>CM061062.1:119734780-121142280 GCA_030762895.1 Sophora flavescens
TTAGTATTACTATCACAAATAAAAAAAATTGCATGTTGTGAGTATACAAAATTTTTGCATGCTATACTTTATTTCAGGTTAAGATATATGTATAAGTACATTCTATACTCATTATAATATAGATACACATGCTTTCAAAAAAATAATATGTTGAACTAATTAGACTTAAAATATAATTCAAAATAAATCCATTTTTTCATAGTCAATCCAAATATAAAAACAATATATAGCAATTTAATCATCTGATGGTTAATGACTATTTTTAACGGAATAGCCCAAATTTCGAAAATAGAACAATTGTTCGATATTATTTTGATGCAAATAAATGTCCCTTCAAATGATACTTTCAACATAACTTATGCAAATTAAAAGAATAATCCCAAAAAATATAAATATTAATATATTGTGTTTTAAAGGTGATTTTTTAAGTAGCGTGGATGAGCACTTGAAGAAAATAAAGATAACATTCATGTTCAATATATTTAACCAACTTTATATAACTGAATAAATAATTAAACCATGATTATGGTACCCTCCAAATCATAGAAAAACAATTTATTTTAGATAAGAAAAAGTAAATTCCATATTTTGGTATTTTTATTTTAGCAACAATGTCTTAATTTTTCCCTCCAAATAAATTACAAATGCCCTTAAACAATGAGTATTCACATCAAGGTTAATACTTTAGAAAATAAGAAATACTTCTAACAAACAATTGCATTCTCTTAAAATAAACAATTACGGATGTCTTAATAATAATTGTAATGGCATAAAATATATCAACAACAAAAAATATTACATTATTTAAAATACATCATATTTTTTCAAATACCTCTTTGTAAACAACATTTTTAACAACAGAACATGGCTCACTATCATCAATACAACTTAAAATTTCAACATACAATTGACCATGGGAAAACACCTAACGTGGTAAATATAAACCAAAAGTGATAATGATTGGTCTTGACTCTTATTAATAGTCATTGCAAAACTCAAATAAAGATTACGTTTTGTTTATTTATAAGCCAAGCAAAAGGCTCAATGTAGAAAAGTGCAAAGAGAATGATTGTTGGACCCTTGGTCCGAACTCCATAGTATACTTATACTTATGTTTGGAAATGAAAACCCTAATACATCTTTACACAATACGATGATAGTTTTGACCATAAAGAACAAATTGTGGTGGTCCACGATCATAATTTACACGGAGTTGAACTTTATGGCACCCAATGAAGTAAAGAAAAAATGTTGTTATAGGAACTATGTTTCAAGAAAATGTCTGCTTCTTGGATCTACTCCATGTATCAAATTCCATATCAAAGTAGGTGGTCTATCCAAACCGTTGCGCCACAATTTTCACAACACCAAATCATTCCTCAAAAGTCTAGAAAATCTAGAAAAAAGTTTGACAAATTGGTCAACCTGGAAAAAATAAAAAAGTGACAACAATAAATTAAATCAATAGATACAAATAAACATATATTACTCAATAAATACATTCACGTTCAGTTTCAACAAATAAAAGATTCTCTTCATCATAAACTTGAAAATCCATTTCTAGAATATCAATGTTAACGAACCAATTAAATAAAAAAATGGAATGCAAGTGGAAAAAATTGTACAATAATACAAACAAAATAACAATTTATATTGGCTGGATGGATTGTCAGATTAATATTCTTTCTTCTACGTAGTATATCCCCATAACTCACTTGAGTTGGTAGACCTTTTTTTGGGATTTCACTCCACTTAAAAAATATAAATCTATTTTTTTTTAAAGTAAAGAAATTTTTTTAAAATATAAACCAATTATTCAAAAACAAAGTTAGTATATTCACATCACCCTTTCAAAAAACATAATTAAATATTGAAGTAGAAAATAAATAATCAGACTTAAATAAACGATCGCCAAAAACAAAGACCAATAATTTATAAAACCACACAATTAATAAATATTGTAAAAAATATTGAATAAATATTTTACATGTTAAAAACTAAATATTGTATACAAATAAAATATATTAAATCATTATACATTATACAAATAAATATTTCTCATTATTTTTAAACATTACTATGAATAATTTTAAAATCAAATATGAAAAATAAGTATTAAACCTGCATTCTCTTTATATCATTTTTTCTTCTTTTCTCGAATCAAAGACATCCTCCTCAGCCTAGAATTTTTTCCTAAAGAATCAGAACAATCCTCATTCACTTTTCTTTCACTACCACTTATTATCATTAACATCGATCAGTAACAATTAGATGTAACTCATTAAGAAACAATATACTAGACATAAGTCAGATGACAATTATCTTATTAAAATTCACCAAACGTTACTAATAATGAATAAATATTAAACAATTTCAATACTTCTAAAATGTGAAAAAATGTGGCATTTAATGTTGGAGATCTTCGTCGCTTCAACTACTTAAAGTAAAAAATTCTATAATGTATAGAGCAAGCATAATAAGAGTAACATTAAATATCAAAAACAAAAACAAAGACTAAATTATACTTTGGGTCACTTATTTTTATTTTAGGTTTCAATTCGGCTCCTCTTTTATTTTATTTTTTTGTTCCATTTTGGTACCTAGTCTTTATTTTAGGTTTCAATGTGGTCTTTTCTATTTAAATTGTAATACAGAGAATACCATATTGACATAACTTTTGTAAAATAAGGGATCACTTTGGAACAAAAAAAATTAAAAGAATGACAAATTCAAAAAAAGGGATCACATTGATTTAACTTGTGCAGGGGGAGGGACCACATTGACATAATTTTACAAATTAAGGAACCACTTTCGAACAAAAAATAAAATAGAGACCAGATTAAAACCTAAAATAGATTAAGGGACTAAAAGTATCATTCAGGCAAGAATTAAAAAAAAAGGCTCTTTCAATAATAAAGCAACATAAATCTTTTAGTAATTAAAATATATAGAGCAAACAAATTAGAAACATTAAATATAAAAAACAAATATAAAGGCTAAATTATATGTTTGAAATCTTATTTTTATTTTAGTTTTCAATTTGATCCCTCTTATTTTTTGTTCTGTTTTGGTACCTTATTTTTATTTTAGACTCAATGTGGTCTTTTCCATTTAAATTGTGGTACAGAGAAACAATGTTGATATAACTTTTTTAAAATGAGGGACCAATTCAGAACAAAAAATAAAAAAGGAACCACATTGATATAATTTTATAAAATAAGTGACCATTTTGGAAAAATAAAATAAAAGATGAACCAACACCCCGCCCAATACTCAAATGTTGTTTTTTCATTTAAAAAATTACCATAAAACAAGATGAAGCATTTATGATAGAGAAGACATGTCCTTTTTTTTTATGTCTAAAGACATTAAATCCCATTGACAAAAAAAGAAAAATCAAAAGTAACTATAAGCTGAGACCTCAATTTTACTATAGATGGGCAATAGAAAGATAAAGCAAGTTTTTTTAAAGATAAACAAAGTATTCAAAAACAAAGTTACATTCATATCACCATTTCAAAAAACATAATTAAATATTGAAGTAGAAAATAAATAATCAGACTTAAATAAATGATCCCCTAAAAACAAAGACCAATAATTTATAGAACTACACAATAAATAAAGATTGTGAAAAAATATTCAGAGTGTGTTACAATATTTTATCAATACACAAGTTTGGTTCCTATTTGGAATTTTTAATTCGAATTCATTTAAGTTTAAATATAATTTGCTATTATCATTTTATAATTATCGAATTATACTTTCATTCAATTTATTTGCAAAATTAATTCACATACTTGGATGGTACAAATGCCAGAAAATTAATTCACATATTCTTGTTTTTATACTTTGCTTGTTATTAGTTTAAAATTTTAAGGGAAATTCTCCTTCTGTCATCTTAACATAATGGAACTCTGGTGAGAGCATTGCAGAAAATCTCCGGAGTGAAATTAAGAAGATGGGTTTGTCTGAAAATGAAAAAAGCCATACTGTTTTTGGAAATATTAAGCAGGTATTAGAACTACTAGTTCAGCAAAGGTGAGGATTTTTTAGTGTGGAGGATTTTGAATTGCAAGATTTCTTCCATTTAGTGGCACCTCTAGTTTCGACCAAAAAGCAGTGAAGTAATTCCTGATTCATCTTCTTATTGGTAGGTACTTACAGAAGGACAAAGTTAGTGGTCCCGAAGGCAATACTGTATATTATGAGCTTGCTGAGAGAGCTTTAGATGGAACCATCAGCGACAGGATCAAGGAATATTCATCTCAGGTAGTGTTTTGGAAAGTAAACTATGCAAGTTTTGTGGTTAGTTCTTTCCTTTTTTTTTAAAAGTTCATTTAACAATTCAATATTAGGCATTAAATGTCTTATCTTTATGAACTTATTATTTTGGAGGGCGTTTTGTTTTTGGTCATTGGTTAGGGTATCCCCATAAGCATGGTTGTGAGTTACTAGTAGTATAGTTTTCTGGCATTTGTACCATCCAAGTATGTGAATTAATTCTGCAAATAAATTGAATGAAAGTATAATTCGATAATTATTAAATGATAGTAGCAAATTATATTTAAACTTAAATGAATTCGAATTAAAAATTCCAAATAAGAACCAGACTTGTGTATTGATAAAATATTGTATCACACTCTGAATTTTGATCAGTAGATGCCCGAGGAAAGTCCGATCCAAATAAAAAAAAATTACTACTGTAATAATTGATGAATATTTATTGGTGTAAATTGTTATTGCTATTATTTTTTTATGGCTCCTGTGATATTATTTGCTAACTCATTATTACGGGATTTTTTTTATTGCCTCTTGTTGTTTTAAATAGATACTTTATCATTAATGTCATCGTTACTCCCTATACTTATAGTATAATTTTTTTTGTAGCGTTGTTCCTTTAAAATTGTAGCGTTGTTCCTTTAAAATTACAGGCGTCCAATTTTTGGTTGGGGCTGGGGGGCCCTGCGGTGCCACGTGGTACACTGCAGGGGGAGGCGCCATTGCAGGGGAAGGCGCCATTTGCAGTGGCGCCTCCCTTTTGTCTTTTGTTTTTTGTTAAGTGGTAGGCGCCATCTGCAATGGCGCCTTTGACCCGTCAGATTGAAGAAAAAAAAAATATGCCACGTATCCAAAACGACCCCCCATTGGTAAATAGTTTCAAAATAACCCTAAACTGGTAAATAGTTTCTAAAAGGAACCCAGTTTGGTCAAAAAGCCTGGAAATTGGCCATCAACATTGCCAATAGCATGCACAACCAAAAATCAGAAACTTATCATCACAAAACATAAGTTTGTACAACTTAAATAATTAATTCAACTAAGGAAACGATATTGGTTTTTCACTTAAAAACCAATTGGGGTTTTAAAGTTCACTAGAAATTTAGGGAAAACCAATTTTGATCAAAGAAATATGAAATTAGACTAGGGAATCATAAATTAATAACTCTAATTATATTAAAACATAATCAAAATATTGAGAAGCCAACATGATTTGACTAATGTTTCAAATTGGGAAGTTTGGAGTTTTAATTGAAATTGGGGAAAATGATATTTACTCACAGAAACGCAAAATTGATTTGTCAAAACTTAAACTAACAGTCCTAGTTTCATAATTGCATAGTTAATTTTACCAATCATAACCAATTTCAATAAAAATCAAATTGGGGCTTTAAGGTTCATAACCTAAATTGGGAAAAATTCATTCTAATTAAAGAATCATGAAATCGGTTCAAGAAATCACTAATCCAACAGCTCAATTGATTACAAACATAATTAATTTCATGTTTAACAACTGAAATCAAAATCTTAGGGTTAGGGTTTCCAAAATCAATTTGGGGTTTCTTGAAATCCAACAAGGTAAGGTGAGGAATCACTCACCCACAAGGAAGGGGGGAGAGATGGTGGCGGTCTGGTTGTCCGGCACGGCGGCAGTGGCAGCGGAGGACGACGATGCGTTTCTGGACAGCACCAAGATCTAAACGAAAACAATAATCAAGCTTTAGGGGAGGAGGAAAGGAGGTGTAACAACCCATAGAGGTTGAAAACCACCATTAATGGCGGCAACCGGAGCTTACCGCGGTGGAGATGTCGTTTCGAGACGGCGGAGGGCGAAGCAGTGGCCATGCGCGCGCAGGAGACGAGCTGGGTCATATAGCTGTCTTCTCCGTGTTGAGCAGCGGCAGAACGACGTCCCTAGGTAGCGCGGCGCGCGACCGGAAGATGGCTGCGGTGGGAGGTGTCGCCGGTTGGAGAGAAGGAAGGAGGAATGAAGGTTTGAGAGAGATGAGTTATTTTGATGAAGAAGAATAAAGTATAAGTAAAAGGGAATGGAGTATCGGGTCTGAGGTGTGAAATAGGGGAAAAAATCTGATTTGTATAAGTGGGTACAAAAAGAGTGATAAATATTGAGCCTAAAAATAAACACGTTTTTGGCTTTTGGATCTAAAAATAATGTATGACAAAAATATGATTTCAAAATTTAAATTAGAATCAAGATTGATAGTTGAGCTGATCAACTAAGAAAATTAACAGTCCAAAATTTAATCTCCAATTAATTTTAAACCAACCTATTTTAAAATCTAAAATTAAATATAGTCAAATATGAAAATAATTTTCTTTCAATCATATTATTTAAAATATTTTTCTAAATAAATACTACTAATGACAATAACATAATATTATTGTCTAGTAGTCGTACATACATTGACATAAGACAGTGTTAACGCACTCAAAAATAAATTTTAAATGAGTAATTAAAATTACTCAAACCAAATCACATAAAAATAAACAAAAATAAACATATACACCTACTTACTATTATTGAAGAATAGTAAAAATCGGGGTGTTACAAATAATATAACTAATTAATTAATATTAATTAAATAAATAATTAAATATCATTTGAGTATTGATATTTAAGTATTGCTTAAAAAAAATGTCATTTAAGAATATTGCACCGTGACGCTGTGAGATATTTACGTTATTATCAAAATACAAAAGGTGACGTTGTTGGGGTGGGGTGCAAAGACCGGAAAAGTGAGTGTAGTGGGGAAATAATCATAATCTACTATCAAAATCAGTCCTTCAAAGATGATACATGGAAACAACTGTTTTCTCGTAAAAAAAAGGTTGTTTTGAAAATATAAGCTAAATGCCAAACATGTTGGATTAATCATGAAACAGCTTTTAAGGTGAAAAACAGTTGAAATTTAGAAAATCCATCTTTCTCGAACACCCTCTAACTCAAAATATTTTATATAAAAGGAATATTAATCCAAACTCACAAAATTTATGCACAAGTCATAACATCATCAAATATAAGTAATTCATCACTAACATAACACATAACATAAATAAAATCATACAAATGATATCTCTTGTGTCCAAATAATCTCCACTTATCATCCAAGTCTCTTTTATTTAATTACTCAATTTTAAGTCTTTGAGCTCATGACAAATGTAATGGCATCTCACTGTCTTCCCCTTCCCAGAACGAGGTATCTATAATGGTGGGTCTTCCCCTTCCCAGCAGGAGGTATCTATCTTCCCCTCTAACGAGGAGGTACCTGTCTTCCCCTTCCCATAAGGAGGTATCTATCTTCCCCTCTAACGAGGAGGTATCTGTTATCTCCTTCCCAGAAGGAGGTATCTGAACAATCACGAATAACAATCCAAATCATATTCTGGGCATATGTCATGACCACAGGACATGACATATGACTTCATGCATCAATCTTAATGGTATAACTCATATCAAAACAGTTCATAGGCATTCCAAAATAAACTCAATATATAACATCATGTAACATACATTATTATTTATAGAGTTCGTATCAAAACAACTATAAGGCATCACATATCACAAAAAACATATCAAATAATAGTATCACTCAACATGTGAATATTTAATCTCATAATAATTAATTACCAATAACATATCAATTTTATTTTGAAGACAAAACCTCAAATAATTACTATTTAATTTCATACTCAAATCCTTTGAAATATATACCATGAAAGTTTAAAAAAGGGTGTTTACTTACCTCTTGAAGACCTCAAAAAAACTCTAAAAATTATTTACCACAAATCACTAAAAATCATTCTTCTCTTTGCTAATATTTTTGATCAGTTTGGCTCCCTATTCAGTAGGGGTGTTCATCAACCGATCCAAACCGATTCAAACCGCAAAAACTGAACCGAAAAGCCGAAAACCGAACAAACCGAAAACTGAAAAAATCGAAAACCGAAAAAACCGTATTTTTTCATTGGATTGGATCGGATTTTGGATCCTCTAGTGAAGTCCAATCCAATCCAATCCAAACCGATTTGTTATATATAAATAGTAATATTTTTAAAATTATAGTATTACTCATACTTGAGCATTGTTTTTCATACTTTTATGTCCCTCATTCTCTTTAATACTTTTGTTGGAATGACATATATGAGACTATTTAGAATATTAATGTCTTGAAGTTATATTTTGCAAAAAGTTTTGATGCATAACATATATATACTTAATTGAGTAAATATGAAAAATAGGAAATCAACTAAGTAAATTTGAAAAATAATTAGCTATAATTTATTTGTAGCCGATTCAAGGGAAAAATAGGATAGGTGATAGTAGACATAGAGAATTAACATAATAGAACATTTAATATAAAAGAAAGTGTTAAAAAATATCAATAGTTATTTTTTTCTCAAACTCCCAAATTTAAATTTTGCCAAGAATTCTCTAGAATTTTCCTCCATCGTTATCAAATCAAATAATGGTTAATAAGGAACAAATAGTTTATGTCTTTCATAAAGGTTCTATCGTTCTAATATAAAGAGAAGCTAAAATAAGTATTGAGCACCTTAAATTAGTTCACTTAAATGAAGATTATCTTTTGTCCACTATTAAATAAGTAAAAATGACACTTGACATAAGAAAAAAAATAAAATATGACAAAAACCGAATTATCAAATCCAATCCAAACCGCATATGATTGGATCAGATTTTTTTATGAAAGCAAACTGATCCAATCCAAACCGCAGGTTGTAAAAGTCATTGGATCGGATGACTTTTTAACTCAAAATCGATCCAATCCAATCCGCGAACACCCCTAATATTGAGCACTGCAATGACATGAGACCGCTGGTTTTCTTTCTACTTGTGGCGCTACACTCCTTTTACTTTGCTGCTACTGGTGACGTGACTGGAAAAAGAAGCATATAGCCTAGACGAGAAAAGTAACTAGGTTTCTAATAGCATGTTCGGCTAAGCCCAATATCCGATTTGATAAAAAAGTGTTGGGGCCTGTATGTGTGTTCTTGTTTTTATTTTATTTTATTTATTTATTTAGCCAACAGGATCCTTTTTATTTTGTGGTCTCCTAATTGCTTTCAGTCAAAGTAAGTCTATTCATCAATATACACATGTAAACACTGAACAACTTTTTTTTACTGTAGCACAACAGTAGGGGACAGGTGTCATGCAAATGAATTTTTGACATTATTTTATTATTTATTTTTGAACATCACATATCCTATATTTAATTAATAATAATTGTTTACAAAATTTTCAACTAACCAATCTACAGTGATTTGAAGTCAAACAAGCAAGTTCAGACTTTCAGGCAACCAGTACACGTAAGTTCAGTCCTTTCTTCTATTTTTTCAATTTTTTCTCTACAAACAAGATGGAACTCCTCTGGTATAAGAAAAAAAAAAGAGAGAAGAGAAGAACCAGAGGGAGGAAGAGACGGAGAGCGTGAGGAGGAGGAGGGTGGCCTCTTGGCCTCACAAAATTGGGGCTCCATATGTTTTCTATCCCTTTCTTTCTCTCCTTTCTTTCTGGTGGAGATTTCGGATAAGGTGTCGATGTGAGAGTTTTTGGGGTGGGTGTCGTGGAGGTAGGCGACAGAGTTTCGGCTTGAGATGGAGTTATTGAAGGACAGGTGCTAGCCGATGGAGTCCCTACTGGCATATGAGGTTGATGGTGGTCCACAAGAAGAGGTTGGAGGTTTGGTAGCTGGTAGAGGAAAAATCCCTAGCCGATGCTGGTCCGGAAGAAGCAGGTCTATATCTATTTTCTTTGTATCACTTTTTTTCTACATAATTTCTTGAGATTTTTGGATGCTTGCATATGACTTTTGCATATTACTAAGTGCTAGGAAGTGTAGGGATGAAGCCTTTAAATGGTTTCTTTACTCGCTGCTGTCTCTCATCACCTTTTAGTATCCTCCATATCAGTAAATAACAACTCTTCATATGTCAATCCTAGGTAGGATGTGAATATCGTGATTTTTGAAAAATCTTGGATATGAATAATGTATCAATACATTTATTAAGCACAATGAACAATTTAAAATCAAGAAATAGAATGTGATTTTTCCCCAGAAAAGCAACTCTAAAATGGTTCGCAGTTCGCAAATAAAACTAATTTTATTGCAAAAGAAAAAGTTTAATGATGTTGCTTTTGTAGTGAAATGGGTTTCACATAAATAAAAGGGTAAATTAGAGTAAGACATTCAAGTTCCTGATGCATACGAAAGTTATAGTAGTACCTGATGTTGCCTATGGCCCCTACCTCCTTTCCAAAAGTAGCCAATGCATCATAACTGGGTCAATTATGTCCCCCATTATTTTAATAAAACTCACAAAACCCACCTAATTTGGCGTCATCCAAATTTAATCATTTCTGAAATTTAATCCTTTACGGCTTTATGCTCAGATATTTACAAGAACAGGAACTGTAGATTTTTTTAATTAAGATTTACATGCTTATTTGCTATTTGCTATACCTTTTGGCTTTCTTTTTTTTTGTCTTTATTTTAAAACTGTTTGTCCAATTAGAACGTATGAGGAATAATTGTTGAATCAGTCTGACTTGCTTGTGGCCAATGATAAGTGAATGTCATGATTGTCATCACAAGATGCTCTCTCCATCTGTGGTCTTTTTTTTTTCCTGGTGATGTATGGTCTTTTTGAAGGAGTCTTCTTGGACATTCAGAAGTTTTGATTTTGCATTGTTTGGGAATCAAAACTATTTTTTATCCTTTCCTCCTTCCCCGATCCCCTAGAAAAAGAGGAACCAGACCAAGGAGGGGGATCAGAAGTGGAAGTGAAAGACCAAGCTACGAATTTCAAAACAGAAGAAAGAGAAGACCTCAAAAGCTGAAAGCGTGCTCTTCAAGAAGCTCAACAAGCTGCAAAGGCTGCTGCAAAAGGTGTGTACTAACATTTAGCATGCCATTGGTGACATGTTACAATTTCTAACATACTACAATAACAAGCAGGAATTCTGATGAGTATTGGTTAGGTACTTATTATTTGGAATTGTTCTTCTTTTTGGCCTTCTAAATATGATGATGTATTGGTAAAATAATAATGTGGAAGGTGGAAGAATTGGCTGCTTTTTTTTTTACCTCACTATTTTTATTCAGGAAGTTCTATCGTAGGAATATCTTTTACTTTTTTTTTCATAAATTAAACGAGTAAATTTTCATTGTTAAGATTTAGTTTGGTGATGTTTGATTCCTATATGTTTTACTCATTGTCTTATTTTTTCAAAAACTTAATGTACTGGCCGAGAATGTAAGACCGAGAACTCGTCTATACATTGGACCAACCGAGCTTACCCCCACGAATGGGCCTTGACCCAAACTCCTCCGAAGCCGAGGACATGTCAGCACACCTGACACCCGAGAATAACTACTCGGCTCCAAGCTATCTATCCGCAGCTAACTGGGCCGAATATCTCGCTAGCCATAATGTCACTCCAGGCAATCAGGCTCCGGATATCTCTCCCCATGATCGCGATCTGATCCAAATATTCCTCAGCTTATTTCGGAGCCTGATCCTGAGAAAACAACTATAAATAGGGGGCTTACCCCTCATTCTAGAACTACGTTTGCTTTGATTCCCTTTTGGATACGTAGGAGCAGAATCCACATTCTGTCAAGCACAATCCAAAAACACCCCACTAATCCTCGTTCAGTCGAGTATTTCATACCCGAGATATTTGGCCGGAACATTTGGCGCCGTCTGTGGGAATCGAAGTAAATTTTTTCCCATACCACACAAAAATGGTGAGGACGAGAAGCGGAAACTGCAGGAGGGAGGAGCCAAGGAATGCCAACAACGGAGTTAACGGAGATAATGGAGAACAGTCCGTAGGCCCAGCAGGAATGACTGACAACCCCGTGGTTCAGGAGCTTCTCGCGCAGGTTGCAGCGCTGAGAAGGGAGAATGAAGAAATCCGCCGGCAGAATGACCGTCGGGAGAGAGAGCCGAGCAGGGAGAGGTCGGTCTCCTCCTCACATGAAAGAGAGCGCCGACCTCCCGAGATTGAGGGGTCCAGAAACTTGTTTCGGGAAGGAGGTCCTCGCCTCCGAGCTTCCCACCACAACAACCGGGCAGGGGAAGAGGGATTCCCAAAGCAGGCCCCAGAATCTTCACTCCAAACGAACAGACTCAATGACAGGGCCAGCCTGCGGAAGCCGAGGCATCCTTTCACGAATGATATCATGGGGGTCCCCTTGCCTGCCAACTATAAGCCCATCAACATTGACAAATATGATGGCACCTCGGACCCCGAGCGCCACTTGGACGCCTTCACCACACAGATGTACCTTTTTACGGATGACGACGCTGTCATGTGCAAAGTTTTCCCAACCACACTGAAGGAGGCAGCGTTGACTTGCTACACCCAGCTACCCCCAGCCTCGGTGGACTCTTTTGATACATTCGTGGCTAGGTTCAGCGCCCAGTTTGCCACGAGCCGAGCCCACCAGAAAACCTCGGCCTCACTGGTGAACTTCAGGCAAGAGAAAAATGAATCCCTGCGCAACTTCATGGCCAGATTCAGCAAGGAGGCGGTACTCATCCCCAATCTCAGTGCTGATGTTGCACTACACACCATCCTGACCGGGTTGAGACCTGGCCCTTTTGCTAGGTACTTAGCTCGAAAACCGCCAGCTGATATGGACGAACTGAGAAGAAAAGCTTCAGGTTACATCAATATGGAGGAGGTAGAGGAGTCCAAGAAAAGGGATCGGACCGATGAGACTGACAGGCGAGAAGGTAGAGACAATAGGAGGGCAGGGGGTGATAAGCCGAAAGTGAAAGGCCCAGCCGAGCATTTCCAGAGGGGACCGAAGTATGATCATTATACTCCCCTCAACACAAATCGGGTTCGGGTGTTCGAGGAGGCGTACAGTGCGGAGCTTCTGCAGCTCCCAAAAGGTGGCCACACCCCCCGAAACGCGGATCGCCAGAAGCATTGTCGGTTTCACCGCAACTATGGCCATACCACCGAGGAGTGCTGGGTCCTACGGGATAAAATTGAAGAACTGGTTCAGGCTGGCCACCTCAGCAACTTTGTCCGAAGAAACAACAACAACAGTGAGAGGCGCGGGGGAAACAGAAGAAGAGGGGGTGACCGAAGCCCGAGGAGGGGCGGCGATCGAAGAGATGAGGAGAGAGCAGAGACCAGAGAAAGGCATAATGAAAGACGAGAAGGGGATAATGTCATCCAGGGGGTGATAAACACCATCTCAGGAGGGTTCGCGGGGGGAGGCACCACAAGTTCAGCTCGGAGAAGACATCTGCGGGCCATCCTAGCTGTTAACTCGGTATCTGGCAAGCCTCCCCGGAGTTCCCCCCCTATTATCTTTTCTGATGAAGATTTTGTGGGAGTAGATCCCAACCAGGATGACCCCATGGTGATCACCGTACAGTTGGCCAATTTCTCGGTCAAAAGAACCCTCGTCGATCAGGGGAGGTCCGCGGATATATTGTACTACTCAACGTTTGAGAAGCTCGGGATCCCGGAGAAATCAATTCAGCCGTACGACAGTAAACTCGTTGGCTTCGCAGGGGAGCAGGTTGATACTCGGGGATATATTGACCTCTTGACCACTTTTGGCGATGGCAGAGCTTCTAAAACCATCATGGTCAGGTATGTGCTAGTTAACGCAGTTACATCGTATAATATTCTGATCGGAAGGCCGTCCTTGAACGAGTTAGGGGCTGTGGTCTCTACTCCCCACCTCACGATGAAGTTCCCCTCCAGCTCGGGAGATATAGTGGCTGTCCGAGCGGATCGGAGGATGGCGAGACAATGCTACGGCTGATAGTTTGCGGGTGAGCAAACTTAAACCCGCACCAAGAGAAAACCCTAGACAGGGGGGAAGGACAAAGCGGTGAATTCAAGAAACTCCGTTGAACTGGATCCCGGGATGGACGCGCAGGAACAACGTCCACAACCTATTGAGGAACTAGAGAAGTTCCAACTCGGCGCTCAGCCTGAACAGTGTACTAAGCTCGGCGGTCACCTTGAGCCTACTCTGAAAGAAGAAATAAAGCAAATGCTGCGCAGAAATGCCGATCTATTCGCCTGGACCACATCAGACATGCCGGGAATTGATCCCAACTTTTTATGCCATAAGTTGGCAATCTGTCCCGAGGCGAAGCCAGTGGCCCAGAGAAAAAGGAGGTTAGGTGAAGAGAGGAGAAAAGTAGTAGAAGAGGAGACAGCGAAGTTGGTCAAGGCCAACTTTATCCGAGAAGTAGAATACACCACATGGTTGGCCAACGTCGTTCTCGTCAAGAAAGCAAATGGCAAGTGGCGCATGTGCACTGATTACACGGACCTGAACAGAGCATGCCCAAAAGACTCTTATCCCTTGCCGAGTATTGACAGGCTGGTCGACGGGGCTTCCGGATACAGAATGTTAAGCTTTTTGGATGCGTACTCCGGGTACAACCAAATTAGAATGTACCCCCCGGATGAGGAGAAAACAGCCTTCATCACTGAGGGGTCAAATTACTGCTACAGAGTAATGTCGTTTGGGCTGAAGAATGCGGGAGCCACGTACCAGAGACTTATGGACCGGGTATTTGAGAAGCAGATTGGCAGAACCATGGAAGTATATGTGGATGACATGGTAGTGAAATCTGATGACCCCAGCCACCACCCTATAGATCTGGAAGAAATATTTCAGCAGTTGAGAAGGTACAACATGAGACTCAACCCGGAGAAGTGTGTTTTCGATGTCCAGGGGGGTAAATTCCTCGGCTTTATGCTTACCCACCGGGGGATTGAAGCCAATCCCGATAAGTGCCGGGCCGTGATTGAGATGAGAAGCCCGCAGAGCGTTAAAGAAGTACAAAGATTGGCAGGGCGGCTCGCGTCATTATCTCGGTTCCTACCCAAATCTGCAGACAAAGCCCGGCCTTTTTTCAAACTGCTGAAGAAGCCCCAAACTTTCCAATGGACCGAAGACTGTGAAAAGGCTTTTGTCGACTTCAAGAACTTTCTGTCCTCCCCGCCAATATTAACTAGACCCATCCCTAGGAAAGAATTGTATCTGTATCTGTCAGCCTCCGAGAATGCTATCAGCGCAGTCATCGTGCAGGAGGTAGAGAAAGCCCAAATGCCAGTATACTTCATAAGCAGGGTGCTCCATGATGCCGAAACTCGGTATCAAGTTATTGAGAAGCTGGTCTTGGCCTTGGTGACCGCAGCTAAGGCGGTTGCGCCCGTATTTCGAGTCACCAAGTGGTTGTTAAGACGGATCACCCAATCAAACAGATACTCAAAAAGCCCGAATTGGCGGGCGTATGATTGCTTGGTCGATGAGAGTTGTCCGAGTTTGGCTTGAAATACGAAATGAGAGGACCTCTGAAATCACAATGCCTGTCGACTTCATAGCCGAGCTCTATCCACAACCGAGGCGGAGGATATATGGTGGAATCTATACGTGGATGGATCCTCAAATATCGGGGCGATGGAGCGGGGGTGATTCTCGGAAGGACCAGGAGATTTGATCTTGGAGCAATCGTTGAAATTCGAGTTCAAAACCTCGAACAATCAAGCCGAGTATGAAGCTCGATAGCGGGACTAAGGTGGCGAATGGAGAAATGGGGGCGAAGGCTGTCAAGTCAGTGAAGTGATTCACAACTAGTCACCTGGACAAATATCCGGAGGCTATCGGACGAAGGAACCTCGGCTTACCGGATATTTGTGTAAGGTCAACCAGCTAATCTCCGGCTTTGAAAAGTTCACCATTGAGCACATCCCCGAGAAGAAAACACTCGGGCTGATTTGTCATCTAAGCTTGCCCGGACAAAGAAGCCGGACACCACGCAAGCGGTTATTCAAGAAACCCTCAATGAACCAAGCATTGGGACGAGAAGAGGTGATGGCCAACGAGTTGGTTGACCGAGAGTGGATGGCACCTATTTGGGAGTACTTATCCTCGAAGCTCTACCCTCGGATCAGGTGAAGCCGGGAAAGTCGGTGAGAGCGAGTCATTTCACCATAATCGCGGGGAGAGTCGTATAAGCGAGGATTCTCGGCGCCTTTGCTAAAATGTCTGACCAAGGCACAATCTAAGTATGTCATGGAAGAGGTTCACCGAGGAATCTGTGGTTTTCACAGTGGAGGCAGGTCAATGGCCTCCAAGATAGTCCGAGCAGGGTATTATTGGCCTACCCTTAGAACTGATTGCATGGAATGGACGAAGCGGTGTGATGAGTGCCAGAGATGTTCCAATGTAAATCATCCCCCCCCTGAAGGACTTCACACATTAAACTCGCCTTGGCCGTTTGCAATGTGGGGAATGGACATACTGGGGCCTTTCCCAGTAGCCAAAGGCCAAGTCAAATTCCTACTGGTAGCCGTGGACTACTTCACCAAATGGATCGAAGCAGAGCCTTTGGCTAAGATTACCACCGAGAAGGTGCAGAAATTTGTATGGAAGAGCCTTATTTGTAGGCACGGAATTCACTTCGCAATTGTTACTGACAACGGAAGACAATTTGTGGATAAGAAGCTACGGGAATTCTATGACAACCTCGGTATCAAGCACCAGGTTACGTCCGTTGAGCACCCCCAAACCAATGGGCAGGCCGAAGCAGCTAACAAGATCATCCTCGGGGAGCTGAAGAAAAGAGTAGGAAGATCTAAAGGAGCCTGGGCAGAGGAGTTACCGAGTATTCTCTGGGCCTACCACTGTACGCCTCAATCTACCACTCAAGAAACACCCTTCAGGCTGACGTACGGAACCGACGCCATGATCCCAGTAGAGGTTGGGGAACCGTCTTTCCGACGTGTGCAGCACGAGCCGAACGACAATGAGAGCAATATGAGGATCGAACTTGACTTGGTAGAAGAGGTTAGGGAGGAAGCCAGAATCAGAGAAGAAGCCTGCAAACAAAGAGCCACTAGAAAATATAATTCAAGAGTAAGGCCGAGGAGTTTTCTGCGCGGAGACTTAGTGCTGAGAATAAAAGGGGAAGCAAGGAAGGACCGCACGGAAGGCAAGTTAGCGGCAAATTGGGGAGGACCGTTCCGAGTAGTTGAAAACCTGGGGAACGGAGCCTATAGGTTAGAAGAATTGTCGGGAAATCCTATCCCGAGGACTTGGAATGCCTCTCATTTGAAGTTTTATTACAGCTGATGTATATAGTCGGGTGCTGTACTCTTTTTCCTACCTCGGTATTTTTTCCCAAAATGGGTTTTGACCGGGGAGGTTTTAACGAGGCACACCGCGGACTCGATTCAATAAAAAGTAAAATTTATTATGAATATGGTTTTAATTTTTCTTGCTTTGCCAAAGTATTTATTTTGCAGAAACCCTATTTTAATGGCCGAGTACGCGCCGTTGTCAGAGGGGCCAAGTATGAGCCCGGCGGCCGAGTACGAGCCGTTGTCAGAGGGGCCAAGTATGAGCCCGGCGGCCGAGTACGAGCCGTTGTCAGAGGGGCCAAGTGTGAGCCCGGCGGCCGAGTACGAGCCGTTGTCAGAGGGGCCAAGTGTGAGCCCGGCGGCCGAGTACGAGCCGTTTGCCGAGTCCGAGCCAGTCAGAGGGGCCAAGTTTGAGCCCGGCGGCCGAATACGAGCCGTTGGCCGAATACGAGCCAGTTAGAGGGGCCAAGTACGAGCCCGGCGGCCGAGTACGAGCCGTTGTCAGAGGGGCCAAGTATGAGCCCGGCGGCCGAGTACAAGCCGTTGTCAGAGGGGCCAAGTGTGAGCCCGGCGGCCGAGTACGAGCCGTTGTCAGAGGGGCCAAGTGTGAGCCCGGCGGCCGAGTACGAGCCGTTTGCCGAGTCCGAGCCAGTCAGAGGGGCCAAGTTTGAGCCCGGCGGCCGAATACGAGCCGTTGGCCGAATACGAGCCAGTTAGAGGGGCCAAGTGTGAGCCCGGCGGCTGAGTACGAGCCGTTTGTCGAGTTCGAGCCAGTCAGAGGGGCCAAGTTTGAGCTCGGCGGCCGCGTACGAGCCGTTCAATTCCAAAGGCCAAGTTTGAGCCTAGTGGCCGAGTTCGAGCCAGTCAGAGGGGCCAAGTTTGAGCCCGGCGGCCGAGTACGAGCCGTTGGCCGAATACGAGCCAGTCAGAGGGGCCAAGTGTGAGCCCGGCGGCCGAGTACGAGCCGTTTGCCGAGTTTGAGCCAGTCAGAAAGGCCAAGTTTGAGCCTGGTGGCCGAATACGAGCCATAAAGTTAAGTATAAAGGTCAAGCACGATCTTACTAGCCGAATCCGAGCTACTACTAAGTTATTGACGTGGAGTTCAAGCTACGAAAATAGTAAAGCTGAATATGCGCAAAAAACAAAATTCGTAAAGGCCAAGTATGAGCCATTATTTTATTAAGGAAACCGAGTACAATGCACAAGGCAAAAATAAAGCCGAGTTTGATACATTCAAGAAAACCGAGTACAATGCGCAAAAATAAAGCTAAGTTTGACTCTTGAAAAGTACATTCACGGGACCGCGTGCCGCTCTGAGGTTGAGAGCCGAAATTGAAAACAAGGGCCACTCGGCCCCCAGTCCCCCCGATGGAACGCCACCACGCTCTCTTAAGGGAGGCTGTAGTTCACACTCCTCCCTGAGAAGGCTGGACGATGAGGTGCTCGGCTGACTCCGGGAGTAGACGACCTCTACCCCTTTCGCCACTCCCGAAGACTGCTATTCTCCCAGCTAACATCCTTTTTGAAGGATTAAATCATAAAAGGAATTCTGGATCCCATCTCCCACTTACATCCTTTTTGGCGAATGAGAAACCCAAAAAAGGATGTTAACTGGGAGAGGGGAGCATAAACCCCTGATGTTAGCATGGAACTACTCGGGTGGAAGAGAAGTAAGAAACGAACTTGGCTGATAGAAAAGGATGAGGAATGAACAAGTGAGGAGGGCCCTATTTATAGGCAAGAAAGGAAGTACTATGTGTGAGAATTTGTTGGGAAAACAAACCTCGAAACCAAGCAAAAGGCAGCAATTGCGCGAACCCATTACGGTTTCCAAAAGCATTTAATGCATGACAACGCAAAATGAAAACACGTGCTTTTCGTGTAACGACCACCGTCCATTTTGGACGGTAGAGTATTTCGGCCTTAGCCGAAGATTCGATGGACAAGCCAAACACAACAAAGAATCAGCAAAATGATAATGACATTCATTCAAGTAATCGGGTTACAGGGGCATGAGCCCAGTACAAAGGATGAACAAAAAACTATTAACAGCTACTCCCCCCTATGGCTTTCCTCGGCCTCTACATGACCGTCGGGAGAGCCCCCCACTACGTCCACCTCTTCCTCCCCCTCGGGAATAATGGGAACAAGTTCCCCATTCACCACCTCCATGTTCACATCGGCCCCCGAAAGGTCGATGCCGGGAGCCAGAACCTCAGCTTGGGCAATGCCTTTGTCAAAACCTTTCCGGTGCTCGATGACAATGCAGCGGGTGGCCTCCTGAACGTCCTCCTCAAGCAATATCTTGGCCTGGATCTCAGCCTCCAAGGCAGCCTTGAGCCGATCAATCTCAGCCTGAGCCTCTTTGAGCTTTCCTTCGGCACGAGCCTTGTCTTCTTCAACTCGAGCTCTGCCTTCCTCGGCTGATTTTGCCCGAGAATCCAGCTCGGAGTTCCGAGTATTAATGTCAGTAATGGTGGTAGCCAGGCGTTCATTCTCGGAGGAAACCCGGGAAAGATCCCCCTTCAACCTCTCGATAGCAGCAAACTCAGACTCCAATCGTTGAGACTTCCTCTCGGTCTCCGTCACCTCTCGGCTACAGAAACGAGCCAAAGCGGCAGCGCGAAGGCAGTAGACCGAGAGGGCCTCCATGCTGGATTGTGCCCCCTGCTGCTTGATAAGCCGAAGATCAGCGGCTTTTAAGAGGGTCGAGTCGAAAGAGGAGGAGGGGTTGAAGTCTTCACCCCAGAGAGATGAAGTCCCCGCCTTCAGGGTGGAGTTGTACCATTTCGGCTCGAGGGGGGTAGAAAGTGGCTGTTCTCGCCCCACGATTTGCGTCCCCTGAGTAGTGGGGCGAGGGGAGCTTGGGCCAGGAAGGGGAGAATCTTCGGCGACCACTTCAACCTCCTCGCCCTCTTCCTTTTTTAGGGGAGATGACGAAGCCCCCTTCCCGCAGAAGCCTTGGCGGGAGGAGGTCTTTTTGCTTCTTCTCGGCTGAAGAGGGACCCTGACCCTCTTTACCAACACCAGCCTTGACAAGCTTTGAAAAGTCGAATTTTCCCATGATGACTGTCAGAAAGAAAGAATTGTTAGTATAACAACACATGCAGAAAATACTTAAGAAACCAAAAAGCCGAGCACTTACTTTTAAGGTCGGACCTTGGGGTGGAGGAGAAGGGGAGTTTCATAAGGCGTGCACAAAGGAGGGGCCGAGGAAGACCCTCTAGTACATCTATATCCCGCCTATCCTCGGCCGGCAGGGAATGATACTCGAAGCCGACGAATTTTGTGGGAGAGGATTGCCAGTATAAAGGAAACTTGGCATGTTTATTCTCGTCAAAAAAGTGGGAGGTATGAGAACTCGAAGGGCGAACACGGAAAAGCCAACCTTGAAGTCTTTATAAGACGAAGCAAATAAACTAAGAAGACCTCTTCGGTTCAACCCATTAAGGGATACCCATCCCTTTTTCTCGCCAAATCTGGTTTGATAAAAATACAAAAATTTTGGAGTGGTGGGTTCTATCCTTATGTATTTACATAGAATCTGAAAGGCTTTCATAAAAGCCCAGCTGTTGGGGTGAAGCTGAGTAGGTGCGACGTTCATGGTTCTCAGAACGTCGCACTCAAACTCAGTAAAGGGAAGAGACACATGCAGTTTGTCAAAAAGTGTTTTATACATGTATGTAAAGGGGGGCTTGGAAGGACGAGCCCTTAGAAAGACACACTCGGTGCTCGAGCACGGAGAGCAGATAAACTCGGACTCGTCCCCTGAGGCCGAGATATTGATATGGGACCGAAGTTCAACAATAGAATCAAGAGTTTGGTAGTCAGAAAAAAAGGTTCCAACCTCCCCTTTAACCCAGGTATACCTGGGGAGGGTAATATCAGGAATAGGGTCTTTAGGAACCCTAAGACGCTGTTTGCGAGCGGCGGGTTTGGACACCCTAGGAGGGGGAGAACCAGACCTAGGCGAATCAGACTCGGAAGAATCTGAGTCAGTCGAAGATGACCCGGAGGAGGACGGTTCCGCCTCCCCAAAGATCAGTTCCCGTGAAGGAACAAGAAAAAGCAGAAGGATCCCCCAATTGGGGAAACTTCGCGCTCAGCCAGAGGCGAAGTATTTGACTCAGAAGACACAGAAGAACTCATATCTGAAGGCCAGAAATAGAGCTTAGAAGTACGAAGGAAAAGAAGAGACGGAGCGTACCTGGAGGATGACAAGCAGAGAGACAATGGCAGAAACTTGGAAGACGAGGGTGAATGGCAAAGGAGGGTAAGCAAGGTAGGAGGGAGTTGGCGCCGGAGGAGGTATTTATAGCCTACGATTGGAAGCCCATTGTCCATCGGGCCCAAAAAGGGGCGCGACTTTTGATTGCCCCGATGCGACTTTTGATTTTCCCTCCATTAAATGGGTGCAGAACTCTAGGGTTTCTTGTCTATGGCGTGCCGAAGAAGTAATAGGGGAATAATTGCTTTCTCTGACAGAAAGAGAAAACTTTATTGAAACGACAGCTGAGAATGTGGATAACTGCATAACCGAAGAATAAGCTCGGCTTCATACGTATCAGCTCCTTCGCTTATTCAAGCTCGGAGCTCGGGGGGCTTGTGTACTGGCCGAGAATGTAAGACCGAGAACTCGTCTATACATTGGACCAACCGAGCTTACCCCCACGAATGGGCCTTGACCCAAACTCCTCCGAAGCCGAGGACATGTCAGCACACCTGACACCCGAGAATAACTACTCGGCTCCAAGCTATCTATCCGCAGCTAACTGGGCCGAATATCTCGCTAGCCATAATGTCACTCCAGGCAATCAGGCTCCGGATATCTCTCCCCATGATCGCGATCTGATCCAAATATTCCTCCGCTTATTTCGGAGCCTGATCCTGAGAAAACAACTATAAATAGGGGGCTTACCCCTCATTCTAGAACTACGTTTGCTTTGATTCCCTTTTGGATACGTAGGAGCAGAATCCACATTCTGTCAAGCACAATCCAAAAACACCCCACTAATCCTCGTTCAGCCGAGTATTTCATACCCGAGATATTTGGCCGGAACACTTAATAATAATACTTTTGTACTTTCACTAACTTAATAATGTTTTACAATAGTTTAAAATCACCTTAGAATGGAATGTTACGAAGATCACCAGCCTTTAGAGGCTTATCTCCTTTTGACAAGAGCAGGCGTCCATGCAGGTTGTTCTTACAACTTTCAAGGCCTTTAACGTACTCATCTTGAGAAATCTTGACTGAAATGCGATTGTCCTTGACGCAAGGTTTGGGAAGTTGGCTTAGAGGAATATCAAAAGAATTATTGGATGGAGCTTCTTACTTGATTTGAAGTAGTATTGTATGGGAATGAGGTAATGCCTATACTAATTATTAAAATGGTAGCCAGCTTCTATTTGTCTCATTGTGTTTGATGCTTGAACCTATATTTATTGGATTCTATCAAGATCTCATTATGGTTTTATCGAACACATGCTGATCATTTATAGAACTTACGATTTCTATAGGATTATAGTTGAATACAGATAGGGTGGAGGCAGTGACAGTGGGGGTATCTTTGTAGGATTATTTAATGAAGGTATCTTTTCTTTTCAATTTGTTATTCATATGGTATCCTTTTTTTTATAACTATAATAATTTTTGTGGTTCTTGGATGAATAGAATAATTTTTACACTAGGGATGAAGCTTGAGTTTAACACTTTACAACTTATATTCTTTCCATTTATGCCTTCTGCTTTTTCCTTATGATTTTGATGCGAGACAGAGAAAATAGGTGGGGAATTATAGAGTTAAACATTGGTAACTGCATCCTCATTTCAATATTTGTTAAGAGTCTAAAGTTTCTGGAATAGACAAATTTTGGTCAACTGCTATTTGTTTTCCTTTGTGTTCTCATAGGATTGCATATTATCATTTGTTCTATAAGATTAAAATGTTTTCAAATAGAATAAGTTAATGAGAGAGAAAAAAGAGAATGTAAGGAAATGTTTCTATTATAAAAACCTTTTGGATAATTATTTCCAATTAATATGGTTTTGAAGAAGCTATTTCTTTATAATATTGTCATTTTTTTACTTCTTCTTCTTCATTTCCTGCCCCTTCTTATTCTGCTTTTGTCTTTTCTAACCTCTTTTGCCTTTTCTAACTTCTTTTTTCTGCTTCATTTCCTACACCTCTTATTTTGCTTAACTGTTTGCTTAAAGTAATATACTCATTCGCCAATTGTCATACATGATTAGTATTATGTGTTATGGTTTGAAACTTATTGTTGAATCTTTTTTAAAGTTGAAATTTGGCAATGGTGAGGATTTCAATCCAATGAATGGGAGATGGAATTTCAATAATAATTTACATCCCATCTAAGGTAAGTTTTTAATAGGTCCTTCTAATGACAATATTAAGAGGTTCTAATAACTTAATTGCTTCTCCAAAAATTCATGCAGCTAACAAAGACAGAATGATATGTTGTGGTTATCTTTTTTGCATGGTGTGATATATAAGGGCTTGTGAAAGATCTGATTATAATTATTGGAGAAATGAAAGGCATTGTAAGCTCTATAAGTGCATGTTAACTTAGAAAAATGGAAGAATGACTGGCTGAAATATTTTTCCTTGAATTTTTGGCATGTGATAGATTCCCTGTTTGATGTCTTTGAAGAGAATCCTCAGTTTAGGTGTGCCCCACCAATGGTTAGCGTAGGGAAGATGTTCAAGGACATCCAATCTAAACTCCATGGGGCTCCTCAGTTTCTTCTCTGCTTTCTGAGTGGAAAAACTGTGATATATGTGGTTAGTGAATTATATAAATGTATCTTGTGTTTATGCATAAGCAATTGTCAAGTGTGCTAAATGAAAACTAATTTGACATCCAAGGTCTATGGAAAAAGAAGAATCTTGCTGAGTATGGAATCGTTACTCGATGCATGGCTCCTATAAGGGTGAATTATCAATATCTGGCAAATATTTTGTTAAAGATCGATGACAAGGTATGTTCTTATTTAGGTTGGTTAGAAATATAATATCTTCCTACTGTTATATTTCTTATTTGATGGTCTACAATTCTGGAATGGGAAATTACTTTTGTTCCCTAGCTTGTGGTGATGGCAGCATGTGCTGCATAGTTTGGAAAGTGATAAATCAATTTGGGATTAAACATGTCATATTGCTTAATTCTTATGTTGCTATAATTTCCTGTGAGTGGAGGGGAATTAATGGAAGCCATGTGATATTGGTTTGCTTGACAGATGGTACTAGCATGGTGGGGAAAACGTAATTAGTTTATTCCCTTTGTTTGGGTAATATGACTGAATATCTATATTTGTAGGCATGGTGCATTGATTAAATTGATCAATATATGTAATTGTCTGTATGCTAAATTGCTTCATAAAGTTTATATCCCTATTTTAATTTTATTAGGAAAAAAAATAACATGGCCATACTTAATCCTTTGTTTTACAAAAGATGGGGCAAGAAGCAATTGTACAGTTGGCCTGCATTTTAGTGTGAATTAACCATCGAGTCTTCAATTGACAGATAGGTTATCATTAAGTTAAACATAACCTATTTATTTTGATAATTTTATGTTGATTCTATTAGGTAGGCAAATTTCATTTTTTTTTTATCATATTGTCAGATTCCTGAAAACCTCCAATGAGGTACTTTTGAATCTTTATCACAAGGAACCTTTACTTACAGGCTTTCATCAAGTATTAATGCAAATGTTCAGTAGTGCTCTGCTTTCAGTCTATTATGGCATATTTTTTTAAATAAAAAACAATATGATTACGAAAAATTCTTTCCAGTAAAGAGTAAAGGAACATACATGTTGAATGTGGAAACACTTCAAACAATATGATTATGAAGGGAAGCTTGAGAAATGCAACTAAATGTGGAAAAGGTTGGAGTAGAGAAAGAAAGTTGGTGTTGCAACAAGATGTATTAGTGTTATTTCTTTTCCATTTTCTTATTAGTATTTGTATTAAACTAAATATATCTATTTCTATGGTATTTAAGCAAATGAAATTTGCATAGAGTTCCTATAAGTCAAGCTTATACTGAATAAAGTTCCATACTGAACTTCACACAATCTTCCCTACAAACAAAAACAAATTTTCTTTGGTTGAAGTTGAAAAGGTTAAAAGTAATGTTTGGTATTTACTTTTTCATTTTATTCTTTTATCTTATGTTGCCCATTACTGGTGATGTTCTACAATAAATGTATCTTAAAATTACCTTCTAAATGTTTCCTTTGTGGGGATAATTCTTCGCTGTTCTTAACCATTTGTAACTTTTGATATTGATTTTATGTTTTCTTCATGTTTAACACCATTCTCTTGTGTGCAATGTCACGGTCATTTTTATGCAGGATATCTTCTTTATTTTGAATGATTTCCTCTCTTGAATAGAAACATGTTTTGGTTTAAGAATTATAAAATCGTCACAGCTTTTATTTGTCCTAATTAACTCAATGGTATTTGTGCGGGTATGATGTTGAGATGTTTCTAGCTTATAGATTTGTTAGCATAGGGCAGGTTGTAAGTTTTAATTATCATAATTTTCATAACATCGCTGCAAGACTTGATTTTAGACCAATTGATTGATTGGCTCCTAAAAATGCATGAAAATTGGACCTATGCAATAATCACACACATATGCATAATTTTTATTCTTACCAATTTAATAAATGTAGCTCAAATGTCTTTGAGTTGTTGATCTCTGAGTTTAGTTAGCTGAATGCGCTTTTTGAACTGACCATAACTTTTTTCACTGAAGCATGTTATCTCTTTAAAATATATTAGTTGGCTTGGTTCTATAGTGAATAGATGCCGACTTGAATCTCTGAGAATTAAAGGATGTTACTTATAGTCTATATGTGTCAATAGTTTTAATAGAATTTCATGTAGACTTAATCCCCAAATGTATTGGGCTAAAATGGGAGGAAAGGAGCCAACAAGAGAGCTACACAGATAAAGTTTTAGCGAATTCTATATTGTGAGAAAGAAATAAGACTTTCGAGAAAGTTAACTCAAGGAAGAGAGCATTTTTTGTTTTATCTTATGCTTCCACACAGCTGAGTCATGTTCAACCTTCTAAAGCCAAGAGATGAATATCTACTGACACTCCTTCCTATGTTGTTGATTTATAGGTACTATGAATTGACAACCAAGCAGTGTTCCAAACACAGAATCCATAGACCATAGAATCAAAGGCATTAATGTTCAACATATGAGTAATGCAATAGGTCTTAAAGGAGATGTAACTGGTAAATGATATAACTAGATTTCATTTCAATTATATTTTAAAATGAAACCACCTATGAGACTGATATTGTAGCTACTGGAGTGCCTATGAAATCTACATGTAGTTTACAAGTGATAGATGCTACTCTGAACCTGATGAGGATGTGATTAACCAAAATGAGAAAAGTATTATAATTCCTTTGTAAACTTGGCTCTGATCTAATGTTCTCACAATATAACTTGCAGCTATAGTAGATGATGCAGTATCTTATTTGGATATCTTAATTAGAAACATGTACAAGTGAATGGCCCAAAAACATGACTTGCAGTAATACTGTCATTTTAGTATAACAATGGTGTTATAATTGTAGGTCTTTTATGGCCTTTTTTGTATTGCCTTGAGCAAATATTTTTAATGAATTCTTTGTTAGGCATTTATACTCTAAAACTACCTACAATACACTAATATTACAGTGCTTTATAAAAACCTTTGTCATTGTTGTTTTGTCCGTGTTTAATGAAATCAGCATGGCTAAGGTATGACTACATTGCTAATATCCCCGGACATGGAAAATTTTAGTCAATTTTTCATGCATGGACAACTATACGATGTGGTACAAAAGATCATATTCAAAGCAATGATACTTAACAACTTATAGATGAAAAGGTATTCTCATTAGAGTTTAATTGCTATACAGTGACAGTGTAAAGTTTTTTACACTATCAACCAATCACTATTCAAGATATGGATGACATTTAAGATAGTTAAGATAAGAGTCAAAAAAATCTGTTGACGTGTTGGTTTATGATTGAATGTCAGTGTAAAAGAGCTTTACACTGTCATCCAATCATTATTCAAGACATGGATGACATTTAAGGTAGTTAAGATAGGAGTCAAAAAAATTTGTTGACGTGTCGGTTTATGATTGAATGTCTGTGTAAAAGAGCTTTACACTGTCAGTGTATAACAATTAAACTTTTTTCATTAGAGTTTAATTGCTATACACTGATAGTGTAAAGTTTTTTACACTGTCAACCAATCACCATTCAAGATATGGATGACATTTGAGGTAGTTAAGATAGGAGTCAAAAAAATTATGGAAGTTGAGATGCCACAACTTAGTCATCTTCCTTATTTGACATTAAGATATACAAGGCTTCAAGACTTTAATTTTTAATAACATTCAAATATGGATGGTCTCTCCTATTACCTGATCTTGAAGCTGGGTCGTCTGAGCTTGAAGATTATTTGTTTGATATTAAAGTTGAGTCGTTTGAGTTTGAAGACGAGTCGTCTGATCTTAGAATTGAGTTGTTTGATTTTGAATATCACAAGTAGGATTATTTTCAATTGCAACATAGACATGAATATTAAATACAATAAGAATTTTTTATTCTTTTTTAAAAAATCAAATAATTTACATGTTTAGTAACTCAATCCCTAAAAAGAAGTTTTATAAAAAATATGATGTAAAATTTTTATATAGATAACATAAATTTTTATAGGTATTATTATGATGTTAGATTTAGTTTTAGAAATTTATATGTTTAATTTCTATTCCATTTTATTTTTTAGTTAAATTAAAAATTGTAATTATTTTATTTTGAAAAAAATATTTATTCCTGCGGAACTTACAAGTCAAATCGTACTTATTACTTATAGTATTTCTTCAATTCGTCACCATTCGGATAAACCATTCTTGTTAGTTTCACCCTTTTATCAATTCAATGATAAATTTCGATATATATTTATTATGATGTTATGTGCAAGTTTAGAGCATCCACAGTCCAATACCCCATATTTTTACTTTTTGGGTTTTTAAGTGGGTCTCGTTTTTACACATCACTTATTTTTATTTTTTTACAACTTAAGCACTCTATTGTTCCAATCCAACACCTCCAAAAAATTTATTAAATGGGTCCCATCAATGATCCCACATATTTACATCTCATCAACAATTTATTGATTAAATCATGGTTATCTAATTTATGAAATAAAAAAATGACATTATGGCCCACCAAGTGATAGAAGCATCGGTATTCCTCCAAGATCTTAGTTCTTAACAAAAACGATCTCTAACGCACGATGTTTAGTATGGGATGGCTTAACAAGCAAGCACCCTGTAAAAACGCACCGTTGTGGGTGCTCTTAGGACTATTTGCTATTTATATATATCCTAATTAGCATAATTTAATTATGTTGTCAATCATTTTTGTATTTATATTTCAATCAATAAAATATAAATATATTCCAAAATTGTAAATAATAATTCTAATTAATGGTTGAATTAGATATTCAAACGGAGAAAAAAAATTACCCGTGCGTAAGGGTTACCTATACTAGTATATTAAAATACTAATTGTAATTGGATGTGAGTGTTATGGATTTTCTAATTGCTAAAGGCAATTCTCGTTTCCTATTGGACTAGCATAAGTACTCATATTTTGCATTCTTTTCTAACTATTTAACAATTTCAATAAATTTTTGTATTAACAATTTTTACACTAAACCACATAACCACTTAATCTTTTTTTTTTCATTAAAAAAACTATACTAAAGTTTTGGAATGTTACAATAAGACATACCGTTTTGAATTTGGTGAAAACATGTACTCTTTTTTTCATGATCTGAAGGCATAAAAATTTAAAAACAAAAACAATAAGGTTTTTTTTTGGGGGGTAAGGAAAACAATAAGAAAGGTAAGTATAAAGCACTTTAAGGTGATATCGCATATTTACTGTAGGCATAAAAATTAAATTTGGTAAAATATAAAGAACAATAAGACGTACCATTGTGAATATAAAGAACAATAAATCGTACCAAAAATAAAGTTAGTACATTCACATCACCTTTTCAAAAAACATAATTAAATATTGGAGTAGAAAGTAAATAATCAGACTTAAATAAATGATCCCAAAAACAAAGACCAATAACTTATAAAACCACACAATTAATAAAGATTGTAAAAAAATATTTAATAAATATTTTACATATTAAAAACTAAATATTTTATATAAATAAAATATATTAAATCATTATACATTATACAAATAAATATTTCTCATTATTTCTAAACATTACTATGAATAATTTTAAAATCAAATATGAAAAATTAGTATTAAACCTGCATTATCTTTATATCGTCTTTTCTTCTTTTCTCGAATCAAAGACATCCTCCTCTGCCTAGAATTTTTTTCTAAAGAATCAGAACAATCCTCATTCACCTTTCTTTCACTACCACTTATTATCATTAACATCAATAACAATTAAATGTAGCTCATTAAGAAAACAATATACCAGACATAAGTCACATGGCAATTATCATATTAAAATTCACCAAACGTTACTAATAATGACTAAATGTTAAACAATTTCAATACTTCTAAAACCTGAAAAAATGTGGCATTTAATGTTGTAGAGATCTTCATTGCTTCAACTACTTAAAGTAACAAATTATATAATGTATAGAGCAAGCATAATAAGAGTAATATTAAATATCAAAAACAATAACAAAGACTAAATTATACTTTGGATCACTTATTTTTATTTTAGGTTTCAATTCGGCTCCTCTTTTATTTTTTTTGTTTCATTTTGGTACCCAGTCTTTATTTTAAGTTTCATTGTGGTCTTTTCTATTCAAATTATAGTACAGAGAGTACCATATTGACATAACTTTTACAAAATAAGGGATCACTCTGGAACAAAAAAAATTAAAAGAATGACAAATTCAAAAAAAAGGATCACATTGATTTAACTTTTGCAAGTTGAGGGACCATTTGAGAGAAAAAAAAAGAGGGACCACATTGATATAATTTTACAAATTAAGGAACCACTCGGAAATAAAAAATAAAAGAGAGATCAGATTGAAACCTAAAATAGATTAAGGGACTAAAAGCATAATTCAGGCAAGAATAAAAAAAAAGGCTCTTTCAATAATAAAGCGACATAAATCTTTTAGTAATTAAAATATATAGAGCAAACAAATCAGAAACATTAAATATAAAAAACAAATATAAAGGCTAAATTATATGTTTTATCACTTATTTTTTGTTATGTTTTGATACCTTATTTTTATTTTAGACTCAATGTGGTCATTTCCATTTAAATTGTGATACAGAGAGATCATGTTGATATAACTTTTTCAAAACGAGGGACCAATTCAGAACAAAAAATAAAAAAATGAACCACATTGATATAACTTTGTAAAATAAACGACCATTTTGGAAAAATAAAATAAAAGAGAAACCAAATTGATGTGTAAATTGTCCAACATAACCCACCGTGTCCAACACTCAAATGTTGTTTTTTCATTTAAAAAAGTACCATAAAGCAAGATGAGCATGTATGACAGAGAAGACATGTCCTTTTTTTTTTAAAATATGTCTAAAGACATTAAATTTCATTGAACAAATAAAAAAAAAATCAAAAGTAACTATAAGCTGATACCTCAATTTTCCTGTAGATCGGCAATAGAAAGATAAAGCAATTTTTTTTTAAATATAAACAAAGTATTCAAAAACAAAGTTACATTTATATCACCCTTTCAAAAAACATAATTAAATATTGAATTAGAAAATAAATAATCAGTCTTAAATAAATGATCCCCTAAAAACAAAGACCAATAATATATAGAACTACACAATAAATAAAGATTGTGAAAAAAATATTTAGTAAATATTTTACATATTAAAAACTAAATATTGTATATAAATAAAATATATTAAATCATTATACATAAAAAATGAATAACTATATAAATTGAATTTGGTCTTAGTAGTCATGGTTTTACTTGGTGGAACAATATCCATAGCTTTATTAGGGAATAATTCTTCTGAAATAGGTTCGGATTGCCTGATTTTAGATTTGATAATTTTTCATGGGTATTGGCTAAAGTCCCCCATGTCCTTTCTTGTATTCTTTTGTTTCTTTTTAATAAATTTTTGGCGTGATACAGATGATTGTTAGGGATAGGGGTGCTAACCTAGTTGAGATGTCTTTTTCTATAGTGATGCCTATGCACGTCAGTAGCCTTTAGTTTAAAATTTTTATGGTAAAATATAAAGAACAATAAGACATATCGTTCTGAATATAATGAACAATAAGACGTACCATTCTGAATTTGGTGAAAACATGTCCTTTTTTTTCATGGTATGAAGGCATAAAATTTTAAAAACAAAAAACAATAAGAAAGGTAAGTATAAATCACTTTCAGCTGATAGCGCATATTGACTGTAGATCTACAATAAATATGTGGATCAGTAAATTGTCCAACATAACCTAACGTGTCCAATACTCAAATGTTGTTTTTTCATTGAAAAAAGTACCATAAAACAAGATGAAGCATTTATGATAGAGAAGACATGTCCTTTTTTTTTTTTTTTATGTCTAAAGACATTAAACCCCATTGAACAAATAAAAAAAAAATCAAAAGTAACTATAAGATAAATTTAGCTTATCACAATAAGCTTGTTTGAGAAGTTTATGAAAATAGGGCATGTTTGGATAAACAACTTAGTTAAACGATTACTCAATAATGTATTTTTTTAAATAAGCTAAAATCAACTTATTTTCATAAGCTTCTCTTGACAATATTGAAATAAGCTAAAAAAAGTTTATAGAAATACCATAAATTATTTTCATAAATTATTTGTTTAAGTTCATTTCCATAAGGTATTCTTATAAGCTCTTCCAAATACACTTATAAGCTCTGTTTAACTATTTGAAAAATTCATCGAATAAACGGTCAATTAAAATGTTTACCAAATACACCCTTAGCAAGTACCCTAAAACTATAAAATAAAAATAAAGGCATGGAGGTAGAGAGCACCTTGTAGTTGATTGAATTTAATGGCGTTGTGAAGAACTACAACAGAGCGAGATCTTTGGGAGAAGTAGCCGCGGAATGAATAAAATCCCGAACCTGCTCAAAGATTACACCAATCAATGACATGACGGAGATAGAATAGAATTCGAAAGGATAAATAAGGAGAGATAGAATATGGAGGATTGGTTTTCTTACCAGAATGGGGTCATCGCCAACAATGTGGGTGGAGGATTCGGGAAGCGAGAGAAAGAAAGAGAATCAGATAGAGTACCTCTGGAGGCCAGAGAGATGAGAGTGAGCCTGCGACTAAACATGTTTCAACTTGAAGTTGAAGGACGCTACGCAACTATACCCTACTGGATCGGTATGCGACGATGCTATATATATTTATCTCTATCTCTCATTCACTTCTTATCTTCTTTATATATGTTTCTTAAAAATACACTAAAAAATAAAAGAATGCCTTTTGGTGTCCCCATTTTGTGTAAAAAAAACCAAGGTTTACAAAACCGGACCGGCCATCGAACCGGTGAAGGCAGCGGTTCGAGGTTCAATGGTCCAACCGAGGTTGAACCGTGGTTGAACCGGTTATAATTAAATAATATTATTTTAATTTTTAATATAATATTTGTAACAATATTAAACAAAAAAACAACATAACAACTAAAATTATTAAGCACAATTTATTTTATTTTGAAATTAAACTAAATAAATATAAAAATATATGTTAAAATCATCTTCATAGGGAAAACCAACCCAAAATCTACAACTAGCCCACATATGTTAGAAAACAAAAGAATTGGGTTTTGACTAGGATGTCCCAAATCCTTTTATACTAATTTTTTATTTTTTTCTAAGAAACCTGATTCGACGACGGTTCGGCGGCTTCACTACCTAAGGTTATGACCGGTTTTACCGGTTTTGAACCGGTTTTCCGGTTTTTCCACCGGTTCGATGCTAGGCCGGTTTTCCCTGTGAACCGGACCGGCCAAGGTCCCGGTTCCCGGTCGGACCGGCCGGTCCGGTCCGGTTTTCAAAACCTTGAAAAAAACATTACCCTTCTCTAGTGAGGGCTATACTTTTTCAAGGTTAAATTAATTTGTAGGTTTTTTAGGGTTAAATTAATTTGAAGGTCTTGTGATTCAGTCCCTAATCATATAGAATTTTTTTAACACAGCTGTTTGTTAGAGAAATGTTATTTGAATTGTCAAGATGATGGACCATAAAATTCGACAGCAATTTTCAGGTGTTGAGTTTGATTAATGGATATATAAGTGTGTCATAACTCATTAATCATACACTAAACATCATTAACCATGAAAATTGTTATCTTGTTGTCTCATTTTAATATTCAAATAACACAATTTTATTCTTATACTTTTCTATTTGGTTTCCTTAAATATATGTTAGGAAACACTTCTCGTAATGGTTTCCTTACAAACTTTTTGGAATGATAAAAAAAAGTGGATGAGATATTCAATTATAAACTTTCTAGGTGTTCCAGGGTCGTGTAATGCAAAAGGCCATTAATGCCACAGTCCTAAGCCCCCGTTTTTATTATTAACGACTGTCTTAAGGATATTATTTAAGAAATCTAAATAAGATAAATATTCATTGAAAAGTTAAGTATATTCATTCTCAATATATTGATCATATTACTTTTTATGCAAATTTACCTATTTAGATTCCTTAAATAATGTCCTCAAGACATTCGTTAGCATTTGTCTTTAAAAATTATAAAATTTTATTATTTTTACTTCAAATTTTTTCATCTCTCATTGTTTCTCTCTTTTTCTACTCATCTTCATATTCTTTTAAACATTAGAATATTATAGAAGTATTAAATTATATCAAAACATTATATTCTTTTCCAAATATTTGTATTGCTTATAGAATATTATTGACAATACTTGTAACGGTTGCTATTGCTAAAAGAATTTTTTCAAAACTAAAATTGCTTAAATCATATCTAAGATCAACAATATTACAAGATATATATGAATTATTCATTTTTTTGGTGCTTAATATGAATCATTCATTTTACTTATTAAGAATGAAATGTTAGAACTGATTGATTATATAAAAATAAATTATGCTCACTTGAATATAAAATTTTGATAAATAATCTTATAGTTCAAAAAACTAGAAGATTAATATAAAATTAATAATTTATAATATTAAATTTCTTTAAAAATTTTACCTTAGGCCCCGTAATTCCTTTACATGGCCCTGAGGTGTTCAATGATCAAATTATAAACTTGTAAAATATAGCGACTTATTTGAAAATTGTCAAATAGTTCAAGGACCCATTATTAAATATTTTCTTTATTGATAGTTATTTGTTATAAAAAATTAGGAGTTATTAGCAATGCCTATGACAGAGTTGATTGAGGATATTTGCTGGCTATTTTGGAGCGTATGGGTTCTGCCTCTAAATGGATTGAATGGATAAAGATGTGCATCACTACGGTAAATTATTCTATTCTGATGAATGATAATAGAGTTGGCCCTATTGTTCCAAGCAAAGGACTGAGACAAGAAGATCCTTTGTCCCCTTACTTGTTTACCATTTGTGTTGAGGGTCTAACTTCTTTGATTAAGCAGGCAGAAGGCAGAGGTCTTATTCATGGTGTTCAGGTGTGCAGAAGAGCACCTATCATTAGCTACCTTCTTTTTACAGATGATAGCTTCCCGTTTTTCTGAGCCAAAGGTAATGAAGCCCAGGAAATAAAAAATATTATTAGTACTTATGCGAATGCATTTGGTCAATTTATCAACATGTAGAAGTCAGAGATTTTCTTTAATAGAAATGTTGATGATGATACTAAAAGGGCTTTAATTTCTACTTTAGAGGCTCGAGAATGTCTTGGTACAGGAAAATATTTGGGGCTACATTCAATGATAGGCTGGAATAAGAAGTCCATTTTTGCTTATATCAAAGATAGAGTGTGGAAGAAGATCTCTAGTTGGAGCAGCAAAACTTTGTCTCGGGCTAGTAGGCAAGTATTGATAAAATCAGTGGTGCAAGTTATTCCTTCATACTGCATGAGGGCCTTTCTTCTCCTAGCTTCTATTGAGAATGAAATTCAGAAGATGATGAATTCATTCTGGTGGGGTTCGAAAGAAAGGTGGCAAGAAAGGTATTAATTGGCTAAATTGGGAGAAGCTCACCATGAGAAAAGAGTGGGGTGGCATGGGTTTCAGAGACGTGCATGGCTTTAATCTAGCAATGTTGGGGAAACAAGGTTGGAAGTTTTTAACCAACCCGGATACTATAGTTTCAAGAATGTTCAAAGCAAAATACTTCCCTAGAGGAGACTTTTTGGGGGCTGCAATTGGGCATAACCCTAGCTATGTTTGGCGTAGTATCTGGTCGTCTCGGATATTGTTGGTAGAAGGCTATCGTTGGAAAATAGGTGATGGTTCCCATGTTGGTATTTGGAATTCTCCTTCGCTTAGAAATGTTGATGAGCCTTCCTTAAGGACTACCCCCCCAAAAAAAAAAAAAAAAAAACTTACGGGGTTGTGATCTTATTAATCCGCATGATGGGCTTTGGAATGAAACCTTGCTTAGGAGTTTTTTGAGTAATAGGGATGTGGATGAAATATTAAAAATTCCTTTGCTTCACTTACATGAGCAAGATAGAATATTGTGGAGGTTTGACAAAAGAGGAGACTATTCTGGGAGAAGTGCCTAACGTGGGTGTGTTGAAAAATTGGTGGATAGAGAGCATCTCAAATGCCCTGGTGAATGGTCTAACATTTGGGCCTTACATATTCCACCAAAGGTGAAGGTTTTTCTTTGGAGGCTTTTAAGGGATTGTATTCCCTTGAGGCTTAACTTGATGACAAGAGGCATGGAGTGCTCCTCCTTATGTGTTGTTTGCAGCAATGGGTTAGAAAATAGATGGCATCTCTTCCTAGATTGTCATACTAATCTGGAGATTTGGAGGAAAGTGAACCTATGGCACAAGTTAGAACCACTGATCTTGGATGCAGAGGGTTTCAATGATTTCTTCACTACAGCTTGTAACAAACTTGGAGAGGAGGATTTGGCGCTGTTTGGTATGTGCTGTTGGAGTATATGGAAAAAGAGGAATACATGATTTTGGGAGTCCAACGAAGAGCCTAGTCAACTTGTCATTTGTAGAGTCAGGGAATTCCTAAAAACTTGGAGGTGTGCACGCGATACCCCCATGGAAAGTCATGCGATCCAGCATACTATGGCTACTCAATGGTCTCCTCCGCAAAATGGTTTTTTGAAGTGAAACCTAGATGCTGCCATCTTTGCAGAGACCAACCGTATTGGAGCTGGAGCATGTATTAGGAATGCTCCTGGTCATTTCGTGAGTACTTTCTCGGCTTATTGTAGTGCTAGCATGTCTGCGAGAGAGGCAGAAGCTTGGGGCCTTCTTCAAACTCTTCATTGGCTTAACTCCACGGATTATGTAAACGTTTTGATAGAGATGGATTGCAAGCAAGTTGTTGATGATGTGCTCAAAGCAAAAACTGATTTTTCAGAATATGGATCTATCATCAAGGCTTGTAGGAACCTATTGTCTCTTAGTAACAACTTTCAATAATCTCGTTATTTTATTTCATAAAGTTTAATTTAATTGTCAATGATCTTATCAAATCAATGTCACTCTTCATGAATCATGGTTTGCATTTTTTATGTGGCGTGTTTCTTAACTTGTGGTTAGCCCTAGAGAGTGTTCAATTTGAAGGAGTGTTAACCTGCATGTAGGTTGTAGTGATTATCATGTTGTATACATAGTCCGGTACCTGGGTTCAATTTTCTTATTATTTTTACATAATTTCAACTTCAAATCTTTTATCAACTACTCTATCCGGATTCAATTATAAGCAAAATTAACTAATTTCACACTTATTAAGGAAGTTAGTTAATTTAGTTTAATTATCTTGATTTATGTAAAAAAAAAAGAATTATAATTACTAAACTACCCTTTAATTATTTCACGAGTGTGGAATGCTCTTGAAAAAGTACAAGGAGGATTGGTTGGATTGATTAATTTTTTTGATTTTTTGAATACTGGCATTAAATAAAATTGATTTTATTGGATTTTGCTAATATTTGAGTCCAAAAAATATATGTATTTTTTTACTTATAATTGAGTCAAGAGGGAGTATCAAAGATTAATTATCAACTCAAGTTGGCTCATTTACACTCTAACTGATATTGTTGAAGTACTACATTCTTATCATCATCTTTACTTGGAAAAAAAATAGTTATTTGAGAATGCTCATATGGTTATGATCCTATAAGGTTTGGTGCATATTATTCTGCCATGTTAGAAACCACGACAAGTAAGGTAACTAAGAAAATGGGGTAATTTTTATTTAGACATGATATAACGTGGACATTCAAATCATTGTTTTACATGTTTAAGGTATGGTTTAGGGGGTCCATAATAGTGTTGCATCCCTCGTTAAAATTACTTCAAATATGTTAAAATAATCTAAAATTGAACATCTAAGAGATGATCGGTAGATGGTAGCTACCTAAAAATCTATCAGTAGGATAGATTGTAAAGACTTGTAGGGTTAGCTACTAAATTAAGTGCATCAAATATACGCAATCACCCGTAATTGGTAGATGTGTTCTTACTAGTGCTTCATAGTCATCTTGACAGTATTCTATAATATTTTTATTAGGTTTTGTTTGGCAAAAATAGCTGATAGAAGTATTCTGTAATATTTATTTCTGATACAGATGACAATTTATTAACGTTGGTGTTCTGCCTTGGGAAAATGCCATCCATAATAGTAACTTGACTGTGATAAAAGAAGGGACTCCACAAAGTTTTGCATCTGTGAATTGAGAATTTACTTTCTTGATGTTCCCTTCTACTTGATTTCAATTTCCATCTTAACTTCCTCTCCAATTAACTGTGACAATTTTGTAACTTCTATAATAGCATACTGTGAGGAGCTGTCAAACCTTGTCTTCACAACAGCCTTACTAGTTGAGTTTGTTCCATTCACAATATTCAACTCAGTCCCAGGATAATCCATTCTATTAAATATCTTATACTTAGGTATCCCCAAGATAGTTACCTTATCTATGATCCAACTTTGGTCCAATGCAAATTTTCCATTAGTGACCTTGGATGTAACAGAAACACTTTTGCTGTTTAATGTGCCATAAAATCTTACCAATGTCCACTGCTCTTTCCCTTTTGATGTGTCAAGTGCCACCCCATCATCCAAAAAGACTTGTCCAGAACTATTTCTGCTGCTACTAACAACCACCACAAGTTCAAATGCAGTCTTCCTAGCTGCTTCAGTTGTTGTTGCTTCTCCTTGCATGGCCAAAATATTACCTTCCCCAACATGCACATTTATGTGATCAGATGGTGCATCAAGAGTAACATACTTGCCTGATTTTGCAGTCACCGAATTCGAGACATTGAAGAGGTCAAACCAGCTTCCTGCAGGAAAGTATGCATCAACAGTGGTTGCCCCAGATACGAGTACAGGTGACACTAGAACCCCTTTGCCAAGTAGAAACTGTGAATTTATTTCATATGTTGTGACATCCTCAGGGAATGAAAAGAAAAGGGGTCTAGCAATAGGTGTTCCTTTAGTATGTGCTTCATACATTAATGTGTAGAGATAAGGGAGAAGGTGATATCGGAGGCCAAGCACTTTCCTAGCTGATGCAGCAACTGAATCCCAAAGGTAAAGCTCTTGCCGGATAGAACTTTTATCAGAATGATCCCTTGCAAAGGGATAAAAAGCCCCCAACTACATGAATGAAAAAAAAAAAAAGAATTAGATATGTATAGTTGTGCACTATATATGCATATTTTTCCACTGAACAAAAATCATAGCACTTTCCAAGTGTAATCTATGTAACTTCTATAGTTTTAGGCAAGTATGTGAATAAGTAACATCCACATTTCTTCTGTAGTTTTGTAACTACTATAGTCTTCGGCAAGTATGTTAATACTTAGTATCATTCACACAGTGAAAATATTATCTCATACTACTGCATTTGAGGGTAAATTCTACCTGGATCCAGCGCCGGCAAAGTTCTTCAGTTGTATCTCCTGAGAAACCACATATATCTGCTCCAACCATGGGAATTCCAAAGATTCCAGAATTTAATATTGACGGGATTGAGTATGCCAAATCATTCCATGTGGCAGCATTATCTCCTGTCCAGTGTGCTGAATACTTACCAGAGCTAACAAAAGTTGATCTACTGAGAATGAATGGCCTTCTACCAGTTATATAAGTTAAAGCCTTGTTAGTTGCTTTGCATTCTAGGAGTCCATATAAATTGTGCACATTATACTCAGTGATATTACCAAAATGCAATGCTGTTACTGGGACTGTTTTGTTATTGATAGGACGTAGAACTCCATCATTGTTTATTTTGTAGGGAGGGTTATCAAGATTAGAAGATGGAATGGGAGGAGAAGTGATGAAATTAGATAATTCATTCATGTCAAGCCAAAGACCATCGAAAGGGATAAGGTTCCGAAATAACTTGATTTCCACACCCCAAAAGACTTGGCTGTGTGGATTTAGAAAATCAGGATAGAAAACTGGTCCAGGCCAAACTTCACCTAGATAATTGGATCCATTTCTCTTTATGTAGATATCAGCCTGCAAACCTCTAACATATGTGGCATATGTTTTATTCACACTAATACCTGTTCACAAAATTATCATAAATCAATAACATGCACAAAGATACTTCAATAAACATTATCATAAGAGTATGTTTCGGTTGAGACAATGTGCATGGTGTAAGAATTAGGTACCAGGATCCAAGATAAGCACATATTTCTGACTATTTTGGTGAAGAGTGTCAACAAATCTTCTCATCTCATCCCTTGGGAAGTTGATAGGATCAAGTGTGAAATCTTTATATGCATCCATGTAATCAATATCTGTCCACATAACTTCAAGGGGTATACCTGCTTTTGCATAATTGGCAACCACACCCTGGAGATCACTTACATTCTTGTAGCCCCATCGACACTGATGAAAACCTTCACAACAGAACACAACTATGTGGATTAGCATAGGAAGTAGATATTGTGGATCAGCATGAATAGACATACAATTTCAAGTCATGTTATATAGCCTGTTTGCTTTGGCCATTTCCTATTTTCATTTTCAGTAAAAATAGAAAATGGGCTTGCTTGAAAATGCTGCAAACATTTCTTGAATTGGACGCAAATCTGGAAACAGAAAAAAAAAGTTGTTTTCGATTTTTCCTTCCCAAATTTTTGAAAACAGGAAATGAAAATAGAAAACAGAAGGTCAAAACAAACATATTTTCAAAATTTGAAAATGAAAATAATTTTCAAAAGATATATAGAAATAGGAAATGAAAATGCAAACCAATGGCTTAGCTCAGTGCTTTGTTGCCATGTTATTTACCAAATATCCCAAAATCTTGACATGTTAAGGATGATCCTAGAAATCTGTTTATCTGTAATTGTAACATAAACCATGGTATAATATGGAAAATATAAGACTATAGACTTACCAAAGGACCAATAAGGCATAAGAGCTGGTCTCCCAATGAGTTCAGTGTACTGCTCCAACACCAGTTCAGGAGAGGAACCAGCAAAGAAATACAGATCAAAAACCCCACCAATCACCTTATAAGTAACACGATCACCACCATACACAATATCCATTCCATTACTGTTAAGAAGCAACACCCCATGTGTGGTCCCATCTTTCACCCTTCCATCTGGGGATGCTGATCTCACATCCATGTAAAACGGGTGAGAACCATAAAGGTTCACATCAAGTGTGGCACTGCCAATGTCTGCATTCCACAAAGTGAAGGTTTGGTTTGGTTGCATCTTGAAGGAGCTCTTTGTATGCTCCCCAAGGCCATAAAGTGAAGACCTATGCATGGGGAGGGAGGAAGAGAGTTGAAGGTACTGGTCTTTGAAGATGAGAAAGGTTGAAGGGTTTGAAGGGTCTGGAACAGCACTGAAGAGGACATCATTGGAGGATTTTCGAGAGATGGTGAAGCCAAATGGGGTGGTGTTGAGAAGGGTGAAGATGAGGTCTGAGTTTGGAGTTGTGAGGTAGTGTTGTTGCTGATGTAGATAGTTGGAGTTGGAACCTTGCTTGCTGTTGAGGGAGCGAAGAGGGTAATGAGAGAAGCCTCTAGGAATCACTTCTTCTGGGATTTCCCATCTTTGGTTGTTGGAGTCACTAATTCTTACCCTTAACCTATCCTTGGTCTCAAAACTGCAATTCAGAATAACCAATGTGATGAATCTTAATGTGTCAAAAATAGCACAATTTAGTAGCATGAATTGATACTTTGATGCAAGTCATGCCAGAACTATGTTAGTTGCTTGTTTTGTTTTGTCAGTTACCTTGCAGCAAGGTTGAGGTGTGGGATGTCAGGTCCAAAGACAGAAGAGGGCTTGATGAGGTTAAGGTTAGCAGTCAAAGACAATCCGGAGGGATTATTGTTGATACTTGAGATGGTGTAGCCATAACCAACTACTGAAGTTACTTGTGATGAAGAATCTGTTACAGCATAGGAAGAGATGAGACTAAAACAGATACAGAAGAAGGGTATTGATGGTAGAGACAGAGTGACTCTGTTTTCAGTCCTCCAACCCATCATACCTATTGGCTTAGTGATAGATTTGGATGTGGGTGAGGTGAGGACATACGTTTATATTGGAGTCAATGGAGGAATGTGGCAGGCAAGGCAAGTTGAAGCTGACCGATAACAAAGGCAAATTCTAACATCCTCCCAAAAAATGTTGGAGGACCGAAATACAACAAATATTAAAATAATCCAAGGGTCGAGATTTGATGGGAGAAAATGGACCTTTTCACCTGAAACCCGAACGCCTATTTCAAATAAAATAACTTTGTTTTATCGAGACTTGCTAGACTGGTTATGGTGTCACGGTCCAAAAATTTAAAAATCATGATTTTGTTGAATATGCAGCGTGAGTGGGTCAAATAAAGGTCTCAAGGAGATTAGTCTCGATAAAGTCAAAAGATACTCCAGCCAACGTCATGATAACAAAAAAAATAAAAATATATGCAGCGTTTTGAGGGAAGTAATTTCGCCTGACAGTTAAATGCATATTGTTTATTGTATAAGTAAAATATCGTATATTAATATATACTAAAGTAATAATAATATTAATATTAATAGTAATAATGTTACTAATAATAATATTAATAATGATAATAATATTAGTAAAAATAACGGAATTAAAAAATTAAAAATTATATAATAATAATACTATTAATAATTAAAACAATAATAATGAGGGTTAACTTGTACATGTAATGGTTTATTATTTATAATGTGTGTTTTTGGCCAATAAGGATCCTTTCCTAGTGCAGCAACATGTTTTTTCCCAATTATCGCATGCAGGGCCCGTATGAAAAATGTTTGATTGTTCTCTCCCACAATCTGGGCCGTTGATTGTTGTTGGAGGGGCGCTGCATGGGACTTTGGCTGGAGGGGATCTGAATTGGTTTTTGGCATTTATGTTTGTTGTAACACATTTCTGTTCCTGTAATTTGTAAAGCATTAGGACTAACACTTCTGTCATTTATTTCAGGGCTGGATACAGAGGAACCACTAATCGATAGCGTCATTAATAAGGTTGATGTTACTACCTCTGGACTCAATTATAAGCAAAAAAACACATATATTTTTTGGACTCAAATATAAACAAAATTCAACCAACTTAACTATATTTAATGTAAGTATTCCAAAAATCAAGAAAATTAACTAATCAAACAAATTCTACCTTTACTTTTTCAAGAGCATTGCATATTCTCGAGACAATTAAAGGGTAGTTTAGTAATTATAACTTATTTTTTTTACATAAATCAAGACAATTAAACTAAATTAACTAACTTCTTTAATAAGTGTGAAATTAGTCATTTTTCTTATAATTGAGTCCGGAGGTAGTATCACTCATAAAATCACAAATCATTGACATCGATGACTTATAGGGCTCGTTTGGTGGTCAATATAAAAAACAGGCGGATATGATAAGAAAGCAGCATAGTAGCAGGATAGGATATGAGCAGGTAAAGTTTTATCATATTCGACGTTTGGTGTGCACTATACATTAAAGTTGTATTATGAAATTTGTTTCGTAGCAAAACAATAAGTTAACGCCGAGGATTGCTTCCATCACTTCCTAAGTAGTGTATTTCTCTGAACATTTAATAGTAAATATATTTTTAAAGTAACAACTACATTTTAAGCTGAGTAATCATTCTCGGTAAAGGCTCAATTGCAATTTTGGCTTCTTATTATTGATAATGTGTGATTTTGGTTCCTATGATTTTGTTGTGCACAATTGGTCCCCTATTTTTTCAATGTTAAATTGGGTCCTTCCATCCATTGCCCGACAATTCTTCAATGATTAACATGGAGGAACTACTATTTTAAATGCATAGAACCGAGACTTCTTTGGTAAATGACCCTGTGGTGGAAAGAAAAAAAAAAGGTCCCGAAAAAGAGGGACAAAATCAATAAATAGCAAAGAGTTATCGTTAAATCATGTTGAATCGGAGAGACAAAGGAGGGAGAACCTCATCTATAGGTTTTATGCGTTTAGAAGAGTGATTCCTCTGTATTGATCATTGAAAAAATTGACTTACATTGGACGAAAGAACCGACTTTGCAATATTGAAAAAATGTGGAAACCAAATGTGCACAAAAAAATAACCACAAGGAATAAAATCACACATTATCAATAATTACTCGTATTTCTATAATTTAAATAAAAAAATAAAAAATTCAGTAAAAAAAATATAAATTTTTTTTTGAATCTTCAACATTTCTATCAAGGCGGGCTTTAATCAAACGCAGACGTTTTGACAAGGCAGATTATTCTTTTTGGAGGCGAGTATACCAACGCCTTAAAATATTGAAGTACATGTATCAGGTGTGATCTGTTTGAAATTAATATATAGTTATTCAATAATGCATGATGCATTGTCTAATTATTCATGGAAAGCTCACGAAGGTGGGTTGAAGTAATGAGGACCATTCACGTGAAACGCGAGTTCGAATAAGAAGCACTTTTTATTTTATTTTTTGGTATCAAGTATCTCGACTGATAATTGGAGGTTAATTTCTTTTAACATGTAAAAATTATCAAAGTAAATTTTATCTCTCATAGCAAAGTGGTTTCCATATTCAGGGTGAATAGAATGCTTGAAAAAAAAAAAGAAAAAAATTGAATAAAAATATATTGTATTTAATATATTAAAAAATGTTTAACTTTCTTTTGGTTGATTTCTTAATTTGTGCTGAGCTGGTTAGAAATACTCAAAAATAAAATAATGTCTTAATAATTAATGTTCTTATTAAATATTAAAAAACTAAATACCACATTAATATATGATATACATTATTTTCAGTATAATTTTCCATTTTTGAAGATACTCATTACATTTGCCAATAAAATAACAGTAAGTTTTGTTCATTTCAAAATAAGCACCATGTCTTTATACAGAAATGCTATTTTGACATAGAATTCGGACATCAATACGGGGACACCGTATGTATGTGCATTTATCAAAGATTGTGTGAATGCTCTTGTATAAGATCAGAATGGGTCTTTTTTAAAAAAACAATTAAAATTTTTAAAAATAATTTTTTGATTAAGTATGTGTAAATATCTGGTGAATCGAATTTGAAATATATGGTGAATTCGGTTCATTATCCGGTGAATGGGTTTTTTTGAGAAATAATTTTTTTGATTAAGTATGTGCAAATATATGGTGAATCCGGTATAAATATCTGGTGAATTTAGTTCATTATCTAGTGAATAGGTTTTTTTGAGAAATAAATTTTTTGGTTAAGTATGTGCAAAAATATGATGAATCATGTATAAATATCTGGTGAATTCGGTTCATTATCTGGTGAATATGTTTTTTTTTATAAATAATTTTTTTGGTTAAGTATGTGTAAATATCTGGTGAATGAGTTTTTTTGAGAAATAAATTTTTTGGTTAAGTATGTGTAAATAACTGGTGAATCATGTACAAATATCTGGTGAATTCAGTTCATTATCTGGTGAATGTGTTTTTTTTTATAAATAAAGTTTTTAGTTAAGTATGTGTAAATATTTGGTGAATAGGTTTTTTTGAGAAATAAATTTTTTTGGTTAGGTATGTGTAAATATCTGGTGAATCGGGTACAAATATCTGGTGAATTCAGTTCATTATCTGGTGAATGGGTTTTTTTAGAATTAAGTATGTGCAAATATCTGGTGAATCATGTACAAATATCTGGTGAATTCAATTCATTATCTGGTGAATGGTTTTTTTAGAAATAAAATTTTTATTTTTTTAAAAAAGTCAAAAAAAAATTTTTTAAAAAAATGCTACTACAGTAACACTACAGTGCACTACTGTAACAGATGTCGCGTAAGATGTCGAAAAAAGTGTTCAATTAGCACGACTCGTCTTTATATCCTTCAACCGACAACCCTATCTGCCCCCATCATCCAAGTTTCATCGAAATTAAGAGAGTTTTTTTATGTATACTTAATTGGTATATACGATTAGTATATATGTTTTTTTTATAATATCAATCAATTATAAATTATTGAATGGTATATACGATTAGTATATATGTTTTTTTTTATAATATCAATCAATTATAAATTATTGAATCATTACAATATTTGAATTTTATTTAAATTATCTTAAAAGTCGCTCATAGTCTCATATTATGATTTGCGATTGATTGAAAATATAAAAATCTTTATATTGGTAATACATACCAATTAATAATTAATTATATATTAGATAAAATGTATCTTTCTTCCATTAACGAAACTCTCCCTATTATTTAAAAAAGAAAGAAAGAAAGAATCAGATATTCAGATTAGTTTAATTTCTGTCACCTCCTGTTCTCTTCATGCATATTTTTCTCTACATCTCTTCCCTCATTCTCTTTTTTCCTTCCTTCATATTCTCTATTTTTTCCATCATTCTCTTTATCCCTTCATCTTTCTTCTCCACAGTACCTTTGTCCCTCACCTACCACCGATTACTCTTATTTTCCCCTATAAGAATACCATGACCTTTATTTATTTCTTTTCATTTGCCCTTTAAATCTTATTTGGTTACCACTTACCTTATTCAGTCACTGAATTCTCTTCTGGGAATCATATTACAATTCAACCGAAGTTTGATTTTGACTATCTTCTCAATAATATTCTTAAACAGGATTTAAACTCCTGAAATTTTACCTTGTTTCCCACAGACCTATATCTTTTCTTAGGTGTACAAAAAAACGTAAGTGTTCCTAAAAAGATCATTAACAACAGAATCAGATAAAGCGTTATTATGAACGTTAATCAAGTATAATACTGTAATAATAGCAGTGTTGTTAAGATACTAGGTTTTGGACCTTGGCCCAACAACTGGGCTGAGCCGGACAAGGATCTATTATTGGATCCAAGTCCAACAAACCAATGGCCTTCTGCAAAAAAATACGAGTTGGGGAAGTTAGAGGAAAATGCTAATGTAGCCAGTTTGTTTCGAGAGAATTCTGTTTTTGGGCACAAGAGGCTTTAAGCTTCTTGGTAATGGGGATTTCTCTTATGTAAAGTTCTATTTTTCAATCAATAATACACTTTTCTGGTTTCTCTTGAACTGGGTTCCTTTTAAGTGTAGTCAGAGTCTCAGACAAGTAGACAACCGGTGTCACTCACCTTTCCATAGGGGGTCAAATTTTCCAGATTTGTCTTTTGCAGCAATATCCTTTGCTGAGAGCTAGCCTGGATGTTGCAAGCTATGTGACCTATCAGAAATTTGCCACTCTTTTACTACAATGCTCACCTCCAGCTAAGTAATGAGGAAAAAGGTAAAATGAAAAAAATAGGTTAAAGTAATAGTTTAGTATCTATAATTGACACGAATACTCGGTTTGGTTTTTATATATAAAAAATTATTAAAATGATCCATAAATATACGTATAAGAAATATCTGTTTGGTCCTTATCGTACACCATTTTAATGACTGATTTAATAATTTTTTGTTTCCTATAAGGATCAAATGGGTAATGTATATAGCGACCAAACAAATACTTTTTGTATGTATAAGGATCATTTTAATAATTTTTTATGTATAGAGACCAAATCGAGTACTTGTGTCAAGAATATGGACCAAAATATTACTTTAACCAATAAAATATCCCATTCAATAACAATTCTATTTTCATTTAGAAAAGTGATTCAATTATCCACTTCTGAGTAAAAATACAAAATGTGACTAAAAGGCCAATTTGTTAGGAGTTCTAGGATGAAGAACAAAGACAAAAATAGAAAGATTTGACTATTCTGCAGCTCCATGTACTAGTTGGTAATTTCAAAATACGTTTCTATATTTTAAAAATTTATAATTGGATCCATAAAGTTATAATGGTTTGTAATTGATTCCTAAATTTATAAATAATTTATAATTAGCTTTTTCATGGTTTAGAAATCCTCCTCAGGGATCTAATTACAAATACTCTACATGTGACCATTTCATTTATATAATATGTATTTGAAAATTATTATAATATTTTATTAAATACTATTTTATTATTTTTATATTTTTAACGTTTGCCACATGTACTGGCCGAGGTTACTAACCCAGCCACCGAGCTCAAGTACCCGGCTCAGTCCGGAAAATTAAGGATAATAAATCAAAGATCACTTAATTAAATGAATAAGATATTGATATTAAATCTTGATATTATCTAAAATAACCTTATCTGGTTAAAAGAGATAATATCCCTTAAGTTAAGGAATCATATCTCAAAAGAGATATCAAGAGATAAATCAAATCTCTAAAAGATATTAAGAGATAAAGAGATAAATCAAATCTCTAAAAGATATTAAGAGATAAATCAGATCTCTAAGAGAGAGGGGAATCCTATTATAAAAGGAGGAATACCCCTCATAAGAAAGACACTTTTCACTGAATCCCGGTGACTCTCTCTTGAGCGTGTTAGAGGAACTAGCGTCGACCAAGAGACTCTCAGACAGTCCTTGCTCCCTAGTACTCGTCCGATACAAAATTAAGGGATCGAGATCACCGCCCCGCCAAGGGATGAACTTAGAACTACGTCTGGTTTTGATTCCCACTGGGATACGTAGGACCGGAATCATTGAATTCTGTCAAGCCAAAATCTAAAACAACCCCCTTGGTTTAACGTTCTATAGCGAGACTCCGACGAAACGGATCTTGGCAGGAACACCACATATGCATGTTTCATTAGTGTTTTTATGGCAACTTGAGGGAGAGATGAACGTTGCAAGATTGAAAAATTATGAGCACAAATTTGCTCAAAAAAATGGAGGGCCGAATCATGTCAAAGTGAAAATATTTAGGCTTTGTTTTGTTTTTATTTTCAACTTCTTGTTTTCATTTCCTCTTTTACATTAATAATTATAAAAATATTACCTTATTTTTATTCTATTTTTTATTTTCAAATATTTATATAAAAAATAGTATAAATAAACAAAATGTTGTTTTTTACTTACAAGATGACATTTTTATAATTATTCAAGAAATTAGAAATATAGCACACAATCCATCATCAACTATCAATTTGAAAGGGAAACTTTAGATCCACAAATTTCACATCAGAGCCATCCTAATCTTCTTCTTTTTAATCAAACCGTTAAATGACTATCCGTGCAATTCAATGTTTACAGGTTGAGTTACTTCTTATACCCATTAAATAATGAGCATTGCTATATCGAATTATAGTTTCTCCTATGAATTTTGACCGAAGTTGTATGGACCAATCAAAATTTAGATCAGCGGTCAAACAAGAAGTGGAGAGACATACTTTTTGTTTTGGTGAAAGAAAGGGGCTAAAACCCCAAGCAAACAAGACTAAAAACCATGCGGAAAATGCGTGGAGGAAACATCCGCCAATAACGGCAAAACTATAAAAGCAGGGACTACATCAAAAACTTTAAACTGCGAGTTCAAGGAGAGCCCATATTTCGACAAAGCATCAGCCACCTGGTTGGCCTCTCTAAGAGTGTGATTCCAGTACACCATCATATCATCATGGCAGAGGTTTTGAATGTCTCGCACCAAAGGGTAACAAACATGAGAAGGAATGCACCCTTGGTTTAGGAACTTGATCGCAATAAGAGAATCAGACTCCACACAAATTCTGTTGAAGCCGCGATCTCTGGTAAATTGAACTCCAAGGAATATAGCCCATAGTTCAGCTTGTAAACTGGAGCAAATACCAATATTTTTGGCATACCCAGCAATGAAGTTCCCCAGATGATCTCTAATGACTCCACCGTATGCGGCTTCGTTATTAGGATGAGAGACAGCTTCGTCGCAGTTGAACTTAACAAAATCCTCATCCGGGGGTCTCCAGTAAATCGAAACCAACCCTTCAGGAATGACACTATTCTTACTTAGCTGGCCATGCATACGGTGGCTATGGACAATTTCAGTCACAGTTTTCCTGATAATTGTCTCACCTCCCTAAGGTTCAGTTATGGTTTGGTTAAAGACTAGATCATTCCTATCTTTCCATAAGAAATCTAGGGTGATGCCAAACTTCAGGACCCATTTTTCTTGATTTTGTGCATGGGAACCCGTAAGGTTCTTATCAAGCCATGTAATCCAATCAGATTCCCAGAACTCATCTTCTGGAGCACCATTCCATAAGCGTCTCCAAATCTCACGAGCAAAACAACATGATCTAAGCACATGTTCAATTGTTTCAGTATGTTCGCCACATCTCGGGCAAAGAGGATTATGACCCAATCCTCTATGAAAACGCTGCTCATTTGTTAGGAGGGCACCCTTTATTACTTTCCACATCAAGAAACGGATTCTCTCAGGACCCTTCCAACTCCAAATCTTCTAAAAAATAGGGTTAACTACCTGAGATGGATCCTCGGTTAAGCTTCTGTAAGCCATATTCATCTAGAAGCTGCCATTGTTGCTATCCTTCCACGCTAAATGGTCCTCTTCATTTGTCTCCATAGGGGGCTTCACAGCTTGAATTCTGGCTAAGATATCATGGGGGAGATACTGCTCCAAGTTTTGGAAAACACAATTTCCATCGTGTCCAACATAATCACTAACTGTTTTAACAGAATCAACCAAGGAAATCGCTTGAGACGAATAAGTTTGAAGACAGTTCAAGTTGGGCACTCATCTGTCCATCCAGAATCTAATGCGACGACCATCACCCACCCTCTAGACAAGATTATTTTCAACTTCTTTCCAGCTCTTGTGGACTCCTTGCCAGAAATTAGAACCGGGCTTCCTATCAGAGATTTTGGGAATCAGATCATTACCACATCTAATAAATTGCAAAATACGAAATTGGTTTTCGTACATAGTAAGGAACATTTCCGTTTAATAATATCTTCTTCTTCTTTTTTGGTTTATAGGAGGCATACTTAGGTCTTATATGGAATGGGGAAATTGGAGGTACCGCGGGATCGAACCCATAACCTCACTAAGACCAAATGTCCCTGAGCTTATCTTTTGATTATAAAAAAACTATCCATGCAATTCACACCACTTACAAAACACAGCAAACATATAATAGAATTTATATATATTAAGTAGAACTAATGTATTTTTTCGATACTTGTTCTAACATATCTATCAAGCACTATCGTATGCTATTGAACTTCAAGCATAACTTAACTGGTGTCCTAAACACCCGGATTTATTTTCACAATCAAAATACAAACAAACCAACAAAATAGAAATTAATAATTTTGAGCCACCAAGCCAGCATTAATTATTCTAACTCTTCCGATATGGCAGAGTAGGGATGCTTTATTCGTTCCTGAAGAACAATGATACAAACATTGAGACTATCACTTCAAACAAACACACAAACATCTCTATAATTAAAAAGAAAACACTTAAAAATACCACAATAGCACCCTAAGGCGATGTTAGGTACAAGAGATATTTTTACATTCCCGGGAATGTGACTTGGGAATCGTTGGCCGAGGAATAAAACTCGGCCATCAAGCTTGGATGCACAATCCGATAAAGGCGGGAAAGATAAGATCTTGATATTATCTCAAATAACCTTATCTGGTTTGTAAACACCTAATTTTGTCCGGGTATTTTCCCTTTTAATAAATATTTTCAAAAAAAAATTTAAATAAAAATAAATAATAAACAAAAAAATATATATAAAAATGCATAAAACTAAAAATATTTTTATTCTGGACCCATTACATCATCTAATGGAGCCCATTTTCGTTTTTGTTCCAAGTAATCTTTTGGGCCCATTATCCAAGCCCAACCAAAAAAATTGTTTTTTTTTATTAATCCGATTTGTTATTAAAATAAAATAAAATAATAATAAAAAAGTAAAAAAAATTGAAAAATGGTCAGGTTTCACTTTGCTCTTTCAAGTATGGATCAGATATTGTTTTCTTGATCCTCTTTGTTTTCTTTTACTTTTTTTCTAAAAATGGTGGTGTACTATTCTGCACCATTGCAACCAAGCAAGATGGTGGAGCAAAGGCTGATATGCTCCCCACAAAATGTACCACCCTCTGCATTTTTTTGTCTACATATCAATAACAAATTTTGGCACTGTCATTCCCTATTGTTAATATATAAACAAAAGCATCATCTAGCAGAGGGGGGAGGCGTAAACAAAGAGAAAAGGGGTTTAGTAAATTTTCTTATATCTTTCTCCCTCATACTCTCCCCCATTTCTCATAATCTTTTTTTCCACCTTACCACTAATAAACACTACACATCCCTGTAATGGCAGAACCTTCATAATCAACACCTTCTTCATCTCAATAATCATTACAACAACAAAACCACCACTCCATCTCAAATCAGAAAAAAAAATACAAACACATAAAAAAATATATATCATATTCTTGTGCTAAACTTCTCCTCACCTCCTCCAAGCTCTGCAGCTTCTCCCTACACAACGGCAACAACAGAAACCACCATAGTCCCACGCTGCATTCATCCCTGTCGCGAGCTTCGCCTCGAATCGTCACTGTCGCTGCCACAACTTGTACCAGATCCACGACCACCGCCATCCAGTTTCGCACGATAACACCACCATTGTGCCACCCAGCTCCGTCGTTGTTGCCTCATCTCCTCCGCCAAGCTCTGCCGCCGCTTCCTTATCCACCATCATTGCTTGCTTCTCCACCATCTCTGTCACCTCCGCCATCGTGTTTACTTTTCCGCCATCATTGTTGTCGTTGTCGTCACTGTTCGAAACCCCCCGCCATCCGCCACGTAGCCTAGCTCGACCTAAACCAGATCCGCACAGAACCGCCGCTGTTCTCGAGCCATTGTCCCATCGCATCTCCGCCTAACACCGCCCTCAAACCTCCGAACACACGCCTTCTCCGTCACGCCGCCAACCCTTCTGCGTCAAACTCCCTTCTTTTTCTCCCTCCACACATTGTGGGTAAACATGGAAGCTTCCTGATTTGTTTTCTTTTCCCCCCTTATTTTTCTTTTTATTTCTTCTGCTTTTTATTGTTTGAATATGTTATTGGGTTTTGATGATTTGTTGGGTTCTGTTGGGTTTGTTTGTTATATGGCCCAAACTTATTGCTGGTTGTTGTTGTTATAAAATAAAAATAAAAATATCTTTGTAAAACAAAATTTATAAATAAATAAAAAAGGAAATTTTTTGAATTCACGCAACAACCTACGATATTGATGTATGAATTTTCATCCTCAAGTATCAACAAATTGTAAGGGTTTATCGTATAACATTGCTATCTTGGACCCTGTGTAGGAGTGATTTTTTTTAACAAAATCTCTTTTTTCAAAATTAAAAAGGAAATTCAATTCTTTTTTGTTTAGTAAAATTTTTAAGAAGAATTTATTTCTGAAAATAAAAAAGGATTTTCTTGAATTCACACAACAATCTGTGACATTGATGTATGATTTTTTCATCCTCAAGTGTCGTATGAATTGTAAGAGTTTATCATATAACTTTGCTATCTTGGACCCTGTGCAAGAGTGAATTTATTTTGAAATTAAATCCTTTTTCTCAAAATTATTTTCAAAAATCAAATATTTACCAAAAATAAAATCAACCAACCAATCAACCTTTTTCAAAAAGGACTACGTGGCTTTGAGTTTCCCATCGCACCCGGGAATACGTTGGAGCAGAATCAATCATTCCGTTAAACCAAAATTTAATTTTTTTTTAATTTTATTGTGTTTATATTTTTTTATTATTTTAAAAGTGGGGTAAAATAAATATTTTCAAAGGTTATTAAAATTATTTTGCACAATTAACTTGACGTACCATTTTTTAAACTGGCGATGCAGGGTGCTAACACCTTCCCTACTCGTAACCGACTCCCGAACTCAAATCTCTCTCTTTTTAAAAGACCAGTTTCCTTAAAATAAATGGTTTTTCCAATGTTTTTCCCAAATAAAATATTGGTAGCGACTCCTCTGTTTTTACCTTCTTTTCGCGGCTCCCGGACGGGACGGTAGCGACAGCTGGCGACTCCACTGGGGATTTTAGAGAGTCAGGCCTATCATAGTTGGTTGTACAAATTTTTTTAATGGCTTTGAAAATATCAGTTTTACCCTTCTTTGTTTTATTTTTTTGTAAATAGTTTATATGCTCTTAAATGCCTTTGTATATTCTTGCAAACTACTACAGAAAAGGGCTTAGATGGCGCTTTTTTTTGTTGGCCTTTAGTAGCGCTTCAAAGCGCTATCTATTCACCCGCTACTGAAGGTGGGAGAGATTCAATAGCGCTTAAAAAAGCGCTACTGAAAGTAGGAATAGGTAGCGCTTCCTTGAGAAAGCGCTGTCTAAAGTTGGTAATAAGACAATCTATTACATACTTTAGATAGCGCTTTCTCAAGGAAACGCTATCTATTTGTCACTTTAGGTTTCAGTAGCGCTTCCTTAAAAAAGCGCCGTCTAAAGTTAGTAATAAGATAATCTATTACATACTTTAGACAGCGCTTTCTCAAGGAAGCGCTGTCTATTTGTCACTTTAGACAGCGTTTTTTCAAGAAAGCGCTGTCTATTTGTCACTTTAGACAACGTTTTTTCAAGAAAGCGCTACCTATCCCCCCCTTTTTTTTTTCATTATTCACTGTTTTTCTACATTTCCCACCTGCACAACCATCCCTCATCAATTCACAGTAACACTGCATTTAGGTACATCACACACATACACATATATAATTTTCAAATCTTACACACAATATTGTTAAGCATATATATATATATATATATATATATATATATATATATATATATATATATAATAATAAAACCAAACCAAATATCAAATCATGCATATATAACCAATTAATTAAGTAATATACTTTAACACAATTCACAAGAACAAATTGAATGAACCCCACCAAAAAAAAAAGCAAGAGCTCTCTTTTTCTATATTCTGCGCACTCTACAATACAATGGCCAAGTCCAAGAATAATGCTAAGAAGCTCTAATGCTAAGAAGCTCTGGTCTTTGTCTCCTCTCATTGTTTACAATCTCATCATACTCAGGACTAAGACCAGGTAGACAACCAGTCCTCACCCAAACATCCTTTTCCATTCGTAGATGAAGCGCAAGGTAGGGTCCCTTGCTTTTCATTCTCTCTGCAATCTTGTTCCCAAGTTCCTGAACTGGCTTTGCAAACCTCAATGCATTGAAAACAACCTGAAAGATAATGTGAGAACAGTCACAATCTGCTATCAATTGTTATTATATAAATAAAGTTCCGAGGGGTGAGTGTTGTTTTCTTATTTTATTGCTTTGCTTTTCCATCTTTCAAATAAGAAAAGAGACTTGGCAATTACCTTGCATCGAAGTTTCTGGAGATCAAAAGGAAGATCCTTTGATAGCCTTGCAATACCGGGCAGTACACCAGGTCTCTATGAACTATAAAAACATGTATTTAACACAAAGTGCAGTGTAGACATGCAAAAAATATAATAAGCAAATAAATCTAACATGGAAAATGACCAAATAATATATAGACACTTCTCATAATAAATTTTCCCTAAAATGAAAGCACAGTCAGTATTCCTATGAATAACTTTAATATGGACAACTATTAATTAATATTTATGCATCTATTTTTTATCTCCAAATAAACTTTTGTCAGAGAAAAAACCAAGAGATATAAAATATGAGAATAATATTCTTACATGGGAGTTTGGTATGTTTCCTCTTGGGTGGGAGTGTAGAGTCCCTCATCAGCATGCATGCTTTATGTTCCATGCCAGCATATCTGTGAAAAAACGAAGCTTTTCAATGTGGAAATCAATATGCAAAGTAACATTCATTCTTAATGTGAAAGAAAGAAACGAAGAGGAAGTTTACCACAATTAAAACTAAAAGATTATCAGCATCATATAAATCTCTATGTGAGAAAGAAACCATGTTAAGGCTTAAGTATAACTTCTTTTAATATCATAGTCATAGTTCACTGAAACTAAACAATGATCATATATCCAAACCCAATGCGAAAATCATCCATGCTGAAAAGTTGAACAAAAAATGTAAAACTGTAATATAATTGATATAGTTAATATAGCAAAAAAAGTGTAAAACGAATCAGTTTTAAAGCAAACCAGCTAATATGAACACTGAGGAAATAGACTTCCCACACTGAGGAAATCCAACTCCAACCATGGGTTAAATATTAAACGCGAAGAATGATTTATAGGAGACTTGGCTGGGCTATGTATGCCTTTACAGGAATTCTGCTTGTGCTTCAAGGAATAGAATATTTGATTTAGTATTTAGTATCATATTCACTCAAGTCCTAAATACAATCAGCTGAAGATAGAAACGACATTTCAAGTATAAGAAAGAGGAAAAGCTTTTACACAATAGGCATTAGTAAAACTTTTACACAATAGGCATTAAAAAAGCTTTTGCGCAGGAGCAGAGCATTTACCAATAGGCATTACAGAAACTTTTAAACTCTTTGCCTAAGAAGCCCTTTTAAAAAATAACAATATATCTTCTAACTAATCTCTTTTTCTAATTCTGCATATATGAGTACTACTCTTCTTTACGCCCATTTAAAATTATGCAAATATGCTTGTTTCACCTTGCTGAAAAATATCATCCAATGATGCTTTCCACAGAATAAAGTTGATGCATGTAGGATCAATCGATGACTAAAATTGTTTTGGACTCAAAGTGGATATCTTCAAATAACTATAACTATCTTGCCTCAGTTATATGTTATAAATGACTTTGAAGAATTTATGCCTCATGTTGTCCATGGCCATTGGCCAAACTGTCATATAAGATGAATGTCAAACTGTGAAAAGGCATATTAGATGCATTTCATTGTTAGGCTCCTTTCTCTCTTACTGCCACAAGAACCATTTTTCAAAATTTACAAGTGCATCACATGTCAGATTTATTCAATAGCTACTTTTAAGTTTTAACAAGTGTTCCTTGCAAGGTTGTACTAAATTATATTAAGCCACGAGGAGGTTGAATTATCTTGAAAGAACTGGTGGTGTTAGTCATACTTAAAAGAGAACTTAATCATATGAAAGAAATCTTTTCTTGAAACAACTATGGTCATTTGTTCTTGGAATTGTTATGTGGTTCTTCTCACTATTGCATAACCCAACTCAAACTACAGGAAATCGATATTCTCTATTCAAGAGTAATAATCTTATGCACAATTTTATCATCATAGCTCAACCTCATATTAAGTTAGACCTACAATTCAAGTATGCATCTCAGATTATGCCCAAAAAAATAAGATGAAAAATAAAAGCCACATTTGGTACAACAGGCTGTCAATAACAAGATTCTACATAAACGACTCACTTTCAAATGACAACTGAGATTTAATCAATGAGCCAAAAATCATGAAATTTTTACAGTAAATATATCATGATGGTTTCTTTATAAAAAGATCAATTTTACTAAATTTGGACATCTATAGCAAAAGTTATGCAATCTGCAATGTAGACTGTCTAGAGGTAGAGTCCTGCAGAATTTTTCTCCCTTTAGGCGTAAAACTGTATCAATAGGTTACTCCAAAAATTCTGAACTTTTACCCAGATTTAGTTTAGGATGTTAGCTTTTTAAATAGTCCACGTTTATGTGATTTGGAAATCTATGGTGAGAGTTATGCAGTCTGCAATGCAAACTGTTCAGCAGATCATACTGCACACCGTAGTCTTACTTCAATTTACAATTGGCATCAATCTTGAGAGAAAAAAAATTCTAAACTTTTGACTGAATATGGATTAAGATGTTACCTTTCAAATGAGTCAGGTTTCACTTAATTTGGACAAGCATAGGAAAAGTTATGCAACTTACATTACAGGCTGTTACAGAACAAATTATGCAGCAAATTCCTAACTTCCACATTTTTGAAGATGCTAGTTCTCCATTCCCGTGTTTCAACTTCTTGAAAGAGGAAAACAAGCCAAAGGCAATGGCCATTTTGTGAGTTTTTGGTCTGCCTGATGGTAAAGCATCTAAGGAAGCAAAGATATATCTGTCAGCATCAAAACAATGACTATGCAGAATACATTAAAATACAACAGTACAAGGAAAGGTGACACAAGCAAGAGCAAGCAACATCAAAATTACTTGAGCAACTCTAAAAAGATCTTACCCTCGATATTGTTTAAGTTCATGGACATAGGCATCAGTGTCATCCCATGGCAATTTGGTTCTTTTCCAGTAGCAAAAACAAGGGGGTTTCCAACAATGCTGAAAAAAAGTAAAAGGGAATTGCAATAAATTATCAGTTATTACCCAATTTTCTGTTTTCCATCCAAGCAGAAATGTACATACGTCAGAGAGAGAGAGAGAATTACTTGAATGATTTAGCCAAAATTCTGGGCACAGGGCCACTAATATTGTTGTAGGACAAGTCACTGAATTGATAACCACAAAACAAGAAACCTTATTTAGGAATACAGAAAACATAAACAGAATTAGTGCACAAGATAAAAAAGAAGAGATCATGAATATTACAGAAAAGCAAGCTGTGTCATATTAGCCAGTGACTCAGGGCATCCACCAACAAGACTATTATTATTGAGCCTCCTGAAACAGTTTTAATAACTCCTTAGTTTTTAGACAAAACAAATTGGTACATAAAATAGCTTTACCTTAACATTTCAAATCTTAGTTCATGTTTTCTTACAGGTATTGGAGGCTTCTAAGATGTCCCAGAGAGGAAGGAATTTCACCATTGAAGAAGTTATTAGAGAGATCAAGAGTTTGAAGCTTTGAAAGTTTCCCTAGCTCTGAAGGGATTGGTCCAGTTATGTTGTTATTCTGTAGCAGCCTGAAAAGTAGTCCATAACACCCAACTTAGCAAATAACAACCATCCATCTTGAGAGTATTCAATTGCTGTTATTACTTACACAATCTGAAGGTTGGTTAAGTTTCCTATGCTTGGAGATAGAGTACCAGATAAACTTTGACTAGGAGTGCCCCTGCACCAAGCAAGACCAGTTTCATTTTATATAATAACTTTTAAAGCAATTTGAAGTACAATGTACTGAATGTCTAGTTCTTAATATGTAGAGGAAAAGAAAAGGGTACCCTGTTGTCAAATAATTCATGATAACCAAAGCCAAATAAAATAAATCAAATAAAAACATATCGATCTCCAACGTATTTTTCCCCTCTATACCTTTTAAGATTCACTCAAACTCACTCCCACTGATTAACCATGAAGAGTGTAACACCCCGACTTTTCGCTGTTTTCTAATATCAGAAATTTATATAATTATGTTTATATTTTTATCTGAGACTTAGAAAACCATTTTAAATAAACGGAGTTTACCACTCAATCCTACTTGAATGTAGGAAGCTACGATTAAAATTTAGGTTGGAAAGTCAGGCGAAACCCGGCCTGCGAATTCCATTGACGGCATAATAATACTGCTCAAAAGACCTAATTTTAATTCGTGAACGAAAGACTTAAGTTTAGTATTTTATTTTCTACAATTCTGTATTTTTAGAATTTTTTTCATAAAAAAAAAAAAAATAATTTACGTATTACGGGCGGAAAGCGTATTCGGGTAGACGACGGAAGGGAAATTAGAGTTTCTAAGAGTAGATAGAGGGTTTATCTTAGGATTTTGAGATGATTCAAGGGGATGAATCATATTTTTAAGTCTAGAAGGTTTTTCAGGGTTAAATAGAAAATTTAGAAATTTTACGGTTAAGTCCCTGAACTTTCTGTAAATTACCCTTTTGTCCCTAAATTAGTTTTTAAAGTTTTTTCAAGTGGATTGGGCTAGAATCCTTGTTTCCAATCTCAAATGGTCGTGTCTTAGAAGCCCAAAATTTTCTAGTTCATGGTTTGATTCCATAAAGCCATTTAAGTTTCCTTAAGTTTCCTATCTTAAGCTTAATGCTTAAATTTTCAAGTGGGCCCCACAAGAATGAATCCAAGCCCAAAATAACCCAGCCCATGCGCAAGCCCATGTGAATTGTGGCTGCCTCATTGTTGTTGGATTCATCATGTTGATTCTAGAGTTTTCTATAAGTTTCTACAAGTTTCTACATTATCCTACATTATCCTTGATTTTTCTACAATGTTCTTGATTCTTCCTAAATGCATGAATCATCCTATCCTATCTTTGACTCATAAATTCAGCCAACAAAGTCAAGATAAGCTAGCATTTAATGTGGCAAAATCATCATCATGACACTTTATTGATAAATTGCAAACTAGTCCTTCAATTATTGGAATCTTTGCAATTTGGCCCTTAGAACTTAATTGCATTTTGATCCTTGAACATGACAACTCACCATCATCTAGAGTCTTCCTAATAGGACACCACTCTCACTATAAATACCCTACTCTCACTTTTCATTTAGTTTCTTTTGTCATTTGCTTCCAAAACTCTAAAGTTTACAAGTTCCTTAGTTCTAAGTTGTAAAGCAAGTTCTTGGATTTCCTTTGTCATTGATTTTCAAGAGGTAAATCCTAATCTTCATTCTTAATCATGTCTATGTTCTGTAGTAAGTTTCTTGATTCAAGGCTTGTATCATAGTTGTTTATCACTTTAAAGTTTCTAACCCTAGAACTTTGAAAAATCATAATAAATTCTAGAAAAATCTAATAAGGATGAAACCACTTTCTATCTTCTTGATATCATGCATATTATCTAAATCCAATAGCATGATGTAATCAAAAATTTCTTTCTTGAAAACCTAGCTTTGGCCGAACCTATCACCTTAGGGTTGGTAGAGTTTTGTTCATGTGTTTTCATGTATGATCATGTATTCTATATGGCATGTATGACTACACACTCTAATCCATGTTAGTCTCTTAAAATGAATATTTTACTCAAAAATATTTGTTTTGGCCGAACCCTAAGTGGGTAAGTTTTGTTGAGTTTTGTTCATGGTTTTCATAAATGATCTTAGAAATCAATCTCTAAGTATGTATGCTTTATAAATCCAAGTTGATTTGTTAAACTAAGAACCCTAGCTCTATGAACCTATTAAGGCCGAATCTATGTATAAAAGAGTTAGGAAGTTTTGAGTTTTAAACTTAGTTATTTAGTCACTAATCTATGATTTAGGTTAATCAAGGATCATGCATTAATCCATAACTTAATCATGATTAGAAGTTTTAGTCATTCAAAAACCCTAGAGACCGTGACTATGTATTAGGGTTTAGAATGTTTTAGTTTCTTGAGTTGTAACTATTTGGTTGTAATGGTTGAAGGTTAGTTGAGTACGACGTTTACGAGGTAACTGAAATTTCGAAGGAATCTGTAAGTTCATCAAGGAGTCTTCAAGAGGTAAGGGGAGCTTACCTGAGGGATTTTTCTTAATAACTATTTGCTTGTGGTGTGGCTTATATGATTTATATGTGGTTGTGGTTATTGGTTTTGTTAGTGGTGTGGTTTATATGATTTATATGTGGTTGTGGTTATTGGTTTTGTTATTTACGTGGTGTGGTTTATCTGTGTATTGGTGTGGAGTTGTGTTTAATTTATTTAATTATTTGCAATTGTATATTATACTGCTATGATGCATGATCTGCCTGGGAAATATCTGTGATATAACTGTTAGTTGATGTGTGAGAAGCCTGACAGTGGTCAGTGCTCAATTAAAGTTAATCGGATAAAAGCTTTAAGAAGCTACGCAAATTATATTCAATGTTTTAACGGCAAAATATTGATATATAATATTAAAGGAATTTTATTTTGAGGAAAATGAGGAGTTTTGGAAAATATTTTAGCACTGCTAGATTTTATATAAGAAAACCCGGAATATTACAAAATATTCTTTTATGAAATTAATTGGTGAAAATAAGTTAATCATGATTTTAGAAAATTAATTAAGTGGAAAAAAGTTAAGTTTTGGCTTAAAAAGCCTTAAAAATAATATTTGACGGCAAATTTGGAAAAGTGTAGACGGCAAGTATTTTTGAAACGGCAGTGCATATTTTGAGGAGAATAAACCTCAAGTGACTCATTGGTTTGTGAGAAACTAAGTTTTATGATTTAAGGATTTTATAATGAATTTCTACCTTAGAAAAAGAATTTCTGAAAAATCAAAAGTTGATTCAACCGTGTTGAAAGTACAGTTGGACTTAGTAACCGAGATGTCGGGGTACTAATGTTCTTATGACGTTATCCTATTTTGGATTTGTTTTTCACAGACGACGTTTACGATATGGACTTATATGGAACTTAGTAACCGAGACGTCGGGGTACTAGTGTTCTTATGAGGTTATAGACTTGGTGTCTAGTAGGTAGACGGTGTGTCTACTTTACGACGTAATAATCGACGGTAAAAGATTTATGATGTTTTCTATCACCACGAACCTAAGACTGATTGCAAGGTCTAAGGACTTCGTGATTGAGCACTCGGGCTATGAGGTCCTGTGTTGTTAATCAAAGTTGTAAAGATGTTTAAAACGATGATGGGTCATAAGCTTTTGAGAGCTTTGACAAATAAAGATTGAACACAAAGAAAACGACGAGAACAAAGTGTTTTTCTTGCATGCATTTTGGCAGACGTGCCTACGAGGTTAATCATGATATCTTGAGGATGTTCATGTCTCGACGCATTTGTTAATCATGGTATCTTTATGATATTCCTGAAATCGACGTGTTCATTGTGCCTTTGGGCAATCGACGTACAATGAAATCAGGGTATTTTATGATATTCATGTAATCGACGTATTCATTGCGCCTTTAGGCAATCGACGTATAATGAAATTCATTACGCCTTGGGCAATCGACGTGCAATGAAAAAAATCCATAAATCGACGTTCTCACTGTTCCGGACAGTGGGCTATGGTAAAATCGACGTGCCTCTGTTGGCAAAAAAATCGACGTGCCTCTGTTGGCAATCGAGCTTGATCAGCTCATTTTGAAATGACGTTGGGGGTCTCCGGAGATTAAGTGTGAATGTGTAGATGATATATTGAAGTGTTCATGCATAGTTTTCCAACGTTGATGTTTGGGGTGTGGAACCCATTGATAAATCGTATCTTTGTAGTATGGATTGCTTAGGATGTTATAAACATGTATATGTGTATGTGTCTTCTTTTGTGTCGTGCATTTAGTTATTTTGTTAAATCCATATATTGGCGTCTCACCCTTACAACATATCAGTGCCGCACAAGGGATGAGATCTCTACAAAAGGAGAAGGTCAATAGTTCGAGACATCTTTGTCTTTGCTCAGGTTGTTGGTAGTGTCAGTTAGTTACGACCAGCTTAGGTCCTATTGAGTTATGTTATGTTTTGAAAGTCATTAAACTGATAATGATCTAGATGTTAAAACATATGAGGCATATAGTTGTATAACTTATATACAGTATGTAATTATGTGTGGTTTGATTTCGTTGTTGTTGTCTTGAGGAAGAAAAAAATTTATCACCATATTTTGAACGTTGAGAAAACATTATTTTTCGAAAGCAACCAGCAAATTAAATTTTATTTCCGTAAACGGGTAGAAATGTGATGACCCGAGTTAGGGTGTCGCAAAGAGTAACTATTTAAAGTATAGAACAAGAAGAGCTCAAATCAAGTTTCCAGTGATAAGAAGTGGGAATTAAAGATTCAAACTCACCTCAAATCAAATTGTTAGATCTGCCAAAAACTGGAGAAAACGCACTCAGATTCGAAGGAGGAATTGGACCAATTCACGATTGGAGTTCAAATCAAAGTTTGTTGCCCTAACCTGAATCTAAGACGAATGGAAAGGGAAATGTAAGACGAAATTGAAAGATGAAATTGAAGAAATAGATTGATGAAATTACCCTAACCTGGTTCAACGTGAGAATCGAGCGAGTGTGAGAGCAGAGTCGAGAGCGAGCGAGAGAGCAGAGAGCCACAGCGCGAGAGAACGCGAGCAGAGAGCAGAGAACACGAAACCAGAGAGGAGAGAACACGAACGCAGAACGCGAGAATCGAACGGCAACGCTAGCAGGGTTTGAGAACGAGAGAAAAGAGCCGCGCGAGAGAAAAAGTGACGGTGAAAAGGGAAATATTTAGTAAAAGGGGAATAGATAGCGCTTCCTTGAAAAAGCGCTATCTATTTACTTACCTATGATAGCGTTTTCTTGAGGAAACGCTATTTATTCTCTTACTTATAATAGCGCGTCCTCAAGAAAATGCTATCTATTCTTATCAGTCAGCATTCAACAGCGTTTCCTTAAAGGAGCGCTGTCTTAGAATAAGGAATAGATGGCGCTCCCTTAAGGAAGTGCTATTAAAAACATTCCGCCTATTTTTAAGTAGCGTTTTTCATTGAAGCACTGTTGAAAGTGCGCTACTAAAACCCTTTTCTGTAGCTAGGATAGAGAACTTTGTTGTTGGTTGTTCTTTTGAATGTTTGGGGATAGTTGTTTTTTTTTCTTTTTTTCTTTTTTAAGGTTTTATGCAGGTTTGTTTGCTCTTAGCACACACATCACCATCCCACATTCACATACTTTTGGGCTATATACCTGAGTCTTGGAATGCCATAGGATTAGAAGGGGCTTCAATGATGTTATTGTGATGTTTTTGCATCCCTGACAGTCACTGATTCTCCCGCTCGGATTGCTACCGGTACATGGAGTGCCATATTATGACTTATTGGTCCCTGTGGTGAGGTTCATGGATTCAGGTCCTTATCTTTTTAGATGAGGGTAATCTGGGGACCATATGTTTAGAGGTCTAGATCTGTCCCGAAAGTCATGCACATAAAAAGCCATTAGCAGCCTACCAAACTAGGGTCTTGACTTCAAAAGTTCAAATTTTAGGATATAACCTATGTAGGACAAAAAGGAGCGCATCTCGCCTTTTTCTGCAACATAAATAATCACATTTATATCTCATGCATCGTAATGATTTTCTGCATGCATCTCACATACACCATAACATGCCATTCATTCATGCATCCTGTTACACTCATTATTATATTGTATGCTCGTGCATGTAGTATTTTAGGTCATGCATCGTCAATATGTCATTCATTCATCTTGGTACACTCTCATGCATAAGTAAATTTGCTTTCCAAATCTTATTAATAAAATTAAATTTCCCTTGCACAGATAATTTGGTGAGAGATAACACCTTTGATAACAGGAGATGGAAAAAATCAGACACACTAGCAATGCTCTCACCACCAATAGCTCCAGGGTGATATTGAACTCATTAGAGAATCTAAAAGAGTTGAGCCAATCTTTGCCTCAAGAACATCGAAGAAGCTTCGTCAAGAAGTATGGAGGGACCTTGGACCTAATTTTCATACCGGTTGAAACTACTGCTTTGAGTGCTCTAAGTCAGTATTGGAACCCACATCTCAGATGTTTCGAGTTGCCAAAAATGGACATTACACCCACCATTGAAGAATATGCTTGCCTGTTAAGGTTGCCAATGCAGAAAAATCTCATCGTGTACTTTCACCTGGGGCAATACTTGACCACTGCAAGCATAACAGGGTGACTAGGGCTTCCTGAAATTGAAGTGAACTTGACCAGGCACTCAAACTCGCGAGGGTTGACCCGAAATTTTCTTGAAAATCATTTGAGGAAACTAATGGATCAACAAGACTGGGAAACCTTTGAGAGTGTATTGGCACTGGTAATATATGGGTTGGTTCTATTTCCATCAGTGCTAGACATGATAGATCAAGCAACAATGGACATGTTCTTCATAGTTGAAAGAAAGATAATCCCCGTGCCGGTAGTCTTGGCTGAAACTCTTTTGACTCTAGAATTTTGCCAGCGGTATCCAAAGCGGAAGCTCTGATGTTGTGCATAGTTGCTTTATGTATAGGTCATGACTCACATGTACGCAAAAGGCTATATCAACCACCATTCAGATCCACTAAGAGGATTCCATAACATCCCTATAAGACAACTTAATGAAGAGGAATGGAGGAGCGAGTTTGACAAAGTGGAAAGAGACTCTTTTAGGTGGGTATGCCCATGGTACGAAAGTCAGTAGGGGCAATATATCATTTATAGTTGTGGTGACTATCCTAATGTTCCGTTGATGGGCCCAAGAGGGTGCATATCCTACACATCCACCATAGCCCTACGACAACTTTGTTGGACGCAAACCGTGCCATGAGAAGAACAACTTGGCGGAACCTGTTTCCGATACGTTGATGGAGAGAATACCAAGTTGTTGGCAAAAGAAGTTAGAAATGCATGGAAAAATGTGAGGATGGCAGGGAGATCACAATTGGGCCGACCAATCCTAATCATTGTCTCAGAATATGAAGCATGGAGAAAATCAAGGAAAGGTCCCGTCAACATTCCTGCAGAAAGCACGAAAGCTGAAGATTACTCCCCTTTGGTAACTCAAATGGCAGAACAATTGAAAGTTGTGGAAGCACAAATGAAGGAAATGGAACAACAAAAGCAAGATGCTGAGTTGAAAATAGTCATTGGTCAGAAGCGTTGTGAGAAGCTAACAAAGGAAAATGAACATTTAAAAGATTTGTGTGCAGATATCTCCACAACCTCAAGAGTCCATAAGAATACAGACAAAGTCCCACCGAGCATCATGACTAGGATCCATAATCTTGAAAGTAAAGTATTGTCCTTGACAACAGAGAGGCGTCAACTAAGAAAAGAAAAACGTCAGTTAGAAGAAGAAGTCATTTAGCAAGGAGGTGTGAGAAAGTCATTGGAGGTGGAAGTTAATCGAAAAAGGGGAGTCAATGGCAACTCACAAAAGCAAATTTGTGCACAGGATAGGATGACTGATGAATTGGTACAAAAGGTCCAAGAGCTGAATATCCTACAAGTCGAAATCAAAAAGCAGTGTGATTTAGGGTGGACCTCAGCAAAACCCTATCATGATCAAGTGATTCAAGTAATGAATGTCGTGAAGTGGTGGAGAGAAGAGGTGCGAGAGCGGGGGATAGATATTGACATATGGAAAAGATATATGAGCATGAATTTGGAACTAAGCCATTGTATTCCGAATTTTGTCCAACGCTTTGAAAAGGCAGAAAAACAAATTCGTGCGGACCCTATGCTTCATCTCCCGACTGAGTTGGATGATTTTATGCAAATGTGTGGAGTGTTTACTCGAGGGCTAAAATGAAAGAGATCTAAGCTGTTGACTTTAGGATGAAAATGTTGTAACAATGTCGAGAATTATGATGTAATCCCAATCTATGTATTGCTTTGAGGATTTTTAATGAAATCTGTTCTTGCCTCTATGATTCCTTCGCACTCCAACTCCTGCACTTGACTTGCGACGACACCTATCATGGAGCATGGTCTTCCTTTAGTATGTTGTCAACTACATCTTTGCCTTATAGGATTCTTCCTTCTGCGCAAAGGGTAGGACGGGATGTCTCAATTCAGAATTGCTAGTATGTTTGAGACAACATCTATTGTGGAGAGTTGTTTCTCCCCTAGATTTGTTTTCAACTCCATTTCATCACTACTATAGAAAAAGGCTTCAGTAGCGCTTTTTTTTTGCCTTTAGTAGCACTTCAAAGCGCTATCTATTCACCCGCTACTGAAGGTGGGAGAGATTCAATAGCGCTTAAAAAAGCGCTACTGAAAGTAGGAATAGGTAGCACTTCCTTGAGAGAACGCTGTCTAAAGTTGGTAATAAGACAATCTATTACATACTTTAGATAGCGCTTTCTCAAGGAAGCGCTATCTATTTGTCACTTTAGGCAGCGTTTTTTCAAGAAAGCGCTACTGAAAGTAGGAATAGGTAGCGCTTCCTTGAGAAAGCGCTGTCTAAAGTTGGTAATAAGACAATCTATTACATACTTTAGACAGCGCTTTATCAAGAAAGCGCTATCTATTTGTCACTTTAGGCATCATTTTTTCAAGAAAGCGCTACTGAAAGTAGGAATAGATAGCGCTTCCTTGAGAAAGCGCTGTCCAAAGTTGGTAATAAGACAATCTATTACATACTTTAGACAGCGCTTTCTCAAGGAAGCGTTGTCTATTTGTCACTTTAGACAGCGTTTTTTCAAGAAAGAGCTACCTATCCCCCCCTTTTTTTTTTCATTATTCACTGTTTTTCTACAATTCCCACTCGCACAACCATCCCTCATCAATTCACAGTAACAGTGCATTTAGGTACATCACACACATACACATATATAATGTACATACAATATTGGTAAGCATATATATATATATATATATATAAAAACCAAACCAAATATCAAAATCATGCATATATAACCAATTAATTAAGTAATATACTTTAACACAATTCACAGTAACGCTTACACATAACCAATTCTACTATTTAAGTCCATAAACCAAAAGGTCGCTAACCTACACTAGATAATAACCATGCATACTAACAATGTGTACAAGCTAATCAACACACTAGTAATTATAAACAATTTGTGCATGCTGCTTCTATCTTCTTGATCGCACAAAGTCTTTGTTGTCGGCCTGCATAAGATACACATACAGATCACTTGCACATACACACAAGTCTAATAATATAGGAGAGACACTAGCTAGCATAATATCAGAGTATGTCGTACCTTTTAATTGTTGATAAATTTCATAACCACATAACGACACCACTCGTCTTTAAGTTGAGTAAGTTGATCGTCGGAGTATGTGATGCATTTACATTCAGGAAAATACTTCAAAATGAAAATTAAATCAAATTAGAATGACTAAATCTAAGTTATTAAATTATATAAGCTAGAACTGAACTTAAATACCGTGGTTGGGATTTGCATTTGGTTTTGAATGATGATATCCTTGATAAATTTCATAACGTAGTAGCCACAGTCGTTGTCATTCGGTTGACGGGGGCACTATAAAACCAAAAATAATAAATTAATTCTTTTAATTTTTAAATCTAAATTAAAAAACAACATAAGAATTTTCGTAAATATCATTATAGATATCCATTTAGTCGGCCTGGATGATTTAGAAATTCGAGACTTGCCTCCATGTAATCCTCGATGAATTAGCAAAGCCTTGAGTGCAAAATCAAACAATTTCATTGAAGTAAAGGTTTTGAACCATCATATATATGAGAAAATTAAAATTCATCATCTTACTAAGAAAAAAACCAAAACGTGTTAGATAAACCAAGTTATAATTAAGGATATTATAAATACCACATCTTCCTCAATGCCAGCATACCCCTTAACCCCTCCTTTGAAAGGGTAGTCAGGTTCTAACGCTTTCTGCCATTTTTCTTCGCTTATTCTCTATATAGACACAGAAATATATCAATCTGAACTTTGTCACACTCAAAAGGTCTGAACTCTGAATAGTTGCATGCAGTGCTAGTAAATGTGTATAATCAGAAAGGCAAATAATTATAACATTTGTGTCATGCATCAAAATATGTGAGGTTAGAAGTGAAAGCACGTTCTGATGTGTAATAAACTTTTGACTTTTATTGTCATCGTTTGTCAAGATATAAGTTACTAGTATAAAAATCCGTGCAATCAACGGTTATCTTCAAAATATTGTTTTTCAATCATTGAAATGCTAAGTGTACTAAACTAATGATCTATTGTTTTTCAATCACTCTGTTCTATGGTCTGATAGTTCAGAAACAAATTCATAATATAGTAAATTTGTACTAAACATTATATCCAAATGGAGAACCATGTGCTCATCAAGTATTCCAAGTGGTTAATGAAAATATTACATCAAATAACATCAAAGCACAATTTTGAATTTAAATAAATTCTCCGCAATTATGTTGCAGCAGCTATACAATAATAAAACCAACTGGGGACTGGGGATAATGTTGTTTGGAACTCTATTATTGCTGCTTTTGCTCAGCACAGTGATGGGGATGAGGCTTTGTACCTCTACAAAAGAATGAGGAGAGCTGGCTTTCCAGCCGATCAGTCAACACTCACGAGTGTTTTGAGAGCGTGTACTAGTTTGTCGTTGTTAGAGTTAGGGAGGCAGACTCATATCCATGTGCTGAAGTTTGACCAAGATCTCATCCTTAACAATGCACTTTTGGATATGTACTGTAAGTGTGGGAGTTTGGAAGATGCAAAGTTCATTTTCAGTCATATGGCTGAGAAGGATGTAATCTCTTGGAGCACCATGATTGCTGGGTTGGATCAAAATGGTTTCATCATGGAGGCACTCAATTTATTTGACTCCATGAAAGTCTGGGGGTCCAAAACCAAACTATATCACAATTCTTGGGGTTCTGTTTGCGTGTAGTCATGCAGGGCTAGTAGATGAAGGTTGGTACTCTTTTCGATCTTTGAAGACCCTTTATGGGATAGATCCTGGAAGAGAACACTATGGCTGCATGCTTGATCTTCTTGGAAGAGCTGGGAAGCTCAATGACATGGTTAAGTTAATTCATGAAATGAATTTCGATCCAGATGTTGTGACAATGAGGACTTTGCTTGATTCATGCAGAGTCCATAGGAATGTGGATTTAGCCACATATGCTGCTAAAGAGATTCTAAAGTTGGATCCATAGGACACAGGAGCCTATGTATTGTTATCTAATATTTATGCAAATTCAAAAAGGTGGAGTGATGTTGCAGAAATTCGGAGGGCTATGAGAATAAGGGGCTTAAGGAAAGAACCTGGATGTAGCTGGATTGAAGTCAATAAGAAAATACATGCATTTATTTTGGGAGATAAATCACATCCTCAAATAGATGAGATAAATAGACAGTTGAACCAGTTTATTTCTAGACTAACTAGTTTTGGTTATGTGCCTGACACAAATTTTGTCCTGCAAGATCTTGAAGGGGAACAAAGAGAAGACTCCCTTAAATACCACAGTGAGAAAGTTAAAGCAGCGGCACATTGTAATTAGAGACCCTATCTGATATCATCATTGTAGTTAGAGCAGTTGCTGTATCAAAAAACAAAAATAAAACCAACTGCAGTTTTAATGATCAGAGGAGGTATTCAATATTTAATTACATTTAAGCAAAAATAGCAAGTCATAATAAAAAGAAAAAAAAATAAGAATAGTCATCTGCCTCGTCAAGCAATTTTCAATGAGTTGGTTTCAAATACTCTGAATAGTTGCATGCAGTGCTAATAAATGCATAGGATCAAACTTTTCTTATTTTAAAATTATAACATTTCTTAAAAGCCAAACAAACCAGCATGTTAAGATCTATGTATACAAATTCTAAGGATACATACCAGAAATTCCTCATCTTCCATGCGTTTTTCTACAAAAGCTATCCAATCTTCCATGCTTATAATATCTTTATATTCTGGTGGAGGCTCACGTCTCACATTCCCGTTGTCGTCTCTAAGATACTCTCTCGTCAAGTTAGTTCGAAATGTCCGGTGCATAACAGTACCCGAGAGAATCCAAAATTGTTAGTTTCTTTGTTTCTTCCTAAATGAAATACCAGTATGAATACACTACTATAGACTAAAATCCATCAGCTAGTTAAGTTGCACAATTAATATATCATTAGATTGTGCTATTGAATATCTTATTTATTCTGATGTTAAATAACTCATCTCCCTCTCTCTATATATATATATAAAGTGTCCTGCTCAGAAGATCAGCATCAACAGCAAAATACCAATGATTATAATCAAGTACTTGGTTATATTTCCACAATGCAACCCTGAAGTTGTCCCAAAACTATTTAACAGTTCACAATCCTTTCCTTCAAACAGAGTACAATGATAAAATCTGATAACATTTCTCAACTACACACAAATCAATCCTTCTATCACATTCAAGAGTTGTACCATTATGTAATAAGTTGCCCTATTGAATGGAACACTAGGATGAATAATGATATTTTGAAGCATTTTGCGAGTAACTGAATCAACCAGAGAGCTATCTTGAGCCATTGCTGCATCGAGAAATGGGTTCACATCATTTGGTCCAAGATATGGCCCAGAAAGAAGCTGAGTTAACATTACAATAATCATGAAATTAAGAAGCTCTAAATGTAGGAGAAATGGGTTGGGGTTCACTTCTACTAATGCTATACAGTTCAGCACATTCTGCATAACAGTTTTCACTGCAATGTTTTTGGTGAATTTTGCACAATCCTACATGCTTTCATTCATTCTTATTTTTCTTCATTCTGTTTTTATAGTTTTTGTTTGTTGGTATCTTGATAAGAAAGAAGTTATAGACTCAAGCAAAGGGATGGTAGAGAAATAGAGGGAGAAAAAACCAGTCCTATAGTTAGAGATTCATGACATTCCTTGTCATTTATGGTAAGCAATGTCAAGTATTAGCCTCCCATCCATTCATTCATAAAACTAACTTAACAGATTACTGCCTTCCCTTTTCTTTCTTCAAACTTGCAACCTACAACCATTGAAACAACATGAAACTATTCATGTTCTCTTAGACATCTTTTCTGACATTTTTTAAAAATCTCATTTTGATTGAAGGGGTTCTCTTTTTTTGCCCCCCTTCTTTCTGTTCTTTCTCTCATTGATCACTACTTTTTTGTTAACCAGTCAAGAAGAAGGAACACAACAAACATTGCTTCAAGGCCAGGTACTTTATCAACATTTCTTGTTCCTTTGTTTTTTTATATAAAACAAAGGTGGAACTCAAAGAAGGTGTAACCAACAATGGTTCGAGCTTTTAATCATCAAATCAGCGTGCAAAAGTCTAGGTCCTTTCATTTCAGGAAGATGTTTGACATCCCAGGAAAACATATTCAAGGTTTATTTGATAAAGATCATGATGAAGGCGGTGAACCTGATAAGGTGTACTCAAAAAGCTCTGAGTCAAGACATACAAGTGATCAACCAATGGAAGTTCATCAAACAATGCAAGGCTTTTAAAAAATCGAGCAAATTAATTACAGGAAAAAAAAATGAAAGATACATAAAGCAGTTTGACAGTGGTTCGCATATTAGACATCATTATTGCCAGACACAAGGAAATGCTGTTTTAGAGGGCATAGAAACAGAGTAAATTTGCATATAAGGGTAAAAATGAATCTTTATGGTTACCCTTGCCTCCTATCCATTCATTCCCTTCCTGTTTCCCAATATGGTCTTCAGTATATGACACCAATTGATGGAAAATAAATACACTGTACATACATATTGCATAATTACTCATCTGACTTCAATAACAATAGCCAATCATCTATAAATTAAACTTGATGGACTAAAATTAAACTTGCAGGGAAGAAATCAGAAATCATCCTTATTTGGAAGAAATCATCACTATGAGAAGAACCAAACTGAATTCAGAGAGATCAAATGCATGTTGTTCTTAACGCCAGACCAGATTGAAGATTTTAGATAGTGAACAACTGGTTTACCTTTCCTAAAAAACCTTCTTCTTAAGAGAATTGCCCATGAGTCATTTGATGAAACAATTAACCAGCTTAGCATCAATAAAGCTGATCTATTAATTGCTGTCAAAGATCTGAGGCCAAAACCTCCTTCTGTAGTAGGCTTACAACATTTCTTCCAAGCCACTGTGACAACCTTCTTCACATGAATATTACCAGACCAAACAAAATTTCTGATCCATCTATCAATGGATTTCAGTAAAGACACTGGCCACTCATAAATGTAGAAACTGTACAGAAACATACTGTTAATTACTGAATTAACTAGCTGCACTCTACCCATTATAGAGAGAATAGAACCCTTCCAAGATGCTAATTTGCATTTAATAATAACTTATATGGTTATTATTAAACACAACCAATAGCTTATACGGTTTATCCTATCCTTAAATGCATAATAACTTATATGCAAGCAAATCTTGATAACACCCATGAGAACAAAACTCAGTAGATACATCTTAACAAGAAAACCTACAACCAAGTCCAGCAAAAGTAGACAAACAATATTAAAAGTCCAAAAGTGAGGTAGCTTTCTTGACAAAATTACCAATATCATCACTACGACTATAACCCTCCTTTCTAATCAGTGCCTGCTCCTTCGCAACATAGGATGTAGTTATGTTATGGAAAGGAACAATGATTAATATAAGCAAAAACAAACAAGATTAGAAAGGAGAAATAAATCTAATATAAGTAAACAATGATTAAGTGACCCTGCATAGAGAAATCTAATAAAGAGAAAATTCTCTCAATAACAATGATTAATATAAGCAAAAACAAACAGAACCTCACAGAAAAGTCAATACTTGCTACCACCATCATCAACAACAACAACAACAAGATTTTACATCAAACACACATTCCAGAGAACTACAAAAGTGCTCTCTCCAAGTTACATCAAACATATATTCCAAAGAAATATAAAAGTACGACTTCATGTTTTACTTTAATACATAGCCAACTATGTTGGAACATTTTAGGTAAGACCAAGACAAAGAACAAATTGTATATCATACACACACAAAGTATAGCCAAAGTGCCAAACAAAGCTGTCAAATAGCAAGGGGCAGAAATTAGCTGCATATGGCAACAAGAAATTCAAGGGGTTTAATAGTAGAACCATAACCAAGTTTAATATATGCAATAATGCAAATATAAAAATCCATGGGTTTAGCTAACACGTTTAACAGAAGTTTTATCCCATCGAAATTAACCCTTCTAGGCTTCTACACAGAGAAACACTTCTGGAAAGGTTGTAGATGAATTTAAAATGAGCATCACTGAACCAACCGTATGTTTTCCAAATAGACTAGGTTTTAGTTATAGCTTCAAATTATGTGTACCCGAAGGAGATGTTGTATACCATTAAGCCACAAACAACTTTAAGCTTAAAATCAGTTCAATCGCTGAACATATATACTTGTTCCTGTTGCTCTGTTGCGCAAATAAAGTGAGGGTTGGTTGACGAAGCTTGCTCTGTTGTACGAAGAGCAGAAGACAGTGAGAGATGGTTGACGATGCTTTTGCGTTTTCTGCGGTAATGAGATCGAGATCGAGATGAAGAGAGTGTGCAATCTGCGTTTCCTAATTTCTCCGCTCGGACTTCGCGTGAGAGGATGACAGACACAGACAGAGAGTGCTCCTTTCAACCGTCAATGTTGGAGTTCTCTGGGATTAGGGTTCGGTGCTCTTGTGGAAAAGAAACTCAAATCGTTAGACGGGGAGAAGTGACTGGGAGCCTCGAGCCGGTGAAGGAGCTAACGACGGTAGGGAGAGTCGCGAGCAGTGGAAGGCGAAGGGAGGCAAGTCTCGCGAGCAGGGTTTGAGAACCAGCGGAAATGCGAGCCCCGCGCGCGAGAGAAATTAGAGAGCGAGCAAAGGGAAATATTAATTTAATTTGTAAAAGGGGAATAGATAGCGCTTTCTTGGAAAAGGGCTATCTATTTACTTACCTATGATAGCGTTTTTTTAGGAAACGCTATCTATTCTCTGACTTATAATAGCGCTTCCTCAAGAAAACACTATTTATTCCTCTAAATCAACATTCAATAGCGTTTCCTTAAAGAAGCGCTGTCTTAGAATAAAGAATAGATAGCGCTCCCTTAAGGAAGCGCTATTAAAAACCTTCTGCCTATTTTTTAGTAGCATTTTTCATTGAAGTACTATTGAAATTGCGCTGCTAAAACCCTTTTCTGTAGTAGTGTATCTTATGAGCACAATGCTCTCTGTGTGGGATGGAGGGACCATCTCTTGTCTGTTATAAGGTGTTAACTCAAAAAATAATAATAAACTCCAAAGGTGATTTTCATAAAAGCTTTTTACATTTTCCAAAATTTTACTCTCATTGTTGTTTTGATTAAAATGGTGTGGCTTTTCTGAACAATTGCTCCTAGACACCCTTATCGCACTCGATCACAGACAAGAGCCATGGCGGATGAACTAGAAGAAGTCCAAGAGATCCTGGATGAAGTCAGTCAAATCAAGGATCAAATGACTAAGATGATGGAGATCCTACAAGCAATGCAGAAAAAGAACACAGAGGAGAACCCTCCAGCCTCGAACGAAGGACATCCAGCCACACCTCTCATCCCGCCCGATTTTGCTCAGATTCGTATTCAAGGCTTCAACCAACCAGGGGCCATGATGCCTCTCACTATTTATCCAAGCAACCAAACTCATCTTTCATTTGACCCAAACATTCCCCATACGGTTTGCCTCATGGATTTGTGCCACCAACGCCCCCCAGCCCACATGATGGCATTCAAAACTATGAACATATCACTTAGATAAAAATCCCCACCGATGTTGTCGAAATGCCACAAACACAAACTATCAACCCTACAGATGGTAACACCCCGACGGTGAGACTTTCTTCCAACCAAAAACCCCACAATACATCCTACATTATGGGCCCCAGGGGACTCAAATGATGCCAAACTTTGGTTCCTCCTACATGCCATACTCATTCCTCAGAATATGTACGGTGAAACTCAAGTGAATCAGTCAGGAGAGAATTCCTAATCTAAAGAAAAGTTGGAAGTGTTAGACTAAAGACTACGGGTCATTGAAGGAGTAAATAGTTATGGTCTGTGGGATGTCTCAGAACTTTGTCTGGTACCAAATGTTGTAATTCTGCCGAAATTTAAGGTGCCTGATTTCGACAAATATCAGGGAACTGCTTTTCCCAAAAACCATTTGACCATGCATGTAAGGAAGATGGCATCATATGCACAAGATGATAAGCTCTTGATTCACTTATTCCAAGACAGTTTAACTGGGGCAACTTCAAATTGGTACACGTATATCGAACAGGCCCACATCCGATCCTTCAAAGACCTAGCAGATGCATTCCTGAGCAAGTCGCTCCGAAGCTAGTGATTATACACTATAATGAGAAGGAACCTATGCCGGTTTCGAGTGGGCCAACACCAATTGTCATACGAGTCCCAGGTCCTTTCCCTTACAAGGACACCAAACCGGTACCATGGAAATATGATAGGCAGGTTCAACAAAGTCCTTTCAACGGGACCACTGTGGTTACCAACATTTCGGGAATTGGTGGAATGACTAGGAGTGGTCGCATTTATACTCCAGAGGTATTGCAAAGGGGGGGAACAGAAAAGGAAGAAAAAGATCGTAAGGGGAAAGAGAAGGTGGAAGGAACTCCGGTTTAAAAGGATACAAAAGGGGGCGATAATAAAAGGGAGGTATCTGATGTCGGCGAATTCTTGAAGTTCATCAAGAAAAATGAATACAGGGTTGTGGATCAATTGAATCCAACTCCAGCTCAGATATCTCTTTTGTCTTTGTTGATGAATTCTGAGCCACATAGGAGAGTACCGGTGAATGTGTTGAATCAAGCTCATGTCTCTCATGACATCACAGTTGACAAGCTCCATAACATTGTGGGTAACATTGTTGCTGATAATTATATCACTTTCACTGATGATGAAATTCCAGCTGAAGCAATAGGGCACAACAAGGAGTTGCACATTTCTGTGAAGCGTCGAGATCATGTCATGGCTAGGGTTCTCATTGATAATGGTTATTCTTTGAATGTAATGCCAAAGTCAACACTGGCAAAGTTGCCTTTCGATGGAATTCATATGAAGCCTAGCACGATTATTGTAAGAGCTTTCGATAGCACCCGAAGGGAAGTCATGGGAGAAATTGAATTGCCCATTCAGATTGGCCCTTGCACCTTTGAAATACTCTTCCAAGTAATGGACATCACACCAACTTACAGTTGTCTCCTAGGACGACCATGGATCCATTCGTTTGGAGCTGTACCTTCCACATTGTACCAGAAAGTGAAGTTCATTGTCGATAGTAAGTTGATAATTGTTTCCGGAGAGGAGGATATGTTAGTGAGTAAGTCATCAACAACCCCTTTCATTGAAGCTACCGAAGAAGCTCTCGAGACCGCTTTCCGATCGCTTGAGATTGCCAATGCCACTTATGTTGGGGATGGTGCTCCACTCTTGAAACCTCAGTCATCTAAAGCATCCATTATCATGGCTAACGTTATGGTCGAAGGAGGATACAGACCTGGAAGCGGTTTGGGGAAGAATATCCAAGGTTTCGCTGACACCCTCATGCTTACTGAGAACAAGGACAGGTTTGGGTTGGAATACAAACCCACCAAGGCCGACAAGATGAGGGTTATAAAAGAGAAGAAAAGAAAGAGGTTGACTCGGCTGGAAAATCGTGAATACGAGGTGATAGTGTGATTTTACATGATATTTCCTGTACATATTTGCATGCATTTTTCATATAGATTAGGCATTCTTTAGTTGATTTTAGTTAGATTTTCCCTTGGAACGGGTGAAGCGGTTTCTTGGTGTTGTTTTGCAGGAATTCAATGTAAAAATGATCAAAATCAGTCATGGTGGAGCTTGGATGAAATAGAGCTTGAAAAGTGAAGAATATGAGCCAAACAGAGCCCATCACGGCCTGGCCGTGATGACCATCACGGCCGTGATCAAGCGGAAGCGTAAGGCAAAAGTCGTAGGTCTGTCACGGCCTGCCCGTGATAGACATCACGGCCGTAGCCAACCAGAATTTTAAGGGCTCGCGTCGCGAACACTTATCTCGCCTCGCGAGAGTCAAAAACTTGAAAACACGCCTTGGACAGAACGCGTCACGGCCAGGCCGTGATGGACATCACGGCCGTGACGCGCAGCAGACCTATAAATAAGAACGCAGCAGACAGAACAAAGAGTCCAGAGGGAGGCATTTGGAGACACTTGGAGGCTGTGGCTGGGCTAGGGTTTCAACCCTAGAAGGGAGCCAAGAGGGGTTACTTTGAAGAAGAAGGAAAGCTCACATGGAGCCTCTTCTCTCCTCTTCTCCTATTTCTCTGGTTTGGTTTTCTTTGTTTATGAGTAGTTAAATCCCTGTGTGTTGGGATTAGATGTAACCAAATTGATAATCATGTATTTATCTTGACTGATTATTCTATGTTCATGTCTTCATATTAGTGATTAATTTTCCATGTTTAATGCTTGTTGTGGCTAGCACCCCTATGACTCGATTTGTGTTTTGGTATGCAATGGGGACGTTCATATCATAACCGGAATTGAATTTAATCACCTAGTAAGCCTTGTATCTAGGAATGGAACTAGGTTTATTAGTAATCGCGTAATCCCTAATCTTAATGCAAATTCATTAATCTAGGCCACCTAAGGAATTAGGGTCTATTAGTGGATTTAGGCTCTTGCCATCCGAGGAATCGGGGTTTGAGTAATTTAGTGGATTGATTTTAATATCTGAAGCATGAATGGGAGGTATCTAGTCCTGATATTGCATGAGATAGAGGTTTGGTAGAGTCTAGTCCCAACATATCCTTTCTGCACTCCAAGTGTTTGTTAAAAGTCCCCAAAAAGACAAAAAGATTTTATTTCTTTTCTTTTGTTTGTTTTACTTTCTCTTGATTAATAGTTTAGTCTAGATAGTTGCTGAGTTTGCGAATTGGTAGTTGACATCCAATCCCCGTGGATACGATAACCGGTCTTACCACCGTATTACTTGCACGACAGGGTATACTTGCCCAGATTCGTCAACACGAGGCTGAAAGGGTTCCCATCTGTGACATTCGACAGAGCTTCTGAAGTGTAGGGTTTGCATTCCTGGACCAAGCAGTAGCTGTTGAAGATGATTATCCCGCCGATCATGGTGTCAATCTGGTGTATCCATACCCTCCGGATACAGAGCTCAACAATTGGGAGGTCATTGAGTTCCCCAAGACCATAGAGTTTTTTTCAAAGTAATTCTATAATGCTTATCCTTTAGCTCTACCCAAGGCTTTAGGAATTTTATTGTAATGGGCTTACTTGTTTCCGTTTCAGTATGACTTATCAATAAATGCATGCATTCAATATCTTTATGTTCTTATCCCTGTTATTTTTACTTTAGCTTTTATTCATCGTTCCTCACTAATAAACGCAGTTTCGCGTCTTTTACCTTTATTCATTCATCTTTCCCTAATAACTACCAAAATGCAGATCTAAAAGTGTCTCTCTTGAAAATGACAGTGTTAATAACTCAGCATACAATTTTGACTATCATATTGATCATGCTGATGAGGTTGTTGATGATGACGGGGAAGTTCCTCCTGAACTATTGAGGTTGGTAGAACAAGAAGCCAGGGAAATTTGACCCCATGAAGAGTCGAGTGAACTAATCAATTTGGGAACCGAAGATGATAAAAAAGAGGCCAAGATTGGCCTTTGCCTTTCCCTGAAAGAAAAGGAGCGAAGTAGGTTGATCAAGTTGTTGAGGGATTATAAAGATGTTTTCGCATGGTTGTACCAAGATATGCCAGGGTTAGACCCTAGTGTAGCAGAACACAAACTATCATTAAAGCCGGAGTGTCCTCCAGTAAAGCAGAAGCTACGAAGGATGAAAGCGGAAATGTCTTTAAAGATCAAGGAGGAGGTCAAGAAGCAACTGGATGCAGGTTTCCTAGAAGTTGTAAAATAACCTCAATGGGTTGCTAATATTGTTCCTGTTCCCAAGAAATATGGAAAGGTTCGAATGTGTGTTGACTATCGAGATCTGAACAGAGCTAGCCCAAAAGATGACTTTCCCCTGCCTCACGTTGATGTTCTTGTAGATAATACTGCCCAACATGCATTATTCTCTTTCATGGATGGATTCTCGGGATATAATCAGATTAAGATGGCACCTGAAGATATGGAGAAGACCACATTTGTGTCTTTATGGGGAACCTTTTGCTACAAGGTTATGCCATTTGGATTGAAAAATGCTGGGGCAATATATCAGCTGGCTATGGTGGCTTTGTTCCATAACATGATGCATAAAGAGATAGACGTTTATGTAGATGATATGATCGCCAAGTCCAGATCTGAATATGACCATGTAGATAATCTGCAGAAGCTTTTTGAGTGATTAAGGAAGTTTAAGCTCCGACTGAATCCAGCCAAATGCACTTTTGGAGTGAAATCAGGAAAGCTTCTGGGGTTCATTGTTAGTCAAAGAGGAATAGAGGTTGATCCTGAAAAAGTTCGAGCAATCATCGATATGCCAGCACCTCGAACGGAGAAAGAAGTTCGTGGGTTTTTGGGAAGATTGAACTACATTTCCAGGTTCATCTCCCAACTAACCGCGACATGTGAACCAATCTTTAAATTGCTTCGCAAAAATCAGGCAGTAACATGGAATGAAGATTGTCAAAAGGCCTTTGAGAAGATCAAACAATACCTACAAGAGCCTTCAGTCTTGGTTTATCCAGTGCCGGGAAGACCTCTCATCATGTATATGACCGTGTTAGACGAATCTATGGGTTGTGCGCTAGGGCAGCACGATGAGTCAGGAAGAAAGGAACATGCCATATATTATCTGAGTAAAAAGTTCACCAGCTGTGAAGCCAACTACTCACAGCTAGAACGCACTTGCTGTGCTTTGGCATGGGCGGCTCGCCGTTTAAGATACTACATGTTGTGTTACACTACTTGGTTGGTGTCCAAGATGGATCCAATCAAGTATATGTTTAATAAGCCTGCTCTGACTGGAATAACTGCTCGCTGGCAAGTCCTATTATTAGAATATGACATTATCTGTGTCACCCAAAAAGCAGTAAAAGGTAGCCCTCTTGCAGAATATCTAGCCAATCAGCCAGTAGAAGATTATGGATCAATGCAATGTGATTTTCCAGATGAAGATATAATGGCTTTGTTTGACCCCGAGCAATCACCAGCAAAAGAAAAGTGGACTTTGTTATTTGATGGAGCTTCTAATGCATTAGGGCATGGAATCGGGGCAAGCGTAATCTCACCAGGAAATGATTATTTCCCTATCACTGCGAGACTTTGCTTCGATTGTACAAACAACATAGCCAAATATGAAGCTTGTGCGTTAGGGATCCTAGCAGCAATAGAATCAAAAGCAAGAGTATTGGAGGTATATGGAGACTCTGCATTAGTCATCCACCAGTTAAAAGGGGAATAGGAAACCCGGGATGCCAAGTTAATCCCGTATCATGATTACATCAAAGGTTTGATCGATCAGTTTAAGGAAGTCACATTTCATCACATTCCTCGAGAAGATAACCAATTAGCGGATGCGCTGTCTACCTTGGCCTCAATGTTTAAAGTAGGTGATGAGAGGAACCTACCACTCATCAAAATGGAAAGTCGTGATCATCCTGCATATTGTCAAGTGATAGAGGAAGAGCCTGATCAAAAACCGTGGTTCCATGACATCAAATGCTTCGTCCAAAGAAGGGAATACCCTCCGGGCACTTCAGAAAATGACAAAAGAACTCTAAGAAGACTTGTAATGGGTTTCTATTTAGATAGGGGTATTCTCTACAAAAGAAATCATGATATGATGTTGTTGAGATACGTTGATGCGAAAGAAGCTAAACAGATAATTGAGGATGTACACAAAGGATCCTTTAGGACTCACGGCAGTGGTCATGCAATGGCAAGAAAAATCTTGAGGGCTGGCCAATACTGGTTGACAATGGAGGCTGATTGCTTTAATTATGCGAAGAAGTGCGATAAGTGTTAGATATATGCTGTTAAGGTCCATGCGCCACCAGATTCCCTGAATGTCATGTCGACACCCTGGCCGTTCTCAATGTGGGGAATGGATGTGATCGGGTCAATCTAACCAAAGGCCTCAAATGGGCATCGCTTCATTCTTGTTGCCACCGATTATTTCACAAAGTGGGTTGAGGCTGCATCATATGCCAATGTGACCAGGAATGTCGTGATCAAATTTGTCAAAAGAGAGCTAATTTGTCGTTATGGGTTGCCGAGTGAGATTATCACTGATAATGCGACCAACTTGAACAACAAGATGACGACGGAGATGTGCGAAGACCTCAAGATAAAGCATCACAATTCCTTCCCGTACCGTCCAAAGATGAACGGAGCAGTCGAGGCCGCTAATAAAAATATTAAAAAGATTGTTCAAAAGATGGTTGTGACGTATAAGGATTGGCATGAGATGTTACCTTTTGCTTTGCACGGCTACCGTACCTCTATTCTCACCTCGACAAGGGCAACTCCATATTCTTTAGTTTATGAGATGGAGGCAGTACTCCCGATTGAAGTAGAGATCCCTTCATTAAGGGTATTGAGAGAGCCAGAATTGGAAGAAGCTGAGTGGGTCCAAGATCGACTCGACCAATTGAACCTCATTGAAGAGAAGAGATTAGAAGCACCGTGTCACGATCAATTGTACCAGAAAAGGTTGATGAGAGCTTACGAGAAGAAAGTACGCCCCCGACAGTTTCGGGAAGGTGATCTAGTGCTCAAAAAGATCCTACCAATCCAAAAGGATCATCGAGGGAAGTGGACCCCGAACTACGACGGACCTTACGTAGTGAAAAAGGCATTCTTTGGAGGGGCTTTAATTCTCACCAGGATGGATGGGGAAGATTTACCACTCCCTGTAAACTCAGACACAGTCAAAAAGTACTATGCTTGAACACACTTCCCAAAAAATAAATCAGAAAGAAAGAATGAAAAGGAAAAGGGAAAGCTCGCTAGACTGAAATTCTGAAAAGATGGTCTAGGCAAAAGTTAGAGCAGCCCGATAGACTGAAAACCTGAAAAAGGCAGTCTAGGGAAAAGTTAGGGTTAAAAAGAAAAAACATAACAATGGAAGTGTTGTCAAGCCGATGAATTGAGGCAATCAGTGGGCTAGATGCATGAAGACTGGGGCAGATAGCATTCTCAGATGTTGATTAGTGAGCAGTCGAGATGGTATGAGGAATACTAACACTAGTCATGGAAAGAGATGTCACTTGAGGAGATGTAATTCCACTCCAAAATCTTTTTGCAATTCCATACTCCATTGTAATATCTGCTTTGTTACCTTTTTAGTCTAAATATAATGACATTGACTCCCAATTCTTTTTACCCTTATCCCTTTTCCTTAACTTTTGTCAATTGTGTGTGTGCATTCATCATGACAAGTATATACTGAAATGTGAAACATGTATTGATGTCTTCAAAAGCATTTAGAATTTCTTTGAAAGTCTCAAAAGGCCGTAAAGGACAAGATGGTCTCCCAACAAAGGGTACCGTGGTCTACTAACAAGAGGCATTATAGAAGGTAAAGAGCAATAAAATCAACCATTGGGACAATCATTGCAAAGGAAGCATACCCTTTCAAAAGTGCTTGACCTTATTCTCCATGAAGATATGACTTGTTTTAGTTCATCTCAACTTGTCTGTGATCAACGCTTTAAGGGGTCGAGGATGATAATAAAAAAAAGAAAGAAAGAAAAGAAAAGAAAATAAGTATTAATGTATTACAGGCTTTCCTTGTGTTGCATTGAAATCATATGAGGTTTTCATCAAACATATAAGATATTTCTGGTATCATGCATTATCCCATTGCATTGCAATTGTTTATCTTTTGTGAGCACAAAGCCCCGTAAATTCATAGACATCATAAGTTTTACCTTTCCTTTCAAGCTTCAGCGGATAACCGACTCCGCAAGCCGTTAAACTTTTTGTTTGCAAGCTTCAGGGGATACCCTACTCCGCAAGCTTTTTACCTTTCCTTTCAAGCTTCAGCGGACAACCGACTCCGTGAGCTTTTAACATTTCTTTTCAAACTTCAGCGGATAACCGACTCCGCATGCTTTTTATCTTCTATCAGACTTCAGTGGATAACCGACTCCACATGCTTTTTACCTTTTCTGTCAAGCTTCAGTGGATAACCGACTCCACAAGCTTTTTACCCTTCCTTTCAAGCTTCAGTGGTTAACCGACTTCGCAAGCTTTTAACCTTTTTATTTTCAAGCTTCAGTGGATAATCGACCCCGCAAGCTTTCTATCTTTTCTTTCAGGCTTCAGTGGATAACCGACTACGTAAGCTCTTAACCTTTTCTGTCACGATTCCACGGGTAACCGACTCCGCTGGCTCTTTTATCTTTCCGTTCGAGCTTCTGACGGGTAATCCAACCCGTGAGCTCTTTTATCTTTATGTTCGAGCTTCTGACGGGCAACCCACCCCGTAAGCTCTTTATCTTTGTTTTTTAAGCTCAGCAGGCAATCCACGCTTCAAGCTTTTTATGTGTGCACCTCAGGGGGCAATCCAACCCGCTGGTTCTTTACATAAAATCATTTTGTAGTCACAGGTCCTTTTGTTTGTTAGTGTACCCCGAACAAAATTGGAGTTCATGTCTTTACACGTTACTTATAAAGATAATAGGTTAACTACAGTTACACCAATTATCTAATAAGAAATAAGTAAAGAGGGGTAGCTGTAAACACCTAATTTTGTCCGGGTATTTTCCCTTTTAATTAATATTTTCAAAAAAACAATTAAATAAAAAATAAGTCATAAACAAAAAATATATATAAAAATGCAAAAAACTAAAAATATTTTTATTCTGGACCCATTACATCATCTAATGGAACCCATTTTCGTTTTTGTTCCAAGTTATCTTTTGGGCCCATTATCCAAGCCCAACCAAAAAAATTGTTTTTTTTATTAATCCGATTTGTTATTAAAATAAAATAAAATAATAAAAAAAAAGTAAAAAAATTTGAAAAATGGTCAGGTTTCACTTTGCTCTTTCAAGTATGTACCATATATTGTTTTCTTGGTCCCTCTTTGTTTTCTTTTGCTTTTTTTCTAAAAATGGTGGTGTACTACTCTGCACCATTGCAACCAAGCAAGGTGGTGGAGCAAAGGCTAGTATGCTCCCCACAAAATGTACCACCCTCATACTCTCCCCCATTTCTCATCATCTTTTCTCCACCTTACCACTAATAAACACGCACATCCCTGTAATGGCAGAACCTTCATAACCAACACCTTCTTCATCTCAATAATCATTACAACAACAAAACCACCACTCCATCTCAAATCAGAAACAAATTACAAAAACATAAAAAAAATCAGATTCTTCTGCTAAACTTCTCCTCACCTCCTCCAAGCTCTGCAGCCTCTCCCTACACAATGGCAACAACAGAAACCACCATAGTCCCGTTCTGCATTCATCCCTGTCGCGAGCTTCACCTCGGACCATCACTGTCGCTGCCATAACTTGTACCAGATCCATGAGCACCGTCGTCCAGTTTCGCACGATAACACCACCATCGTGCCACCCAGATCCGTCGTTGTTGCCTTATCTCCTCCGCCAAGCTCTGCTGCCGCTTCCTTATCCGCCATCATTGCTTGCTTCTCCACCATCTCCGCCACCTCCGCCATCGCGTTTGCTTCTCCGCCATCATTGTTGCTGTCGTCGTTGCTGTTCGAAACCGCCCTCCAACCGCCACGTAGCCCAGTTCGACCCATACAAGATCCGCACAGAATAGCCGCCGTTCTCGAGCCGTTGTCCCATCGCATCTCCGCCTAAGGGCGCCCTCAAACCGTCGAATACACGCCTTCTCCGTCACGCCGCCAACCCTTCTGCGTCAAACTCCCTTCTTTTTCTCCTTCTGCACGTTATGGGTAAACATGGAATCTTCCTGATTTGTTTGCTTTTCCCCCCTTTATTTTTATTTTTATTTCTTCTGCTTTTTATTGTTTGAATATGTTATTGGGTTTTGATGATTTTTTGGGTTTGTTTGTTATATGGCCCAAACTTGTTGCTGGTTCTTGTTGTTATAAAATAAAAATATCTTTTTAAAACAAAATTTATAAACAATAAAAAGGGAATTTTTCGAATTCACGCAACAATCTACGACATTGATGTTTGAATTTTCATCCTCAAGTATAGTACGAATTGTAAGGGTTTATCATATAGCATTGCTATCTTGGACCCTATGCAAGAGTGAATTTATTTTTTAACAAAATCCCTTTTTCAAAATTAAAAAGGAAAATCAATTCTTTTTTTGTTTTAGTAAATTTTTTAAGAAGAATTTCTTTTAAAATAAAGTTCTAAAAATTAAAAAAAAGGATTTTCTTTAATTCACGCAACAATCTACGACATTGATGTGTGAATTTTTGTCCTCGAGTGTCGTACAAATTGTAAGAGTTTATCGTATAGCATTGTTATCTTGGACCCTGTGCAGGAGTGAATTTTTTTAACAATATCCCTTTTTCAAATTTTAAAAGGAAATCAATTCTTTTTTGTTTAGTAAAATTTTTAAGAAGAATTTTTTTTCTGAAAATAAAAAAGGATTTTTTTTTGAATTCACGCAACAATCTGCGTCATTGATGTATGATTTTTTCATCCTCAAGTGTCGTATGAATTGTAAAAGTTTATCATATAGCTTTTCTATCTTGGACCCTGTGCAAGAATGAATTTACTTTGAAATTAAATCCTTTTTCTCAAAATTATTTTCAAAAATCAAATATTTACCAAAAATAAAATCAACCTACCAATCAACCTTTTTCAAAAAGAACAACGTGGCTTTGAGTTTCTCATCGCACCTGGGAATACGTAGGAGCAGAATCAATCATTCTGTCAAGCCAAAATTTAATTTTTTTTCATTTTATTGTGTTTATTTTTTTTATTATTTTAAAAGTGGGGTAAAATATATACTTTCAAAGGTTATTAAAATTATTTTGCATAATTAACTTGAGGTACCGTTTTTTAAACTGGCGATGTAAGGTGCTAACACCTTCCATACTCGTAACCGACTCCCGAACTCAAATCTCTCTCTTTTTAAAAGACCAGTTTCCTTAAAATAAATGATTTTTCCAATGTTTTTACCAAATAAAATATTGGTGGCAACTCATCTGTTTTTACCTTCTTTTCGCGGCTCCCGGACGGGACGGTAGCGACATGGTTAAAAGAGATAAATCCCACCAATTAAGAAAATCATATATCTCAAAGAAGATTTAAGAGGTAAGAAGAGATAAATCCAAATCTCTAAAAGATAATGGGATCCTATTATAAAAATGGGAGAACCTTAAGAGAAGCACTCACTTTTCACTAACCTAGGTGAATCTCCCTAAAGCGTATTAGAAAAACTATCTTGACCAAGAGACTATTGAAGAGTCCTTGCTCGCTGGTATTCATCAGATACAAGATTAGGGGATTGAGATCACTATATGACCAAGGATTGAACTAAGAACTACGTCTGGCTTTGATTCCTATTGGGATACGTAGGACCGGAATCCAATATACTGTCAAGCCATAATCTAAAACAACCCCGCTGTTCACTCTTGGTTAGACGTTCTACGACGAGATTCCGACAAGTCAGATCTCGACAGGAACATTTGGCGCCACCGTGGGGCCGAGGAAAAACTTTCCCCGGTTCCATAAGAAGATTTAATGGTGACTATACAGAATGGACTGAGGGGAGGGGCGAACAACACGAACCATGTTGATCATGAGGCTTTGAATCCAAGCCAGAACCATGACAATCCCCCACCCCCACCCCAAAATAAAGATAACCCTCAGCTGGGAGAGGTTATGGCACAGCTATGGCAGCTTCGTCAGGAGAACTAGAGGATACGTGCTTAGAATCAAAGGCTATTAAGATCTCGGAAAAGGGAAAGATTAGCAACACCTTTCGGGGAAGAGCAGTCCTCACCCGAGGGTAGCCAAAAGGATCCGTCGTACGTGCCTTTTCATCATGATACAAGCAGACAGTCCAAGACCAAATCTCGCCCAGAGGGTTCAGGAGTTAAATCTTGTGCAGAAGGGACTATCAAAAAAGAAAGGGTAACAGACCGAAGACCGAGGTTGCCATTCACCAATGACATAGATGAAATAATCATGCCTAGATATTTTAAACCTCTTAACATTGATAAATTCAATGGCACCACTGACCCAACCGAACACGTGGAATACTTGGTGACCGATTCGGAAGCCGTCATGTGCAAAAATTTTCCAACTACTTTGCAAGGCCCTGCCTTGACCTGGCTTACAAATCTTCCACCTCGGTCAATTGATTCTTTTGAGGTGCTTGTAGCTAAGTTCACTGCACAATTTGCTGCGAGCCGAAAGCATAAAAGGCACTCGGTCTCGCTAGCAAATTTTAAACAAGAAAAGAATGAATCATTTAGAGATTATATGGCTCGTTTTAGTGCCAAACAAATTTTAATTCCCAATATGAGCTCGAAACTCTATCTACATACCGTCATGGGCGGTTTGAAGCCGAGGCCATTCTTTGAGTATTTATCTCGGAAACTGCCGAGAGATTTTGAAGAACTGCAGGAAAAAGCCGCAGGTTTCATGAACTCGGAAGAGATGGTAGAATCCAAAAAGAGGGAAAGAGGTATTGAAGACAGGAGCTCGGCCCCGACCAAAGAAAGAGACAGAGGGGCCAATCCACAAAGGGCCCAAAAGAGCAATGAAAGGGGGGTTCTCAGAGAGGCAACCCAGGTACCAGTCCTATACACTGCTAAACCGATCATGAGCAACCATTCTCTAGGAGGTGTGCAACGCTGAGTTACTCACCTTACCTCGACCGTCTAAAACTCTGGCCAATGCAGACAGAAGTAAAGAGTGCAAGTGGCATCAAAACTATGGTCACTCCACTGAAGACTGTAAAACAGCCCCGTAAAAAATTGAGGACTTGGTACAAGTAGGCCGTCTTGACCGGTTCGTTCACCAAGATGATAATGGAGGCGGACGAGCTGGTTGGCAACGAGGAAGACGCGGTTATGACAATCATAACCGAGATGTGAACCATCAAGGTAACAATCAGAATGAAGACCGGGGCATCATCAGAGGGCTTCTAATGATGAAGCAGAAGGAGGAGTCAGAGGGATCATTAATATAATCTCAGGAGGATTTGCAGGTGGAGGAACAACGAGTTCAGCTCTGAGACGTCATGTAAAAGCTATCCGATCTGTTAACTCGGTGTCTGGAAAACCTACAAGACCGAGACCCCCCATAACTTTTTCAGATGATGACTTTCAAAGGCTGGATCCTAATCAAGATGACCCAATGGTGATAACGGTCGAATTAGCCAACTACTCGATCAAATGAACACTTGTTGATCAGGGTAGCTCGGCTGATATTTTGTACCTAGTGTTGTGACTCCGGCAAGTGTACCGGGTCGTCGCAAGTAATAAAAATAACACGGTAAGTAATTACCGAGGTCGAACTCAAGGATTGGGATACCAATTCGACTAATCCGCGGGAAGTCAGATACGTTCGGTCAAGTTACGGAAAAAGGTGGTTGAGAGAGAGATTAATATCTAAATTCAATTAACAATCTAAATAAACTAATTAACTAAAAATATGAAAACTAAAATGTCCAAGGTCACAAATCCACCTACCCAATATGTACACCCAAGTGATGATGAATTCCTCCCTAAGTTCAATTACAATGTCAACCGGGACCCCTAAATTCTCCTAAATCCACTCTCGTGCTCATTAGGACGTATTCGACGATTGGATTAATTACTTACTAGGTCTCATAATCCTAATCTCGAATTCGGTTAATTCTTGTTCCCTATATGGTTGCACCGATCTCCTATTCACTCTCGTGCAATACTCGACCGATGATCCTAATTCAAGTTCTAAACGTGAATCGCTGACTAAGCCTCATCAACGTTAACAAGTCAATCACACAACACATATGATCAACACAATCAAGTCAGAATTAGAAAACAAGAATTGAATTAAAGGAGAAAGACATACATCATATAGAATCTACACTGCCATGGGTGGCTTCATCGTTCCCTCGGACGAGGGGATTAGTTCCTCATGCTCATAGACAAGCGATCGGACATAACCTCCATGAGAAAAAGGGAGACGCAGCTCCAAAGAGAAAAGAAACTACCCTAAACGCTACTCTAAACAGTGGAAAACTACTCGATTCGCGGCCCTCCAAAAGCCCTACAGCCTCCTAAAGTTGGATCCCCCAATTCTGATCTGCAACAGCCTTTAAATAGGATTCCTGATCTGCGCTCGTTCGCGAGGCGAGCAGCCTTTCGCGAGGCGAGAATTAAAATTGGTGCGCTTTCAATTTGAACTCTCGCGAGGCGAAAGTGTGTTCGTGGGGCGAGTCTTCAATTCTAGGCTGTGACTTTCATCACGGCTGGGCCGTGATGGTCTCTGATTTCCAGGGTCTTCAAACTCTCGCGGGGCGAGAATCTTCTCGCGGGGCGAGACTTCAAACCTTAAACTGCCACGGGCGTGGTCTTCATCACGGCTTGGTCGTGATGGTCTCTGTCTTGCAGGTCCTCATGATCTCGCGAGGCGAGACACCTCTCGCGTGGCGAGACTGAAGTGCTGACTTTTGTTGCTTTGTTGACTTTCAGGCTCGCGGGGCGAGCATACACTCGCGAGGCGAGTGTCTCCAGACTTGCAATTTCCGCTGCTTTTCGACTTTCCTTGACTCCCGGAGCTTCACTTATTTAACCTGAAACAACAAAAGCACCCACAAGCGTAATTCTATTCAAAATAACCTAAAAACTACACAAAAGACGCAAAACGAGTCAAAGTCCAACTTAGGAACAAAACAAGGCAAATTTGGGCGAAAACGAGAGTGAACTCGAAAAATTTGCACAAAAACCCTAGTTCATCTAGTCATAAAACTAGATAAGCCAGAGGCTTATCAAAATACCCCAAACTTAAACCTTGCTTGTCCCCAAGCAAGCTTAAAACTCAAAAACAACTCAAGACTTGGCAAGCCTAAAGGAATCAATCGATTTCGCACAAATTTAATGCAACTTTACAAAACAGTTTTTTTCTCCAATGATCTCCCCCCTACATAAATGTAATCCCCACATTCTTTTACTTTAAACAATTGAGAATTCACCATTCATTCCATCATTACTCTAAGTTGAGGATCAGAGATACACACAAAGGAAGATCACCTATCTCAAACAATTGCCTTCCTCACAAGGGCATTTAAAATTTCACTCATTCGCTCAAGTTTGTCAAGGTTATCAACTTTTCACTCAATTTCACTTATCAAGAGCACTTCCCATGAATTTGATTTTCATCTCAAAAATGGTTCCCACGAAAACATGCATGCAACATCAGAAGGTCTTTTAAAGGTTGTAATGGGGCCTGGCTGAGGGTAGGATAATGAAGGATATTTAGGCTTAAGTCCCTAGGAACTAAGAGAGCATGAACCTTTTTACACGTATTCGACTCAAATTCCTTTTTTCATTTTTCTTTTTGTCTCGGGTGACTACAGCCTTTTTCCTTGCTAATCTCTTGACTTGCCCCTTTTCTTTTGGCAATTTATTTTGAATATTTTTTTTCTTTTTCTTTTTTTTTTATTATTGCCTTGGGTTCCAACCTTTGTTTTCTTTTTCTCACCCCAATATGACATATCACCTCGTAGCCACCCCAAACTTAGTTTCTCACAACCTTTCTCTTGCTCATTTCCATGCTCTCCTAATCCTAAGATTGGGTTAACATGGTTTTTCAGATTTTTGGCTCGTAATGTAGGGTCATCAAGAAACAATAGGTCAATTGGGCTCAATTTGGCTAACTAGGGAACATGCATTAGGGATGGTTCATTTTAGGCCAAGTAGTTAATTCAAAGAAAATTGCCTAAATCATTTGATGCAACACATAAACATGCAAACCATATAGAGATTCAAGCAAATTCGGGAAAGTGCAACTTAACAGTGATTCACACATTCAAAAACAGAGTTGGAGGCTCAAATCCTCACCTGGACATTTTGCAAATTGTTTGACCGAGATACGATTCCTAATGGGTGCACCCCCTCACCCCAAACTTATCATAAATCAAGTAATCACAATAAAATTCTCAAGGTTCAATTTTCAATTTTTAAGTGGGGATCAACTTTTCTAATTTCAGAACTTAGGGGGAGATCATCAATGGTCAAATAATTCATGCAATCAATCTACGCTCAATCTAATCAAAATCCAACAAGCTTGCCGACACAACATTTCATACAAAAACTCTTGATCTTCTCAAATTATTCAAGAGCGACAAACAAAAACAGAACACAAAAAAAAACAAAAAACAAAACAAAAGTTAGGAAAAGAGAGATACCTAGCTTGGGTTGCCTCCCAAGAAGCGCTTGTTTAACGTCTCGAGCCTGACTTATTAAGAAGCATCCACCGGATCCCATAGTCCGTGGTACGAGAGGCCAAGAGATGCTCATCATGTGAGGTCTTCCACCAGGATCAAATGGTAATTGGAGTGGAGATCGTAGCAGTAATATGACTTCATCAACTCCACCCAGCCAGTGTATGAAAATTCCATTGACCTTTGTTATTATGAATTCACTTCCTCTCGGGTCAAATGGTGTCCTCACGAGGAAGTGTGCCAGACAAGTGGGAGTGTCTAATTTACCAATGTCCACACATGCATGCAAGCCAACATATTTATCCAATGCATTATTTTCAGGTTGCTTAGCAAGCATGGTGGAATCCTCTACCACTTTATCCGCATTTTGTTCTCTACCCCCTTGCTCCGGCGCCTTGTCCTTTGCCAACTCCTCTTCCTTAGGTTGCTCTTCCTCAACATGTGGTAGTTCTTCCTCAACTCTCCAAGAACTAGTTACATCCCAGTCATATCCCAACACCCCACTGCTTCTAGTTGTTGTGGCATCGCATAGGTTCCTAGGGTGGTTCTCGGTTTCACCTGGGTGAGTGTCTAGGAGAGGCTCATTTAGTTGTTTTGACAGCTGGGCAATCTGCATCTCTAGATTCTGAAGTGCCATCCCTGTATGAGTTGCCAACTTGTCAATGGCTGCGTTTGTATTGATTGACACTTTCTCAAGTGTCGCACTCAACTTCTCAAGAGCCAACTCCCAAGGTTGTGGTTGCCAACTCTGTTGAGGTTGTGGCTGCCAGGCTAGACCATCGTCAGCATTACTCCAAGCGAAATCCGGATGGTCTCTACTCATATCACCCCAATACTGATTCTGATTCTGATAGTTGTTCGGGGCACGCTTGTCATTATGCCATGGTTCCACATATACTTGAGGGAAGTAGAACGGACAACTCCAAGTGTCATGGTTCCCATCACAATACTCGCAACCCGGAAGCATTCCTTCGTGTACCTCGCATACAAAACAAGGCAAGACCAAGTGGAATCAAAGAAGTAGAGAGATAGTAGAAAGTGAAAAGAAAATAATAAAAATAAAAATAAGAACAAAAATAACTTAACCAAATAATCAAACTCCCCTAGAATCAGAAAAATTGGTTGTGCCAATCCCCGGCAACGGCGCCAAAAACTTGTTGTGACTCCGGCAAGTGTACCGGGTCGTCGCAAGTAATAAAAATAACACGGTAAGTAATTACCGAGGTCGAACTCAAGGATTGGGATACCAATTCGACTAATCCGCGGGAAGTCAGATACGTTCGGTCAAGTTACGGAAAAAGGTGGTTGAGAGAGAGATTAATATCTAAATTCAATTAACAATCTAAATAAACTAATTAACTAAAAATATGAAAACTAAAATGTCCAAGGTCACAAATCCACCTACCCAATATGTACACCCAAGTGATGATGAATTCCTCCCTAAGTTCAATTACAATGTCAACCGGGACCCCTAAATTCTCCTAAATCCACTCTCGTGCTCATTAGGACGTATTCGACGATTGGATTAATTACTTACTAGGTCTCATAATCCTAATCTCGAATTCGGTTAATTCTTGTTCCCTATATGGTTGCACCGATCTCCTTTTCACTCTCGTGCAATACTCGACCGATGATCCTAATTCAAGTTCTAAACGTGAATCGCTGACTAAGCCTCATCAACGTTAACAAGTCAATCACACAACACATATGATCAACACAATCAAGTCAGAATTAGAAAACAAGAATTGAATTAAAGGAGAAAGACATACATCATATAGAATCTACACTGCCATGGGTGGCTTCATCGTTCCCTCGGACGAGGGGATTAGTTCCTCATGCTCATAGACAAGCGATCGGACATAACCTCCATGAGAAAAAGGGAGACGCAGCTCCAAAGAGAAAAGAAACTACCCTAAACGCTACTCTAAACAGTGGAAAACTACTCGATTCGCGGCCCTCCAAAAGCCCTACAGCCTCCTAAAGTTGGATCCCCCAATTCTGATCTGCAATGACCTTTAAATAGGATTCCCGATCTGCGCTCGTTCGCGAGGCGAGCAGCCTTTTCGCGAGGCGAGAATTAAAATTGGTGCGCTTTCAATTTGAACTCTCGCGAGGTGAAAGTGTGTTCGCGGGGCGAGTCTTCAATTCTAGGTCGTGACTTTCATCACGGCTGGGCCGTGATGGTCTCCCGACTTCCGGGGTCTTCAAACTCTCGCGGGCGAGAATCTTCAAGGGAGACTTCAAACCTTAAACTGCCACGGGCGTGGTCTTCATCACGGCTTGGCCGTGATGGTCTCTGTCTTGCAGGTCCTCATGATCTCGCGAGGCGAGACACCTCTCGCGTGGCGAGACTGAAGTGCTAACTTTTGTTGCTTTGTTGACTTTCAGGCTCGCGGGGCGAGCATACACTCGCGAGGCGAGTGTCTCCAGACTTGCAATTTCCGCTGCTTTTCGACTTTCCTTGACTCCCGGAGCTTCACTTATTTAACCTGAAACAACAAAAGCACCCACAAGCATAATTCTATTCAAAATAACCTAAAAACTACACAAAAGACGCAAAACGAGTCAAAGTCCAACTTAGGAACAAAACAAGGCAAATTTGGGCGAAAACGAGAGTGAACTCGAAAAATTTGCACAAAAACCCTAGTTCATCTAGTCATAAAACTAGATAAGCCAGAGGCTTATCACCTAGCGACCGTCAAAAAGCTCGGAATTCCACAAAAGTTAATAAAAGAGCAGGAGGACAAACTAGTAGGGTTAGTCGGAGAGAAAGTAAAAACCCGAGGTTACATAGACCTCTTAATGACATTTGGAGTGGGAAGGCTCTCCCGAACCATATCAGTCAAGTTTGTTATCGTGGATGCCAACACATCGTATAACATCCTTATTGGAAGACCGACGTTGAATGAACTAGGGCGCGATTTTCTCAACCCCACACCTCACCATGAAGTTCCCAGCCGAGTCTAGAGAGATAGTCGCTGTCTGAGCTGACCAGAGGATGGCCAGGCAATGCTATGTGGATAGTTTGAAGGTCCCCCGAGAGCAGGACATCGCAAAAAATGCTGAAGATGATAAAGTAGAAGTGGTAAGCTCAGTCAGTTCAGTTAGCTCAGCAAGCTCGGTCAGCATGTTTGAACTAGATCTAAGGATGGAAATGTATGAGTCCAGGGCCGAACCAATAGAGTCCTTAGAGAAGTTCCAACTGGGAGCCCAAGACGAAAAGTGCACCAAGATCGACAGTCAGCTCGACCCCTTGCTCAAACAACAGATTCAAGCTGTTCTGAAGAAGAATGCCGACTAGTTTGCTTGGAAGACATCCGATATGCCTGGCATAGACCCCAATTTTTTGTGCCATAGGCTATCTATATGTCCTGATTCCAAGCTTATATCCCAGAGGAAAAGAAAGCTCGGCGAAGAAAGGCGTAAGGCAGTAGCCGGGGAGACCGCGAAGCTAATCAAAGCAAATTTCATCAGAGAGGTAAAATACACTACTTGACTAGCTAACGTGGTGTTAGTGAGAAAGTCCAATGGAAAGTGGAGAATGTGCACCGACTACACCAATCTCAACAAAGCATGTCCAAAGGATTCATATCCTCTCCCCAACATTGACAGATTGGTGGACGGGGCTTCAGGTTACAGCATCTTAACTTTCTTGGATGCATATTCAGGTTATAATCAGATAAGGATGTATCCACCTGATGAAGAAAAAAAAGGCATTCATGACCGATGGGGCAAACTACTGCTACCGAGTAATGCTTTTCGGTTTAAAAAATGCTGGTGCAACATATCAAAGGCTTATGGACAAAGTGTTCATCAATCAGATCGGAAAAAACCTTGAAGTTTATGTTGATAATATTGTGATAAATCCCGATGACCCAAAGCAACACCCAGTCGACCTCGAAGAAATTTTTGGCCAACTCAAAGTACAACATGAAGTTAAACCCAGAAAAATGCTCCTTTGGAGTGTAAGGGGGAAGTTTTTGGGATATACGCTAACACACAGGAATTGAAGCTAATCCTGACAAATGCAAAGCTGTCATAGAAATGAGGAGCCCAGAGTGTGAAAGTGATACAGAGGCTGACTAGTCGATTAGCTTCTCTATTCCGCTTTCTCCCAAAGTCTGCAGAAAAAGCAAGACCCTTCTTTCAGCTCCTGAAAAAACCAAAATAGTTCACTTGGACCGAGGAGTGTGAGAAGGCCTTTGAAGATTTGAAACTTTTCTAGCCTCTCCCCGATCCTAACTCGACCACTGCTCGGCAAAGTTTTGTACTTGTATCTGTCTGTCAATGATTATGCAATCAGTACAGTAATCATCCAGGAAGAAGAAAAACAACAGATGTCGGTGTATTACGTTATCAGAATTCTGAAAGATGCAAAAGCACGGTATCAAGTAATCGAAAAGCTCGCCCTCGCCATAATTATGGCAGCTTGGAGATTATGACCTTACTTCCAGTCACACAAGTTATAGTCAAAACAGATCATCCAATAAAGCAAGTGCTCAGAAAACCTGATCTAGCAGGACGAATGATAGCTTGGTCAGTGGAGTTGTCAGAGTTGGGTTTACAATATGAGCCGAGGGGACCGATGAAAGCACAATGTCTCTCTGAATTGATTTCCGAGCTCTCTTCTAAGCCGAATTCAGAATCCGTTATCTGGCTTCTATATGTTGATGGTTCATCTAACTTAAAAGGAAGCAGAGCTGGAATAATTCTTGAAGGACCTGATGATCTAGTCCTGGAGCAATCTTTGAAGTTTGGGTTTACCGCTTCAAACAACCAAGCAGAATATGAAGCCCTTATTGCAGGACTGACGCTAGCTAAAGAGGTTGGAGTCAAAGAGTTGAAGTGCCGAAGTGACTCACCACTTGTAACATGACAAGTCTCGGGTGATTATCAAACAAAGGATCCCCAATTAACAAGGTATCATTGTAAAGTTAATAGTCTAATTTCAGAATTTGATAATTTCATTATTGAGCATATACCTCGAGAGGAAAATGCTAGGGCAGATCTATTGTCTAAGCTGGCGAGCCCCCAAAAGGCTGGCCAGCTCAGAACTTTCATTCAGGAAAATCTCCTTGAATCGAGCATAAAGAGTGCCGAGGTAATAATGACCGAGCACTAGGATCGGGGCTGGATGACATCGATTTGGGAACATTTAGCCTTGGATAAGTTACCCAATGATCCTAAAGAGGCAAGGAAAAACCGTCTAAAATCTTGCCATTACACCATCCGAGATGGAGAGCTATACAGAAGAGGATTCTCCTTGCCTTTACTAAAGTGCATAACAAAGGAGCAATCCGAGTACGTAATGGACGAGATGCATCAAGGAATATGTGGACTGAATTCAGGTGGACGATCTCTAGCAGCTCGGGTCCTACGAGCGGGGTTTTACTGGCCGACCATCAGATCAGACTGTGCTGCCTGGACCAAAAAGTGTGAACCGTGCCAAAAGTTCACCAATGTTGCACGAGTGCCAGGAGAAGAGCTCCATTCCATGTTCTCCCCATGGCCTTTTACTATGTGGGAGATGGATATAGTCGGTCCCTTCCCGGTTGCTAAATGTCAAGTCAAATTCTTGCTAGTAGGGGTTGATTACTTCACTAAATGGATTGAGGCTGAACCAATAGCTACCATAACAACTAAAAAGGTTCATAATTTTGTGTGGAAAAACATCATATGCAGGCATGACCTACCTTATGCAATTGTCACAGATAATGGAAAGCAGTTCACTGATAAAGGGCTTAGAGAGTTATACTCCAATCTCGGAATCAAGCATAAGGTAACCTCGGTTAAGCATCTACAAACCAACGGCCAAGCCGAAGCAGCCAACAAAGTCATTTTGAACGAGCTCTAGAAAAGGTTAGGCCAATTGAAGGGAGCATGGGCCGAAGAATTACCGAGCATCCTCTGGACTTACCATTGCTCACCACAGTCATCAACTGGTGAAACACCATTCAGGTTAACCTATGGAACTGATGCAATGATTCCAGTTGAGCTCGGAGAACTTTCTTTCTGAAAGCAGCATCATGACCAAAATAAGAATGAGGAAGAAGTCCTAGTTGATCTTGACATGGTTGAAGAAGTCCGAGATGAGGCAAGAATCAGGGAAGAGCTATGCAAGCAGAAAGAAACTCGGAAATACAACTCAAAGTTACAGCCAAGGGAATACTTGCAAGGTGACTTAGTGCCGAGAATACAAAATGATGCAAGAAAAGACTCCAAAGAGGGTAAACTCGCAGCAAACTGGGCGGGCCTATTCAGAACAGTTGAAAGCCTAGGAAATGGTGCTTATAGGCTAGAAAAGTTGTCGGGAAAGTCCGTTCCAAGAACTTGGAACACCTCCCACCTTAAGTTATACTTTAGTTAAAGTTATGTAAGTAGGTGATGTACTATTTTACCTACCCCGATCTTTTTCCCACGAGGTTTTGGCCAGGAAGGATTTAATGAGGCTCACCCGGAAAAATAAATAAAATCTATTTTAGTTGCATCATTTGGCAAGAATATTGTTATATGGTTAAAAATTTATCTAAGAAAAATGTCGAGCCTAAAGAGGAAATCTGAGCTAAGATCGACCGAGTTGAGATCGAAATGCCGAACCTAAAGAGGTAAAAACTAAAGACCTCAAAAGGTTGACTAAGCTAAAATCGACCGAGTTGAGGTCGAAATGCCGAATCTAAAAAGACAAAAACTAAAAACCTAAAAAGGTTGACTATGCTAAAATAGACCGAGCTGAGGTCGAAAAGCCGAACCTAAAGAGGTAAATAAAGCCTAAAAAGGTAATTAAAAACCTAAAGAGGTAATCTGAGCTAAAATCGACTGAGCTAAAGTCGAATGGCCAAATCTAGAAAGGTAAACCATGCCTTAAAAAAGGTAATTAGAAACATAGAGGTATTCTAAGTTCCAAAAAAACTCGAATAATCCGAGTGACACGCAAAAATATCAAAGCCGAGCACTAACTTAGAAAAAATTACAAGCTTGAGCTCCAAAAACCGACAAGAAAAAATAACGAGGCAGAAAATTTTCTAAGTTTGAAAGGTAAAAAGTAACTCGTGATCCAGAAACTAACATATATTCATTCCATTAATTAAAGGGGCAAAGCCCAAGAGTACAAAAAGTTCAAAATGAAAATGGCATTAACCTATGAACAAAATACAAGAATTATTTTCTAAGTTACTCATGGGCATCCCCATGAGCAACGATTCTAGCAGGAGTAGAGTTGAGGTCATCCTCAGCACCCGGAGGAACAGCAAGAGATGGATCAGGTAAAGCCGTTTCACCTTCCCCGATTCCTCCCTCCTCAGCAGCTTGTCCCTCAACTTCATCCTCTTCCTGGCCTGCCTCTTCTTCCTCCTCGAGCTCGGACAAAGGAACTAAGATTCCATCTTTATTAAAGTCCTTGTCCGCATCAGAAAGGGAGAAGTCAGCGTCCGGATTGAAGCGTTGAAGCTGCTTCACAGCTCGGGAGAAACCATTAACGTGCTCCTTCTTGATGGTGGCTTCGGCTTCACTCAGATTAGCTTGAAGCTTGCGATTAGCTTCCCTCTCAGCCTCCAAAGATTGTTACAATTGAGCACAAGAGGCATGAGAGTCTTCAACGACCTTCTACAAACTGGCCTTCTCTTCTTTCTCTCTATCCAGCTCGGACTGAAGAGAAGCCTTATTTTTCTCAAGCTCGGTCTTTTGAGCCTTTAGCTGGCCAACAGCCCGAGCTTGCTCCTCACATTTGGCCACAGCTTGAGCCAACTCGTCCCTCACCCTCAGGGCACGAGCCGCATCGGCCTTCATCATCTCCATCTTCTTGACGTTCTCAGATAACTGGTGACTCCAGAAGCAACTAGTGGAGGCGATCTGAAGGGCATAGGCAGAAGCTGCCTCCATGCTTTCACCAGGCCCTTGCTCCAGCAAAAGCCGGACATCCACAGGCTTGAGCACCTGACCGTCGATAAGCGACCAGGGCTAAACTCATTACCACAAAGTGAGCCGAAGCTCAGGTTGCAGCTTCCGTTGTACCATTTGGTGTCCGATGTCAGATCGGTCACCACAGGAACCTTGCCCGATCTCCTTTCAACAGCAGGAGTTTCTTCAACCATCAATAGGGGAGAAGGACTTCTCCTTGAAACCTCAGACTGCAAGTCTTCCAAGTCCTTTTAGGGAGGCGAATGTTCAAGTCGGAAGCATCAGCAGCCTTCTTATTTTTCCCTTTGGCTTCAGGAACAGGAGCTGACCCGCCAACGGTTTGGAGCGCCAACTTCTTCATCAACCCTTTATAGTTGAACTTCCCCATTATCACTGTAAAAAGGAAATTGGTCAGATACAAGTATGCTGCAAGGTAAATAAAATACCCACTAAAAATCTACTTACAATCAAAATCGGTTTGCCGAGTTGACGATTTGGGAGCTCAACATCGGTTCTTTCTTGAGTTATCATGCAACCGACATCGAAGCTAGAAAACTTGGTGGGGTGGGGTTGCCAGTAGAAAGGAAAGACTCATTACCCTCAGTAGGTCGGACTTTGAAGAAATACGACTTGAAAAACTTATACGAGCTTTTATTTAGCCCGATGAACCCTCTCTGCTCAACTCCACTCAGGGAGATCCAGTCAACTTGGTCCCCGAACCAAACTTTGTAAAAGTAAAGAAACTTAGGAGCAATGGCCTCTATCCCTATATGGCCACACATAATTTGGAAGGCTCTCATGAAGGCCCAACTATTCGGGTGAAGCTGGGTAGGAGCGATGTTCATAACTCTTAGGACTTCGCACTCGAATGGGGTGAAGGGGATGGTGATACCAATTAGTTCAAAAAAGGTCTTGTACACATATTTAAAATGTGGATCATCAGAAGGGGGCGAAGAAAAACATGTTCATCTTCTGCACAAGGAAGGCACTCTACAATACCAAGTGAAGCAACAACCTTGTTTTTTTATGGTTTGGAGGGATTCAAGGTCCCTAAAGTTAGAATGAAAGGCTCCCGCATCTGGCTTTACCCAGAAATACCCGGGAATAGTAATATCCGGGTATGGGACTCTAGGCACCCTCTGGGTGCGCTTACGGCACTTAGGGGCGGTTATGGCATCAGGAGTAGCGGAGCTACTCTCATCAGAAGAGGAAGAGGCATCTTTGGCACCTCTACCACCATGAGAGGAAGACAGAGAAGGATGAGGAGAGCCCCCAATCAGATTGATTTCAGGCTCTACGATCTGAACCCCAGAAAAGGCATACTAGGATACCTCGAATGAAGTCTCCATAGAAAAAAAGACGAAGTTACACGTGGCAAAGACATCGAAATATACGCCGCAACAGCTAAGGGCTTTAAACACGCAAACGGAGAGCTTGCCTCGGAAATAATGCCATAAAGGCCACGCGTCACAACTCAGCCCTGCCTTAATAACAAAGGCAACGTAAAACTACCCCCGTCTACCCCCGTCTCGGCTAGGCTCGACCCCTTCAAAGAAGCTTCCACGCTTTAAAAGCTCAAAGCTTGGGGGACTGGGGGGACTTGTATATGGGGCCAAGGTGTAAAGCTCCGCACCGAGTCCACTGAGCTGAAACCGAGGAGTAAAGCTCGGCCACTTACCTCACCAACTTGAAAGGCTAGGTGGACCGGGGTTTTAAGCTCGGTCACCCGAGGTTGTGGGTATGCCGAAGTATAAAATTGGTCACTAAGACTATGGTAAAAAGGGGGAAAAGAACCTACACCATAAAACTCAGATTCTCCAAAACAATTTTTTAAAGGTCAAGCTCATCTCCTGTCATGAAAACTTTTACGCTCTTTTTAGCTCAAAACTTAGGGGCTTGTGTACTGGCCGATGAGTAAAACTCGGTCACCGATCTTGGATGTACAATTCGGTAAAGGCGGGAAAGATAAGATCTTGATATTATCTCAAATGATCCTGACATTATCTCAAATAACCTTATCTGGTTAAAAGAGATAAATCCCACCAATTAAGGAAATCATATATCTCAAAAAAGATTTAAGAGATAAGAAGAGCTAAATCCAAATCTCTAAAAGATAATGGGATCCTATTATAAAAAGGGGAGAACCCTAAGAGAATGACTCACTTTCCACTAACCTAGGTGAATCTCCCTTAAGTGTATTAGAGAAACTAGCTTGACCAAGAGACTATTGAAGAGTCCGTGCTCGCTGGTATTCATCAGATACAATATTAGGGGATTGAGATCACTGTATGACCAAGGGTTGAACTAAGAACTACGTCTAGCTTTGATTCTCATTGGGATACGTATGATCGGAATCCAATATTCTGTCAAGCCATAATCTAAAACAACCCCGGTGTTCACTCCTGGTTAGACGTTCTACGGCAAGATTCCGGCAAGTCGGATCTCGGCAGGAACAGGAATAGAGTTTTCCTACGTTTGGTATAAGATAACAAAATATATTCCCGGACATAAAAGTTTCCCAGGAACAGAGTTTATGAAGAGGGTGGGAAAAAAGTTTTCCCAAGTATAAGGGTGGGAAAAAAGTTTTCCCAAGGGAATACAAAACTTTTGAAAAGTTAAATTACTTTATTACCCCCAATTAAATTCTTTAAAATAGTATCCACCAAATCTCTCATTATTCTCCCTCTAGTTCTCTCTCTGACTTTTCACATTCTCTTCCTCTACGGTTGTGGGTCTCTTTGTCTTCTCCTTTGTAAGAACACTCTTCTATCTTGATTCTTCTTCACTATCAGTCTGAGCTATTTTATTAATTATGTGGTACATGACCTGAAGTTGAAGCAATCGGTTGAGGATCATTTGGAACAAAGACTAAACAAAATGATCCTCTTTACTATCACGGTGCTGCAGAAATCCGATTTGTTTTTAAAGTCTAGCAGCGGTTTCTTTAGTGTAAGAGATTTGGGTAGTCTTCATGCAGTTTCTAGACTTCTCTGGTTCTTCACTTTGAAGCCTTTTTCACACTATTTTGCTTTCATAAATCATCATTTCTTTTATTTTGAAACATTTTTTTATAAGGATACTTTTGGAAAAATTAATTTTATTCCTGAGAATGTTTCAAATGAACCAAACATGGGAACGGGAATGCAATGTATTATTCCCAGGAAAATGAAGTGTCAACCAAACATATTTTGTTAATATTCCTTGGAATATCATTCCTGGGAATCTCATTCCCGGGAAAATAGTTTTCCAAACAATAAAATATTCCTTGTACCAAACGCCACCTAAGAAAATAAATGACAAACCCGCGAAAGATGTTGACTTAAGTTTGCTTCAAGCAAAATTTCAAAGAACCTGCAGACTTAAGTGTCCAATATAGAACTAAAAACAAACATCCAAAAATTATCATCAGACAAGCGAGTTAAGGAACCCTGATTTAATTGATAATAGATATCAACCTACACAACCTTATTGGCTCTCTGTGGGTGGTGTTCTTGATGCTGCACTAGTCAAAGATGAAGCAAGGTGCCTCAAGGTCAACTAATTTACACATTTTATTCCCCATTTATTGAGTCCATTTATTCTAGTATAGCTCCCTTCTAGAAAGCGTCTTCTTGAGACTTATTACCTCTTCAAATGTTTCTGGATCATTTATGTATTCTAACATATTGACCCATAACTATCTATGGACTCCCTTGTTCCTTCAACAAGGAACATGAAAAGCTTGGTCTGTACATTTTCTCTTTTCTAGCTCTCGACTTCTCCAAAGTTCTGAACCTTCCAAAGTATCTTTATTAGATACATTGCTTTACTAATTATGTGCATTCCTATGAACATTATCCTTGTGACATGGAATTGAGTTAAACCTATCTTCTTGAAATATTACATTCCCAGACTCAATCACTGTAGTAACAGAATGAGTCACTAGATTCCATAACCATGAATCTATATGCTTTGATAATTTTGCATAGCCCGGGAACACACATTCAATTCCCCTTTCACATAATTTATTTCTTCTGGTTCAAGAACTTTTACCATTGCCCTACAACCTCAAACTTTGAAAATTTTGAGAATGGGTTTTTCTATTTTCCAGAGTTCGTATGGGGTTATCTTGTTCCATTGTTTGGAAACCTATTTATTATCTAACAAGCCTTCAACATGGCTTCTCCCCAATATCATTTTGCTAGACCAACATAGGATATTATCCTAATTTTCTTTTCAGTAGACTCAAAGTAATAACTAGGATAATGGACTTCTCCTATTCTATTACTCCTAATACATTTAATAAAATATCTAATAACAAACCACTTCAATTTACCCACACTATATACTAACATATATATAAGTATCACTGTTTATGGGTAATTGAATATTTGTTTATATTTCAAGACTAATTTTCCTTAAGTGTGCCTAACATGGAATTCATAATGTGATTTTGAAAACTATAATTGCAGCGAGCACTTAGAATATAGAATAAATATCAAGCAAAAGTAATCCCATTTAATGTTTCAGGTGATAGCCTAGCGGTTAGCATATCTCATTTTGTAACACTTGTGTTGCAAGTTCGATACCCTCTTGCTGCAGCGTTTCATTTTAAATCCATTTTAACTTATTTTGTCAAAATAATGCAAAGAAAATGTTCAAAATAACGGAACCTAAGAACGAACTCGAGACTTGTACGTCTATGAACAGACGCATCTACCACCAGACCAACACATCGATTCATGCAAATTTCCAACCGTCATTTCTAATTAAAGCAAAGAAACGTTCGGGTACCACTCCTGAACCCAACCGGGTCAACCAAATCCACGTTGAAGAAATCTGGGTTCACACGACCCATTCATGACCCAAAGCGATTTTTAGCCATTTTTATCAACCCAAAATTTAACATATTTCATTGTCTCTATGTCTTGGATTCATGTCTAAACATGTTCTAAAATAAAACTATATAATTGTTTAGAAAACAAATAAAACAATGATCCAAAGTCATTTTTGGTTTTCGATAACAATCCTCAATGAACATTCATGTCAATTTTAATAACTTAGAATAATCCCAAAAAAAAAAAAACACTTCCAAAATATTTCTCATTTCTACAAAATCAAGAAACATTCCCATCTTATATTCACAAAATCATGCACTCGTGATATAAGATTGTCTACTCTAAAAATAATCTGTTATTACATGGATCAAATCCATTAATAATAATTTATATCTAAGATATTTTAATTTATTAAAATAGGGCAACATACTTGCATGCATAATAAACCAAACATATTCATGTTCATCAAAATTCACAAACTTGATTTTATTCTAAATCATGCATCTAAGGTTCTAATACCACATGTTATAACTAACATAAACAGAGAATGCCTTTTGGATTAAACATACATGAATTCAGAATACCAAGTATATCATAGCCATAGAAAGTAATTGTGTACATTTCACCATGGTCACAAATAAACATATTTTTGGTGAAGCATATGAGTACTCCTCTCTCCTCGCTTGTAACAAGACCATGCATCACTTTCTCCCAAGGATCGGAGTTTCCACCCTCGAACCTCTTCACTTTGACAATGTCAAATGTCATCTCCCTCCATTGTTGCAACCATTTTATAAAAAGAAGATCGAACCTAAAGATTGTTAGAAAATGGGGTCTGGTTCTGCAACAAAGAAAAGAATACAACAGAAAATGCGCAATCTCCAAGGCGTGTGAGGACACTAGGCTTTAGGTTCGATTCGTCCCCACCAATCTCTCCTTGTAGATTGAATGCAACAGATGTAACCGGAGAATCCCCTTCAGGATACAATGGAGTAACCTTGGTTTGGTTTGCACACCCTAAACCAAGCATATCATCAATGACAGTTTACAGAACAATAGTCTCCTTAACTCTCTCTGCGCACAAGGGAGAAAAGAAGGTGATTTGGTGTGAATAATGTTTGAGAGATTCTGAGTTTTTTGTCTGTCTTCACTGCATGCAGATGGTTCTATTTATAGACCAAATCATGCCTCTTGGTGAAGGAAAACAACCCTCCAAGAGTTTCACCAACGGTCAAATCTTACACTTAAGTATCATTAACGACTATGAAGGGATACAATATAGCCGTTAGCCTAGTGGCCAACGGTCACGTCCCATTCCCTTGAAGCACCGAGTTAGATCCTTCACATGGCAACTTTTCCATTTTTAACGTTTTAGAAAATTGTCAAAAATATTAACACTGAAAATGCCACAAATGGGATTCGAGCTGCATACCCTTTAGATGTAAGGCATGTGCTGATGCCACTGAACCAAGGCAATTATTGATGCAAGGAAGAAGCCGTTATTTCCATTTAACTGTTAACACACAACCTTAAATAAGTTACTACTTTTAATTTGAAAATCTCTCACAATACCAAGGGGTGGGTCATTAGCTATTAATCAACGTCGTTGCATCTATTTGCTTTAGGTTGTTAAATACCTTTTGATCTTTCTTTGTTTTCATTCGTTTGATATCTTGTAAAAGGGTTCGAGTACTCCTTGTGCTCGTACCAATATATTATTTACTTATAAAAAAAAACTGCACAACCTTTCTCCTTGGTAATTTCTTGGTCACTATGTTTTCAAGTTGACCGGGCTGCTTAACCTGCATAGGGATGCAACAAATTGAGAAAAAAGGAATCAAGGACAAATTATAATGAACAGTGGTATACATAACATGTCAATATGATGCTTAGAAACAAACTTAATGCTATTCTTCTAATAAAATAAGATGGTGAAAACAATTTACCACCACTCAATTGAAGTCTAACTTTAAGATATGTTGTCAATTTCAAAAAACTTTGAACATGTTAAAGATGCTCTCCTTTGAACATTAAAGTTGGTTGTAGAAACTAAACACAGAAATATGGAAAAGGTTTTGTATATTCATGTATTTTGTCTAGCTACAGGCCTGGAGGAACTGGAACCGGGATAATGTTGATTCCTATTCTGGTAAGATCGTGGAGGATGAATGGGACAATTATGAATCAAGTGTTTTGATTGCTTGTAGTATCGACATCTACAACAATTTGAAGCAATATGACCATTTTTCTTGCAGTTGTAACATTCAATAGTAGGGCAGTCGAAGAAAGAATGCCCGAACTTACGACAACGACCACAAAAAGTTTCCATTATATCACAAGAAATTCAATAAAATAGTACTATCTGATCAGAATCAATGAAAACCGACTGCAAAAATGATAAGATCTCACCGAAATACTTTAGGAATGGTCAAATTATGTAATGGCACGTCACCAAAAATGAGCTATGAGTCACTAAGAAAGAGGTCAAAATGCTGGTCAACGAGTCAAACACGGAGAGGACAATCAACATGGGTTAGAAAGAGGGTCGGGGTGTGGATCGGGCACAAAAATGGATCAGAAGTGTAGGCGCGTGAATCACACGTGCGGATGGTCTTGTGGCACGTGGTGGCGCGTCACTGGAAAGACGGCGGTGAAATTTCACCGGCTGGTAGCACTAGTGCAGGAAGTGCTTTTTACGTCAGTCAAAATTGATTTTTGACATCTGAAAAATCCTACGTTATTGGAGCAGTCGTTATCTGAAAAATCGTGACGTTATTGGAGCAGTCCAATATTTAACTTAAATTTCATTAATAAAATAAAAGTATATATATACAAATTAAGGAACAAATGGGGGATAAAAAACATACTAATTACTACATACCTACATATAAGTTTCTATACTAATTACTAACTACACATCTTCTATATACTCCTGAGGTATACTTGCGGGCAATCCTTTCTCTTTAGCATAGTTGAAGAAAAATTCTGCAAACCGCGTCCTCAAGTCTTTGAGCTCTTTTTTATTTATAGGAGATTGGTCGCTGTTAAAAGCCTGCACACGTTCAAATAAATGACGGTAACATTAATTAACGCAATGAAAATGAAAACTATTATATATAATTAAATAAGTTGTTTAATTAAGTATTATTACCCTCTTCCATCCTTCCGTAATAGATGAGGAGACTATGTTCATCATATGTTGCATCACATAATATCCACACGACCAACCATCTAGTTGATATCGAGACTACAAAAGAAATGAAATTTAAATAAACATATATATTTGGAATTAGTAATTATTAATTCTAATATAATATACTATTTAACAAACTACCAACCTTGAGGATGATCCAATTAGGATTTCATTTAGACTTAGGAGTGCTACTCCTCCCGTTGGCACAACTCAAACTACAAGTCTTGAGCGAACTATCATAAACAGAATAGTCATGTCAATTAACCAATTCATCATGTTTGTTAAATAAAAACAAATGTTAAACCTTAAATTAAATAGAAGATTAATTACTCACCTATTGATAGGTTCCACCACCTCTCGTGGTGGGTCCCCATGGAGAGAGCATAGGAAGATGACAGTATGCCTGGCAGGATGAATTACGAGTAACTGCCAATGGTTTTTCATTATGTACGGTGCCAGATATAGCTCCTTGCGATCATCACCTCCCAATAATCTCGTTAAGTACGTTGTGACTTCTTTTTTATTGTCAAAGAATTCAGGTTGAAGGGAGTAGGGCTCTAAGAAGCCGAATAGGTTGTCACCCCTCTCGAGTTGAAGTCGATGGAGATGCCTACGATATGAATACAGTAAATCATAAAATTCAAATAAAATATATAAATTGAATTAATTATAAAATTTTAAAGCATACTTATGTCGACCAAAGACTCACCACCACGGTGGATAGTTGTTGGCCATCATTGAAAAAATACCCAATATCGTCACCACTAAATATAAATCCAAGCTCATGCTCATGAAGTGGGGGTGCCAGCCAACCATCATGCTCCAACTCCCATTGAAAAAGCATGGGCGTATAATCCTTGCCAATCGAGAACAACCGAGTCATGAGAGAAATCTTACTCACCTTTGCCTTCAATATTAAATAAATCAGGTATATAAGTTGTTAATAATTAAAAAAACATAAGTAATTAATTGACAAATTTGGAGATTAATAAAGAATATATACTTTCCGTGCTAACTCGAGCTCCCCCTGCGCCAGCTCAAACTCCCACTGTTTCGCTTCACACTCAAGCTCACGGCGTCGAACCTCCAACTCCCGCTCCCTCTCTGCCAACTTATCAACATCCACATGTGTCCTATTATAGCTCTCTTTTGTGCTCACATGTGAAGGGTTGGCAGCTCCCGCGGTGTCCTGAGAACCCATTGAGGCAAGCTCCCTAAAAAACGCCTGCTTGAAATCTGGGTTGGATAAGAAGCGGCTCATCAGCTGGTCTGTAATGGCAGGGTAGGAAAGGATCTTTTGTGTAATGGTTTCTGTAAGTGCAGCCTCATCGACTACCTGCCTTCGTGAAGTAGACTTGCCATAATATTCTTTGATGCCCACCGTCTCTGGGACACCGATCACCCGAACAGGATAGTCGTCCTTGCCTAGAGTAGTGAGCAATATGTCCCGGCGTCCAGAAGGGACGAATGAGCCCTGGGAGCATTTTTCCTTAAGCTCTGTCTACAATGAAGAATTGAAAAAACGTGTAAGGGAAAGGTGTTCCTTAAAAATATCAACCATAAACAAATATCAACTATAAATGCATATAGGTAGTTACTTACAATCTTATCTGCCACATCGCGAGTGGTTTCAGCTTTAAAAGAGCCTTTCTTTGTCATTCGACCGGCCAACCAAACATCCTCGTGCGGGATAGGAGACGGAGGATCAAGAGGTGTGACCTCAGGCACCTCTCCAGCTGCTATCCTCGCAGCCAGCTCCTCCTGCTTCACCCCTAAGATTCTCCGCCATCGTCTCGTCAATCCTAGTGGCGTACCCACCCTGAGACAAGGTGTGGGTGTGGACGTTTTTAGCTTGATTCTGCCTACCCATCTCTGTCTTAGCCTGTTTAAACAAAAACACATAATTAATAGAGTTAAATACATTTAATTTCTTTACTTAAATGATCTCTAAGAAGCATAAATAAATTAACTTCATCAACTAACGTGAAATGTGTCCCTATGTCGAATGCTAACAAATTTATCCCACATCTCCCTATCAATCCAGGGGTAAACATCTTATCAAGCTATAGCGATCACCGGAAGGGAAGGAACTAGAGTAGGCAGATAGTGGAACTTTGAACCAACAAGGAGAAAAACTGGAACGAAAACGAGAACACCACGGGGACAAGAGGAATCATAAGCCTAAGCTCTTGATACCATGTAGAAACTAAATGCAGAAATATGGAAAAGGTTTTGTATATTCATGTATTGTGTCTATGTTTACAAGAGAGTGCTCCTATTTATAGAGCAGAAAAAGAGACAAAGAAATAAACACTAATCAATCCTAACATCATAATATGATTACAATATCAATCACAATAATTATATAATCAAATCATATCGTAACATTGTTTTTGAAATAACTAAGAACACTTGATGTATATAATCTAAAACACGAGATCCAAAGGGTGACCAACTTGCTGTTGAAAAGAGTGAGCAAGTATTTTACTTACATTGGATCTACCCATCGGCCATCGATCTTTGTCTCTGTATACGTGTTGAGTATCTGTTGTACTTTTTATCTATATACTGCTTATAAAAACAATTCTGTTTTCATTCAGAAAGGTGATTCAATTATCCATTTCTAAGTACAAAATGTGACTAAAAGGGCATTTTGATAGGAGTTCTATGATGAAGAACGAAGACAAAAAATAGAAAGATTTATCATTCTGCATGTCCCTGAATTATTTGATAAATTTTAAATAAGTTTTTATATTTTAAAATTTTGTAATTGGATCCATAATTAACTTATAAATAATTTATAATTAAATATCTAAACTTATAAATAGATACTTTTCGATTTAGAAATCATACCTCACATATATTTACAAATACTCTACATGCGACCATTTTTATCGATATAATACATGTTTAAAAAATTATTATAATATTTTAAATATTATTTAATCATTTCATTATTTTAATATTTTTAACGTTTGCCACATATGCATGTTCCATTAGTTTTTTACTTTTTTTATGGCAACCTAAGGGCATGAGACGAAGTTAGAAGATTGAAAAATTGTGAGCACTAAATTCTTAAAAAAAAACAATGGAGGAACAGGTTTGGTCAAAGTGAAAATATTAGGTTTTATTTGTTTTTTTTCATTTCCTCTTTTACATTAATAATTGAAAAAATATTATCTTATTTTTATTCAGTTTTCCATCTTTAAAAGTTTACTTATAACTATAAGATACAATTTTAGTAAATATATATATATATATATATATATATATATATATATATAGGCAAAATGCTATTTTTACTTATAAGATAATATTTTTATAATTATTAATAAAAAAAATAAGAAACAAAGCATATGATCCATTAACTATCAATTTGAAAGGGAAACTTTATATTCATCAATGTCACATCAACGCCATCCTAATCTTTTTCTCTTTAATGCAAACCGTGAAATGATTATTCATGCGAGATCTACTGTCTAAATTTCATGTATTAAATCATGTTCCTTACAACGAAATTTTGTTATATATTCTATTTTTTTAATAATACATATAATTTTAATTGATGTGACAAAAAAATATTGATAAGAAAGATAATTCGTTATACAAAAATGAGACAATAAATCTTCGCCCCCGAAGGAATTCAATGTTTAAGGGTTGAGACACATGTTATACTCATTTAATAATATCTTTTGATTATAACAAAAAACTATTCATGCAATTCACCCTACTTATAAAACACAGCAAACATGCATATAATAGAGTTTATATATAATTTTTCGATACTGTTCTAACATATCTGTACCAAATAACAAATACTACCGTATGTTATTGAACTTCAAACATAACTGGGTTCCTAATTAAACATCAACACCCAGATTTATTTCCACACAATCAAATTCATTACAAACAAACCAACAAAATATTATAGAAAATAATTATTTTGGGCACCAAGCTTAAGCCAGCATTAACTATTCTAACTCTTCCGATATGGTAGAGTAGGGATACTTTGTTCGTTCCTAAAGAAATTCCCAGGATCAACCTTGGTCTTTATTTGAACCAACCTATTGAAGTTATCTTTGAAATACTCCACTCCATAAACTTTGCCTTCAGCATAGCTGTTCTTACCATTGTGGTTGATTCCCAAGTCAAGGTCCTTATAATTGAAGAAAGCCTCTCTTGGGTTCTTGGACACAAAAGGAGTCATGTATTTATGAAGTTTCCTTGTCAAGTTTATGTAGTGATCTGCCACATCTTTCCCTGGCTGGTTCCAATTTGCTTGGTATTGCACCTTCCATAAGTTCCCAGCCCTATGAGGAAAAGGAGTTGCTGTTGATGGAACCTCAGCCATTCTTCCACCATAAGGGTTGAAATAAAGTATTGCATCAACCAACTCAATCATCTTCTTCCAAATCCCTTCCAAACCCTCTTTGGAAATTGGTTTCTTCACATAATCAGATTTTCTTTTCAAGTAGTTGAGTGATTGTGGTTGTCTATCAAGCAAAATATCAACCGGTGTTGTAATGTTGATATTTGTCCAAAACAGCACTGATTGAAGCCAGCTTGTTTCAATGCAATCTGATTGCTTCAAACCCAATTGAGGAAAGCTTTCACTCATGAGAGTAAGAAGAGATTTGGAGTCACCAAGGTATAAGGCTATGAATGTAGCCCTAACAGTCTTTGTTGCATTTTGTGTACCATTCACCACATCCAATATAACCCTAATGAAGAGTTCATTGTCAATATATGGTGCAACATGTTGCCAATTATAAACTATGTCATTGGCATTTTCCTCAAGAGTCCTCCTAACTTGGAAGACAGTGACTATCTCAGGAACTTGAACTAGCTTTATTTTGTAGGAAAGAACCACACCAAAGCTAGCTCCACCACCACCTCTAATGGCCCAAAATAGATCTTCACCCATAGATTTTCTATCAAGCAATCTCCCTTGAACATCAACTATTTGTGCATCAATGACATTATCCACTGAGAGACCATATTTTCTCATCATATTGCCATAGCCACCACCACTAACATGGCCTCCTACACCAACAGTGGGACAAACCCCAGCTGGGAAACCATGAGTTTTACTTTTCTCAGCAATTCTATAGTAAACTTCACCAAGTGTTGCACCAGCTTGAACCCAAGCTGTCTCATTCTCTATGTCAACCTCAATGGATCTAAGATTGAACATGTCAAGGATGAAGAAGGGTACTTCAGCTACATAAGAAACACCCTCATAGTCATGGCCTCCACTTCGGATTTTCATCTGCAAGTTGTGCTTTTGAGCACAAACTATGGATGCTTGTACATGGGATACATGCAATGCAGTAATTATAAGGTATGGCTTCCTTGTTGTGGAGGTGTTGAAACGAAGGTTTCTAATGTAGGCTTCCAATACTGAAGAGAATGATGCATTTGTTGGAGTGAAAAGTGCTTCAGTTATGGGGTGAGAGGGCTCAGAATGGTTTACAAGGCAATGAACAAAAGTGTTATGAGCTGAATTTGCAGCTAAAGATGAGCATGGGAGAGAAAGCAACACAATAATGGGAAGTAATAATGATAGGAGTATTCTACTAGAAGAAAGGACTCCCATTTTAGCTTATCTTAATGTTTATGTTTGTAATGAAGATAAGATGATTTTTTGTGAGTATTGAGCATGATCTGTATTGGAATTTATAAAGATCAATTGGAGTTAGTTAGCGCATAACAATTTAAAGAATAAAATGAGAATTTGGTTTAGGTTACCTCTCAATTTGAATTTTGACCAAAGATTTTTCAGAGAAAGAAATAGATAACGTAACACACATTATTCTTTGACCTTTTGCAAAATATGATTGTCAATGTTTTTAATTCTGAGATCTCCCTTATAAGATGGATTTGACCATATTATAATTTTAAAATAAAGTTGCCATCTCTTCGCGCGCGCGGTTTGGCTTCTGGATCAGTGGCTTCTGGTGGAAAATCCAAATAGATCACTACCCTGTTCATTCTCGGTTTCATATTTCTTATCCATATATACGTTACAATTTGAGTCTAATTAATTGATTTTTTTAAAATTTTTAACAATATAAGTTGACGAGTAGACTAAGGGTGCGTTTGGGTAAACAACTTAATTAAGAGCTTGTCACATAAGACCTTATTGCATGAGAGCTTATGCCATAAGCGCTTAAAGAAAGAAAAAGAAAGAAAGAAAGGGGCATGAGAGGATTCGAATAGTGAAAAACACAGAGAGGGTGTTTAGTGCATAAGCTCTTATGATCATTCCATAAGCTTCTCCCATTGACTTATGAAAATAAGTCAAAAACTCCTTATGAGATGACATAAGTTATTTTTATAAACTCTGCCAAACACACTGCATAAGAACTTATGTCATCAGATAAGTCAAAAGGAGGCTTAAATAAAAGCTCTTCTTCCAAACGCCACCTAATTATACAACTCAGCTATTTCTTATGAAACTGTTTCACTATTTTAGTCAAATATTCACAAAATGCAAATTTTACTTGTAACTGACATGATGGGTTCTTTTTCATGATCAAAATATATATTTCTAAGAGTACATTTTAACCCTTAAATAAGACCAATACTAGCCAACACCCAGTTAACATAAAGATCTTATACAGCCAAAAGGCCAACTACATAAATCAAAACTCTTTCGGATGTGTTAGTTAGGTGGTTCCTAACATAATTTAGTTTAGGATAATCAATATATTCTAGGTTTATAAAATTTTAGCAAGTGAAATCACGAAGATGCAATGTGTTATAACAAAACCATATATATATATATATATATATATATGATCTAATAATGTAAACTTTAGGAAAGTCAGTTTCTGACATGATATTAAAGTCTCTATTACCAAATGATCAAGAGTTTGATTCTTTTATATATATGACTTTTTAGCGTAAGGCAAAATGTTTGTATGCATTACATATACTTTTCATAAAGGGTGTGTTAGAAGACTAACATGTGGGTGGCTGGAACTCAGTTGAAAAAGGGCGGGTTTCAAACCACTGGGTTGCCATGATTTGATTGGAATATGCAAATAGAAGCTGTAATATTAGAGCACATAGATGTGCAAACAAAGGCACGGGTGTGTGAACTGGGTGTCTGGTCGGAAAACAATACTACAGCTCAGCGAAAGAACCCGTTAAAAAATAAAATTTTGAAAGTGTCAAGAAGGGATCCCAAATTTACTTTCAGTTCAAATCTGAGTCATATATAATAAAAGTCAATTGCCCATAAAATAAACAAATGCTAATAATCTATAGGGATTAATGTAGTATGTATTTTCAGTATAAAAAGTTTTACTCTGACAATCTAACATCTACTTATATTTTGATATATGTGTTTTTATTTTAATATTTAAAAAAGAAATAATAAAAATATTTATTTATCAAGATATTATTCGATATCGGTGTAAAATTCATTTACACTATAAGTGTATAAAAATTAAACTCTAATTATTGTAACATGTCCAATCCTAAACGTAACGCTTTCTCTATTTTCTTTTCTTTCTTTTATTACTCCCATAAATATTTATTTTTCAGTAAAATAAATCCTTTTTAATAAGTTATTTCCCCTGAGCTCTAGTTGGATTAAAAAAAGTACTACACTTCAACAATCTCTATATTTATAATGACTAGAGAAAACAATATATATTGATTAAAATTGAAAACAGTTACTTATTTATTTTTTTATAATAAAAAACAATTTTTTTTTTTTATAATCATATAAAAAAATGCGAGGCACCATCAACCATATCCAAGAAGCACGTGCTTTAACGAAAAAACCGTTCTAGGTCAACTTATTAACCATCTGTGAGTACGCAGACATATGGTATATATAATAGATAATAGAATTGGTCGGAGCCTATAGTTTACCTAAACTCTTCTTGCAAGTTCTCTACGGCATTTATAACAGGTGTAGGGGGTTAATGGTGATGAGCTACTTATAAGGAAAAGTTGACTTAATAAAGTCATGGAACAATGATATATATTATCTCTCAACAGGGTACTAATCGTTTGCGATTGACATTCTATTTTTATTTTTTTTGACAAAGACATTCTATTATTTTGATCATGCTTACTTACACTTTTTGGTACGGAGGAACCTTATAGTAATTAGGATTTTTGACTCCCCACGAGTTTACGAAATATTTCACAAGCTTAATTAAATTAATTAAAAAACAAATTATAAGAAAGAAAGATGAATTAACTAAATTAGAAAACAATAAAAGAATAATGAAGAAACGTTTTAAAGAATATATGGAATATATAAGGAATAAATGGGGACTTAGACCCTCAAGTTCCTCGTCAAATTATAATAAAAAAGATAAACGAACAATATAGGTAGGAAGAAATTTATTTACATAACATAGATATAAATATTGAATTTGAACATCTTGAGGAAATGAAATTTATTGAAGAACAAAGATATTCCTACGATGAATACTGGTACTCAGAATAATGGATAAAGAAATATTCAGTTTACTAATTATGAAGATACCAAAAGACTGTAAACAGATAATAATTAATAAACTAAGGTATCAATATTGGCAAGAAAAATTATACCTAAATCAGATACAACTAAAAATACAACTAGCATATAGTTAAGAAGAACGTAAATGGATATATAAAGAATTATTAGAAATAGATGAATCTGTAAACATATTTGTATATGAAATGAGTATGAATTATTCAATGACCCTGAATATTTTTGATAAATTACTACCCCAAAATTATGATCAAATTAAAAAAATTCGTAATTAATAGGGTGGTGGTACCAATCTGATATTAGAGCTAAGTATTTAATTAGTGCCTGTTTCATTACTGTTTTTGAAAACATGTTTGTTGTTTTTAAAAACAAAAGAATAAAAAAACTTGTTTGGTTAAGATGTTTTATTAAAAATGATTCTTTTCTTTTTTTATCCTTGATCGAAGATACTCTCATTGGAAGCGAGACTAATCTCCTATGACACCTGAAATCTCGTCCCAATAAAAATTCACTCCATGTAACCGTTGAAAACAGTATTTGTTTTTAGTTTTTAAAACTAAAATTTGAGAATACCTTTAGGATGTTTTGGTTTTGTTGGACAAAAAAATCATTGAAAAACACGGAGAACAGCATGTTTTCATTAATGGCAATTATGTAATAACCAGTAATGAACAAATGAAGAAAACCTGCACGAATCTTTCTCCCTCCATCCTTTTCTTATTCTTTCTCTGCAATCGTCGTCACGCCACGAAAGTTTGCAGTTCCCAGCTCCACCGCCGCCGATGACCCAAGCTCCACTGCCGGCGGTGACCCACCCTCCTCAGGTGTCGGTGCTCTCGGTGATATCACCGCCCTCCATCCCAGCGATAGGCGCTCGCCAAAGGTGGAGGTTGCTGTGTTGAGTGGCAAGGAATAGCAGCTATAGCCCAAACCAATGAATAGAGGATGGTGATGATGATACAAAAGAAAGAGCTATACAGGGGAGACGGTATCTTTTGGCAATGCAAAGGAAGTTTGAAACTGGTGGATCCAAAGATATCAATGCAACAGGAAATTTTTATGTTTAAAAGAGCTAAATATTGTGTTTTTTTTACTGTTGAATAGATAGGGTTTGGTTTAATTAACGGGTCTGTTTATATGATTTGTAATAGGAGATGTATCCTGCTATGTAAAAAGGGGGTGTGGCTGGTTTGGATATACCTATTATGCAGATGGTGTTTTGATGTCATTATGTGTGGACAATGATGTAATCTATGTTTTGAATGTTTTCTAGCTTACAGCATATAATTGAATGTTTGCTCTTCAAATTAATACAATTTTCTACCTATCGAAAAAAAATTGTTCCTAATAGTATTAAACGTGAAGCTTGCCTGTTCATAGGGCATGTTTTTTCCCCCTAAGATGTCTATGTTTTCAGTTTTGATTATAGGTTCAGTTTTTTCTTTTGGTAAACAGTTTTGGTGATAGTTAGTTTCGATTTTTTTAAAAAAATTTAAAACATATTTGTTGCTTTAGAATATTTTAGAACAAATCATAGAAATCAAAAAATTTCTTACCTATCAAACAAGTTTTCTATTTTTTTGTTTTAAAAACATATTTTTAGAATAAATTCACCAATCAGATTTTTTTTTTGTTTTCTAATGTTTTAAAACTCTTTACATAATAGTTTTACCAAATTTTTTTGTTTTTTGTTTCAAAAAATAGTTCTTAAAAATTACTTAACAAAACAGTTTTCAAAAACAAAAAAATCAAAACACAATCAAACAAGTGTTCAGAAAGTTAGGCAATTTCAGTTAGGTTGGTTGTTAGTGAGTGATAGAAGTGGTTATAGAAGTGTAACAGAATTGTGTAGAAGGGTTTAGCCAATGTGGGGCAAACCAAGTGTGTATAAATACCCTCTTTGTGAATGAATAAAAATATACATTCAGTGAAAAATTCCTTGAGCTCTCTTCTTCCCTTTCTTCTTGATATTCTTGATATTCACTGTGTTTGAGTGCATTAAGTGTGAAAGTGTGTATGCCATATCTCCAACAGATTGGTATATCAGAGCTTGTAAATCCTGGAGACTGATTTGTGTGTATCACTGCTGTGAAGTGATTGTGCCTCCTTTCCTGCGTTTCAATGGCTACATCAAATGGCCATTTTCCTGCGAATCTACCAGTTCTCAATGGCAAAGATTATGACAAATGGTGTACCCAGATAAGAGCCATCTGCGGATTCCAAGAAGTATGGGAAGTCATGACTGAGGGCTTCAGAGAACGTGGCAGGAACGCAACAACAGAAGAAAGAGCTGAGTTCAAAGAAATGAAGAAGAAAGACTACAAAGCACAGTTTATTCTTCATCAATGTGTAGATCCTCCTCACTTTGAGAAGATAGCCTTAGCCGCTAGTGCAAAAGAGGCCTGGGATATCCTTGCAAAGGTCTGTGCTGGTGCTGAGAAAACAAAGACAGTCAAGCTACAAACCATGAGGAGACAGTACGAGTTGATGGAGATGGAAGGCAGTGAAGGCGTGGCTGCTTTCTTTAACAGAATGACTACTCTGACAAATCAAATGAAGAACTGTGGAGAAACCTTCTCAAACCAGCAAATAGTGGAAAAGATATTGAGATCCTTACCTCCTAAGTTTGATCACATAGTGGTCTCAATAAAAGCATCTAAAGATCTTGAAGCATTAAAGATTGAAGAACTACAGGCGTGTCTTGAGGCTCAAGAACAAAGGTCTCTTGAAAGAATTACAAGAAATGGTGAAAAGGCATCTGAACAAGCTTTACAGGTTCAGTGTCAAGCAAAGGAGTCAAAGGAGTATGGCCGTGGCAAAAGAGGAAAAGGAAGATGGAAGGGGAACAAAGAAAGAAATCACCATAATCAGAATCAAAACAAAGGTTCTGATGATCAAAGAAACAGTGACTTTAACAACAAAAGAGGAGGCTATGGAGGTAATCGGGGCAGAGGTGGCAAGAAGAGGCAAGAAAGGTTTGACAAGAGCAATATCCGGTGCTATAAGTGCCAGAAGTGGGGTCATTTCGCAGATGAATGCTATACCAAGCAGAACAGAAATGAAGAGGCTCAACTTGTACAATAAGATGATTCAGATGCAGAACAAGTGCTTCTTATGGTGACAACTCAAGAGGGTGAATGCAGTGCAGATTCCTGGTACTTAGATACAGGATGTTCCACACACATGACAGGCCACAAAGATTGGTTTGTTGATCTAGATGAAACAGTGAAGAGCATGGTAAAGTTTGCTGATGATAGAACCCTGAAAGCAGAAGGTTCTGGCAGAGTGCTAATCAAAAGAAAGGATGGCAAAAGGTCATTCATTTCTGAAGTACTGTATGTGCCAGGTATGAAACATAATTTGCTAAGTCTTGGACAACTATTAGAAAAGGGATATGTGATGAACATGGAGAATGGCATGCTTAAAATGTTTGACAACAGAGGAAGTCTGATTCTGAAGTGCCCCTTGTCCAAGAATAGAACTTTTCAGGTTGGAATTGAGATCATGGATCACAAATGTCTAGCTGCTGCAGCATGTAGAGATGAGTGGCTATGGCACTACAGATATGGACATTTGAACTTCAAAGATCTGAGTCTTTTGTCCAGGCACAACATGGTTCATGGCCTTCCACAGATCACTATACCACAAGAAGTGTGTGAGGAATTCCTGGAGTGCAAGCAATCCAGGAAGCCCTTCAAGAAACAAATCCCAATTCGAGCCAGTAACAAGCTTGAGGTAATCTGCTCAGACGTGTGTGGACCTATCCAAACTGAAACTATTGGAGGTAACAAATACTTTGTATCCTTCATAGATGACTTTACTAGAAAGGTTTGGATTTATATGATTAAAAGAAAGAGTGATGTGTTAGAAACCTTTAAAAGGTTCAAAACATTTGTGGAAAAATTAACAAAGTGGTTTGTGCATAAAGGTGTTGAGAACAGATGGTGGAGGGGAGTATGTTTCTGAAGAATTCCAGAATTTGTGTGATGAGACAGGAATTGTGCATGAATGCACACCACCCTACACTCCACAACACAATGGAACTGCAGAGAGGAAGAATAGGACCATCCTGAACATGATCAGAAGCATGCTGAAATCCAAGAATCTTCCCAAGTTTTTGTGGGGAGAAGCAGCATCCACAACAGCCTACATCTTGAATAGAAGTCCATCCAAGAGACTTCAAGGAGTGACTCCAGAGGAAGCTTGGTCAGGCTGCAGGCCAACAGTAACACATTTTAAGGTGTTTGGAGCAGTATGCTACAGGCACATACCAGACCAGCTGAGAAGAAAGTTGGATGATAAAGGGGAGCTAATGGTATTCTTGGGATATCACCCCACTGGTGGCTACAGATTGTTCAACCCCAAGAGCAAGCAATTTGTAGTTAGCAGGGATGTGGTGTTTGATGAGCTGAAAAGCTGGGACTGGAATGTTGAGAATGGCAATGAAGGATCAAACAGGATGCTGTTGGATTTAGCAAATCCAGAAACTCAGAAGGAGACAGAAGTTGATGCTTCAGAGTTAAGGAGATCACAAAGAAGCAGACAGCTCCCTCAGAGACTACTTGATTATGAAGTAGTCACAGGTTCTGCAGTAAATACATATGGTGACTTGGAGCATCTTGCTATGTTTTCTGAGACTGAAGAGGTCAGTTTCGAGGAAGCAATGCAGAATCCAAACTGGATTGGAGAAATGAAGAAGGAGCTCAGTGCAATTGAAAAGAACTAGACATGGAGGCTTGTCTCTCTACCGAGCAAGAAGAAGTCAATAGCAGTAAAGTGGGTCTTCAAGTTAAAGAAGAGCCCTGATAATGAGATAATCAAGCATAAAGTCAGGCTTGTTGCCAAAGGCTTCCTGCAGAGACATGGTATAGATTACAGTGATGTTTTTGCACCAGTTGCAAGAATTGAAACAATCAGATTGGTGGTAGCTCTTGCAAGTCTGAGAAACTGGTCAATGTATCAGTTGGATGTGAAATCGGCTTTCCTAAATGGGCCACTTGATGAGGAAGTCTACATAGATCAGCCCCCCGGCTCTGTAATAACAGGCCAAGAAACAAAAGTGTATAAATTAGAGAAGGCCTTGTATGGCTTGAAGCAAGCCCTAAGGGCCTGGAGCAAGAGGATAGACGCTTTTCTGAGTACATTAGGACTTGTGAAATGTACTTCAGAATATGGAGTTTATGTGAAGTGTAATGCTGTCACTGATATAATGATTGTATGCCTCTATGTGGATGACTTGCTTGTAACAGGAAGCAGTGAAGAGGATATTGCTGAGTTCAAGGGAAGGATGATGATGGAGTTTGAAATGACTGATCTTGGTCAGCTATACTATTTTCTTGGACTTGAATTCAGCAAGACAGAAGAAGGAGTTGTGATGCATCAATCTAAGTATGCTGCTGATCTGCTTAAAAGGTTCAAGCTGACTAACTGCAATCCAGCTGCAACATCAGCCGAAACTGGTTTGGTACTGAAGACTGAGAGTGAGGAGAAGGCTGTTGATGCAACCTTTTACAGAAGTCTGGTTGGATCACTTAGGTACTTGTGTAATACAAGACCGATCCGGTGTATAGTATGGGACCGGTCGGCGAGGTTCATGGAGAGACCAAAATCATGTCATCTGCTGGCTGCAAAGAGGATACTTAGATATGTGAAAGGAACATTGAAGTTTGGAATTCTGTTTCCAAACAAGATCAGTGAAACTAACACCAAATTGTTTGGCTATACTGATGTAGATTGGTGTGGTGACAAGAATGATAGGAAGAGCACTGCTGGATACATCTTTATGTATGGTGCTTTCTGATCTCATGGAGCTCAAAGAAGGAACCTGTGGTGGCACTTTCATCATGCGAGGCAGAGTATATTGCAGCTTCAATGAGTGTTTGCCAAGCGTTGTGGCTTGACACCCTGCTGCAAGAACTGAAGGTGAAAGACAATGAAGCTGTGAAACTGTTGGTTGACAATAAGTCAGCCATAAACCTAGCCAAACATCCAGTTGCACACGGAAGAAGTAAACATATAGAAACCAGGTTTCATTTCATTCGAGACCAAGTGAGCAAAGGGAGGTCACCAATCGAACACCGCAACACGAAGTGCAAGTTGCGTACATAATGACCAAGCCATTGAAGGGTGACAGATTTAAAGTGCTAAGAGAAATGCTAAGCATTGTTTCAGTTTCTGATTTGACTTAACACAAGCATGATGTGCTGCAAATGAAGGGTGAAGCCTAGGGTGCCAACATAGTTGGGATGTTAGGCTTCATAGTGATGCAAATCTGCATATCATGCTTTAGGAAACTGAAATTAGGGAAGTGTGTTGAGAAAGTTAGGCAATTTCAGTTAGGTTGGTTGTTAGTGAGTGATAGAAGTGGTTATAGAAGTGTAACAGAATTGTGTAGAAGGGTTTAGCCAATGTGGGGCAAACCAAGTGTGTATAAATACCCTCTTTGTGAATGAATAAAAATATACATTCAGTGAAAAATTCCTTGAGCTCTCTTCTTCCCTTTCTTCTTGATATTCTTGATATTCACTGTGTTTGAGTGCATTAAGTGTGAAAGTGTGTATGCCATATCTCCAACAACAAGCCCTTATGATCTTTTCTTAAAAAAAAACAACAACCAGGGAGAGAGAATATTAAAATAATGGTATAATGGTGTGGGTACCGTGGAAACCCACAAATCTTGATGGGTTTCGGAATAGCTCTCAAATTTTTTTTTTGGTTAATAAAAATTTAGGGTAAGGGAATGGTGCTCCAGTCCAAGGCAAGGGAAAACTTTTGGACTCTATGAATACTTATAAATGGATTTATATTTACCTCATCCTAAGAAGACTAGTGAGAACTCAACCCTGTAATATATCATATGAGACATTATCATTTTCCACTAGACCAACAATTTCTCATTCAGAGCCATCCTCATCTTCATCTCTTTAATCAAATCGTTAAATGACTATATGTGCAATCCAATGTTTACGAGTTGAGTTACTTCTTATACCCATTAAATAATGAGCATTGCTATATCGTACTGGATCAAAATCTTCTGTCTCAGTTTTTCTGTCTCCCTGTCACAGGCAATAAAATTTTGCCACCTCATAATAAATAACATATCATTTTAACACCATTTTCATATCTCCGTTTTCTTTTTCGTTTTCAATGAGATTAATCATCCGGTCTTAGTATTCTTCCACAACCTTCCATAACACAACAGTGACGAGAAAAGTAAACTTGACATGTGATTTGAATGCATTCTATCTAATATGTTTAATATAAGGGATCAGGAATATTGTTAGCAAGAAAGATCACTGAAGAAAAAAAAAATTGCTCCATTTGTATCTTAAGACTGATAAGACTTATGTTTGCAGACACATAAGGTCGTGACTCTAACCGGTTAGTTACTAAATTTGCTATATCAATGAATTTTAGGTCTAGTCACTAGTGCAATAAGTGCTTTTTACGTCAGTTAAAATTGATTTTTTACGTCAGAATACAGACTGACGTAAATACAGCTGACGTTAATAGTTACTATTTTAACGTCAGTTGAGAACTGACGTTAAATATAACACTATTAACGTCAGTTCTTTAACAAAACCGACGTTAAAATAAAACTATTAACGTCAGTTCTTTAATACAACGGACGTTGATTTTGTTAAAACTAACGTCAGTTGTTTTAAAGAACTGACGTTAAAGGTTTAATTTTAACGTCAGTTGTAATAAACAACTGACATTAATAGAATCTTGTATATTTTATAAAAATACTATTAACGCTCGGTTGTTTGATACAACCGACGTTAATAAGTTTTTTTTTTTTAAATTCAGTTTTAAAATATCACTCCCCTCATCTATCCCCGCATTCAGTCCCCAGAATACGAATATCACACACATTACAGAATTGCAAAGGAAAATTGAACAATGGGGGACTTAAAACCAAAACCCGTGTATATATATCTAAGGATACATATATACATATCCAATGTCTAAAAAACAAAACTATCTAAGGATATATATATACATGTTATTAATTAGTTTCTAAAGTCTAACAAAAAAACTATTTATCTAAGTAGTGCGGAGGTATGTTGGCAATTCCTTTTTCAGCCGCATACTTGAAGAAGAATTCGGCGAAGCGCATCCTCAAGTCTCTTAACTCATCTTGTTCAATAGGCGATTGGTCGATAAATGCCTAGACACGTTCAAATAATAACAATAACATCAATGCAAGTCATCTTCAAAACTATAATATATAATTTAACAAGTTGTTTAAATATTACCTTCTTCCATCCATCCGTAATAGATGCGGAGACTATGTTCAGCATATGAAGCATCACATAATAGCCGCACGACCAACTGTCAGGTTGAAATCGAGACTACCAACAAAATTAATTTCAACGTCAGTTGAATATACACATAAAATAGTAATTATAATAATAATAATTTGATAAATAAACTACCAAACCTTGAGGATGTTCCATACAGGATTTGCTTTAGACTTAGAAGTCCTACTTCTCCCGTTGGCGCAACTTATGCTACTCGCCTTGTGTAGCTATCATAAACAAATAATCATGTCGATCAATTAACAAACTCATTTATCATGTGTGTAATAAACTAAAAACAACTGATATTAAAACTTAAATTAAATTTAAGATTAGTTACTTACATATTCTGACTTCCACCACCTTCGGTGGCGGATCATGGTGGAGAGAGCGAAGAATATGACAAAGTATGCCTAGACGGGGTGAAGTACCAACAACTGCCAATGGTCATTCATACAGTAGGGAGCCAGATATAATTCTTTCGGATTGTCTCCCAACACCTTCCCTATGTATTTACTCAATGCATCGCCAAAAAAGAACTCGGGCGGAAGGATTGACGGATCTAAGAAACCGTGAACCGATGCAACGCCCTTATCAAGTCAAGACGATGGAGATACCTAAGATATGAAAAGGGTGTGGATGTTAATTACATAATATATATATTGAAATTAAAATAAATTATTAAATGGAAAAATACCAAAAATAAATAAGTTATAAAATTAAAATTACCTTACGTGCACCAGAGACAGATGACTTGGCTGTTCATACAGACGTTATTTCTGCAGGCGTTCCCGAGATCGTCACCAACGAAGGAAAATATCCTCTGTTGATCTGGGCGTGCCACCCATCCATCGTGCTCCAATGGACATGCAAAAATGTCATACGCATAATCCTCACCAAGTGAGAACAAACGAGTGATAGGTGACAGAGACACCGACGTCGACTTGGCATTCAGTTTAGGAAAATAAAATATATAAGTTTTTGATAATTAAAAAAACACAAGTAATTATTTGACTATTTTGGACATTAATAATGAATAAATACCTTTGCTAACATTTCGAGCTCACGTCGTTTGGAGTCCAACTCAAGCTCACGCCTTTTCATTTCCAACTCATGCTCATGGCGATGGACTTCCAACTCCCGCTCCCTAGTCGCCAACTCATCGTCCTCCACATGTGCCATACTAAAACTCTCTATTGCGCTCACATGTGAAGAGTTGGCAAGCCTATCGGTGTCCTTCGATGTACCGACGGAGGAAAGCTCTCACGCAAGCGTATTATTGAATTCTGGGTTGGCTATTAAGCCTTTCATCAGATGATATGTAATATCCGGGTTGGTCATGAGGTCTTTGAGTAATGTCAGCCAAAATTGATGCTTCATTGACCACCCGCTTTCGTGAAGCAGACTTGCCATAATATTGTTTGATGGTCACGTTCCCGGGAACACGGAACCCGACCAGGATGGTCTTTCTTGCCTAGAGCGATCATCAAGACGTCCTGCCGTCCAGAAGGGACGAATGCGCCCTGGGAGGATTTTGCTTTAAGATCCATCTACAATGAAAAAAAATGAAAAAACGTGCAAGTGAAAAGTGTTGCAAGTATCTATACAAATATCAATTGAAATCAAGTTAATTATTTACTTACAATCTTATCTGCCACTTCGCGAGTGGCATCAGCTTTAAAAGATCCCGCCTTTGTCATGCGGCCGGCTAACCAGACATCCTCGCGGTCGATGTCCGACGGAGGACTTGATGGTGTGCCCTCAGGCACCTCTCCTCTTTCAATCCTAGCAGAGTGCTCTTCCTGCTTCGCCCTCAGCCTATCCGCCATCATCTCTTTGATCCGAGTCTCGTACCCACCCTGAGACATGGTGTGGCGGTGGACGTTCTTCGCCTGATTCTGCCGACCCTTATTTGCCTTAGCCTATTCAAACAAAAACACATAATTAAATATAGTTAAATGATCTATAATAAGCATACACAATTAACTTAATCAACCAACCTGAAATTCTTCATCCTGTCGACTCCTGGCAAACATATCCCAAGTATCCTGATCAATCCAGGGATAATCCGAGAACATTTTATCAAGCCGCTTCTTCCCAGATAGATAGTACCTGGTAAGATCATGCTTGAACCCATTCCAACGCTTTGATGCCATTTTCATACATTTATGATGATGATCCTCGTCATTTGGCACAGTCCAAGCTACCTACACATTAGATACATATATAACAACTGGATGGATTATAACTCGGATAATTATCTAATAATATAAATCAAACGAATGTAAAGGTAAAATACCGTGATAGCCTCCCAAATCTGATCCTTAACGTTACGTGGAACGTCATTCCGATGGTTGTAGTTGATGCTTACGTCTTTTTCGCTTGTAGAAACACCCACTTATTAAATTCTTTAGCACGGGGTCCCTGGGAATTTAGATTAGCATCGAAGGACGCCTCAAGCTTCTGTCTGCTCTGCCTGTCCTTCTCTAGTTTCTTCAACGAGGTGGCTCCTCTACCCCGATTCCTATGAGCCTGTGATGTCTGTATGGACAAAAAAAATGATAAAATAGAGGGTTGTAACATTATAAACTTACATTAACAAGAAGTACTAAAGATAGTATATAACATGCATGTAAACTTACACTAGAATCAGCAGGCGTAGGCGTGATCGGGTCCTGCGAAACCCCAACAGTGTCCTCCCGTGCATGTGGGCTATCCGACTGATCCATATGTATGCCTGTTCAAAAACAATATATATGTATTAACATAGGTTATAACTCAAAATAAATACAGAAGTATAAATAAAAATAACTAGATAGGTCCTGTAGATATACAAAACATCTATATATCCAATGTAAGGACAATACGGGAGATTGAAAACTATAGTTTTTGAACATTGCCAAGCACTGGTCACGGCCTGGCCGTGATGTCCATCACGGCCGTAACGTGCCAACTGAACCATACCCTCATAGGCAGAACTGATCACGGCCTAGCCGTGATGAGCATCACGGCCGTGACAGATCAACCAGCAGAGCAACATGCACTCAAAACCAAAAATAGAGACATTCCAAACAACTCAAACTCACAGTTTAAAGTTACAACTACTGAGACTATAGTTTCAACATACACTCAAAACCAAAAATAGAGACATTCCAAACAACTCAAACTCACAGTTTCAAGTTTCAACTACTGAGACTACAGTTTCAAACCAGCAGAGCAACATGCATGCACTCAAAACCGTGAATAAAAAAATGTGCCCTAATTAAAGACTCACCAGAAATAGGCGCTCGCGTGGTGGTGGGGGGGAAGCTCGAGTGGTGGCCAACGTTCGATGTGGTTACTGAGAGCAGAGGGACAAGGAGAGTTAGTGCGCGGGAAGGCCAGGGGAAAGAGAGATGTCAAGTTATTGCAAAGAAGGAGCGGGAAAGACAGAGTTAGGGGTTAAGAGTGTACCTCACGGTGGTGGCGAAGAAGCCCTCGCGGTGGTTGCGGTGGAGATGAGCGCGCGATTAGGACAGAGTGAGAGCGAGAGTGAGGGTTGAGCGTGATGAAAAGAGAAAAGACGTGGAGAAGTGGAGAAGGCGCGCGGGGGTAAACATTATAATTAAAATAAAACAACATTTTACGTCAGTTTTTGGTAAAACCCGACGTTGAAGATCATATATTTAACGTCAGTTGTCTTAATAAACTGACGTTAAAAACTCTCACACTTATTACGTCAGTTGTTAGTAATAACTGACATTAAATGTCATATATTTAACGTAAGTTGTATTAAGAAACTGACGTTAAAAACACTCACAACTTCTTACGTCAGTTGTATTACACAACGGACGTTAAAGGTTTATTAGTTTCTGCAGAAACATTCATTCCCTTGACTACTGTGCTACTTACCCATTCACCTTTGTACCTAATCCTCTTAATGAGCATTAAGTTTATAGATAAGTTTTCAAGAAAATCAGAATAACTTAGTAACTTCATCCACTTTGCTCCTATAAATAGCTTCCTAGCTTCCATCTCCTTTTAATTAATTTTACGCTTCACAATATGGCTCTGCCGTGGAGATTAACTTCATCACTCTTTCTTCCTATTCCTAGACTCAAAGGTCTTTGTCTTAATGGTCAAACAACTTCGAGTTTGAGTAAATTACATTGCATGGATATTAAGGTTGGGTGAATCACATAATGTGATTCTCTCACTTTATTTCATCCCTCATCATCCCTTTCACTTTGCTTTGGAAGCAAGTGATTGTGGATTCAAGATGATGCATCAAGGAACTCCACTGAAGAAGAAAGATGCAAAGATCCATTTCACTTTGCTTTCGCTGCTAGTGACTGAGGATTGACTTTGCATCTTGGAATTCAAGTGAGGGAGGTGATGCATCCATTGGAGTTTCTGATGACAGGACTGAGAAGAAAATGATGTTGATGCAGAAACTTTTTTATATTTTAGGGCTATGTTGCAGAAATTTTTTATCTTTTAATCATGTAATTTTAACTTATGAATCGCTTCAATGTCATACGATTTGATTATACATATAACTTGTTTTATGTTAAGTGTTTATTTATTTTAATTTGCACAATAATTTGTTTACTAATTCAAGCTAATTAATAAAAATTAAAAATAAACTTGTATAAAAAAAGGTTTAGAAATAAACTGCAGTACTATATGGAGTGATCTGTGTTAAGAGGGACAATAGGGACATGACAACCAATGAAATGAGTTTCATAATTATTTACGTCGGTTATTTATAGAACTGACGCAAATAGTTTACCCACCACCTCATTTTTAACGTCAACTTATTTGATGACTGCCAAGTTCCCGTATATTAATTACATTATTTCCAATATTCATTCTGCACGTGTATAATATATAGGATTATTTACGTCAGTTATTTATTTAACTGAAGTAAAAAATCAAACTTTTAACGTCAGTTGTATAAAAACCTGACGTTAACAATTAATATTTTTTATTAAACAACCGACGTTAAAAGTGTATAGATATCTGCAAAAACATTCATTCCTTTGACTGTACTGTGCTACTTACCCATGCACCTTGTAACTCAACCCTCTTAATGAGCATTAAGTTTATAGGTAAGTTTTCAACAAAATCAGAATAGCTTAGTTACTTCATCCCCTGCTCCTATAAATAGCTTCCTTCCATCCTTTTAATTTTCTGCTTCACAATATGGCTCTGCCGTGGAGATTAACTTCATCACTCTTTCTTCCTATTCCTAGACTCAAAGGTCTTTGTCTTAATGGTCAAACAACTTCTGACTTTGAGTAAATTACATTGCATGGGTGATAAGTCTGAGTAAATTACATTGTGTGAGTTGCTCACCTTATCACCTTCCGGAGAATCAGCTGCTGGAGGGCTAATCAGGTGCTCGGGGGTCACAGTTCCAAAACCTCAGCTTTGGCAGCAAGTGACCGTCTTGGAAGTCTCTGGAACCACCGCCTTTGCTTGAAACGGATCTGGTGCACCTGTTTTTGTCTCTCTCTTGAGCTCTTTCATGCCCCCCAGTTTTCTGAGGTCTTCGGAGTATATATAGTTTTCCCTTTGGCATATTTCAGAAAACTCTCTGATGGGATGTAGCTTTAATGTTTAGGATTTTAAACCCTTTCAATGTAACTTTTTATAGGATTTTAAACCCTTTCAATGTAACTTTTTATAGGATTTTAAACCCTTTCAATCTTCTGTATCGATCAGTCTGTATTACACTTCATGAATGAGATCCGGTTTGGGTTATTGATTCAACTTATACTTCGCACATATATTTTAGTTTTCAAAACAGAAACACAAAACATCAAAGCAATTCATGTGAAACTGAAACTTTGAGGAAGGCAATGCGGAAGGAATCGTATACTAGATAAAAAAATTATTAAAATAACTTTTAACGTCTGTTGATGTAGGGACTGACGTTAAAAGTGAAGAGACTTACTTATAACGTAAGTTCTTTATCGAACTGACGTTAAAATGTTCACTTTTAACGTCAGTTCTTTATTGAACTGACGTTAAAAGTGAGTCACTTCACTTTTAACGTCAGTCATTAAAACAACTGATGTTAAAATTGAATTAATAAAGCCTGATATTTACAAAACTGCCACCGCCTCCTTTTTAACGTCTAGCTTTTGGTTAACTGACGTAAACCTTTACCGTCTAATGTATATTTTCCACTAGTGAGTCTAGACTCCTAAAATTCATGGCCCCCAGATTGTCCTCATCTGAAATATAATTAAGGACCCGGATTTATGAACTTCACCCCAGGGACAAATGAGTTCCAATACGACAATCCACAATATCAGTAACAATCTGAGCGGGAGAATCAGTGACTGTCGGATGCAAAAACATCACAATAACTACACCACCAAAACCCCTTCTAATCCTATGACATTCCAAGACTCGAGTACAGAGCCCAAAAGTGTGTGAAGTATGTGATGGTGATGTGTGTGATGGGAGCATACAAACCTACACAAAACCTATTCAAAAAACTACACCACATTTGCAAAAAGAACAACCAGCAACAGAATAATTTTCTACCCTAAGGTTGCAAGAATATACAAAGGTACTTATTAAAGCATATAATACTATATACAAAACAAATAAAACAAAGAGGGGTAAAACTAATATTTTCAAATCTATTAAAAAAAATTGCACAACCAACTATGATAGGCTTGACTCTCAAAAATCTCCAGTAGAGTCGCCATCTGTTTCGGCTCGACTGTCCGTCCGGCGCCGCTAAAAGAAAGGAAAAAAAAAGAGTCGCCACCAATATTTTATTTGGGAAAAACATTGGAAAAACCATTTATTTTAAGGAAACTGGTCATTTTTAAAAAAAGAGAGATTTGAGTTCGGGAATCTGTTACGAGTAGGGAAGGTGTTAGCACCCTGCATCGCCCGTTTAAAAACGGTACCTCAAGTCAATTATGCAAAATAATTTTAATAACCTTTGAAAATATTTATTTTTACATCGCTTTTAAATTTTTTTTAAAAAAATATATAAACACGAGAAAAGGTGAAATTAAATTTTGGCTTGACAGAATGATTGATTCTGCTCCTACGTATTCTCAGGTGCGATGGGAAACTCAAAGTCACGTAGTTCTTATAGAAAAAGTTTGATTGGTTGGTTGATTTTATTTTTTTTGGAAAATATTTATTTTTTTATTTTATTTCAAAATAAATTCACTCTTGCACAGGGTCCAAGATAGCAAAGCTATACAATGAACTCTTACAATACATACGGCACTCAAGGATGAAGAATCATACATCAACGTCGTAGATTGTTGCGTGAATTCAAAAGATATTTTTATAAAATTAAATCGGATAAAATTGGTTAAAGGTGTAAATTGAAAACATTTTATTATTTTTAAAAAGATAATTCACTCATGCACAGGGTTAAAGATAGTCAAGGTATCCGATGAACCCTTACAATTCATATGACACTTGAGGATGAAAATTCATACATCAATATCATAGATTGTTGCGTAAATTTAAAAAGGTGTTTATTTTAATTGTGTAACAAAAAAAGGATTAACAAGGATTTTTCTTTTAAATGAATTTTTTAGACTAAACATTTTTCGTCTCTAAAACAAAGGTCTGACCCAAATGAAAGGGGGACCAATGTGCTAGGACAAAACAAGCAATCAATTTTGGGCCACATGCTGCCATTACAAGCCCAACACCATTAGATCTCAATAACAAAACAATAATTTAAAAACAATAAAGGACAAAAAGAAATAAAATGGAAAGAAGAAACCCTCCATTGCTACGTTACCAGAGATGAGGGCCAAAGAGAAAACTGGAACCAGTGGAGTTTGCGACAGAGGCAAGCAGCTCTGACACCGGCGAGGAAGAAGACGTGAACGGCAGTGGTGGCGGCTCGTGCGTGACTCGCGGCAGAGGACTGAGATGGAAACGTGCACAGATCCGTAGTTGCTCGTGACGTTCGTACGTTGCAGCGGCGGTTTTGAGGCGGAGGTCACAGTCCTGGGCAGAGGTGTGGTTCTGAGCGGTGGCTATGGAGGAGGAGAGGGATCCAGTATGGAGATGGAGGTGGAGGTGTGGGTCCGAGGTGGAGCGGTGGTGGAGATACGACGGGACAACGGCTCGAGAACGACGACGATAAACGGAGCAGCGATGGTGGAGCCTACAGAGCTGGGCAGCGCGTGGTGTGGCCGTTGCAGAACTAGCAGCAATGCACAGGGGCAAGGAGGAACGTTTCGGCTCGAACCAGTGATGGCGGCGTCGTGAAGAACAAGGAGCAGAAGCTATTTCTTTCCTTTTTTGTTCCTGACTGCTTGGATTTGTGGTTAGTTTTGATTTGGAATGGTGGCTTGGATTGGTGGAGAAGGTGGAGATGGTGAGCAGCAATGGAGGAGAGGGCGAGGAATCCGTTAGGGATAGATGGCGGAGGAGGAGAATGAGGGTTCTGTTATGGCTGAGATGGTAGAGGGATTCAGGACCAAGGTTCTGTCAAGTTTTTGCAGGTGTTTGGATGTGGTTTTGATTAGGATGATGATGATTGTTTATGGATGGTTGAAGAAAATAGTCTATGGAGGAGGAGAGGTTTTTCATGAACAAGCTCTCATCTTATCCTTTCCTTTGTTTTTACGCCCCTCCCCCTTCTTCATTAAGATGCTTATGTTTATATAGTAACAATAGGGGAAGATAGTGCCAAAATTTGTTATTGATATGCTGTGAAGTGTAGACAAAAAAATGCAGAGGGTGGTACATTTTGTGGGGAGCATATCAACCTTTGCTCCACCACCTTTCTTGGTTGCAATGGTGCAGGGATAGTACACCATCATTTTTAGAAAAAAAGCAAAAGAAAACAAAGGGGACCAAGAAAGCAAAATCTGATCCATACTTGAAAGAGCAAAGTGAAAGTTGGCCATTTTTACAAAATTTTTTACTTTTTATTATTTTTTAATTTTGTTTTAATAACAAATCAGATTAATAAAAAAAAACAAATTTTTTTAGTTGGGCTTGGATAATGGGCCCAAAAGATAACTTGGAACAAAAACGAAAATGGACTCCATTTGATAATGTAACGGACCAAGAATAAAAATATTTTTGGTTTTTTACATTTTTATATATATATTTTAATTTTTAAAAAAAATTAATTAAAAACAAAATATCGAGACAAAATTAGGTGTTTACCATCTCTCACTTACAATTCCCTAACTATTGGTTCTGCATCTTGATTCGAGGGAAGAGAGACGGCGACACGATGGACGGTGCAATTCGGTGGCGTACGTAGGAGCGATGCAATGGGCTTTGGAGGTCGGAAACGGTGATGATGGTTGTAAGGTGTTGGATTTCTAATGAAGTTCTGGGTTCAGTTTGGTTGCAGAGGAAGGAATGGTGGAATTAGGATGCCACGATGGCAATGAAGGTGGTTTTGCAAGTTAATTTGGTTTTCAGTGGATTGGCCGATTGGGGGCAAACTGTGGAATGTGGATGGAGTGTGTCTCCGCCGTTAGTTTTAAAACAGATGATAAATTAAATTGGGTGTTATTTTTTTAAGAGGTGGCAAAATGTTATTGGGTGTACAGGGAGACAGTGAATTTTTTATTTTTTTTTAAAAGAAGGGAGACAGTGAAAATTTGAGACAGAAGATTTTGATCCTATCGTACTACAGTTTCTCCTACAAATTTTGATAGAAGTTGTATTTTTTTTTTTTAGGTATCCTTCATGTAACTGTGAAGATTAACCTCTCGAGTCGGGTAGGACAACAAGAGCGGCAAAGTTCTCCCTCAAAAGTTGTAGAACTACAAGGACGATAATGATGGGAAATACCAGCATAATTTCCCTCCTCTGTGAACTCAAAATAGGCACTAAGCGGAAGCGTAAAAATAAGTATAATAACACCAGACAATTTTTAGCGTGGAAAAACCTCCTCAATGTGAGCAAGCAAAAAACCACGGGACCCGTAGGCCGCTTAAACCTCCAGTATAACAATAATGGGAATACAAAATACAAGAATATTGTATCCTCAATTTGTGGATAACACTCTCACAAATTGGCTCACTATTTTTCTCTCTTAGAAAACTCTCTCTAAGGATCTCTCTATTTTTCTCTCACTTTCTCTTGTGAGGCTCTCTCTCTATTATCTCTCACTCTTCTTAGTGAGGATTGGTGTGTCTTCCTTCATCTCAAATGCTTATATTTATAGAAGCAAAAAGAGATGCATTGAATATGAGTGGTTGGAGGTTGGACAACTTTCAACAATTTGCATTTAATGATTTGGACTTTTGGCTGGATCTCCAACAATTCTCCCCCTCCAACCAAAGGGAAAATATCCTTGGATCAGTTTGGGATTGATACTAAGCCTGCAACTTCTTCACAGACTTCTAACTTCTCTTTTGGTAGAGCTTTTGTCATCATATCTGCCCCGTTATCTTTTGTGTGTATTTTCTCAATCTGCAACAGTTTACTTTCCAACACATCACGGATCCAGTGATACCTTACGTCGATGTGTTTCGACCTTGAATGAAATGTCGAGTTCTTGCTGAGATGGATTGCGCTCTGACTGTCGTAATAGAGAATATAACTTTCCTGATCCTGTCCTAACTCTTGTAGGAACTTCTTCATCCACAAGATCTCTTTGCAACCTTCGGTGATTGCGATGAATTCTGCTTCTGTAGTGCTTAAAGCAATGCACTTTTGTAGTCTTGACTGCCATGAGATAGCTCCCCCTGCAAAAGTAATTAGATATCCTGATGTAGACTTTCTTGAATCCACATCTCCCGCCATATCTCGCATCTCGAATACCCAAGAAGCTTTAAATTTCCATTGCCAAAACACAAGCGACTTTTAGCGGTTCCTCTCGGATATCGTAGTATCCATTTCACCGCATTCCAGTGTTCCTTTCCGGATTTGATAGGAATCTACTCACAACTCCAACAACATAAGCAATGTCCGGTCTTGTATGGACCATTGCATACATAAGACTACCCACCTGCAAGAAGAATAGGGCACCTTGCTCATTTCTTCCTTTTCTTCTTCATTCCCTGGACATTTAGTCCAGTTTGAGATGACCAGGTAATGGAACATGCATAGGTTTGGCATTATGCATGTTGAACCTTTCAAGAACTTTCTTGATATAGTCTTCTTGTGACATCCACAACATTCTTCTAGAATGATCTCTAGTGATTTTCATCCCAAGAATCTTCTTCACTGCACCCAGATCCTTCTTGAGAGCAGCTATTTTCGCCTTGTCTTTCCCAACAATTAGCATATCATCAACATACAATGAAGTATGATGGATTCACCATTCTCATAGTTCTTCACAAACACACAATGGTCTCATGGAGGTCTTCTTGAAATTGTGTTGGGTCATGAAGAGATCAAACTTCTTGTACCATTGCCTTGGAGCTTGCTTGAGGCCGTAGAGGCTTTTCTTCGGACGACACACTAGGTGTTCCTTGCCTCAGTTCCGCAAAACCTTCTGGTTGCTCCATATAGATTTCCTCCTCTAGGTCTCCATGTAGGAATGCTGTTTTTACATCAAGTTGTTCAATCTCCAAATCTAGTTTTGCAGCTAGACCGAGAATTGCTCTAATAGATGTCATCTTCACCACTGGTGAGAAGATTTCCTCGAAATCTATGCCTTTCTTCTGGTTGCACCCGTTTACAACAATCTTTGCTTTGTATATGGGGTTTGGGTTGTTCTCTTCAGTCTTGAGCTTGAACACCCATTTGTTTTTCAATGCCTTTCTCCTGTCTGGTAATCTCACCAGGTCATACGTCTGATTCTCCTTCAGGGACTGCATCTCTTCTTCCATAGCTTGCAACCATTTATCATTATCATTCATCTCAATGGCTTCCACAAAGCTTTGAGGTTCCCCTTCATCAGTGAGAGTGACATATTCATCTGAATAGTATCTTCTTGATGGTTGTCTGGCTCTCGTTGATCTTCTGATTTGAGGTTCTTGCTCTACCTCATCAGTCTCCATCTGTTCTTCTTACATTGTCTGTTCTGCATTGTCAGGTTGCTTAGTCTGATCAGGTTCATCATTTCTTTGAGGAATCTCTCCCCCTGAATTGGGTATCACAATGGGACTTGAATCAGAAATCACTCTGTGCTTTGGCTTCTCAGATTGCTTGATGTCTTGGATCGTCTGATCTTCAAAGAACACCACATCTCTACTTCGAACAATCTTCTTGTTTGCAGGATCCCATAATTTGAAGCCAAGTTCATCTCTTGGTGTACCAAGGTATATACACTCTTTCGTCTTAGCATCAAGCTTTGCTCTTTCATCTTTCGGAATGTGAACAAATGCCCTACATCCGAAGACTCTCAGTTGACCGTAGGAAGCTTTCTTTCTTGACCATACCTCATCGGGTATCTTTCCATCTAACGCTCTTGAAGCAGTTAGATTGATCAAATCAACAGCAGTAGATTTGCCGCTTCGCCTGAGAATGACTTTGGGAGTTTTGCGTGAGAAAGCATGCTCCTGACTTTCTCTGCAATCGTTCTATTCATCCTCTCCGCTACACCATTCATCTGAGGTGTTTTGGGAGGAACCTTCTCGTGTCTTATCCCATGAGCTTTACAGTATGCTTCAAATGGGCCAAGATACTCTCCGCCATTATCTGTTCTCAAGCATTTCAGCTTTCTTCCAGATGCTCGTTCTACTGAAGCATGAAACTCCTTGAAAGCTTGAAGAACTTGATCTTTCGTCTTCAATGGATACACCCACAACTTCCTGGAGTGATCATCAATGAAGGTAACGAAGTATTGAGCACCACCAAGGGATTTTTGAGATGTTGAGCAAACATCTGAATGGACAAGATCCAGAATCTGCTTTCTTCTTCTTGCATTATCTGATCTTTTGAAAGATACTCTGTGTTACTGCCTGCTAAGCAGTTTTCACAGGATTCAAGTGGTTGCCCTTTTATTTTTGGAAGGTGATCTTTTGCGAGGATCTCCAAATTTTTCTCGCTCATGTGACCCAAGCGTTTGTGCCACAATTCTATGCTTGCGTCTTGCGCAACATTTGTCTCCCCCATGCATATCTTTCCCTGCATGATATACAAGGAGCCTTCCTTTCGACCGCGAGCAACAGTCATGCTTCCTTGGCTGAGTTTCCATCTGCCAACACCAAATTGGTTTATCATCCCGGCTTCATCTAGCTTTCCAACTGAGATAAGGTTCAGACGCATTTCAGGCACATGTCTGACCTCCATCAGCACAAGCTTGTTTCCATTCTCTGTCATCAATGATACTTCTCCAATACCGGCGATTTTGCTTGTGACATGGTTTCCCATCTTCACCGTACCAAAATCTCCTCTTTGGTATGATGAGAAGAATTCTTCATGAGGTGTGACCTGGAAAGATGCTCCTGAGTCAATTATCCATATGCAATCATCGGATGCAATATTTAGATAATTTTCTTCCCCGACAAGAAATATATTCTCATCATTCGAGGCCACTGCAGTAGTTGATCCATCTTCTTTCTTCTTCTTTGGATCAATCGGTCGGGGTGGACTGCTCACCTGCCGATCCCTCTTCAAGAATCTACACTCAGGCTTTATGTGGCCTGGTTTGCCACAGTAATAACAACCTAGCCTGGTTTGAGATTTGGATCTACCTTGTGATTTTCCACGGCTTCCTTTTCCACGATTATTACTCCTTCCTCTATTTTCAACAACATTGGCTTGGACCGACTGTTCAAGCCTCTCTCCCTCCGTCTTGACTCTTCATTTAGCAAGCGATCATGAATGAATCCATGCTAAGTTTTCCGTCTGGAGCGAGAATTGCTGAGAGTGACAACTAGCGTGTCCCAACTCTCAGGTAGAGAACTGAGGAGTAGAAGAGTTTGCAACTCATCATCAACACTCATGCCTGCCTTTGTTAATTGATTAACAATGCCTTTGAATGTGTTCAGATACTCGATCATATTTTGACCGTTCATGTACTCCACTTTACCAATCTTCGACAAGGTGGACTTTGTTCTGGCGTCTTCTTTTGAATCAAGGATTCAAGCTTCGTCCCACAACTCATACGCATTGGTATAAGTTGATACATGCTCGAACAAGCTTCGATCAATATATTTTCGGATCATAGCCACCGCTTTCCGATTCTGAAGCTCCCAATCTTTATCAGTCTTCACTTCTGGCATATCCTTCGGCATCTCCTTCTAGGTGATTGGCAAATACAGATCTTTACAGTATAGATGATCTTCCATCATCGGCTTCCAATAGGAGTAGTTATCTGCAGTTAGCTTGAACATATCTCCATCATGAGTGACAGCTTCCTCCATCTTGAGTTACACAGGCCAATAGCTCTTCCAATCAATTGGGTTCCGACGGAAAAAAGGAGACTAGGACCGAATGCTGGAATTTATTGTACTAGGTGAAAAACGTACCGAGGAAGTTCCTAGGAAAGAGAGGTGGGTCAAAAGACACTCTTAAATACCAAGTCTTTCCTTAGCCAGAACTTACCTAAGCATGTACTTTCACACTACCACACTTTATTTCCAGCAACAAGAATAATTCTTTTCTGATGTGGAAGATCAGACAATCTCTGCGACCCACAGAGCATACTAAGAATTTTCTTATAAATCCAAGCACCTAGTACTCCGAGAGCTCGAGAGCTCGATACCACTGATGGGAAATACCAGCATAATTTCCCTCCTCTGTGAACTCAAAAATAGGCACTAAGCGGAAGCGTAAAAAATAAGTATAATAACACCAGACAATTTTTAGCGTGGAAAAACCTCCTCAATGTGAGGAAGGAAAAAACCACGGGACCCGTAGGCCGCTTAAACCTCCACTATAATAATAATGGGAATACAAAATACAAGAATATTGTATCCTCAATTTGTGGATAACACTCTCACAAATTGGCTCACTATTTTTCTCTCTTAGAAAACTCTTTCTAAGGATCTCTCTATTTTTCTCTCATTTTTTCTTGTGAGGCTCTCTCTCTATTATCTCTCACTCTTCTTAGTGAGGATTGGTGTGTCTTCCTTCATCTCAAATGCTTCTATTTATAGAAGCAAAAAGAGATGCATTGAATATGAGTGGTTGAAGGTTGGACAACCTTCAACAATTTGTATTTAATGATTTGGACTTTTGGCTGGATCTCCAATAGATAAAACTACCACAAGAACGACAAAACTCTCCCTAAAGAGATTTAACGCCGGTGGAGTGAGAGACATACATTGCAGTGCAGTCCACATCTAATAAATTGCAAAATACGAAATTGGTTTTCGTAGATAGTAAGGAACATTTCCGTTTAATAATATCTTTTGATTATAAAAAAACTATCCATGCAATTCACACCACTTACAAAACACAGCAACCATATAATAGAATTTATATATAATATTAAGTAGAACTAATGTAATTTTTCGATACTATTCTAACATATCTGTCAAGCACTTTCGTATGCTATTGAGCTTCAAGCATCTATAACTTAACTGGTGTCCTAAACACCCAGATTTATTTTCACAATCAAAATACAAACAAACCAACAAAATAGAAATTAATAATTTTGAGCCACCAAGCCAGCATTAATTATTCTAACTCTTCCGATATATGGCAGAGTATGGATGCTTTATTCGTTCCTGAAGACATTTCCAGGATCAAACTTGGTCTTTATTTGAACCAACTTATTGAAGTTATCTTTGAAATACTCAAGAGTAGGGATGCTTTGTTCGTTCCTAAAGAAATTCCCAGGATCAACCTTGGTCTTTATTTGAACCAACTTATTGAAGTTATCTTTGAAATACTCCACTCCATAAACTTTGCCTTCAACATAACTGTTCTTACCATTGTGGTTGATTCCCAAGTCAAGGTCCTTATAATTGAAGAAAGCCTCTCTTGGGTTCTTGGAGACAAAAGGAGTCATATATTCATGAAGTTTCCTTGTCAAGTTTATGTAGTGATCTGCTACATCTTTCCCTGGCTGGTTCCAGTTTGCTTGGTATTGCACCTTCCATAGGTTCCCAGCCCTATGAGGAAAAGGTGTTGCTGTTGATGGAATCTCAGCCATTCTTCCACCAAAAGGATGGAAATAAAGTATTGCATCCACCAACTCAATCATCTTCTTCCAAATCCCTTCCCAACCCTCTTTGGAAATTGGTTTCTTCACATAGTCAGATTTTCTTTTCAAGTAGTTTAGTGATTGTGGTTGCCTATCAAGCAAGATATCAACCGGTGTTGTAATGTTGATATTTGTCCAAAACAGCACAGATTGAAGCCAGCTTGTTTCAATGCAATCTGATTGCTTCAAACCCAATTGAGGAAAGCTTTCACTCATGAGGGTAAGAAGAGATTTGGAGTCACCAAGGTATAAGGCTGTGAATTCAGCCCTAACAGTCTTCGTTCCACTTTGTGTACCATTCACCACATCCAAGATAAGCCTAATGATGAGGTCATTGTCAATATTTGGTGCAACATGCTGCCAATTATAAACTATGTCTGTGCCATTTTCCTCAAGGGTTCTCCTAACTTGGAAGATAGTTACTATCTCAGGAACATGAACAAGCTTTATTTTGTATGAAAGAACCACACAAAAGCTAGCTCCACCACCACCTCTAATGGCCCAAAATAGATCTTCACCCATAGATTTTCTATCAAGCAATCTACCTTGAACATCAACTATTTGTGCATCAATGACATTATCCACTGAGAGACCATATTTTCTCATCATATTGCCATAGCCACCACCACTAACATGGCCTCCTACACCAACAGTGGGACAAACCCCAGCTGGGAAACCATGAGTTTTACTCTTCTCAGCAATTCTATAGTAAACTTCACCAAGTGTTGCACCAGCTTGAACCCAAGCTGTCTCATTCTCTATGTCAACCTCAATGGTTCTAAGATTGAACATGTCAAGGATGAAGAATGGTACCTCAGCCACATAAGAGACACCCTCATAATCATGGCCTCCACTTCGGATTTTCATCTGCAAGTTGTGCTTTTGAGCACAAACTATGGATGCTTGTACATGGGATACATGCAATGCAGTTATTATAAGGTATGGCTTCCTTGTGGTGGTGGTGTTGAAACGAAGGTTTCTAATGTAAGCTTGCAATACTGAAGAGAATGATGCATTTGTTGGAGTGAAAATTGCTTCAGTTATGGGGTGAGAGGGCTCAGAATGGTTTACAAGGCAATGAATAAAAGTGTTATGAGCTGAATTTGCAGCTAAAGATGAGCAAGGGAGAGAAAGAAACACAATAATGGGAAGTAATGATAGTAGTATTATACTAGAAGAAAGGACTTCCATTTTAGCTTATCTTAATGTTTATGTTTGTAACAAAGATAAGAGGATTTTTGGTGAGTATTGATATCTTGATTTGTATTGGAATTTAGAAAGATCAATTGGAGGTAGTTAGCTAGCGCATAAGGAGGGTGCGGCGCGGCTGGTTTGGTGAGAAGGAGGAAGAAGAAGAGAGAATGAAAGAAAGAAGGGGGGTAGGGGTCGTGTACGGGAGAGGGAGACATAAGGAGGATTTTTTTTTTTTCTTTTAATTATTAGTAGGTAAGATGTGTGGTTGAAATTAAGTTTAAAAAAAAATAATAATAATATTGACCCTTAGATCTAAAAATAATAATTGATAAATATATAGTTTCAAAATTTAAATTAAAATAAAGATTGATTATTGAATTGGTCAACCAAAAAAATCAATGATATAAAATTAATCTCTAGTTAATACTAAACTAATTTATTTTCAAATCTAAAATTAATTAGAGTAAAATCCAAAACTAAATTTCTTTCAACCATATTATTTAAATATTTTTATTAACAAATAAAATAACCACAATAACATAACATTATTGTCTTGTCTTGTAAGCATGTATACACCATAATAATGCCGTGTTTCCGTAGTCAATAAAATAATTTTTAAATAAGTAATTTTTGGTGAGTATTATATTTTGATTTGTATTGGAATTTATAAAGATCACTAGCGCATAACAATTTAAAGAATAAAATGAGAATTTGGTTTAGGTTAAGTTAGCTACCGGAACAGGCGCGCGATTGGGGGAGCGTGAGCGCGATCCGTTACTCCTTTCCAAGCGGCGGCTGGCATGGCCGAAGGAGGGTGTGGCGCGGCTGGTTTGGTGAGAAGGAGGAAGAAGAACAGAGAAAGAAAGAAAGAAGTGGGGTAGGGGTCGTGTACGGGAGAGGGAGATATAAGGAGGAAAGTTTTTATTTTCTTTTTCTTTTAGTTATTAGTAGGTAAGATGTGTGACTTTTTCTTTTAGTTATTAGTAGGTAAGATTTGTGGTTGAAATTAAGTTTAGAAAAAAAAAGGAAATAATATTGACTCTTAGATCTAAAAACAATTAGTGATAAATATATAGTTTCAAAATTCAAATTACAGTAAAGATTGATCATTGAACTGGTCAATCAAGAAAATCAGTGATACAAAATTAATCTTCAATTAACACTAAACTAATTTATTTTCAAATCTAAAATTAATTAGAGTAAAATCTGAAACTAAATTTCTTTCAATTATATTATTTAAAATATTTTTCTTAACAAATAATAATAATGACAATAGCGTAACATTATTGTCTTGTAAACATGTATACACCATAATAATGCAGTGTTAACATACTCAATAAAATAATTTTTAAATAAGTAAATAAAATTACTCAAACTAAACAATATAAAAATAAACAAAAATAGCATCCGGATAATATAAAAACAATCTAATGCAAGCTGAATTTGAGATGAACATGATGGGATAATTGAAGTTCTTCCTTTGATTACAAATCAAGCAGACAAGTCATGGAATTTACATTCATCAACAAAAATATACCAAGGAGATACTCAAGAAATACAAAATGGAAAATGCAAAGCTCATGAAAACCCTTATGCAACCCAATGCAAAACTAAGCAAAGATGATGAAGGTAAAAAGGTAGATCAAACTGTCTACAGAGGTATGATTGACTCTCTATTGTACTTAACTTCAAGCAGACCTGACATTCAATTTAGTGTCTATATGTGTGCTAGATTCCAATCTGATCATAGAGAATCTCATCTTAAGGCTGTAAAAAGAATATTTAGATATTTGCTTGGAACTACTAATCTTGGTTTGCTGTATTTAAGATCAAAATAATACAGATTAGTGGGATATTGTGATGCTGATTTTGCTAGAGACAAAATAGAAAGAAAAAGCACCAGTGGAGGTTGTCACTTCATTGGAGCAAGTTTAGTCTCATGGTCAAGCAAGAGGCAGACAACCATTACCTTGTCTACTGCTGAAGCAGAATACATCTATGCTGCTAGTTGCTACTCTCAACTCTTATGGGTAAAACATCAACTTGAGGATTACTCTATTTATGAACACAACACATCTGTATGGTGTGATAATTCCAGTGTTAAATGCTTAACTAAAAATCCAATTCAGCATTCTAAGGCTAAGCATATTGAAATCAAACATCATTTCATTAGGGATTATGTTCAAAAAGGCATCTTTGATATTAAGTTTGTTAAAACTAAAAATCAATGGGCTGATATTTTCACTAAACCCTCTCATGAAAGAAAGGTTTTTATTTATTAGAGATAATCTAAACATGCATTGCATTGTTGAATGACATGTCCGAATGTTAAGGTATGCATGATAAATCTGTCATTACTCCTATATACATGTTCTTTCAACTAAGCATTAATTCAGGGGGAGTAATGATACAATAGTTTAAGTGGAGTATGTCTAACCCTTTTTGATAAAACACATAAATAAAACTTGATAACCCTTTTTGATGTTGACAAAAGGGGGAGAAAGGGAGAAATAGAATGAGAGAATGAATATGATATGACCTGTTCACTTAAGAAAATTTCAACGAAAGGGAGAAATGAATAGGGAGAATGGTGGGAGAAATAGAATGGGAGAATGAATATGATATAACCTGTTCACTTAAGAAAATTTCAACGAAAGGGAGAAATGAACAGGGAGAATGGTGGGAGAAATAGAATGGGAGAATGAATATGATATGACCTGTTCACTTAAGAAAATTTCAACCTGTCTATATATGCTATTTTCTTTGTTGATATTTTCTGAGGTTCATTAAATCATCTCAATGTTTGTCATCATCAAAAAGGGGGAGATTGTTAAGTATCTAAAATGTTTGATATGCATTTCCCTAAGTTTTGATGAAAAATAAACATTGGTTAATGATTTAATTAACCTTCATATTGGTTGCTAACCTATCTATTGAGTGTGCAGATTAAAAAAAATAGAACTAGACGTCCAACAAAGTGAAACAAGCAGACGTCCAACAAAGTGTAACAAGCAGACGTCCAACACTGTAGTGTTTGAAGCGCGCGTCCAAAACACAAGAGAAAGAAACCCGCGTCCAATAAAAATATCAGAAGGCGCGTCCACTAAAAGTATCGAAAAGGCGGCGTCTACTCAAAGTATCGAAAAAACCCGTCCAATGGAGGTATCAAAATTATCCGTCCAATGACGTGGCACTTGGAGCGCGTCCATCAAAGTATCGAATAAGCGCGTCCATCAAAATATCAGAAAAGACCGTCCAGTGAGGTATCAGAAAGGTCCGTCCAATGACGTGGCAGATGGAGCTCTTCCATTAAGGAATCAGATGGAGCTCGTCCATTAAGGAATCACTTTGAGCTCGTCCAATAAAGTATTAGCAATGCGCGTCCAATGACGTGGAAAATGGTGCTCGTCCATTAAGGTCAGAATGTTTCCATCCACCAGAGTAACTGAGACTCTCGTCCACCAGACTAACAGAGGCTCTCGTCCACTAAAGGTGACAGAAGCTCTCGTCCACTAAAGGTAACAGAAGTGCTCGTCCACTAAAAGTGACAGAAGCGCTCGTCCACTAGTCTTTGGACTTGCTGAGTTCTTAATATGGAGCTCGTCTACTAGCCCGAATGAAAACTCAAATGACTAGATAGACGTGATTATTTTCAAGATAGAAGCACTTATCTTATGATCGCGAATTCTTTAAGGATTATCAGAATCTTGGTTCAAGAACCAGAAAGAGACTTGAAGCCTTCTCTCCTAATCAGTTTCACGATTATCAAGAAAAGTCAGAAGCTACTCTCTCAAGCAACCTTGGATAATCAAAACCAAATACCGGTTAAAGAATGCTTCCAACGTGCTTTATTCCATAGTAGCTCTGGTCCTTACACAAAAAGTGAAGTGTACTCAGTAAAGTACAAAAAGCTCTCTGCTCAACTTTGTTATGGCTGTAGCACGATGAATAAAGCCATGATTCTTCATGTTAGAATACAACCAACGACTCTATTGCATTAACGGCTGCCCAGAATGACTCTATTGCATTAATGACTAATCAGAACGACTCTATTGCAATTAATGAAGTTCTGCTTGAAGCCAACATCTGAGAGGATGTCTCTAACGGATCCTAAATACTTGAAGACCATAAATACATAAGCCATTGAAGATGAAGAAAAAGAGAATACACATTGCATTAAAAACGTCATTACTCTGAGCATTTATTTCTTCATTCTTTTATTCTTTATTCTTCAATCATTTTGAAGTTATTACGCAGACTTTCCTGAGCCTTACATTTAAACCACTCTCTGAGTGTTAGTGAAAGATCTGCCTGTGAGAAATTGTATTTATTACAAACCAAATCTCTCAAACAAACCTAAGTGAGCCTGAAAAGGCTAGGTGTGAAAACAATACTTGTCTTGAGCCTGAAGAGGCTAGGTGTGCAAATAATACTTGAGTCTGTAACCTTATCAGTTATAGTGGATAAATCTTGGTGCTGCCAAGGACTGGACGTAACTCTTTGATTTGAAGAGTGAACCAGGATAAATCACCGTGTCAATCTCTCTTCCCTTAAACTCTTTAATTGCTTTAGTTTTTCTTGCATCTGTCAAGTGGTGTGTGTGCAATAGCCACCCGTCCATCCTGTATTCTTCCACTCGTCCATCCTGTATTCTTCCACTCGTCCAATAGTCACAATTCAACCCCCTTCTTATGTTTATAGTTGTCTATTTCATAAATTACTCCCATAAGTATTTATTTTTCAGTAAAACAAAAGTCCTTTTTAACAAGTTATTTCCCGTGAGCTCTAGTTGGATTAAAAAAAAACACTACACTTCAACAATCCCTATATTTATAATGACCTGGGAAAACAATATATATTGATTAAAATTGAAAACAATTACTTATACGCATTGCAAGAAACCTCGCTTTGACCAAATGCGAGGAACCATCAACAATATCCAAGAACTATGCACGTGCTTTAACGTAAAAACCGTTCTTGGTCAACTTATCAGGGTTTAATGAATTTTTCAGTCCCGTAAAGTATGGGTGTTTTGAAATCAGTGATTGTAAAAAATTTTGTGGTTTTCGCCCCTATAAGTTCAACTTTTTTGGAAATCGTCCTTGCCGTTAGATTCTGTCATTAACTAGCTGATGTGGCTGACGATTCGCCATATCAGCTGCCATATAATTTTTTTAAAAGATTTTTAATTCAAAATTTTTTAAAATAGTTTATTTAATTCTAATTTTTATTTTAAAAATAAAAATTATATAAAAAATTAAAAAAATTAAAAAAAAAATAGTTTATATTTTAAAAAAAAAACTAAACTTAAGTTGTTGCTTTCTTCTCCCTTCGTCATCGTACCAAGCTCGTTCCTTTGGGTCAGAGAGGACCTCGTCGGCTTCTGATGTTGAAGATGAACACGATGCCGTCTCCATGGCAACACATCGTAAAACCCAGATCCAGAAAATCCAGATCAGTGGCCACACACTCCACAAGGATTTTCCCTTTCCTTTTCCTCATAAAAGAGAACCTAGATCGAGAAAATAAAGAAGAAGATGGATTGACAAGGAAAGATTGGAGCTTTGGCAAAGTGAAGAGAAGGGTGTGGAGTGGTGAGGCAGCAGCAAGAGAAAAGAAAGGGGAACTGGAGCTACCATTGTTAGGGTTTTGAATGGGTTTCATTGATTAGGGAATTGGAGCAGATTTTGAAGGTTTTGTTGTGGTGTCCTTTGTTTTGTTTTTGGCCATTGTTGAGTTGGATGGAAGGAATGGGAAATTGATGAAGCAGTTGTAGGAGGGGGGCAATGGAGGAGGCGTAGAGGAGGGAGGAGTCGGTTGTGGTGGAGGAAGTAGAGGAGGAGGAGAGGATGTCAGAGGTTGAAGAAGATGAAGGCAAAAGATGGATATGTTAGGTATAGGGTTTTTTAAAACAAAAACTTTTTAATTTTTTTTTGTTTAATTTTTTTATATTTTTTTAATTTTTAAAATGAAAATCAGAATATATTTTCTTTAAAAAGAATTTTGAATTTAAAAAAAAACAAAAAACAAAAATTACGTGGCATACACGTCAACAACCACGTCAGACGATTTGGCATAACTGACGTGGCTCACCGTCAGTCACTTAACAGTGGGGACTAACGACAGGGACGATTTTCAAAAAAGTTAAACTTACAGGGACGAAAACCACACAAAAATATTTATAGGGACGGATTTCAAAACGACCCTACTTTGTAGTGACTAAAAAGTTCATTAAACCACTTATTAACTATTAGGTTTAAAATTGATCAAGTTGGTCCATAAACTATTTGAGAATTTTCAAAAAGGTCCATCAACTAAAAAAATTTGTAATTGAGTCCTCAAATTTTTACAAAGTTTTTAATTGAGTCCATGAACTAAAAACGTTCCTAATTGGATCCTTAAACTTATATAAAATTTTCAATTAAATATTTAGTATAAACATTAGTACTTTTTTAGTATACTGACAATTATATATTTAGTATAAACATTAGCTTGTGAGATATTGGATAATTTGGTGTAGGGGCGGGGGCTAGGCGGGGAAACCCAACCCCCACCGAGGGCTGAGACGGGTACCAATTTTTCACCCCCGCCAGGGATTGGGGACACGGCAGGGATGGTGTTAGGGAGTCGGGAGTGGGGACGCCCGTTGCAAATCCTACTCAAGTAAGTAAATAAATAAATAAATAAATAAATAAATAAATATATATATATATAAACCTTTTTGACCTATCACGTCAGTTCATTCAGTCATTTATACTATATTTTCAATGTTGTTTTTGAATTGTCTATTAATGGTATACGATCGTGGTTGCGTTACGTTTTTCATTATTGCGGTCAATTATAGGAAAATATGACCGACGTGGTCGCAATTATGTTCGTGATTCGATTTTGGTGACTATCAAAACTGCAACGTCAGGATCTCATTTGCTACCATAGATTTAAAATCTTGATGTTGTGGATTTTTTTTTTTTTTTGTCCAGATAAGGATTTTGAAACTCTTTATAAGAAGATCTAAAAAGAAAAACCGTGAACGAATGTTGTGATTGTTGTCCATAAGCAAACTCTTTGCTGTGTCTATCTCCTGTAATGAAAATCCTTAAATTATCATAAAGTTTTCTTTATTTATATGTTCAATCAATATGAGACTGAATTATTTAACAAAGAGTAAGTTGTCGAGCTGACCCCTGAAATAATTCATATCTTCAATATTCAATATTCATGTACTTATTATCATTATTAATTAATTGTTAATTTTAGAAACTTAGTTAAGTTCATATTTCAACTATTTTGAGCACTACAACTGGGGTGGAAATAGGTTATGCCGAATTAGGTCCTCACAAGTCTGGACCTGCGTTTCAATCTCCAGGTCTGATCAGCCTGACCTATTAGTTTAATATAGGCCAATTTTTAAGTCATAAGTCTGGCCTACTTTAAAGCCTGATCTGTCCTGAAAGCCTACTTAAAAGTCTACTTATCAACAAGACCTTTAAATATGCATCCACCTATAAATAGATCATAAGCCTTCACCTGTAAATAGGTTTGTAGGCATAAAGAAGTTGGTAGACCTATACTAATAAATAGGTCACTAGGCATTCAAAAATAAATAGGCAAGTATGTCACTACATGACCAATAGGCATTTACTTTCAAATATTATAAATAATATAGTATAGTATTATAATATATTATATTATACATATATATTTATGTGTGTGCATGTGTTAAATAGACTCTGATAAGCCTAATAGGCTTTTTTAAAAGATTTAGACCTGACCTTTTTAAGCATAGAGAATTTCTAAAAAACTTTGACCTGACCTTTTTTTCTAAATAAGTGAAGTCGAACTAGATTTTAATTAGATTAGATCATAGCCCCCGACGAGCAACCTAGGCTATTCTCGCTCCCTGACTACAGCTTGCGAAATCACTACTTTAGGCAGTTTTTATTTTTTTATAATGCAGTCACAATCTGAGTTGATGTTAAATTCTAATTTGTTATTCAAATCAACTGGAACTTCGGAAAATAATTTAATTTTCGTGGTCGAATCAATTGTCTTGGCCATTACCCGCACGTTCATTAATTACACGTCTGAATGATTCGATATTCAGATATGCATGTTGAAAATCAATAAGTACTGTATATGTATATATATTGTTCCGGGGGGTTTGACCCCGTCTCGATATCCAAAGTCTTTGATCCTGATTAATCCAGAGTTTAGTCGGGAGGTAAATAAAACCTGACTAAGAGTTATTGTTTCCAAAAATCGAACTCGTGCAAAACAGTGAAAGTACAAATCATTCGTCCTTAACACCAACACATTATAACCACTTATGGTATATAATAGAATTGGTCAGAGCCTATTTTAGTTTACCTAAACTCTGCTTGCAAGGTCTCTACGGCATTTCTAACTGGTGGAGGGGGTGAATGGTGATGAGCTCTACTTATTAGGAAAAGTTGACTTAATAAAACGTCATGGAACAATCTCTCAACAGGATATAGTAATCGTTTGCAATTGGCATTCTATTATTTTGATCACGCTTACATATACTTTGAGGTTATCTTTTAAATATTCAACGCCATCTGATTTTGAAATGAGTAATGCTATATTATGTTAACAAATTCTCTTGTCTCTTTTTAATTTTTTTTTTTTTGACGATTCTCTTTTTAATTATTTTAAACATTAATGAGAAATAAATGAGAAATAAAACTATTTAATTACTATTTTTATTTATTAATTCAGAGATTTTTTTTTGAAGGAATTAATTAAGAGAATTATTTAAAGCATATAAAAATATTATACTACATTATAGACCATAACTTTTTGAGAGATGATATATGGGGTTGGGCTATGGTGCACCACCCATATTTTACACCACCCACTATACCACCAATGTGGCAAATTTTGGGCCAATCAAATTGTCACATAGGTTGGTCAAAATTTCAAACTTTCCAGTTGTATTATACTATAGTCAAACTATATGAATACAGTATATTGTAGTATAATATATGTGTTTTTTGTATTTGCAAAATTAACTCATTAAAATAATGTTTTTTGATTAAAAAAAAACTGATTATATTGCAAAATATTATTGACAACGAACATTATTTTAATTCATATTAAAATATTATGTTGTAATATAATCAGTTTTTTAATAAAAAAATATTATTTTAATATGGGTTAAATTTGTGAATACAAAGAGTACATATACTATACTATAATATATTGTATTCATATATTTGACTACAGTAGAAATACAACTAGAAAGTTTGAAATTTTGACCAAACCCATATGGCAATTTGATTGGTCCAAAATTTGCCACATATGTATGGTGTAGTGGGTGGTGCAAAATATGGGTGGTACACCTTAGCCCAACCCTGATATATGTTAGGTACCAGAGTTATGAAGATAATATTCAGCAATTGAAATAAAGATGAGAAACTTTCACTAAATAAAATATTATTACAACTTCTCTCTAAATATAAGAAGAAAGCAATAATACCGATTCTTAAAAAATAGGAGAATACATATATCAAGAGAATCTTATAGGAGAAACAATATTTTCTCTCTGAATTTTTCTCTTTGAAGATGGAATACTAAACTCATAGAAACAATGTCTATTTATATAGGCATCATTGCTATTCTTTTTTTTTAAAAGAGAAACTTATTCCGATTCTTACGGTCTATATGGTAACTACCTCATCACCTTTTTATTTAGTAAAAAAATTTGTGGTGTTGACCTTTTCAAGCCAACAAAGGTGACTTTACGTTTCTCATAACATATTATGGAAATATTTTAGTCTTTTATTAAGCTTTAACAATATTCTTTTATAGACATATTACATATGAGATAATTTGTGATTGAATAGCTGGCATATATCACCACTAAACTTTTTCATATATGATTCTGATAACTCTTAGAAATAAGAGTTGTTACTATTCTTTGAGCTTGATCATTGTTCTTATTTTGATCAATTTTGGAAAAGAAACCCAAGTTTTGCTTTGTTAAGTAATCGCCCATGATGAATTGTTAAAATACTGAAAAAAGATGTAAATTCTGATTTGTTTTTATTAAAGGTCTATTTGAGTTTTGAGCAGGTTTTGCAAGAGGAATTCTGAAGGAGATGCTTCGCAATGTTGTAGAATGCTGCAACTTTTGGGGAGTGTTGCACTACAAGACAAATGCATTTCAAGCCCAGCACACTCTCACTACAAGACAAAAGACCTGCTACACTGTCCCAAAAAGAAAGAAAGAGAATATCAAAGGCAGCAGCTATTTGTACTTGAGAATTGGGCCAGAGATTATATTATTCTTTGAATTTTTTTTTGTAAGCCCAAAGGGTGAGGCAGGAGAGAGGGTAACCCTATTTTAGGAGCTAGTACAAATAGTGATGGTGGCCTTGCTTTTAGGTCACTGCATCTTGAGTGACCACATCTTTAGAAAGCGATCGTCAGCTCCTTGTCCTTTTTGTAATTCGTTTTATGCTTTATTTTATCATTTCCTTTACTTGTTTTGTCATTAAGCTCATTATGAGCTAATTTCCTTTAGTTAGGATTCTATGAATTTGTAATTGTACTGAAAGGTTAATCAATGTCATGGATGTTATTCATTTTCTTCTCTTCTGATTTAACGTTTAAATTATGTTTAGCTTGATCAACTGATCTAAATTATTAGCTAACTAGTTTGGAAAAACCTAGTTAGTGGACTTGAATTGAAAATAAAGATAGAACAATTAATTGGAAAATTAATGTATTGAATGAGCTAGGAATAGCCTTCAAGTCTTTAAGTAGCTGGACGTAATTATCTGACAGCTGAGGGAAATTAATATGAACTTAGGAATAAGAAGCTTTTAATGAACTCAGTTGCAATGCTGGAAAGCAAACTTCATTTCCTGGACTAAATGTTGTAGCATCCTGAAGCATCGATTACCCTGAAGTTAAAATTATAAAGGATTAGAATCCTAGCTATTTCCATCTCTGTTTTAAATCACCGATTTACTGCTCTTGTTAATTGCCTTGCAATTTACAATTACTATTCTGATACTCAATTACCCATTCACTTTTGCATCGATTATCCTGAAGTTAAAATTACAAAGAATTAGAATCCTAATTGTTTCCATCTCTGTTTTAAATCACCGATTTACTGCTCTTGTTAATTGCCTTGCAATTTGCAATTACTATTCTGATACTCAACTACCCATTCACTTTTGCATCGATTATCCTGAAGTTAAAATTACAAAGGATTAGAATCCTAACCGTTTCCATCTCTGTTTTAAATCACTTATTTACTGCTCTTGTTAAATTGCCTTGTAATTTACAATTACTGTTCTGATACTCGATTACCCATTCACTTTACATGCTTAAATTCATTCTTTATTTTATTCAGCTAAGTAGAAAAAATTAAAACTAGAATTTATATTCAATACATTTAAATCCTCGTGGGAACGATCTTAATCACAACAGATTCCATTTGATAGCCCGAATGGATCAACAGCCCTGCATACCTTCGTTGATGAAACAGACATGCATAACTCATGTTATGTGTTTACCTTAAAATCGGCCCATTAACCAAGGATGCCATATTCATTTCAAAAAAAAAAACCAAGGATGCCACATAATTTCAATAATTGTTATTGTCATGGACTGACCCAAAACAATTGTTACAGTTTTGGGCACTAGAGCTTCATCCATTTCACATTAGGCCCAAATACATTTTTGATTTGCGAAACAGACAGATAACACAGTAGGCCCCCATATACCTAGATCATCATTACCTTTGTGAAATATATTCTAAAAATGTTTGTTTTGTGTTTCCTAAAATAAAAACATTAGAGACCTTCCTTAAATTCTTTATTTACATCAAAATAAGGGATACATTATTGACACAAACGAATGAACTCTCAATCAACTTCATTTTAGAAGAAAAGAAAGAATATAAATCATAATATAACAATGAAAGAATATGCCTCTGTTTCTTCTGTCTTCACACACATCATATACATTCAAAAATTATATCAAAACACAATAACGAAACAAAAAATAATAATTTTGATTGGACTTCTCAGAAAGAGCTCTTGTTGGTCTTGTAACGGTAGAGAACCCTCTTTTTCTTGTTTGAAGTGTTCTCTATAGTGAGGATAACTTTCCCTGGCTCATTGTTCCTGAAAGTGTTCCTTATAGGCCCTTCTTGTGAACCCATCTTCTTCCCTTTCTGAACAATGATTGTGTAAGATCCCTCATCACTGGGAATAAATTCCTCCTTGTAACTCACTTCCCAACCCAGCACAGTCAAATCCCAGCACAAAGTGTTGCCAACCTGTCACAAGATGCAACAACAACCTTAGTCCAATCTCAAACCCAATAATATTCCTATCTCTAAAAGCACACAACAGAATAAATACAAAAATAGTCTAATAACTTTAATTAAATTCAATACACTAAACTTTTTTACACTATGGTGTGATTTTGTACACATGAACTCATTAAATGATAAATGATTTGGCAACACATTTTTGCAAGAGTAAAACTTCTTTAGAGGCATCAAAATTAAAATCAAAACACTTTAAACTAGTTGGTACCTCCAATGCAGGAATCTCAATAGTTGTAGTTGATCCAGCCTTGAGAGTGAGATCTGAAACAGCAGCATCTTGGGCAGAGAAGTCACAGTCATTTTCCTTCTTGAAACCACCATACTGAACTGGTATCTCCTCAATTGGAATGTACCTATTTGATACAAAGAAAATAAGGTCATTTATTTATAGGCTGCTACTGAAATAGCCATAGAATGAACACAAATGGTTATAGGGTGGTAGAGAACATACTTGGTCAGTGTTTCAGTGACCTTAACAGGACGAGCAACCACAAATTTGCTCTTTGTTCTTTGGGTTAAGAAAGGAGATAAAAGTGCATTGAGAGCATAATACCAGAAAGGAACATTGATGAAAATCTACAATGAAATACAAACACATTTATCAATTACTTAGAATATAGCCAGTTGAATTTAAATGAACACTTCAAAAAAGTAACTTACATTTTTTGCCACCAATTCAGGATAATTGTCCTGCAAAATTGCAACAACTTGGTTTGTAGCAACACGAAGCTCCTTCTTTGAAGGACCAGGGAAGTTCTTAAGGTCATTGATCTGAAGCAAGGAAGAAACACCACCTGGCTTGAAATTCAGCTTCTGAATACCCTTCTCCATCAACTGGCACCTCCACCTCATGAACTCATTTCTCTTCTCTTCTGTCCCAAAAGTCTTGTGGTAAATTTCTTCACTTCCAAACACACCAAAGATGTTGTAGCAAACTGGGTGCCCTTCATGATCAACCCCATTCATGTAAGCTGCAGAGGCCAATTCAGAGCCAAAATCCTCATCCACAATAGAATCAATCTTTGATTCCTTCCTCCATTTAAGGGTCTTCTTCAGCATCTCAAATGCATCATTAACTTTGAATTCCCTAGCCCTCAAGAACTTCAATAACACCACATCAGTACCCTCAGCACCTTTGCTTGGCAAAAGGGGTACTCCCCAAATAGACACATCCTTCTCTACTTGTTCTTCTTCTTCCTTCACAGGTTTCTCATCACATTCTCCAGCAGCACCTTCTTCTTTCTTCTCTTCTTCAGCTAAAGTTGGAGTTTCCTTCTTTTTTGGCTCTTCTTTCTCAAACAGGTTGTTCCCCAAGATAGCTTCCTCAAGCTTTGTCTTCAAATCGTTCAAAGCCTTCCTCTCAAACTCTTTGAGGTCTGAAAGGAAGTTGCTTTCTTCCTTGTAAGATGAGCTTTTCTCAACCGTTTTGGGTTTGGGTTCCTCCTTTGGTTCTGCATCTCGTTCAGCAACAACCTTCTCCTCTTGTGCAACGACAACCTCGGCATTCTGGGTTTCTTCTTGAGCCTTAACCTCGGTAACAACCTCAGCTGTCATGATTACAGACTGAAAAAAAAACAAAGCAAAAAAAAAAAAACTTGAGATAAACCCAGGAATTTAAAAGCGGCAAAGGATATGAAAAAGCCAAAAAACGAACATACCTTGGTGATGAACTAAAAATGGGAAATGTGATGTGTGTGTTGTGTGTTGTCATTTGTGAGTGTTATATATATATATTTGAAAGAAATGAAAAAGAGAAAAGGGGTTAGGTAGGCCCACAACGGTCACATAACTGGATCCACCGCAGAGGAGCCGTTGGAGATTCTTCTTCCCGAGAGTTTTGCCAGTCTGGAGGCCAACACAATCAGGCGTGAAAAGCATCCATGTGGCCCCACTGCCACCACCATGCTTGCTTAGGAATCATCAATAGTTAAACATGTTTTTTTTAATCATAATATTGGCTTTTTGATTAAACTAAGTTCTTTTTATAAATTATTTATCAGTTTAAGTTATTCTGAAACTATTTATCAATGAAGGGTTCTTTTTAGACATGTGGCATATTTATTTTTTTTCATCCTGATGGGTTAAAGACGTCAGTCAGACTGACACCTTCAAAGGCGCCAGTCCTACCACTTTTTGACAAATTGTAAGCGCTACTGCAAATAGCGTCTTCAAAGGTGCCAGACACAGTGGCGTCTCCCCCTGCAGTGCGTCATGTGGCATTGTAGGGGCCCGCCCACCCCACTCCAACCAAAAAATGGACGCATGCAATTTTAAAGGAACAATGCTACTATTTTAAAGGAACAACGCTACAAAAAAAATTATACTATAAATATAGGGAGTAACGATGACATTAATGATAAAGTATCTATTTAAAACAACAAGAGGCAATAAAAAAAATCTCGTAATAATGAATAGCAATAATATCACATGAGACATAAAAAAATAATAGCAATAACAATTTACACCAATAAATATTCATCAATTATTACAGTAGTAAAAACAAAATTTACCTTATAAGAATTAAAAGAAAGTCACCTGCAATTTTAAAGGAACAACGCGACAAAAAAAATTATACTATAAGTATCAGGAGTAACGATGACATTTGACATTAATGATAAAGTATCTATTTAAAACAACAAGAGGCAATAAAAAAAGTGTTTGACGCTGTAGAAGGGACTAATTAACGATGACATTAACGATGACTTATAGTATTTTTTTTTGTAGCGTTGTTCCTTTAAATTCAGTTTCTAAAAGAAACCCAGTGTGGTAAAAAAGCCAACAGTTGTTTATCAAAAAAAAAATTGTTTGTCAATTTTGAGAACATATACATTAATAGTACATACACATACTACTTAAAATCCATTAAATATTTAAGTGTGGATATTTTCCATTTCAAAAGCTGTTAAAAAATCATGAAAATAAATAAATAATATATAGATTTTTTTTTACTAATAACAATTAAAAACTTAAAACTACCTGATATAGATGTCGATGTCATGTGGCTCAGTGAGGACGGGAAAGACTTTACATTCAAAAATAAGTACTCTAATTTAATATGTATATGAATTAAAATAATTGGTTCAAAAAAGGACAAATGAATCTATAAAAAAAAAGGGAAAGATGAAAAGGGTATTTTTCTAGCAAAAGAAAAAGGTATTTAAAACTTGAATTTTGAAAATAATTTAAATTACTTAGTTATATTTTTTTACCAACTAATTTTAGTTTTTATTTTTTTTATTTTACACAATTAGCGGTAGTTATTAAAAAACTATGGTTAGGCAATTTGGAGTGAATAATCTCACCCTCAATATATGAGCTATGCATATAAGTTATAACATATTAGCTATTAACGATGAAATTAACAAACTATATATTATAAGGATTTAAATTAGAAAAAGTTCTATAAAAAAAATTAGAAAAAATGACTTATTAGTGACTAAGAAGATAGGGTTAGAGGGATAATGAGTAAAAATAAATCACTTGATGCACTCTGTTACTTCTAATTAGTCCCTTCTATAGCGTCAAACACTTTTTTTATTGCATCTTGTTGTTTTAAATAGATATTTTATCATTAATGTCAAATGTCATCGTTACTCCCGATACTTATAGTATAATTTTTTTTGTCGCGTTGTTCCTTTAAAATTGCAGGTGACTTTCTTTTAATTCTTATAAGGTAAATTTTGTTTTTACTACTGTAATAATTGATGAATATTTATTGGTGTAAATTGTTATTGCTATTATTTTTTTATGCTTCCTGTGATATTATTTGCTATTCATTATTACGAGATTTTTTTTATTGTCTCTTGTTGTTTTAAATAGATACTTTATCATTAATGTCATTGTTACTCCCTATACTTATAGTATAATTTTTTTTGTAGCGTTGTTCCTTTGAAATAGTAGCATTGTTCCTTTAAAATTGCATGCGTCCATTTTTTTGTTGGGGTGGGGTGGGCGGGCCCCTGCTGCACTGCAGGGGAAGGCGCCACTGCGCCTGGCGCCTTTGAAGGCACCATTTGCAGTGGCGCCTACCATTTGTCAGAAAGTGGTAGGCGCCAGTCTGATTGGCGCCTTTGACCCGTCAGAGTGAAAAAAATTAAAATATGCCACGTGTCCAAAAGGACCCCCCATTGGTAAATAGTCTCAGAATAACCCTAAACTGGTAAATAGTTTCTAAAAGAAACCCAGTTTGGTCAAAAAGCCCATAATATTTGGTATCCAACCCCGTATAAAATTACTTATTTCTCCTTATTTACTCCCTCCATTCTCTATTATAAGTAAAAAAATTCTAAACTTTTTGGTCCAATATATAAGCAAATTTTAGCTACTTATATCCAATTTAATGACGTTATTCCAAAAATATCCTCCATTTAATACAAATTTTGTTTTCCAATAACTTCTTTTATTCCCAACAACACAAGTTTGATAAATAAGATGAAAGGATAATTTAGATAACAAACTTATTTTTTTAAAATAAGATTAATAATATTAAATGAGATTAACTATCCATCTTAATATGTACGTTTTATTTAATTTTTGCTTATGATAGAGACCGAATGAAGTATTGTTTTCTTCTCTTTCATCATATATTTCATCACTCCCAAGACACTCATAAACTCTTCGATATCTATATAAGGTGTTTAAATTATGTGTCCAAATATCTTTACTCTTTTTTTCCCCTTCTTGAATACATGTTTTCTTTGGGACATATAAGACTAATTTAGAGCGAGTAAAAATATAAAATGAGTAAATCACCATTTTGATCATACAATTATAATGTGGTGATAAATTGGTTTCTCGTATTAAGAGATAAGGCAAAAACTAATTGAAAAACATGTATTGTATTATATTATGATTCTCAAATTGAAAATGTTGTCAAATGATGATTTTTTAAAAAAAAATTAGGGCTTAAAGTGAAAGAAAATAACTGTTTATAGTAAACAGTTCCTTTATTAAATCGATTATCATGTAATTATGGATTTAATTATTTTATATTGTTAGTGTAATATTTTTAACATGCACAATTGATTATAAATTATTATATCTAAAAAATATTTAACTTTTATTAAAATTAATGTCAATTTTTAAAATAATTCTTTATTTTTATGTGTAATGATTATAGTACAAGACTAATTTCTTGAAATTGTGATTTTTGTTATGAGCCGATTAAAGAACAATGATATCAACATCTGGTTGGTCCGACCAATAATAATAACTCAACTTCAGCAAGCTACATTGAATATACAACAATTCTCTTTTAGGCATTTCATACTGTGGGCTGTGGCCACCTTTTCCTAATTCTCTTCATTTTTATGAAACCAAATTCTTTAATAATAATGATGATGGGAATGCATGTTGTTAACCTTTCAGCTTTATTTTTATTTTTATTTTGTCAAAAATAAAGCTTTATTTATTTATTTATTTATTTTTCATAACGTGCTTGATTGATGATTCCCAATCTTGGTACGTGGCACCTTTGACTTGGTCATTTGTCCATGTCTGGAGCTTCTAATCATGCAGATACGGAATTTATTTGTTTTAGGAGAATAATATTTTCATATTTCGAGAAAGATATTTCGTAATAATATTTCACTCTCTAAGTTATTGCGCACCATTTATCAAATTCCAGTGTGGTATTATTCATTCATGTGACAGATTCAAGTTATGGGAAATAGTCAACCATCGAAGCTGGGAAGGACCTGTGTTTTTGTTGCTTTGCAAGCTGCGAGCTGCTAATAAAAAAAAAACATTAAAAGAGCATATTATGTTAGGAATTTTATTAAAACTTTACAAAGATACGGTATATATTACACTTGAACTATGATCTCTTTCACTAAACGTGGTGCAACATGGGGGAAAAATGGCCATAAAATATCTATTAATTGAATATTACACAATAGACCAAATTAGTAGTAATACGTAATATTGTATCAAATGACCATTGCAATCCCCACTCTATACAAGGATTGAAATGCAGTACTGCAAAATTAAATTAAAATTGTAACACCTATAGAAGTACATCTAAAGGATACACGAATTTCAAATAATCAGGCAAAAATATGATATAATGCAGTCAAAATTTCACAAGCCACGTGATGACATTGTTGATCTGGACCTGGCACCCCCAAGTGAAAACATCATAGTCATGGTTAGACAGGAACCTGGTATCAGATGGTAACTTCATTTCAAGATCACTATACAAGCCTAAGAAAAATGTTTGTCTCACTGCTATCTCTTCCGAGTCTTGTGACTTTTAGTCTTGTGACTTTTGTCATCAGCTGGCATGAACTCACCAGTTACCCTGCCAAAGAAAATCAGTTAAAATGGATTACTTTAAAGTTTAAACAACCTAACCAACAAAGAAAAAAGAACATCATAATTTGCAGAAACGAAGAAAAGCTGATGCTAACCATTAATTATAGGAGTAAAGAAAATATGAAAAAGGACAAATAACCCAATAGCTACTATAAACTTCTCATAATCAGTCAGTGATCCTAAATAAAGGGTCTCATCATATAATCCCTGATCACATACTCCGTGTATAAACGAAACTTTATGTTACTAAACCATAAGTGAATGCATGGCAACACAATAATCAAGGATTAGAGTCTTGGTACCTATTATACAACAATAAGGCTTCACCTACTGTCCCTGCAACCTTATTCCGTACCTTTCGAACACAAACCTGAAGAGAAGCCTATGTAAGTAAAAGTACATTTTTATTTTATTTAGTATGACAAATGATCACTTAGATATGTAAGATTATGCTACAAAACACTCACCTGTACTTGATCGATAGGCCCCGCGTCAGGATCCCGATTACGATGAATAACAATTCCATTGTCACATTTATTTATGAAGTGTGCACTTCCGCTTATATCATAGAGATTAGGAGGACTCCCAACCCAATTATGCAGCTATTAGATGAGAAGTAAGAATATCAGAAAAATACAAGTTGCAAAGGATGAAACTAAAGCTGTTTGTTACAAACCTGCCTGGGATGTGCTACAAACCACACATGGCATCCATGATACTGGGCAAAACGTTTGATTAAGGTAAGCATCTGACTTACATATTCAGTTTCAGTTCTGCAAGTTGAAACAAATAAATTAACATCAATTGGCTACACTGCTTCTAAACAACATTAATGCCAGCAGGCAATAGGAAGAATGATCAGAGTAACTCAGCAAGTGCAGACATAAAACATAAAACAATGTTTTCTATATCCTTTGGTTTTTGTGCCAAGAAAGGATCAAAAGCATGAAGTTAAATATGAAAATAACATAAGTGAAACAAAATCCAAGTTTAGAATGAGCTCTTTTAAGAGAATTACTGGTTTGGAGGTCGCTGATGATCGAGCTCATTATAAGGATCAATTACAAGTCCACGTACACCATGCCTTAATACAGCTGCTTTTGCAAGGTCAAGGACCCACTTTATATTTGGAAGGGAATCATCTTCACACCTAGTATTAACAATAAAGTAGTCCAGTACCAATAGACATCAGTATGAGTCAAATTACTAATTTAAAAGTATCAGTTTGAACCAAATGATTTGCAGAAAGGTATTAGACAGTCTACTCAAGATCGAGAAGCACTGCTAAATGCAAGCAAATTTGAAATAATTCAAGTATAAAGAGGTTCATGTGATGAGCCTTGATCATTCGTGTCTATACAAACATTCCAAAGGCTTAGGTAACAAGCTATTATCTTCACAGCTCAAATAATTAGAAGAATAAATTACTGAGACTTGAAAATTTATGCAACAGCATTGGGACCCAACTAGGATTAAAAATTTGGTCTGAACTGTAAAACCAGGGTTGCAGCCACCAACCACCTCAACCGCATCAGCCCACAACACGACGAAAACCAAAAACCCTGGTACGCAATATTAAGGGGGGAAATTAAATTTATACATACAAGAAAATAAGATTCAGTTCTAACAACCGAGCAAGATGCACTGACAATCTTATCACAACTCCCCGCTTTACTTCTACGTCATACCAATTGATTTCTACTTCATTTAAAAAGGTTTTTAGCTTACTATTTTTAATAGAGAAATAATTAAATAAAAACCAAATTAGTAACCGTACAATCATCATTTTCTAGTACAGACAGCTATACAGGGAACCAATAAATTAGATCAATTGTATAAAAGACAACATCAGTCATGCTCAAGATGCATGGGGAAAAAGCAATCCAACCATAGATAGTTAAATTGTCCCTGGGTGCAATATGAGTTCTTGCAATGGACTTACCTAATGAGATGAAAAGTATCACTTAACCAGAGCTTGCCCTGTTGGAACTCCTCCACACTCATCCGTTCAACATTTTCGCCATAACTATCATTAGATAAACAAGTCAACTCAGATAATCAAATAAATATACATAAGAATGGTTACAACAATTGCAAGTTTACGAATCACAATACGGAGAATAGGGGCAATCACTCAATTATACGTTATAGTAATTCATCAAATGCGATAACTAAAGCGCATAATAATCCTTAATGCAAAACGTAATACTGATCTCACTAGGATAAAAAACAATAACACCAAAGTGACCTCGGTATTAATTTACTAGAAAATCCAAAACTATAATGTTATTATTTGAATATCACCATAATAATAAACACCAATCCATACAGTATGATATCATCCATAATGCTAATAACTATACAAAGCATAAACTTTTTAACTCCCTACTCCACCGATGTACCCATGTCCCATAGGCCTTTGCATGGACTCTTGCATTACCAAAATTTCCATTGTATATAAAAAACATTGATACACTAATTAGTATGCTTAACTGCTTAAAGTAATGCACACCATGATATTATTACAAAAAGGAAAAAGAATATTCTTGAAAATCCAAGCATAGAACAGTGCAGGGGACGTGTAAAAATAGAAACATAAGTTTTCATTCGATGCAAGCATAAATATTAATTAAAAGTTCCAACATTCCAAGATTTAAATAAATTAGAAAATAAGTGGGTGACATAAATGGTTCCAAGAATATACTGTTCAAACCAACAAGAGACATTTGTATTTCAGTTTTAACCATATTAATATAGAGGGTTATAAAATTATGCTCTTGTGTGCAAGGAAAAAAGTTCCAGTCATATCAGCTATTGCAGCTACATTCGAATCAAATATATCCGAACTTATAATAAAGGAAAGTGAAATAGTAGGTTGAACATATCCATCTCTCGTCTTAACCCAGTCAAGTTCATGATAATATCCGACCCTCACATCCATCTATCTATTTACCTATCAAGACTCAGAGCAATGCCGTGTCTGCATGAATAGATATGATTTCGCAGTTTGCAAATCACTTCTTTTCTCCTTAGATGCAAGTATGCTATGACATAGACAAGATCCGAGAAGGTATAACCAAATCCTCTAGACCACAATACAAGTTACATGCATGATGAAAGGAATGGGAACTAACTTCAAAACAAAAACATGGCAAATGTCACACTCGATTTCAGGAACAATAATAAAGCAAAGGGTCATGCTTACAAGTGCCCTAAGAGCACTCGTTAAGGAATCATAAAAAGTAAGTTTTCATTGGAAAATTAAGTATTTCACTCATTCAAATATTGAATACAATAATTCTCAATACAAACTTTCTTTTCTTGGTTCCTTAACAAGTGTCCTAAGGACACTAGTTAGCATTTCCCTAAAGCAAAACATGGCAGGCCTGACAAAATATGACCAACAGTACAAATCATAATTATAATACATGAAGCTCACCGTGCTTCAAAGAAAGGCTTCTTCACGTATTTCTCCATAAGTTTTCGAGCATGTTCCCTAACCTATAGGGCAGTCAAAAAAGAATCAGACAAATGCATAAATCCAACAAGAACGTGAGAGGCATTGGTTGAAAAACAATTGTAACCAAAGTCGATTATAATTTGCATAAAATATATGTTATACCTAGAAGTATAGGGGAAAGATAAGAGAAATCGATAATAATTTAACACAGTTCAACCTACAATGATATGTCAATGAACAGATCAATGGATTACAAGGAGTAGCCGCTCAAAATGCTGAAACTGAAATCCCAATACTCCAACATGGCACCACACTAAATTTAGGGAGGATCTATAGGTAGGAGATGTTCCTTTTACTTGTGTTGTGGTGCCTTTCTACGCATTTGTTGTCTTTCTTAACTCTCCTATCCACAATTTTTATCATGCCCAATTTTTTCATGGAACTTCTACCTTTTTCGTAATTTAAATGACAGGCAATATTCAGAATTGGAGTCCCTTTTGGGCCTCCTTGACTCTAGTCATTTGTGTTCTCACCCGGATAAAAGGATTTGGTCCCTTGATCCTTCTGGAGTCGTTGGAGTAAATCTTTTTTTCCAATTCCTCACTCATTCCTTGATAAGGGATACCTTTCTTCTTGATAAACCCCTATGAAAATCCAAAGCTCCTATAAGGTCAAGTCCTTTATTTGGACTGAGGTACATAACAGAATAATATAATGACATGTTGTAGGTTTGTAGGACACATGAAGCACTTTTCCCTTAAATGTGTGTGCTACGTGAGGTGCTTGCTAAAAATCTGTTCCTCAGCTGCTGTTTCTTAATGGGACTACTTATTCAGCATTTTCGGCAAATGTTGGGTGTCCCATGTCCCTAGACCAATTCTTGATGTTTAGCTTTTATGGTTTAGGTAGAGGAAAAGAGGCTAAATTTTTGTGGCAATATGCAATCTATTCTACAATTTGATTTGGGATAAGATTAGGCATTTGGCATCTCTTTTTAATTGGGTTTCGCTAATAGAAGCTTTGTTACATTGATTTTCTCTTTCCATGATTGTTTTTGGTTTTGTTCTTTTGTTTAGGAGGATTCCTTATCCTCCTTCCTCTTTGTAATTTTTTGTCTCAACATTTTCATTTAAAAAAACACCATTCTAGTTAGAAGTTGAAAAGACAAACTTTATGTGGTGAATAACACAAACTTAATTTTGAAAGTCAAGAATGAACTATCTCACCCTGTTCTCCATGGAACAAAGTGCGAATTTCCAGCCAGCAATTTGGTTAATATTGCAAAGTAGAGCATCAATCCACTCACTCTTCCCCGAATTAGGAACCCCAGTTACTATAGTCAATTCTCCAGGCACAACCTGATAAAAGTAATTCAATTAGAACAAAATTGATATCACCATTTCCATTCACATCAAAAAAGAAGTTCCATTATTACTATATGCCCAATAACATTCATAGGGGTTCCTTATGTTGTTTGGTATATTCTTATCCCTAAAAAGATTAAAATAAACAAAAAAATATCAGAATCATATTGAGAAGATATAGAAATGTAATGAACTGCCCTTACATTGTAAAACTCGTTCAGATTACTCCACCCAGTTGAGACACCAAATTCATATCCTAAAGTTCGATGATAATAGGCATCAATCTCATCAAAGTAATCTCTGAAGTTAAACAATCCTCGTATAGGATATAATTCTGCATTTTCAATCACTTCCTTCAGTGCATCAGGGCCCAAATACATGAGAACCTGTGGATACGTTATAAGGTCGCTACAGTTATCTCAGAGCAAAATTACATACAAACAACGTTAAATGGCTCTGCATAGGAAGTAACATAAAAAAACCAGGAAAGGGGGAAAACAGACTAAAATCAATAAAGCCATAAAGGCCAGGCCATCATGAATGGGATACACCAGAAAGAAAAACGTATAATTCCAACTTTGCCAGTGGGTCTAAGTTTCACGGACCATGCATGTAAAACATGAAGGGGTTATGAGAGGAAAAGCAGACAACACCAAACACAGCTCTGTGTAAGAGTTTCCTAGAGAAAAATTACACATGCAACATTTTCTTTTTTCTTTTTGTTTTTTGGAGGGGGCAGGGTGCATGCGAGAGGGAGCTTGTGCATGCATATTGCTATCTGACCTCATTTGCATCTTTGCAATTATCATCCCCCTTTTTTTTAGGCCACCTGACCCGCCAGCATCTGCAAGCACACAAGATAAAAAAGGTTATTCTTCATTGTAATAGAACAACGTTAGCGACAGAGAATGTAAAACACATGTAAAAAGAGGAAAATAAATGCTCCCAAAACTTAATATAAAAAATGGAGGAAAAAAATAAACAGATATAAAATAGTGAAAACATCCATTTTGACTCATGTAAATATTTGAAAATAATATAGAGAGAGACTTATGTAAATATTTGAAAATAATATATAGAGAAACAAAAGAATGCTAAAATTAAACAATCCTATCACATAAAAGATTTATAGGGGGCATCCTTTATCTTAATTGAACAAACAATTGTTTTGAACATGAATACAATAGATTACATAGCATATAACTAAAATGATACTCGTCTCAACCAAAACAAAAAAAGTCATCATCTGCAAATTGCAAGTGTGACTGCTCAAGATTTTCTCAAATAGATCAACGAGAATTTATGTATGTAGTAAATCAAGACAAAAACATTTGAACCTTTCTTTCCCAAGGCGACGTGCAAGCTCCTCAGCCAAGGCTTGACCGGGTTGATCCCCATCAGTGGCAAGTATAATCCGGGATGCCTATCAATATAAACATTGACAAAACAAATGAGGAAAGTTGATAAATGCTGTTTATTTCTGTACATCCAAAAGAGAGGAAGAAGTAATTATAGACCTGCTTTAGTTGTTCTTTGCAGTTCCACAAATACTGATACTTCGTGTCCTAGCTTTACAGAATGATGACAAAAGCATCAGATCCTAACATTATATAAGGGACTAAAGTAAAGACAAACAACAGATAAGTGAAAGTGAAAATTTATCATTGAATCATTTTCTGACACACCCAACATACACACACACACTGTTAGAGATAGTCTAGTTTCTGTCTAGTTCTATCTAGTTTATGTATGCTTTCAGTTGTTAGTCATATTGTTAGTTTTGCACAGCTGTGTACAGCTGGTGCCAGCTGTACAATCTGTTATTTCAGTTTGTAACTGCCTCTCTGCTCTGCTATATATAGCAGTAGCCTCTCTGTACTGATTCAGCTTTTCATAATGAAATCTATCATTTCTTTCAATACTTTCTACTTCTAATATGGTATCAAAGAGCTTCTAGATCCTGAAGCCATGGCTTCTGTCAATCCTTTTGCAAACCCTAGCGCACCTCAATTTACTCCCTCACATCCAATCTCGTTGAAGCTAGATGATAACAACTTTCGACAATGGAAACAACAAATCGAAGGAGTAATTCGTGGCCACAAACTTCAGAAATTTGTAACTGATCCTCGAATTCCGCCGAGGTTCATCACTGATTCCGATCAAGAAAATGCTGAAGAGAATCCTGCGTACAGTGAATGGGAACAGCAAGATGCGCTGATTTCCACTTGGCTCCTAGCTTCGATTTCTGATGTTCTTCTTCCGCGAGTGGTTAATTGTGGTCATTCATGGCAAATTTGGGATGAAATTCACAAGTATTTTCATACACTCTTGAGTACGAAAGCTAGAAAGCTCCGTTCTGAGTTGCGAAGTCTATCCAAAGGTAATCGTTCTGTCTCGGAATTTATCCTTCATGTTCGTTCTCTCTCTGATTCGCTTCTCTCAATCGGAGATCCTATTCCGCATCGAAATCTTTTGGAAGTTGCGCTTGATGCGCTTCCTGAGGATTATGATCCTATCGTAGCTGCGATCAATAGCAAGACGGAGTTCGTTTCTCTTGATGAACTGGAATCAATTCTTCTAGCTCATGAAGCTCGTCTTGAAAAGAACAAGAAGAATGTTCTTCCTGATTCAATCTCTATTAATCTCACTCAATCCTCCACTCAAAGTTAGAATAATGGCAATTTCAGTGGCAACTTTAATCCTTCGAATCCTCCTAGTAACAATTCGTTTCAGAATTCTCAATTTCCAGAGAGTTTTTCTCATGTTACTGGAGGTGAATCAGGAAACAGAGGTGAAGCCTATCGCGGCAACCACGGTGGCGGCCGCTATGGTGGTGGCAGGTCCAGAGGTCGTGGTGGTGGACGATCTGGTGGTCGCTCCAACATCCAATACCAAATTTGCAAAAAGTATGGGCATGATGCTAGCATTTGCTACTATCGGCATTCTAACAATGATCAATATTATCAAGGACCTCCACAGAATCACAACTGGAATTCGTTTGTGTACCAGAGGCCTCCATTTCCAATGATTCAACAATCGCCCAGGCCTCATCACTTTGTTCAATCCTCTACTGCACCACCTAGGCCACAGCAGCCACAGGCTTATCTCACAGGCATTGAGTCTTAGTTTGGCAGCTCCTGGTACCCTGATTCTGGAGCAACCCATCATGTCACTCCTGATCCTTCCAATCTGACTGAGACTGCCTCTCTGGCAAGTTCTGATCAAGTTTTCTTGGGCAATGGCCAAGGTTTGTCTATTAACAAAGTTGGTTCTATGAATTTTAGCACTCCTTCCTATCCCTACACCAAATTCACCTTACACAATCTTCTTCTTGTTCCCTCAATTACCAAAAATCTAATCAGTGTTAGTCAATTTGCTCGTGATAACCATGTTTATTTTGAATTTCACCCTTCCTTTTGTCTTGTCAAATCACAGGTTTCCTCTGAAATTCTGCTTTGTGGTAATGTTGGTCCAGATGGTCTTTACAAGTTTGATCATGTCTCTCCTTCATTCATGTCTTCCTCTCCTAACTGCAGTTCTGTTGCTACTCATACAAATAATGTACCTACTTGTAATTCCCTTTTTGTTTTCAATGTAAATTCCACTCCAAATGTACATGTATCACCAGTTACTGTGAATAAAAGTACTTCTGATTCTATTGTCTCATTGTTCTTACAAATTGTGGCACTCTCGCTTAGGTCATCCACACCATGATGCACTTAGAGAAGCGCTTAAATCTTCCAATATTCCTGTTCCACACAAAAATCCAATGGATTTTTGTGCTGCATGTTGCTTGGGTAAGGCACATCGCCTCCCAGCACCTTCTTCTAACACTATTTACAAATTTCCTTTTGAACTTGTTGTTTGTGATTTGTGGGGACCTGCCCCAATCCAATCCTCTACCGGATGCTCTTATTTTCTAACTTGTGTGGATGCCTTTAGTCGTTTCACTTGGGTCTTTCCTTTAAAACGAAAGTCTGATACTCTTTCTCAATTTATTCAATTTAAAGCTATGGTTGAGTTACAATTTAACACAAAAATCAAAATTGTTCAAAGTGACTGGGGTGGGGAATTTCGTCCCTTTTCAAGTACCTGTCTGCCTTTGGCATTGTCCATAGGCTTGCTTGTCCTCACACCCATCACCAAAATGGTCTTGTAGAACACAAACACAGACATGTAGTTGAAACTGGTCTCACTCTCTTAGCTCATGCATCCATACCCTTCCAATTTTGGGATCATGCCTTTCTAACAGATGCTTACTTAATCAACAGAATGCCTTCACCTGTTCTCCAACATAAATCTCCTTACTTCACTCTGTTACAACAGGAACCCAACCTTCAGTTCCTCAAGGCCTTTGGTTGTGCCTGCTATCCTTTCATACGCCCTTATCAGCAGCACAAGCTCTCTTATCACTCCAAAGAGTGTGTTTTTCTGGGATATTCCTCCTCCCATAAAGGCTATAAATGCCTTAGTCCTGATGGCAAACTGTTCATCTCCAAAGAAGTTGTGTTTAATGAATTTCGCTTTCCATACTTTGAATTGTTTTCTTCAGCAGTTGTTCAGCCTGCACCACAGCCTACAACTCTCCCAATTTCTTCCATACCGCCCACCTTGTCTCCAACAACACCCTCTGTTGCTCCCACTCCCTTTCCAAGTCCTCATGTCAGTTCTTCTCCTCTTGAATATGTCAGTCCAGCACATGTCAGTCCTGCAACTTCTTTTGCCTCACCTGTTCAGTCACCTCAGTCTCTGGCTCAGTCTCCTAGTCCTTCTAGTCCTTTGGGTCAGTCTTCTAGTTCATCTGGAAACCTACCTGAGGCCTCACCAAGTCCCTCCACCTCACTAACTCACTCTTCTTCCTCACCTGAGTCCTCTCTTCCTCCACCTCTCCCTCACAACACACATCCTATGCAAACAAGATCCAAATCAGGTATTGTTATGCCTAGACTTCGGCCTACCCTTCTTCTAACTTCCACAGAACCAACTTCTGTTAAGCATGCCTTGGCTGCTCCCCATTGGGCTGCAGCCATGAAAACTGAATATGATGCCTTACTCAACAATCACACTTGGACTTTGGTTCCCTCTCCACCACACAGAACCCCCATTGGTTGCAAATAGGTGTTTAGGGTCAAAGAGAACCCTGATGGCAGTGTTAACAAGTATAAGGCCCGACTTGTTGCCAAAGGCTTTCATCGAAAAGTCTGATGCGATTTTACAGAGACCTTTTCCCCCCTTGTCAAACCAATCCTTTGTTCGGATTGTGTTGACAATTGCGTTGTCTTGCAACCGGCCTATACAAGAAGTTAGATGTGAACAACGCCTTTTTAAATGGCTACCTACATGAGGAAGTCTACATGCAACAACCTCCTGGGTTTGAGGTGGAAGACAAAACACTAGTTTGCAGATTACAAAAGGCCTTATATGGCCTCAAACAGGCACCTAGGGCCTGGTTTGAAAGGCTGAAAACTGCTCTTCTGCTTAAAGGCTTTGTGGCAAGTAAATGTGACCCTTCACTCTTCACCTTGCACACCGCCACTTACTGCATCCTAATCCTGGTATATGTTGATGACATACTTGTCACAGGAAACTCTCTTCCTCACATTCAGAGTCTCATTGAAGCCCTGAATTCAGAATTTGCCCTGAAACAGCTAGGTAACTTAGACTATTTTTTGGGCAAAGAGGTTACTCATCTACCCAACGGTGCTCTTCTCCTTTCTCAAACAAAGTACATTCGTGATTTGCTATCCAAAGCTAAGATGGAGTCTGCAAAGGGCATTAATACGCCTATGGTTGCTAATCTGAAACTTTCAAAACTAGGGGCTGACTATGTCCATGATCCTTCTTTGTTCCGATCAGTTGTTGGAGCCTTGCAGTATGCAACACTCACAAGACCAGAGATATCCTACTCAGTGAATAAAGTTTGCCAGTTCTTATCTCAGCCATTGGAGGAGCATTGGAAAGTCATTAAACGCATTTTAATGTACTTAAAGGGTACCTTGCATCATGGACTTCTCATTCACCTCTTGCCATTCATGCCTCCTTAACTCTAACCAGGGTTTTGTGATGTTGATTGGGCATCCGATCCAGGATGATAGGCGATCTACTGGTGCTTGTGTGTACCTTGGCCCCAATCTCATTTCTTGGTGGTCTAAGAAACAAACTCGGTTGCTAGGCCCATGGCCGAGGCCGAGTATGTAGTATGGCAGCCTTATGTGCTGAAATACTTTGGATTCGATCTCTTTTGAATCGAAGATTAAGATTCACACTCCTAGAATCCTATGTGATAATCTAAGTCATCGTATCACTGGCTCACAATCCTGTTCTACATTCCATAACCAAACATATGGAACAAGATATTTTCTTTGTTCGAGAAAAAGTGTTAAATCACAGTTTAAGTGTCACTCATGTTCCTGCTCAAGATCAATGGGCCGATGTGCTCACTAAACCTCTCTCATCCTCAAGGTTCAGCATACTCAGAGATAAACTTAGAGTGTTTGATAAGCACTCCTTTGGACAACCACCCTGAACTTATATGGGGGAATGTTAGAGATAGTCTAGTTTCGGTCTAGTTCTATCTAGTTTATGTATGCTTTCAGTTGTTAGTCATATTGTTAGTTTTGCACAGCTGTGTACAGCTGGTGCCAGCTGTACAATCTGTTATTTCAGTTTGTAACCGCCTCTACTTCCTCGCTATATATAGCAAGAGCCTCTCTCGTCTCGATTTAGCTTTTCATAATGAAATCTATCATTTCTTTCAATACTTTCTACTTCTAATACACACAAAAGTAAGATTCAGCATGTTAAGCATAAAACAGACCTTCTCCTTAGGTGGCAAATCCTTTGAGGAGACTCTTGGAGGTGCACCATCGGGAACACTAACACAATTGCGATATCCAGCTTCTTCCATTGCTAGCTTGTCCATTTCACCTTCAACCTACAATATTAGTAGCATAAAGCAAAATTTCAACCTAGAGTATGAAATCAATAGTAGTAGCAAAAAAGCATAATTTCTACAGATGGAATAACACATACAATGATGATATCACTTTGTCCATCTATGTCATCCAATCCATAAAAGATCTTTTCAGTGTTTGCTTCCTGAAATAAAAGGATAGTAGGGGGAAAAGATGTAATCGTTATAAAATCAAACATATATGATATGAGCATAAAACCAAAAATTTGGAAACTGATGGAAAAGAGCCGTGAAGACAATATTATAAAATAAGACAAGAGGGATAATAAGGGCATAAAGATAAAGCTCGGCGCAGTGATCAAAATTTATTTATCATTTTAATAACATTTATAACCCCATACTATCTATTAATTTAGTAAACAAACGTGCTAATATAGTAAGGATATTTTCGGGACTTCAGGGACAAAATATGACAAATAAAATGAAAGAAGTAAGAGAAGGGAAGAAAGAGGAGAGAGTATGTGTAAAATGGTTGTCATCACTAATCTGAACTGAGAATTTTTGGGTCCTCAAATTTTTTTAGGAATAGAAGTCACTTGAGGAGAGAGGCATAACCTGACTTGCAAAATCGTTTAACGAGACAATGAAGTCTAAGAAAGTGCTAAATGAAAGGAAGAGAAGCACTCTAATCCCAATCTATAAGAACAAAAGAGACTAATTGTGCAAACTAGGGATCATGCTCATCAGCAGCACTATAAAATTGTAGGAAAGAATAATTGAATGGAGATTTATGACAAGAGACTCATTACAGAGAACCAATTTGATTTTATCCAAGGAGCTCAACTAAGGAAGAATAGAATACACATTTTGTTACATTTGATGAAGAGATATCAGATGAAACAAAAAGACCTATACATGGTTTCCATTGAACTCATACAATATGTTGTTGAGAGAAGCCTTGTGAAAGGCTCTGGAGTACAGAGGAGTTTTTTTTTTTTTTTTTGTAACCATGTTATAGGTATGAAGTATCCACCACCGTTAGCAGTGACTAATCTCCGTCGGGGAACCTGTTGGGCACACAAGGTGGGTTCTCCCCTCCCAACCAGGTTTCCTCCATACAGAGGAGTTTGTTACTACCAATTGTATAGTGGTATAAATAAGAGAGAAAGGGAGGCATTCAATATTTTTTGGAATTTGGAAGAGAAGTGAGAGGGAGAGTCCCAAGTTTCTCGAATACTTGGGGAATTTGTGTAACATTCATTGTACTTTCTTGTTAATATGAACCAGTACCTATCACAAAATAAGCTCAGTCCACATGCCAATACCTAAAAGGCACAAACCCAAATACTCTTAAAAGAAAACTGCCCGGTTCTCATTATTAGTGGTTGAGATGTTTGACATTTTATTATGCTCATCAAAATATGTACAAGTGTTTTCTATCACTTTTTTTTTAAACTAATTAATTCTCAGCATATCAATTTTAACACTCAATTTAAATATGTACAACTTCAGCAATTGCTTATACCTGCCAAAAGTTCTTGTTGATATCTCGATACTTGCAACTAATAAGCGCTCCATTACGACGATATGTGAATGCAATAACAATCTACCAAACATATGTTAAAGAAACAATTAGGACCACTGATCTTTTACTTATAAAGTAAAAGAGTGAGAATGGGACGCAAGCAACATTAAGTGAGAAAAAATTATGTATTGCCTTTGAATATAATTGAGCTTTCAATTTATCATCTTTCATCAGATAAAAATCACTTACAATCAGTACTTGCTTAACTGGTCAGTGGCCACTAAGTAGAGCTATATTGTTTCAAGTGAATTTGAAATAGTAAATGTTGTCTTTTCTTAAACTCAATGCCTTTTTAATCACCTCGTAGAAGGTGTGACTGATATTAGTCATATCACCAAATTCAAAATTATTACATATATGTCACGGAGCATTTTCTAGTTTTCTAGTAAAACCAAAACCAACCTTGAATTTTTTGCTCTTTGATCTCTCGTTCAATGAAAGAAACCAAATAATCAGAAGGAGGAAAAAAGAGGAACTACCATTACATGGAAGATATATATTCATACTGATAATATTATTTTCCTAATTTTTTTCATCATTTGATTAAGTATATGCACAATCTGTTCTGTCTCGATAACAGTACCAGCAGATTTACCTTGTTTACTAACTGGATCATTGCTATCTTAAAATGAAATTTTCTAAGTCACTCAAACTAAGCTCATAATTTGGGGGTTAAGTGCACCTGATCATTATATTTTTTCTGCATGACAGCATTTCTCTGCAGAGTCTCTTTCGAAATCAAGCGCTCTGCAAAATATGCAAGCAGCTGAAATAAACATTAAACAAAGTTAGATTCGCTACATTGCATGGACATAAACAAATAGATTATAAATATACTACCAATATAACTGAAAAATTATATAATAAGCACAAAACATACAAAGCAGCATATACATCATATATTAATTTTAATCGCCAGAGACTTGTTTGAACTACTGTTTGTAGTGAGCAAACAGGCCACTGCTTTGCCTTAGTTAATTTCATTAAATGCACCTTTGCATTCCATATCCATCAAAAACAAACAGAACATTAAAATACAAAAAAAAAACTCTGATCAGCAACAGAATAAATATTCAATAACAGTGACTCTGCTGCCAAGACATAAATGGTAAATATATTTGAGTGCAGATTATGAGAGTATATACAAGCCTATTAGACAAATATGCAGTGTCATTTTTATGGTCGGGGTAATTACATTAGCAGCCAATTTTAATTGCTTGTTAAAACAGATGAGAGATATCTCTGTGTAGGCAAAAGAATTAAGGCACTTTAACTGAGTGTGACAAATAAAAATGCACGACAATCATAGAGCATAGCACAGGTAGAACTTAGCAATCAATATTGATTGCTTATTCAATAGATAAACAATTGTAATACTCTAACTCTCTCTCATATTCCGGACATTGTCCGTGTCTGAGTGCCCATGGGAAAGGTCCATGTCATGTCTGCTGTCCGTGTCTATGTCCATGCATTATAGACAAAGAGCAGGGGCAAAATTAGGTAAGGCAAAATTTAATGACCTCATTACAAAGCGGTTCTAGCTTCAACTCATCCTCCGTAATTTCCTTTCTTTTCTTAACTTGGGTTACTTGAACTTGACTCATTGCTGTAGGAAGGGAACTGCTACCAGCAAAGGCCTACAATAGAAGGAGGAAAAATGAACTAATTAACACATCCACCTGTGATAAGCGGGACTTCACATAATTTAAAATGAAAAATACCTAACCTGTGTACTGCCTTTCCACCCACACTTTCCACGAAAGCACACCCATAGAGCAGACCCCCTATAACTCAAAAGATGCCAAAATCAAAACAAAGTACTTCTATGATTCGCTAACAAATACAATATGAGATAGGTTTACGAAAAAATGATAAGTAACAGACCCATCTTGTGCAATGTAAAGAGATAAGCTCTTCTCTCCTGTTTCACCACCTTCGCACTAACACACAAAAGATAAGAGTATTAAAAAGCAGAACAAAACAGGTCATAAAAAACATGTTCAAATCCCATTGCGATATATGAAATGGGATCAATGCAGGGAGAATGAACTACTCTCATTGTGTAGTCCTACTAGTAGCCCAAAGTAAAATGTATATTAAAAAAGACAAAACAAAACAAAGCAAGAAAAAAGAAATCCACCAATCAATAGAGATTAGAGCATCTAAGTTAGATGCATTGGTTTTAGATACTCGGTAAACACTCTTCCATTCAATATTTAGTTTGGTAAATAGGGGATTGTGATTTTTATGGGCATAATATTCCCTTGACTCAAATTAAAGTTTCCCCTACAAATAATTACCTTAAATCAAAGTATTTAAATTAAATCAATCCCATACCAAAAAACAAGGGGAAAAGACTTTGTTTTTCTTATCAGTCTTCTAGGACAAAAATTTCACACAACTCCAAACCTAAAACATGAAGAAGCGAAAACAAGGACACAGTATTTGAAAGTCTATAACAGGAATGAATATACAGCAACAGCATACTATAGTTGAAGTCTGCCAGTAGGAGGGGAAGTCCATATTTTTAGACCAAAGCCCAAAACTGGCAGCCAAGGCAGCTGAACCTAGTTCTGATGAGTAGGTTAAACAGTGGTTTGGGGAGAAGCCTGTAATAGAATTGCAGCACTTCCCTTGTATAAAAAACACTACAGTTGATAATTTCTACTTGAAAAGTTTCTAGTGTTAAAAAAGCATTCAACTTTGAAGAAAGAAAGAAATGGGAAGAAAACTACCGAGGGACAAATCAAATTGTTGTATTGCCCAGGTTCACATATTTGAGTTTCCATTCCAATAGCCTCCAACTTCTTCTTCAAAATATTGAATTGCATCTTCACCATAGTATCCTCCGGGCTCTCCAATTGAGCTTCAGCAAACGAAACCAATAACACAAAAAGTTAGTAGCTTGACACAAATTTAGGGCACATTCAACTAAACAGCTTAATTAAGCGCTTGCCCAGTAAGCTTTTCGAATAAGCTTAAAAAAGCTTATTTTCAGAAGTTTAGGTGACAAGCTTATTGAAATAAGCTAAAAAAAACTTACTATAAACTATTTTCATAAATTATCTGCATAAGTTTATTTTCACGAACTCTCGACAATAAGCTCTCAATAAACTCTTCCAAACTAGCTATTAAGGTACTTTTGTCTCCAACAAAACAAAAGGGGTGAATGGGAAGAGAATAGAAGCTTACCTGGCCTAGGGACACTGGTATGAGAAGGACGAGAATACCCATTTGTTTTGAGAGGTAAAGGATGATTTTTGGAAGTGGGTTTGGAACAAAACACTGTAAAGAAGGCTCTGCGAGTGTCAAAATTGTGCCTTTGAGATGAGAGGCTCTTTTTGAGGGTTGAAAAGGAAGTGGAGTTAAACGAGGTTTGGGTGGTCATGGTGGTGAGTTTTGAGGAGGAGTTTGAGAATAAGGGAAGGTTGTGTAGCAGAGTGTGATGACGATAACGAAGATGCATGTTGTGTCTGGGAACAATGAGATGAATGAATGAATGGCTTCTTCTTCTTCTTCACGGCTCCATCACTGCGTGAGGAGGGAACAAGAAAGAGGGTTTAAGGCTTTAAGCCATAGGCTGTGTGCCTTGGAGAAAGAAAACACAAATTCCTTTTATCCCCCTTTCCTAATTTTTGTTTTTCCTTCTTTTTTATTGTATTTAATTTAAAACTATTAGAAAATATTTATTTGATTTGAAGAGTGATTTTGTATTAGCATACAACCAATCAAAATTTTAAGACAACTCTAAAATTATTATAACAAGGATTTTATTATTTTTCTAAATGGTTGCTTTAATGAGTAGTGGTTGTTTGATTTATTTTGTATCTGATCATCTGATGGACAATGTGCTCATACAAGATATATTTTGATTTGAATTGTATAAGATTAATTTGATATATAAATTAGTTTTCTTGTATGGAACACATCAAACTGAACTAATCTTGTAAGTCTATTTATTTTCTATTGAAGTATTTGACAAAATATTACTTTTAAAATTGATTTTATCAAAGAATAATTAATAAGTAAATCACATATAATTAGTGTTAATAATTTGATTTGCAAAATTTTCATGTTATCTAAATATATTAAGTAACTCCTGTATTTTAGATTATGATCATTATTATATTATATGTATAAAATCTAAATTGATCTACTGACGGAGGTTGGCATAAGTGGTGGTGGACTTGTGTCCCTTAATTAAGTGGTTGGGGTTCGAATCCCAACTCTTGCGTATGGAGCGACAGCTCTTGCATATGGAGTGAATTTCTGTTGGGAGTGGGTTTCAAATCTAAATCGATCTCATATATAAAAACTTGTGGATAATAATGTGTACAGATTATTTTATAATTTGTAATTGATTGATAATATAAAATTTTTTAACATACATTGATTAAACTAAAAAGTCAAAACCTATACCCTAAAAAGAAAACTAAAGGTCAAATTTGGTCCCTGAGAAAAACACTCGAGGTCTGAAATAGTCTCTATCCAAAAAAAACTATCCATTTAGTCCTTAAGAATGTGTTTACCGGGACAGATTAATCCAACTGTGAGTTGACCACCTTTGACCACAAGTTACCAGCTTATGTGGCCCACGTTTTTGCTGACTTGTCAGTATCCACTTCTCAAGGGGCTGCCACCATGGAAATTATGATTAAAAAAATTTAAAAAAAAAAACTCACCAGTACAGCAGAAGCCAAAATGCATGTCGTTTCTCCTCCCAGGGTAACTGAAGGGGTGGTCTCTGCAAAACGCATCCCGCTCAGTTTCGTTCACATTTGCTCTGCAAAGAAAGACCACACGAAGGAGAAGAAGTGAAGGGGTTCGCGTCTTCCAACTAGCTCAAGGGTGAAGAATCGCGTGAATCAATCCGATTTCTGAAGGTGATGTTTCTTATTCTTCCCTAATCTCTATGCTTTTGGGTTTTTCGTGTTTGAAATGTGGAGAATCGAGTGTTAGGGTTTAGAGTTTGTGTTATTGCTGATTTTGGCCTTCTCATGCATGGGTGGGTCTGATGTTTCCGTTATTTGGAATGAAGAGTTTAGGGATTTATTGAAAAGTGCTTTTTGGAACAGCATTTTAATGATGCAAACAAACCCCATTGTGGTCCCTTCTTCATCGTTTATCCATTTTTTGATTGTTGAATGCTTATTTTACATACACATGTGGTCCCTTTGTCAATGTGTTGGGTGTGTGTCATTTGGGTGTCGTTTGTGTGGGCCCATGTGTTGGGTGTCCCTTTAACTTCATCTGAGTTGTTTGTTTGTTTCTTGTTTGCAGATGATTACACATATTCGCTTCTTCTTTCACCATGGAGGAAAGCTGGTAAGGCAGGATGGGGTACTAAAATACATTGATGGGAGGGTCAACACCATGCCACCAATTGATGTTGACTTAGTCAACTATTTTGATTTGGTGGTGATGTTCAAGAACTTGGGGTACTATGACTTCAAGGCTATGTGATGGATGCATCCGGGTCGTAAGGATTTTGTGACTGGTTTAAGACCAGTTGAGGGAGACAATGACATCAATCGCATGTGTGAGGTTGCTATGGAGTACAAGGCTGGAGAGTATTACACAATGCACTTGTATTTTGAGCATACGGTTCTAGGTGTGCAAGATGCAGTCTTTGTTGGTCCTGATGAGGTGGAGGAGAATGTTCAGGCAAATGGTTTTACACCAATTGAAGCTTCATTCGATGACTTGGTGACTGATGATGACTATGATAGTGCGGAAGATTCTCCTTATAGGCCTCCTCCAGTGACTGACAGTGATAGTGATGAAGGTTACATGAGGAAGCAAAAAAGAAAAGTGAAGGGGAAGGGGGCAGCCCCCACTGTCTCATCTTTAGATAGTGAGAAGGCTGAAAATCGTGACATCAACTCATTTAAGAAGAATGGTTACCAAACTTACTCTGAGCATATGAAAACCCCAGACTCTACTGACGACGAGGGCAACTCAAGGCCCACATTCCCAGTGTTCAACTCAGATATCTCATTTGGACAGGTTAGGCTACAGCTGGTATGGAGTTTAAAAACTTGGAGGAGTTTAAGAATGTTGTGAAAGACTACAATATTGCACTTGGAAGGCAATTTGTATGGAAGAAGAATGATAAACAGACGGCTAGGGCTATTTGTAAGGTGAAGGAATGTCCATGGGTTGCTTTCTGTTCATGGAATAGCCTGGACAAGATTTACCAGTTGAAGTCTCTGGTGGATGATCATACTTGCTGCAGGGTCTTTAAGAACAAGGCTGCCACCAAGAAGTGGGTTGCTAAGAAACTGGAGAAGTGATTATTGACACAGACTGAGCTTAAAAAGAATCAGGCTTTTGACATTTTCGAGGAGGATTTTACGGTGCACCTTGATGATAAAAAACTGTCAAGAGCATTGAGAGCAGCTAGGCTTGCTGTGGAAGGTTCAGAAAAAGATCAATATGGTAGGACATGGGACTACCTTGCTGAGGTGTTGAAAAGCAACCCAGGATCAACTGCTAGGATGGATGTTTCACCCAGAATGGAAGGCCCCCCACTGTTTGATCGCTTGTATATCTGTTTGGAGGGCCTCAAGTCAGGTTTTAAGACTGGTTGTAGGCCACTCATTGGCCTAGATGAGTGTTTTTTGAAGAGTTATTATGGTGGTCAGCTGCTGTCAGCTGTTGGGCAAGATGCAAACAACCAGTTTTATGTCATAGCTTATGCCGTAGTGGATGCTGAGACAAAGGATAATTGGAAGTGGTTTCTCACACTTTTGGAAGGGGATATAGGCTGTCATGAGAGATATGGATGGAACTTTATATCGATCGTGAGAAGGTATATGGTTACCGTGAATGCATTTGCATTTGTCATATTTTGTAGTGTGTTTCTATCATGTGTAGTGCATGTTAATAGGGACTAATTTGACTCATGATCATGTTTCTTAGGGACTTTACTGGTATCACTTAAAATTTGTTAGGGACTAATTTGTCCCACGAATAATGTATTGAATATTGAATTATGCCTATTATAACTGTTCCAACATATTCATTGCTGCAGGGTTTTGTACCTGCTCTTAAGGAGAAGAAGCTAGAAGAAGCTAGAAAAACTGAAGCTTGAGAGCAATAAGTGGACACCTACCTGGACAGGTGACCCAGACAATGAGAAGTTTGAAGTTCAGAGATATGGGTCAAAGGTTGGAGTGAGCTTGAGTCAGCAGACATGCACATGCAATCACTCGCAGCTAACTGACATGCCTTGTGCTCATGCCATAGCAGCTATAGCCTACAAGAATGAGTGTCCTGAGGATTATGTGCATCAATGGCTGACAATGGAAGCCTTTAATGCAACATATGAGCACTGGATCCACCCAATTTCCAGCAAAGAATTTTGGTCAGAAACTGACTACCCAAAACCTGAACCACCAAAACTGAAGAGGCCTATTGGTAGGCCAAAGAAGCACAGAAGAAAGGATGCTACATCTGAAGAAGCTCCAGGCAGCCAACAAAACAAAGTTAGAAAGAGGTATGAAGTCAGGTGCTTTAAGTGTGGAGAAGCTTGACATTATGAGAAGACTTGCAAGGGACCAGCTAGACCTGAAGTTGCTAGGAAAGGGCATCCAAAGAAGCCTATAGAAAATGCAGCACGAGAAGAGGTGCCATTGACACAATCACAACCTCGGGAAGAAAATGCAACACATGTAACTAGGTGTACAAAGTTTTGGGTTGTATTCATGTGTAATTTTCTTATGACATTTATTTTGTTTCAGACTCAGGAACCAGTTGAAGGAAACCAACAACCCATTCAAGGAATGCATACTACAGACTCTGCAATTCCACAAGAGACTAATCTGTCTCATATGAATTTTGTAAGGGACCATTTTGGCCCACTAAACATTTTGATAGGGACTAATTTGACCCACGATATTTACATGTTCAAAATTCCTCACTGGTTTGATCTGTCTGATTTCAGGAAATGAGTGATCAGAGTACACCACCGCTGCCACCAGCTATAAGGCCAACACCTATCAAGCCGCGTGGGACGGTTAGACCACATTTAACTCTACCCCCTTTCACCCCAAGTCCTTCATCAACAGTGGGAATACAATCAATACGCCCACCACCACCTCCAGTTAGGCCATACAGAGCTCCAACATATGCTCAGGGCGAGGGAACTGTGTCAAATGAGACATTGGCATCAGCAAGTAGTGGGATTGCAGAGAGGCTATTCAAGTTCATTCCAACACCTGGATACAAACCACCACCACCACTGCAAGATAATGGCAAGAAGAAAAAATGAAGAGTGATGTGACAATGCAGAAGGAATTGAGCAACTGATTGAATACATTTGGACATTTGGTCCTTTTTTTGAGTCTTCAGTAGTTTACCAGGTTATATGTTCTAGTTATTTATGACAATGTTTTGTGTGTTTATCTTGTTGTTTGGTACATTATAAGGTTATTTTGACAATGACATGATATATCTGTAATGAATTGACAATGCATATGAATGAAAAGTACATTTTGGAGTTATTTTGTTGGTATTATTTACCTTTCACCTCTTTTACAACTTTGATTAGAAAAAACAGAAATTTCCATTTCATTATAAAAGCCAAAAGGCATGGATTACATAACTTTTTCACCCAAATATTACAACCAGATACTAACCTAACTTTCCATGACATTTACACTACTTCCATACATAAAATATCATAACCATAACAACAAAAACCAAGACAACCCCTATCACAACTCCAAATGATCTTTGGAGATAAACAACATCTTTGTATATAAGCAACATCTTGACTTGCATTTCATTCATCTTTGCTTTCATCTCGCTTATTTCCATCTCCACATGAGGAATTCTCCCATCTCCTATCTCCATCTCCTTAAGTCTCTCTTGTTCCATTTGCGCCTCATATACATCTACCCACACAAATGTGCCACAATGTGGTTTCTTCTCCTGCAACCAAAACCAGCAAGAATGTAAAGAAGATAGGCCAACCAATATGGAACTAAAGTAAGGGATTCATTACCTTATATAAAGGGCAGCCATAGAAGGGTCTATTTGGGTTTTTCAGTGTTCTTGAAGTGCTGATAACACATGGTCTCTTACAAATACAACATGGAGGAGGGAACTTTGGGGTTACAATGCTTGGGGAAGCACTCCAACTATAGTCACGGCTGGACACATTGTTAGACGCCCAACTCATTTCAATGCTGGTCCAACAATGGAAGGGGGGCGAAATAAAAATTAGGGATTCAGTAAGAATTAATGAGTGATAATATAATTTTTTTTAACATATATTGATTAAACTAAAAAGTCAAAACCTATACCCTAAAAAGAGCGTGCAATTCTTTTCGGTTAAATAAGAGTGATATGGATGAATTGATTTATTTTATATTGATTCAATTGACATATATATTTCCCTTAAAAAAATTTGACATATATATTTAATGATCAAAATTTGACATTCTTAAAGTATAAGCTCGGAGTAAATCACGCATAGGCATAGCTAGTTTTGTTTTTGACTGGGCATAGTTAGTGTTGATAATTTGGTTTGCAAGGTTTCCATAAATATGGATTGATATATAGATTTCGTATTGATTTAAGTGACAATTATATATGATTCAATTGATAATATATTTCAGATTAAAAATTAATCTACTCTAAAAAAATAATTGTTTTTTTGACTGAACTAAAAAATAATTGTTGAAAATTAAGTTGCGAGTAAATCACATATTTTTTCTGTTATAGGAAGGGGCAAACCCCCCAAATAAAAAAAACACAAACCAGAAATTAAAACACTAGTAAAAAAGAAATCGCCGTATGATTCTAATGCTAAATTTCGGATTGTTTCAAAAATTTTTTTTTGCTAAATTTCGGATTTTGCACGTTAATAAAAACTAGAGTTCCTACTCTTGAACGTGATTAAGTGGTCTACAATATATCCCCCTCAACGTGCCACGTGGTGCTTATAAAAAAAAATCACCTTTTTAAAATTAATTCAAATACTTCATTTTATTCAAAACCTATTGTATGTTTGAGAAATTGCTTCATAATTAGTGCAAAATGCCAACTAGTTTTATGTACAGAAAGAAACTATTTTTCGATATAATAGAATAGATTAAGGATAGTGTAGTAAATTTTACATTATTTTACTTGTGTTGTCCATTGGTCATCAAACAAAGAGTGTTTTGTGACTCAAACCCGTGGTGTTCTCTTTGTCCAATACCTCAATGCGAATCAAATGCACCTACTACTGAGTTCATTCATGTTACTTTGTTAGCTATAATATCAATGGTTCAAATCTTCAAGTTATCAATTTGGAGAGATTTTTACTTCACTACTACCTCAAAAACCGAGAGTTAGCTTCACATCACCACCTATGATTTTATTTGTTTGTTCTTTAATTTGTTCGTTTCTTTCTAAACCTTGCCAACTGAAACAACCATCATTATATGAATTTTCAGTATTCAATAGAAACATAGAAAACATAAATAAATTGGTTGAAATAAGTTTGCAAATCTACCATATTCGTTTGAAGAATAATGAATAAAACTTGTTTCACACTAAAGGCTGATACATGATTTACCTAAAAAGTGGCATCTGAATTCTGATGCAAACTTACTCCAAACATGCTTTTCATTAGAAAAACTGTGAGCTAACCTATTCCAAACAGATAACTCATACATAATTTACATAAGAAGCACATTATACAAAAACCATATACAAGACTACCATCTTCTAATAGGCTAAAAGTTAACGGAAAGATGTCATCTGTCATCTGTCCCTTAAAGAGGTCTTCAGTTTTGGAACCTTGAAGCTTGAAGAGAACAGTTTTGGTGTTTCAGAGATGAGACCAACTGGGCCTTCTTTCCTCTTTAGGCTTTTATTTCCCTGTACATTAAAGATTCAAGGAGGGGGAAACAAACAAAATAATAAGAAACGCGTTCATTTCTCAATTGTAAAATGAAATTAAACATTGATAGGATCTTGAACCTTTCTTTATCTAAACTTCAACCAACCTGGCATCACTTCTATGTGGTAAATACATACATGAAGGGGACCAGGAACAGACATTGAAGAATAACCAACTTGACTACTAAAACATGATAGATTGCTGAATCTATTTCTAGGTACCCAATAAAATGCAACTCAATAAGCAATATATATGCTAAACTGACCATTATCAGGATGGCAAATCATTGTGAAATGCATGAAGGTGCAGACGTTATAATGATAAGGGGCCTACTGTTAAACATGTATATGTAAGAGGGAAACACTAGTAACTAGTAGGAAAGGGTGGGAACGTTGTAGCAGATAGGATAGTTAGTTAGAACTGAATAACAACCTAGCTGACCCTATAAATGCATGAAATGCATGAAGGTGCAGACGTTATAATGATAAGGGGCCTACTGTTAAACATGTATATGTAAGAGGGAAACACTAGTAGCTAGTAGGAAAGGGTGGGAACGTTGTAGCAGATAGGATAGTTAGTTAGAACTGAATAACAACCTAGCTGACCCTATAAATAGAAGGTAGCAGGGTCTGTTATAGGTAGTTAGAAACTCATCTGAACTGTTGTAGGAGGCCTACTGTTAAACATGTATATGTAAGAGGGAAACACTAGTAACTAGTAGGAAAGGGCGGGAACGTTGTAGCAGATAGGATAGTTAGTTAGAACTGAATAACAACCTAGCTGACCCTATAAATAGAAGGTAGCAGGGTCTGTTATAGGTAGTTAGAAACTCATCTGAACTGTTGTAGGAGAGAAGAGGTAACTATCGAATTTACCTCCATTGTTGTAGTCTTGAGGAGAATAATACATAGGGTATTCTACCCTAATTCATTCAATTCTTTCCTAGTATCAATTGAATCTATCAACTGGTGTCAAAGCTTTACGATCCCGATCGAGAGTTCATGGTCAAGAAGAAAGGAGGAATGGAAGCGCGAGTGGAAGCTGTCGAACATTCAATTCTTTCCTAGTATCAATTGAATCTATCAACTGGTATCAAAGCTTTACGATCCCGATCGAGAGTTCATGGTCAAGAAGAAAGGAGGAATGGAAGCACGAGTGGAAGCTGTTGAGCGTGGGTTGCATGAATCTGAGTTTCGTCTTCAATCAGCGATCCAATCGTTGAAGGAAGAGATGTTAGCGACGGTGAGGGAGGTGGCCGGAAACCGCCATAGGTCCAGTCGCCGGGGAGGCGGCGGCGGCGGCGGCGACAGTAGCAACCATGAGAACCACCACGAGGACGAAGGAGGTAGTGAGCACGGCAACGACAACAAAAACCATGACAAGAGCAAGAATACTCGTCGCGACGATGACGAGCGATTACGCAATGCCACTGTTCAATGGCGAGGATGCACCAGGTTGGATCGGAAAGATTGAACGATACTTCCGATTCAAGAACCTCAATGAGATCGACAAGATGGAAGCGGTGCTGATGGCGGTCGAAGGGAAAGCGTTGTCATGGATGCAGTGGTGGGAATCTTGCACAGTAAACCCTAATTGGGAGGAATTCAAAGAAGCACTATTGAAAAGATTTCAGCCAATACTGATTGAAAATTCATTCGAGCTTCTTTTAGGGTTGAAACGGGAAGGTTCAGTAAGGGAGTATAGGGAGCAATTTGAGGTATTATCGGGTCCTCTGAAGATCACACAACCCGAATATGTGTGTGGAATCTTCGCAAATGGACTCAAGGAGGAGGTGAGGGCTGAAGTCAGGTTGCAGAGGCCAAAAACACCGAAGGAGATGATGGAGATTGCTCTATTGGTGGATGAAAGGAATGAGGTCTATGGAAGGCATGTGAGTATTGTGGCTACACCAATGAATAACCGAGTGAATAGTGGCTACAAGATGTGGAGAAATGACAGTGGAACTAAACCCCAAGGACTCATACAGTCGAGTAATGCCACAGCAGTAACAGGGGAATCAAAAGGAGGTAAAGCTGCTTCATTTAAAGTTTTTCCTAATGATGACTACCATGAGAAGAGGAGGAAGGGGCTATGTTTCACTTGTGAGGAGAAGTATTCACCCTCTCGTGTGTAAAAACAAGCATCTCAGGCTCATGCTAGTAGGAGAAGAAAAGATGACAGAGAGTGATGAGGAGGAAGAAATAGTTTGGGAAGGTCAGTTCAAGGAGCTAAATTTATGCAGTCTTGCTGGGTTAACCTCTAAGAAGTCTTTCATGATGAGAGGAGAGGTTGAAGAGCAACAAGTATTGGTGTTGGTTGACAGTGGAGCTTCCCACAATTTCATTTCAACTCAGCTGGAGGGAAAGTTGAAGCTAGCAACTGAGCCTACTACTCCTTATTGGGTGAAGGTAGGAAATGGGAAGAGAATTAAAACCAGCGGAGTATGCGAATGGTTGGAAGAATTGACCCTGCAAATCAAGAAAGATGGGGTGAAACACGCTTTGAAAGGAGATCCCACTCTTTCTAAAGGAGAGATTTCAGCAAAAGCCATGATGCAGGAGCTGCAGGGTCGGGGAGGGGTATTTGGTGGACTGCAGAGTACTCCAAGATGAGGAAACCACGGTTGTAGACACGCCAAAAGCAGTGGAGGCAGTACTTAGAGAGTTTGATGATGTGTTTCAGGAGTCCTCACAGTTGCCACCAACCCGGAGGCATGATCATGCCATCATTCTCAAGGAAGGGGCTGCCATCCCCAACTTGAGGCCATACAGGTACCCCTACTTCCAAAAAAATGAAATTGAGAAATTAGTAGCTGATATGTTGCCATATTCCAGCCCCATCATATTAGTGAAGAAGAAAGATGGGAGCTGACGGTTCTGTGTTGATTACAGGGCCTTGAATAAAGTGACAATTCCGAATAAGTTTCCCACTCCCTTGATAGATGAGCTGCTGGATGAGCTTGAAGGAGCTGTCATTTTTTCTAAATTGGATTTAAAATCCGGTTATCACCAAATTCAAATGAAAGAGGAGGATATCCCGAAAACAGTCTTTCGCACTCATGGGGGGCACTATAAGTACTTGGTAATGCCTTTTGGCCTCACCAATGCCCCCTCCACTTTTCAATCGTTAATGAATGAAGTGCTCAAGCCTTTTTTGAGGCAATTTGCCTTCGTTTTTTTTATGACATCCTAATATACAGTAAGGATGAAAACAACCATATAGAACACTTAAGGAGGGTCTTTCAATTCTTGAGGCAACAAAATCTGGTAGTTAATAAAAAGAAATGTGACTTTGGAGTGGCGAAAGTGGAATATTTGGGCCACATGTATCGGCTGAGGGTGTTTCAGTCGATCCCGCGAAGCTGGATGCAATGCTGAAATGGCCAACACCAAAAGAAGTAAAGGGTCTGCGAGGGTTCTTGGGACTCACAGAGCTCTCGCAGCGGTTTGTTAAAGGCTCGGCTAGCTAGACCTCTTACCGAGTTACTCAAAAAAGATAACTTTCTATGCTCGATGAAGTGAAAAAGCCTTCCAATCACTGAAACATGTTATGTCTACTGTGGCCGTCTTGGCTGTACCAAATTTTGAAAAGCAATTTGTGATAGAGACTGACACCTCAAGCAAAGGGGTAGGGGCAGTTCTGTTGCAAGAGGGTCGGCCAATATCATAATTTCAGCCAACAGTTATCCATCCGAGCACAACACAAGTCAGCCTATGAAAGGGAATTGATGACACTAGTTATGGCAGTACAAAGGTGGAGACATTACCTCTTGGGACAACATTTTGTGATCAAAACGGACCAGAAAAGTTTGAAATTTCTGACTGATTAGAGAATCTTGGGGGAAGAACAATTTAAATGGACCTCTAAATTGTTGGGATTTGACTTTGAAATGATGGCACTAGTTATGGCAAGTACAAAGGTACATTACCTCTTGGGACAGCATTTTGTGATCAAAACAGACCAGAAAAGTTTGAAATTTGACTGATCAGAGAATCTTGGGGGAAGAACAATTTAAATGGACCTCTAAATTGTTGGGATTTGACTTTGAGGTTCAGTATAAACCCGAGGTTTCAAATAAGGCAGCAGATGCTTTATCTAGGCAAATGATAGCTGCTGATGAGAAGATAGTACAGCTGCTGCAACAGGTTATTCTCAAGCCACTTGATTTTCCGAAATTCTCAGTGAAGAACGGTGTTTTGTTCCACCAAGGCAGCCTAGTACTTCCAAAGCAATTTTCCAAGATTCCTACGATCCTTTCTGAGTTTCACTCGTCTCCACAAGGGGGTCATTCGGGTTTCTTCCGCACATATAAGAGGCTAGCTGGAGTATTTTACTAGGAAAGAATGAAAACAGATATCAAGCAATTTATCGCTAAGTGCAGTACGTGTCAGTAGAACAAATATGATACCCTGTCACCCGCGGGTCTCCTCCAACCTCTGCCGATTCCCTCCATGGTCTGGTCGGATATATCTATGGATTTTATTGGTGGATTACCCAAGGCTCATGGCAGAGATACGATCATGGTAGTGGTGGATCGCCTCACCAAATGTGCTCACTTCCTGTTATTGGGATAGCCTTATACAGCTCAAGAAGTCGCAGGTGTGTTCATTGTGGAGGTGGTACGACTACATGGATTTCCAAACACCATCCTGTCGGATAGAGATAGCATTTTTCTAAGCCAAATTTGGAAGGAACTATTCAAGCAGGCAGGCACTCAGCTAAAATACAGTTCCGCTTTCCACCCCCAAACCGATGGTCAAACGGAGGTGGCCAATAGGTGTTTGGAGGCCTATTTGAGGTGTTTTGTGGGAGATAGACCTCGTTCTTGGCCTAAATGGTTGTGCTGGGCAGAACTATGGTTCAACACAGATTTTAATGTGTCTATCGGGATGACACCATTCAAGGCTCTTTATGGCAGGGACCCTCCTCTAATAGTTAAGGGTCCCACATTTCCATCTTCTATAGAAGCTGATTCAGCTCTATTGGAAAACAGGGATACTGTGCTGGATCAATTACAGAAAAACCTGACTATAACTCAGCAGCAGATGAAAAAGCAGGCTGATAGGCATCGCAGGGATGTTACCCTTGAGGGGGGAGATTGGGTTTACTTGAAAGTTGCTCCATATAAATGGAAATCACTTGCTAAGCGCAGAAATGAGAAGTTGAGCCCCCGTTACTATGGTCCCTTTCAGGTTCTAGAGCAGATTGGATTAGTAGCCTACAAACTGGACTTGCCTGCTGAATGTAAAATACACCCTGTATCAGCAAGTTGAAGAAGGCTGTCCCTGCTGAGTATCAGCCGCAACAATTACCTGCAGCTGTACTGGCAGCAAACTGGGAACTCCAACCACAGATTGAGGAAGTGTTGGCCCTGTGATACAACAATAATAGAGCTGCTGAGGTATTGGTTAAGTGGGCCAGACTGCCCGAGTGTGAAAATTCGTGGGAAGTTGTTGACAAACTCCAAGCCACATTTCCAGAATTTCCCCTTGAGGACAAGGTGAAAGTCCTAGGGGGAGTATTGATAAGAGGCCTACTGTTAAACATGTATATGTATGTAAGAGGGAAACACTAGTAACTAGTAGGAAAGGGTGGGAACGTTGTAACAGATAGGATAGTTAGTTAGAACTGAATAACAACCTAGCTGACCCTATAAATAGAAGGTAGCAGGGTCTGTTATAGGTAGTTAGAAGCTCATCTGAACTGTTGTAGGAGAGAAGAGGTAACTCTCAAATTTACCTCCATTGTTGTAGTCTTGAGGAGAATAATACACAGGGTATTCTACCCTAATTCATTCAATTCTTTCCCAGTATCAGTTGAATCTATCATATAACTGGATTGCAAATGCTGCACAGCAGAAGACATTACTTGCTGACATTCAGCAAATCATGGATACACTAGGTTGTCATCCAAAAAATTGAAGGAGCTTTACAAGAATCACATTATTTTAGCAGACATGGCTCCTGTGTTCATTTTAGCCATGCAAACCTAACACACGGGTTATGGTTTATGTGACTGTGAGGACTACAAATAGCATGTTTTTGTTAAATTTCATCTCAAATATTGTTTGTATCTTGGAAATGGGCAAAACATACAAGAGTAATGACACTAGCAGTAAACGGACACGACTGACATGAAGCAAAAGAAGTTAAACCGTACAACATAGGAAGATAAGCAATCAGCAAAGCATGGGCTATACCTTTTCAGAGAAGTTTGCAGGAACAGGGGCATCAGGTGTTGATATTTCTTTCTTCAAGGTTGTATTTCTTATACCTCTGCTGCTCTTACCGACTCCTGAGTCAGAAGTTTTAGTTACTTCCGTGCAACGGTTTAAAACGGGTGTAACTCGGTTGTTCCTGGACTTTCTTAAAGAATCCAACTCCACTGAGAGTCCAGATATTTCTTCTTTTAATCTTTTTGTCTCAGCCTCCATATCACCCACTTTACTTTCCAGCTGTGAAATTGTACTATCCTTTTTATTATTTTCTGACTGTAGTTGCTCCATGCTGGAAACAAGTATCTTTATCTTTTCATTTGCCTTCTCTACCTCAGTTTGTTTACTCCTTAATTTATTAGTGTATTCATTCTCCATTATATTATATTGATTCCACACAAATTTCTTTTCTGCCAAGAGTGCCAATACCTCAGAACTTTGTTCCAAAGCAAGCTTCTCACATTCACCTTTTGACCTTCTCATTTCATCCTTGGTTTTCTTGGAACACGTGGACTTGTTCTCACTAACTGTGGTTCCTTTCTTCCTCTTCTCAGAATCCTTAAATACTGTTTCCTGGACCTGTCATAAAGTGACTTCTCAGCATAATGAAATGCATAAAGAATATCAGAAAACTCGAGAAATATGCAATGCTGACAGCTAACATACTTCTCCATTAGATGATTTGCGAGAAAGGCATTCAAACCAAGCTTTAAAATCTTCCAACTCATCCTCTGTATGCTCTGCAATTAAAAGATGAATAAAATGAAGTCACGATTGCGGTAGAAACATTTAAAATTTACAGATAGTTTAAACCTCTGTATTTCAACAATCGACAAAAATTTCAGTTGAGTCCCAAAACAAAACACAATTATCGATAATTGAAACCAGCTTAACAGAAAAACTCTCACTGTAGCAAAATAGCAGTGACCCATCACCCATGGGGATAGAATCCAGGACATTAAAAAATGGAACAGGTATTTCACCATCAAGGTGTCGCAGTCATGTAACACATTAAGTTATTCACACTGGAAAAATGTAAATAATCCCAATCTAGAGGTATGTTACAAGAGTCAGTGGAATTATCCTTGATGGATAGGAGAATTTCACCATCTAAGCCAAGTCTTACAGTCACTGATCACATAAATTTATTCACATATAAGAAATCATAAGTTCAACTATGCTGCAATGCAAATAATTCCCAGTCTGGGGGTTAGAGGGCATGCATGTAGCGTCCCTCACAACAACCCAAGCATTTAAAACAAAGAATATCCACATTATCATAAGAAACAATCCACCCAAGATAACAAAAGAACCATGCACTCTCCATGCTTCATTGAAACAAGAACTAACTTTCATGAATAATAGAACATCAAATTCAGAATCTACCACCATGAAAAGTAAAGACAAGTAAACAACCTATTCCTTGCTACAAAGTACAAACACCAAAATCCTAACTTGATCTTCTTTTTAACCCCCCTCATAAAAAAAGGAACAAAATTTATGATAAGAAACTAATGAAAGCATGAAAAGGAAAAGGCACATACCCAAAATCCATTTTGAAATAGAAGCCTCTCTGTGCTTGTAACCTAGCGCCATATCTGCCTTCGCTGCTTCGAGCAACCGTTTTTTCTCTTCAAACATCAAAATGCCCTTCATCTACACAACAATTACAAAGAATATTATACACAGGAAGAAAAAAATCAATTTTTTTTGACAGAGAAGGAAACCCTAAAAGAGAAATTTTGATAAATTACCTGTGAGATTTGGTCGTTGTGGATGCGAATATCGGAAACCCAAGAATCGTGCTGCATTTGGAAACGATCTTGGAGGAACTTATGCTGAGTAGCGAGGGATTGAATCTGGTTTTGCTGGTTGCGAATCATCTGAAGCAGCAAGTTGAAAATGTTGTCCCAGTTTCGACGCTCCGAGGAAGAAGGTTTGGTTTTAGTGTCGGGCATTGCGAAATAAAGAAGAAAAAAGAGAGTGATAGATAGATGAAGATTATTGTTTGTTTGTTTGTATCAGAAATTCAGAAGAACTGAACTGAAAGAGCAAAATCAGAAAACAAGACACCAACGGTCGAATTTTGCGTCAGAGCGAGAGAGAGAGAGAGAGAGGGAGAGAGAGAGAGTTTTCAAAATAAATAAATGCGTTTTGTATGTACTCCATGAATGAATGGTTGGTGGGCTTTTAGTAATTAAAACCCGGCCCAAAAAATATTTTCGTCAACAGATCCGTTTCTAAGCCCAAAATCAAAATTTGTGAAACAAAAAAAAAAGGTCAAGTAAAAAACGTTAGTATGAGTAAAACTGGGTTGGATCCCTTAAGCTCGGTCTCGAATTCGAGCCTTGTCAATGGAAAAACGTGTTTAGGAGGAAAAACCCCAATAAAGGTGGCAAGTCAGATTCCTCAACAGAGATTAGTCATCGACGAAGTCGGTAGATACTTCACACATATGTCATGGTAAAAAAAAAAGTGCCTACATCAGTTGACACTAACTAGAGAGAAAAAGATGAGTTGCGAGTGTGTATTTGTGTTTGGTTCACTAGTTTTCACCCTTCAACATGGTTCTACCATGGTCAAACGTGATTTAACAAAAAGAGTTTGATATTTGGCTCCAATGGTCGAAAATTACTTCTGGCCCCAAAACCACCTTCATCTGGAAGCTGGAATTTGTAGCTTCCACGGTGATGAAAAATTGATTCTGCATATAACTCCCTCCATTACCCTCAATAACTCCTATTCCATTTTCATATACAAAGGTAACACCTACTTCAAAAAGGAAGGTTTCTTATTGCTCATGTCAATGCTTTGTGAGTCTGATTAACTTGGATCCACCTCCAGTTTTAAATATAGCTTCTTCAGCAAAGATGAATCATGTGCGAGACTCAATTCGAGATCAAATTATAGAGTACAAGTAAAATAATTAATATCATTGTTATGTTTCAACATTGTATTGCACTATAAATTATATTCCATGTTCTTTTTTTAGATACTTCAAATTTAATAGTTATGCTAATTTAATACTTTTATCGTCCATTTCATCAAATTTTAAGTTTTTACTACTATATACATTTTCCTTCAAAAGATAAAATAACTTGTATATAATTATTTTTAGTTTCATAATTTAACATAAATTAAAATAATTATCTTAATATATTAATGGCAATGAACCCATTTTGATAGTTGCACACCCAAAAACAATTTTGATCCAAACCATCTAAACAACAAGAATTGATAAAAATGACTTCTTCCATGAATGCATCCAAACATAGTGCATGTTTGGATTCACTTTTGTTAGAGGCAAAAGTGATTTCAGAGATAAAAAATTGATTTTGACATGTTTGGATGTACTCGACTAAAATTGATTTTGCATCTGGAATCAATTCCAACTTGAAGCTAGAATTTGTAACTTCCGCCACAAAACGTGATTTTTAGTATCAAATTACACTAAATTTTACATCAAACTTACTTGCAAAATAAAAACATCCAAACATAAATCACTTCACTTCAAACTCAATTCTATTAAAATCAGTTCGACAAACAATTCTATCCAAAATCACGTTTGTCAAACGCTCATCCAAACACACACATAAATCACTTCACTATCAACTCACTTTTAACCGAAATCAATTCTACAAAATCAATTTTTTCTAAAATCATATTTATCAAAAGCTAATCCAACAAACACACACTTAGATGTGATTCCGAAGGACATAGTCGAAGAGTTGAGTCAATGACTTCGAAGAGCTGCAGTTGTTTGCACAAGAATGTAAAAATGTCCTCCATTACAACATAGTTATACACTCATAATATACAACCTTGATGATGCGTATTCTTAAATCTATGTCCATTTTTATATACTTTGATGGAATTACCTAGTTTGCAATTGTATATGGCTCTGCATTTTCAATTATTCTCTTCAAAGCATCAGCTCCCATGTATTTGAGAACCTATGCCCATAAACCACAATTGAATAATTATATATAATGAAGAACACACATTTTGCATTTAAAGGCAAAAAATAAAAGCATTATATGTCATTAACTGAGTCCCGAAAAGTTCATTTTCTTAGAAGCTCCAAAAGCCATTAGTGAACCAAATTTTTGCTTGCCTTATAAAGGGAAGAAAATATGAATCTAGCATACATAGGAAGTTATCTACTGATTTTCTTTTTTAATTCCAAAGAAAACTATTATATGAAAGAATAACAAAAAAAAAAAAAAAAAATTGAAAATCCAGAGTCATACCTCGTTTGCATCTTTGAAAGAGGTGAATTCATCTTTTTTTGGCCAGTGTACTTGCCAACACCTGATGTCCACAAAAAGAGAAAAATAAAAAATAAGTAGGTGAATACGAGGTACATGGTGCAATGTATAAGTAAAAAGCAATTAATCAAATGTGAGCATTATAATCCACAAGCCTCAAGTCCAGTGAAAAAAAACAGAATGCATGACCTATCCTCAAATCCAATAAACTGTTAGAACCATTATATAAGTGATAGATTCCGAATGCAATCTTGATTTATTTATTTGTATATAGACAGCTTTGTTAAATTTGGCAAGATATTTTATGATTGAAACTGCAATGAAGGCATGAAACTAAAATCTATAGATGGTACAATTAATATCTATCTGTGTGTTGATCACCAAGTTGTAGGTCTTGGGTGCACACAAGCTATGCAACAATGTGCACATCCAAGTCTCAAGTTCTAGGTTCATATTCATAAGTTCCTCACTACAAGAAGAAAAATAACTGACAGCATATATAACCTTTCTTGGCCGAGGCGGCGGACCAGCTCTTCAGCTAAAGCTTGACCTGGTGGATCATTATCAGTTGCCAGGATAATGCGAACTGCCTAAAATAACAGAGGAAACCGAACTGTTAAACTGTTCACTTCTGCTCCATAAAGATCCAACTGAAAGGGAAGACACCAAATACATGTACCTTATCCAAGTACTCTTTGCAGTTCCACAGGTATTGATATGCAATGTCCTGACTTCATAAAGACAAGCATGCACAAGTTAATAAATTAAAGAGATAAGTTTATTGGTTGAATCAAATGGTTAAATAATAACTCAGAGACCGTAATAATATCTTTTACTTTGTTTTGTCACACAATATTTCTTAGAAGCTATCCTTGACAACCCCCCCCCCCCCCCCCCCCCCTCCCACACACACATACACCCCAAAAAAACTAAGAAAGATCTTATTTGCAACAGTTAGTATCTATATCATTAAATGATTTATCCTTATATTATCACATTTTGACCTACCATAGCGAATTAAAAAGATTATAAGAGCTAAATAATATAGGTATTCCAATACTTCATTGAAATTTTACATGTAAGTTTCAGGCAATTCATAATGAATACACTAACAACAGTGCAAACAGGCAACTTGAATTTCATTAGGAACCAAAGACCACAATCTAATACAAGAAAGATAGATTTTGATGAAGAAGAAAAAGAAGAACCACTGATGTTTGAATCAATAAGGCGTTAAACTGACACATTCACAGCCTTAAAAGATTAGTGCAAACAAATTATAATAATAGCATGAACCTTTTCTATTCGTGGCAATTCTTTTGGAGAAACCTTTCCTGGTGCACCCCCTGGAACGCTGACACAATTCCGGAAGCCAGCCTCTTCAAGTGAAAGCTTATCAATTTCCCCCTCAACCTATTACAGTCATCAGACTGTAAGAATATCTTCAACTCTCGTTTTGAAGTTTTCATTTGGGGATCGACAAAAGGTAGATAGGGATCGAAAATAAGTGAACAGAATTTACAATGACAATTTCAGCTGCATGGCTAATGTCGTCAATTCCATATAGTATCTTCTCTGTGCCTTTTCCCTGAACATCAGGTTATTTAGTATCAAAATTGTATTTCATAGCAAAATAGCAAAAAATTCATATGCAAGCAGCTAAACGTTCGAAGGTTCCAAAATACAATTGTAGTCCCCCCATGCTTTATACAGTTATCTATAAACTACTAGCATGTAGATCGACTGATAAGATGCACCTTATCAGCTGTTGATCGCTAACTTAAGAGTCGACTGGTGAGTGATAGAATCAAGGGGTGATTATTGGTTGTTCTGGAATTTTCTGATACAGATTTGTATTGCTTTCCCTAAACATCTTCAAATAGAGGTGTAGGTCCCGAGATGAAAGAAGCTTCGAACCTGCAGCCTTTATGTTAAAGCCTCTAACATAATAGTGGCTTTTCTTAGTAAGTGTACATAACATGCTTGTTATCGTTTCATAATACATTTTTGCTGAATACTTTTTGTAATCATCATCGATGTGGCAAGTTAATCAATGATTGCCTTCTTGGATCAACTACTTTGATCAGGTGAATTTGTCAATTTGCACATCTACATTATTAGCCTTAGCCACAAGAATAAAGGAATCAATTGCTTAACTGTGTTTGAACTTATATGCTATTATTGTTTCAATGAAAATTATATGAAGTAACTCAAGTTTAAAGCACCAGCCTGACAATGTTCAAACTGGAAAATTACCTGCCAAAATCTTTTCTCCATTGTTCTGTACTTGCAACCAACAAGCAACCCGTTTTGTTTATAAGTAAAAGCAATGATAGCCTGCATAAATTTTGCAAACACAATTAATTTAAGAACTTCTAACCAGACATGTTCTGAAGAACTAAACCATGTTTAGAAAATGTTTTGGAAAAATACCAAGTAAACAGCAACAAAGTCAGCAAATAGAATAAACAACAGTTATGATAATTAGCATGATCCACTCCATGATCTTGAACCCACCAAAACTAAAGAAAGGTTCACTTGAAAGAAAGAAAAAATGCAGTCTCTCTCTGGTTTAAATATAAGGATTATGACTTCATCCACTATTGCACCTTGAAGGTTGCATTGCAGTGAATGAGACTACTAGGGAACAGATAAAAAACCAATACATAAACCCCAAAAAAAAGGGTATGCACATGTTTTAGCTTTGACCTGTTAAAAAACCTTAGATTTCAGAATTTCTTCAGATCACTACTCTGCAGTAGAATAAACCTTAGTAGGCGCACATCTGACATATTGGTCTAGACTTCATGGAGACAAACATTTTTATTCCCTTCATTACATAAAAGTATAAGTAGTGATGCAAACATATGCTGCACATCAACTTTAAAGCTAAATCCCTATTACAAATTTACAATTTCTTAATCAATCCATATAAATTTATTTGGTCATTGCTATATCACCATCAACTACATTCATAAGCCACTCTCTTTAGGTTGAAAATCAAAAACCACACTTCATGTCCATCTTTACACATTTAACATCAGTCTTCAAGACTATGCTCGTGATGCCAAGATTAGTGAAGAAACTCTATTTCCATAATAAAAATCCTTTTATCCCATGACTGATTAACCTTCATTGTTATTTATGTTGCTTAAAATGGCCAAATTTAATGTTTAATTTATGCATAATTTTCCTTGAATATGTCACATAACTCCACAAAGTCAGGTGGTTGCTTTTAAATCCATTCATGATCTGTAATTTAGATAGGCTACCTATCATCAATCCCTATCACATTGAAGAATTTATCAGTCTAAATTTCATCGTAATTACTTCGATCTTTACAGCAGATCAGAAAATATCATCTCCACCCCAAATGGTATATAACCAATCAGAAAAGCAGTTATATGAGTACTGCAGAATACAGTATATAGAACACCAATTTTACATCTGGATTCTTTTTTTCTAGCAACTAGCAAGAACAAATTTTACAATCATAAAACAAGAAATTTTGGAAGTTTCACAATAGCACTGTTGAAAATACCTTACTGTCAGACAATTGCCTTACAGCATTTCTGCTTAGGGTTTTCTCCGATATCAGTCTCTCCTTAAAGTAAGCAATAAGCTAAAATAGGGAAAAGGAAAATCAATACATAAGCAAATAATCTGACTAACAATTGAAAATAGAAATATATAGACACAACATGGACACACACATGGAGAAACTGCCTATGATAAGGGCATATATTTATACTCATTCAAGACAGTAGCTTTACCTTCTTTGCTCCCAATTGGCTTATACCAAAGTTATTATCCAGCTTCACTTGGTAGCCTGATTGCATATTTGAGCATCTAAGACCACACTATTAGTCATAACACAAACTTTCTAGACCTCTATTGAGTCCAATATTGATATATTAATTAACAAGCCACTGGTGATGCAAATTGGCAGAGATACTACAATATGAGGTGCTTAAAGATGATGAGTGTGATTTCACCTCATATTTCATTGACATTTTGCATGCATTTTAATATAGTTTAGGTATTTTTAATTTGATTTTGGTTAGTTTTTACCTTGGAACGGGTAAGGCGGTTTTGTAGTGTTGTTGTGCAGGAATTGAGGATTAAAATGCTCGAGATTAACCATGATGGAGCTTGCATGAAGATGGAGCTTGAAAAGCAAGAAAATGAGCCAAACAGAGCCCATCACGGCCATGATCGAGTAGAGCTGAAAAGAAAGAATGGAAAAGTCAGAGCTGGTCACGGCCAGGCCGTGATGTCCATCACGGCCGTGACATGTCAGCTGAACCAGACCCTCACAGGCATAACTGATCACGACTAGGCCGTGATGGTGGTTACGGCCGTGACAGACCAACCAGTGAAGCAACCTCCAAGGCAGAATCCGTCACGGCCTACCCGTGACAGGCATCACGGTCGTGACGCGCAATATACGGATCTTTAGAAACTAATTTGATCTGAATTTGTGATTGATTGGGATTCAAGTTACCCTAATCTATAAATAGAGCACTTAGGCTCGAAAATAGAGAGACTTTTTGGGGGACTTTGGGCTGCTACCTTAGGCAAAATTAGGATTTTCTCTTCTTCTTCTTCTTCTCCTCCTCTCTTAGGTTTTCTTTCATATTTTTGTTAATCAAGCTTGCTCTTAACATGGCAATGCTTGAGTAGTAGTTTTATTTCTAGGGATTGGGGCTATGCCCAAGATCTGTTTTATGTTATGAATTGATGTTTTCCCTTTGTTAATTTCGATTTCGCTTTCGATTTGGTTTCTATCGCATGAATTACTTGTGAATCTGGTGCAAACTTGCTTGCATGTCATAGATACTCTAAGGAGGAACCTAGCGGTGAACTTAGGTATCAGATCTATAGGAATCAAACTTAGGACTTAAATCACGAGAGTTAGAAGCGGTCCTTCGAGGGTTTACGAATTGTCACAAAGCTTAAAGGGTTCAATCTAAATTCAATTACCACGAGATTAGGGGTTGGTTTAATTGGGCACGGTTTTTGTAACCCGACATTCGCCTTCAAAGCAATTTTGATAATTAACAAGGGGTAGTCAATTTGGTAACATGAACAATCTTGTTGGTAACCCAATTCCTAGGAATCTCTTTTGATTTGAAAAACCCCTAATTGATTTACTTTCCTATTTTAATTGATTGCGTTCTTAAATATTTGATTTTCTAAGTTAATTCTTATTACAAAAATCAAATCTTTTCCAAATCCTTTTTATATAGTCCAGTTTAATTGATTTAATAATTAATTGTTGTTTGAGATCACGGTCTCTGTGGGATCGATCTTTTTATTACTTGACGACGAATCTGGTACACTTGTCGGAATCCAGTCCCATCAAAAGACCATTATATTATTGAAATCAATTTGACCTTTGAATATAAGGATAGGCTGTTAGTGCTGAAGCTTATTTCAAAACCTCGAGGGAATCCTAAGTTATTGATACAATTCTGATTAAAAATTAGAAGAAGAATGTCAAAAGTATAAGAAAGCCAAACCCTATATTTACTTCAGCTAAAATGGTAAATAAAATGCATTACCACTCTCAATACTCTTAAGAGTGCTCATTTTGTACTGAGAGAACAATGAGCATGTCATTAATCTTCACTAACATAATCAATTTTTGCTACTTCATCTGAATAAGAGAATTTCAGATTCAGAAGACCTCTAGTATAATAACAGTTAACAACAAAAATAGGAAGATAGCTCACTCTCAGGAATTGGCAGTTATCTATCCCTATAATTAGCTACTGAAATTGGAAGAAAAAAAAAAACCAATTTGAATACCTTAGGACCAAGTGGTTCCAATCCTAAGTTCTTCTCAGTCATTTGTCCATAAGGCTTGGCACAAACCCTACTGTACACTTCCTTATCCTTTGCAAAAACCTATAACCAAACAATCATGTAGAAGTATGTCACCTCATAAGAAATTTTAAGTTTGAGAGGAGACATTATGTATATAGTTGGGTAAGGTAAGGTAAGGTTACCCGACCACCCCAACCGCATTTAGCTCGAAAACACCTCCACATTGCAAATTCACTACAACAACCATTTGCTAGGAACATGTCACTCCAAAAAACATATAATCATCACCACATCTCAAAGCAGCTAGCAGAAGAAGCTTACCCATCAGGAATGATGTGAAAGGACAAACTCCTCTCCTTTAACTGCCCGCCTTTGCACTATGATATCAAAACAAACAAGATTAAGAAACCCACTTGAAAACTTTATACATACATGAAAAGATTGAGTTTAATTGGTATGCAAGATGACTGTAAAGTTTTTTGTACTATCAATCAATCAGAAATCATGGATCATGTTATGCATGAATTTTAAGGTAGTTAGAATAATAGTTTTAATAATGTATCAATCTTCTATTGATTGAAAGTGAAAAAAATCTTTACACTTTCGGTACATACCAATTAAATCTCAAAAGATTTGTTGAATAAATTGGACTACAGTTTTAGGAAAATGATACCTTTGGACAGAACAGGTTATAGTACTGCCCAGGCAAACAAGAGTTGTCCAAGCTGATTCCAATAGCTTCCATCTTCTGCTTCAATATTTTCACTTTAGATGCATCAAAGGCATTGTCCACATCCTCCTCCACCCCATCTTCAAAAACAATCCAAATTATCATGTTAGACAAAAAAAAACATTTACAATAAATGGGAAAAAAGAGTATAACAGGAAAGGACAAATGAGGGAAATTGAGGAGAAGAAGGGGTACGTGGAGTGCAGGGCACATTGGTGGCATGAGCTACAGAAAGGGACCAAACAGTGCCTAGTCTTGGGGGTAACAGTGGTGCTGCATAGGTTGTTGGAAGCAATTTGGAGAAAAGGAATTGGGTCAGAGGACGACATAGCCATTGGTTCTGAATCACTGACATGTTTGTTTCTGCGGTTTTGAATTTGATTCGATTTTCATCTCTGGTTTGCAGTCCACCCTGTTCTATCTTTATCTGTTGCACTTGAACACTGAATATCTATTTTGTCAATTTTCGACCATATGATAGTGAAAAGATACAATTTTTTTTTTGTTGGTAGATAAGAGGGCCTAAGCCCTGTTGATCAAAAAAAAAGGAAGGGCCTAAGCCCAAAGAGGTACTATCTTATATAATAGTGTTATCTCAAGATACATATGATAGACATTTCATGTTATTTTGGTTTAATAATATGTGATTTTGATCTTTATATTTATTTTTATACATATTTGGTTCTCTTATTTTTTTTTCAATATTGCAAATTCGATTATTATGTGTAATGTCTTTTAATTTTTTCAATGATTAACATGGATAAACCACTCCTTAAACGCACAGAACCTCTACCAATTTTGTACTAAAATTAATCTCTCTTAAAAAATTGTCATCTTACCCTCATTTTTCTAACACCAATTTTTACATAGCATCCTTATTCAAATCCTTAAAAAATTCAAACCACCCTTTTTAAATCCTCAAAAAATCCATATCACCAATTTTTTTTAGCAAGGGAAAAAAAAAAGTGGTGAGAATAGTATCTCCGTTTCTCCTATTAATTACACAGTGCTTGCAATTTTAAAACGATAACTAATTGGTAATAGCTGATCAAGAAACAAAAGAAATGTAAGGATTGTTTCTTTGTAATGACCCCTTCAATCTCAATTGAATGAACCCCTGCAATGGTCATTTTTCTGGTCTTTATAATAATTGTTACTACTAATTTGGTAATTTGTCTAAGTGATATTCAGCTAATAATGGAATTTTAAGTGATGGCTATTTTTCCATCATGTTGTACCACTGTGTCCATGTGATCATCCTCCCCCTCCTTCATTTGCTCCACACCACCATCAGGTATGCATGATGACCAAAAGATTGGTACCAAAGTGCATGCAGCTTGTATCACAAATCCAATTGGAAGTCCTGAAAAGTCACTTCCTGTTACCTTGATGTATGATGCCAGTGCAGCACCAAAGTATCCACTCACAATGAATGCAAGAGCTATAGCAGAAGAAAGAAATGCCACTATGGACCCTTCACACCCCAATGGACATAGCTGTGCTATTAACACATTGAATGGCAGAACCTTAAAGTAAACTATAACCTCAATGAATCCTGAGAAGATAACATATAGTGAGTCTGGCACCCCCATTTCTCTATATAAACCTCCCACAAACAAGAAATCTGAAATACTGAAGAATGCCATCACAACATGAATTGCTGATATGAGTTTCCTTGGTGGGATGAATTTAAGGTATTGGTTATATATGATGCCCCATAAAAGCATTGTTGCATGGCCAAACACTTTGGAGATACCCAATACTGAAGAGTCAACTTTCAAATACTGTGTTTGGTAAAAGAACATGGTGGCTGTGAGTTGAGGAGTGATGGCAATAGATGATGCAAACCATGATATTGAATAAGCAATTTCAGGTTTTCTTAGAGCAACCAATAGCTGTGAAACCTGTTTTCTTATCCCAACTGATGGAATCTTTTGGAGCCCAAGGGAGCTCTCACGAACAGAAATGGTTATGAAAAATTGGAGAGCAGCAAAAAGGCTGAAAATGAAGAACACGTGTTGTGGGGAGAAGTAGCTAATGAAAATGCCACCAACAAGGTTTCCAAGGACTGCACCTATAGCAGTAGATATCCAACAAAATGATTGGAGAGTGCCTAGGGAGGAAGATGGTTGTTGGGAGTGCTTGGTTGAGGAAGGTTTACTCACCTCTGCAACAATGGCATCATTTGCTACCTCAGCTATGGAAGCACCTAGGTTACTAAGAAAGAGGTATATGGAGGTAGTGATAATTGATATGCTTGGTGGAGAGAGAACTATGGCTAGCCATGACAGTGCTTGCAAGAAAGCTGCATAAATTAAACAGATATAAAGAAATTTTTGAGAAATTAGTTAATTCTGTGGCTAGTAGAAATTGGAATGCAATAAAACTATATAAGATTTGGATTGATTCCAAAATTCATGATAGATGTGGATTCTTCTTAAAGTGAAAGCAAATGTTGATGATTTTTCTGAAGTATATGTAGAAAGTGATTTGACTTGTGTATTAGATGACTTTGAATTTACTAAATAATGGTTAATACCAACTCAATAATACCATGATCTCTTTTTTCTTCTGAAAACCAAAAGAAGTGCTTCTACTTTCTAACTGAACTTTGTGAGGAAGAGAAATAGTTTAACAATAACTTAGGTGTAACTTTGATGCCTTGCCATAGATCCGTCTTCACTGTTCATAGTTTGCATCTCAGCTTTTCTAAGTTATAGATATAAAATTAAATAGATTGAATAAAGACATAATAAATAGATATAAGTTTCAATAAAAGCAACGAAAGGAAACGTAGAAACTACTTGTTTATTTTTCGGAAAAGTTTATTAAACATCAAATGTGTATAGACCACGTATTAAGAGACATTAAATAATATTGCTCATCAAAAAGTGCACCCAACCCAATTCTTAAAAGTAAAATTCTTCCTTTATTCAAATAAAGGATTTGTTTTTCTTTAAAATCCGTGTGTGTTTGGATAAATATTTAATAAACTTGATTTTGAATGATCCATGTTTGAATATTTTTATTTTATAAGTTTGCCGTAAAGTTTAATATACAATTTTTTAATCAACGTAGAATCTTTCTAACTAAATTCACATTTGCAGGTAAAATCAATTTTCCGCAATAACTAAACATATCATTCTTAATTTTGTCAAAAAAAAAAAAAATATCATTCTTAATAAAATCGTGTTAGACCGGGGCAAAATCAATTATGTAACATTTCACCGTGATGAAATAACAGAGGGAATGGAGAAAGCATAACGTTATTTAGATATACCTCCAATGGCAATGTAGGGAACACGATGCTGGCCATAGATGTAGATGGAGTCAGAAACAATTCCATAGAGGGGCTTGCCAACCATTGCAAGATTTGCAAAATTATGAATAAGTTGGAGAGTGGAAGGATCCACATGAAGTCCATCCTTGAGGAAGAAACTCACAGCCAGCCATGGGAAGTACCTGAATCCTTGTACCCAGAAACCCAATCCCAACAAAACCTTCCTCATGCGGCTCCCACCATCCGAAGAAACCATTTTGCTTCTTCGGTTTTGTAACAGTAAAGAACGAGAGAAGAGAGAAAGTGTCAGGCGTTTGAGACAAACGACTACGAGGTTACAGTGATAAGTGTGTGTAACATAAGGTGACTTTGCATCAAATATGGTTGGGGTGTAACTTACATCCATATTTTGATATGTGATATTAAATTTTTAGGTCACTTTTAATAATTAAAAATAAAGTTTTAAATTATTTTTATTTATAACTTACTCCTTTAAAATATTTTTATTTTTTTAAAAGAATAAAAGTATGTTTAAAAATATTTTTAGGATTGGGATATTCTGATTAAAGATTTAAAACTTACAAAAAAAAAAAAGAAAAGAAAAGAAAAATAAGCAAAATGTTTAAAAAAAGTTATAATTAATGCATGAATATTTTTTTTAAAACAGATAATCAACATTTATTGAAAACTATTATTTTTAATAATAGGTCACCTAAATAAAAATGGAAGCTAAAATGATTAAGTTGTAAATAATAAAATCATGTCACGTGACCTGCTTATATGAAGATTCCTCAGTCATCACATGAAGCAATAAGTTACACCCCATTCCGTGGGGTGCATTGAAGACGTGGCCAAAACATAAAAGGTGGCAATTGGAAAGAGTTTTATTATTTTGAAAACAATAAAGTGTATCGAACACCGTATAAATCTATCTTTTAACACCTTCTTTATATGATTTTATTCTCTTTTACTTAATTTATTTTTAATAAAGATATTTAGACATATAATTTGGATACCTTATATAAACAAACTTATGAGTGTTTTGGTAGTAATAAAATAATTGGAAATGAGTCCTTTCATACCATGTTGAATATCATTCTTGTGTTCAAATATCATTATTCTCTATTATTCCAAAACATGACTCAAAGTATAAGTATCAAAATTCCGACGTCAAAAATCATTACTGAATTGGTAAACCCGTTTTGTTGGTCAAAGAAAATGAATGAATTATGAATGTAGCCATTTTTTCGACCCAAGGTATTTTTATGTCTAAAACAAAATTTAAGATGAGGTTTTTTTTTTAAAATCAATAATAATATTTTATTAAAAATAATATTTTATTTAAAATTTATCTTTATTATAGAAATTTTATTTTTTAAGTATAATTATTATGATTGGTGTAAATTTTTATTGTGTACATATAATCACATTTATGATTTCCTATATGATTTACAATTTAAGGTTTTAAATTATTTTTCTTGTTAAGCTTAAATAATAAAAAAAGAAATAGAGGCCAAAAGCCCTAACCTTAGTGGCTTTGGCCTAGGGTCGACACTGCATTTTTATGGGGTTAAAAAAAAATTAATAAATGAATGCAGCTGGTTAGTTGGCAAGCTAATTGTTTATATTTAAGAGAATGGAATAGTTCATTGGTTTGAACTAAAGGTAGAAGATGTTGAAAGAGTTGTAGATCCGAAATTCAAACTATGACGAAGGAGAAAATAAATATCATAACAATAACAATTTAACATACTAACATTTACATATAAATAAATAAATAAAAAGGAATGTTTTCTTCTGTGTTATCAATGAAACGGATGAAGAGAAGAATCTTTTCTATAAATAATATCTTCTCCAACGTCTTTTATGTAATATTTTAGTGAGAAAAGAATAAAATAGAATATCTTTTAATATTTATGTTTTAATTTGTATAGAGAAATGTATTTATTTTTAATCTCAACAAAGACTGGTCTTTATTTATTTACAAAAAAAAAAGAATATCATTTTATTATATTTTATTTATTTATTTATGGTAGAAAACTCTCTTTACTTATTAATTAATAAAATTCTTCCTGTTACTTATTTTATGTCAATTTCTATTATGTTTAATTATATATATCTCGAGCACTAGCTAGATATTAGATATTAGATAAGCCTATCAAAGCCCAATATTATATGCACCGTAAATCAATCTTAATTTGTCACATCATTGTAAAGTTTTTTTTTTTTGACAAAATATCATTACAAAGTATTTGACTCTTATTATATCTATCTTAAAAATCACACATAAAATAATTTATGATTGATTGAAAGTATAAAACATTGTGCATAACGATTAAATCCTTAAAACTAAAGTGTGTGTTTGTTTGAAGTTATGAAAATTTATTCCAAAGAATAAAGAGGTAGGAATGATTTATCCCCTTATTTTTTATGACTTGAAGAAAAAAAAATCCTCGATGTAAATATTCTCAAGTAAAAATCATTCTGGTGTAGTTTAAGAGTGAGTTTGTTTCAAGGTTTGAGAAGTTATTCCGAGAATGTGAACATTGGATCAATAAGATTCCCACTTTATTTTAAGGTTTAAAAAAATAATTAAGATTGATTCCCAGAAAAATCATATTCCCATGATCCCTTCCTTGTTTTTATTCTTACCATGGGAGGTGGGAATATTATTTTCTCATGGCATGAGAATGAAAAAATAGAAAATAACTACCAATTCTACTCTTCCATTCTCCCACTTTCTTTCCATATTTTGAAACGGATATTCCGGAGAATGATAAATACTAAACAAACATTTCTTAAAATTTGTCTAAATTTTTCCTAAAAAAAAAAAATTGTCTAGGATTAACCTTCCTCGAAGTGACATTCTAAAGTCACTTGTCTCACCATCGAGGGAGAATAGCAATAAAAGTATCACCCATTCACGGATACAAAATTAAATTTAATATATAACAGTTGATAATAATTAGTCAATTTAAAAGTATCACTCATTTATCTATACATTAAAAAAAATATCACTCATTTCAATTTAAACAATTGCATAATACTACGTAAAATCAAATCGTCTCAAATAGTCAAATCAATTCAAATTTGAGTGAGTCGTATCTATATACACAATCACGTGGATCTTAATTAGAATAAAATTGATTTTTTATATTCTTAAAAATTAAACTGATTCAAATCTTTTGATTTTTCTTTTTTTTTTTGACGGAATTCAAATCTTTTGATGAGGATCCGGTAAACCAAATCAATCTATAAATATTAAATTTAAAATTATGAGATCAGGGAATAAACCGGAAATTTTGTTATGTAACTACCTAGGCACGTTTGTAGGCGAAGATTAATGGTGGATAGAGTACGATGAGAAAATATATAAAGCAACTAATCCTAGTGCTACAGTCTTATATATAATCCTTTATTGCATTGGTTAAGGTTTCACCTCATTAAGCGAATTGAATCGATAGATAGCATAGGTTGTGAGTTGTGTGAGAGAGATGTGGAACCAAAATAAAAAGGTACGCAGGATTACTAGTGTTTGTGAATATGGTGAAGCAGACTATGTAACACTGATTCTGGAAGATGAAGAAGGAAAAGGAGGAGATATTGATTATGAAGAAGAGGCACCCATGGATGATGATGATGATGATGATGATCAAGAAGTCATTGTTGGTGTTGGACCACCCAGATGGCACATTAACGATATGACGTCAGACCTTAACGGTTCCCCAACAGTTGCTTTGGATAGCTCTCTTTCTGTGAAGATTTGCAACCCCAAGTTGTTTGATTGCTGCATTTGCTTTCAACCCCTCAGTGTTCCTGTCTTTCAGGTATGTTGCACTCATGCCCACATCACCCTTCTTTTGCCATTGTAGTTTGTATCATATATGATATGATGCAAACTCTAATTGATTTGTAAATGGCAGTGGACCTATAACATGGTTTAAAAAAACTCTAATTAATTTGATAACATTCTTTATCTTCATGATTTTGTGGCAATTCAGTGTTATAATGGGCATATGATTTGCTCTACCTGCCGTGCTCATCATCATGGAAAGAAGTGTCCGATATGCTCATCAACCGTTGCTTACTACCGATGCAGAGCTATTGAATTAGTATTGGAATCTATTAAAATATCATGCATGAATGCAAAATATGGTTGCAAAGAGACATTGAGTTACGCTAAGAAGAATGACCACGAGGAAACGTGCATCTATATTCCATGTTTCTGTCCATTTTCAGGTTGTGACTTTGTTGCCTCTTCCAAAGAGTTATCCCTCCATTTCATCAATAAACATGGGGCATCTATGAGACCCTTTATATATAATCAGTCTTTCGATTTCATGTTAAAGTCTGAAGATGAAGCCATTATTCTTCAAGAGCAAAATGATGGGAAACTGTTTATTCTCAAAAATAATAATATCGAGCCTCTAGGAAATGCAGTGAATATTAGTTTCATGGGGCCTAATAATAAATCTTGTAATCATCATTATGAGATTGTGGCTAGGTCATTGGGAAGCAGTGTTCAGTTACATTCTTTAGCCAGGACTATTCAACGCGTCACTGTAGGTACTCCTTCATCAGGGTTTATTTTGATTCCACGTGATTATTTTGATTCTAATGGAGGATCTCTCAGTCTTGAAATTAAAATAAGGTCTGATAGTTTGATACATATCCTACAGCGGTTGCATTCTGAAGGTTGACAACATCAATAGGTTGTAGGGGTTTACATTAATTCTATTGGATATATGACAGTTGATCATGTCGTTGGTTAATTTCTTTATGTAATTTTCTTTTCCCTAGACTATTGTGAAGCAGATTCTGTTTGTTCTAAGTAGGCCTGTTGAGTTTGACTTAATTTCCTCAATTAGAAAGTTGTTTTATTTGTCATTAATTACTTGGTGAACCAAATGCACGAGAATACGTTATATACATGGGAGTTGTTGAATGTGTCTCGTACAAAATCTATGAGAAATGTTTTTCTAACAGCTGATGTGACAACTACAGGGACAACTCGTATATGTGAACGGTGTTTCATTTTTTAAAAAAAAACAAAAAATTCATTTTTTAAAAAAATATTTAGTTTTTTTTAGTACTAATATTTTTGGATAATTAGGTGAAAATATTTGATTAATTACGTACAAATATTTGGTTAGTTCAGTTCATTATATGATTAATGGGTTATCTGAAAACTTGCAATCATTTTCCACGACATGTAAATATTTGGTTGTTCATGTAGTGTTCATTACGAAAATGCCACTACCCATGATCAAAATTACAAAATCGTCACTCCCCCGCTGCATACATACGGGTTATCCAGTAAGTTGTCCCTTTGAGATGTCACAATAACACATCTGAAATCTATATTATAAAGGTTTAATTTCTTTTATATATATATATATATATATATATATATATATATATATAAAAGAAATTAAACCTTTATAATAGGAGATACCCAAATGGGCTATGGGTACCAAATTCTTTTCCATCCACTTTTTGATGGAATACCTATATTAGAATTATGAAAAAGAAGCTCCATTATCACTTTAAAATTTTTTATATATAACTTGAAATGTTTAATTAGAATATAATTACAGATCATAAAACCAATGCAATAGGGTCCAACACATATGGGTAGATAATTAAGCTTCTTAAACATGTTATGAGGGGTTCGATTTGTGTCTCTGTGTATGAAAAGTACTTGGTCTCCTCCAACTATTGGATATCTTGATGCCCCCCAAAAGATTAAAAAACATTTAAACAATGTTTAATTAGAATATAATTACAGATCATAAAACCAATGCATAAGGTCCAACACATGTGGGTAGATGATTAAGTTTTTTTTTTTTGATAGAAAGATGATTAAGCTTCTTAAACATGCTGTGAGGGGTTCGATTTGTGTTGTATGAAAAATACTTAGTCTCCAACTAAAATACTTAGTCTCCAACTATAGGATACCTTGATGCAAACCAAAAGATTAAAAAAAAAACATTGAAATAAATTCTTGATCAAAAAGAGGATAAATAAACAATTAATAAGTTTTTCATAGTGTGCATAAATGGAAGGTTCCACAACGTAAGCTTGGTGGAGGACTACATCTCCGATCCGTCGGGAGGGGTTAATATTCTTAGGTGCGATGCGGTAGTTTCTTCATAAGAAAGGGTTTTGTTGGGCGAAAGCTCCCTTGCCGTGCCGGAGTCGGTCTTGCCAGGTGAAGCAAGGGCGGAGGTCGTTGAGCCAGTTGGAGGAGTGTTTTCAAATTCAAAATTTGAAATTTGCGATTCTCAATGTGTAGCCACAGAGTGCAGGGTAGAGGTGCATAAAGGTAAAGAAGTCAGAGCAGAATGTGTTCTTTCGAGCGGCGGCGCTACTTTGTCTTTAGCAGCTTTGCATGAGGAATCCGTGCAGAGCAGGGGAGAGGGCGACATAAGTGAATTGGGCAGGGTAAATGGCCCTATTGATTTGCAAACATAAATGAAAGACGTGGTTGGGCCGAAGGTTATGAGCCCTTTGAAGATGTGTAAGCTTTTACAAGGTGAACCTGATTCAACATATGTACCGTACAAAAATAGTACCTTAGTTGTTGGATCCGTAAGTCAGGGTGTTAGTCCTAGGCCAGTTGGGCCGCGGTCCCCAAGCCCAACTCCAGCTGCATCTGTTGTTTGTCAAGAGATGCAACTTGGTGGAATCCACTTTTCTGTTGGGTTTAAGAACTCGCCTGTTCCACAGCAATCAAGTGGGCCTATTTTAGTGAGTTACAACTCCATTCAGGTTATGCCTGTTGAAAAAAAAGGGAAGTCTTTTGGGGCAAGTTGGATCTCCTAAGGACCTTTCACAAGCAGTTTCTAGAAGAATTAAAATGGGATCCACGAAGGATATCATCATGCGCTTGGATGGCAGGGATTCGTCAATGACTAACGATGGTGTTCAAGAGAGATTTTGTTCAACTCCAACTCTTTCAAATAGTTATTCAATGGTGAAGTCACATAAGCGGATAGACTCCAAGGTCAAGCAAAAATGTGTCGTCAGGTGGTCGAAGAATAATTCTAAGGCGGGGGATTTTTTTGAATTAGTTGTGAAGAAGACGCCAGCTGAGGGGTTTTTTTTTGAGGAAGAGCTCTTAAAGAGGGAAGATATTGCAGAGGGGAAGAAACCAGCTTTTTCTAGCTAGTAACAAGAAGTTAGTTTTTCTTCCTCAGATTCTCTTGTAAGAAGTAGTAACAGAGCTATTCTCAGGGCGGAGGCTTACCAAAGGCGAATCTCATCTAGGTTTCGGGGGTTTGTTGGGCTTGGAGATTCGATTGGAGCGGAGGTTGGCAATAGATGTTAATATAGAATCTTTTTTAGGTGAGGGGTGAAAGAAGTGGTACCCGTAGCATTGGATGTGGCTTTGGTGGTTATTTGTTCTTTCACTGTTTTTTCAGCTTTTGGGTTGATTGTTGGGGACAGGTTTCTGTAAGTCTAATACTAATTCATTTAAGGAGTAATATTACTTTTACAGTTTATTTGTTGCTTTTGGTACTTCTTGTATTTGGGTTGAGTATCCTTAATACTCTTATTTAATACATTTTTGCTTATAAAAAAAAACAAACAAAATGGTCCACTTTTTTTATATAAAAAAATAATTGCACTTGAGATTTGGCTAGTACTCTAAGGCATAAAAATCACATGTTTAACTTTAAGTAACTAATGTTGAACAAATCATACGAAGGCAGACTATTACTTTTATAATTACCTTTAAAATAATTATTAAAAAATATATTTTCATGTAGAGTAACTACACCAAAGTTTGGTTTTAGCGGCAATTATTCATTAGCTGTAGAATAGTTGCCAGTAATTAATTCCCCAACTAAAGCTTTTGTCACCAGTAAATATTAGCCACTAATAAATTATTTTATGTGACGATTATCATTAATGGCCGGTAAAAATTATCAAATGACCGTCTCCACCTAGTTACCCTCTCATCTTTTCTTTTCACTCAGACTGTCACTTTGATTTAAATAACCATCGAAGAAGCCAAGAGAGAGATAGTGTTTTTTTTTAATAACCCAAGAGAGATAGTGTTAAATATATATATTGAGCAAACTATTGTTACAACAACAACAATTAAGTTCATTAAAAAAAACATGGGATACCTGGAACCCATATACATAGAGTAACATACATATGACTTACAATTGTCATATAAATGCTTCAAAACTAAAAAGAAAAACACATTTACATACCCACCACAAATGCAAAACCAGCAGAATCTGTCATCATCCACTCAAGCCATCAACCAAAGTTTTACTAGGATATGTTGCACCCTGCATATCCATCCAGCAGTAGAAAAACTAAGGTCCCCAGAAGTATTGATGATTTGGTTATCAATAAATCTGCATTACTTAACTTGCCCAAAAACACGCGAAACATACTAATGGAATTATTGATGGACGAGCTTATCATTGCTTAACCGTCGATAAATTGGATGATAATCAATTGGACTAGCGGGTTGGATGACTCAATTAGTTTGAGCTAAGGGTATAATGAGTTGAAAGAGTAGGAGGTCCAGAGTTCAAACTCTGACAAAGAATGAACAAATTAACATAACAATTAATTACTAATATTTGTCTATAAAAAAAATCAATGGGACTATTACTAGTGACTTTGTCTATAGGTAAGTTTCATATTACTAAAAGCTTTTTGCCAATTGTTCTTGTAAATTATGGCAATGTACACTCCGAATATATGAGAAACAATATCGCTATAATTCACAATAATTCTTAGTCAGAAATATGCTCTTTTCATTGGAATATCTCCGAACTATCATAGTATGGTTACAAAATAGCTTATCTTCTAAATTACATTCATCATCTATATATAAACCTTGCCCCCTATCTCGGTCATCTGTTTCCCCTTAACTAACTCACAATCCCACGTTCTCTATACTTTCGTGTTCTCAACCGTCAAACCACTTGTTGACCCCACTCTCCCATGACTTGACTTAGTCTTCTAATATTGAGGGTCAGTACTCCTGAGTAAAATCAATACAAGCCCAAAGTCGACCCGATTTAACTCGGATAGTACACAAGCCCCCAAGCTCTGAGCTAAAGAGTAGCGACTGAGCTTTAATGAACGATAGTCGGTCCAAAAGTCGGAACTCCTAATTCGAATGGTATATAAGCACCCCAAGCTCTGAGCTACGAAGTAGTATCTGAGCTTCGATGAGTTTTCTGAATGGATCGAATATTCTTCTGCTTAAATAATCATCGGATCAATGGCGACGACAAGGTACACATGTCCGTCAAGTTTAGGCTCCAACAAATCGGAGAAAACCCCGTGTTTGCCTTCATGTATACGAGTTACTCTTAAGGTCCATCCATAATTACCTCGGCGAAACTACATCTTTATTCAACCGAGGTACAATGGTCTTCTCGGGGTGCCTCATTAAAACCTTCTCAGCCAAAAACTCTTTCGGGGAGAAAAAGGCTAAGATAGGAAAAAAAAGTGTACACACTTAAGAAGATCCATAAGACATCCTCTTTTCCAGTCAATCACTTAGCCGATATCAAAATTCGACTTCATGGTCTATACCCAAGATAAACATCTGGTGCAATTAGTTTAAATCTTGTAAAGCCACTCTGAATCAATATATATTGTGCATGGCAAAAATGGCCTTAGCATTCCAAGTACTACTTAGGACACTAAGACAACCACTCCCTGTCTTTCCATCTCCTCACTCTGCCATATTAATGCCTATCACCTACCCTGATTTTTGTGTGTTGTAAGTAACACATTTTTCCACGCGCGTCCTAGAGCCACGCTCCCTTTATTACGTGTCTCATCAATTCAAACCTTCTACTGGATCCTCTGACTTCCCCTTATCAATGCCCAATTTTCTGATTTCCCATCATCATTACCCTCTTTAAACCGCCACTTGTCCATATACAATGATCACCTTCTCCCACCTCTGTCGTTGTCTTCCTAGCTCCACTTTCCCCTTCTTTATCATTCTATTAAACCCCTTTGCCTATTCTTTCAAACATTCACTTAGTGACCTCCTTATTTGTGCTTGTTTCCTCTTCCATCTCCCTCTAATTTCTTTTCTAGGTGCGTTATCTTCCTCCATCATCCTTCCTTTCCTTATTTATTTTATGGCTGCTTCTTCCCATGCTAGAACACCCCCCCCCCCCCCCCACACACACACACACACACACACTTTCCTCCTCCCCTCCCATCATAGAAATCCTCGTCATCGAGGACGACTCTGCTTCCTACTCCTTGTCCACAAATATTTCTCCTAACACTCATGATGTTGAAACTCTCTCGGACGACGAGTCTTCAGGTTCCTCGGGTCATCCTAGTGAACAAGGATTTGTTCTTCCTCCACCACCCATCCCACCCCTGCCTGTTTATGAGTGGGTCCATCAAAATGTGATTTCCTACTTTTCCAGCTACCAAGATGGCTCCTCCCTTGCTGACTTAAGATCACAGATCTAGCTGTCTACCTCAGAGCAAGAACACACAGTTGTCTGCCATCCTTACTCTGACTATGGCTGCATTTGCCTGAGAGGAGACGAGAAAGGTTTCCCCTTCGTATTTTTGTATGAGACGTTGTTCAAGGATTTAAAAATCAAGCTACCTTTTACCTCTTTCCAATGCAAAGTTCTTTGCACCTTGAATGTGGCCACAATAGAGCTTCATCCCAATAGTTGGGTCTTCAGAGCTTTTGAGATTTTATGCTCCGAGTTAAAAATCCCTATGTCTACCCCCAAGTTTTCCCATTTTTACTCAATACGGCTCAACAAACAAGCTTGTTGGGTATCTGTGCATGGCCGACATAACAATAGCCTCTTCTCCCTCTTCACCTCCTCGTAAAAACATTTCAAAACCGAATTCTTAAAGGTGAGATCCTCCACCGAGGAACTTGCCTTCTTTCTTAACCAATAAGGGAATCTGAGACTCCCTTTGTACTGGACTTGCTCCCCTTTCCGTGTTTCCAACTTATACCATAAACTAACAACACTGGAAAAGGAGGAAGTTGACCTTCTTGCCTAACTTGCCCCCTAAACTATCATGATATCCTAAAATTGCCAACTACAAAAAATCCCCATAAACAATGGCGAAGTAAGCCGATTACTATCCTTTTGTCTCTTTCTTTTTTTAATGTCTCTCTATTTTCCATTTATCTAACACTGACTTACTCTGTCTTTGCAGAGATCGTGGGCTAAAAAATCTCCTTTGTCAAGATGAGGAAGCTAAAGCTAGAACAGGCTAGGTCGAAGAAGCATGGGCAAGTCTCCGCCTCTATTCCAAGTTAAGATCCTAAGTCCACCATCCCTGCATCCTAGAATTATCCCACACCTCCCATCTCTTCCCCCACCGAGAAAGGAAAAATTGCTGAAGTGACTGAAAATACTTCGTTGCTTCATGCTTAAATTCCATCAAAGTCTGTCTCCGAGAAAAAGGACCCTAAAGCAGAAATGGTTCGATGTCACTCAAAATGTTGCACCTCACTCATTTTGGTACCATGAATTCAAACCTCGCCTCTTGATCGACTCCCAACTGACTTTCTAGGCAGATGCCGACGTCATCGAGAAGAATGGGCTAGCATTTGGATATGATGCCGCCGAAACGTATGCTCTGCTTACTATTGAGCTTGTCCGCCTCGCCGAGAAGGAGAGATCTTAGATGCACGTGAAGAAGGAGCAAATGAACTGGGAAATTGTTATGGTTGAAGAGCTGAAGAAAGAACTTAATGAGTGCACCAAGGAAAGAAACGCTTGATTGATCTATAGAAAGCACAAGAATCGGACAAAGCCGCTGAAGAATTACATGATTGATATGCAGAAATACATGATCGATCTACAGAATCTTCTTCTCTCTCGCTCTCACACAGTTCCTCGTACCTTATGAATACCATAAAAAAATTGAGAGATTTAAAATTAAATATAATATTATTGCATGACCAATTAGGGATCCCCTTAATTGGGGAAGAAAATTTATGGGGCTACTTTTCATGGTCACTTTTGTGTTTATAGGAAGACCAAAGTCATCGTGAAGAAATTGGGTCCATGAAATTTTTAAAATTTTGGTTCTTACACCTGGAAATTGAAAGCATTCCATACCTTTCAGCCAGCTTTAAGACCATCCAACATCATGCCAAGGTTTACTTATCTATATACAACAAAGAATAAAATTTACATACAAGTAAAATAGAATGGAAAATCATGAGTTTGAAAATGCATGCATATTCCATATGCCTGAAAGCAAGAACCTCCCAAGGGAGACACTTGCACTGCTGGGATTTACGGTGGAAAAAGGTCGACCTCCCTGTTTTTGTCTCCATTGCTTCACATATTGGGACCACTCCACCGACTCTCTTAGTGTTACTCCATAGGGTGCTAATGGAACATTTGCATGAGGTGGTTTATAAGATGTATAATACCAATAGAGAAGATAGGGATGGCCATCGCAAGGTAACTCTCTGGATAGAAACTTATTTCGGTCTTCATATCTTGATAATTTCATCTCTATGAAGCTCTTGAGATTTTTCAAAAAATGCTCCCATTAAGCTTGTAGTTCCCATGAAAGGTAACTGCTATGAAAGTTGTAATGACAACAAAAGGTATTACAAATGTTATAGAACTCTTATATTAGTGACCATAACAAGCTCTGCCAAGACCATACCTCAACAATGATTTCTCCATCTTCCCCTGGGAACTCCTCTGGCTATGATATGCTGGATCATGTGGGGAACCTTAACGTCCGTTTCCATGTTTTCCAAAATTGAATGTGTTAAAACTGTGATAACATCACAGATGCAACAAATATAATCAATGCTAACCTGTAAACATCGCTAACACCTTCAACATTTTCAGTAAAATCATTAATGAACCGCAAGATATCTTCAACCCACTGCAAAAAGAAATAAAACATACATCCATAGTTAATACATTATAATATACGGCACATAAATGAAGTTATATCCAAGTAAAACAATGATCATTGGTACAACAAAAAGAAATAAATATGGAGTGAGGAATATTGAGGCCAACTCCTAAAGCAACATCATTCCAGCATATTGCACCACACACAGAGCGAATAAGTATCCAAAGCTATTCTATCATGTAAAATTGTAAACAAAGATCTGACAAGGGTAAGTCTAGCTTAATGAGAATGCATTAAATAGACATCTCAAGTAGAGTACAGAGAATAACGTTTCAAACTCGATGCAAACCATTTCAGTGCCTTCTTTGCCATGCCATCTCTGAACCACCATAGACATTACTTCATCAGCGACTAAGACCAGACGCTCATTTGTAATCTCAGTCATGCTGATGGCAATAGTTATACCTCCAAAAACAAAAGCATGGTCTGACCAAGTATCTGCAACGGTTATATATATATATATATATATATATCCTTAATGACTAATTGACTAATGATATATAAATTGGGAAAAAATAACATAGGTCTATTACTTTGACCTCTAGCAGAGACTTCTCAAGAAAAAAATGATGATCATAATCGCAACAAAACACCCGATACAAAAGAGATGGATTTTGCAATGATTGGCATTTTAGAGGAAGGAAATTTCTTGTGATATTCATAAGCATGCAATACACTGCTGTCAATTCGATGCTTGAAGAGATGGTCCACCTACAACACAAGTTATTGATAACAGCCTTATTTAACCTTTATAATGTGACAACCCTTTTACATTTTCCCTTTTTCCCTCTGGTTTTCATTAACTTGCATACTCGTAAACCTTATTCATTTTGATGATTTAGTTATGGAGGATTCTTTGTGGTCCAAAACATTGCACTTAGGAAATTTATTAGTTGACCTTACACAATAGTTGCCTTTTTTGTATCAACATCGTGGCTTTTCTTAAATACAATCATGTAAGAATAACGTCTTAGCCAAAAAAAATTAACAAGACAACATAATTCAGGTATCGATCCCATCCATGAAAATTTTATCACGTAATCATGCCCATATCACAAACAATGATTTTAATATTTCTATTTTTATGGAAATCAACATCAGGAACTGATAGAAACACATTACGCTATACAAGAAAACGTAGTCAATAGTATAGTAATTCCCCAAAGATACTTGGGATTCTCCCTCTAACATCCCTTTCCAGTATCAGAAAATACACAATGAACCATCTTTTTCCATCTTCACCTCTATTTATAGTCTTACTCACTAACTAATTATTCTACTTTATGCTTTTAGAGAGTAAATATTTCATGTCCATTACAAGATATATATATATATATATATAGAGAGAGAGAGAGAGAGAAAAGGTAGTACCTCAGCAGGGGTGGAGAAGCGCATAAACACAATCGAACAATATTACAGAAATCGAAACGAGAAGTTAGAGAGCGTGAGACTGAGAGCCTGACAAGAGAAAGAGAAAGAAATGGTGAGAATGAGACCAGGCAAGAGAAAGAGAAAGAAACAGTGGCGGTGAGAGCCTGACAAGGGACAGAGAAAGAAATGGTGAGAGTGGGAGCTTCTTACAGGAGCTGCGAGACAGAGAGAGAATGCGAGAAGGCGAGAAATGAGAGCTTAACCGATTTTATGCTAGAAAGTGGATTAATGACAACATATAAAATTAAAGGCGAAACTATTGATTGGTCCCTTAAGTTTATTTCTTTTTTCGATCTGGTCCCCCAATATTATTTTGTGCCAAATAGCACACATTCAATAATATAAAGGATTTGCTAATGTACACCCATCCATTTTTTAGAAGGTGTATGTTAGCAAGTTATAACTAAAAAATGGAAAATACACTCGAAGGTATAGCTTACTAACGTACACCATCTAAAAATGGTGGGAGTACGTTAGCAAATCCTTTTGGATTTGCTAACACCCACCCACCCAAGTTATAACTAAAAAAAATGGAAAATACACCTAAAGGTATAGCTTGCTAACATACACCTTCTAAAAAAATAGGTGATGGATGTTAGCAAACCCATAACAATTTGTTAACGTACACCCACTCATTTTTTAGAAGGAGTACATTAGCAAGTTATAAATAAAAAAATGAAAAATACAGTCGAATGTGTAGCTTGCTAACGTACAAATTCTAAAAAATGGGTCGGTGTAAATTAACAAATCTCAGGATTTGCTAACGCACTACGTTAGCAAGTTATAACTAAAAAAAGTGAAAATACACCCGAAGGTGTAGCTTGCTAATGTACACCTTCTAAAAAATGGGTGGGTGTACGTTAGCAAACGCATAAGGATTTGCTAACGCATACTCACCTATTTTTTAAGGAGTACGTTAGCAAGTTATAACTAAAAAAATGGAAAATACACCCGAAGGTATAGTTTGCTAACATACACCTTCAAGAAAATGGGTGAGTGTATGATATTTCTAACGTACACCACCCAAGTTATAACTAAAAAAATTGAAAATACACCCGAAGGTTTAGCTTGCTAGAGTACACGTTCTAAAAAATGGGTGGGTGTACGTTAGCAAACCCATAATGATTTGTTAACGTACACCCACCCATTTTTTAGAAGGAGTACGTTAGCAAGTTATAACTAAAAAAATGGAAAATACACCCGAAGGTGTAGCTTGCTAACGTACACATTCTTAAAAATTGGTGGATGTACATTAGCAAACCCATAAGAAATTGTTAACCTACACTCACCCATTTTTTAGAAGGAGTACGTTAGTAAGTTATAACTAAAAAATGGAAAATACACTCGAATGTGCAGCTTGCTAACATACACCTTCTAAAAACTGAGTGAGTGTACGTTAACGAATCCTTATTAGTTGACCTTACACAATAGTTGCCTTTTTTTTATCTACATCGTGGCTTTTCTTAATTACATGCATGTAAGAATAACATCTCAGCCAAAAAAATTAACAACACAACATAATTCAAGTATCGTATCCAGGAAAATTGAATCATGTAACCTTATCACGAACAATGATTTCAATATTTCTATTTTTATGAAAATTAAAAGAGCATCCTCATCTATCAGCCCTTCACGAGACATATTAATGATTCTGACCCCTTCTTCATCTTTGTGAAGATTTTATGGTTAATGATATTTGATTTCAATGGGGTTAAAGGCAGGTGAAGCGAAATAAAATCCGCCTCACGTATAGCTTCCTCAACATGTATAGACATGCTTACTATCCGTTGGAGCCGGAGCGAACACAAACGGATACGGTATGAGGATTACATCCATGGAAAACGCGTGCTTCGCACGTTGGGCCAAAAAAGCACTAACATCATCCACTTCAATAATAAGGAGGGTCTTTCCATACAAGCGATTTGCCTCCAAGGTATATGATTCCCATGAATCTAAGAAGTTATACATAAAGTCTCTCAAAACACCAAAGGCATGATCATCCATGTAGTATTTCACACCATTAGGAGAATTGACAACAAGGCAATCGGAGTCAGTCGCGGCATCGATGTAGACGTTGTTGACTTCTTCTCCGAATACCCACCACACGAGGAGGCGGCCAGCAGCTATGACATCCCGATCCACAATGGTCTTGTCTCTCACTATCAGAGCGTCAAACATTCCAACCTTGACGCCACTACTAGAAAACTTGAATTTTCAGACGGAATTTTCGGACCGAAATGCTTCCGTATGAAATTTTATGAATATTTCGGACAAATTTGAGACGAATGTAATTTTCAATGAGATTCAGTCTCAAATCCGTCTCTACTTTGTCCCAAACTTTCGTGCCAATAACACGCCAAAATATTTCCCATAGATTTCGCACGGATCGGTTTCATATTTTTTTTTATCTTGGGTCAATTTGAGACAGATTTCATATGGATTTGTTATTTTTTATATTTTTCTTGGAAAAGATTAAATAATTTATCTTACATCCGTCTGAAAATTTGAGACAGATTTCACACGGATTTGTTATTTTTTATATTTTTCTTGAAAAAGATTTTCATCCGTCTGAATTCTGTCCGAAAACTTGAGACAGATTTCACATGAATTTGTTATTTTTTATATTTTTCTTGAAAAAGATTAAATAATTTATCTTACAAATATGATTAAAATATTCGATCTTAATAAATTTAAAAGTAAACAAGATTTATGAAAAAAATTAAAAAATATATTTAGACTAATAAAATGTAAAATGTAAAATTAAATTCAAAAAATAGGCAACATGATCACGGTGCCATAAATTTTTCACTGGGGGCGAGGGAATTTTCAGCCAAATTTCTCACTTCCCTCCTTGTAAAAAATCTGCGGTTAAAGTAATCTTTTAGTCCCTATAAGTTTAATTATTTTATTGAAATAATCAATCACCTATATGATTATTTTTTTATTCTTTTTATGTGGTTTAGTTGAGTAATTTTATTTACTCATTCTAATTATTTTATTGGGTGCGTTACTACAGTGTTTATACACTTGCAAGACAACAATATTTCACTATTATTGTTTGTTTAGAAAAATATTTTAAATAATATGATTCAAAGGATTTATTTTCGGATGTTACTCTATTTAATTTTAGATTTAAAAATAAATTAGTTTAGTGTTAACTGGAGATTTATTTTGGATCACCGATTTTCTTGGTTGATAAATTCAACAATCAATTTTTACTCTATTTTGAATTTTGAAATTATATATTTATCACTCACTTTTTTTAGATCCAAGGATCAATATATTTTTTTTTAGATTTAATCTCAATCACTCATTTTATATCTACCATTTAAGTAAAGGGGAAAAAAAGTTCCTCTTCCTTCCTTATCAGAAGCGTACGACGACCCTCCCCTTTTCTTCTTCATTCTTTTTTTTTTCTTCTTCTACCTTCATCCAACTCATCTCTCTCCCTCTTTACTTCAAATCTTCACTCACTTTCACTCAACCACGTCCAGCCGCGCACCACCGTCATGTAGACCGTCGTCTGGTCGTCGTTTAGCCACGTTCGACCGCTTGGAGCGAGAAGACGACGTGCGTTCAGTCCGTTCTCCTCCGTGTCGTGCAGCCGCCGCGAGCGCCGCCAACAGCTTGTCGTCGATCGTCGTCCAGCCACGCTGGTATGGAGGCGACGACCACGCATCGAGCTCCGCCGTCCCTCGCAAGTGCTGGTCTGTTTGGTTCGTGCTTGGCCGCTGCCACCACGTGAAACGGAGCTCCGCCATCACTGCCACCTCGCTGGAGTCGCGTCGGTCGACCTTGCTGCCACCACCTTGATTCCTCTTTGTTTGGGTGAGTGATTTTCATCCTTACCAAGCTTCATTTCAAAAATCCCCAAATTTCCTCAAACCCTAACCTTGCATTTTATATGTTTGATAAAATGTCTAAATTTGAATTTGATAATTGTTTGTATCAGAGTTTGATAGTATTCATTTTGTCATCCAACGATGATGTCTCCACTGTGATAAATCAACCTTCAACTTCTGGGGGCTCTGCTATATATGAGGTTTGGGACTTTCATATCATTATGTACATCTACTTTTGGACTGTATCATTTACAGCCGAGTCGATGCTGATTTGTTGGCCATGTCTGGCCTCTCTTGGGATATCAAGCATCTCAATGAATCCTATGATTTGGCTGTAAGAGATATTGTGTTCACATAAGTATGCATTATTAGAAAATCTCTTCTATTGTTGTATGTTGTTGTACATTTTTCAATGACTTAACCCTTCTCTTTCCAAATGCAGCAGCTGGGCACCAATACCCTCTGCCATTAACTCTACGCCTCACCTACCCGAAATCCCAATCATTGTGTTTAGGTATCATTCAAATTTTGAATTTCAGTTTTTTCATCATATATGTTGCCTGTGTCAAAAAAATAATCATATATGTTACTTTTTCTTTGTGCTGTGTGATCTGATTTTTGACTCAATCTGAAGTTGATTGGTTATAACCTTGAGAAATAAGAAAAGAAGGCAATCTAGAAAACCACTATCTACTAGATTGTTTAAGGTCATATAGTGAAGGTATCATCCATTACGTGATTATTCTGTTGGGACCTTAGGGGTAGGCACAGAGAGAGTTTTTTCTCTTCTCCGAGGAGCTTGGCTCTGGTTTTCTCCTTGTAATAGAGTTGATCTCTTATTGGAATCAATACAATTTCATTTCTATTTCCATTAATTCTTACTCTACTCTATCATGCCCTCTTTCTTACACCTACTCACGGACGATGATTAGATGACAACGATGATGATATGATGATGAGGAGGAGATGATGGATGATGTGCTAGATGAAGATGAAGAGTTTAGTGATCAAAGTAACAATGCGGAATAAATTTATGTCTTTGATGTTTGTAATGATATTTTAATGCTTTGAATCTTAATATATCATTCTTGTATTTCAAGATACTTTGTGTTTTTGTTTATTTGAAGCTTGATACTTGTCTAGAGTGGTATCTTAGTAATAATTATTTTTTATTATATTATATTAGATTCCAAGCCCAGGTACCTAATTTGGTATGCATAATTATTTAAGTTTGGCCCTTTTTTATTAACAAACATGATTTGTTTATCAAAAAATATTATTTAAATATGATTGTCTAATCTGTGGGAAATCTGTCCAAAATAATATCATAACATTCGTCTGAATTCCGTCCAGAATTTGCATCAATAGCAATATTGAATCCGTCTGAAATTAAGCCAATATAACCAAAATTCAGATTTTTTGTGTTTGTTTGAAAGTTGTCCGAAATCTGTCTGGAACTAATTTCGGGCAGAATTTCGGACAGAATTTTCAATTTGTAACGGGACTTTTTCGGACGGAGGATGTTCCGTCTGAAATTAATTGTCCGTCCAAAATCCGTGGGAAAAGTGTCCAAATTTCGTCCGTGAATCCGTCCGAAAATAACAATTTTCTAGTAGTGCGCAAAGTTCCTCATGGGTGAGGTTAAGGCAGTACTAGGCTTTCGTCGTGTCCTCAAGCAACTGAAGAGCGGTCTCACTCGCCAGTTTTTTATTCACCAGCACTGTTGGCGTGGAGTTGAGGCGTGCAGAGACCATAACCGGTCGGCGACTGATAGGGTCGTAGAAGATGGGTGTGGAGCAGGGAAACGAAAACGCAGATCTATCAGTTGTTGATGTTGTCTTGTTAAATTTTTTTTTGGGTGAGACGTTATTCTTCAATGATTTTAATTAAGAAAAGCCACGATGTTGATACAAAAAAGGCAAATATTATATAAGATCAACTAATAAGGATTTGCTAACATATACTTACCCATTTTTAGAATGTTTACATTAGCAAGCCACATCTTCGGGTGTATTTTTCATTTTTTTAGTTATAACTTGCTAACGTACTCCTTCTAAAAAATGGGTGCATATATGTTAGTAAATCATTATGGATTTGCTCAGGTACACCCACCCATTTTTCTAGAAGGTATACGTTAGCAAGCTACACCTTTGGGTGTATTTTTTTTTTTTTTTTAGTTATAACTTACTAACTACATTTTCTAAAAAATGGGTGGATGTATGTTAGCAACACACCTACCCATTTTTTAGAAGGAGTACGTTAGCAATTTACACCTTCGAGTGTATTTTTCATTTTTTTTAGTTATAACTTGCTAACATACTCTTTCTAAAAAATGGGTGGGTGTATGATAGCAAATAAGGATTTGCTAACATACATCCACCCATTTTTAGAAGGTTCACGTTAGCAAGTTTTTCAGATGAGATTTGCTAACGTATACCCACTCATTTTTTAGAATGTGTACGTTAGCAAGCTACACCTTCAATTGTATTTTCCTTTTTTTTTATAAGTTGCTAACGTACACCTTCTAAAAAAGTGGGTTGGTATACGTTAGCAAATCTCTATGAGATTTGCTAATGTACATTCATCCATTTTGCTAATGTATACCCACCCATTTTTTAGAAGGTGTACGTTAGTAAGCTACACCTTCGAGGTGTATTTTTCATTTTTATAGTTATAACCTGCTAACGTACTCCTTCTAAAGAATAGGGGTGTACGTTATCAAATGCTTTTGTGTGTGCTAACGTATACCCACCAATTTTTTTTTGAAGGTGTACGTTAGCAAGCTACACCTTCGATTGTATTTTTTATTTTTTTAGTTATAACTTACTTACGTACACCTTCTAAAAAATTGGTAGGTGTACGTTAACAAATCCCAATTCTAAAATCTGTCCAGTAAAAAAAAACTAAATTCTAAATCTGTGTATATAAAAATAAGGGAATTGATTTTCTCACCCCACAAATTACTATTCCCACCTCCAATTCATCTTTAATTTTTTTTTCATTCCCCAAATATTTTCATAATCCCAATTCTTTATCTTCTTACCCGTTTTACTCTTCCCTCACACTCTGTTTTTTTCCTCCTATTCTCCTCCACCTCACACCACACCATACTCCATCATCCGGACTAGTGTAGAAAGCGGGCGATGATCATGATGGTGGGCAGAGTTTCTGCTATTATTTTTATCTTCCAAATTTTAATATATATGAAAACTTGTATTTTCCGGAAATATAAATATATTTGTCGAAAGTATAAATTACACTTTTGATCCCCAAATTATTATTAAATGTTCAATTTGCTCTTCAAGTTTTTAAACGGTTCATTTTGATCCCCTAATTCTTAAAATGTGTTCAAATAGGTCTTTCCGTCAAGTTGACTAACGATGATATCCTACCTAATGCCACGTGGCATTAAATTTAATATTTTTAATGTTCATTTTGTTCTCAAATTATTTTAAAATATTCATTTTGGTCCTCAAATTGTTTTAAAATGTTCAATTTGGTCCTCAAGTTTTTAAAATGTTCATTTTCGTCTCCTAGTCAACTTGACGTCGCCGTTAGTTAACTTGACAGAAGGACCTATTTGAACACATTTTAAAAATCAGGGATCAATTTAAAAACTTTGAAAAAAAATTGAACCTATTATTAATAATTTGGGGTTTTAGCAAAAAAATTTACAGTTACTAAAATATAAGTTTCCGTAAGTCAATAAAATTAACACTTACGGAAACTACAATCCGTAAGTGTTAATTTTGTTGACACTCGTGGAAACTTTTATTTTCCGCAAGTGTAAGGTAAAAGTTTCAATCGGTTCTCTCCACGGTAAGGAAACATTGTGAGTTTCAGGGATATGGTCATCATTTAATTCGCAGAAATCACTTATGCATGAACAATCATCAATTTTTTATTTAAAATATTTGTTATATTAATATTTCTAACAAATAAAATATTCGAAAAATCGTACCAGGAATCACACAGACACGTAAAATAAAGCTGCCTAATTCCTTACGAGTCATGATCCTTTTCATCTCTTACTTCTTGTTAGTGCTTTATCCCTACTAGCCATTTATAAATCTATGCTAGCTAGGGTTAGAGCTGTTCACCAAGAATTGACTAAGTCTATGACTCTACATTCATAGCTACCTAGTGCCATCTCTATAGTATCATTTTCATCAGGAAAAGGAAAAAAGCTCTATAGCTATTATCATCTATCTGGGTTTGTTTTGGATAAAGAACTGATTGGAATCGCGTGGGTAAGTCTCTTTCGCCAAAAAAAGAAAGGGGAAAAATGAGAAGGTGAGCAAGAAATAGATGGCTGACAACATTGGACGTAGGTTTTACGATGGTGGGTAGGTGGGTGGTTAGAGCTAGGGATAAAATTGGTAAGACATAATAAAAAAAGTAAAGGAGAGGTGAGAATATCATGTGACAGTTAGGAATATCAAATCCCTAAAAATAAAAAAACAAAAATACTATTGGGCAGTGATTGGGAAGTGAAGCCCAAAACCACAAATTGATGAAGATAGGGCCCATTTCAGTTATAAGGGCTTCCAGTTCCATGGCAAACAAAGAACAACGAGGAAGAACAAAGACGACAGCTTGCTGAATAGCCGTGCCATGATTTCTTCTCCAGTCTCTACAATTTGAACTTCCTGAAGGTAACCACGTGAAAATCATGTTGTTATCATTCAGTTACTGACGAATTTATATTAAGAGTTCGAAAATTTCCCATTTTCCTACTTTAATTTGTCGTCGTGTACATTTAATCATTCCTGATTTCGTTCCCAACGTGGGATTAAGAGAATGTGTTTAGCATTTATCTATTTGTGATATGGTTACTTTAATTATTTTGACATTTTGATGGTTTAATCAATGTATTTGCATCACTGCATACAACCTGCTTGATGAAAAGCCTCAGTAACCAAAAGGGTCGTTATGAGTTCCTTGGTTATGCTTCTGTATTGCACTGTTGTTTGAAAATTCGTGATAAGTTCATTTGGGTTTGTGCTCACCTGATTTGTTTTGTTAACAAGACTAATGTGCTATATGTGATTTGCTGAATGATTTCTTTTCGTCATCTGTTAGACATCTTAAGTTAATGTGCGACTCTAAGATTCAATTTGGCATAATCCTGAACTGTTTGTTGGAACACCAAGCTTATGGGCAAGTAGCTTAGTTATATAGGTGTGGTTGCTAATGGAATGAATAGGTGGGCTGGTTTTTGCGCTGGAAGGATTTCTGAATGTATGCTCTGCTAGTTGGATTCTGAATGTGTGCTTTGGTTTTTTTCTTGTTCTTTCTTTCAAGTTTGATAACACGATCCGGTTTTCTTTTGGGTGATGAAAGGGACCTTCACAATATTATCGTTCCAGCTGTGTTTGTTTAGAGATTAGTAGTGCGCAATGGTTGGCGTATAGAATGTTCTTTGCGTCATATTTTTGTGAAATGTGTTGCATTGGAGGTTTGGAGTAATTTATTTTTCTTCCCTTTAGCCATGCAACTTTACTTTGATTCTGTTCAAGTCAACCAACGTTCCTTTGATTTAATGTTGATCAAAAGTAATTGGCTACTGCTTAGAGTTAAATAACTTCGCTTTTATAGTCCTGAGGAGACAGGTACTCCCGACCAATCTTTTATTGCTCTTTGGCCAATTGCCATGTTAAATCCTGTTTAGGTCAATTGTAGCTGAGTAGGGGTATGGAATATCTTATTTTCTTTTTCTAACTTTAATTTTTTTTTAATTGAAATTGATGTCTTTTTGGGTTTTGTGAATTGTAATGCCTATTAAAATCAAAATTGTCAGAGTTGATTGTTGTGTTTAGCATTTTCTGCCATCTTTCAACACTTCATGATGATCTCCTGTATGAAACTATTTGGGTGAGAATATTGATGAGTATCGGCTGCCAAATTCATTGTCATATATGCTTTATTTCACAGTTCAATTTGTGGAATCTAACAATCTTAACTAAGAATGTTGTGAGATCTTTTTTACAACCTTAACATGTTGCACTGTTGCTTCAGGTGGCTTATCACTGTGATGTTAGAAGAGCTTCTTTTCCCAACAACTTGATTTCATGAGTCACTATTTTGATTGAAATAGACATGAGGTTTACTCCCCTTTCCAGATTGATTTGCCGTCTCCCTCGGCCTGATAAATGCCGGCCTCTGCAATGTCGTGCCTTCCAGCCTGATGTTGTTGCTAGAGATCCTAAGGACAAGCCTAGAAAGTACAAAATTCCTCAATCTTATGATCCCTATGGCCCCAGACCTCCACCCTCAGATAAAATCATTCAGCTTGCAGAACGTATTGGAGCACTAGCCGAAGAAGAACGCAGTCAAATTATGCCTACTTTGGCAGAAAGATTAAAGCTTCCAAAGTTGCAGCCAATTTCAACAGAAGGCATGGAGTTGGGTCCGCAAGATGGTGCTGCTGGACCAAAGGCAGAGGAGAAAAAGGCAGAGAAAACAGCATTTGATGTGAAGTTGGAGAAATTTGATGCTGCTGCGAAGATCAAGGTGATTAAGGAGGTAAGAACTTTTACTGACCTGGGATTGAAAGAGGCCAAAGATCTTGTTGAAAAGGTACCGGCTGTTCTTAAACGAGGAGTCACAAAAGAGGAGGCAAATGATATTATAGAAAAAATAAAAGCTGCTGGAGGAGTTGCAGTTATGGAATAGAATTTTCAATTGTTAGGAGAAAATTCTAAAGGCAAAAAGCAGATTTTAGTGGTTAAGAACTAGATTTTGAATAATCTATTTGAATCCATTGTTTCTTAGCAAGTTTTCTCGTTAACTGCTGTGTTGGTTTGACATTTGTAACACACTTTAATGATGGCGAAAATTTTATATGGAACTTCTTTAAGGTTCATATAAATTTTGCCGAACATGGCTAATTTGTAGTGATATTTAATTCAGGAAGTTCTGTGGAAATAAGTGGAAATAAAACTTGCCAGTTTACAATCAGTGGGACATCTGAGGAAATATCCACTTGTTCTATGTATATATTACAGACTACTGAGTCATTTCTCCCTTATATAACACAATAACAATGTTCTTCCAAAAAAATTCCGGACGAAAGCACCATTTATTTGATTATAGCTTCATTTTTCAGTCACCTCTTGAACTCCAACACCATAGTCATCAGATTCACAGTGTTATTTTTAAAAAAATAATATTTTATTAGTTGTCAAATATTATTAATGGAGACACGTTCGTAGTCTAGTCACTAGTCAGTAGTCACCTTATTTTGATTGAGTAGAATTAGGGATCTGAACATAACAATATTTTCAGCAAAATGTAATTTCTTCAGCATGGTTTTTCGTGTGAAGGGGCAATTATTGATATGTTGATAGATTGGTATGTTTTACTCTGCCACTATGAAAAACATTGGCGGCCATAAAGACTGATTAATTCCTTGTATGCAGACTTGCTTACGTTTCTGTTTTTAGTTTTATACACGACATAACTTTTTTTTTTTTAATATAAAGCTAGAATATATGGTGGGAGCAGCATTTCCTTAATAAAAAAATCAATCTAGATCAGATCTGCTTGGGAGAACATTCATCACAAACAACTATTAAAAAAAATAAAAAGTTAAAGTAGAAAAGAAAGAAGGAAAGAAAGGCGTTAGCAGAAAATGAACCACGTGTAACTGATAAACAAACGTTGTCACCTGTTAAGTGCGCCACCACTTCTCACTGAAACTGAAACTTTTGTCGTAACGAAGCACAGATGACAACAACATCACCTGCTTTTCCTTAAAATCCCCGAAATCACTCGCATCGATCGTGTGTCTCTCTCTCTCTGTTAACTGTTACAAAGTATAAATGGTTTCTCGGGATGATGGGAACCCGATCAAGAAGGTTCTGGGGTTGGGGTATTGGGTACAAGGATTCAGGTGCTTCCCATGGCTTGCAGTGAATTTCTTCCTTAAAGATGGACTCAATGTGGATCCTTCTACTCTCCAAATTCTTCAGAATTCTGCAAATCTTCCCATGGTTGGAAAGCCCCTCTATGGCCTTGTTTCTGATTCCATCTACATATCTGGTCAGCATCGTGTTCCCTACATAGCCATCGGAGGTACAACAATATGCTATATCTTCATACCCTTTTACATTCTGTCCCTGATTTCATCTCATAAAGCCAAATTCTGCATCTTTTTTTTATCTCTATCAAGAATTCGGTGTTGCTTTCATGATATTGGGAATTGTTCTGTTATTTTAGCAAACAGAATATGACATCCATGGCACATCTATTTTTATATCTTGGTATTCCCTCACAGCATATTCTTTTTTTATTTTTATTGAGAATGAAAGAAAAAATAAATGCTAGACACTCTGAAATTTCTTACAGAATGAGTTGATTGGGTTTTTATAGAGGACCGATTTTTATCACTTCATATTAGCTATAAGTCTATAACCTATTCAAGTATTTATTATGAAATTAGCCTCCAATGAATTTTGACAACTCATCCCAATTTCATTGAGTTACCATAGAAATTCCCATTGTTATTGTCAAGGGATTGAGTAAAACCCCGCTCCTTGAATGTGGACTGCTTTGGAAAAGCATGAAGATGAAAGAATGGAAAAGTAGTAGAATTGAGATTCCGGATTTCGAAAATAATTAGGTAGAGTTTTCTATATTCCTTTTTCGCTTTTGTTTGGAACTTATTTAACTTAACCTCCTAAGTGTAAAATTTTATGTTTATGGATTTTTTTAATACACCATATTTTGCAATGAGTATATGTTCTGATACCTAAGGGCCAAGGTTTCCTGGGTAACAACACTCATCACTCCCAAAAGAAAGAAGAAACGAAGAAAGATAACATCAAATTCTGGCCTCAGACTGAAACCCGATAAACACTTGAGTCTTGACTATGGCAAGGCTTCTCAAAACTAAAATTTAGTCCTTGGATAGGAACTGATTAAATGAATAAATGTCATTGTGGCTTGAAAGTAGAGGACAAGCAAAAATTTTGTAGCTTCCTTATGAAGGAAATGTGAGGAATCACAATTTTTTATAGGAAGTGGACAACAGGTCAACGGCCATTGAAGTGGAAATTTGAAGAAATTTTTATTAGAGGAAGGGATTAGAAGGGTAATAAGAAATCATCCTAAGACAAACTTATAGGAAGAAACAAAGCTAACCCCAAGCAAAACTATATCAATATAAAGTGGCTTTACAATCCCTCTACAAAGCCAACAAGAAACCATGTGCTGAAACAGAAGCCAAATAAACAGTTTTGTCCCTGAGTATGACTAGAATTTTTTATTCCCAGTGCCGTTTGGTAACTGGAATGTTTTATTCCTAGGTAAACTACATTCCTTAGAATCACATTCCCGAGCATAGAGTTTTCCCACCTTCACACATGGGAATAGAGTTTTCCCAAGTTTCTAACTATTATTCACTAATTTTATTCCTGAGAATCTTTTATGCCTGGGAATAAATTTTTAATACTTATACCAAACATGAGAAACTTTTATTTCCATACCAACATTCCCGAGAATGTTTTTTTAACACTTATAACAAACGCTACCTAAGGTAAAAGGCCTTCATTTAAAATCCAGTAATTATTTTTCTAATAAGAGGCACCAAAGTATGCTTATCTAATAAGGTAAAATGGTGACTTGGAATAATTAAGGCTTGTTTGGCGGTTGTTGTGTGTATGGTTATTTGACCATCAAGCATTTGAAATTGAGATATTTGAATCAGCAATATTGGCCATTTCCCTTCAAGTGCTAATTCCCTTCCAGCTTTGTGGTGGCAGTTGATTTTTGCCAATGAGAAGCATTCCCCGTTTTTAATGTAAAAAAATGTTGACCTTTGAACTTGTATTTGTCTTTTTCTGTGGAAGAAGCAAGACTGAAAATAATGTTTACTCAAACCAATGTTTGGCCCAATTTCCAGGAACAAGATCAAATACTACTTGGAGGGTTTGTTTTACTGTAGTAACTGCTAACCAGATCCTCAATTCCAGTTTATTCTGATACAGCTGTTCTACCAAAAATATATGGATAGGATTATGAATTTAAAATCATTATCTAACACTTGAGTCTAGTACTTGGCTGTATGCCATACAATGTTCTTAATTATATTGCATTTCTAATTTCTAATTATATTCCATACAATCATTATTCCAAAGAGATTTCTTTACATCTGTTTATGCAGCTTTCTTGCAGGCACTTTCCTGGCTTGCCATAGCAATCTCTCCATCAAGCATATCTATTTTCACTATCTCCACATACCTCCTCCTTGGTAACCTAGGTGCTTCCATAGCTGAGGTAGCAAATGATGCCATTGTTGCAGAGGTGAGTAAACAGTCTCCTTCCTCAACCAAGCACTCCCAACCATCTTCCTCAGGCAACCTCCAATCATTTGTTTGGATAGCATCCTCTGTAGGAGGAGTCCTTGGAAACCTCCTCGGCGGCATTTTTATCGGCCGGTTCTCCCCACAATCTATGTTCTTGATTTATGGCCTTCTACTTGCTCTTCAATTTTTCATAACAATTTCTGTTCGTGAGACCTCTCTTGGGCTCCCAAAGAGTCCATCTGCTGGGATAAAGAAACAGCTTTCAGAGCTATTAAGTGCTCTAAGAAAACCTGAAATAGCTTACTCAATATCATGGTTTGCAGCATCTTATGCCATTATTCCAGCACTTACAGGCACCATGTTCTTTTACCAGACAGAATACTTGAAAATTGACTCATCAGTATTGGGTATCTCCAAGGTGTTTGGTCAGGCAACAATGCTTTTATGGGGCATCATATATAACCAATACCTGAAATCTGTCCCACCAAGGAAACTGATATCAGCCATTCAAGCCATGATGGCATTGTTGATGATTTCAGATTTCTTGTTTGTGAGAGGTTTATATAGAGAAATGGGAGTACCAGACTCACTCTATGTTGTGATCTTCTCAGGATTCTTAGAGGTTCTGTATTTCTTTAAGATTCTACCATTCAGTGTGTTAATAGCACAGCTATGTCCATCAGGGTGTGAAGGGTCTATAATGGCATTTCTTATGTCTGCTATAGCCCTTGCATTCATTGTGAGTGGATACCTTGGTGTTGCACTGGCATCATACATCAAGGTAACAGGAAGTGATTTTTCAGGACTTCCTTTTGGACTTGTGATACAAGCTGCATGCACCATGTTGCCAATCTTTTGGTCATCATGCATACCTGATGATGTAAAATCAAAAGCCAAGCGGAAAAATTAACATATTAGCTTTTTATTGATTCTATTTATTTCATTGTATTTTTTTTCAGATACAAGTTATTTATAACAGTTGGTTTGTTAAATATTTATGAGAAATATCTTAATCTTAAATGTGATACATTTTAGAGGCATAGTATGACCATGTGTTTCACATAGAAAATTAAGCTAGGACTTTGTCATGTTCCTTTAAGGAGTACTTTGTCTCCGTTTGAATGTTAAGTGGATAGGCCTATCCTTTTCCTCTCTTATATATTGGATGGTTTTTGTATTTGAATTTTTTTTTAGAATAAAGCGAAGTACACATTACTTTTCTTCTCAGATTTCTAATGTTTGTTTAGATGACAAAATTAGATAGTTTTTTTTCCAAAAAAATAAAATGATTCTAGTTATAATTAAATGAAATAAAAATTGTACAAAATATGCAACATTTTCAAATTCTAGTAATGCTAATTTCTTAAATTAGGTCGTAAGTATTGGTGTTTGCTGCCTTTAATCGAACCGAATAGGTGGACTAATTGAGATACACATAAGCAAACTGCACATCTAGTTCTGATAATTTTTTTTTTAATTAATGGAGGTTGGTTCATTTAGTCCATCTTCTCGTCATGACAACAGAGGTTCGAGACCTTTGAGCTTTATTTACTTTTTTGAGTTCCTAAATTTGTATCCATCATACAATAGAAAAACAGTTAAAAGAAAACAATTTCGTAGCATGGATAACTTAGTAGTTAAGTTAAAATTCTAATCATGCTAATGTGCATTAGACAACAAGGACAACACTGTCTTTTTGTTTGGCTTCTTGTGATTTTGCTCCTCGTATACTTTTGCAAAATCGTCTCCTTTTCTGTATACCGTGTGATTTATGAATTTAAACCTCATTTTCTAAATAAAATAAAATTAAAGAATAATAAAGGACCTCACATGAGCCTGTTTCTTCTCTATTTCTTTCCATGATACAGTTATATCATGATACATGGAAAAGTTCTTCTAATGTATACATATGCAATGTGTAACAGACAAGATGAACCGTTGGGATTAATTAAAGAAATGTCACATGCTGAATAAGTTAATTGATAAAGTGCAATATTGCAAACCAACCTGAAAATAGGTAATTTGATCTTATCATTTATCTTGTTAGTATTTACTAGAGCTAGCTAGTGTCATCTTTTCTTTTGTTAGTTTCTTATCTAATCATGTTACTTTTGAATTATTTATTATAAATTAGTTGGCCCAAGTAACACTATTTATCTAGAATTTGTTAGGCTTAATTGTACTTTTTTTTAAAAAAATAAAAAGGTATTTATTCATTCAAATTGGTAAAATATATCGAAAACAACATAGATCCATCATCGCTAAAAACCGAAAATGATGAATCTGCGAACAAACTCACAGCACCTAGGTTAATAGCATAATACGGCAAAATCAAAATGCATATATACAAAAGTGACAAAATCAAAGTCACCGGAATACCCTGTTCCGGATCTGTAACATTGACGCCCAATTCTCGACGAAATCTGTGATGGATCGAAGTAGATCTGTCAATCTGAACCAAACGAACACCGCACTAAGACGAGAAAACATACGCCTCACCGAAACGACAAACAACAATACAGCAGCATACAGACGACGAAAACACGAAGAAAAAAAACCAGATCTATGTGGAAAAATCACTTATATTTTATATAAAAGGGGAGAAAAAACGAAGTAAAGCGATGATTCTAGGTAAAAAATGGCCCAAAATCACCCCCACTAGTGGTAGCACGCGGCTGTGTATAGAAAGAAGGAAGAGAGTTTGAAGTTAGAGAGAATAGGATAATCGAGTTGGGTTGGTTGATAGGCTTAATTGTACTTTTGATCACTCTATTATTGATCATATGTAATTTTGGTCCATATAGTTTTTTTTCCAGCATATTTACTCTCATATTTTTTCAATATTGCAAATTTGATCATTCCGTCCCATTCCACCACCGGATCCTTTATCATATAATCTCAACTAGAAGTTGTATGCAAGTGGTTACTCATATCAAGCAGTGTAAAGCTCATCTTGTGGGATGAGATACCTTGATGTTGCCCAAGTTTTAGGATGGCATGACATTAGGGATAAAAATTAATAAAATTAATTCTATTCTCGTTTCAAGTCGATCTGTATAATAATTATATGGATAAATATTTAGGGAAAACAATCCGTTAGATTTTGAGATTGCTATGGCGGGCTCATGCAGAGACTGTTTGAACTTCATTGGCAGTGCTTCTTCGCATAATCCAATGGCTATGATGATCTCATCCAGTTAGAAGAAACTATCAACTTCAAAACAAATTAAAATTCTGATTCCGCAGACAGACTTTCAAATTTTAAATTTCGTGGCGTCATATAAAAAAAAGATTGAAATTATTAAAACAAAATAACCAAGCTCCAATAATTAATTGATCATTAAATGACACAATAACAATAAATAGATGGTAAATGTGTTACAAATTAGAGATACTCAATGATCCTATAACAGCCGCATATCCGCTTATTCCATAAGCACTGTGATTGAACTTTGATGTCAGTGTGACTTTTCAAAAGCTTCTCAATTTCCTGTGGAGGGTTCAACCCCATCTTCTGTGCACGCTCCAAACGTTCTACTCTTGTCATTCCAATGCATGGCCCATATGCCATGTTCATGTCAAATTTTTGCAACATCTCTTCATTAGGATCGTGATTATCTATCAAGAAACAAGTTGAAATCAAATTAAATTTGGTTGTTTTTGAGTTTCAACTTTCAACAAAAGATGAAACATGAACAAGTAATCAAAATGATAGAAACCAGGGTATAGACAACACACTAATTTACCTTGATGAGGGACTGGGGCATCCTTAGATTTCTTCCTGGACTTTTTATTATTAGCTTGCTTCCTTTGCCTGTAGAATCTCTTCATCTTTTCCTTTTTCTAATGCTCAGGTCGTCTCCTTTGACTCTCCCCACAAGATAAATACTAGGGTTTAAGGTGACAAGTATGGTTAAATTTTGTTTAAATAGATATCAATTTGAATTCAAAAAATCAGTGATTTGTTATTTATCAAAATCTTTTTCTATTTAAATTAGCCACAATAAATAAATATTCCATATTTATTGACTAGACATACAAGCTAGACAGCAGGTTTGTTATTAAAAAGTTTCAGCCCACACAAGCCCAATCCACCCAAGTATTTTTTTCTTTCCAAAAAATAAAAAATAAAGTGGATAACTACTTGACAATGCTGTATTTTGAGTATTTCCTATGGTATTAATGTGTGTAGTGTTTAGCAATTTTAGTATGATGTAAAAAGTTGTTAAGGAATGTTGTTTTTTTTTTTTTTGAACAAAAGGAATGTTGTTATTTTGCTCATCAAATTGTTTACTTTTTTGTGTTTTAATGTGGGGTATATTTTTGTGATATTGAGACAAATGTGCCTGGGTTTTTATCTGTGACTGATGGTTGTCTTTGTTCATTCAATGTCCTGTGTTGCATTGCATTCCTGATGTGTTGACGAAGCAAAGAAATTAAGCAAGCCATAGATTGAAGAACCAAACCACTAAATACAAGTTCCAGATATCATCTGAGATCTGTTTCAGATATATTATTTACAACACAAAGGTAGAAAATAACTCAATGTGCAATCCCAGTCATTGTTCATATACTTGGCTGATTTAATTTCTAAAATAGCCATAAGTTCATATCAATGTCCACGACAATTTTTATATGTTTCCTATATTCTGATGGATGTAATATGGATGCATCCCATCAACTTACTATTAAAGAACAAAAATGCTAACAGGTAGGAAACGAAGTCGTGCGAATCAATGTGTCAGTATGAGATTTAAAACTCCATCCCAACTTGATTCATGTATAGCTTCTATTGTATGAGAGTTATAAAGTGGATGAGGTGGTTTGAGAAGATGGATATAGGGTTTGGAGTGATAAGGAGTTCATGGGTTCAACTTCCCCACTAACATAACACACTAATTACTAATATTTGCCTATAAAAAAAAATTAACACCCCTATTCTATCTTCTGATTCTGATTGGCTAATGATCCCTTCGTCAAATTTTGAAGGTTAATATTTCGCACGCAATAGGATAAGAAGAACAAAAATGTTTGTGATTTCGTGTAATGATCATAGAGGCCCAAAGAATAATGACTCATCTAGTTTTAGAATATGACGACTCGCCTAATTTTAGAAGGATCTATTATACATTTGTTAATTGTTATAGTTGGAATAATTAGTGTGTGTTATGGTGTAGTTGTCTTAACGTGGTTATGCACCAACCCTATATAAACATTGTATGACCCATGATTGGAATTAATCAATAAATGAAGAATTTAGTCTTTTTCCCTCTCTTAATATTTTCTTAGGAGACCCTCCACCCTCGAAGTAGAGTTATCATTTCAAATCCCTCACTAATCACTTCCCCTAATATTTCGAAACCAACTTTTAGAGCTTCAGATTGTGTTTGGGAAAGTTGGAAAAAAATTATACTTATAATCGATTTTTGTATAATCAATTGTTGTGATAATCGATTATAATCAGAATCTGTTTTTGTTCAAGTCTATTTGTTGAAAAGCGATTTTAAGATAACCTATTTCGTTTGGGTGGTGAAAAAAATTCACTTTTATATAGTAAATTATGAAAAAGGGCATGAAGTTATTTGTATAATTTAGTAATATTTGTTTAGAAGTTTGTTTTGTAGGGGTAAACAGGGAAGAGTGTTTTGAGAATGAAAAGTAATCAAATCACAATAATTTTAAGTTAAAACCAACTAGATGACATAAAACAACTTTTTTTCTAAAAAAAAAACATTTTTTTTACAAATTTAAGCAAGATGTCAAACATGTTAGATTATTTTGAAAATATTTTTTTGGGGATAAAACAACTGAAATAAAAAAAAAATCAATTTTCTCAAACATGCTATCACTGGGTAAAGCCAAATACTAAAAATTGACATTGTTCGATTGCTATTAACAAGTATATATTGGCGAGCTTTCCTAGCCAAAAGTGAAAGCTATGAATTGTGCGTTTTTCTCCGCTCTCCTAGGTTCCTTAGGAATTAAGTGGCGGCCTCTTTCCCAGGGTATCCTGGTTTTTTCATCCATCCATTGGATCTCTTCCCGGTCTTATCCTGGTCTTGTTTTTCTTTGGTTACCGTCTCAGTGGGCGTTAGGAGGAATTCATGGAGACATGGAAGCACGCTCCATTATCGGAGGAGGAGGAAACAGGGATTGTGGTGGAGGACACAGGACTTCAAGGAGGAAGTTTTACGATGATCCCTAGCTGGGAAACTTTGGTCTGCAAACCCTTACAATGTTAGGGCGTTCAAACAAACTATCATCGAAGCTTGGAGGCTGAAAAACCCAGTTGAAGTTCAAGACTTGGGGAAGAACCTCTACTTATTTCGGTTTACTAATAGGAGGGACCTGGAGAATGTCCTTAGAGGAGGGCCATGGAGTCTTGACCGCAATCTGTTGATCTTGAAGAGGGTGTCTGGGATTGAGCAACCATCTGAAATGGAGTTCCACACAGGGTCATTCTGGGCGAGGGTTTATGATCTACCCCTGAAACGTAGGTCGGAATCGATGGCAAAGAGGCTTGGAGACATAATGGGGGTATTTGAGGAGGCTGATAACAAAGAAGTCAACAAGTTTGGGAAATTTCTGACTCAAGATGGATCTAGATCTCTGAAAACCTCTGAATAGGGGGACAGTGATTCGCTACCAGGGAAAGGATCTGAGGGTTTTCTTCAAATATGAGAGGCTCCCCAATTTTTGTTTTGCGTGTGGGAGACTGGGACATCAACTCAAGGATTGTGAGGAGACGGAGGACCAAGATGAATATGGTTTTGAAGAAGTGGAAGAGAAAGACCTTCCTTTTGGACCATGGCTTCGGGCTTCACCCCTCCCGAAGTTCACTATGGAACAAAAGAGAGAGAGTAGCTCTAGTCCTTACAGCAAGAGTTTATTCGCGGGTACAAGTAACAGTAGGACTGAAACATCAGGGAATAAGAAAGAAGATACAGAAGTGGAACAAGCCCCTCAGGTCAATAAGAAAGGGAAAGCTCTCTTGAGTGCGGAGGGGAAGAACACTGAGGCAACTTCTAAGGAGATTGAACGAGTAGCAGAGACTTTGGGATCTTTTGATTTAACACCCAAAGACACAACGACTGAGAGTGAAGCGGGAATCAGTAAAAATAAACAAAGGAAGTGGAATAGACACAAGGGGAGCAAGCCGAAGGGGAAACAGAACCAAAGGATAGGGGAGAAATTGCTAGGGAAAAGGGTGCTAGTGGATGTGATGATCTCAGAAGGGACACCAGAAATCAGGAACAAAGACAAGAAGAGGCACGTGGTAGCTATGGAGTTCGAAAAACCTGAACCAGAGGTGGTGTTGGAGACCCAACACCGCCTACAACAATGAAAACCATAAGTTGGAACTGCCAGGGTTTGGGGAATCCTCGAGCAGTTCGAGCCTTGTTGAGGCTCCTTCATTTGGAAAATCCTCACTTGGTTTTCCTTATGGAAACTAGGCTGAAAGCATATGAGATGGACAGAATTAGGATCAGGAGTGGCTACAATTCGAGTTTGGTGGTAGATTGTCATGGGCAAGGTAGGGAGAGGGCTGGCGGATTGGCTCTTTTGTGGAATGATCAGGTGGACATCACCATCATCTCATATTCACTTAATCACATTTTTGGAAAAGGGGACGATGTGGAAAGCGGGGAATTTTGGTTCTTTTCTGGCATATATGGCTACCCGGAGGAAGCTCAAAGAAAGAAGACCTGGAGACTAATGAATGACATTGCTGGTCAGGCCTCAAACAGTTGGTTATGCTTTGGTGATATCAATGACACTTTATCCCTGGAAGAAAAAAAGGGAGGGAATCCCCACAACTTTGATCAACTGAGTTTGGGGAGGAGTACAGTAGCTGAATGTGGCCTCCAGGATTTGGGTTTCACTGGTTACCCTTTCACTTGGTCAAATGGGAGACAAGGGGATGAGCAGATACAGTGCAGACTTGATAGAGCCCTAGCAACTGAAAATTTTATTAAAAGGTTCAGCCCAATTCAGGTAACTCATCTTCCTCGTTTTGGTTCGGATCATACCCCTATTATGATTAGCCCGGAGTTTCCCCTGCATACTAACCAGAGGAGGAGAAGACATATTTTTCGGTTTGAAGAATGTTGGGTCAAAGACAACAAATTTGAGGAGCTAGTGAGAAGGATTTGGTCAAATGGCACTGCTCCCTGTGAGATTCACTTGGCCAATCTGCAATCTCTAGATGCTGATTTCAAGAAATATAAAAGAAATGAAATAAGGAAGGATATTATCAAAACTGAAAACAGATTGAAGGATAAATCTATGTGGTCAAACTCACCTGAGAATATATCCACCTACAAGGAGATCGAGAAGCATCATGGAGAACTTCTCAAAACTGAGGAAACCATTTGGTGTCAAAGAAGTAGGGCCGTGTGGTTAAAAGATGGGTACAAGAATACGAGATTCTTTCATGGCAAAGCAAATCAAAGAAAGAAAGTGAATGAAGTGAAAAAGCTCAAAGATGAAGCAGGGGTGTGGTGGCATGGTGAAGAAAATGTTGAAAGAATTTTGCTGGACTACTTCACTGACCTTTTCTCATCTTCCAATCCTAGTGGTATTGAGCAAGCTTGCATGTCAATTCAAAAAATGCTCAGTGATGATCAAAGAGGGTGGTGTGATCAAACCTTCTCTATAGGAGAGATCAAGGAGGCCATAAATCAAATGCATCCTTTGAAGGCCCCGGGACCGGATGGCATCCCTGCCCTCTTTTATCGAAAGTACTGGCACATAGTGGGGAATGACGTTCAGAGACTTGTTCTTGAAATCTTATATGATGAGAGGTCCCCGGAGTCTATCAACAAAACTCACATTGCCCTCATTCCCAAGTGCAAAAACCCGAGCTCTCCAAAACACTTTAGACCGATTAGCCTCAGCAATGTGGTTATGAAGATAGTCACCAAGGCCATTGCAAACAGAATCAAAGGTGTTCTCCCGGAAGTGATTGATGAAGAACAAAGTGCTTTTGTGAAAGGGAGACTTAATACCGATAATGCTCTCATTGCCATGGAATGCTTCCATTGGCTCAAGAATAAGACTAGAGGCAAAAAAGGGATGATTGCTCTCAAGCTTGATATGGCAAAAGCTTACGACAAATTAGAGTGGCCTTTCATTAATGCTGTCCTGATCCATATGGGGTTCCCTTTAAAATTCACAAAGCTCGTCGTGTCTTGCACCACTACAGTGTCCTACCAAGTACTCATTAATGGCCAACCGAGCAGTAGTTTCTCTCCCGAGAGGGGATTAAGACAAGGTGACCCACTCTCACCCTACATCTTCATACTTTGTGCCAATGTTCTTTCCGGTTTACTTCATAAAGCTAACTCGCAAGGATCCATCCATGGTATCCAAGTGGTCAGGAGGTCCCCTTCAAATTACCCATCTCTTGTTTGCAGACGATAGCCTACTTTTTGCAAGATCAAACCTAAAAGAAGCTGAAGCCATCACTCATGTCCTCAACATATATCAGTTGGCTTCTGGTCAGTTGGTGAATTTAGACAAGTCTGAGGTGTCATATAGTCGAAATGTGCCCCCAATTGAGCAAAATATGATCTGTAACAAGATGGAAACAAAGACTGTGACAAACCTCTCTAGATATCTTGGCCTTCCTGTTGTGTTTGGGAGATCAAAAAAGGACGTCTTTGCATTTGTGAGGGACAGAGTATGGAAGAAGCTAAAGGGTTGGAAGGAGAAATGTCTTTCAAGAGCTAGCAAGGAGACTCTCATAAAATCAGTAGCTCAAGCCATTCCGAACTACATTATGAGTTGCTATAAGATCCCTGATGGGTGCTACCATGAAATAGAGTCTATGATTGCAAAGTTCTGGTGGGGCACTACTGAAAACAGCAGGAAAGTCTATTGGCTTAGTTGGGAGAGAATGGGCAGAGCAAAGGATAAGGGAGGAATGGGGTTTAGAGGCTTCTCTGAATTCAACAAAGCTCTTTTGGGAAAGCAATGTTGGAGACTTGTTGGTGATGAAGACTCCCTTATGGCCAGAGTTTTCAAAGGAAGGTACTATCTAAGAGGAACTTTCATGGAGGCACAGAAAGGTTTTCAGCCAAGCCTTGCTTTGAGAAGTATGCTACAAGCCAAAGAGGTTCTAGAGTTGGGGGAAAGGTGGATGATTGGAAATGGTAAAAAGGTGAAGATATGGGAAGATAGATGGTTGCTTAAACAAACCAATTTCAAGGTTTGGAGTCCTATACAAAATTTCCCACCAGATGCAACAGTTTCTGAGCTCATTGATGAAGATACAAAGCAATGGAGAAGGGATGTAATTTTCAACAGCTTCAACCAGTTTGAAGCATCCCAGATCCTCAATATTCCCATATCTCTTTGGCTACTAGAAGACTCATTAACTTGGCATTGGGAGCAAGATGGTAGCTACTCTGTCAGGTCAACATACCACCTGCTATGTGAAGAGAAGGACATAAACATTCCTGAGGCATCTGATATGAGGAACCAAGGACTGTGGAAGGCAATCTGGAAAGCACCGGTTCCAAACAGTGTTAGGAATTTCATTTGGAGACTTGCAAGAAACATTCTCCCAACAAGACATAACCTGGGAAAGAAAGGTATGAAACTCGACATGAGCTGCCCTATCTGCCAAGAGAAGGAGGAGACCCAAGATCACATTTTCCTGCACTGCAACCCAATCAGGGTGCTTTGGATTACCACCCAGCTGGGCATCCATATCCCAGACCAGGTCAGTCTCAAATTATGGCTCCCTCAGTGGATTAAAAACCTGGATCCCCTAGCAATCCAATTGGTCTGTACTACTCTATGGAAGATATGGAAAGTAAGGAACCAGATTGTGTTCTGATGGGCTCCGGCAAGCGAACCGGATCGAAGCAAGTAATAATGAAACGGTGAGAAATCGAGTATCGAACTCAGGGATTGGGAAACCAAGTACCACTTCACAAATTAAACAACTATTTTAGATTAAGAAATAGGTTTGAAAAGATTTTAAGAAAATAAAAGAAACAATAAAAGAAAATCAAATATTTTTGGGATTTTCAAATTAAAAGAGAATCCTAGGAATTGGGTTACCAACAAGATTGTTCATGTTACTAATTGACTACCCCTTGTTAATTATCGAAATTGCTTTGAAGGTGAATATATCCTCAAATAGTTAATGCTCCCTCTCGGGTTACAAAAACCGTGCCCAATTAAACCAACCCCTATTCTCGTGGTAGTTGAATTTAGATTGAACCCTTTAAGTTTTGTGACAATAAGTGAACCCTCGAAGGACCGCTTCTAACTCTCGTGATTTCAGTCCTAAGTCTGATTTCTATAGATCCAATACCTAAGTTTACCGCTAGGTTCCTCCTTAGTGTATCTATGACATGCAAATAAGTGCGCACCAGATTTACAAGTAATTAAAGCGATAGAAATCAAATCGAAAGCGAAATCTAAATTAACAAAAGGAAAACATCAATTCATAACATAAAATAGATCTTGGGCATAGCCCCAATCCCTAGAAATAAAACTACTACTCAAGCATTGTCATGGTGATGACAAGCTTGGTTAACAAAAACATGAAATAAAACTAAGAGAAGAGAAGAAGAAGAAGAAGAGAGATCCTAAAAATTTGCCTAAGAGTAGCAGCCAAAAGTCTCTCCAAGTCTCTGGCTAATTGCCTTATTTATAGATTAGGGTAATTTGAATCCCAATCAAACACAAATTCAGATCAAATCAGTTTCTACAGATCCAAATATTGCGCGTCACGACCGTGATGACCATCACAGCTAGGCCGTGACGGATTCTGCCTTGGAGGTTGCTTCACTGGTTGGTCTATCACGACCGTGACCACCATCACGACTTGGCCATGATCAGTTCTGCCTGTGAGGGTCTGGTTCAGCTGACATGTCACGACTGTGATGGGCATCACGGGCTGGTCGTGACCAGTTCTGACTTTTCCATTCTTTCTTTTAAGCTCTACTCGATCACGGCCGTGATGGACTTTGTTTGGCTCAGTTTCTTCACTTTCCAAGCCCCATCTTTATGCAAGCTCCATCATAATTGGTCATGAGCATTTTAGTCTTCATATCCAAATCAATATCTCCTAATTAATTGCCAAATCTTATCATATCCTTATTGTTGTGATAGACAATTATTATCCAAATCCAAATTGATTTGGATCTAATCTTTTATCTCAATGCCAATTGAATTATCTTTCAATCATAATAATTCTAATCCAAATTGATTTGGATTCAAATCTGTCATGTGGGCCCTTTCAATTTGCTTGGCAATCTTCAGTTTAATTGCAATCCTTCTTCTTTGTTCTCTCCTAAAAATAAGAAGAAGAAAATATCAGAAAATTAATAAAAATCTAATTAAATGCACACATTGACTCTAAAATAACCAAAATAGGAAAACAAAGTCTAATTTGGGCTAAATCAAGCATTTAACAAAATTTAATTGATGAAATACGCTCTAAAATAATAGATAAAATATCATAAGCCAGCGGATTATCAAACACCCCAAACTTAAACTTTGTTTGTCCTCAAGCAAACTAAAGCTCAATAAGACTCAAAACTTAGCAAGCTCAATGGACCCAATCAAACTTCACACAATCTTCATGCAGTTTTACCAAAACAATTCCAATCAATGTTTCCCCCTATTTCATTATAGTAATCCCCACATTCATTTACTTCAAACAAAGAGAATTCCATCGTTCATGCAATTATTAATTTAAGCAAAGGGTTCGAGTTACACACAAAAGGGAGGTTACCAATTTTAAACATTTGCCTTCCTCACAAGGGCATTTAATATTTCACTCATTCGCTCAATTTGTTTAGGATATCAACTTTCACTCAATTTCACATTTCAAGAGTACTTTCCATGAATTTGATTTTCATCGCAAACCAAGTTCCCACAAAAACATAATGCATCATCAAAAGGTCTTTTAAAGGTTGTAATGGGGCCTGGCTAAAGGTAGGTAGGATATTCAAAGGTGCTATGTTTTACATCCCTATGAATTAAGAGAGCATGAAACTTTTTACCTTGACTTTCCACTCTTATTCCTTTTTCATTTTTTTTTAATTTTTTGGTGGCTACAACCTTTTCCCTTTAACACCCTTTTATTTTGCCCTTTTTGGCATTTTTTAATTTTTCTTCCTTTCTTTTTCCCTTTTGCCTTTGGCTTCAACCTTTATTTTTTTTCTTTTTCTCATCCTAAAATAACATATCATATCCTTGTAGCCACCCCAAACTTAGTTTCCTTCAACCCTTGTCTTACTAAGCATCCATGCTCTCCTAAATCCTAAGATTGGGTTAACATGGTTTTTCCGGATTTTTGGCTTATAACATAAGGTCATCAAGAAACAATATGCTATTAGGCTCGATGTGGCTAACTAGGGAACATGCATTAGGGATGGTTCTTTTTAGGCCAAGTAGCTATTTCAAAGAAAATTGCCTAAATCATTTGATGCAAACATATAACTATGCAAACCATGAAGAGATTCAAGAAAATCCAGTAAAGTGCAACTTAAAAGTGATTCACACAATTTAAAAACAATGTTGGAGGCTCAAATTCCTCACCTGGACATTTTTCGCAAATTGTTTGACCGACATACAATCCCTAATGTGTGCATCCCTTCACCCCGAACTTATCATAAATTATGCAATCACAATAAAATTTCTCAAAGTTAAATTTTCAATTTTTCACATGGGGATCAATTTTCAATTTTTCAAATCATTAGGGGAAATCATCAAAAATCAATATTTATCATGTGATCCATTTATGCTAAATTTAATAAAATCCATTCAAGCTCACCAACATAAGACTCACACACATATGACTCAAGTAAAGAAAAGCAAAATAATTAAAAAGAGAAGGGTTTAGAAAAACTCATTGAAGACGCTTCCACCCGGATCCCATAGCCTATGGTAAAAAGACCAAGAGATGCCCAAGATGTAAGATCTTCCTCCCGGATCCCATGACTTGTGGAGTGGAGATGGAAGGAGCAAGTATGATGAGATTTCATTGATTTCTTTAAGTGATATGATGAGCTCACTTCCTCCGGTGTCAAATGGTAAGTCACCTACTCCAAGAATGGCCTTTATGTAATTAGTTTCTCCATGAAGTACTAGAACCATAACTTCTTGAGGCGATCTTAGAGCCTTTGCTACTGTTGATGAAAACTCCCAATTCTTAGGCAATGACTTGAACTCCAAAGTTGGTATTTTTACTAAGTAATGTGATACACAAATTGAAGGCACCAACTTTGTAACATCCACACATGCATGAAAACCCACATATTTATCTAACTCAGGATTTCTAGGCTCCTCAATAGGAATGGTGAGAGAAGTATTTTCTACATGATTGATTTCTTTTGTCCCTTGCAAAGGAACAATAGGAGATATTTCCTCCTTGCACTCCTCTTCATGATCCTCTCCTCTTGAATCATCTTCCGCCACCACTTCGTCTTCATTCACGTCCATGCTAGCAAATAGATTCTCTTCAATTTGAATTCCATGTTGCTTTTCTGCTAGCAATTTAGAAAATTCACTAGCTTGTTCTTCCAACTTTTGAAAGTTGTTACTTAGCATCTCCGTTACCAGTTAAGAACGTTTCTTACACATTTTATGCCTTTGAATCATGCCACTAAATTCCTCCTTGCAATGCTCTATGCTCTGGATCAAATGTTGAGCATCTATATCCCAAAGTGATTCCAGCACATCGGGATCCAGCTTAATGTCTAGTGGTGGTTGTAAGGATGACAAATAGAATCTCCATTCCTCTTTGGAGTATATCTTCACGTGCTTGTCAGTGATACCATCAAACACGATCCAATCAAGTTGAGATTCCCTGTTTAGATAGAAACAATGGTTCATGTGTGGCATCCACCTAACACAAACAAAACTCAAAAGAAAATATCAAATATATACAAATAAAAATTAAAAAGACTAAAGTAGTTGCCTCCTTTGTTACTAATGATATTGGTATTGCCAATCCCCGGCAATGGTGCCAAAAACTTGATGGGATCCGGCAAGCGAACCGGATCGAAGCAAGTAATAATGAAACGGTGAGAAACCGAGTATCAAACTCAGGGATTGGGAAACCAAGTACCACTTCACAAATTAAACAACTATTTTAGATTAAGAAATAGGTTTGAAAAGATTTTAAGAAAATAAAAGAAACAATAAAAGAAAATCAAATATTTTTGGGATTTTCAAATTAAAAGAGAATCCTAGGAATTGGGTTACCAACAAGATTGTTCATGTTACTAATTGACTACCCCTTATTAATTATCGAAATTGCTTTGAAGGCGAATTTATCCTCAAATAGTTAATGCTCCCTCTCGGGTTACAAAAACCGTGCCCAATTAAACCAACCCCTACTCTCGTGGTAGTTGAATTTAGATTGAACCCTTTAAGTTTTGTGATAATTCGTGAACCCTCGAAGGGCCACTTTCAACTCTCGTGATTTAAGTCCTAAGTCTGATTTCTATAGATCCAATACCTAAGTTCACCGCTAGGTTCCTCCTTAGAGTATCTATGACATGCAAATAAGTGCGCACCAGATTTACAAGTAATTAAAGCGATAGAAATCAAATCGAAAGCGAAATCTAAATTAACAAAGGGAAAACATCAATTCATAACATAAAATAGATCTTGGGCATAGCCCCGATCCCTAGAAATAAAACTACTACTCAAGCATTGTCATGGTGATGACAAGCTTGGTTAACAAAAACATGAAATAAAACTAAGAGAAGAGAAGAAGAAGAAGAAGAGAGATCCTAAAAATTTGCCTAAGAGTAGCAGCCAAATGTCTATCTAAGTCTCTGACTAATTGCCTTATTTATAGATTAGGGTAATTTGAATCCCAATCAAACACAAATTCAGATCAAATCAGTTTCTACAGATCCAAATATTGCGCGTCACGACCGTGATGGCCATCACGGCTAGGCCGTGACGGATTCTGCCTTGGAGGTTGCTTCACTGGTTGGTCTGTCACGGCCGTGACCACCATCACGGCTTGGCCTGTCACGGTTGTGATGGGCATCACGGGCTGGCCGTGACCAGTTCTGACTTTTTCATTCTTTCTTTTAAGCTCTACTCGATCACGGTCGTGATGGGCTTTGTTTGGCTCAGTTTCTTCACTTTTCAAGCCCCATATTCATGCAAGCTCCATCATAATTGGTCATGAGCATTTTAGTCTTCATATCCAAATCAATATTTCCAAATTAATTATCAAATCTTATCATATCCTTATTATATCTTGCTATCAAACCAGCCCATATTGTATTGCCTAAAAAAATCCTTTATTGTATAACAAACATTACATAAAAAAAATATTATATCAAAATTAAAATAAAGGAGCATTTAATCATTTTTTCTTGAATGTTCTCGCGGTTCGGTTAAACCGTGTGGCGCGGGATGCAAAGGAAACTGGCCATCGGAACGCACCAATTTCTCACTCTCCTATTTCCAATTCCAATTCCTATTCCAATACGAATCCAAATCAATTCCTTTTCCTCCAACTTCAATTCAGGTTCCTCTCTATATAGACATATTTTTTATTTGTATTTATTTGCATAATCTCACAAATTAGGGTTTTGTAGAACGAATCAAAATTCAGTTATTTTTGGGTCAGATTTTAGGATCAGTGGTTTTTTTTTCTTCCCATGATTGGGTTTTCTGCTGATTTTGAATTGCGATGTTTGTTATTTTATTGCAAAGTCAAAGTGGTTTTGCATGTTTCTGTAGCTTTTACTCTGTTATTTCAATATAAGAATGGATTTGTGGGTTTTGATTGCACTGTCAGCTTCTCAGATAGATATGGTGCTGTGTGTTCATGGGGTGGGGCTAAATTGCTGTTTTGCATGCATTTGGGGTGGTTTTTTTTAGCTTTTTTGTTGGCTCTTTGCAAGGGAAGGAGTGTGTCCTCCTTGCTTGGTCATCTTCCTATATACATTATTGTATTGTAAACACCATCTTGTAACATCCCTTGTGATCAAGGAATAGAGGGTTTTGGATGAAACAAGGACTTCTTGGAGGAATCGTAACTGTAGTTACTGATTGAGTATCTTGAACTGTTCAATGGGTTAATAATGGAAATAATAAATTTAGCAATTCCACCAGCACGGAGGGCATAATTTTTACAATTATTGGATGATCTTTAAAAGTTAAAACAAGCCCTGAGTTTAAATTTTAGTATGTAGTTCTTAAGACTGTATGTATCTTCAGTTAAGATTTTTTATAATTCAGTATTTGATAGGAAGTATTTTAAAATAATAGTAACTCTGAAAAACTTGTGATTAGATATTAGAGTTGAATTGAATATTTGTATAATGTACTCTTGCAGCTAAGAGAGAAGTTATCTGCTACTCCTGATGGGTGCTCCTAAGCAGAAATGGACAGCAGAAGAAGAAGCAGCACTGAAAGCTGGAGTTGTTAAGCATGGCGTTGGTAAATGGCGTACTATACTCAAGGATCCAGAGTTTAGCGGTGTCCTATATCTGCGTTCAAATGTGGATCTGAAGGTCGGTTTATCTTAGTAGTTGTGTTTGTGGGTGTTTTGATTTTTTGAAGGTCATTCTTTCTAGAAGTGGGAATTTATGTATATCGTAATGAATTTATGCGGGACCATCTATATCACTATGCATATTGACTTGTCTGTGTGGTTCTAATGTCGATAGGATAAATGGAGAAACCTGAGTGTGATGGCAAATGGATGGAGCTCCAGGGAGAAGTCTAGGTTAACAGTCAGAAGGTTGCTTCCAGCCCCAAAACATGATGAGTACTCCATGGCTGTTACTCCTGTTGTTCCGAGTGATGAAGAAATTGTCGATGTTAAGCCGCTTCAAGTTTCGAGAGACATGATGCAGATTCAGGGTCCGAAAAGGTCTATAGTAAGGTTGGACTCTGTTTTTAATTTATTTTATCATATCTATCTACCTGGTTTGTAGGAAAAAGTGGTACAATTAGGTATTCTTACTGACTACCAAGTGTTAAGGTCATTGCTTTAAGTGCTGGCATGCTTAGCTGATTTCATTCTCTTGTGTTGCTCGCATCCTTAAATGGCTTAATTTCCTTGGAATTCCATTGGATGTATTTTTTTGTTTGTGTAATTGTTTATGTATATTTTAACAGTAGTGTTTTACCATGTTTACATTGTACAGATTGGATAACCTTATAATGGAAGCAATAACTACCTTGAAGGAGAATGGTGGTTCTAATAAGACAACTATTGCCTCTTTCATAGAGGTATAATTCTTACTTTGAAGTCTAACTTCTGTTTGTTCTGCTGTTAATCCATTCAATTCTTGGTTAGCATGCTGGACTTCCAACTTTATGATTGTAGACCTGACCTCTTTTGAGTGGCAAAACTAAAACCTATATAGTTTCTTGGTAAATGTGATCCAAATGGTTATGTGCTTAGTTATGAAGTTCTATTATTTATCAATTCAAGATTCAAGATACCATACAATTCTTTATAATGCTTCTCACTCTAGTCTTTTTCAATATTTTGTTCAATAATTTGGCCATTGTTTTATTAGTAGAACTCTCTATTGTCTCAAAATTATCTTCTAATCTTCCTTGCGGAAAGCATGGTAGGCCCATTCATGTCTTATTGTGACAATGATGCAAATCTTATTGAATTAAATCATGTCTCATCTGGTTGCCAAATTGTGTTAACCAAGGCCTTATCAAGAGTTAATTTTGAAGAATCGAGCAACAAGCTTGGATGGGAATGATCAACATCTACTCCCCAGATTGAGGGGGAGTGTTGTGTTGTTAGTCACATGGGAATCCCCATGTGATGAATGTGATTTAATCTGCATTTATTATATTTTATTGTGTTCCAATATGATTTTAATTGGGTTTGATCAGAATCGATAGTGGAAAGATTTGGAGAATCCCAGGAAATGTTGTTAAAAACAAGTGGGATGCTGTTATAAGACCATCATGCTTCAAGGGAATTTTTAAGGAATTGGGAATTAGACAATTAGGTTTGGACCCTGGTAGACGCTTCTTTCAGTGGTTACAAGATCCTTGCCCGATCCTTCACCTTGAGGACAAGGTGAAACTCATTCAGGGGAGTGGGGTATTGATGGGCCTCAAATGGGTATTAATGGGCCAGTCATGGTATAGGAGTGGAGGAAGCAGTTGGAGGAGAGGGAAAATGTAACAGAATGGACAGGTGACATATGATGAGTGGTGGTACGGGTTTCAGCAATGATGCAAGAAAAGAGAGTAAACACCAAATGGTGTATGTTGTGGGGGGGCAAAGATGGGGACGGGGTATCTGAAAATTGTAATCGGAGTGGGGAGGCCTTGGCCTAGGGGAGGATTGTTCGCTTAGTGACAACTATATCTTGTCTCTTCTCAGTTTCTCTGTTTTACAGCGGTTGAGTTTATACTTATCTGCATGTTTTCTGGTTTATTGGTTGCTGTTTGCTGTTTCTGGATTAACAGAGGAACCTCCTCTATTGTTAGGAGCTGAGCTCCATTTTTCCATTGGAATATCAGTTAGCATTTTAATGTTCCTATCATATTCCATTCAGTATATTTCGTGATATGTTATATTGTTTTTGTTTTCAACTCAGTTGAATTTCATTGCTTTGTAATCTGTAGGACCAATATTGGGCACCGCCAGACTTCAAAAGGTTGTTGTCAGCAAAATTGAAGTTTTTGACAGCAAGTGGAAAACTGATCAAGGTATATTTCTACATGTTCTATGATATCACAGCTAATATCCAGCTTTGCAAACCTGATTTTGATGACATGAATACAAAGCATACACAGTATCATCCCTAGTACATGCCCAGAGCCCCAGACTACTATAGAAAGGGGTTTCCTTTGCTGGGTCTCTATTTTTTTTATTTTAAAGCCCAATATTACATATTTGCTTTCATTAAAAGGAGATGGAAATTGTCATTTTAACCTTGAGCGGTTCGATCTAGTTTGCCACTTTTAGGCTGCTTCATTATTGGAGTTGCATACTACAGTTTTACGATTAGTTTTAAAACAAAACCTAAAATAAATAAATAAAAGGTTATGAAAATAAGTAGGCTTGACATGCATGCGTGTTCATGCCAAGCCTCTTAATTCTACGAAGTTGTAAGTACACATCCTTCAGTTCCTTCTGCAGTTTCATTCCCTTCTGATGGGGGTTGATCTAGGCACATCAGTATGGAACGGAACTGTTATTTATAGTGCAGGGTGTCCCCTCTTTAGTATCCCGTCTTTTGGGAGTGGGCCCTCCTACATCAATGATGTTTATAAATGTCACTGTTTCATGGACAAATACTGAATCAAGCATTTACTAGGCTTAATTGCACTTTTAGTCCCTCTACTTTTACCTATGTGTGATTTTAGCCCCTCAATATTTTTTTGGGTGCATTTGGTCCTCCGATTTTTCAAACATTACAAATTTAGTCCCTCCATTAAGTTGCTGTTAGTAAATTAACGGAACCCACCGGCACCCAAACACCCGCCCACCGGAAAACATCCAGAAGTTTTCTCCATTTACACTTGCTTCCCTTTTCAATTTCCCACTCCAAAGTTCTTTTGGATGCGTATCCAAACTTCTTCAAAACCCACACTTGCTTCCTTTTTCAATTTCCCACTCCAAAGTTCTTCTGGATGCGTATCCAAACTTCTTCAAAACCCAATTCTCGAATCTTGTCCTATCAACTAGACCTCTCACTAATTCTACAGGATTCTATGTATGTGGGGTACTCCTTTTCAACCGGATTGCCAGCAAGTTGGCACTATATTTTGGGTTGGAGCATAGAGGATTTAACGGCAACAACCAATGGCGGATGACACAGTGCGCGAAGACACCGTCTTCTTGTCATGTTATGGGCGTCGTTGTGACAGGTGAAGAACATGACGGGTGGTGTGCGTCTCGTGGTGGTAAAGCACAGGTTTCGCGGTGGCTTGGCCGAAGAGATGGGTGGTGAAGACGGCGGTGAGTTGTCATGCAGCAGATTCACTGGTTCAGTTAATGAGAAATAATTAGATTTTTTCCCTCAAAATATTTAATATATAAAATAATTAGATTTTTTAAGAAGTTGTCCACATCTGCACATCATTTGGGTTGAGGATTTATCATGGCACATGACTCCCTGGCTTGGATACGCATCTGGAAAAACTTTGGAGGAGGAAATTGAAAAGGCAAAGCAAGTGTACAAGGAGAAAATTTCTGGGTGTTTTGCGGTGGGTGGGTGGGTGTCTGGGCGCCTGTGGTTTTTTCGGTGCCGATAGGTGGCAGGTTGGTGTGGGTGGGTTTAGGAACTTGTGGTTATTTAATTTTTGTTTTAAATATTTTATTATTTTAATGGATTAATTAATGCTAGCTGGACGTGATAAGTGGCAAAACAATAGCTAATGTAAGACTGTTCCGTTAATTTACCAACAGCAACTTAACGGAGGGACTAAATTTGCAATGTTTAAAAAATCGGAGGACCAAATGCACTCAAAAAAATAGAGGGACTAAAATCGCACATAGTTAAAAGTAGAGGGACTAAAAGTACAATTAAGCCCATTTACTATTAGCTGTGGCCTGTGGTTGATTAAACAGACATAGTGTGTGGTGTTACTAATCATAATACTGTAAGACAAAGTGTCTGAGGTGGAAGTTGGACCAGATAGGAAGGGAGTGATGAAGGAATAAGGAAAGATGTCGATGCAAGGATAAAAAAAGATTGGGTTTTGACAAGTTAGAATGGTGAGAATTGAGAAGCTTATCCAAAAAAAAAAAAGAATGGTGAGAAGTGAGAAACAACCCTTACCAACTTCTTAGTCAGGATTCATATTATCCATTAGGTATCATTTGTTGTTGTTATTTTTTATTTTATGCACTGTTGCTTACATACGGCTACTGGTTGTGGGTAATTGGACGGGATTGTGGCATAGAACTTATATCGTTTAACTGCAAACTCATACATAGATTTGCACAAAATTCTTGTCTTTGGTATGAAATAGAAGCAATTGTTTGTTTTAATTTTCAGAAATCTGTAGTATGTCTTGATTTAGTGTTATTATAATATTATATGTATTATGTGAGCTTGACAAGTATGATAGGGACCGGGTATTATGGGGTGCCTAAGTCCCACATCAAGTAGTATGGGATGCTCGGTGGAGTACTCAAGTGGTTTGGTTCTCCCCCTTAGCAGCTAGCTTTTAAGGGAGGGTCCCCCAAGTGCTTGGTTGCTTATCATTTGGTATCATAGCTGGTTGTCGGTGTCTTAGAAAGGGCACCCTCCTCCCCAAGTGCTTGGGTGTTTATCATATTCCCAATGCTATTAGTACAATTTTGTGGCAGTTATAATGAGTTATTTCAATTAGAGATCTTACTCTTGGGTTGAGTTTGATGTTTCAGGTAAAACGCAGGTATAGGATTGCACCTACTCCAGCATATTCAGACAGAAGAAGAAACCCATCCATGTTATTATTGGAGGGGAGGCAGAAAGCCTCTATGAAAGTTGACAAGGACGAGATCAATGTTCTTACAAAGTCTCAGATAGATTTAGAATTAGCAAAGATAAGGTCCATGACTCCGCAAGAGGCAGCTGCGGTTGCTGCCCGAGCAGTTTCTGAAGCAGAAGCTGCCATAGCAGAAGCCGAAGAGGCAGCAAGGGAGGCAGAGGCAGCAGAAGCTGACGCAGAGGCAGCACAAGCTTTTGCAGAAGCTGCAATGAAAACACTGAAAGGGAGAAACACCCCAAAGATGGTAAAACTCATTTTCTTCTTTTGTGATACTGTAATACCTCTGTAGGACATTAAGGAGATTCTTCTATGGTGCCTTCATCAAATAAATGTATGTTTGATTCTTTTGGTGTGTTTCAATTTGTAGATGATCCCTGCTTGATGGAAGTTTGAAGAATAGAACATGAGGAGCGATGAACGGTGGGGTTCAGTAGTACTGGCAGCCAGATACATATTTATCGTATGTTTTTTACATGTATCAAGGCTTTTCTAGTGGCTTATGCAGGTTTTACCTTTATTAGGAAATTATTCTGAATTTTGGGATCTTCAAATATCCTTCTTGTAGATAGAAATATTGCTTGAATCTTTCATGTAATTCCTTGAGAGCTGTTATTCCCATATTTATTGCATATCAGCGCTCTGTCTATACCATTTGTAGAAAGTAGATGTTTAGATTGATGGGAATCTGTTCAAATCTCTTCAAAAACTTGCACAGCTTTGACTAGGAGTCTCTTCGTGTTGTTGGAAGTGAACAAGTGATGTGTGTGTGGGAACGAAATGCTTCTTTGTTTCTTGATCAATGTAAAAGAACTAATATTCTATGAATTTACTATCACGTCATTGCTTAAATTAAATCTGTGAAAGGCAACTCCCTTGATCACTAGGGAGTTGTGATGTTCAAGGAGGGGTTCGATTCCCAACTCCCAATTCCCCCACGTATATTCGAAAGAGATCGCCTACCTTTATAAGAAAAATTGAGTGAAAGACTGAGATTGCGGATAATGATGTTAATATTTAATGGCTCAAGATTTTTTATGGTAATCAAAAAGTAGAAAATTTGTAGTGAAAAGTATAATTTTTAATGTATTAAATATCACTTTCTAATATTATTATTATTATTTTTTTTATCTTTGATTACCCACAAGGTATTGGTCAGAATTTGCCAATTTTTATTTCCTAATTTGAGTATGAGAAATGGCCTTAAAAATTTGGCAACTACTAGCATGAAGCACCTAATTAGGTGCCCACACAGATGAAGCACCACTCCCTGCTGTAGGATTTAATTGTATTTGAATCAAGGGCATAGATGAGTTATGCCAAAAAATAAAAATTGACAGTCTACCGAAGCAGCTGGTCTTCCCGCATATGATTAATAGTCTACATGCAAATTACACAACAAGCCTTGGCTCCTCCTCCCCGCCGTGGTGCAGTGGAGGAGCCATGAGTGACTGAACTAGCAACAAGAACAACGTTGCAGATCGATCTCCATCATCTCTCTCTTTGGGAGATATGCATCAAGAAACATGACTCTCCCAGAAATCCACCTAAACAAATGGAAGCTTAAGATAATTAAGAGAAAATATTCAAACATTTTTAATGACGTGATAATTTATGATTGATTGATAGCATAAAAAATATTTATCCTAATTATATATATCAATTAGATCATATATATGGATCTGAATCATTGCTATGAATTGAAGACCTTAGTTTTATTCATAAAAAAGTCCCACACATTTATATTTACATCACCATAATCTAGTAAATGCATTACAAATTACCTACTGCTTATTTGAACACGCTTTTCAAATCATATACGGTTTAAAATCAAGTTGGACCTTTATTAAAAAAAAAGTTGGACCATTGTTCGTTTGTTTGGATACGAAATCACGATAGTTAAAACTGATTTTGAAGTTAGTAGAAATGATTTTGATGAGAATAACATTTTCTAGTTTTCTCGTTGAATAAAATTGATTATGGGTGTGAGACATACACATTTTTTTTTACATTTACATATCAAAATTGATTCTATTTTATTGTCCAAACGAAATCAATTCTTTTAAATTCACTTTTAAAATATCATTAATAAACACAAATCGATTTTTTAATCTTAATTTTCTTGGTTTAATGAATATTTTGATCCATATACAACTAGGGCAAGATTTGATTTTAGTCCCTCCAAAATTTTTTCTTTGATTTTGATCCTCAAATGTTTTAAAAATTTGTGATTGGTCCTTGCTGTTAGGGAGCTTCCGCTAACTGATGACGTGGCAAACAAAGTGCACATCACCCCTGTCACTTGTACCAAAAAATAATATTTAATTCCACATGTATATTTTTTTATTAATTTTTTGTCCACATTGATAAATAATAAATATTATTTATTTTTAAAATAATAAAATAAATTATTCTACTTTATTTAATTATTATTTAATTATTTATTAATATTAAAATCATCATAAAAACTCAATTAACCCCAAAATAATTACACTAATCAGTCCTAACATAATTACAATTCCTTATTAGAGATTAATTAGTGTAATAGCAACTTAAATACACTAACTAGGTTAAGTTAGGACCAATTAGTGTAATTAATTTGAGATTAATAATGTTTTTTCTGATTATTTAATATTAATAAATTATAAAAAATATTAAATAAAATGAAATAAAATTATTTTATTATCTAAAAAGTAAATAATATTTATTATTAATACAAATTAATAAAATTCACATTTAGTTAAATATTATTTTTCTGGTACATGTGGCACTGGTTACGTGGCAACGGTGACGTGGCACTTCGTCTGTCACGTCATCAATTAATGAAAACTCTCTAATGATAGAAACCAATTACAAAATTTTAAAATGTTTGAGGACTAGAACCAAAGAATTGATTTTGGATGGACGAAAATCAAATCTCACTATATTTGCAGGACCAAAATATTCATTAAACAACTTTTTTTAAATCAGTTCTTTAAATATCATTCTTCGTTAATTAATTCTACCAAAACTAAACAAATATCACTATAGTGTGAAGAGTTAATGAAGATGTCTCAACATTCTAATATATGGTTCTTGCATGTACTAAAATGGCAACAACCGACAACCTTGAATGAGGGCTTTCCTTTTTGATCAAAGTAATACAATTTTTTAAACTATTTATAAAAATAATATACTTTTAAAAACTAATTAAAAAAATAAACTAATTTCATTGAAGGTGAAATTTTTTATTGATGACTTGGTGGTGCCAATTAAACCGGCGCAACTCATTCTTTACACATGGAAAACTGTCATTGGCTAGTCAATTTCTTTTAAAAAAATTATTCAACATGTCGCCATGTGCCACGTGACAAGTTCTAGTGAGTGGTGCCAGTTGCAGTGGCACCACACACCAAAACACGTCATATGACACAGCCACCCTCACCCATTATTCCTACACTATTTGTTAAAAATATTAAACTACTGACACTATTTTTTTTTTAAGTTTTAAAATACTTAAATAATATTAAAAAATAACAATAACAAAGAAATATTTAAAAAATTAAAACAATAATTATAATATAACAATAATAATTAATTACTCTCTTGGAACTACAAATTACTATTACATAATTAAAACTATTATTAATTTTAATATAACAATATAACAATAATCATTAAAACTATAAATTTGCTGTAAATATCCATGTATTAATGTGTGATGGATGACTATCCTAATTTAGGAGATATGATAGTAACTCATGATATCTTTGTATTTACTCCTTATTTATGTCTCTTGATTTGGTCCATAATTTGTCCATTATCTTTATAAATAGGACGATTAGGTTTGCCCTTGTATACACTCAATCAGATTATCAATACAAAAATTATAGCTAGTTCCTGAAGAAGTAGCCTCTAAATCCTAGTTCATGAAGAACTAACCTTTGAGTCCATATTTCTATTGCCTTCATCTCCTTATTTTCTTTTCTATTTATAACACGTTATCAGCATGATCAAGTCTCTAACGGTGTAACGATTTTTTTTGTGGGTATCTTTTCAAGAGGAAAGTTTTATTGGAAAATAGTTTTTAGAGAAAATACAAGATTATTGTGCCATGGTTGAGTCACTGCCTTAAAACAAGATTTCGTCAGATTTGATGTGTAGTGAAGGTTAATAACAAAGAAGACTACATAATACAATTGTCCAAGGTATGTGTTGTGAATTTTTCTTTTCTTCTTTTACAGAGTATTTAGCACTAATAAACAAAATTTGTAATCAATCATTTTCTTTGGATGAAATGATTTTACAAATTATATTTATTTATTCAAATTGATATGAGTGTGATTTTGACATGTGCTAATGTAAAATAGAAACTTGTTTTGCACATGTAAACCAAAGTTAATTATATTATTGTAAACCAGAAGTTTATTAGTCTAAATAATTTTGTTATTTGGCATATGGTCAACTACGCTATCCTAAGTCAATGTTGAAGATTCATATTGATGACATTTGTGACACCCTCTACCCCGCATGCATTCAAAAGCGCAAATATATATATAATATCAAAACCGGGCAAAGACTACCGCATTGTAACATAACGCGGAAATAACCAAAACATGTTTATAAAGGAAGCATAACATAACTGAAACATAAACGAACCCAACCCTGATGTGACACTATAGAGTTGGTATAACTAAACATAAACTAAATCACCATATAACATCAATCATACAATGCAATGCGAAACACTACTCTAAGTGCATGTGGATCCATCTAAACCAGGCGTACGACTTTAGAGTTACATCTCCACATTGGTCAATAAACACTAACACCGGGGCAATTCACCTTACCATGGGTGGACCCCTAGGATAGCCGACACACCTTATTCTCAGATGCGCCACCACGGGTGTACATGATCCTCTTTGCCTCGGATGAATCACCGTGGATGGCCAGATCTTCTTACATGTGGACGACCTCCCCCTAACTATCGTACCTCCCCCTAAAACTCCATGCATGATGCATGCACACAACAAACAACCGTTATCCACCATGTGACACTCTTCTACCCCGCATGTTATAAGCACTTTAAGATAATCAATTAATAAAATTTAGTCATGATCATACTGGATAAAATAAAGCGTCCGTCCATGGGTAGAAAAGTCCACATGAACTAGTTCTCAAAATCTCGGAAAATAAAACGAGTTTAAAACAATTTAACATAGCAAAGAAATAAACCTATCACAACCCCGATGTCACATACAGAGCTAGTATAACCGTTCCGGAATAAATCCACGGAATACAAACTGAAAAATAACTAACTGAACATAAAAATAAGCCCTAACTATGAGTGGCGGCTCCTTAGAGTCACTCCTCTCCGGGCTGCTCGTCATCCTCTGCAAGGTGCCAATCAGGCCAAACAACAAACAAATAATGGGGAGTAAGAATCATGTAAACATAATAACAAGGAGGTAGGAAGTAAAGTAAAACATATAAACATGGCACCAACGTAGCATACATCATTCAACATATATAACATACATCAACATCATTAACATCGAGCATGCTATGCAGTGTGATGCAGTCCTACTCCACCAAACCAACCATGCATGTGGATCCATTAAACTCGGGATGGACGACTTCGGAGTTACATATCCATATTGAGAATCTACTCAACGCCGGAGAATCAACTCCTTGGATAGCCAACGCATCAAACCAACGGATGCCTCGTCATGGGGGGGCAAGGAGAATCTACTCCAACCGTGGATGGTCAGATCGCCGTACTCTTGGACGACCTCCCCTATGTCGAACATCCCTCAACAACAACAACAACTCTGATGCAATGCGTATGCAACACAATGACCACGGACAACCACCACCTCCATAACTTCAACGGAATCAATCGAAGACATCAGCGGAATCAACCGCAGCGGAATCTACCGCAACACCTTTAACCAGTGGAATCTACCGCAGCAGAATCGACTGCAACACGTTAGACCCAAATCGTGGAGTCAAGTCCCCCCTTTGGGACAAACTCTCGGTCCCTAAGGTACAACATCAATAACACCTTAGACCCAAACCGTGGGGTCAAGGCCCTCTTGGCTATAAGGCACCAAGGTACAGCTCAAACAACTTGCAGTAACCCAACGGTTACCGGCTTAACCATCATAATTAATCTTTAATTAAGTTATCTAGTCTTCATCATAATTAACTAAGTCATCATTTGTCGTTGGGGAAGATTGGGGTTAAAACCCCTATTTAAGTCCTTAATATCAGATTCTGTCCAGAGGGGTGAGCACGGTCGTGCTTAACCCCAGCACGGGCGTGCTGCCACTTAAGCGGGGCACGGTCGTGCTTCCTTTTTGATCACGATCGTGCTCAGCTGCATGGGCGTGCTACTCTGCTACACGGTCGTGCTTACTGCACGGTCATTTTCTAGAATTCAAACAGGGAGCATGGGCGTGCTCCCTGTTCAGCACTGTCGTGCTCAATGCACGACAGTACTGTTCTGGGCAGAGTCTCAACACAGTTCCTTAACCAATTTTTAGGGTGTTTAAACCTATTACTCTCTAACTCATTTTAGAACATAATTTAACCAATTAAGGTTTTTAACATTTAAACCATCAACTCAACAGTCATAGCATCAACTATACAACCAACATAACATCAACAGCCAACATCGTAATAACAACGACAATCATCATACTATCATGTTCATATCAAGGCAACCGAGATAAATATTAACAACATGTCATGAACATGGAACACATACAAATAACATACCAAAATAGCCAAGAACATACCATCACCAAACAATTAAATTTAACATGTTATTCATTCATACACATAAAACAACACGGGGTTATGGGAACCCCTTGACTTTACACTAACCCCAAGCCTATGAATACAATACCCTTCTCCCCATACTTGGAATAGAGATCATGATTCAAAAGAGAGAAATAAGATCCACTTGGGTCCTGTCTCACCAGAGCTTGTCTACAACCTCAAGAACGACAAAGAAACACTTTGGTTCAACTCTAAGATCAAGCAATTAAAAGGAAAAGATCAATAACTTGAAAGAAAGAACACAAGGGACAAGGTGCACGAATTTTACCTTTTATAAAGCCCCAAACATCAAGCACAACGAACCCCTATTCGTAGCGATGTTCTCTTATCAAGAAGTAGTGAAGAACGGTGCAAGAACGGGTTCCCTAGAGAGAATTTTAGGGAGAAAAACCATAAGGATTCAAAGAAGAAGGAGGGAGGCAGTTTTCCGAGTGTTGGGGTCGTGTAAACTAGGTTTAGGTCGAGTCTAATGGTATATATGAGTTTGGGTCATAACGGGTTCCTATTTCAGCCCAAACTGTATACAGTTCGGTATTTTGATCATAACTTGAGCTACAAGTTTCCGATTGAGGCGTTCTTGGTGTCGTTAGAAAGCTCAGAGAAATATCTACAAACTAATGTGTGATGATTGAATCCTAAGTCGGGCTCTAAGATGGTCAAACGTTCGATGTAAGTTTAGTGACAGATTTGGTAGTTATTCCTAGATAGCCTTAAGAGATTATGATAAGATCTTAAGATATAAACAAAAAGAGGATGATCCTATATTGATAAGAACTCAAATCTGATTGGTTGAGGGGCTAAAATCTAAGAATAACACTATCTCTATTTAAATACTAAATCACACGATATCTTATCATATCATTCTTAATCGCTTATTATTAATAAAATCACATATCATATATTAACATATAAAATCAAATATTAAGAGACACAATCTCATATCAATGCAAATAATCATATATTAATATACATATTATCATATGCAATAATATATACACACATATATAAATATCAAACATATATATGCCAAAACTAACACATATAAACATAAGGGTGAATCTTGAGAAGTTACAATTCCACCCCCTTACAAAAATTTTGTCCTCGAAATTTCTATCACCTTAACTGGTTAAACTTTCATCAATTAGGCGCATACGTTGGGTTGAGTCCACGGACTTGGAGGCTCTTGCTCCACTACGCTTCCGCTGCGCGCTCTGATTCCTGCTAGCTGTAACACCCTACTTTTTTATTTTCAGATTTTTATTTTTTCAGTAAAAATATTTTCGCTGTATTAACCGGTATAAATGTATTTATTTATATTTTTATCCGAGTTCATCGAGATTGATTTTTATGAAATAAAAATCGTATTCATACTCTATCTTAGGGTAGAAGCTTAGGATAAAAATTTGGGTTGAAAACTCAGACGGAAATCAGTATGCGTTTTCACCGACAGTATAATTTTACTGAGCAGAAAACCCAATTTTGACTCATGAACGAAATGGTTTATATTTAAATAATATTTCCAACGAGTTTGGTTAGTTTGAAAATTTTCAGTCGAAAACGAAATATTACGCTTTTACACAGGCGTAAAATCCTAATCAGGAAATCGACGGAGTCGAAAACGGAACTAGAGAGACCCGTCAAGAGATTGGGATAACGAGTCATACATGATGACTCATGGAGGATGAGTCACCCAGCATTTATGAGCATTAAATGCTAGTAATAATGACTTTTATGTGGAAAAGACCAAAATACCCCCAAGCTTTCGCGGGTATTAACCATACACACCTACGCACTCTTAACCACTCATTTTAAGTGGTTGTAAACCTCCCTCATCTCCTCAATTTCGTGCATCCATATATACTCAACCATACCTATTTCATGTTGCTTTCGTTTCATTATTTTCCTCTCAAAAACCGAAATCGGGTAAACGACGGAGTCGCACAGCGTTTAATTTCCGGGAACCGCTAACGGATAGGATCGGTGACTCATTAGTGAGTCACTTTGTGTGGCCCAAAATCAGCCTCACCTCAATCAAATGTGAGCCACATATTTATTAACCATAGTTAAGCAAAGTAACCTTAGTTAGGTTACTTATTAACTATGGTTAAGCTTATATTAATTAAATAATCACAAAACCCATTAATCTAAAAGTTAAAAACCAAACAAGGCCTAATATTTTTCCTATAAAATCCCTCCAAAACCGTGGCCTCCCTCACTATTTCACTCATCTTCTTCATTTCTTCACCAAAAACACTTAATCTCCATTTTCATTCTTCAAGAACTCCAAGTGATTCCATTACAAAGCTTGCCAAGATCATCATCTATTATTCTTCTAAATTCCTAACTCGAGGTAACATGATCATCTCATCTCTTGTTTAAGCTTTTGTTCTTCATATGTCATAATTTTCCATTTCTTGATCTAGAACTTGTAATAATTCTAGAAAATTGTAGAAAAATCATAAAAATGTGAAACCAATTTCTATGATCTAGTTATGATCCCTACTTTCTTTATCCAAGAGAATGTGATCAAAATCATTTTCCTTCCCTATTTTCTAATTGAGGCCGAAACTGAGTATAAAAGTGGTTTTCATGTTTTGTTGTTTTGTTTGAAAGTTAGTACTTGATTTAAGTTCTATAGTACTTGTATAGCTTAAATCCAAGAGCTTAGGTTCAGCAAAAATCCCTAGCCTAATTTTCTTTGTGAGGCCGAAATTCAATTAAATAGGGCTTGGAATATTTTATTTCATGTTTTCAAGTCATAGCAATGTATCTAGGCTACCTAGGACCTAAGTAATTAGTATCCAAAAGCTTAGGTTGAGAAAAGAACTCTAACTCTCATTTGGATGAGTTGGCCGAACCTAGTACCATATGTCCATATTTAGATTTGTCGATTCATTTGTTTTATTGTTGATTTGGTTGAAGGTGGTTTTGTTAACTCGTGGCGGGATAACGAGGATCGTCGTTTTTGTGTTTTCGGTGATAACTCAGGTGGGGGAAAGAATCAACCTATCGTCGGAATCGATAAGTAGTAGATTATATGATAATTGTGTAGGGCGACCTAAACCCTACTAGTAGTCGAGTAATCGACAAGACCAAAATCCCATTGGAAACCTTTTCTGTAAAACCAATGGTGATTCGGGGATTGTAGGTTTGACAGACATTAAGTTGATTTTAAGTATTTGAGGATGTTTGATGTTATGTTATCAAATTTACTGTGATACGCTGGTTGAGGTATTCCATCTGCATGTGACGTATTATTGCGGTGTTTGAATATTTATGATATTGAGGATGTTCAGTGTCTATCACGACCGTGATGATTGTCATGGCCAGGTCGTGACATGTTCTGTTTTGTAGAATTCTTGCCTTTGTTGTCTGTCACGGCCGTGATGGCTATCACGGCCAGGCCGTGACGGAATCTGACTTTGTTATTTATTTGGTTGGACTATTATGAGTTGGTTGTGAAAATTGCCTTATATGATATTGAGATACTTGAATATTCTGTTGATTAATGTGTTATGCATGATTTGCCTAGGTTTAATACTATGCTTAGATGATTTTAAGGAAAGATATATATTGCTTGGAGGTATTTTGTTTGGGTGAGAGTTTTGAATATGAATTAGAAGTGCCTCGCTATTATTTTATAGATGTGATGTGATATAGAATGTAAGTAGAGGTTGTGAGGAAAAGCTTGAGGTACTAGGTTGTATTGATAAAAGTCAGTGAGGATCATATGTTGCATTGTTGTTCATAACCGTGTATTTGAGATACACGAGGTCCGAAGTTCTCGTGGACCGTTCCAAATTAGAATTTAAGTTGTGCAACTATAGTGTCATTGCTATGCATGAGCACCCTTGATAGAGAGGAGAGAGAGAACCAGGGTGTGCACCGACGGTACTGTGCAGCTATAGTGTCATTGCTTTGCATGAGCATTCTCACCATGGATGAGAATGTACACCGGCGTTGGGAACGTGTCACTTGGACGACTGACTGACATTCCTAACAAGGGATGTGTGACAGGATTAACAGTGGCCACGTCAGCATAAAGGTTTAGTTGCATGAGTTGGAGGGTAGAGGATGATGTTATAAAGTATGGATGATTGTAAATTGTGAGTGATGCATGTTTGTGACTATTATTGTATTATATGCTATGAATCTTTTCCACTTATGATGATAGAACTGTTTCTTATCTCCCTATTTCTGTATTTTTGTGTATGTCTACTTTGTTACGTTAGAAGACCAGATGGACGAATATGTTGCTGAGAAGATGGATGGAACCCTGTACGAGACGGAGGTTGTTGAGGAGTTGAATGACATTCCGTATGAAGCTGACGCTGGAGAACAACCTACTGATCCTAATAATATAGTGTAGTAAGTTTAGGGCCAGTGTGTCATATAAGACATTTTTATTTTCCGTTAGTTATAAGTAGTTTGTATAAATAAGTACCTATGTGGGATCCTACTGAGAGGATACCCTAAACAGTGTTGTGTAAAATAAAGGATAATTATGTGTGTATTTATGTAATATAGTTTTGGTGTGTTTTATATTTGCAGAAGTTATATGATTATTAATTAAGTTTAAATTTTTACGTATTTTCAACGATAAGCGCGCGATTAAGTAAATAAATAATAAGGTTCTAATTTAATAATACAATGGGGCACAACGGGGTGTCTCACTTGCACTTTGTGGTTCTGACTTTTCTCCTTTACAGTTCCTGCTGAGGTGACCGTATTTGTCACACTTGAAACAGATGATGTTCGGCTTCTTGCATTGATGGGTATAATGACCTTCTCCACGTTTTCAAAATCTGACATGTTTAGGAGAATCCCAATCCTTGGGCTTACCTTATGAGAAATGGATTCCTTGCCATTCTGCTTGAAGTCTCTATCGATGACATTGTCTCACCTAATTCTTATGATCTTCGTCCTTACTGATCTGGATCTCTGAACTTTTGCGGCTTGCGATCCTGGCCTCGTAAGCATCCTCGAAGATTCTTCACTTGTTCACCAAGATAGGAAAGACTCGGATCTCCTGATAACAGATGGCTTGCTTGATTTCATCGCTCTACCAACCGCAGTCGTTGGAGTAACTCTCAAGGACATATGATCACCTTCCTGGAATTCGAGCGCCTTCCTCCTTTTGTCATGGTGGTTCTTTTTCCTACTCTGTGCCACTCACACCTTTTCCTGAACCATCCTGATCCTTTCTGTTGTTTCCTAGACTATCTCCGGCCCTAGCACCACACTATCACTAGGTTCACTCCAACACAAAGGTGTCCTACATCTCCTCCCAACTACCAGACTGTTCAAGCACACAAGCTCTCAAAAAGTCCTCTAAGGACTGATGGTCCTCTCAGACTGCCTATCAGTCTGCGGGTGGTAAGCTGAACTAAGCCTAAGCTTTGTCCCTAAAGCATGCTGCAAATTCTCCCAGAACCTGGAGGTAAACCTCGGGTCTCTATCTGATACTATGCTAGAGGGTACACCATAATGCCTAACTATCTCTTTGATGTAATGCTTGGCTAACTTCTCTAAAGGATACTCCATGTTAATCGGGATGAAATGGGCAGACTTTGTCAATCTATCCACAACAACCCATATAGCCTCAAAGCCAGCTGGAGTCCTAGGGAGTCCAGACACAAAATCCATGGAGACGTTATCCCATTTCCATTCTGGGATACTTAAAGGTTGTAATTTACCTGATGACTTTTGGTGTTCTATCTTAGCTTTCTGACAAACCAAACACGCATACACAAACTCGGCCATATCCTTTTTCATCCTAGGCCACCAAAACATCCTCTTAAGTTCCTGATACATCTTGGTGGCACCTGGGTGCACACTTAACCCGCTCCTATGTCCTTCTTCAAGGATCAACTTCCTAAGCTCAGAAACATCTGGTATGCACACTCTATCCTTAAATCTCAAGACTCCATCACTCCCATCCTTGAAACTAAGGTCTCTACCTTGAGCGAGCAATTCTCGCTGGTCTAAGAGAAACTTATCTAACTTCTAACCCTCTCTAATCTGATCCATCAAGCTGTTGGTAACCTTCAAGGTACCAAGCCTAATACTCTTAGGGGTAAACTCATAAGATAGACTAAGGTCTCACAACTCCTAAATCAGATCCATCTCTCTGACCATCAAAGCGGAGATATGTAAGGTTTTCCTACTTAGCGCATCGGCCACTACATTGACCTTTCCTGGATGATAGGTCAGCGCGAAGTCATAATCTTTTAAGAACTCCATCCACCTACGCTGCCTCATATTCAACTTCTTTTGATCAAAGAGATACCTCAAACTCTTGTGATCATTAAAAACCTCAAACCTTGATCCATACAGGTAATGCCTCAAGATCTTTAAGGCAAATACCATAGCCCCTAACTCTAGGTCATGGGTAGGGTAGTTCTTCTCATGGGGTTTCAACTGCCTAGAAGCATGAGCAACAACCTTGTCATTCTGCATTAACACTCCACCTAACCCTTGCTTAGAAGCATCGCAATAAACCACAAAGGGTTCACTAGGATCTGGCAAAACTAACACTGGTGCTAATGTCAACCTATCCTTAAGGGTTTGGAAACTCTCTTCACATCTAGAGTCCGACACAAACAACTATCCTTTCTTGGTGAGATGAGTTAAGGGTAAAGCTATCTTAGAGAAATCTTCTATGAACCACCTATAATACCCGCCTAACCCCAAGAAACTTCTAATCTCGGTCATAGACTTCGGCGCTTCCCACTCGAGCACCGTCTCAACCTTAGCTGGGTCTACAACTATGCCACCCTTAGAGAAGACATGTCCTAAGAATCTCACTTCCTCTAACCAAAACTCATAGTTAGACAACTTAGCATACAACTGATTTTACTTAAGGGTCTGCAAGACAGCCCTCACGTGTTCCTCATGTTCCTCCTTGCTCTTGGAGTAAACTAAGATGTCATCTATGAACACCACCACAAACTTATCCAAGTAAGGGTGAAAGGTCTTGTTCATGTAATCCATGAAGACCGCAGGAGCATTGGTCACACCGAAGGGCATAACCAAGTACTCATAGTGACCATATCGCGTTCTGAACGCTGTCTTCGGGATGTCCTCAGACTTAACCTGAATCTGATGGTACCCTCACCTCAAGTCTATCTTAGAAAAGACGCAAGCGCCTATCAACTGGTCCATGAAATCATCAATCCTAGGGAGGGGATACCGATTCTTTATGTTCACCTTGTTGAGCTGTCGATATTCGACGCACAACCTCATACTACCATCTTCTTCTTCACCAACAACACAGGTGCTCCCCACGGAGACACACTAGGCCTAATGAACTGCTTCTTCATCAGGTCTTCCAACTCTTCCTTCAACTTAGCTAGCTCTATAGGAGACATCCTATAGGGTGCTATGGAGATTGACCCGGTGCCAGACACTAAGTCTATGGCAAACTCAATATCTCTCTCTGGGAGTAAGTTATAAACATCCCTCGGAAACACTTCAGGAAAGTCTCGTACAACAGGCAAGCTGGCGACATCAGGAGGGCTGCTCTCTACTTCCAGGGAAGCTATCATCATGTACACTTGGGCATCATCTTTCATTGAAGCTTGAACTTGGCTGGTAGAGAGAAGGTTTGGATTCTTAGACTCCGTTAGAGTTCAAAAAACTAAGGTATTATCAAAACAGATAAAGGGAACATGGTTGGAAGATAACCCGTTCATCCCAAGAATAACATCGAGCGGTTTTAAAAAAAGTAAGCGCACAAGATCAGCTGTAGAGTTCATATTATCAAGAGATAATAGAACAACCTTCCTAAACACAAGAAGTACCCGAAGGCTCCTTGGATCGTTCAAGACAAACCGCCAAATATAGTAAGTCAAGCCAAAGCAAAGCTATAGGTACTTAGTACCACATAACATTGTCTATATAAATATAGACAATTCAAACAAGAGTCACACAACAAACTCACGACAGACTCATACCACGTCCGGACAGGGCCGAACTGCTTTGATACCACTAAATGTGAAACTCTTCTACCCTGCATGTTATAAGCCCTTTAAGATAAGTAATTAATAAAATTTAGTCATGATCATACTGGATAAAATAAAGCGTCCGTCCATGGGTAGAAAAGTCCACATGAACTAGTTCTCAAAATCGCGGAAAAGAAAACGAGTTTAAAACAATTTAACGTAGCAAAGAAATAAACCTATCACAACCCCGATGTCACATACAGAGCTGGTATAACCGTTCCGGAATAAATCCACGAAATACAAACTGAAAAATAACTAACTGAACATAAAAACAAGCCTTAACTATGAGTGGCGGCTCCTCAGAGTCACTCCTCTCCGGGCTGCTCGTCATCCTCTGCAAGGTGCCAATCAGGCCAAACAACAAACAAATAATGGGGAGTAAGAATCATGTAAACATAATAGCAAGGAGGTAGGAAGTAAAGTAAAACATACAAGCATGGCACCAACATAGCATACATCATTCAACATATATAACATATTTCAACATCATTAACATCGAGCATGCTATGTAGTGCGATGCAATCCTACTCCGCTAAACCAACCATGCATGTGGATCCACTAAACTCGGGATGGACAACTTCGGAGTTACATATCCACATTGAGAATCTACTCAACGCCGGAGAATCAACTCCTTGGATAGCCAACGCATCAAACCAACGGATGCCTCGTCATTTGCGGGGGGGGGGGGGGGACAACGCCAACCGTGGATGGCCAGATCGCTGTACTCTAGGACGACCTCCCCTATGTCGAACATCCCTCAACAACAACAACAACTCCAATGCAATGCGTATGCAACAAAATGACCATGGACAACCACTACCTCCATAACTCCAACGAAATTAATCGAAGACATCAGCGGAATCAACCGCAGCGGAATCTACCGTAACACCATTAACCAGTGGAATCTACCGCAGCAGAATCGACTGCAACACCTCAGTCCCAAACCGCAGAGTCAAGTCCCCCCCTTGGGACAAATTCTCGATCCCTAAGGTACAACATCAATAACACCTTAGACCCAAACCGCGGGGTCAAGGTCCTCTTGGCCATAAGGCACCAAGGCACAGCTCAAACAACTTGCGATTACCCAACGGTTACCTGCTTAACCATCTTAATTAATCTTTAATTAAGTTATCTAGTCTTCATCATTAATTAACTAAGTCATCATTTGTCGTTGGGGAAGATTGGGGTTAAAACCCCTGTTTAAGTCCTTAATCTCAGATTCTGTCCAGAGGGGTGAGCACGGTCGTGCTTAACCCCAGCACGGGCGTGCTGCCACTTAAGTGGGGCACGATCGTGTTTCCTTTTTTAGCACGATCGTGCTCAGCTTGCACGGGCGTGCTCCTCTGCTGTACGACCGTGCTTACTACGCGGCCATTTTCCAGAATTCAAATAGGGAGCACGGGCGTGCTCCCTGTTCAGCACGGTCGTGCTTAATGCATGACAGTACTGTTCTGGGCAGAGTCTCAACACAGTTCCTTAACCAATTTTTAGGGTGTTTAATTAAACCTATTAATCTCTAACTCATTTTAGAACCTAATGTAACCAATTAAGGTTTTTAACATTTTAACCATCAACTCAACAGATGAGCATCAACTATACAACCAACATAACATCAACAGCCAACATCGTAATAACAACGACAATCATCATACTATCATGTTCATATCACTAAGATAAATATTAACAACATGTCATGAACATGGAACACATACAAATAACATACCAAAATATCCAAGAACATACCATCACCAAACAATACAATTTAACATGTTATTCATTCATACACATAAAACAACACGGGGTTATGGGAACCCGTTGACTTTACACTAACCCTAAGCCTATGAATACATTAAACTTCTCCCCATACCTGGAATAGAGATCACGATTCAAAAGAGAGAAAGAAGATCCACTTGGGTCCTGTCTCACTAGCGCTTGTCTACAACCTCAAGAACGACAAAGAGACACTTTGGTTCAACTCTAAGATCAAGAAATTAAAAGGAAAAGATCAAGAACTTGAAAGAAAGAACACAAGGGACAATGTGCATGAATTTTACCTTTTCTAAAGTCCCAAACATCAAGCACAATGAACCCCTATTCGTAGCGATGTTTTCCTATCAAGAAGTAGTGAAGAACGGTGCAAGAACGGGTTTCCTAGAGAGAATTTTAGGGAGAAAAACCATAAGGATTCAAAGAAGAAGGAGGGAGGCAGTTTTCTGAGTGTTGTGGTCGTGTAAACTAGGTTTAGGTTGAGTCCAATGGTATATATATGAGTTTGGGTCATAACGGGTTCCTATTTCAGCCCAAACTGTATACAGTTCGGTATTTTGATCATCACTTTAGCTACAAGTTTCCGATTGAGGCGTTCTTGGTGTCTTTAGAAAGCTCAGAGAAATATGTACAAATTAATGTGTGATGATTGAATCCTAAATCGGACTCTAAGATGGTCAAAAGTTCGATGGAAGTTTAGCGACAGATTTGGTAGTTATTCCTAGATAGGATCCTTAAGAGATTATTATAAGATCTTAAGATATAAACAAAAAGAGGATGATCCTATATTGATAAGGACTCAAATCTGATTGGTTGAGGGGCTAAAATCTAAGAATAACACTATCTCTATTTAAATACTAAATCACACGATATCTTATCATATCATTCTTAATCACTTATTATTAATAAAATCATATATCTTATATTAACATATAAAATCAAACATTAAGAGACACAATCTCATATTAATGCAAATAATCATATATTAATATACATATTATCATATGCAATAATATATACACATATATATAAATATCAAACATATCAAACATATATATGCCAAAACTAACACATATAAACATAAGGGTGAATCTTGAGGTATTACACACCACCTCCATCGACACCATTTATTATGGCTTAACCACTTTGGCCAATAAGCACCAAAGGTAACATCATCTTTAATATTTTAACTTTAAACGTTAAACAACACTTTGGCCCAAAAGCACCAAAGCTCAACACCTTGACCATTAAGCATCAAGACCCCCTTGGCCACTAGGCTACCAAGGTACAATATCAACGACACCTTGACCATTAAACATCAAGGCTCAACATCATCTTTTCACTTGTCTTTGGTCTTCATGTTTCGTTGGTTGGTCGCGCTGTCGCCACGCGCAAAAAAGAACGAGCGTTTACAAAATAATGTAGATAGGGAAGCGACAACTCGAGTATCGTCTCACAAGGACTCTTAGGTTGTTGTTATTAACAGAAAATCAGTTTTGGGGGGTTGGAGTGAAATAAAATAAAGAAAACAAACAAAAGCAGAGCAATAAAGACAAAGCAGTTAAAGAGATTATCAAATAAACTAAAGCGATTAACCTACTGTTCTCGGTTTCCCACTATCATTGGTTCATGTAAATTCCAAGCCCTAAGCAGATTCTAATCCCCTCCCGGTTGTAGCAACAAATAACAAACGAAATCGCTACTACGGATGTATGTTCCTATTCCCGAAATAACAAACGGGGTTAAGCTCTCATGAACTAACGAACATGAATGAACACACGCGAAATAACAAATGCGATTAAGTATAGGAACATAACATCACCGAAATGAATCAACACAACACTATACACTCCTGAAATAACAAACAGAAATATATAGCATGGCATTGAAAAGAGAAAAGCAAATGAAAACGGGAATTACAGAACCTCAAGTGTGGTAATGGAAACCAATTGCAGTAGATTAATCCTAGGAGACTAGCTTTCCATTACAAAAGGCAAACAATAAACTAAAGAGAAAACAAAAGACTAACTACTGACTAAAAACTAGCTAGCCCTCAGTTCTGCCTAAAACAGTCTTATATACGGGTTCTGGAATCAGCGGACTCGCGAGGCGAACACACATTCGCGAGGCGAATAATGTGAACAGTCTTTAGTTTTTGGGTTCTCTCGCGAGGCGAGACTCTTCAGATTCCAAACTGTCACAGCCGTGCTGACTTCTGGTCTTCAGGTTTGGATTACTCGCGAGGCGAGTAATGTCTTCGCGGGGCGACACAGAAAGGATGCAAATTTTCTGGCACAGTCACCTTCAGGTTCGCGAGGCGAATGCCTCCTCGCGGGGCGAAAGCTCCAGATTTATTTCTTTTTATTAACCTGAAAACAGAAAATAGCATAAGTGCTTTATTTAACTCTAAATCAACTAAATTAACCTAAAAATACTTTAAGGACTCAAAATGCTACTTAAAGACAATCAAGTCTAATTTGGGCGGAAATGATGTAAAATTAGCATAAAGCCAAGGTTTTTCTAGTTATAAAACTAGATGAGCCAGCGGCTGATCAAAATACCCCAAACTTAATCTTTGCTTGTCCCCAAGCAAACTAAAACTCAAAAACTTAAAAAGACTCAAGACGTGGTAAAACATGGCAAGCTTAAAAGATTTAATCAACTTTGCTCAAATTTCAAGCAAAACAGTTTTCTTCAATGTTCCCCCCTTTCAATCAAAGTAATCCCCACAATCATTTATTCTAAACAATTGAGAATTTCATCATTCAAACAATCATTAATCTAAGCAGGGGATCCAAGTTACACACAAGAGGGAGATCACCAAATTCAAACAACTGCCTTCCTCACAAGGGCATTTAGTGTTCACTCAATCGCTCAGTTGGTGTCAGGCTATCAACATTTCACTCAATTCACCTTTCAGAAGCACTTCCCATAAATTTGATTTTCATCTCAAAATAGTTCCCACAGAAAACATGCATGTAACATCAAAAGGACTTTTATGGTTGTAATGGGGCCTGGCTAAGGGTAGGATATACAAAGGTACTAGGCTGAAGACCCTAGGAACTAAGAGAGCATGAAACACTTCAAAACATTGAAATTCCACTCAAGTTCCTTTTCTCATTCATCTTTTTGCCTTGGGTGACTACAGCCATTCTTCTAATACTTATATATATATATATATATATTTTTTTTTATTATTATTATTTATTTATTTTTTTTTCATTTTTACACTTTGCTTTTCTTCTCTCTTTTTTTTTCTTTTCTTGGCCTTTGGCTCCAACCTTTTTATTGCATTTTTTTTCTTTTTCCCAATCCCAAACAACAAATTGCACCTTGTAGCCACCCCAAACTTAGTTTCTTGCAACCATTCTCTTGCTAAGGATTCATGCTCTCCTAATCCTAAGATCGGGTTAACATGGTTTTTCAGATTTTAGGCTTGTAACATAAGGTTATCAAGAACTATAAGCTAATTAGGCTCAAAGGGGCTAACTAGGGAACATGCATTAGGGATGGTTATTTTAGGCTAAGTAGTTATTTACAAAGAAAATGCCTAAATCATTTGAAGCAAACACATAGACATGCAAACCATAAAGAGATTCAAGCAAATTCAGGAAAGTGCAACTTAAAAAGTGATTCTCACACAGTCAAAAACATGTTGGAGGCTCAAAACCTCACCTGGACAATTTTTGCAAATTGTTTGACAGAGATTCTATCCCTAGTGTGTGCTTCCTATCACCCCAAACTTATCATAAATCATGCCATCATAACAAAATCTCAAAGTTCAGTTTTCAATCACATGGGGATCATTTTTCAAAATTTTTTCAAATCCTAGGGGTAATCAGTCAACACATAACATGCAATCAATCTATGCAAATTCAATCAAATCCAGCAAACTTGTCAACAAAAGACTCAACACAACTCTTGAGCTTCTCAAATTATTCAGGAGCTTTATTGAAAACAAAACAGAAATAAAGCAAGGAAAAGAAAATTAAAAAGGAGCAAGGTTCAGAAAAACTCATTGAGGTGGTTCCACCGGGATCCCATTACTTGTAACATAAGGCCCAAGTGATAGCCAAAGGGTAGAGGTTCATTCCATGCGTCCATAACTTGCAGCCTTGATATGGGAGTGAGTACTTGACAGTTACGGTGACTCCTTCCAGTGCGGCGGACTTCTCACTCCCTCTTGGGTCAAAGATGACTGCTTTCTCAACAAAATCCTCCCAATAAAATTGGGGTTCAACCCCTTGGACCGGCCATGGTGCAAATTCCAGAGGCTTGAACTCCATCAATGGTTGTTCCACAGTGGGAGGTGGTAAACAAGTAGCTGGGGTTACTGGTGCTGCTTCATTTTCTGCACGTTCTTCATTTACTGCACAAACAATTCCATCACCTGCTAAACATGCAGAGATTTCAGCACACACCACACAAAGGTTAGTGTTAGTAGAGTCAGTACATATAGTACAATAAACTGAATCAGTAAAAGTCTGAATGTCTGGAAATTCAGCACATAGTTCATCCATCCCATCACTTTTAACACATGCATTTGAATTAATTGAATCATCTACTTCCAAAGGTTCTTCATCATCCTCAAGCACAATGAAGCAGATGTCCTCCTGATCCTCATTTTCTATATGAACATGACCCTCAACTTCATATGTCTCCTGTTCCATTTGGATGTTTTGCTCTTCATACCTTTCAAAACATGCTATACACAAAGCAGTGTCAGTACAATCAGCACATGAATTATAATAGATAGAATCAGGAAAGGCATCAATATCTGGAGATTTATCACACAATTCATCAACAGAAATATTATTGACATTATTATCAAAATTATCCTCAGAGGAAGTTTCAAGAACAACTACTTGAGAATCTGTATGTTTTTCAAGGGGATGCGGAGTTTGCAGTTTAGCCAAGGCGGCATCGATGAAAGCATTTTGAATGGCAAAGTCCCGCTGACTTGCCTCCATCCTCTGTTGAAATTCAAGATTACTTGCTTCCATCATCTGTTGGATTTCGAGAAAGTTTGCTTCCATTTGTGCAGTTATATGTGCAGTCATTTGCTTGAACAGGTCCTCTAGTGAAGGTCCGGAAGGTGCAGAGGTGGTCACTTGGCTAGGATAATTGTTCACTCCAAACATGTCAAAATCACTGCTAAACTCATAACTTCCAGCAAAGTTAGGATAATTTATGCATGGTGGTGGTTCACTAAAATCAGGATAATACATGCATGGTTGCTCATAATAAACATTAGGCACATAATTTTGCATATAATTATCCATGGGGCGTACTAAAATTCTCAACCAGACAAAGCAGACAAAACTAATTCAGCAAAGAGATTTTTTTTTTTATTATTGTAATTTTCTGTTAATAACAACAAGAGTCCCCGGCAACGGCGCCAATTTTTTGGTCGCGCTGTCGCCACGCGCAAAAAAGAACGAGCGTTTACAAAATAATGTAGATAGGGAAGCGACAACTCGAGTATCGTCTCACAAGGACTCTTAGGTTGTTGTTATTAACAGAAAATCAGTTTTGGGGGGTTGGAGTGAAATAAAATAAAGAAAACAAACAAAAGCAGAGCAATAAAGACAAAGCAGTTAAAGAGATTATCAAATAAACTAAAGCGATTAACCTACTGTTCTCGGTTTCCCACTATCATTGGTTCATGTAAATTCCAAGCCCTAAGCAGATTCTAATCCCCTCCCGGTTGTAGCAACAAATAACAAACGAAATCGCTACTACGGATGTATGTTCCTATTCCCGAAATAACAAACGGGGTTAAGCTCTCATGAACTAACGAACATGAATGAACACACGCGAAATAACAAACGCGATTAAGTATAGGAACATAACATCACCGAAATGAATCAACACAACACTATACACTCCTGAAATAACAAACAGAAATATATAGCATGGCATTGAAAAGAGAAAAACAAATGAAAACAGGAATTACAGAACCTCAAGTGTGGTAATGGAAACCAATTGCAGTAGATTAATCCTAGGAGACTAGCTCTCCATTACAAAAGGCAAACAATAAACTAAAGAGAAAACAAAAGACTAACTACTGACTAAAAACTAGCTAGCCCTCAGTTCTGCCTAAAACAGTCTTATATACAGGTTCTGGAATCAGCGGACTCGCGAGGCGAACACACATTCACGAGGCGAATAATGTGAACAGTCTTCAGTTTTTGGGTTCTCTCGCGAGGCGAGCTTATCATTCGCGAGGCGAGACTCTTCAGATTCCAAACTGTCACAGCCGTGCTGACTTCTGGTCTTCAGGTTTGGATTACTCGCGAGGCGAGTAATGTCTTCGCGGGGCGACACAGAAAGGATGCAAATTTTCTGGCACAGTCACCTTCAGGTTCGCGAGGCGAATGCCTCCTCGCGGGGCGAAAGCTCCAGATTTATTTCTTTTTATTAACCTGAAAACAGAAAATAGTATAAGTGCTTTATTTAACTCTAAATCAACTAAATTAACCTAAAAATACTTTAAGGACTCAAAATGCTACTTAAAGACAATCAAGTCTAATTTGGGCGGAAATGATATAAAATTAGCACAAAGCCAAGGTTTTTCTAGTTATAAAACTAGATGAGCCAGCGGCTGATCATTGGTATCTTATTAAGTCTTTAAAGCGTTTGCGGTGAAAACCCCTATTTCAGCATTCTGGTTATGTTCTGGTCAGGTAAGCACGGGCGTGCTTACCCTCGGCATGGGCGTGCTGGACTTCCAGGCAAGCACAGCCGTGCTGCCTACTAAGCACGGGCGTGGTTAAAAGCGCGCCCTTCTCTGGATTTCAAACTAGAGCACGGGCGTGCTCCCTGTTAAGTACGACCGTGCTCAATGGAGCGTGGCCGTATTGATCTGGGCAGAAAGGGTCAGAAACCCTTTCGCAAATCCTTGGGAGAGTTCATAGATTCAACCTATTGGCTTATACTAATTCATTGATCATCAACTTCATTAATCTTAACTGTTATTCATTAATATGCACATCTTATCATCATGGGGAATTAATCCTTTAATCATAGCTTCGTTATTAATGTCTCTAGAACACTCACTAATCAATCCTAGGGTCTTTAACTAAGCCCTATGAACATAACCTTGCCTCTCATACTATATTCATGTCTTATGAACAACTGGGAGAAACATCCCTTAATTCTCATTATTATCATTGTTATCATCTTTTAACATATTATCATCATTGTTGACGTTAACATCCTCAACAATCAACACTCAATAAGAGCACAATATCAAACAACAACCAATAACCATTATAACTCATTACAATATGGCATCAACATTCAACATGTTCATAACAGACAACATTCAATAACAAGAACATTCATACCAACATAATTATCTTATTTATAGTCTAGGTTAACTTGGGATTAAAGTCATTACAAATCAGATCAAATTAGATAACAAAATCCCAAAATCTGTGCATCACGGCTGTGATGCCTGTCACCGCCAGGCCGTGACAGCTTCTGATCTTCATATTCCTCCTTCTGATGGTGTGTCACGACCGTGATGCCTGTCACAGCCAGGCCGTGACAGCTTCTGATTCATTCCTTTCTTCTTTTTCTCCAAACAGAAGCGATCATGGCCATGACAGATTTCATGGCCAGGCCATGACAGCCTCTGCCTTGCATCTTTTTCATGTTTTTCAAGCTTCAACTTCATGCAAACTCCATGGCAACTTGACTTAAGCATTTTTATCAAAAATTCCTGCACAAACACTCCATAATACCACCTTATCCGTTCCAAAAGGAAAATTAACAAATAAAAAAATCCTAATCTACATGAAAATGCATTCAAAATGATGATGAATTATGATGTGAAAGCACTCGTCAAACTACCCCAAGCTTAATATTTTGCTTGTCCTCAAGCAATAATTAAGGTCAGACAAAATAAACAGTTAGAGCACAGACAGTGAACCAAGAACCAGAGTAACAAATCCAAGTATCAGGCATATCCAAATAAGTAACCAAGAGACAATCAATTTCAAGTCCAATTAGAAGCTTAGGTTCCCTAAATTCATGTCTCTCACTAATTTGGGCACTCTTCTCACCCCACTCAAGTGTTTAAGGACATATGGCAATTCGCTCAATTTCCTCAAGGAAAGTACCCTACCATAAGCATGACTATTAACCAAAATCTCTACTTTATTAATGAAAACACATAAGAATCAATAGGTCTTTCATTTTTGTTGTAATGGGGCCATGGGATTAATTGTTAGGTGGGGGAACCAAGAAAAGGAAAATTCAAGAAGGCTAAACAAAATATCAAACAATACAAAGCATGACAACCTTCTAAAATACCTTTTTGGGCTTTATTCACTTTTCCACCTTTCTTTCTTTCTTTCTTTCTTTCTTTCTTTTTTTCTTTCTTTATTTTTCATTTTATTTCTCACTTTCTTTTTCTCATCCCCTCCTCCATTTTTTTTGTTAATTTTTTTAACTTTTTCATCAATTTGGAGAAGGGGAGATTTCCAACTCAAGAGAAATATTTATTTATTTTTCTTTCAACTTTTCAAACTACCTTCTTGGCTTTTTTGCAATACTTTAAAAAGTGTCATACCATGAATCATTTATCAAAAACAATCAAGGTACCAAGAAAATCATTTTTTTTAAGCTCAAAATTGGGCAACTATGGGGTAACATTCAATCATTCAAAGCTCAGAAGGCCAGAAAAATACATTGTGCCTCAATCATTTTCAAATATGTTTTAAAAAATTTCTAAGTTTCAAAACGGTTTCAAGTCAAGTTCTAGAGGATAAAATCCAAGAGGAATAAAATACTCGATCACAAGGAATGGGACCGATTTAGTGAGTACCCATTTTAGGCTAAAAAAATCTCACATTTAGTAGTTTGAAATCAATGAGAAACACATATTCAAGGAACCACATGCTAATTAACAACTATAAAAAGATCATCTCTAGCATTTTAAATTTTTTTTAGCCTATCACAAGAATACAAAAATTGGGTTCAAAAATTCATTGTCTCAATTCATTTGTCACAAAGTTCTCACAATAGGATGCAATTTCTAAACAAGGGGCAATCTAATGATGTGATCATGCAAAACTACACATAAATGAATGCAACATGAAGAATGCAATATGAAAAAAATGCAAAATAATACCCCTACCCCAAGCTTAAAAACTTACATTGTCCCCAATGTAAATAATCAAATCGGAGAGAGGAGAAAATGGAACAACTCACTGTGGCGGAGGTGGGTGCTGGCTCAGATGCCAGTCATAGAGCTGCTGGAGCAAAATCCTCTGGTTCACGCCCGTGATGTGTGTCATGGCTAGGGCGTGATTGATTCTAACTTTTTCTTCTCTGCCCTTTTTTTTTTCAACCTGCAAACAAACTTGGCAAAACCATCAATAGTGATCTCTCTTCTCTAAACTTCTCAATTTATTCAAAACAAATAAAAACAAAATAGCAAGAAAAGAAAACTTGGGTTGCCTCCCAAGAAGCGCTTATTTACAGTCTTAAGCTTGACCATACTCCTTTCAATCAACCGGGAGCAGCTGAGCTTGGAAGTGAAAGAACACCCCTCTTCCAAGGAAGTCCTTCAATGAGCCTATAGTGTTCATATGGCCACATGCGCTTTCACTTTGCTCTTTTAATTTTGAGTTTCATGGCCTTACTTCCTCCCGGTGGAAGTTTTAACTCCACATGTTGACTAACTCGAATTTCATCTTTATTTGGTGCATTATTTGTCAAGCAAAGTTTGGGAGTTACTTCCATGTTAAGCTCTTCCTTCACCTTGTGGAGGCATTATCTCAATCCTGCACATATGATTCCGAAAAGGAGGGTTGTTATATGAGTTAGTCAAATCAAAATCCACCCTACCTTTCTCTACATTCAAAGAGAGCTTACCATTTTTTGCATCTATTATTGCTCCAGCTGTGGCCAAGAATGGCCTTCCAAGAATGATAGGGAATTTAGAATTACCGTTCATATCCAAAACCATGAAATCAGTAGGAATGAAAATTTTCCCTACCTTTATGGGGATATTCTCTAGTATGCCTAGAGGGTTTTTAGTCGATCCATCCGCAAATTGTAAAGAGAACTTGGATGGTCTCAATTTCTTTATTCATAACCTCTCAAAGATGATAAGTGGCATCAAACTTGCACTAGCCCCTAAGTCACATAAGGCATGGTCTATTTTAACTTCTCCAATTGAGCAAGCAATAGAGAAACTTCCAGGATCTTTTAGTTTAGGAGGCATATTAGTTTTTATCATTTCATCACGCTCCTCAATTAAACCCTTGGTCTCTTTTTCTACTTGCTTTTTCTTGACTAGCCTTTGTGGGAAAGGTATTGGGGGTTGGTAAGGTGGTGGAGGGACATACATTGGTTCTATCTCTTCTTGTTCACTCATGTCCACCTCACATTCCTCATCCTTTTTAACTACCCCAAGCTTATCATCCCTCAAGTATATAGCATTGCATTGTTCACTGGGATTAACTTCGGGTTGTCCCAGAAACTTACTCGGAGTCCTAGAAGATGTACTAGCTTGTTGGGCAATTTGTGTCTCTAGCATCTTATTGTGAATAGCTAAGTTATCTACCTTAGATGCTAGTTCCTTAATGGCTTCGCCCATAGCCCTACCATGTTGCCTAAACTCTTCATTTTGCTTTGTTTGAGTTTCAACAAAATTTTCCAAAAGAGACCCAAGTTTAGACTTTTTTACCTGAGGATACCCCGATGTGGGTTTCATATTACTATGGCCTTCTTGGAATTCTGGTTCAACGTGTTGTTGTAGTTTCGGTAGGAGAGATAAGGGTTGTTCTTCCTTCCTTGGTTGTAAGAATTTGGGGGAACATAGTTTGACAACTTCTGGTTTGTGTCATAAAAATTGTGACATGAATTTACTTGTTCACCCGAAGCGCCTAATCTAGGAGCACTACCCTGTGGGCACTCCACGAAGTCATGTCCCTACATTGGTGATAGTTGGTGGCTACGCTTTCAATGATATTGAATGCTTCAGTTAGTGGTCTATTCATCAACGCTCCACCAGCTGCGGAGTCAAGTGACACCTTCGAAGAATAATCCAATCCATTGTAGAAGGTATGCACTAATAGCCACTTCTCGAGCCCATGATGTTAGCAAGACTCTAGCAATCCTTTGTAACGGTCCCAGGCTTCGGATAAGCATTCTCTGTCCTTTTGGAAGAAACCCGTGATCTGAGTTCGTAAATAAGTAGTCTTGGAGGGTGGAAAGAATTTTTCCAAGAATGCATGCTCCAGTTGGTCCCATGTTGACAAAGTATTAGTGGTCATTGATTTCAACCAAGCTCTTGTCTTTCCAGTCAAAGAGGAGGGGAATAACCTCAAGCGGATAACATCATTCGGGGCACCTTGAATTCTTGTTGTATCACATAATTCCAAGAATGTCTCCACATGATCAGTCGGGTCTTCCGAGGGTAATCCTCCAAACTGATGTTGCCTAATCATGCCAATTAACTGGGGCGGTATAGTGAAGTTCTCCTCCTCAATTTTTGGCCAAGCAATCCCAGTTCGCAAACCCCCGGCATTTGGGGCTGCGTAGTCCTTCAGCGGTTTGGTATCTGGTTGATCGGTCATGAGTGGAATAGGGATCAACTTTTCTCTCGCTCTTTTCCTTTCTAGTCCTCTACGTCTATGAAAAGTCCTTTCGATGTTGGGATCTACTTCAATAAGAGTTTCAAGACTTTGGGATCTTCGCATAAAAGAGAAAAATCACATGCAAAGAGAGAAATAGATACACTAGAAAAAAATGTTTCGAAAAATCAATTTAAAAATTAAATTGATATTCAAGAAAGCACAGTCCCCGACAACGGCGCCAAAAACTTGATAGCATAAATCCGCAAGTATACGGCTTCATCGTCAAGTAATAAAAAGATCGAATCCACAGAGACCCTGATTTTGAATACCAATTAATTCTTAAATCAATTAAACTAAACAAGAAAAGATTTGATTTTTGAAATTAGAATCAAGTAACAAATAAAATATTATAATTGCAATCAAACAAAATCAAGAACAAATTAGGAAAGTGAATCAAGTTGGGTGTTTTCAAATCAAAAAGGAATTTCCAGGAATTGGGTTACCAACAAGATCGCTTATGCTACTAAATTGACTACCCCTTTGATAATTATCAAAATGCTTTGAAGGTGAATTTATCCTAATATAGTTAATGTTCCCTCTCGAGATACAAGAACCGTGCCCAATTAAACCAACCTCTACTCTCGTGGTAATTGTATTTAAATTGGACCCATTGAGGTTTATGGCAATTCAATGAACCCTCGAAGGACCGCTTCTAACTCTCGTGATTTAAGTCCTAAGTTCAATCCCTATAGATCCAATACCTAAGTTCCCTTCTCAGTTCATCCTTAGAGTATCTATGACATGTAAATAAGTGCACACCAAATTCACAAGAAATTATAACAATATGAATTAAATCAAAAGCAAATTGAAATTAACAAAGGGAAAACATCAATTCATAACATAAAACAAGTCTTGGGAATAGCCCCAATTCCCAGAAATAAGAGAACTACTCAAGCATTGCCATAGTGATAGCAAACTTGATTAAAAAGAACATAAAAATCCTAAGAGAAAGAGAGACGAAATTGGATAAGAAGAGAGATCTCAATCCTAAAGCCAATGCCTCCAAAGAGCAGCCAAAAGATCCCAATTTTCGAGCCTAATTATCTTATTTATAGTCTAGTAAAACTTGGGATTTAAGTCATTACAAATTAGATCAAATTAGATAACAAAATCCCAAAATCTGTGCGTCACGGTTGTGATGCCTGTCACAGGCAGGTCGTGATAGCTTCTGATCTTCATATTCCTCCTTCTAATGGTGTGTCACGGCCTTGATGCCTGTCACAGCCAGGCCGTGAAAGCTTCTGGTTCATTCATTTCTTCTTTTTCTCCAAACAGAAGCGATCATGGCCATGATAGATTTCATGGCCAGGCCATGATAGCCTCTGCCTTGCATCTTTTTCATGTTTTTCAAGCTTCAACTTCAAGCAAACTCCATGGCAACTTGACTTAAGCATTTTTATCAAAAATTCCTGCACAAACACTCCACAATACCACCTTATCCATTCCAAAAGGAAAATTAACAAATAACAAAGTAAAAATGCCTAATCTATATGAAAATGCATGCAAAATGATGATGAATTATGATGTGAAATCACACTCATCATAATAAAAGTTTATGTTTATGATTTATGACGTGTACTGTGATGCGTCATACCAAGGTTTGGGTTGTGTTCTGATGCAAGAGGGAAGAGTTGGGGCTTATTCTTCCCGACAATTGAGAGTTCATAAGAGGAACTATCCGACCCATGATTTGGAGTTGGCAGCCATAGTGTCCGCATTAAAGATATGGCGACACTTTCTTTGTGGAGCGATGTTTAATGTTTATAGTGACCATAAGAGTCTGAAGTATCTGTTTGATCAGAAAGAGTTGAATATGAGACAATGAAGATGGATGGAGTTTATCAAGGATTATGAGTTTGATCTACTGTACCATCCTGGGAAGGCGAATGTTGTAGCGAATGCTTTAAGTAGGAAGTCCTTGCATGTGTCCGCGATGATGGTTAAGGAGCTGGAATTGCTTGAACAGTTCAGGGATTTGAACTTAGGTATGGAGTTGGTTGAGGATAAAATATGCTTAGGTATGATCACTATTAGTAGTGAGTTTCTGAGAGAGCTTAAGGATAAGCAGGTTTAGGATCGGTATCTTCAGGAGGTGAGTAGAGGTATAGATGAGGGTAAGGTTCCTGAGTTTAGCCTGGGAGCAGATGGTGTGTTGAGGTTTAGAGATAGGATATGTGTGCCAGAGGATTTAGAACTTAGGAAGATGATCTTGGAAGAAGTGTGACACACTAACCTGGGTCTTGACATGGTTACCCGTTAACTCATAGCGGAAAATAAAACTTTAATTCGCTGGTTGCTTTCGGAAAATAATATTTTCTTAAGTTGTTATTACCTCTCAAAAAGATGATAAATTTTTTTTTCCCTTTTCCTTTCTTTTTCGACCAACCCAACAACAACGTAAACATCATCAAATATGGATATATAAATATAACACACTTCTATACTGCATCATAATGATTCATACAACCCGACCTTAATAATTATAGGTCCTTCGAAAACAAAACATAAGGTAATTAAAACCCTAAGCTGATCGTAACTAACAGACGCTATGAAAGTAGTAAATAGCATCAGCATGCACTGAACTAAATAGCCTTCTTCTTCTTGAAGAAGTCATATCCCTTGAGTGGTTCCCCTGAACTCCACAGTACACAACACAACAAGTCAAACCCAAGACAACAATGCAAGGGTGAGAAACCAATATATGGATTTAACTCGATAACTACATGCGCGACTCAAAGGAAAGCATATAAACATATTTATTTTCATACAACATCAGTTCTTAAATAAACAAGTAGTCATCATTGGGCTTCATACCCAAAACATCATCGTTTGAAAAACTATGCATGAACACTTCAACTTTCAACGTCTAATTTTTCACTTAATCTCCAGAGATCCCAACACCGTGTAAATGAGTTGATCAAGCTCGATAGCCAGGTATGTAAGGCACTTCGTGGCACGGAATACCTTATTCACCAAGGCACCGTACATAACTTCGTTGCATGGAATACCTTATTCACCAAGGCACCGTACATAACTTCGTTGCATGGAATACCTTATTCACCAAGGCACCGTACATAACTTCGTAGCACGGAATACCTTATTCACCAAGGCACCGTACATAACTTCGTTGCATGGAATACCTTATTCACCAAGGCACCGTACATAACTTCGTTGCATGGAATACCTTATTCACCAAGGCACCGTACATAACTTCGTAGCACGGAATACCTTATTCACCAAGGCACTGTACATAGCTTTGTTGCACAGAATACCTTATTTATCAAAGCGCCGTACATAACTTCGTAGCATGGAATACCTTATTCACCAAGGCACCATACATAAAACGCGGGCACGTCTGCCAATGAACCTTAGTACCCCGACGTCTCGGTTACTAAGTCCAACACCACTTTTAACACAGTTGAGTTAAACTTGATTTCGGAAAATCGTTTTAAATGGGAAATTGTTTAATAAAATTGTTGGTTACCAAATCTTGGTTTTCGGAAAAGATAGTCACTTGAGGTTTAAACTTGCTTAAAATACGTACTGCCGTTTTCAAAACACTTGCCGTTGACACTTTTCCAAATTGCCGTCAATTATCATTTTTAAAGCCATTTAAGCCAAAACTTAGCTTTTTCCACTTACATATTTTTCTAAGATCATAATTAAATTATTTTCAATAATTAAGGTCATAAAGTAACATTTTATAATATTACAGATTTTCTTACATAAAAATTAGCAGTACAAAAAGAATTTCACGGTTACGCCCTCACTATGACTCATAGCTTACTTTTACATTGATAAATCATTAAAATAATAAATTTTCGGAAAATTCCTATTTTTTTCAAATAATTATTTAGACAAAATATACTCCCATATCTCTCGATTAAACATTGAATATTCTTCGTATATCTTCTTAAAGCTTTTACCTCGTTTAATTAATTTAGCACTGACCAGTGTCAGGCTTCTCAAACATCATCCAACAACATCATTATAATCATTAACACAGGCAGATCATGCATCACAACACTATAATATATTACTGCAGATAATTAATTAACAACAGATAATCAATTAAAAGCAGAAGATAAACACAGATAAAATACCATAACTAACAACCCCAAATAAACATACAGACCACAAACAGATAGCACATAGCCATCGGAAAAATCCCTCAGGCAATCCCCCCTTACCTTTTGAAGTTACTAAATTCTTTCTCAGCGTGATTTCCGATCCGATTCCGGCTTTCCTCTGCGAAACTCAAAAACCAACAAGGTTTATCCTTCACAACAAACATTACACAATTAATAAAAATAAACAATCAAAACACTCTAGATCCTAAGACTATGATTCGACCTCCATAAGTTTTATAGGCTAGAGATGTTAAAATTTTATACACTCTTGGATTAATGATTCTTGAGTACTAGGAAGGCAAGATCTATGATCATAACACAAATATCAAAACCAAATCATCTAACTCATCATGAGTGTGATTTCGGCTAAGGTTAGCAAATCAAGTTAGGAACCTCAAAATTTCACATACTCTTAGATCCATGATCTTAGAGTAGTACAGAGTTAAGAAAACTTGTCATAAGTTAAAGATTGAAACAAATCCATTCAATCCCTCTAAAGCTTGAATTCGGCAATAACTAGAAAACTTGGCTAGGGATCTCAAAATTTCACCATATTTTGGATCAATAATCATTGAGTGCTAGGAAGACATAATCAAGTGTCAAAAAGCAATAATTTTTTTTTTAAATTTAAAAAACATCTAACCTCTAGGCTAGGGTTTTCGGCCAACAACAAAAATTTAGGTTAGAGAGTTTAAAAATTCTCAAACTTCTAGATCTAGCAACTAGAAGTATAAAAGAGACAAGATCAAGTGTTATTTTACAAAAAATGAAACAAAACCCATATCCTTCCTGATGGCATAGGTTTTGCCAACCATAGAAGAATAGGGATGAAATTTTATTTTGCTTCATGCTCTGAGATGATTAATATAGGCATCAAGATGAGTTAATAGAAATTGGTTTCAAGTCAAAAAGATTTTTCTACAATTTGTTATGAATATTTGAAGAAAGCATCATGAACTTTAAACAAAATGAAGAACATGATGATCGAAGGCATAAACTCATAAAAGTTGTCAAGAGAAAGACCTAGAAAGGCAATATTAAGAGATGTTACCTCTTGAAGATCAAATAAATTGATGATTTGTATGATGTTCTTCACAAATCCAACCTAAGTGTTCTAAGTGTTCTTATGAACTTTTGGAGAGAAAGCTCAAGTTAGATGAAGAAGATGACATGCAATTTGCCTAAGTGTGGTGCTAAAGAGGGGGAGCCGTGGGTTTTAGGGTATTTTGGTCCAAAATTACAATGGCAAAGCTTGTAATTTTCAAGTGAAACTAGGGGTAAAATAGTCTTTTCCCTACAAAAATATCTAAGTGTCATAAAAGCGCCATTATGACTTGGATAGGATTGTCATAAATGCTCGTCACATCAGTCATCTCAGCTCCGTTGCCGACTCCCTGATTCATCTGTCTTAGGTTTTCCTAGAGATATCTCGACATTGTCGCCCGTAGCAAATATAATATTATATTTTTACGATAAATTTTTCAAAACTTCCAGTATCGTAGCAAATATGAGAAAAAAATTATTCATCTCGTTCAAGAATTAAAATTAGGTTTTGAGCAGTAAACTTTTACTGTCAGTGAAAACGCAGAAAACGACAGACCGGTTTCCGTCTGAATTTCCAACCAAAAACTTTCCCGTAACCTTATAAAAATAAGTATAACATGAAAATGACATTGGTTTATCCAAAATCATTTCCCAAGTCTCGGATAAAAAAATATATATTTATATATTTATTACCGATATTAGAAAGTAGTGAAAATCGGGGTGTTACATTTCTACCCCACTTAAAAAAAATTTGTCCTCGAAATTTTATAACTCAAAGCTAGACAGGATTTCTTAATCCCAAGGTCTTACTCTCACAAGAAAGTTTATAGAAAAACTGTCACTCTGAAAGGAATACGGGAATATCCATTATGAAAAAGATTTTTGAAATGGTTCGTGCATGTAAAAATGTATGATCTGTACACGTTTACAAACATGAATATAATAAAGTTCATTCTTTCACAAGAATTTTACTACACAACGATTTAAAACAACAACAGTATGACAAATTTCAGATTGGGTCACTTCCACCAAAAGTAAAAGTGAATAGACTAAGTCTCATCGAGAAACTGCTTTTATCAAGAAAGTGTATATCCTGAACTGCAACAGGATAGTTCAAGCAAATAGAATTGATAGTAATTGGCTTAGCAGTAGGGGTTGAAACAATCAGAACATACAATTATGAAGAAACAAGCAATTTCAAAATATTCACACACAATTCATCAAAATAAAAGTATGAATTGCACTTGAATTCGAAAAGTAAACTTAAGAGATTACCGTCGTAGTTTGAAGTCTCAGCTCCCCACACATTATAAACTCTACCCGCAGTCTTTGGCTTATCAGTTCGGGTGTTGTTGACAACAAGTCCACGTTTTGGTGCATTGCAATCCCTCGACAGATGTCCACTTGAGCACAATTAAAACACTTGATTCCACTCACTGGGCATTTATCAGCCATATGGCTTGTATCCCCATAATTGTAACACCTCCTGACTTGGCCTTGGTTTTGATTCTTCTGGACTCCATTTCCCGGTGCAGAATTATTAGGGCAATATTGGTGCTGATTCTGGTTAATTCCTGGTGGTCAGAAATAAGGTTCCCTCTGGTGCTGCTTCCCTTTCTGATTCTGATTTTGATATTGGTCCTTGAAACGGGATGGTCCTCCAACAGTTCCTCCGTTGTCTCTTTCTTTCCTCATTAGCTCCACTTTCTTACACTTCTCGACTAAGGCTTGGAAATTTCGGATTTCCAATGGTAGCACTTATTCCTTAATCTCGAAACGCAATCCTTTTTCAAAATGCTCGCATTTCCAATCTTCGTTTGGGTTGTTCTGAAAAAAGCAAAAATACTTAGCAAGTGATTCAAACCTCACTGCGTACTCTCCAACAGTTAAATCCCTCTACTGAAGTTGCAGAAATTCTTGCTCCTTCTCAGCTCGTGCACTTTGAGGAAAATACTTGTTTAAGAAGCTGGTTCGGAATACTTCCCAAGTAATCTCCTGATTCTCTACTTCCAGCAGCTGTTCAATGCCCTTCCACCATTACTCAGCATCTCCCACCAACAGAAAAGTGGCATAAGATACCTTCACTCCCTCAGGACTGTGAATCAGCTTAAAAATTTTCTCTTACTCCTGAATCCATAAGTCAGCTTTCACAGGATCCACTTCTCCATGAAACTGTGATGGATCTTGACGCCTAAAAGCAGTTAAAATCTTTCCTTCAACAGCCTGTTCAGCTCGAACCTGTGTCTGCTGGTTCTGGGCATTCATGGATGCAGTCTGATTAGCAATTGGAGCTGCTACATTTTCCATCACCTGAGCCACATAATCCACTCCTTCTTCATAATCGTCATTCATGTTACCATGACCGCCAACATGACCGCCTCTACGGTCTCTTCCATGGCCGCGTCCACGTCCACGTCTCCGTCCACGTCCAGCTTCTGGTTCAACAACTGGTTCCATAACTGACTTCTAAGCCACAATCAGTTAAACCAAAAAACAGAAACTGAAACGTAAACATACTCATTACCGCACATTACTTCTAAGAAGTAATTCCAAATAGATCTTAATTAGAGAACACACATCAACACAACAGACCTATTTCCCAACATTCCCGAAAGACTCGACCAGCTCTGATACCACTAATGTGACACCATAACCTGGGTCATCTCATGGTTACCCGTTAACTCATCGCGGAAAATAAAACTTTAATTCGCCGGTTGCTTTCGGAAAATAATTTTTCTTAAGTTGTTATTACCTCTCAAAAAGGTGATAAATTTTTTTCCCTTTTCCTTTCTTTTTCGACCAACCCAACAACAATGTAAACATCATCAAATATGGATATATAAATATAACACACTTCTATACCGCATCATAATGATTCATACAACTCGACCTTAATAATTATAGGTCCTTCGAAACCAAAACATAAGGTAATTAAAACCCTAAGCTGGTCGTAACTAACAGACGCTATGAAAGTAGTAAATAACATCAGCATGCATTGAACTAAATAGCCTTCTTCTTCTTGTAGAAGTCATATCCCTTGAGTGGTTCCCCTGAACTCCACAATATATAGCACAACAAGGCAAACCCAAGACAACAATGCAAGGGTGAGAAACCAATATATGGATTTAACTCGATAACTACATGCGCAACTCAAAGGAAAGCATATAAACATATATATTTTCATACAACATCAGTTCTTAAATAAACAAGTAGTCATCATTGGGTTTCATTCCCGAAACATCATCGTTTGAAAAACTATGCATGAGCACTTCAACTTTTAACGTCTAATTTTTCACTTAATCTCCGGAGATCCCAACACCGTGTAAATGAGTTGATCAAGCTCGATAGCCAGGTATATTAGGGACTTCGTGGCATGGAATGATTTATTCATCAAAGCACATACATACCTCGTAGCACGGAATACCTTATTTATCAAGGCACCGTACATAACTTCGAAGCATGGAATACCTTATTCACCAAGGCACCATACATAACTTTGTAGCACGGAATACCTTATTTATCAAAGCACCAAACATAACTTCGTAGCATGAAATACCTTATTCACCAAGGCACCATTGACGCGCTGTCGCGCACGCATCAAAAGATGAGCGGTTTACAAAAATATGTAGTTAGGGAAAGTGCGACAACTCGAGTATCGTCTCACAAGGACTCTTGGGTTGTTGTTAACAGAAAAAGTCAGAACGGGGGGTTTTGGAATTCAAGTTAAACAAGGAAAACAAAACAGAAAAATAATGCAAACTAAACAATTACCAAATAAACTAAGAACGATCAACCTACTGCTCTCGGTTTCCCACTATCATCGGTTCATGTAATTCCATGCCCTAAGCGGAGTCTAATCCCTTTTCGATTGTAGCATCGATTAACAAGCGAAACCGACGCTACGGGACATATATTCCTAATTCCGAATTAAGCAAACGGATGAAGCCCTTCGTGAATTAAGCAAACACGAATTGAACGCACGCGAATTAAGCAAACGCGATTAAGTTTAGGAACACACAATCATCGAAACAAATCAATACCCATTCGATACAAACTGAATTAAGCAAACAGAGAATATAGAATAGATATTGAAAGAGAGTAGCAATTAAATCAGGAATTACATAACCTCAAGCGGCAGTGCGAACCGATTACAGCAGATTGATCAAGGAGACTAGTTCTCCATTAAAAACGCAAAACAACCAGAGAAATTCGAAAACAAGGATTAGCAAAAGATTTCTTGTGTTCTGCCCTAAACAGCTATTTATAACCTTCAGAAACTGCGCATTCTCGCGAGGCGAGTGGCCTCTCGCGAGGCGAATATTAAAATGGCGCCTTCTTGAATTTGTATTCTCGCGAGGCGAGCGTGATTCTCGCGAGGCGAGTCTTCAAAACCTGGGTTGTCACAGCCGTGATGCCTATCATGGCCAGGCAGTGATGGTCTCTGTCTTCAGGGGTTTCTCTTCACGCCCGTGATAGGAATCACGGGATGACCGTAATGCTTGCTGACTTCAGGCTCGCGAGGCGAGCAATAGCTCGCGGGGCGAGGCAGAGAACATGACTTTTCTGGCACTGGCTGGTCCTCACTCTCGCGGGGCGAGTATCTGCTCGCGTGGCGAGTGTTTCCAGATTGCAATTTCCATTGTTTCCTTCATTCCTTGGACTCTAAGTCAACCTGAAAACATGAAATAGCCATAAGTGCTTTATTTGACTCAAAAACTGACTAAATAACCCTAAAACTACTTAAGGGAACAAAACCTTGCTTGAGGACAATCAGGCCTAATTTGGGTGAAAACGAGATATAATTGGCACAAAACCACGGTCATACTAGTCATAAAACTAGATGAGCCGGAGGCTTATCAAAATACCCCAAACTTGAACTTTGCTTGTCCCCAAGCAAACTAAAACTCAAAACGACTCAAGACTTGGCAAGCTAGAAGGATTTCAACCAATTCCGCACAAATTTCAAGCAATTCATCAAAATAATTTCCCTTCAATGTTTCCCCCTTTTCAACAATGTAATCCCCACAATCATTTATTCTGAACATTTGAGAATTTCATCATTCAAACAATTATTAATCTAAACAGGGGATCTAAGTTACACACAAGAGGGAGATCACCAAATTCAAACAATCGCCTTCCTCACAAAGGGGTTTAGTGTTCACTCAATCTCTCAGTTTGTCTAGGCTAACAACATTTCACTCAGTTTCACTTTTAAGAGCACTTCCCATGAATTTGATTTTTATCTCAAAATGGTTCCCACAGAGAACATGCATGCAACATCAAAAGGTCTTTCAAGGTTGTAATGGGGCCTGGCTAAGGGAAGGATATACAAAGGTACTGGCTGAAGTCCCTAGGAACTAAGAGAGCATGAAGCTGTTTACACATTGAATTCCTTACTCAAGTTCCTATTCTTATTCTTCTTTTTGCCTTGGGTGGCTACAGCCCTTTTCTTCTAATACCCTTCTTGACATTTTGCTTTTTTTTTTTTTTTTTTTTTTTTTTTATTTTATTTTTTAGAGAGATTTATTTTTGCCCTTTGGCTCCAACCTTTATTTTTTTTCTTTTTCTCAATCCCCAACAACACATCATATCACTGTAGCCACCCCAAACTTAGTTTCTTGCAACCATTCTCTTGCTAAGCTTCCATGCTCTCCTAATCCTAAGATCGGGTTAACATGGTTTTTCTAGATTTAGGCTCATAACATAAGGTCATCATGAAACAATAGGCTAATTAGGCTCAAAGGGGCTAACTAGGGAACATGCATTAGGGACTGGTTCAATTTAGGTCAAGTAGTTAATTCAAAGAAAATTGCCTAAATCATTTGATGCAAACACATAGACATGCAAACCATGAAGAGATTCAAGCAAATTCGGGAAAGTGCAACTCGAAAGTGATTCACACAATCAAAAACATGTTGGAGGCTCAAATCCTCACCCGGACATTCATGCAAATTGTTTGACCGAGATTCTATCCCTAGTGTGTGCACCCTATCACCCCAAACTTATCATAAATCATGCTCTCACAACAAAATATTTCAAAGTTCAGTTTTTCAATTTTTCAAATGGGGATCACAATTTCCAAATTTCAAAAACTTAGGGGGAATCATCAACATAAATCATGCCATCAATCTGTGCTAAATCAACCAAAACCTACCAAGCTTGCCGACACAAGACTCACACACATGCTCTTGAGCTTCTCAAATTATTCAAGAGCTTTATTGAAAACAAAACAGAAATAAAGCAAGGAAAAGAAAATTTAAAAGGAGAAAGGGTTAAGAAAACTCATTGAGGCGGTTCCACCAGGATCCCACTGTCGGTAGCACAAGGCCCACGTGGTAGCCAAAGGACTGAAACTTGTTCCATGCTTCCCTAACTCGCAGCCTTGATACGGAGGTGAGTGCTTGACAATCATGATGACCTCGCCGAGTGCGGCGGACTTCTCACTCCCTCTTGGGTCACAGATGACCCTTCTTCTCAACAAAGTCTCCCCATAAAATTGGGGTTCAACCCCTTGAACTGGCCATGGTGCAAAATCCAAAGGTTCAAACTCCATCACTGGTGGCTTCTCAGGGGGAGGTGGCAAATAGGACACTGGTGTCTCCGTCTTCTGCTTCAACTTCTGCATTTTCTTCATTCACTGCACTAACAAATTTATCACCTGCTATACATGCAGAAATTTCAGCACACACCACACAAAGGTTAGTGTTAGTAGAGTCAATACATATATTACAATAAACTGAATCAGTAAAGGTCTGAATGTCTGGAAATTCAGCACTCAATTCATCCACCCCATCACTCTCAACACATGCATTTGATTTAATTGAATCATCTATTTCCAAAGGTTCTTCATCATCCTTAAGCATGGTGAAGCAGATGTCCTCCTGATCCTCCTGATCCTCATTTTCTACGTTTCCTGAAAAGAATAAACCCGCATAACATTCTATACACAAAGCGAAGTGTCGAAGACAATCAGCACATGCATTAGAATCGGGGATTCAACACACGGTTCATCAACGTAGTATTATCAAAATCATCCTCGGAGGTATTGTCAAGAATAACTTGTGAATCTGTATGTTCTTCAAGGGGGTGTGGAGTTAGCGGTCAGCAGAGTTGGCGACAATTTGATCAATTAGAATGGACAACTTCGAGACTCGCCTTCTCCTCTCCGATGGTTTTCAAGACTTTGTTCATGTCATTCGTTGAAGATTTGCTTGAAATTCTGTCATATGTTGTTGCATCAGAGAAGCTAAGTCATCCAGGCTGGGTTGGACTTCATTTACTCCAATCATGCCAAAACCACTACTAGACTCATAGCCTTCAGCAAAGTTAGGATAATATATGCATGGTGGTGGCTCATAATCAACATAAGGCATATAACCTTGCATGTAATTATCCATGGCAGTACTAAGATTCATAACCAGACAAAGCAGCCATAACTAATTCAGCAATGAATTAATTTTTTTTTTTATATTTTTTTTATTTTTTTATTTTCTGTTAATAACAACAAGAGTCCCCGACATAACGGCGCCAATTTGTCGTATTTTGTCGCGCACGCGTCAAAAGAAGAGCGGTTTACAAAAATATGTAGTTAGGGAAAGTGCGACAACTCGAGTATCGTCTCACAAGGACTCTTGGGTTGTTGTTAACGAAAAAGTCGAACGGGGGTTTTGGAATTCAAGTTAAACAAGGAAAACAAAACAGAAAAATAATGCAAACTAAACAATTACCAAATAAACTAAGAACGATCAACCTCATCGCTCTCGGTTTCCCACTATCATCGGTTCATGTAATTCCATGCCCTAAGCGGAGTCTAATCCCTTTTCGATTGTAGCATCGATTAACAAGCGAAACCGACGCTACGGGACATATATTCCTAATTCCGAATTAAGCAAACGGATGAAGCCCTTCGTGAATTAAGCAAACACGAATTGAACGCACGCGAATTAAGCAAACGCGATTAAGTTTAGGAACACACAATCGTCGAAACAAATCAATACCCATTCGATACAAACTGAATTAAGCAAACAGAGAATATAGAATAGATATTGAAAGAGAGTAGCAATTAAATCAGGAATTACATAACCTCAAGCGGCAGTGCGAACCGACATAAAGATATTGATCAAGGAGACTAGTTCTCCATTAAAAACGCAAAACAACCAGAGAAATTCGAAAACAAGGATTAGCAAAAGATTTCTTGTGTTCTGCCCTAAACAGCTATTTATAACCTTCAGAAACTGCGCATTCTCGCGAGGCGAGTGGCCTCTCGCGAGGCGAATATTAAAATGGCGCCTTCTTGAATTTGTATTCTCGCGAGGCGAGCGTGATTCTCGCGAGGCGAGTCTTCAAAACCTGGGTTGTCACAGCCGTGATGCCTATCACGGCCAGGCAGTGATGGTCTCTGTCTTCAGGGGTTTCTCTTCACGCCCGTGATAGGAATCACGGGATGACCGTAATGCTTGCTGACTTCAGGCTCGCGAGGCGAGCAATAGCTCGCGGGGCGAGGCAGAGAACATGACTTTTCTGGCACTGGCTGGTCCTCACTCTCGCGGGGCGAGTATCTGCTCGCGTGGCGAGTGTTTCCAGATTGCAATTTCCATTGTTTCCTTCATTCCTTGGACTCTAAGTCAACCTGAAAACATGAAATAGCCATAAGTGCTTTATTTGACTCAAAAACTGACTAAATAACCCTAAAACTACTTAAGGGAACAAAACCTTGCTTGAGGACAATCAGGCCTAATTTGGGTGAAAACGAGATATAATTGGCACAAAACCACGGTCATACTAGTCATAAAACTAGATGAGCCAGAGGCTTATCAAAATACCCCAAACTTGAACTTTGCTTGTCCCCAAGCAAACTAAAACTCAAAACGACTCAAGACTTGGCAAGCTAGAAGGATTTCAACCAATTCCGCACAAATTTCAAGCAATTCATCAAAATAATTTCCCTTCAATGTTTCCCCCTTTTCAACAATGTAATCCCCACAATCATTTATTCTGAACATTTGAGAATTTCATCATTCAAACAATTATTAATCTAAACAGGGGATCTAAGTTACACACAAGAGGGAGATCACCAAATTCAAACAATCGCCTTCCTCACAAAGGGGTTTAGTGTTCACTCAATCTCTCAGTTTGTCTAGGCTAACAACATTTCACTCAGTTTCACTTTTAAGAGCACTTCCCATGAATTTGATTTTTATCTCAAAATGGTTCCCACAGAGAACATGCATGCAACATCAAAAGGTCTTTCAAGGTTGTAATGGGGCCTGGCTAAGGGAAGGATATACAAAGGTACTGGCTGAAGTCCCTAGGAACTAAGAGAGCATGAAGCTGTTTACACATTGAATTCCTTACTCAAGTTCCTATTCTTATTCTTCTTTTTGCCTTGGGTGGCTACAGCCCTTTTCTTCTAATACCCTTCTTGACATTTTGCTTTTTTTTTTTTTTTTTTTTTTTATTTTATTTTTTAGAGAGATTTATTTTTGCCCTTTGGCTCCAACCTTTATTTTTTTTCTTTTTCTCAATCCCCAACAACACATCATATCACTGTAGCCACCCCAAACTTAGTTTCTTGCAACCATTCTCTTGCTAAGCTTCCATGCTCTCCTAATCCTAAGATCGGGTTAACATGGTTTTTCTAGATTTAGGCTCATAACATAAGGTCATCATGAAACAATAGGCTAATTAGGCTCAAAGGGGCTAACTAGGGAACATGCATTAGGGACTGGTTCAATTTAGGTCAAGTAGTTAATTCAAAGAAAATTGCCTAAATCATTTGATGCAAACACATAGACATGCAAACCATGAAGAGATTCAAGCAAATTCGGGAAAGTGCAACTCGAAAGTGATTCACACAATCAAAAACATGTTGGAGGCTCAAATCCTCACCCTGGACATTCATGCAAATTGTTTGACCGAGATTCTATCCCTAGTGTGTGCACCCTATCACCCCAAACTTATCATAAATCATGCTCTCACAACAAAATATTTCAAAGTTCAGTTTTTCAATTTTTCAAATGGGGATCACAATTTCCAAATTTCAAAAACTTAGGGGGAATCATCAACATAAATCATGCCATCAATCTGTGCTAAATCAACCAAAACCTACCAAGCTTGCCGACACAAGACTCACACACATGCTCTTGAGCTTCTCAAATTATTCAAGAGCTTTATTGAAAACAAAACAGAAATAAAGCAAGGAAAAGAAAATTTAAAAGGAGAAAGGGTTAAGAAAACTCATTGAGGCGGTTCCACCAGGATCCCACTGTCGGTAGCACAAGGCCCACGTGGTAGCCAAAGGACTGAAACTTGTTCCATGCTTCCCTAACTCGCAGCCTTGATACGGAGGTGAGTGCTTGACAATCATGATGACCTCGCCGAGTGCGGCGGACTTCTCACTCCCTCTTGGGTCACAGATGACCTTCTTCTCAACAAAGTCTCCCCAATAAAATTGGGGTTCAACCCCTTGAACTGGCCATGGTGCAAAATCCAAAGGTTCAAACTCCATCACTGGTGGCTTCTCAGGGGGAGGTGGCAAATAGGACACTGGTGTCTCCGGTGCTGCTTCAACTTCTGCATTTTCTTCATTCACTGCACTAACAAATTTATCACCTGCTATACATGCAGAAATTTCAGCACACACCACACAAAGGTTAGTGTTAGTAGAGTCAATACATATATTACAATAAACTGAATCAGTAAAGGTCTGAATGTCTGGAAATTCAGCACTCAATTCATCCACCCCATCACTCTCAACACATGCATTTGATTTAATTGAATCATCTATTTCCAAAGGTTCTTCATCATCCTTAAGCATGGTGAAGCAGATGTCCTCCTGATCCTCCTGATCCTCATTTTCTACGTTTCCTGAAAAGAATAAACCTGCATAACATTCTATACACAAAGCAGTGTCAGTACAATCAGCACATGCATTAGAATCGGGGGATTCAACACACGATTCATCAACGAAGTATTATCAAAATCATCCTCGGAGGTATTGTCAAGAATAACTTGTGAATCTGTATGTTCTTCAAGGGGGTGTGGAGTTAGCGGTCGCAAAGAGTTGGCGACAATTTGATCAATTAGAATGGACAACTTCTGAGACTCAGCTTCTCCTCTCCGATGGTTTTCAAGACTTTGTTCTGTCATTCGTTGAAGATTTGCTTGAAATTCTGTCATATGTTGTTGCATCAGAGAAGCTAAGTCATCCAGGCTGGGTTGGACTTCATTTACTCCAATCATGCCAAAACCACTACTAGACTCATAGCCTTCAGCAAAGTTAGGATAATATATGCATGGTGGTGGCTCATAATCAACATAAGGCATATAACCTTGCATGTAATTATCCATGGCAGTACTAAGATTCATAACCAGACAAAGCAGCCATAACTAATTCAGCAATGAATTAATTTTTTTTTTTTATATTTTTTTTATTTTTTTATTTTCTGTTAATAACAACAAGAGTCCCCTAAGCACCTTGCGCCAATTTGACGCGCTGTCGCGCACGCGTCAAAAGAAGAGCGGTTTACAAAAATATGTAGTTAGGGAAAGTGCGACAACTCGAGTATCGTCTCACAAGGACTCTTGGGTTGTTGTTAACAGAAAAAGTCAAAACGGGGGGGTTTTGGAATTCAAGTTAAACAAGGAAAACAAAACAGAAAAATAATGCAAACTAAACAATTACCAAATAAACTAAGAACGATCAACCTACTGCTCTCGGTTTCCCACTATCATCGGTTCATGTAATTCCATGCCCTAAGCGGAGTCTAATCCCTTTTCGATTGTAGCATCGATTAACAAGCGAAACCGACGCTACGGGACATATATTCCTAATTCCGAATTAAGCAAACGGATGAAGCCCTTCGTGAATTAAGCAAACACGAATTGAACGCACGCGAATTAAGCAAACGCGATTAAGTTTAGGAACACACAATCGTCGAAACAAATCAATACCCATTCGATACAAACTGAATTAAGCAAACAGAGAATATAGAATAGATATTGAAAGAGAGTAGCAATTAAATCAGGAATTACATAACCTCAAGCGGCAGTGCGAACCGATTCTGAGAGATTGATCAAGGAGACTAGTTCTCCATTAAAAACGCATAAAACAACCGAGAGAAATTCGAAAACAAGGATTAGCAAAAGATTTCTTGTGTTCTGCCCCTAAACAGACTATTTATAACCTTCGAAAGCTGCGCATTCTCGCGAGGCGAGTGGCCTCTCGCGAGGCGAATATTAAAATGGCGCCTTCTTGAATTTGTATTCTCGCGAGGCGAGCGTGATTCTCGCGAGGCGAGTCTTCAAAACCTGGGTTGTCACAGCCGTGATGCCTATCACGGCCAGGCAGTGATGGTCTCTGTCTTCAGGGGTTTCTCTTCACGCCCGTGATAGGAATCACGGGATGACCGTAATGCTTGCTGACTTCAGGCTCGCGAGGCGAGCACTAGCTCGAGGTGAGGCGAGAGAACATGACTTTTCCGCACTTTGGCTGGTCCTCACTCTCGCGGGGCGAGTATCTGCTCGCGTGGCGAGTGTTTCCAGATTGCAATTTCCATTGTTTCCTTCATTCCTTGGACTCTAAGTCAACCTGAAAACATGAAATAGCCATAAGTGCTTTATTTGACTCAAAAACTGACTAAATAACCCTAAAACTACTTAAGGGAACAAAACCTTGCTTGAGGACAATCAGGCCTAATTTGGGTGAAAACGAGATATAATTGGCACAAAACCACGGTCATACTAGTCATAAAACTAGATGAGCCAGAGGCTTATCAAAATTAACCTCAAGCGGCAGTGCGAACCGATTACAGCAGATTGATCAAGGAGACTAGTTCTCCATTAAAAACGCAAAACAACCAGAGAAATTCGAAAACAAGGATTAGCAAAAGATTTCTTGTGTTCTGCCCTAAACAGCTATTTATAACCTTCAGAAACTGCGCATTCTCGCGAGGCGAGTGGCCTCTCGCGAGGCGAATATTAAAATGGCGCCTTCTTGAATTTGTATTCTCGCGAGGCGAGCGTGATTCTCGCGAGGCGAGTCTTCAAAACCTGGGTTGTCACAGCCGTGATGCCTATCACGGCCAGGCAGTGATGGTCTCTGTCTTCGGGGGGTTTCTCTTCACGCCGTGATAGGAATCACGGGATGACCGTAATGCTTGCTGACTTCGAGGCTCGCGAGGCGAGCAATAGCTCGCGGGCGAGGCGGCGAGAACATGACTTTTCCGGCACCGGGCTGGTCCTCACTCTCGCGGGCGAGTATCCGCTCGCGTGGCGAGTGTTTCCAGTTGCAATTTCCATTGTTTCCTTCATTCCTTGGACTCTAAGTCAACCTCGAAAACATGAAATAGCCATAAGTGCTTTATTTGACTCAAAAACTGACTAAATAACCCTAAAACTACTTAAGGGAACAAAACCTTGCTTGAGGACAATCAGGCCTAATTTGGGTGAAAACGAGATATAATTGGCACAAAACCACGGTCATACTAGTCATAAAACTAGATGAGCCGAGGCTTATCAAAATACCCCAAACTTGAACTTTGCTTGTCCCCAAGCAAACTAAAACTCAAAACGACTCAAGACTTGGCAAGCTAGAAGGATTTCAACCAATTCCGCACAAATTTCAAGCAATTCATCAAAATAATTTCCCTTCAATGTTTCCCCCTTTTCAACAATGTAATCCCCACAATCATTTATTCCGAACATTTGAGAATTTCATCATTCAAACAATTATTAATCTAAACAGGGGATCTAAGTTACACACAAGAGGGAGATCACCAAATTCAAACAATCGCCTTCCTCACAAAGGGGTTTAGTGTTCACTCAATCTCTCAGTTTGTCTAGGCTAACAACATTTCACTCAGTTTCACTTTTAAGAGCACTTCCCATGAATTTGATTTTTATCTCAAAATGGTTAACAAAGATAACATGAATGCAACATCAAAAGGTATTTCAAGGTTGTAATGGAGCATGTCTAAGTGAATGATATACAAAGGTACTGGCTGAAGTCCCTAGGAACTAAGAGAGCATGAAGCTGTTTACACATTGAATTCCTTACTCAAGTTCCTATTCTTATTCTTCTTTTTGCCTTGGGTGGCTACAGCCCTTTTCTTCTAATACCCTTCTTGACATTTTGCTTTTTTTTTTTTTTTTTTTTTTTTATTTTATTTTTTAGAGAGATTTATTTTTGCCCTTTGGCTCCAACCTTTATTTTTTTTCTTTTTCTCAATCCCCAACAACACATCATATCACTGTAGCCACCCCAAACTTAGTTTCTTGCAACCATTCTCTTGCTAAGCTTCCATGCTCTCCTAATCCTAAGATCGGGTTAACATGGTTTTTCTAGATTTAGGCTCATAACATAAGGTCATCATGAAACAATAGGCTAATTAGGCTCAAAGGGGCTAACTAGGGAACATGCATTAGGGACTGGTTCAATTTAGGTCAAGTAGTTAATTCAAAGAAAATTGCCTAAATCATTTGATGCAAACACATAGACATGCAAACCATGAAGAGATTCAAGCAAATTCGGGAAAGTGCAACTCGAAAGTGATTCACACAATCAAAAACATGTTGGAGGCTCAAATCCTCACCCGGACATTCATGCAAATTGTTTGACCGAGATTCTATCCCTAGTGTGTGCACCCTATCACCCCAAACTTATCATAAATCATGCTCTCACAACAAAATATTTCAAAGTTCAGTTTTTCAATTTTTCAAATGGGGATCACAATTTCCAAATTTCAAAAACTTAGGGGGAATCATCAACATAAATCATGCCATCAATCTGTGCTAAATCAACCAAAACCTACCAAGCTTGCCGACACAAGACTCACACACATGCTCTTGAGCTTCTCAAATTATTCAAGAGCTTTATTGAAAACAAAACAGAAATAAAGCAAGGAAAAGAAAATTTAAAAGGAGAAAGGGTTAAGAAAACTCATTGAGGCGGTTCCACCAGGATCCCACTGTCGGTAGCACAAGGCCCACGTGGTAGCCAAAGGATGAAACTTGTTCCATGCTTCCCTAACTCGCAGCCTTGATACGGAGGTGAGTGCTTGACAATCATGATGACCTCGCCGAGTGCGGCGGACTTCTCACTCCCTCTTGGGTCACAGATGACCTTCTTCTCAACAAAGTCTCCCCAATAAAATTGGGGTTCAACCCCTTGAACTGGCCATGGTGCAAAATCCAAAGGTTCAAACTCCATCACCGGTGGCTTCTCGGGGAGGTGGCAAATAGGACACTGGTGTCTCCTGGTGCTGCTTCAACTTCTGCATTTTCTTCATTCACTGCACTAACAAATTTATCACCTGCTATACATGCAGAAATTTCAGCACACACCACACAAAGGTTAGTGTTAGTAGAGTCAATACATATATTACAATAAACTGAATCAGTAAAGGTCCAGATGTCTGGAAATTCAGCACTCAATTCATCCACCCCATCACTCTCAACACATGCATTTGATTTAATTGAATCATCTATTTCCAAAGGTTCTTCATCATCCTTAAGCATGGTGAAGCAGATGTCCTCCTGATCCTCCTGATCCTCATTTTCTACGTTTCCTGAAAAGAATAAACCTGCATAACATTCTATACACAAAGCAGTGTCAGTACAATCAAGCACATGCATTAGAATCGGGGGATTCAACACACGGTTCATCAACAAGTATTATCAAAATCATCCTCAGAGGTATTGTCAAGAATAACTTGTGAATCTGTATGTTCTTCAAGGGGGTGTGGAGTTAGCAGTGCAGCAGAGTTGGCGACAATTTGATCAATTAGAATGGACAACTTCTGAGACTCAGCTTCTCCTCTCCGATGGTTTTCAAGACTTTGTTCTGTCATTCGTTGAAGATTTGCTTGAAATTCTGTCATATGTTGTTGCATCAGAGAAGCTAAGTCATCCAGGCTGGGTTGGACTTCATTTACTCCAATCATGCCAAAACCACTACTAGACTCATAGCCTTCAGCAAAGTTAGGATAATATATGCATGGTGGTGGCTCATAATCAACATAAGGCATATAACCTTGCATGTAATTATCCATGGCAGTACTAAGATTCATAACCAGACAAAGCAGCCATAACTAATTCAGCAATGAATTAATTTTTTTTTTTTTATATTTTTTTTATTTTTTTATTTTCTGTTAATAACAACAAGAGTCCCCGGCAACGGCGCCAATTTGACGCGCTGTCGCGCACGCGTCAAAAGAAGAGCGGTTTACAAAAATATGTAGTTAGGGAAAGTGCGACAACTCGAGTATCGTCTCACAAGGACTCTTGGGTTGTTGTTAACAGAAAAAGTCAGAACGGGGGGGTTTTGGAATTCAAGTTAAACAAGGAAAACAAAACAGAAAAATAATGCAAACTAAACAATTACCAAATAAACTAAGAACGATCAACCTACTGCTCTCGGTTTCCCACTATCATCGGTTCATGTAATTCCATGCCCTAAGCGGAGTCTAATCCCTTTTCGATTGTAGCATCGATTAACAAGCGAAACCGACGCTACGGGACATATATTCCTAATTCCGAATTAAGCAAACGGATGAAGCCCTTCGTGAATTAAGCAAACACGAATTGAACGCACGCGAATTAAGCAAACGCGATTAAGTTTAGGAACACACAATCGTCGAAACAAATCAATACCCATTCGATACAAACTGAATTAAGCAAACAGAGAATATAGAATAGATATTGAAAGAGAGTAGCAATTAAATCAGGAATTACATAACCTCAAGCGGCAGTGCGAACCGATTACAGCAGATTGATCAAGGAGACTAGTTCTCCATTAAAAACGCAAAACAACCAGAGAAATTCGAAAACAAGGATTAGCAAAAGATTTCTTGTGTTCTGCCCTAAACAGCTATTTATAACCTTCAGAAACTGCGCATTCTCGCGAGGCGAGTGGCCTCTCGCGAGGCGAATATTAAAATGGCGCCTTCTTGAATTTGTATTCTCGCGAGGCGCGTGATTCTCGCGAGGCGAGTCTTCAAAACCTGGGTTGTCACAGTAGTGATGCCTATCACGGCCAGGCCGTGATGGTCTCTGTCTTGGTGCTTATCTCTGTCATGGCGTGACCTTCATCACGGCCAGGCCGTGATGGTCTCTGTCTTCGGGGTTTCTCTTCACGCCCGTGATGGGTGTCACGGGATGACCGTAATGCTTGCGACTTCAGGCTCGCGAGGCGAGCAATAGCTCGCGGGGCGAGGCGAGAGAACATGACTTTTCCGCACTTTGGTGGTCCTCACTCTCGCGGGGCGAGTATCTGCTCGCGTGGCGAGTGTTTCCAGATTGCAATTTCCATTGTTTCCTTTATTCCTTGGACTCTAAGTCAACCTGAAAACATGAAATAGCCATAAGTGCTTTATTTGACTCAAAAACTGACTAAATAACCCTAAAACTACTTAAAGGAACAAAACCTTGCTTGAGGACAATCAGGCCTAATTTGGGTGAAAACGAGATATAATTGGCACAAAACCACGGTCATACTAGTCATAAAACTAGATGAGCCAGAGGCTTATCAACCATACATAACTTCGTAGCATGGAATACTTTATTCACCAAGGCACCGTACATAAAACGTGGCCATGTCTGCCAATGAATGCATGTAAAACATTTTATTCTTGTCATTTTCTTCGTGTATAATCTTTCCTTTGCCAAAGCTCAAAAGCTTACTACCAATATAGTTTTCAATGTCTTAAAATATTTTATTATCCACACAGGACACGCAGTCCGAGTGCTGAGTCATGAAACCCTAGACCGATGCACCAGTCATTGGTTCAGGGTAATAGAAAACATCTTAAATGTTTAAACAGTATACATCACATATACAGTAGACACCCAGTCTACAAGACCTCAAAGTCCAAAGGACCCCAAGTCCAAAACACAACAACGAACCTTAGTACCCCAACGTCTCGGTTACTAAGTCCAACACCACTTTTAACACAGTTGAGTTAAACTTGATTTCGGAAAATCGTTTTAAATGGGAAATTCTTTAATAAAATCGTTGGTTACCAAATCTTGGTTTTCGGAAAATAGAGTCACTTGAGGTTTAAACTTGCTTAAAATACGTACTGCCGTTTTCAAAACACGTGTCGTCTACACTGTTCCAAATTGCCGTCAATTATCATTTTTAAAGCCATTTAAGCCAAAACTTAGCTTTTTCCACTTAAATATTTTTCTAAAATCATAATTAAATTATTTTCAATAATTAAGTTCTTAAAATAACTTTTTATAATATTACGGATTTTCTTACGTAAAAATTAGCAGTACAAAAATAATTTCACGATTACGCCCTCACTGTGACTCATAGTTTACTTTTACACTGATAAATCATTAAAATAATAATATTTTCGGAAAATTCCTATTTTTTTTCAAATAATTATTTAGAAAAAATATACTCCAATATCCCTCAGTTAAACATTGAATATTCTTCGTATATCGTCTTAAAGGTTTTACCTCGTTTAATTAATTTAGCACTGACCACTGTCAGGCTTCTCAAACAACACCCAACAACATCATTATAATCATTAACCCATGCAGATCATGCATCACAACATTATAATATATTACTGCAGATAATTAATTAACAACAGATAATCAATTAAAAGCAGAAGATAAACACAGATAAAATACCATAACTAACAACCCCAAATAAACATACAGACCACAAACAGATAGCACATAGCCATCGGAAAAATCCCTCAGGCAATCCCCCTTACCTCTTGAAGTTACTAAATTCTTTCTCAGCGTGATTTCCGATCCGATTCCGGCATTCCTCTGCGAAACTCAGAACAAACCAACAAGGTTTATCCTTCACAACAAACATTACACAATTAATAAAAAATCAAACAATCAAAACACACTAGATCCTAAGACTATGATTCGGCCTCCATAGGTTTTCTAGGCTAGAGATGTTAAAATTTTATACACTCTTGGATTAATGATCCTTGAGTACTAGGAAGGCAAGATCTATGATCATAACACAAATATCAAAACCAAATCATCTAACTCATCATGAGTGTGATTTCGGCTAAGGTTAGGAAATCAAGTTAGGAACCTCAAAATTTCACATACTCTTAGATCCATGATCTTAGAGTAGTGTAGAGTTAAGAAAAATTGTCATAAGTTAAAGATTGAAACAAATCCATTCAATCCCTCTAAAGCTTGAATTCGGCCATAACTAGAAAACTTGGCTAGGGATCTCAAAATTTCACCATATTTTGGATCAATAATCATTGAGTGCTAGGAAGACATAATCAAGTGTCAAAAAGCAAGAATTTTTTTTTATAAAAAAAATCTAACCTCTAGGCTAGGGTTTTCGGCCAACAACAAAAATTTAGGTTATAGAGTTTAAAAATTCGCAAGCTTCTAGATCTAGCAACTAGAAGTATTAAGAGACAAGATCAAGTGTTATTTTACAAAAATTGAAACAAAACCCATATCCTTCCTTATGGCATAGGTTCGGCCAACCATAGAAGAATAGGGATGAAATTTTCTTTTGCTTCATGCTCTTAGATGGTGAATATAGGCATCAAGATGAGTTAATAGAAATTGGTTTCAAGTCAAAATGATTTTTCTATACTTTGTTATGAATATTTGAAGAAAGCATCATGAACTTTAAACAAAATGAAGAACATGATGATCAAAGGCATAAACTCATAAAAGTTGTGAAGAGAAAGACTTAGAAATGTAAGATTAAGAGATGTTACCTCTTGAAGATCAAAGAAAGTGATGATTTGTATGATGTTCTTCACAAATCCAACCTAAGTGTTCTAAGTGTTCTTATGAACTTTTAGAGAGAAAGCTCATGTTAGATGAAGAAGATGACATGCAATTTGCCTAAGTGTGGTGCTAAAGAGGGGGAGCCATGGGTTTTAGGGTATTTTGGTCCAAAATTACAATGGCAAAGCTTAAAATGTTTAAGTGAAATTAGGGGTAAAATAGTCTTTTCCCTACAAAAATATCTAAGTGTCATAAATGCGCCATTATGACCATTATGACTCGGATAGGATCGTCATAAATGCTCGTCTCATCAATCACATCAGCTCCGTTGCTGACTCCCTAATTCATCTGACTCAGGTTTTCCTAGAGATATCTCGACGTTTTGCCCACAGCAAATATAATATTATATTTTTACGCTAAATTTTTCAAAACTCCCAATATCATAGTAAATATGATGAGAACATTATTCATCTCATTCACGAGTTAAAATTAGGTTTTCTGAGCAGTAAACTTTTACTGTCAGTGAAAACGCAGAAAACGGCAGACCGATTTCCGTATGAATTTCCAACCAAAAATTTTCCCGTAACCTTATAAAAGTAAGTATAACATGAAAATGAACTTGGTTTATCCAAAATCATTTTCTAAGTCTCGAATAAAAATATATATGTTTATATATTTATTACCGATATTAGAAAGCAGTGAATATCGGGGTGTTACAAGAAGCACATAAGAGTAAGTTGAGTTTTCACCCGGGATCCACGAAGATGCATCAGGATCTGAAGATGTTTTGGGGGACGAGGATGAAGAAAGAGGTAGCAGAGTATGTTTTATCTTGCCTGGTGTGTTAGAGGCTAAGATAGAGAATCATAAGTCGGCTGGTTTATTACAATCGTTGGATATCCCGGAGTGGAAATGGGATAACATAGCTATGAATTTTGTGGTTGGTTTACCGCGAACTTCTAAGAGGCATGATGCGATTTGGGTTATCATTGATAGGTTGACGAAGTGTGCTCACTTCTTACCTATTGGTGAGAGTTACAGTTTAGAGAGGTTGACCCAGATCTATATCAGAGAGGCTGTCAGGTTGCACGGTGTGTCATCGAGCATTGTCTCAAACCGAGACCCTAGATTCACATCTAGATTTTGGAGACAGTTGCATAGTGCTCTGGGGATGAAGTTAAGGATGAGTTATGCTTATCATCCCCAGACAGATGGACAGTCAAAGCGGACGATTTAGTCATTGGAGGATCTGTTGAGAGCTTCTGTGTTGGAGCACACTGGCAGTTGGGATGAGTTCTTGCCATTGATTGAGTTTACCTATAATAACAGTTTTCATAGCAGTATCGGAATAGTACCATATGAGGCTTTGTACGACAGGAAGTGTAGGACCCCGTTATGTTGGTATGAGATTGGTGAGAACCATGTTTTGGGTCCAGATGTGGTGCAGCAGACTACGGTACAAGTTAGGAAAATAAGGGAAAAGATGAAGGAAGCACATGATACACAGATGAGCTACAGTAACAAGAGGAGGAGACCTTTAGAATTCCAGGAGGGTGATCACGTTTTTTGAGAGTCACTCCGAAGACTGGAATTGGCAGAGTTATCAAGTCTAGAAAAATTACTCCTAGATTCATGGGACCTTTTCAGATTCTTCGACGGATTGGTCCTGTAGCTTACTGATAAGCCTTTGGCTTATCTAGTTTTATAACTAGATGGACTGTGGTTTTCGTGCAAATTATTCGAGTTCACTCTCGATTTCGTCCAAATTTGCCTTGTTTTGTTCCTAAGTAGACTTTGACTCGTTCTAGGAATTTTTAGTAGTTTTTAGGTTATTTTGAATAGAATTACGCCTTTTGTTTTCTTTTGTTGTTTCAGGTCAATAAGTGAAGCTCTGAGAGTCAAGGAAAGTCAAGAAGCAATGGAAAAAGCACTTCTGGAGATACTCGCCTCGCGAGTTGAAGCTCGCCTCGCGAGCCTGAACATCAACCGGCAAGCAAAGATCATCACTGCAGTTCGCCACGCGAAGACTCATCTCTCCCCGCGAGAGTCTGAAACCTGCAAGACAGAGACCATCACGGCATAGCCGTGATGAAGGTCACGGCTGTGACAGATTTAGGTTTGAAGTCACGCGCCACGATAAACATCTCGCCTCGCGAGAGCCTGAAGACCCTGGAAGACAGAGACCATCACGGCCTTGCCGTGATGAATGTCACGGCTGTGACAGATTGAAGTTGGAAGACTCGCCCCGCGAACACACCCTCGTCTCACGAAAATCCAAATTTGAAAGCGCGCCAATACTAAAATTCGCCTCGCGAAGGAGTGTTCGCCCCGCGAGCGAGCAAGATTCAGAATCCTTATTTAAAGGCTGTTTCAGATCAGATTGGGATGGAAGTTTTTCCACTTGTTTAGATCAGTAGTTGTTACGAATCCTTGTTTCTCTTTGGAGCTGTGTCTCCCTTTTCTTTTTATTTTATCATGGTGGTTATGTCCGATTGTTTGTCTATGAGCATGAGGAACTAATCCCCTCGTCCGAGGGATCAATGAAGCCACCCATGGCGGTGTAGATTCGATGTGATGTATGTCTTTCTCCCTTGTCTCAATTTATGTTTTCCAATTCTGATTTGAATGCGTTGATCATATGTTTTGCATGATTAACTAGTTAAACGTGTTTGAGGCCGAGCGGCGATTCGCGTTTTAGAACTTGAATTGGGATCACTAATCGAATATTGCACGAGAGTGAGTAGGAGATTAGTGCAACCTTATAGGGAACAAGAATTAATCAAATTCGAGATTAGGATTATGAGACCTAGTAAGTAATTAATCCAATCGTCGAATACGTCCTATTGAGCACGACGGTGGATATAGGAGAATTTGGGGGTCCCGGTTGACATTGTAATTGAACTTAGGGAGGAATTCATCATCACTTGGGAATGCATAATGGGTCGGTGGATTTGTGACCTTGAACATTTTAATTTCAGATTTTTAGTTAATTAGTTTATTAGATTTGTTAATTGAATTTCGATCCTATTCTCTCTCCTCTCTCTCAACCACCTTCTGTAACTTGACCAAACGTATCGGAATTCCCGCGGATTGGTAGAATTGGTACCCCAATCCTTGTGTTCGACCTCGGTAAATTCTTACCGTGTTTTTATTACTTGCGACGACCCGGTACACTTGCCGGTGACTCAACAAGTTTTTGGCGCCGTTGCCGGGGATTGGCACACCAATTTTCCTAATTTTTTAGGGAATTTGATTATTTGGTTAAGCTGTTTTTCTTTTTATTTTTATGTTATTTCTTTATTATTTCTCTCTACTTCTTTGATTCCACTTGGTCTTGCCGTGTTTTTGTATGCGAGGTACCCTTTCACAAGAGGACTTGCTATTCGATTCAGAGATCACCAGGACCGAGAGGCAATTAAGAAAAAAGGCCAGAGAAAGGAAGAGGCTGGAAGCAATTAAAATAGAGATCATGGCTGAAGAAAACCCTCCTCCTCCTCCTCCTCGTTACAAGCCTCTCTTCGAGTACGATCTACCCAGCTTGGGAGATTGTGACTCTTCTATTGTGAGGGGCAACCTGAATACAGACTCCTTCAGAGTGGAAGCATGTGTCACATTCCAGATCCGCGAGAATCAGTTTGATGGGAGTGGCAAACAGGACCCTCATAGACACATCACTCGCTTCCTTGAAGCTTGTGACTTGCAGAAGACCAGGGGAGTCTCTCAGGATGAGTTTCGCTTGCGGCTTTTCCCTCTCTCTCTTAGGGATGTCGCTCGCGATTGGGTTGACAGCTTGGATAGGAACAGCATCAGAACTTGGGAGCAAATGGCACAAAAGTTCCTAACCAAATATTTTCCTCCTCAGAAAGCGGCACAAGCAAGAATAGCCGTTACATCTTTCAGGCAGACAGAAGATGAAACCTATAATGAAGCTTGGGAGAGGTACAATGGGCTCCTGAGAAGATGCCCTTCAGCGTTCTTTGACCCAGTCTCCAAAGTTCAGCATTTCTTTAACGGGTTGAGGGGACGCTATCAGATGAACTGTGATGCCGCAGCTGGCGGCTCTTTTTCCTACTTATCAGCTGAGGATGGATGGGCATTATTGGAGAAGATGTCATATAATGATTACAACCGTGGAAGGGAAACCTCAAATGGAATCAGTTCTGGGACAATGGAGGCCATTCTTGAGCAAAACAGATTGTTGAAGATGCAGATTGAGGTTTTGTCTGGGAACAAGTGTAACACCCCGATTTTCGCTGCTTTGTAATATCGGTAATAAATATATAAATATATATTTTTATCCGAGACTTAGAAAATGATTTTGGATAAACCAAGGTCATTTCCTTGTTATACTTATTTTCATAAGGTTACGGGGAAGTTTTTGGTTGAAAATTCAGACGGAGCGGTGCTGCTTTTTCGTGTTTTTGTGACAGTAAAAGTTTACTGCTCAGAAAACCAAATTTTAATTCGTGAACGAGATGAAAAATGTTGTTATCGTATTTACTACGATACTGGAAGTTTTGAAAATTTAGCGTAAAAATTAAAATTTTATATTTGTTGCGGGCGTATACGTCGAGATTATCTCTAGGAAAATCCTACGCCAGATGAACCCGGAGTCGGCAACGGAGCTGAGATAATGGATTTGACCGACTTGATGAGCATTTATGACGAGCTTATCTGAGTCATAATGGCCATAATGGCGCATTTATGGCAAAGGGAATTTTTGTTATGAAATGACCATTTTACCCTTGTCTTTTTATGACAATTACAAGCCATGCCATTGGAAAATTTGACCAAATGTTACCCAAAACCCACGGCTCCTTCTTCCATTCCAAGCATTTGGACACCACTTTTTCCTAGCCATAAATGAGCATTGATGTAAGTGGATGAGTCATAGGCAAAGTTACACTCTCATCAATCACCCGAAACTGCCACGAAATTCTGACCAGTTTATGATTTGAATCTCGAAAAACTTTCAACATGAAAGTTGTTCATCTTTCTCTCTTATTTCCAACGACATAAAGATCATCCAAAACGGATAAGTATGTTGAGAGATATACCCAAATTACTAAAACTGTTCTAAAACCCTCATCATGTTCATCTTCTTCTCCAATGTTCTAAAATATTCTTCAAGTTTCTTGATTCTTCTTAACCTATCTTTGACTCACAAAATCAGCCAACTTTGGTCAAGATAAGCTTGCATTAAATGTGGCAAAATCATCATCATGGCACTTTATTGACAATTTGCAAACTAGTCCTTCAACTTTTGGAATCTTTGCAAAATGGTCCCTATGAGTTATTTGCACTTTAATCCTTTGAAAAGCCACCTCCTTTATCTTAAATCCTCCAAAGTGGCGCAGCCCACATGCCTATAAATACCCTCCCTCACATTTCATTTGGTTCCTATTGCCATTTGTTACAAAAACCACTCCAAAGTTCTAAGTTCATAAGCCTTATCATCACTTTGTGAAGCAAGTTCTTGGATTTCCTTTGTCATTGATTTTCAAGAGGTAAATCCTAATCTTCATTCTTAATCATGCCTATGTTCTTTAGCAAGTTTCTTGATTCAAGGCTTATATCATAGTTGTTCATCACTTTAAAGTTTCTAACCCTAGAACTTTGAAAAATCATAACTAATTCTAGAAAAATCCTTTTGACATGAAACCAATTGCTATGATCTTATAATCATCTCTATTTTCATCATCTAAAAGCATAAGATCATGAGAAATTTCTTTCCTTGATTTCTGGTCATGGACGAACCTAGGGTAAAGTTGTGTTCTTAGGTTTTGTTTCATTTTCATGTCTTAATTCATGATTATATCTTGATAGTTCTTGTATTCAAGTATATAGAAGATCAAAAATCAAACTTAAGCCTATTTGATCTCATCAAAACCGAAACCCTAGGAATGAGCACTTAATGGTTTTGTGATTCAAAAGTTGTTTGTGACACTTGAATCCAACTCTAGGTTTTATATGTTGATTAAATCCAAGAGTTTAGAAATTTTAGAGATTTCTAACCCCAAACTCAGCCCTTGGCAGAACCCTAGTTCTTAGAACTAGTTGAGTTTTAGTTCATGTTCTTGGTTCATGATCTTAGTTTAAGTGATTAATTATGCTTAAGTAACTTATGGATCATTAATCCTTAAGTTAATCAAATTTTCAACTTCCTAACCTAGATAATTGGTTGAAGTCAAACCCTAACCATAAAGGTTAGAGGATTTTGTTTCAAATTTTAGTTTGTAATAAGTAATCTATGATAGTTAAGACTCTAGTAATTAGGATCCAAAAGATGACATTAAGAAGATAACCCTAAACCTATTTTCTAAGTCTTGGCCGAACCTAGCCCTAAAGTGTCATAAATGGTTGTTAGTTGATTAATTATAGTTATGATTGTTTGAATGAAGGTGATTGTGTTAACTCGTGGCGGGATAACGAGGATCGTCGTGTGCGTGTTTCCGGTACAAACTCGGGTGGGAGAAAGAACCATTCCATCGTCGGGCTGATAAGTAGTATATAATTTATAATAATGGTGTAGGGCGACCTAAACCCTACTAGTGGTCGAGTAATCGACAATACCAAAATCGTATTGGAACCTTTTCCGTAAAACCAATGACGATTTGGGAATTGTAGGTTTATCGCCTTAGGTTAATTATTCATATTTGAGGATGTTTGAATTATTTATTTTTGATTTGTTTGTGATACTGCTGGTTGAGGTATTCCATCTGCATGTGACGTATTGTTTCGGTGTTTGAATATTATGATATTGAGGATGTTTGTTGTCCTGTCACGGCGTGTGATGGTTGTCATGGCCAGGCCGTGACAGGTTACGTGTTGTAGGATTCTTGTCTTTGTTGTCCGTCACGACCGTGATGGCTATCACGGCCAGGCCGTGATGAGTCCGACTTTGTTAATTATTTGGTTGTGATAAATTGCCTTATATGATATTGAGATGTTTGAATATTCCGTTGATTAATGTGTTATGCATGATCTGCCCGTGTTTAATACTATGCTTAGATTATTTTAAGGAAAGATATATATTGCTCGGAGGTATTTTGTTTGGGTGAGAGTTTTGAATATGAATTAGAAGTGCCTCGCTATTATGGTATAGAAGTAATGTGATATAGTATGTAAGTGGAGGTTATGAGGAAAAGCTTGAGGTACTAGGTTGTTATTGATAAAAGTCAGTGATAATCATGTGTTGCATTGTTGTTCATAACCGTGTATTTGAGATACACGAGGTCCGAAGTTCTTGTAGACCGTTCCAAATTAGAATTTAAGTTGTGCAACTATAGTGTCATTGCTTTGCATGAGCACCCTTGACAGTGAGAGAGAGAATCGGGGTGTGCACCAACGATACAGATGCAGCTATAGTGTCATTTCTTTGCATGAGCATTCTTACCATGGATGAGAATGTGCACGGCGTGGGGAACGTGTCACTTGGACGATCGACCCGACATTCCTAACGAGGGATGTGTGACAGGGAGTAGTAGTGGCCACGTCGGCATAAAGGTTTAGTTGCATGAGTTGAAGGGTAGAGGATGATATATTGAATTGAGGATGATTGTTGATTTTGAATGATGCATGTTTGTGACTATTATTGTATTATATGCTATGAATCTTTTCCACTTATGATGATAGAACTGTTTCTTATCTCCCCTATTTCTGTATTTTTGGGTATGTCTACTTTGTTACGTTAGAAGACCGGATGAACGAATATGTTTACGAAGACATGGATGGAACCCCATACGAGACGGAGATATTTGAAGAGTTGAACGAAGATCAGTATGAAGTCGACGCTTAAGAAACATCTACTGATCCTGATAATGTAGCGTAGTAAGTTTAGGGCCAGTGAGTCATATAAGACGTTTCTTGCTTTCAGTTAGTTATAAGCATGTTTGTATAAATAAGTACCGGTGTGGGATCCTACTGAGAGGATACCCTAAACCGTGTTGTGTAAAATAAAGAATAATTATGTGTGTATTTATGTAATATAGTTTTGGTGTGTTTTATATTTGTAGAAGTTATATGATTATTATTTAAGTTTTAATTTTTACGTATTTTCAACAGTAAGCGCGCGATTAAGTAAATAAATATTAAGGTTTTAATGTAATAATACAATGGGGAACAACGGGGTGTCTCATTTGGTGGTATCAGAGCAGTTCGATTCTAATCGGACTGTGAGGTCTAGGATGTGTTACTGGCCGTGTCTAGTTGAGTCCACATCGGATTTTAACTATGCTTAGAAGTTGGGTAGTGTGTCTGAACCCGATGCGATAATTAGCATTAGTATGGCATATGGTATTTATATACCTGTCTATGTAGTATTATATGTCATACTGATGAGAGAGGATGATTTCTATTACAGAATCATGGCTCATGAAAGAAGAAGTCCGATTATTAGTGGTGACGGATCTCCTAAGGGAACCATTGGAGCTGGCAACGGTGAGATTAATCCTACTGGAAATGGAGGAGAGTCACCTATGACTCCCAATATCATGGAAACGATAGCTGCTACCTTGTTATTACAAACACAACAGAATACGAAGATGCTACAAATAAACAAAGAGCAGCAGGAACTGCAGAATCAAATAACAACCATTGAAACCGAGGAGGCAGAATTGATTGTTTTCCTAAAAGGGAAGCCACCACAGTTCCGAGGGGACTATGACCCAAAGAAGGCAGAATGGTGGGTACAAGAGATAGAGAAGATATTTGACACCATACGCTGCATGGAGGGGAGGAAAGTGACTTATGCTGCATACATGTTAACTGGAGAAGCAGAGTCTTGGTGGAGAGATAAGATAAGATTACTGGAGTTAGAGGGTAGGATTATCTGTTGGCAGTTGTTTACTGAATGCTTCTTCGAGAATTATTTTCCGAATGTAGTCCGACGTGCGAAGGAGAGGAAGTTTACTAGTCTCCGACAAGGAAACATGACTGTAGGCGATTACGTATCACGCTTTGAGGCTCTGATTAAGTTTTCAGAATTCTATCAGAGATTCCCAGATGAGGATTGGCGGTGTAGAAGGTTTGAAGAAGGATTGCGACATGAGCTGCGAAGAGCTGTAGTGTATTTAGATATTCAGTGTTTTCCGGAGTTGGTTGATAGTTGCAGTGCTATAGAAAGCATATACCAGAGGCAAGATGCTGAGCTGAAACAACCAAGAAGTGGAGGCCCTAATCGATTAGGTTCTCCAAGGAGGGTAGAGAGTGGTTCTCAAGGGAGATGGGGACCATATACTAAACCAGTGCAGACAGCTGCACCAACACTGGTGGTTAGATCGGATCAACAACAACAATTCTATGTTTGCTTCGGATGCAGAGGATCGCATCATTTTAGAGATTGCACGGAAAAACCTAGTTGTTTCCATTGTGGTAAACCAGGTCATTATGCTCGTAAGTGTAGACAGAGAAATAGGCAGCAGACGGTAGCTGCTGATAAAGGAGCTGGAAGTTATGGAGGTGAAGCAAGGAGAAGAGATCTAGGAGCAGGTCAGCAGCCACAGAAGAGCTTAGCTTGCTTTAGATGCGGAGGACCTCATCATGTTAGAAATTGCAAGGAGAAACCTAGTTGCTTCCACTGTGGAAAACCTGGTCATATAGCTAGAGATTGCGGACAGTGGGTCACTGGGGGAATGGTTACAGTGAGGGGAGCTGAATCTTCTCACTCTGCAGATCTCATATAAGGTATGTGTTTGACATCAGTGTCATATAGTTGTTAAGAATATGACATTTATTGTAAACACTTGTCGATGAACTTACGGAAGTGGAAATCGTGCTCTTGGTGGGAAAGTCTGAAGATGGTAACGGAAATCCGCAAGTTTTGTTAGTTAGTCGGTTGTGGTTTTCATACTTGTTTAAAATCAATTACAGTGAAAGTATAGATTGTTGTGGGATAATTGTTATTAAGGGAACTTTATCTTAAGTGCTTGATATATTTGGATAGTATGGGTAGTCCTTGAAAATAATAAAGAGATAACGAATTAGTTTGGAGCTTATCTAGTATAGGATTCATTTGGTTGAAGCTTTGTAGCCTTTTATTTTTGAGATAATGGTTATAATGATATGTTGTTCTTGTTTAAATGGTGAGTTAGGATTTCACCTTAAGCTCTGATGGTTATGGATTACAATTAAGACTTGATTGAGCAACATATAATCTAGGTATAGTACCTAAGTATTGTTTCCCTATAGTAGGATAAATAGGAAGTGATGGGAGTTTTGAGATATAGATATGACTGGTAAGATTAAGATCAATATTAGTGAGTAAGACAATTACTATAAATCAAATGTTGATCGAGGCATAGTATCATTATGGAATCTAGGGCAATGATTAATGATCGTAGTTAAGATGGATTGTATGAGTTTGGGAAGAGTAAACGAAAGTGTATATAGTAATTTCACCTAAGTTGAATATGAGATTTCACTTAAGTTGAATATGAGCAGAAAAGATGATTTTCGATGTAAATTGAGGTTACTAGAGAAATTCAAATTTGTTAAGTTAGATAATCCTAACAGGTGTTGTTCTTTTGATTTTATCTTACGTAATGTTGAGATGTTTATTTGGAGACTTGAAAGGTGTGATTTTGATATAATCTAGAATAGTGAAATACATTTTAAGGAACTAAGACTGTGATTGGATACATGAAGTAGGAAGTTAGGGTAGTTCGATTTAGGTATTAATTGTAGAAGTTAGATGTTGAAATTGATTGTGGTGTTAATTGCGGTTAATTGTAGAAGTTAAATGTTGGAATTGATTGTGGTGTTAATTGCGGGAGTTAGATGTTGAAATAAAGTTCTCTAGTGGATCAGTAGTAAGAAGAATGAAATGATTAAGTCTTAATTATGTCCTTCAAGGATGATAGATCAAGGTGAAACGTTAAGGACAATGAATATAATGTAGTGAAGGATTGTTTTGAGGATAAATAGAACGATATAAGAATGAATTTTGTTATGAAGTTACCGCTGTCAACTAGGGGAAAAACAGCGATGAGAAATATATTGTTGGAGCTTTAGATTAAGATAAGATTACAAGATGATGTCTAGTGTTGAGTTAAGAAATTCCGAGGACGGAATTTTTTTTTCTAAGAGGGGTAGTAATGTAACACCCCGATTTTATTTCTTTGTAATATCGGTAATAAATATATAAATATATATTTTTATCCGAGACTTAGAAAATGATTTTGGATAAACCAAGGTCATTTCCTTGTTATACTTATTTTCATAAGGTTACGGGGAAGTTTTTGGTTGAAAATTCAGACGGAAGCTGGTCTGCCGTTTTCTGTGTTTTCGCTGACAGTAAAAGTTTACTGCTCAGAAAACCAAATTTTAATTCGTGAACGAGATGAAAAATGTTGTTATCGTATTTACTACGATACTGGAAGTTTTGAAAATTTAGCGTAAAAATTAAAATATTATATTTGTTGCGGGCGTATACGTCGAGATTATCTCTAGGAAAATCCTACGCCAGATGAACCCGGAGTCGGCAACGGAGCTGAGATAATGGATTTGACCGACTTGATGAGCATTTATGACGATCTTATCTGAGTCATAATGGCCATAATGGCGCATTTATGGCAAAGGGAATTTTTGTTATGAAATGACCATTTTACCCTTGTCTTTTTATGACAATTACAAGCCATGCCATTGGAAAATTTGACCAAATGTTACCCAAAACCCACGGCTCCTTCTTCCATTCCAAGCATTTGGACACCACTTTTTCCTAGCCATAAATGAGCATTGATGTAAGTGGATGAGTCATAGGCAAAGTTACACTCTCATCAATCACCCGAAACTGCCACGAAATTCTGACCAGTTTATGATTTGAATCTCGAAAAACTTTCAACATGAAAGTTGTTCATCTTTCTCTCTTATTTCCAACGACATAAAGATCATCCAAAACGGATAAGTATGTTGAGAGATATACCCAAATTACTAAAACTGTTCTAAAACCCTCATCATGTTCATCTTCTTCTCCAATGTTCTAAAATATTCTTCAAGTTTCTTGATTCTTCTTAACCTATCTTTGACTCACAAAATCAGCCAACTTTGGTCAAGATAAGCTTGCATTAAATGTGGCAAAATCATCATCATGGCACTTTATTGACAATTTGCAAACTAGTCCTTCAACTTTTGGAATCTTTGCAAAATGGTCCCTATGAGTTATTTGCACTTTAATCCTTTGAAAAGCCACCTCCTTTATCTTAAATCCTCCAAAGTGGCGCAGCCCACATGCCTATAAATACCCTCCCTCACATTTCATTTGGTTCCTATTGCCATTTGTTACAAAAACCACTCCAAAGTTCTAAGTTCATAAGCCTTATCATCACTTTGTGAAGCAAGTTCTTGGATTTCCTTTGTCATTGATTTTCAAGAGGTAAATCCTAATCTTCATTCTTAATCATGCCTATGTTCTTTAGCAAGTTTCTTGATTCAAGGCTTATATCATAGTTGTTCATCACTTTAAAGTTTCTAACCCTAGAACTTTGAAAAATCATAACTAATTCTAGAAAAATCCTTTTGACATGAAACCAATTGCTATGATCTTATAATCATCTCTATTTTCATCATCTAAAAGCATAAGATCATGAGAAATTTCTTTCCTTGATTTCTGGTCATGGACGAACCTAGGGTAAAGTTGTGTTCTTAGGTTTTGTTTCATTTTCATGTCTTAATTCATGATTATATCTTGATAGTTCTTGTATTCAAGTATATAGAAGATCAAAAATCAAACTTAAGCCTATTTGATCTCATCAAAACCGAAACCCTAGGAATGAGCACTTAATGGTTTTGTGATTCAAAAGTTGTTTGTGACACTTGAATCCAACTCTAGGTTTTATATGTTGATTAAATCCAAGAGTTTAGAAATTTTAGAGATTTCTAACCCCAAACTCAGCCCTTGGCCGAAACCCTAGTTCTTAGAACTAGTTGAGTTTTAGTTCATGTTCTTGGTTCATGATCTTAGTTTAAGTGATTAATTATGCTTAAGTAACTTATGGATCATTAATCCTTAAGTTAATCAAATTTTCAACTTCCTAACCTAGATAATTGGTTGAAGCCGAAACCCTAACCATAAAGGTTAGAGGATTTTGTTTCAAATTTTAGTTTGTAATAAGTAATCTATGATAGTTAAGACTCTAGTAATTAGGATCCAAAAGATGACATTAAGAAGATAACCCTAAACCTATTTTCTAAGTCTTGGCCGAACCTAGCCCTAAAGTGTCATAAATGGTTGTTAGTTGATTAATTATAGTTATGATTGTTTGAATGAAGGTGATTGTGTTAACTCGTGGCGGGATAACGAGGATCGTCGTGTGCGTGTTTCCGGTACAAACTCAGGTGGGAGAAAGAACCATTCCATCGTCGGAACTGATAAGTAGTATATAATTTATAATAATGGTGTAGGGCGACCTAAACCCTACTAGTGGTCGAGTAATCGACAATACCAAAATCGTATTGGAACCTTTTCCGTAAAACCAATGACGATTTGGGAATTGTAGGTTTATCGCCTTAGGTTAATTATTCATATTTGAGGATGTTTGAATTATTTATTTTTGACTGTTTGTGATACGCTGGTTGAGGTATTCCATCTGCATGTGACGTATTGTTTCGGTGTTTGAATATTATGATATTGAGGATGTTTGTTGTCTGTCACGGCCGTGATGGTTGTCATGGCCAGGCCGTGACAGGTTCTGTGTTGTAGGATTCTTGTCTTTGTTGTCTGTCACGACCGTGATGGCTATCACGGCCAGGCCGTGACAGAGTCTGACTTTGTTAATTATTTGGTTGTGATAAATTGCCTTATATGATATTGAGATGTTTGAATATTCTGTTGATTAATGTGTTATGCATGATCTGCCTGTGTTTAATACTATGCTTAGATTATTTTAAGGAAAGATATATATTGCTCGGAGGTATTTTGTTTGGGTGAGAGTTTTGAATATGAATTAGAAGTGCCTCGCTATTATGGTATAGAAGTAATGTGATATAGTATGTAAGTGGAGGTTATGAGGAAAAGCTTGAGGTACTAGGTTGTTATTGATAAAAGTCAGTGAGAATCATGTGTTGCATTGTTGTTCATAACCGTGTATTTGAGATACACGAGGTCCGAAGTTCTTGTAGACCGTTCCAAATTAGAATTTAAGTTGTGCAACTATAGTGTCATTGCTTTGCATGAGCACCCTTGACAGAGTGAGAGAGAGAATCAGGGTGTGCACCGACGATACAGTGCAGCTATAGTGTCATTTCTTTGCATGAGCATTCTTACCATGGATGAGAATGTGCACCGGCGTGGGGAACGTGTCACTTGGACGACTGACTGACATTCCTAACGAGGGATGTGTGACAGGAGTAGTAGTGGCCACGTCAGCATAAAGGTTTAGTTGCATGAGTTGAAGGGTAGAGGATGATATATTGAATTGAGGATGATTGTTGATTTTGAATGATGCATGTTTGTGACTATTATTGTATTATATGCTATGAATCTTTTCCACTTATGATGATAGAACTGTTTCTTATCTCCCTATTTCTGTATTTTTGGGTATGTCTACTTTGTTACGTTAGAAGACCAGATGAACGAATATGTTTCTGAAGACATGGATGGAACCCCATACGAGACGGAGATTTTTGAAGAGTTGAACGACGTTCCGTATGAAGTCGACGCTGAAGAACCATCTACTGATCCTGATAATGTAGCGTAGTAAGTTTAGGGCCAGTGAGTCATATAAGACGTTTCTTGCTTTCAGTTAGTTATAAGCATGTTTGTATAAATAAGTACCGGTGTGGGATCCTACTGAGAGGATACCCTAAACCGTGTTGTGTAAAATAAAGAATAATTATGTGTGTATTTATGTAATATAGTTTTGGTGTGTTTTATATTTGTAGAAGTTATATGATTATTATTTAAGTTTTAATTTTTACGTATTTTCAACAGTAAGCGCGCGATTAAGTAAATAAATATTAAGGTTTTAATGTAATAATACAATGGGGAACAACGGGGTGTCTCAACAAGAAAGTTAATGCGATACACGAGGGGATGCCTCCGGGTTGTGACAATTGTAATGGAGATCATGACACTCGGAGTTGTCCGCTGAATTTCTCCCAAGAGCATGTGGACTCATGCCACAACTTCTATGACACTGTGCCCCAGAACAACTATCAGAGGAACAGACAGAATGACTACAGTCAGAATCAGAATAGGGGGTATATGAGGAGAGACCATCCGGGTTTCGCTTGGAGTAATGCTAGTGGTGGTCTATCCGGGCAGCAACATCCTCAACAGAATTGGCAACAACCTCCACAGGGTCTGAGGCCAAACATTGGAATTCAGCAGCGCAATACCCAGCAGGCTCTTTCGGGGCCTAATCAGTTGCAAATAACAGATGATGGAAGGCAACCTTGGGAGTTGGCTTTTGAGAAGTTGTCAACCTTTACAGGCACGACTTTAGAGAAGGTGAATGCGACAATTGACAAGTGGGCCACGCATACAGGGGCGGCAATTCACAATCTAGAGACACAGATGGCCCAACTCGCAAAGCAACTAAATGAGCGTCTCCCAGGCACTTTCCCAGGTGATACAGAGAACAACCCTAAGAATCAATGCAATGCCATAACAACTAGAAGCGGAAGGGTGTTAGAATCTAACAGGGGTGCAATTAGTTCTCAGGAAGACAAGGCCCCGGAACAACCGCATGTTGAGGAAGAGCAACCTGAGAAAGAAGAGTTGGTAAGTGACAAGGCATCGAAGCAAGGGGGAAGGCTGAAACTTGTAGATGAAGAGTTCCGAAAGAAGAAGTGGGTTGAACCCCAAGACCTCCCGCCTTACATGAAGGTACCGTATCCTGAAAGATTGAAGAAGCCTCAACAGGATAAGCAATTCAATAAGTTCCTTGATGTCTTCTGAAAACTTCAAATTAACATTCCATTCGCGGAAGCCTTGGAACAGATGCCATCATATGCCCGGTTTATGAAGGATCTTCTCACAAAGAAACGGAGAATAGGGGATGAGGAAACGGTTGCTTTGACCGAGGAGTGTAGTGCCATTCTTCAAAGAAAACTACCTCCAAAGTTGAAGGATCCCGGGTCTTTTTCGATACCATGCACCATTGGGGGGATGACTGTAGGGAAGGCATTATGTGATCTAGGGGCAAGCATCAACTTGATGCCCCTCTCTATGATGAAGAGGTTGGGGATCAAAGAAGTCAAGGATACACGGATGTCACTCCAACTGGCCGATCGTTCTGTAAAATATCCTTATGGGGTAGTCGAATACTTGTTAGTGAAGGTGGACAAGCTCATATTTCCGGCGGACTTTGTAGTGCTTGATATGGATGAAGACGCCGAGATCCCTCTCATATTAGGTAGGCCCTTCTTGGCCACTGGGGGTGCCTTGATAGATGTGCGACAAGGGAAACTCACTCTAAGGGTGCAAGATGATGAGGTAGTCTTCAATCTCTTTGAAGCAATGAAGCACCCTGCAGAGAGGACGAAAGTGTATCGTGTGGATATGGTGGATCCAACTGTCAAGGCAAAGGCAACTAGAGAAGCCCATGGTTCCTCACTTGCTCAAGTGTTGGTAAAATCCCATGATGATGATAGAGAGGAAAGAGGCCCTTTGGGGGATGAGGTCTATCTTGAATGGTTAAAAGACATGGAAGCCATACCGAGTCTCCCAGAGGATGAATGTGCAAGGGAAGAGAGCAACAACAAGGGCATGGACAAAGAGGATAAGGCACCAAAGTTGAAAGGTGGCACAACCGTGGTGGTCAATGCAGACAATGAGTTGATCCCAAAAAGGACCATCACGGGGTGGAGAGTTCGTGCTGATTATAGAAGGATACTGGACTTAAATGAGTTGTCCGGGAACAGCATGCGAGCATATGAAAGGGCAAGAGCCTACAGGAAACGGATTGAGGCAGGGCATGGCAAGCAGTTTCTTCCTCCGGAGTAACCCTCTGGGGTGACTTGAGTCAGGCTCGGGACGTTAAACAAGCGCTACTTGGGAGGCAACCCAAGCTAGGTATCCTTTATTTTTAGTTCTATCATTTTCATTTATAAAAAAAAAAAAACTTGATTCGCCACGCGAATCCACATTGGTCGCGCGAGACAGAAGCCCTGAATCTCTGGGGTTGCTTACTTTTCTGTCTCGCGTCGCGAGGTCTACTTTCGCCTCGCTATTCTGGGCATCATCATCTGTTGGGATTCCAGATTCGCCTCGCGAGTGGTATCTCGCCTCGCGAATCTGCACTTAAGGTTTTAAATTGCAGGAGTTCTTCCAGGATGCTATGCAACAGAAGGGAGGCCGTGAGACCAATTGGATGAGGAGGCAACCATGGAAACTTGATCAGGGAGTATCCTCTCCTCTCCTCACTTTTGTTTTGTTTTTGTGTTTGCTTTTTGTTTTGTTTTTGTTTGTCACTCTTGAATAATTTGAGAAGATCAAGAGTTGTTGTATGAATGTCGTGTCGGCAAGCTTGTTGGATTTTGATTAAATTGAGCATAGATTGATTGCATGAATTATATCGACCATTGATGATTTCCCCCTAGGTTCTGATATTAGAAAAGTCGATCCCCATGTAAAAAATTGAAAACTGAACTTTGAGAATTTTATTGTGATTACTTGATTTATGATAAGTTTGGGGTGAGGGGGGTGCACACACTAGGAATTGTATCTCGGTCAAACAATTTGCAAAATGTCCAGGTGAGGATTTGAGCCTCCAACTTTGTTTTTGATTGTGTGAATCACTGTTAAGTTGCACTTTCCCGGATTTGCTTAAATCTCTTCATGGTTTGCATGTTTATGTGTTGCATCAAATGATTTAGGCAATTTTCTTTGAATTAGCTACTTGGCCTAAAGAGAACCATCCCTAATGCATGTTCCCTAGTTAGCCCCTTTGAGCCTAATTAACCTATTGTTTCTTGATGACCCTAAATTATAAGCCAAAATCTGAAAAACCATGTTAACCCAATCTTAGGATTAGGAGAGCATGGAAGCGTAGCAAGAGAAGGGTTGTGAGGAACTAAGTTTGGGGTGGCTATAAGGTGATATGTCATTTGGGGTTGAGAAAAAGAAAAATAAAGGTTGAAACCCAAGGAAAAAAAAAAATTTGCCAAAAGAAAAGGGGCAAAGCAGAAAAAAATAGCAAGGAAAAGGCTGTAGTCACCCGAGGCAAAAAGAAAAATGGAAAAAGGAATTTGAGTTGAATATGTGTCAAATGCTCATGCTCTCTTAGTTCCTAGGGACTTAAGCCTAGTATCCTTGAATATCCTACCCTCAGCCAGGCCCCATTACAACCTTTATAAGACCTTCTGATGTTGCATGCATGTTTTCGTGGGAACCATTGTTGAGATGAAAATCAAATTCATGGGAAGTGCTCTTGATATGTGAAATTGAGTGAAAAGTTGATAGCCTAGACGAATTTGAGCGAATGAGTGAAATGTTACATACCCTTGTGAGAAGGCAATTGTTTGAAATTGGTGATCTTCCTTTTGTGTGCGACTCTGATCCTCAACTTAGATTAATGATTGCATGAATGATGAAGTTCTCAATTGTTTAAAGTAAATGAATGTGGGGATTACGTTAATGCAAGGGGGGAAGTCATTGGAGAAAAACTGTTTTGATTGCATGAAATTTGTGCGAAATCGATTGATTCCTTTAGGCTTGCCAAGTCTTGAGTCGTTTTTGAGTTTTAGCTTGCTTGGGGACATGCAAGGTTTAAGTTTGGGGTGTTTTGATAAGCCTCTGGCTTATCTAGTTTTATAACTAGATGGACTGTGGTTTTCGTGCAAATTATTCGAGTTCACTCTCGATTTCGCCCAAATTTGCCTTGTTTTGTTCCTAAGTAGACTTTGACTCGTTCTAGGAATTTTTAGTAGTTTTTAGGTTATTTTGAATAGAATTACGCCATTTTTTTTATTTTGTTGTTTCAGGTCAATAAGTGAAGCTCTAAGAGTCAAGGAAAGTCAAGAAGCAATGGAAAAAGCACTTCTGGAGATACTCGCCTCGCGAGTTGAAGCTCGCCTCGCGAGCCTGAACATCAACTGAAGCAGCAACAGCCATCACTCTGGTTCGCCACGCGAAGACTCATCTCGCCCCGCGAGAGTCTGAAACCTGCAAGACAGAGACCATCACGGCATAGCCGTGATGAAGGTCACGGCTGTGACAGATTTAGGTTTGAAGTCTCGCGCCGTGATAAACATCTCGCCTCGCGAGAGCCTGAAGACCCTGGAAGACAGAGACCATCACGGCCTTGCCGTGATGAATGTCACGGCTGTGACAGATTGAATTTGGAAGACTCGCCCCGCGAACACACCCTCGCCTCGCGAAAATCCAAATTTGAAAGCGCGTCAATACTAAAATTCGCCTCGCGAAGGAGTGCTCGCCCCGCGAGCGAGCAAGATTCAGAATCCTTATTTAAAGGCTATTTCAGATCAGATTGGGATGAAAGTTTTTCCACTTGTTTAGATCAGTAGTTGTTACGAATCCTTGTTTCTCTTTGGAGCTGCGTCTCCCTTTTCTTTTTATTTTATCATGGTGGTTATGTCCGATTGTTTGTCTATGAGCATGAGGAACTAATCCCCTCGTCCGAGGGATCAATGAAGCCACCCATGGCGGTGTAGATTCGATGTGATGTATGTCTTTCTCCCTTGTCTCAATTTATGTTTTCCAATTCTGATTTGAATGTGTTGATCATATGTTTTGCGTGATTAACTAGTTAAACGTGTTTGAGGCCGAGCGGCGATTCGCGTTTTAGAACTTGAATTGGGATCACTAATCGAATATTGCACGAGAGTGAGTAGGAGATTAGTGCAACCTTATAGGGAACAAGAATTAATCAAATTCGAGATTTGGATTATGAGACCTAGTAAGTAATTAATCCAATCGTCGAATACGTCCTATTGAGCACGATAGTGGATATAGGAGAATTTGGGGGTCCCGGTTGACATTGTAATTGAACTTAGGGAGGAATTCATCATCACTTGGGAATGCATAATGGGTCGGTGGATTTGTGACCTTGGACATTTTAATTTCAGATTTTTAGTTAATTAGTTTATTAGATTTGTTAATTGAATTTCGATCCTATTCTCTCTCCTCTCTCTCAACCACCTTCTGTAACTTGACCAAACGTATCGGAATTCCCGCGGATTGGTAGAATTGGTACCCCAATCCTTGTGTTCGACCTCGGTAAATTCTTACCGTGTTTTTATTACTTGCGACGACCCGGTACACTTGCCGGTGACTCAACACTTACCATATTGCTTTACCACCTAACCTTTCTAATCTTCATGATGTTTTTCACCTCTCTCAGTTGAGAAAATATTATCCTGATTCGTCACATGTTATTGAGCCCGAGTCTATACAACTGCGAGAGAATCTAGAGTATGAGGCTTTACCTGTTAGGATCGCAGATAGATGGATTAAGGAACTTCATGGTAGACAGATTCCTTTGGTTAAGGTCATATGAGATGAGACTACTGGAGATGCTACTTGGGAGCGTGAGATAGATATGCAGCAACAGTATCCACATCTCTTCTGAGGTATGTAAATTACGAGGACATAATTTTTTTCTAAGTGGGGTAGTAATGTAACACCCTGTTTTTTATATACACCGTATTACCGGTAACGATATATTCATTTATCTGAGACCAAGAAAATGATTTTGGATAAAAGAAAATCATATTTAGACTCTACTTCATGGTAAAAGGCTACGGTTAAAATTTGGGTTTAAAATTCAGACGGAATACGATCTGCGTTTTCACTGACAGTAAAATTTTACATATTAGAAAACCTAATTTTGACCCGAGAACGAAACAGTTTAGTTTTATATCACATTTTCAACAATATAGGCTATTTTGAAATGTTTGCTCAAAAATAAATTATTATACTTTATTCGGGTGAATGTTTAAAGAAAACATGTTAAAAAATCTAAATCGGGTAAACGACTGAGTCGAAAACGGAACTGCAGAGATAGAACCGGACATCGGATGGAGGTGACACTTGCCACCTAGGGGTGATGAGTCATGGGGTGAGTCACCACCATGACTCGCCAAGTAATGATGGAGTTTCAAATTAAATGCTAACCTCCTTAAGGAAACGTCCTTTTTGCCCTTGACCTTTCTTTGTATTTCCAACCTTGTCCCAATAATTTGTGACCAAAATTCCCCCCTACACGGCTGCATCCCCATTCAAGCACTTGGACATTTCGTTTTCTTCTTCTTCACACATGCTTAAGTTCATTTTCTTCAAAAACTCTAAGAAACACCATAGTTGAAGTTTGCTAGTTTCTTCAAATTTCTTCACTTTCTTCATCTTTTAGACGTATATCATCATCAACTATGAGCATGTCTACTCTTCTATCCATTCATTTCAATTCATCAATGTCAAGATCCTTAGATTTTCATTATCTTGGAATTTCTTCATTTAATCCTAGAAAATCATAGAAAAATGATTTTGATGTGGTAGCAATTTCTATGAACTCTCTAAGGCTTCTAGATTATAGATCCAAAAGGATGAGAGCAAAAGAAATTTCTAGCCAATTTTTCCAGTCAATTTTTTCTATCATGGTGAATGCCCCTCAAAGTGGGTTAAATGAGTTTTCTTCAACCTTTAACTTGTATGATGGTTTTTATAAGCTATCCAAGATACCTAGATTGATGATCCAAGAGCTTATAATCAAAAGAAATTTTTAGCCTTATTTTGATCTCATGACTGAAACCCTATCTAAGTGGGTTGGATGAGTTTTGTTTCAATTTTTGACTTATAACAATCTTTCCCATGCTATCTAAGACCCTAGCAATTAGTATCCAAAATATTGAAATGAGAAAAGAACCCTAGTCCCCTTTTGGTTTCTTGGCCGAACCCTAGTCCTTGGTTACTCTAGATGGATTTTGTAACTTAGCTTGTTTTATGTTGTTTTGGTTGAAGGTTGATTGGTAGCGTGTGGTGTGGTAAAGAGGAGCTTCAATTTTGTGATTCTAGTGTTAGCTGTATAAACCTCAGGTGGGAGAAAGAAACATCCTATTGTCGGAACAACTAAGTAGCATATTTTATAATAATGGTGTAGGGCGACCTAAACCCTACTAGTGGGTGAATAGTCGACAATACCAAAATCACATTGGCGACTACCTCGTAGTACCAATGATGATTTGGAGATTGTTGGTTTATCACCGTTAGGATAATTTTATTATATTCGAGGATGTATGGTTTTATCCATGTTTAGCTGGTTGTGATGCGCTGGTTGTGATAAACTGTTTTATGTGATATTTCGTAAAACATGAATATTTTATTATTATTTTACTGTGTATAATATGTTTTGTCTGATAACATGCAATATCTGTTATTTCATACTTAGTTGGCATCTAGGCAATGATATATGTTAATCAGGAGATATGCATGTTGGGGAGAGAATGAATGTGATTTAGAGGTGCCTAGCCTAATTAAATATTATTTTATATATGAGATAAGACATGGAATATGTGTTGTGTAACATCCTATATTTCGGGAATAAAAATTAGATATTTTAATTAGATGGGAATGAGGGTTAGATAAATCTAAAATTATTTAAGAAGCCAAACACATAGGCCAGTTCAAAATAAAAAAATTCAAGTAACTCAATTTTTAATAGGCAAGCACCTCAATTTAAATTCTTAATTAAGGTGGTTTATCATCGACAACCTTAAAAGATACTTAGTCATAGATATAAATATTAATCATATCTAGATGATTATAATTAATTTACTCAAATTTTACTCATTATGATTAATTAGTAGTAGTCTTAATTAACTATGCCATAGTTAAAAGTTCTAACCTAAATTAATTAAATTAAAATAACTTGTAACCTTGTGATTGTTTTTGGCACGGCAGATTTAAGCAAGACACCTCCACCTTGAACAAAAGTTGGTTGTATCACATAAGGAGATGCCACCTCCTCCTTGTCCTTTTTCTTTCTACATGTAAATTCCTTGATCACAAGGAAACACGCAGCTGCTTGCCTTTTAGTGGATGAATTCCTTCATTCTCACTAAGTGCTCCACGCATATTGAAGCAGCATGTCACATGGCCATTAAGTTCCATGCCAACTACATTCTTTCTTCCTCCTAACTTGGTTTCTTTTTCATTTTTTTTTGTTAGTTAGCGTATAAAAAGAAAGAAAGAAAAGAGATAATAGAAAGATAGAGAGAGGGAGCGTTAATCAATGATTGCTTGTTTGACTGGTTGATGTGAACTTGATACTTGGTATATGATATCATAAGTGTGGTAATTATTTTAGAAGTGTTTATACTTATTATTATTATTATTATTATTATTATTATTATTATTATTATTATTATTATTATTTTAATATTATTACTACTACTACTACTGTGATGATAATGATGATGATGATTATTATTATTATTATGAGTATTATTATTATTGTCATTATTATCATTATCATTATTATCATTATTATTGTGATTATTATTATTATTATTATTATTATTATTATTATTATTATTATTATTATTATTATTATTATTATTATATTTCGGTATTTATCATTCGGAAATGATATTATGATATGAGGATATATGATGATGATTTTGGATAACATGATGACGATTATGATGATAGGATGAGTGTAAGGATTGTGCTTAGAGGATTGAGTAAATCATAAGTTATGTTGAGACATGAGGATGTATTTTGGGATTGCATATGATATGTGATAGCAGTGCCCAACCGAGATAATTATCGTGAGATGAGGTTGAGATTATTGAGATGAGATTATTTTGAGGTTATTTATGAGATTAGGATGACCGGTTAGGGCACTAGGGGGTGACCTGAAACATGGTCTGTGATATGAGGGACCTGAAACATGGTCGAGTGGACCAGAAACATGGTCGAGTGGGGTCTATGCCTCGGAGGGAAAATTCCCGGGGATAGACTAACGGCGGACCGTCCAGAGATGATTTCGTTTTAGTCGCAGCTATAGTTCATGCATTGCATGAGCATCCTGGATTGTGGTCCAGAGGTGTGCACCGGGTTGTGTAGCTATAGTGCCATTGCTTTGCATGGGTACCCTCCAGCTGCGGACGAGGGTGTGTGTCGGGGACTCTGGGACGTGTCGATTATATTGTTGTGATATCCGGATATGACCGATACCTGAGGAGGTTATTCATACAACATTTGCATTGCATCATGATGGAGGGTAGAGGAAAGATTATAGATATGGATTGAGGATGATTATGTTACATATATTTATACTGGGGAGACGGATGTTTAGTGTGCCGTTATTTAATTAAATGTTGCTAAACCCTTTCCACGTTTGATGTTATATGGTTTCTTATCCCTGTCTTCTCTATATTGCATATGTTTCTTTTTGTGATCGTGATGAAAAGATCCTACGGGGGTGCCAGCTATGGAGGAACTTGATGGGACCTCGTATGAGCCTGACGTTGGAGGACGAGCAGTGGATCCTCATAGTTGAGTATAGAGTCTATGGCCAGCGCGTCTTGTCTCTTTAGGATGTTGTTTTCATTTTCTGTTTGATTATCAGCTTGTACATTTTGGGATCCGATTGATAGGATTCCCTCTACTGTACTGTATCAGGACTTGAGTTATATATGTTATGTATGTATGTTAAGTTTTAAATTTTTTGCTGTTTTAATATACTCGCTTAACGACAATAACGAAATTAGGTCTTAATATTTTGGGTTTTCTTTAATGGGACGTCGGGGCGTCTCATTTAGTGGTATCAGAGCAGTTCGATTCTGAAATGGACTGTGAGCACTATGATTTGGGTGAACTGGCCATTTAGTTGAATCCACATCGGATAACAACTATGCTTAGAAGTTGGATAGTGAGTCCGATGCGACATCTCTATGGCATGTAATATTTATATTCCAGTTTTATGTAGTATTATATGTCATATTGATGTGGGCTAATGATTTCTTTTAACAGGATCATGGCTCGAGGTCGAGGACATGGTTAACGGGGTGGTGGTAGAGCGATAGGGGGTGTAGAGGATGAGCCCCATCAGCCAGAGGCAAGGATTGGAGGTAGAGGAGAGTCTGCCGAGACTCTTCGGACTATCCGCGAGTTAGCATCCGTTCTGTTGCAGCAGGCGCATCAGAATGCTCAGAGGGTTTAGAGAGAGGCAGAGCTACAGGAGAGACATGATAGGAGGATAGCCGCCGATGCTGAGGATGCAGGATTGGCTACCTTTCTCAAAGGTAAGCCACCACAGTTTGGCGGAGAGTATGATCCAGAGCGAGCAGAGTGGTGGATTCAGGAGCTCGAGAAGATCTTTGATACTATGAGATGCAGAGATGATAGGAAGGTGACCTATGCCGTCTTCATGATGATCGGAGGGGCTGAGTCATGGTGGAGAGGCAAGAGGAGATTAATAGAGGCTGAGGGCAGACTCATCAGTTGGGAGCTGTTCAGAGAGTGTTTCTTTGAGAAGTACTTCCCGCGATTAGTCAGACGCGAGAAGGAGAGAGAGTTCATGAGTCTCCAGTAGGGAGACAGGTTTGTTGGTGATTTCGCAGCCAGATTCGAGGCCCTGATACAGTTTTCTGAGTACTACCACAGGTTTCCAGATGAGGACTGGATATGCCGGAGATTCGAGGAGGGTTTACAACATGAGTTGAGGAGGGATATAGCGCCCTTGGATATTTTGAGCATTCCAGAGATGGTGGAGAGGGCCAGTGCTATTGAGAGCATGGACAGGAGGCAGGCTGCAGAGTAGAGACAGCAGCGTAGTGGGGATCCTATCAGAGCAGGTCATCATAGGAGAGGTGATGGAGGTTCTCAGTGGAGGAGAGGACCATACGTTAGACCAGGACAGAGCACTCAGACATCTGTACCATCGCACTGGGTACCGAGAGAGGCCAGCGAGTGCAGGCCCCAGTGTGTTTCAGATGCGGAGGTCCACATTATATCAGGGATTGTACATATAGATCTGCTTTCTACGTTTGTGGCAAACCAGGTCATTTTGCTAGGGATTGTAGACAGAGAGCGATATAGCAGCAGCCAACAACCGGTAGAGGAGCTGGTAGTTTCAGAGGAGCCAGTGGTTTCAGAGAAGGAGCTGGGAGAGGGGTTTCGGCAGCGGGACGACAGACGGCCAGACCTCAGGCCACAGGGAGGGTGTTTACAGTGAGAGGGTATGACTCCTCTCAATCTGCAGATCTTATTCAAGGTATGTGTTTAATATATGGTAGACTCTCGTCTGTGTTGTTTGATTCAGGCGCTACACATTCTTTTGTGTCCCATGAGTGCGTAGATCATTTATATTTACCCGTTTCTCAGCTACCATATACCTTGATAGTGTCCACCCCTACCAGTGATCCTTTGATCACTATGTTTGTTTGCTTACAATGTCCTATAGTTGTTGAAAATAGGGCATTCCTTGTAGATCTCATCTGTTTGCCTATGCAGCAGATAGACGTTATTCTTGGCATGGATTGGCTTTCGTCTAACCAAGTAGTGCTAGACTGTGCCCGAAAGACTTTATCTTTTATTGAGCCTTCTAGCATAGTATCTGCCAATGAAGGAGCAACTATGAGGGGTTGCGGTTCTCAGCAGTATGTGATGCTTTTCTCTTTGGAAGCTAAGGAGACTTCGAGTATAGAGTCTCCGCCTATTGCGAGAGAGTTTCCTAAGGTTTTCCCTCCTGATGTTCCAGGTTTGCCACCAGAGAGGGAGGTGGAGTTCGCTATAGATCTCATACCAGGGGCTGGACCTATTTCAGTAGCTTCTTATCGGATGTCACCAGTGGAGTTGGCAGATTTGAAGAAATAGCTGGATGACATGATGAAGAAGGAATTCATCAGACCGAGTGTTTCGCCTTGGGGAGCACCGGTATTGTTTGTCAAGAAAAAGGACGGAAGTTCTAGGTTGCGCACGGATTATAGGCAGTTGAATAAAGTTACAATCAAGAACAAATACCCATTGCCTAGGATAGATGATATGATGGATCGGTTGAAGGGAGCTTCGGTGTTTTCCAAGATATATTTAAGATCAGGATACCGTCAGATTAGGGCGAAGAAGGAGGATGTACCTAAGACCGCTTTTAGGACAAGGTATGGACACTATGAATACCTAGTTATGGCTTTTGGTGTAACTAATGCTCCAGCGGTGTTCATGGATTACATGAACATGATCTTTAGACCGTTCCTTGACAAGTTTGTTGTGGTGTTTATAGATGATATTCTTATCTACTCCCGTAGTCGAGAAGAACATGAGGAACATCTGAGAGTGGTGTTACAGGTGTTGAGAGATAGACAGTTGTATGCAAAGCTATCCAAGTGTAAATTTTGGTTAGAGGAAGTACAGTTTCTAGGGCATGTAATCAACAAGAAAGGGATAGCTATTGATCCAGTTAAGGTAGAAGCCGTGATTAAATGGGAGAGGCCTAAGTCAGTGAGTGAGGTGAGGAGTTTCCTAGGATTAGCCGGGTATTACAGGAGGTTCATCGAGGGTTTCTCGAAGATTGCGTTGCCTATGACGCAGTTAACAAGAAAAGGTACGACGTTTGTTTGGACAGAGAAGTGTGAAGAGAGATTTCAGAAGCTAAAGGAGAAATTGACTACATCTCCTGTGCTGACGTTACCAAATCCATTAGGACAGTTTGACGTATATTGTGACGCGTCGTATCAAGGATTGGGTTGTGTTTTGATGCAAGAGGGAAGAGTTGTTGCTTATGCTTCCCGACAATTGAGAGTTCATGAAAGGAATTACCCAACCCATGATCTGGAGTTAGCAGCCATAGTGTTCGCATTGAAGATATGGCGACACTATCTCTATGGAGTTAAGTTTAATGTGTTCAGTGATCACAAGAGTTTAAAGTATTTGTTTGACCAGAAGGTGCTGAACATGAGACAACGTAGATGGATGGAATTCATTAAGGACTATGAGTTTGATCTTCAATACCATCCTGGAAAGGCTAATGTTGTGGTGGATGCACTAAGTCGGAAATCCTTGCACGTATCCGCAATGATGGTGAAAGAGATGGAGTTGCTTGAACAGTTTAGAGATTTGAACCTAGGTATGAATTTGAATGAGGATAGAATATGTTTAGGTATGATCACCATCTGTAGTGAGTTTTTGAGAAACCTTAAGATTAAGCAGGGTCAGGATGAATATTTGGTGGATGTGAATCGAGGCATAGATGAGGGTAAGGTTTCAGAGTTTAGGAGAGGATCAGATGGAGTGTTAAGGTTTAAGGATCGGATATGTGTGCCAGAGAACTTAGAGATCAGGAAGATGATCTTAGAGGAGGCACATAAAAGTAAGCTGAGTTTCCACCCAGGAGCCACCAAGATGTACCAAGACTTGAAGATGTTTTGGTGGCCAAGGATGAAGAAAGAAGTGGCAGAATATGTTCTATCATGTTTGGTATGTCAGAAAGCTAAGATAGAGCATCAAAAGCCCGTCGGGTTGTTGCAGTCCTTGGATATTCCAGAGTGGAAATGGGATAGTATAGCGATGGATTTTGTGGTTGGATTACACGAACTCCGAAGAGGTTTGATGTGATTTGGGTTATCATTGATAGGTTGACAAAGTGTGGTCACTTCTTACCTATTGGTGAAAGTTATAGTCTTGAAAGGTTGACCCAGATCTATATCAAGGAAGTAGTGAGGTTGCACAGTGTGCTGTCGAGTATTGTCTCCGACCGAGATCCTAGATTTACATCTAGATTTTGGAGACAGTTACACGATGCTTTGGGAACAAAGTTGAGGATGAGTTCTGCTTATCATCCTCAGACGGATGGACAGTTTGAGAGAACAATTCAATCGTTGGAGGATCTTTTAAGAGCTTGTGTGTTGGAACATGTTGGCAGTTGGGATGAATTCCTACCATTGATTGAGTTCACATACAATAACAGTTTCCACAGTAGCATCGGGATGGCACCGTATGAGGCTATGTATGGGAGAAAGTGTAGGACTCCATTATGTTGGTATGAGACTGGCGAAAGCCAAGTGTTGGGTCTTGATGTGGTACAACAAACAACAGAACAAGTTAGGAAAATAAGAGAGAAAATGAAGGAAGCCCAGGATCGGCAGAGAAGCTACAGTAACAAGAGGAGGAGACCCTTAGAGTTCCAAGAAGGTGATCACGTGTTCTTGAGAGTCACTCCGAAGACCGGAATTGGCAGAGCTATAAAGTCTAGAAAGCTCACTCCCCGATTCATTGGACCATTTCAGATTCTTCGACGAATTGGTCTAGTAGCTTACCAGATAGCCTTACCACCTTACCTTTCCAACCTTTACGATGTCTTCCATGTTTCCCAGTTGAGAAAATATTACCCTAATCCTTCTCATGTACTTGAGCCTGAGTCTATACAACTCCGAGAGAATCTAGAATATGAGGCTTTACCAGTTAAGATCGCAGATAGAAGGATTAAAGAACTCCGCGGTAGACAGATTCCTTTGGTTAAGGTCATTTGGGATGAGATTACTGGAGATGCTACATGGGAGCGTGAGGCGGATATACAGCAGCAGTATCCACATCTTTTCTGAGGTACGTAAATTCTGAGGACGAAATTTCTTTTAAGGGGGGTAGTAATGTAACATCCTATATTTCGGGAATAAAAATTAGATATTTTAATTATATGGGAATGAGGGTTAGATAAATCTAAAATTATTTAAGAATCCAAACACATAGGCCAGTTCAAAATAAAAAATTCAAGTAACTCAATTTTTAATAGGCAAGCACCTCAATTTAAATCCTTAATTAAGGTGGTTTATCATCAACAACCTTAAAAGATAATTAGTCATAGATATAAATCTTAATCATAGCTAGATGATTATAATTAATTTACTCAAATTTTACTCATTATGATTAATTAGTACTAGTCTTAATTAACTATGCCATAGTTAAAAGTTCTAACCTAAATTAATTAAATTAAAATAACTTGTAACCTTGTGATTGTTTTTAGCACGGCAGATTTAAGCACGACACCTCCACCTTGAACAAAAGTTGGTTGTATCACATAAGGAGATGCCACCTCCTCCTTGTCCTTTTTCTTTCTGCATGTAAATTGCTTGATCACAAGGAAACACGCAGCTGCTTGCCTTTTAGTGGATGAATTCCTTCATTCTCACTAAGTGCTCCACGCAAATTGAAGCAGCATGTCACATGGACATTAAGTTCCACGCCAACTACATTCTTTCTTCCTCCTAACTTGGTTTCTTTTTCATTTTTTTTGTTAGTTAGCGTATAAAAAGAAAGAAAGAAAAGAGATAATAGAAAGATAGAGAGAGGGAGCGTTAAAAGAGTTAGACAGAGAGAGACCGTGAGAGGAACAAAAATTCCGGAGAGAGTTTTGGTCAACCCGTTCGTCCTATCAAAATTCTGATTATACTGTTGTGATCCTCACGACGTCTACTTCATTATCCTATCTTTCTTTTCTTGATTAGGCTAAGGTAAGCCTATGTCCTTTTTATGCCTAAATGCCGTCGGCGACGGTATTGAGGTTATCTTTCAATTCATTTATCGGTTTCCAATTTCGTCTTCAGATTTGGATTACACGTAATGTGTGGTTCACAATGATGTGTTCAGGTGAATTTTTGGAGCCCCGGAGGGTGTAGAACTGTGCGTGGCAGATTTGAGGGAGTATAGGGAGTGTCCGTTTCGTTGCTCCAGAGCTAGCCTATGACATCCCAGGTGGGGGAAAGAAACTATTTAACGTCGGAAACGGCGCGGTTACATTTAATTATATAATGGTGTAGGGCGACCCAAACCCTACACGAGAGCGAGTAACGGACAATGGCTATACCACATTGGGAACTACTCAGTGGTACCGATGATGATATAGAAATTGTGCGTTTATCGTCGTTATGCTACATACATAGATTATTTTATTACGTGATGATTGCCTGTTTGACTGGTTGATGTGAACTTGATACTTGATATATGATATCATGAGTGTGGTAATTATTTTAGAAGTGTTTATACTTATTATTATTATTATTATTATTATTATTATTATTACTACTGTGATGATAATGATTATTATTATTATTATTATTATTGTCATTATTATCATCATTATTATTATTATCATTATTATTATTATTGTGAATATTATTATTATTATTATTATTATTATTATTATTATTATTATATTTCGGTATTTATCATTCGGAAATGATATTATGATATGAGGATATATGATGATGATTTTGGATAACATGATGACGATTATGATGATAGGATGAGTGTAAGGATTGTGCTTAGAGGATTGAGTAAATCATAAGTTATGTTGAGACACGAGGATGTATTTTGGGATTGCATACGATATGTGTTAATAGTGCCCAACCGAGATAATTATCGTGAGATGAGGTTGAGATTATTGAGATGAGATTATTCTGAGGTTATCTATGAGATTAAGATGACCGGTTAGGGCACTAGGGGGTGACCTGAAACATGGTCTGTGATATGAGGGACCTGAAACATGGTCGAGTGAGGTCTATGCCTCGGAGGGAAAATTCCCGAGGATAGGCTAACGGCGGACCGTCCATAGATGATTTCGTTTTAGTCACAGCTATTGTTCATGCATTGCATGAGCATCCTGGATTGTGGTCCAGAGGTGTGCACCGGGTTGTGTAGCTATAGTGCCATTGCTTTGCATGGGCACCCTCCAGCCGCAGACGAGGGTGTGCACCGGGGACTCTGGGACGTGTCGATTATATTGTTGTGATATCCGGATATGGCCGATACTTGAGGAGATTATTCATACAACATTTGCATTGCATCATGATGGAGGGTAGAGGAAAGATTATAGATATGGATTGAGGATGATTATGTTATATATATTTATACTGGGGAGACGGATGTTTAGTGTGCCGTTATTTAATTAAATGTTGCTAAACCCTTTCCACGTTTGATGTTATATGGTTTCTTATCCCTGTCTTCTCTATATTGCATATGTTTCTTTTTGTGATCGTGATGAGAAGATCCTACGGGGGTGCCAACTATGGAGGAACTTGATGGGACCTCGCATGAGCCCGACGTTGGAGGACGAGCAGTGGATCCTCATAGTTGAGTATAGAGTCTATGGCCAGTGCGTCTTGTCTCTTTAGGATGTTGTTTTCATTTTCTGTTTGATTATCAGCTTGTACATTTTGGGATCCGACTGATGGGATTCCCTCTACTGTACTGTATCAGGACTTGAGTTGTATATGTTATGTATGTATGTTAAGTTTTAAATTTTCCGCTGTTTTAATATACTCGCTGAACGACAATAACGAAATTAGGTCTTAATATTTTGGGTTTTCTTTAATGGGACGTCAGGGCGTCTCATGTTGAGACTGTGATGGAAGGCTGACGTACTAGGCTGTATTCCGATACGAGTCAGTGAGATTCATATAGATGCATTGTTAGTCACAGCCGTGTGAGTGGAACACACGAGGTCAGAGTATCCTATAATGGATACTGGATATTGCGGGTGTGTGCCCTACTGATACTGGGATTCGAGGAAGACTATTGTAATACTCTTTTAGTCCTTGACGAGTTTCTCTGATTATCCTATCGAGGATAGAGGTACTATGTATTTTGTGCTTATGCGCTATTTCCAATGGGGGAATAATGGCGCACTGTGCTTATGCACTATTCCCTAATAGAGATAAGGGAATAAGGGCGCACTGATGAGCGTGAAAGTGAACGGCTTCGTCGTCATGTAATAAAAAGATCGAACCACAGAGACCGTGATCTTAAATAACAATTAATTATTAAATCAATTTAACTAAACTATATAAAAAAATATTTGGAAAAACTTTGGTTTTTTAAAATAAGAATTAACTAGCAAATCAAATATTTAAAAACACAATCAAATAAAATCTGGAGATTTTTAAATTAAAAGAGATTTCCAGGAATTGGGTTACCAACAAGACCGCTCATGCTACTAAATTGACTGCCCCTCTTGTTAATTAGCAGAATTGCTTTGAGGGTGAATTTATCCTAAATAAGTTAATGTTCCCTCTCGATATACAAGAACCGTGCCCAATTAAACCAACCCCTACTCGTGGTAATTGTATTTAAATTGAACCTATTAAGATTCGTGACAATTCAGTGAACCCTCGAAGGACCGCTTCTAACTCTCGTGATTTAAGTCCTAAGTTCAATCCCTATAGATCCAATACCTAAGTTCACCGCTAGGTTCATCCTTAGAGTATCTCTGACATGCAAATAAGTGCGCACCAAATTCACAAGTAATTCATGCATTAGGAATTAAATCTAAAGCAAAATTAAAATTAACAAGAAGTAAAACGTCAATTCATCACATAAATCGAGTCTTGGGCATAGCCCCACTCCCTAGAAATAAAAACAACTACTCACGCATTGCCATATTCATAGCAACCTTGAATAATAAAAACATAAAAATCGTAAGAGAAGAGAATAAATTGAGAAGAAGAGAAATCCTAATTTTTGCCTAAGGTAGCAGCCAAGTTATCCCTATCTTCGAGCCTTAGAGTCTTATTTATAATGTAGGTAACTTGAATTCAAAGCTGTTACAAAATCAGATCAAATCAGCAATTAAATTTTCAGATATTGCGCATCACGGCCATGATGCCTGTCACGGCCAGGCCGTGACAGGTTCTGACTTGAGATGGCTTCACTGCTTGGTCTGTCACGGCCGTGACCACCATCATGGCCTAGCCGTGATCAGTTCTTCCTGTGAGGGTTTGGTTTAGTTTGCATGTCACGACCGTGACCAGTTCTGAGTTTAACCTTCTTTCTTTTCAGCCCTTCTCGATCATAGCCGTGATGCCTATCACACCCAGGCTATGATGGGCTCTGTTTGACTCATTTTCTTGTATTTCAAGCTCCGCCTTCATGCAAACTCCAACATAACTGGTCCTAAGCATTTTAATCTTCAATTTCTGCACACAAACACCACAAAACCACCTTACCTGTTCCAAGGTAAAAACTAACAAAAATCAAATTAAAAATGCCTAAACTACATGAAAATGCATGCAATATGATAAAGAAATATGAGGTACAATCACACTCATCAAACTACCCCCAAGCTTAAGATTTTGTTTGTCCTCAAGCAATAACCAAGGCTAGACAAGATAAACAATCAGAGCATGGACAGTGAACCTAGAACCGGAGTAATAAATCCAAGTAATAGGCATATCCAACAAGAAACCAAGAGACAATCGATTTCCAATCCAATTAGAGGTTTAGGTTCCCTAAATTCGTATATCTCACTAATTTGGGCACTCTTCTCACCTCACTCAAGTGTTTAAGGGTATATGACAATTCACTCAATTTCCTCAATGAATGTATTCTACCATAAGCTTGACTATTAACCAAAATCTCTACTTTATTAATGAAAACACATAAGAATCTAGAGGTCTTTTATTTTGGTTGTAATGGGGCCTTGGGATTAATCGTTAGGTGGGGAAACCAATAAAAGGAAATTCAAGAAGGCGAATAAAATATCAAACAATGCAAAGCATGACAACCTTCTAAAATACCTTTTTGGGCTTTAATTCACTTTTCCACCTTTCTTTCTTTCTTCTTTCTTCTTTCTTTTTCATTTTATTTCTCACTTTCTTTTTCTCATCCCCTTCTCCATTTTTTTTATATTATGTTTTATTTTTATATTTGGAGAAGGGGAGATTTTCAACTTGAGAGAACTTTTTTTCTTTTCATCCCACAATTTATTTTTCAAACCACCGTTTTTTGCCCTTTTTACAATACTTTAAAGGTGTCATACCAAGCATCATTTATTAAAATAAATCAAGGTACCAAGAAAAGCATTTTATTCTATTAGGCTCAAAATTGGGCAACTAAGGGGGTAGCATTTAATCAGTCAAAGCTCAGAAGGCCAGAAAAATACCTAGTGCCTCGATCATTTTCAAATATGTTTTCAAAAAAATTTATGTTTCAAAACGGTTTCAAGTCAAGTTCTAGAGAATACAATCCAAGAGGAATAAAACACTCGATCACAAAGAATGGGGTAAATTTAGTGAGTTCCCCTTTTAGGCTCAAAAAATCTCACATTTAGTAGTTTAAAATCAATGAGAAACACAAATCCAAGGAACCACATGCTAATTATCAACTATCAAAAGATCATCTCAAGCATTTTTATTTTTAGCCTATCACAAGAATACAAAAATTGGGTTAAAAAATTCACCGTCTCAGTTTATTTGGCACAAAGTTTTCACAATTGGATGCATATTTTAAGCAAGGGGCAATCTAATCATGTGATTATACAAAACTATGCCTATATGAATGCAACATGAAAAATGCAAAAATTCAAAAATACCCCTACCCCAAGCTTAAAAACTTACATTGTCCCCAATGTAAATATTCAAGCCGGTGAGAGGAGAAAAATGGAACAACTCACCGAGGTGGTGGAGGGTGCTGGCTCAGATGCCAGTCATAGAGCTGCTGGAAGACGTGTCACGGCCGTGACATTCATCACGGCTAGGCCGTGATCAATTCTGTTATGTTGGGCTCCTTCGCTTCACGCCCGTGATGGCTATCACGGCTGGGCCATGATCAATTCTGACTTCCTGCTTTTTCACATCACTTCCGTGATGGCTATCACGGCATGGGCATGATCGCTTCTGGTTTTCAGATTCAGGCGCATCACGATCGTGATCATCATCATAGCTAGGCCGTGATCCATTCTGGTCTTATCTTCCTTTTTAAATTTCTCCATCACGGCCATGATGGCCATCAGGGCCAGGCCATGATCTCCTCTGACTTCATTTTTCCATGCCTTTTTGCTCTTCATGCCTTCATAACCTGAAAATACTTGGCAAAACATCAATTTGTGATCTTTCTCCTCTTAATCTTCTCAAATTATTCAAAAACAAAATTCAAAAACAAATTAAAAAGGGAAAGAAAGCCTGGGTTGCCTCCCAAGAAGCGCCTATTTACGGTCTTAAACTTGACCATACTCCTTTCAATCAACCGGGATCAGCTGGGATCGGAAGTGAAAGAACACCTCTCTTCCAAGGAAGTCCTTCAAAGAGCCTATTTTTTTCATATGGCCACATGCGCTTTCGCTTTGCTCTTTTCACTCTGAGTTTCATGGCCTTACTTCCTTCCAGCGGAAGTTTTAACTCCACATGTTGAACTACTCCAATTTCATCATTATTTGGTGCATCATTTGTCATGCAAAGTTTGGGAGTTGCTTCCATGTTAAGCTCTTCCTTCACCTTCGGAGGCATTATCTCAATCATACACACATTATTCTCAAAAGGAGGGTTGTTATATGAGTTAGTCAAATCAGAATCCATCATTCCTTAATTTCTCTACATTCAAGGAGAGCTTACCATTTTTTACATATATTATTGCTCCAACTGTGGCCAAGAATGGCCTTCCAAGAATGATAGGGAATTTAGAATTCCCGTTCATATCCAACACCATGAAATCGGTATGAATGAAAAATTTCCCTACCTTTATGGGGACATTCTCTAGTATGCCTAGAGGGTTTTTAGTCGAGCCATCCGCAAATTGTAAAGAGAACTTGGATGGTCTCAATTCCTTTATTCATAACCTCTCAAAGATGATAAGTGGCATCAAACTCGCACTAGCACCCAAGTCACATAAGGCTTGGTCTATTTTCACTTCTCCAATTGAGAAAGCAATAGAGAAACTTCCTGGATCTTTTAGTTTATGAGGCATATTAGTTTTTATCATGGCATCATGCTCCTCAATTAAGCTTAGTATCTTTTTCTACTTGCTTTTTCTTGACCAACCTTTGTGAAAGGTATTGGGGGTTGGTAAGGTGGTGGAGGGACATACTTTGGCTCTATCTTCTCATGTTCACTCATGTCCTCCTCACATTCCACATCCTTTTCAACTACCCCAAGCTTATCATCCCTTAAGTATATAGCATTACAGTGAGCATTGGGATTAACTTCGGGTTGTCCTGGAAACGTACCCTTAGTTCTAGAATATGTACTAGCTTGTTGGGCAATCTGAGTTTCTAACATCTTAATATGGATGACTAAGTTATCTACCTTAGATGTTAACTCTTTTATTGCCTCATCGACTGCCCTACCTTGTTGCCTAAACTCTTCATTTTGCTTTGTTTGAGTTTCAGCAAAGTTTTCCAAAAGAGACTCAAGTTTATACTTTTGTACCTGAGGATACCCTGATGCGGGTTTCCTATTACCCCGGCCTTCCTGTAATTCGTGGTTCAACGTGTTGTTGTAGTTCCCGTAGGAGAGATAAGGATTATTCTTCCTCACTTGGTTGTAAGGATTTGGGGGAACATAATTTGGCAACTTCGGGTTCGTGTCATAGAAATTGTGACAAGAGTTCACTCGTTCTCCCGAAGCACTGGATCTAGGAGCAATACCATGTGGAGACTCCATTATGTCATGTCCTTGCATTCCACAAATCTCACAAACAAACTAGTAACACCTATTGAACTCACATTAGCCTTTTCAAGTTTATCAAAGTGTTTATTCAATGAGTCAAATTTAGACATAATTAAATCATTACTATTCATTTCAAACTTACCCCCCAAAAGCTTTTTCGGGTTATTACCTATTTCCGAACCCTATTGGTGATCGTTGATGGCTACGTTTTCAATGATATTGAATGCTTCAGTCAGTGGTCTATTCATAAAGGCTCCACCAACCGTGGAGTCAAGTGACACCTTCGAAGAGTAATCCAATCAGTTGTAGAAGGTATGCACTAATAACCACCTCTCGACCCCATGATGTGGGCAAGACTCTAGCAATCCTTTGTAACGATCCCAAGCTTCAGATAAGCATTCTCTGTCCTTTTGGAAGAATCCGGTGATCTGAGTTCGTAGGTAAGCAATCTTGGATGGAGGGAAGAATTTTTCCAAGAATGCCTGCTCCAGTTGATCCCAAGTTGACAAAGTATTTGCGGGCACTTGCTTCAACCAAACTCTTGCCTTTCCAGTCAGAGAGAAGGGAAATAACCTCAAGCGAATAGCATCATTCTGGGGTACGTTGAATTCTTATTGCATCGGTGAACTCTAAGAATGTCTCCACATGATCATTCGGGTCCTCCGAGGGTAATCCTCCAAATTGATGTTGCCTAATCATGCCAATTAACTGAGGCGGTATAGTGTAGTTCTCCGCCTCAATTTCTAGCCTAGCAATCCCAGTTCGCAAACCCCTAGCATTTGGGGCTGCGTAGTTTTTCAGTGGTTTGGTATCCGGTAGGTTCGCCATGAGTGGAATGGGAATCAACCTATATCTCGCTCTTTGTCTTTGTAGTCTCCCACGTCTATGAAAGGTCCTTTCGATCTCGGGGTCAACTTCAACAAGATTTCCAAGACTTTGGGATCTTCGCATAAAAGAGAAAAATACCTGCAAAGAGAGAGATGGATACTAGAAATAAAAAAAATAATATATAAAAGAAAAAAGTCCAGAAAAATCAATTTAAAAATTAAATTGAAATTCAAGAAAACACAGTCCCCGACAACGGCGCCAAAAACTTGATGGGCGTGATTCCGCAAGTGAAAGGCTTCGCCGTCAAGTAATAAAAAGATCAAACCATAGAGACCGTGATCTTAAATAACAATTAATTATTAGATCAATTTAACTAAACTATATAAAAAAAGATTTGGAAAAGATTTGGTTTTTTAAATAAGAATTAACTAGCAAATCAAATATTTAAAAACGCAATCAAATAAAATCTGGAGATTTTCAAATTAAAAGAGATTTCCAGGAAATGGGTTACCAACAAGACTGCTCATGCTACTAAATTGAATGCCCCTCTTGTTAATTATCAAAATTGCTTTGAAGGTAAATTTATCCTAAATAAGTTAATGTTCCCTCTTGAGATACAAGAACCGTGCCCAATTAAACTAACCCCTACTCTCGTGGTAATTGTATTTAAATTGAACCCACTAAGATTCGTGACAATTCAGTGAACCCTCGAAGGACCGCTTCTAACTCTCGTGATTTAAGTCCTAAGTTCAATCCCTATATATCCAATACCTAAGTTCACCGCTAGGTTCATCCTTAGAGTATCTATGACATGCAAATAAGTGTGCACCAAATTCACAAGTAATTCATGCAATAGGAATTAAATCTAAATCAAAATTGAAATTAACAAGAAGCAAAACGTCAATTCATCACATAAAACGAGTCTTGGTCATAGCCCCAATCCCTAGAAATAAAAACAACTACTCACGCATTGCTATATTCATAGCAACTTTGAATAATAAAAACATAAAAATTCTAAGAGAAGAGAAAAAATTGAGAAGAAGAGAGATCCTAATTTTTGCCTAAGGTAGCAGCCAAGTGATCCCTATTTTCGAGCCTTAGAGTCCTATTTATAATGTAGGGTAACTTGAATTCAAAGCTGTTACAAAATCAGATCAAATCAGCAATTAAATTTTCAAATAATGCGCGTCATGACCGTGATGCCTGTCACGGCCAGGCCATGACAGGTTTTACTTGAGATGGCTTCATTGCTTGGTCTGTCACGGCCGTGACCACCATCACGACCTAGCCGTGATCAGTTCTGCCTGTGAGGGTCTGGTTCAGTTTGCATGTCACGGCCGTGATGACCATCACGGCCTGACCGTGACCAGTTCTGAGTTTAACCTTCTTTCTTTTCAGCCCTTCTCGATCATGGCCGTGATGCCTATCACGCCCAGGTCCTGATGAGCTTTGTTTGGCTCATTTTTATTGTATTTCAAGCTCCGCCTTCATGCAAACTCCAACATAACTGGTCCTGAGCATTTTAATCTTCAATTCCCGCACACAAACACCACAAAACCACCTTACCAGTTCCAAGGTAAAAACTAACAAAAATCAAATTAAAAATGCCTAAAGTACATGAAAATGCATGCAATGTGATAAAGAAATATGAGGTGTAATCACACTCATCACGCACCAAGTTCTTGGCAAAACAACGTTTGAACTACTGACTAACGTCCCTAACATAAATGGGGATGATGACAGGATTAGAGATGGGCATGTCAGCATAAAGGCTTAGTTGCATGAGATTAAGGGTAGAGGATGATATCGTAAATGACGGATGAATGTAATATATATGTGTTGCGTGTCTTTGACTATTATTGTATTGTATGCTATGTATTCCATTTCCGCTTATGACGATAGAACTGTTTCTTATATGCTATTTTGCTATATTGTATATGTTTTGGTTTTGTGGTCTTATGAGAAGACCCTGTGGAGGAGCTAGCTACTGAGGATCTGGATGGAACTCCTTATGAGCTAGATGTTGGAGAACGAGCTGTGGATTCTAGTGGTAGAGTTTAGGGTCTATGGTCGATACGTCTTTTGAGACGTTTTATTTTATGTTGCTTATGACAGTTTGTATTAGTATGTACTTGCAGGGGATCCTACTGATGGGATACCCTAGGCAGTGTTTTGTACCTTGATGGATAGACATATGTTGTGTATGTGTATTATGTCTATGGTGTGATGGTTTAACTTTCAGAAGTTGTATGTTTTATAATTAAGTTTGAATATCTTCGTTTTTCTGTATATACGTTTAATGTTAATGTCACGATTAAGTTTTAATTAATGAGGTTTTAATTTAATGGCACAATGGGGTGTCTCATTTGGTGGTTTCAGAGCAGTTTGATTCTATTCAGACTGTGAGGTTAGGGTGTACTGGCCATTTAGTTGAATCTACATTGGATATTGATTATGCTTAGAAGTTGGGTAGTAAGTCCGGACTCAATAGATTCGATGTGATGGGCACGACGCGATAATAAACATTTATATGATATATAGTATTTATATTCCCGTTTTATGTAGTATTATATGTCATATGAATGTGAGCTGATGATTTCTTTGACAGGATCATGGCTCGAGGTAGAGGACGTGGTACAAGTAGTGGTGATAGAACCCTTGAGAGAATTGCCGGAGGTGGCAACGGTGAGACCGATCATACCGGAGGTGGAGGAAAGTCAACTGAGACTCTCCATACCATCGGAGATCTAGCTGCTGCTATGTTACTGTAGACTCAGCAGAACGCACAGATGCTGCAGATGACCAAAGAGCAGCAGGAACTGCAGAATCAGAGGAGTGCTGCAGAAGCTGAGGATGCAGGGATGGCTACCTTCCTGAAAGGGAAGCTACCACGGTTTTGAGGAGATTATGACCCAGAGAAGGCAGAGTGGTGGGTACAAGAGTTAGAGAAGATATTCGATACCATGCATTGCAGAGAGGATAGGAAGGTGACTTATGCTGCCTTCATGTTGACTGGAGGAGCAGAGGCTTGGTGGAGAGGCAATAAGAGATTACTGGAGGCAGAGGGTAGACTTATCAACTGGCAGTTGTTTCATGAATGTTTCCTCGAGAAGTATTTTCCGATTGGTCTGACGCGATAAGGAGAGGGAGTTTATGAGTCTTAAACAGGGCAACATGACTGTTGGTGATTATGCATCACGTTTTTGAGGCTCTGATTCAGTTCTCAGAGTTCTACCAGAGATTTCCAGATGAGGATAGTGTAGACGGTTTGAGGAGGGCCTGCGGCATGAGCTACAGAGAGCTATAGTGCCTCTTGATATTCAAAGTTTCCCAGAAGTGGTTGAGAGGTGCAGTGCCATAGAGGGCATAGATCAGAGGCAGGCTGCTGGGCAGAGGCAGCAGAGGAGTGGAGGCCCTATTCGATCACGTTTTCAGAGGAGAGGAGGTAGTGGTTCCCAGTGGAGGCGGGGACCATATACCGCATCAAGATGATGAGGCAGTTGTACGATGCAGTTTCTAAGACACCGGTGGTTGGAGCGAGCCAACAGCAGCAAGGCCTAGTTTGTTACAGATGCGGAGGACCGCATTATCAGCGAGATTGCAAGGAGAGGCCTGATTTTTTCCATTGCTGTAAACCAGGTCATTTTGCTTGTGATTGTAGACATATGGGTATGAAGCAGCCGGTAGCTGCGGGTAGAGGAGCTGGAGGCTATAGAGGTGGAGCTGGGAGAGGAGCCCCAGCAACAGGACCACAGATGGCCATACCTCAGGCCATCGGGAGAGTGTTTACCGTAAGGGGAGCTGAATCCTCTCAATTTGCAGATCTTATACAAGGTATGGGTTTGATATCAGGTAGACTCTCGTCTGTGTTGTTTGACTCAGGTGCTACACATTCATTTATTTCTCATGAGTGTGTAGATCATTTACAGTTACTTGTTTCTCAGTTACCTTATACCCTTACCGTATCTACTCTGACTAGCGATTCTTTGACTACCATGTCTGTTTGTTTACACTGTCCTATAGTTATTGAGAAAAGGACATTTATTGTAGATATTGTCTGTTTGCCTATGCAACAGATAGACGTTATCCTTGGCATGAATTGGCTTTTGGCTAACCATGTAGTGTTAGATTGTTCTAGTAAGACCTTGTCATTTCTTGAGCCGTCTAGCATAGTATCTGCCAATGAATGAGTATCCATGAGGAGTGATGATTCTCTGCAGTACATGATGCTTTTCTTATTGGAAGCTAAGGAGACTCATAGTATAGATTCTATGTCTATTGTGAGAGAGTTTCCTGAGGTTTTCCCTCCCGACGTTCCAGGTTTACCACCAGAGAAAGAGGTGGAATTCACCATAGATCACGTACCAGGGACAGGACCTATATCTATAGCACCATATCGGATGTCACCCATTGAGTTGGCTGAGTTGAATAAACAGTTGGATGACATGTTGACAAAAGAGTTCATCAGACTGAGTGTTTCGTTGTGGGGAGCACCGGTGTTGTTTGTGAAGAAGAAAGATGGGAACCAGCTAAGGATTATTCTGTCTTCGAGTCATGATCCGAACCAATGTAAACATAAACAAAGAAACATAGATATACAGGAGGAAAGAAACTCTATAATCATCATAGAATAGGAAACAACATAAAATACTACATATTAACATGTACTTCAACAAACACAATCCGTCTCCCAAGATCGTTGTCATAACAATCAACCTCGAAATCTCATCTACTAGGATCATGGCTTATTCTAGTGCACAACCGGTCCTACATGCATGATTGGCCAATTCTACAACAACATAAGTCGATAGTTGGGCTACTGGCTCCCGCGTTACCAAGAAAGTGCAACAAAGGTCCTCCAACGCTGAGGAAACATTGCCTTCTCGAATCCCTCCAACTATGAGTAACTCGAGAGGTTCTCCAACAATGAGAAAGCACCCGTGTCGCTCCAACATGAGTTCCGCCAACTTGGTCGCTCCAGATAGTTCACCTCAACCTCGTGTGGCAATTGCTCAGTTGTTGCAACTGTTTAAAAGGCTCCACCATAACGACCACTCAAACAGCTGTTGCAGTCGATGCAGTCACCTCCCTTGTGCAATAACCACTCAAACGACTGTTACAGTTATATACACAAGTATGATCCAACCTCGTATGAAAGCCACTCCAGCTATTGTTGAAGCTATTTATACGTCCCTCCTGTGACAACTGCCCAACTATCATTGTAGTCGTTCACAACCATCAACCACATATTAGTAACCGCTCAAACAGTTGTTGCGGCTACCCACAAGGTTAATCAGCAATATGTATGATATGTGCATGCATCCATCACCACGCGATTTCACACAACCTTTCCATCTAATACCTCGATATCACCTCAAGATCTTATTTTCTTACCTAGCTATCAACTTGATCTTATAACAACCATCTCCAAATTCAATCATGACCAGATCCATCATAACATCAACCTACCACAGCACACAGTCCTCATATTGTCATATTATCAACAAGATAATATAGGATTACCACATGCATACTAAAAATCATATAATCATAGTTACTCATACAAGCATGTTATCAAATAAACATATTATTCAGATACAAACACACCGAGCATATACCAACTATCAACGGGGTTTGATAATCCCCACACATGTTAATGGTCATATTCTATGCCTGTTTTCCCGATAAGCACCTGAGATCGATTATACTCAATTCATGAACTAACGAACAACCTTGACCCTCGATCACCGTTAACCATGAGCACACCTATGAACACATTCCAAATCTGCCATCATCCCCACCAATATGGCCACCATTCCATTTTCCATTATGAGCACACATACGGGTATCACGTGTTGCCGGAAACACAAAAATATCAAAACGATATTAGAGACCACACTACTGCGAATACAAATCTAAAACCAAAATTCAAATAGGGATACCTCTGCTGCCTCAAGAGCATTCTCGCTGCCTCTAGGATCCCTTGAAGTCAAGACTTAGCTTTCACGACAATGACAAAATCCTCTCTTATTCGACGACCATAACTACAATCGAATATTATAGATATACTGAGAATAACACCAAGGCTAAGAATCCAAGAAGAACAGATTAAACACATCGATGAAACTATGATGCACCTTCGTCGATTTGGGAAACCATCTATCGAAACTTGTAGAATTCCAAACAACGAACACAACGATACGATTTGCTTTCGATTTCAATACTCCATTTACTCGGACGGAGTTCCAGAACCTCCACACCACCCTCTAGACTTAGCTCTGCTCGAATTTGAGGAAGAAGGACCCCTAAACTCAGTCAAGACTTCAAAATGAACCAAAACTAAGTCCTTTTATAATTCTCAGAACGCTTGAGCGTTCAGAACCCCACGCTTGAGCATTCTAACGCTTCAGTGTGGCCGTTTCCATGCTTGAGCGCACCGTCTCCACCGCACCGCACTGCTTCCACCTCTTCCACGCTTGAGCGTTGGTAAACCCACGCTTGAACATGCCAACGCTTGAACGTTGGTTTTTCCACGCTTGAGCGTTCTCTGCTGATCAGGTTCTATTTTATTGCGTTTTCGTGCGTTTCTTCGCGTTCTAAGTTCGTTCCAAGGCCAAATCTCTTCAAATTTGAACCACAACTTTCTCATACCATAAGAAGCATTATCTAATACTTAAACATACTTAATTCATATCTTAATCACATACTTGAAAAACGAGATGTTACATTTCCACCCCCTTAAAAGAAATTTCGTCCTCGAAATTTTACGGTGGTTATATGCAACATCGTAAGTTCATACAAAAGTTCTATATGCTTCTGCTGCGCACTCTGATACAACTATCGATAACGTGATCTTACTGATTCATACATATACTTCAACTTATCAAAACTTAAACATACACCAACTTTTTGCATTAACTGCGTATTCTACTGCGACTGATGCAACATAGTTCTTGCCATATCCCTTATTGTTCTCATGACTTCAGACTCGTTTTCTCCCTCCGTTCTAGAAGATTCTCCACTTTCACTACTATTCCAGGTGACCCCATCACATCTGCTACTACGAGTTCCATGAGCCATAGGTTCCTATAAAAGTAACCATGAGCTCATATTCATAAGAAGTATGTGTCATATATATATCTTATGAATAATTGAAACAGTTACTATTGCCCCTCAACATAGAAACAATAGATAACTAACGAAACAGACATTCCACTCAACTTCTAAACATAGTTAATACCCTATGAGGGTACAACTAAACACGGCCAGTAACAACATCTTGTACCTCGCAGTCCTTGATTCTAATCTGACATAACGCCAAAGTCCGCTTTAGAACCGATCTGCTATGATACCACTAAATGTAACACCCTTTCGAGTGTCACATGATGTTAATGCATGTGATTATAATGAAACAATTAAAACATTTAGAACATTTATTTAGATCAATAAACATATATATACAACATCAGAGTTCTCTGCTGATCAGGTTCCGTTTTATTGCGTTTTCGCACGTTTCTTCGCGTTCTGAGTTCGTTCCAAGGCCAAATCTCTTCAAATTTGAACCACAACTTCCTCATACCATAAGAAACATTATCTAACACTTAAACATACTTAATTAACATCTTAATCACATACTTGAAAAATGGGATGTTACAGAGGAAGTTCAGTTTCTTGGACATGTGATCAACAAGGAAGGAATCTGTAGATCCAGCTAAGGTTGAGGGAGTTCTTAAGTGGGAACGACCTAAGTCAGTGAGTGAGGTACGAAGTTTTGTAGGGTTAGCTGGATATTATCGGAGGTTTATAGAGGGTTTCTCAAAGATCACGTTGCCTCTGACGTAGTTGACGAGGAAAGATACAACTTTTGTGTGGACAGACGAGTGTTAGCAGAGTTTTCAGAAGCTGAAAGATAGGTTGACTGCATCACCAGTGCTGAATTTACCAGATCCTTTAGGACAGTTGGAATTGTATAGTGATGCCTCATAACAAGATTCGGGTTGTATTCTGATGCAAGAGGGAAGTGTTGTGCTTATGCTTCCCGTCAATTGAGAGTTCATGAGAGGAACTATCCGACCCATGATTTGGAGTGGGCGGCCATAGTGTTCGCATTAAAGATATGGCGACACTTTCTTTATGGAGCAAAGTTTAATGTTTATAGTGACCATAAGAGTCTGAAGTATCTACTTGATCAGAAAGAGTTGAATATGAGACAACGAAGATGGATGGAGTTTATCAAGGATTATGAGTTTGATCTACTGTACCATCCAGGGAAGGAGAATGTTGTAGTGGATGCTTTGAGTAGGAAGTCCTTGCATGTGTCCGCGATGATGGTTAAGGAGCTGGAATTGTTTGAACAGTTTAGGGATTTGAACTTAGGTATGGAGTTGGTTGAGGATAAAATATGCTTAGGTATGATCACTATTAGTAGTGAGTTTCTGAGAGAGCTTAAGGATAAACAGGTTCAGGATCGGTATCTTCAAGAGGTGAGTAGAGGTATAGATGAGGGTAAGGTTCCTGAGCCAGGGAGTAGATGGTGTGTTGAGGTTTAAAGATAGGATATGTGTGCCAGATGATTTAGAACTTAGGAAGATGATCTTGGAAGAAGCACATAAGAGTATGTTGAGTTTTCACCCTGGATCCATGAAGATGTATCAAGATCTGAAGAAGATGTTTTGGTGGCCGAGGATGAAGAAAAAGGTACCAGAGTAAGTTTTATCTTGCCTGGTGTGTCAGGATGCTAAGATAGAGCATCAGAAGCCGGCTGGTTTATTGCAATCATTGGATTTCCCAGAGTGGAAATGGGGTATCATAGCTATGGATTTTGTGGTTGGTTTACCACGAACTTCTAAGAGGCAAGATGCGATTTGGGTTATCTTTGATAAGTTGACGATATGTGCTCACTTCTTACCTATTGGTGAGAGTTACAGTTTGGAGAGGTTGACCGATATTTATATCAGAGAGGTTGTCAGGTTTCATGGTGTGTCGTCGAACATTGTCTCAGACCGAGACCCTAGATTCACATATAGATTTTGTAGACAGTTGCATAATGCTTTGGCGACGAAGTTAAGGATGAGTTCTTCTTATCATCCCCAGACAGATGGATAGTCATAGAGGACGATTCAGTCATTGGAGGATCTGTTGAGAGCTTGTGTGTTGGAGCACACTGGTAGTTGGGATGAGTTCTTGCCATTGATTGAGTTTACCAATAATAACAGTTTTCATAGTAGTATCGGAATGGCACCATATGAGGCTTTGTATGGCAGGAAGTGTAGACCCCGTTATGTTGGTATGAGACTGGTGAGAACCAAGTTTTTGGGTCCAGATGTGGTGCAGCAGACTATGGAACAAGTTAGGAAGATAAGGGAAAAGATGAAGGAAGCACAGGATAGGCACATGAGCTACAGTAACAAGAGGATGAGACCTCTAGAATTCTAGGAGGGTGATCACGTGTTTTTGAGAGTCACTCCGAAGACTGGAATTGGCAGTGCTATCAAGTCTAGAAAACTTACTCCTAGATTCATTGGACCTTTTCAGATTCTTCGACGGATTGGTCCAGTAGCTCATTGATGAGTGTGATTTCACCTCATATTTCCTTTACATTTTGCATGCATTTTTATATAGTTTAGGCGTATTTTATGCGAATATTTGTTAGTTTTTATCTTGGAACGGGTAAGGTGGTTTTGTGGTGCTTGTGTGCAGGAATCAAAGATAAAATTGTTCAAGATCAGTTGTGTTGGAGCTGGCATAAAGATGGAGCTTGAAAGGCAAGGAAATGAGGCAACCAGAATTGATCACGGCCTAGCCGTGATGGCCATCACGGCCATGATCGAGTCGAGCTGAAAAGAAAGAATGGAAAAGTCAGAGTTGGTCACGGCCGTGACATGTCAACTGAGCCAGACCCTCACAGACAGAATTGATCACGGCCAGGCCGTGATGGTGGTCACGACCGTGACAGACCAATTAGTGAAGCAACCTCCAAGGTAGAATCCGTCACGGCCTGTTCGTGATGGCCGTCACGGCCGTGATGCGGAATTTATGGATCTTTAGAAACTGATTTGATCTGGTTTTTGTATTGGCTTGGGATTCATGTTACCCCAGATTATAAATAGCCCTCTAGGGCTCGAAACTGGGCACTTTTGGGACTGCTAACCATAGGCACAATTAGGATTAGGATTCTTCTTCTTCTTCTCAATCTCTTCTCTCTTCTAGGGTTTTCTTTTCATGTTATTGTTAATCAATCTTGCTATGATCATGGCAATGCTTGAGTAGTAGTCTTGTTTCTAGGAATTGGGGCTATGCCCAAGATTTGTTTATGATGATGAATTGATGTTTGATTTCTTGTTAATTTCAATTTTTGCTTCGATTTGATCCCTATTGTTTTAATTACTCGTAAATTCGATGGCCACTTATTTGCGTGTCGTAGATACACTAAGGACGAACTTAGCGGTGAACATAGGTATTGGATCTATAGGAATCAAACTTAGGACTTAAACCACGAGAGTTAGAAGCGGTCCTTCAATGGTTCACGAATTGTCATTAAACTTAAAGGGTTCGATTTAAATTCAATTACCACGAGAGTAGGGATTGATTTAATTGGGCACGGTTTTTGTAACCCGAGAGGGAGCATTAACTAATTTAGGATAAATTCGCCTTCAAAGCAAATTTTGGTAATTAACAAGGAGAGTATCCAATTTAGTAACATAAGCAGTTTTGTGGTAACCCAATTCCTGGAATTCCTTTTTGAATCTGAAAAACCCCTATTTGAATTGTTTTCCTATTTTGTTTAATTGCAATTTTAAATTTGATTATTACTTGATTCCGATTTCAAAAACCAAATCTTATTCCAGTTTAGTTAAATCGATTTAATAACTAATTGTTATTTAAGATCACGGTCTCTGTGGTTCGATCTCTTTTCATTACTTGACGACGAAGCCGTTCACTTGCGGTTTCGAGACAAATCAAGTTTTTGGCGCCGTTGCCGGGGACTGTGTTTTCTTAAATTTCAATTTAATTTTTAATTGATTTTTCTGGACAATTTTTTTATTTTTTATTTTATTTTATTATTTATTTCTTTTTCTTTTTCTAGAGTATCTATCTCTCTACCATAGGTATTTTTCTCTTTTATGCAAAGATCCCTAAGTCTTGGAAACCTTATTGAAGTCGACCCTGAGATCGAAAGGACCTTTCATAGACGTAGGAGACTACAAAGACAAAGAGAGACAGAGAGAGAGGTTGATTCCCATTCCACTCATGACGAATCTACCAGATACCAAAGCACTAAAGGACTATGCAGCCCCAAATGCTAGGGGTTTGCGAACTGGGATTGCTAGGCCAGAAATTGAGGCGGAGAACTACACTATACTGCCTTAGTTAATTAACATGATTAGGCAACATCAGTTTGGAGGATTACCCTCGGAGGACCCGACTGATCATGTGGAGACATTCCTGGAATTCACCGATGCAATAAGGATTCAAGGTGCCCCGATCGATGCTATACGCTTGAGGTTATTCCCCTCCTCTCTGACTGGAAAGGCAAAAGCTTGGTTGAAGCAAGTGCCCGCTAATACGTTGTCAACTTGGGACCAACTAGAGCAGACATTATTGGAGAATTTCTTCCCTCCATCCAAGACTGCTTACCTACGAACTCAGATCACCGGCTTCTTCCAAAAGGACGGAGAATGCTCATCCGAAGCTTGGGATCGTTACAAGGGATTGCTAGAGTCTTGTCCACATCATGGACTCGAGAGGTGGTTGTTAGTGCATACCTTCTACAATGGATTGGATTATTCATCAAAGGTGTCACTCGACTCAGCAGCTGGTGGAGCCTTTATGAACAGACCTCCGACTAAAGCATTCAATATCATTGAAAACGTAGCCACCAACTATCACCAATGGGGTTCGGAAAGAGGTAACAACCCGAAAAAGCTTTCGGGGGGTAAGTTCGAGATGAATAGTACCGATTTAATTATGTCTAAATTCGACTCATTAAATAAACGCTTTGATAAGCTTGAAAAGGCTCATGTGAGTTCAATCGGGGCTACTAATGTTGTTTGTGAGATTTGTGGAATGCAGGGACATGACATAATGGAGTGCCCACATGGTATCGCTCCTGAGTCTGGTGCTTCGGGGGAACAAGTGAACTCTTGTCACAATTTCTATGACACGAACCCGAAGCTACCAAATTATACTCCCCCAAATCCCTACAACCAGAGGAAGAATAGTCCTTATCTTTCCTACGGGAACTACAACACGTTGAACCACGAATTCCAAGAAGGGTAAGGTAATAGGAAACCCGCATCAGGGTATCCTCAGGTACAAAAGTCTAAACTCGAGTCCCTTATGGAAAATTTTGTTGCTACTCAAACTAAGCAGAATGAAGAATTTAGGCAACAAGGTAGGGCAGTTAATGAGGCAATAAAAGAGTTAACATCTAAGGTAGATAACTTAGCCATCCATAACAAGATGTTAGAAACTCAAATTGCCCAACAAACGGGAAATTCAATGAGGCAACCAGGCAAGTTTCCTAGACAATCTGAAGTGAACCCAAATAATGAACAGTGTAAAGCTGTGAGTCTAAGGAGTGGTAAGAAACTTGCGAATCCCGAGGCTAAATGGGAGAGTGATAACAAGAGTGTAAATGAGGAGGAGGAACCTACTAAGACACAACCCTTAGAAGAGGAAGAGCCTAGTGAAAAAGTGCCTAAGTATGTCCCTCCACCACCTTACCAACCTCCGATACCTTTTCCTCAAAGGTTGGCTAAGGCCAAGTTAGATAAGCAATTTGGAAGGTCCTTAAGAAATTTTACATTAATGTACCCTTCACCGAGGCGTTACAACAAATGCCGACATATGCTAAATTTCTTAAGGATATCTTGTCAAATAAGAGAAAGCTAGAGGACTATGAAACAGTGGCTTTAACTGAGGAGTGCAGTGCTTTAATTCAAAATAAATTGCCTCCTAAATTGAAGGATCCAAGTAGTTTCTCTATTCCTTGCTTAATTGGTAACACTAGTTCTGATAAAGCTCTTTGTGATTTGGGGGCTAGTGTTAGTCTTATGCCCCTCTCTGTTTGCAAGAAGTTGGAGATGGGTGAACTAAAACCCACAACAATCTCCCGTCAATTGGCAGATCGGTCAGTCGAATTTCCTATAGGCATCTTGGAGGATGTTCCTATTAGAGTGGGTAAATTTTTCATTCCTGCGGATTTTGTGGTACTTGAAATGGAAGAGGATTCCTAAATCCCCATTATTCTTGGTAGGCCTTTCTTGGCTACCGCAGGAGCAATTATTGATGTTAAAAATGGAAAATTGACTTTAACTGTGGGTGGTGATAAAGTTGAATTTGATTTAGCTAAATCTATTAAACACCCTTCTTTTGAAGATTCTTGTTGCAGGGTTGACTTAATGCACCAAGTGGTGAAAGAGGAATCCATACAAGCTTGTGTTGATGACCCATTAGAAATGTGTTTGATTGGTGGAGACTTAAATGCCCATGAAGGAGAAGTAAGAAATTATGCCCGCTTTATGGAAGCTAGTCCAGAAATTTCTCCGAACAAAACAAAGAAAGAGAAACTTGAGTTGACACCAAAGAATAAGGATTTTAAAGATGAAGAAGCCCCTAAGGTAGAACTAAAACCTCTTCCTATCCTGTGATTTTAAACGCTAGCTTGAATGAGTTGGAAACTGAGAAATTACTTAGGGAGCTTAGAATGCATAGAAAAGTGATAGGATATACAATTAATGATATTAAAGGCATAAATCCTTCTTTTTGCATGCATCGCATTTTAATGGAAGATGAGCATAAACCATCCATTGAGCATCAACGTAGGTTGAACCCTAATATGAAAGAGGTGGTAAAGAAAGAAGTGCTTAAGTTGTTAGATGCGGGGGTTATTTATCCAATCTCCGATAGTGAATGGGTTAGTCCGGTGCATGTGGTTCCTAAGAAAGGGGGGATGACTGTTATTCAAAATGAAAATAATGAACTAATCCCTACTAGGATGTTAACCGGTTGGAGAATGTGCATTGATTATAGGACGTTAAATAAGGCAACAAGGAAAGATCACTTCCCTCTCCCATTTATTGATCAAATGCTTGAAACGTTAGCTAGGCATTCATACTTTTGTTACTTGGATGGATATTCCGGTTTTCATCAAATTCCTATACACCCTAGTGATCAAGAAAAGACCACGTTTACTTGTACCTATGGCACTTTTGCCTATAGAAGAATGCCTTTTGGTCTATGTAATGCACCGGCTACCTTTCAAAGATGCATGACTGCAATTTTTTCTGAATTTATTGAAAACATCATGGAGGTTTTTATGGATTATTTTTCTGTTTATAGAACTACCTTTGATGACTGTTTAACAAATTTGCCCAAGATTTTGAAGCGATGTGAAGAAACCAATTTGGTATTGAATTGGGAGAAATGCCATTTTATGGTAAAAGAAGGTATAGTGCTTGGGCACTTGATTTCTGGTAGAGGTATTGAGGTGGATAGGGCCAAAATAGATGTTATTGAAAATTTGCTCCCACCGGTAAATGTGAAGGAGTTAGAAGTTTCTTGGGACACGCCGGGTTTTACAGGCGTTTCATCAAAGATTTTTCAAATATTTCTAAACCCTTATCTAACCTATTAATGAAATATGTTCCATTTGATTTTCATGAGGAATGTTTGAGTGCATTTTATAGGTTGAAGGAAGCTTTGACCACCACTCCAATTTTGCAAACACCAGATTGGAATGAGCCATTTGAAGTAATGTGTGATGCTAGTGACTACGCCGTGGGAGCGGTGTTGGGACAAAGGATAGACAAGAAGGTTCATGCAATATACTATGCAATCAAAACTCTAGATGGAGCTCAAGCCAATTATGCCACAACTTAGAAATAGTTGCTTACGGTTGTCTTTGCATTTGAGAAATTCAGATCATACCTTGTGGGGTCTAAAGTCATAGTTTACATGGACCACTCCGCACTAAAGCACCTCATGACTAAGAAGGAAGCGAAGCCAAGACTCATCTGATGGATTCTCCTTCTGCAAGAATTTGATTTGGAGATTCGGAACTGGAAAGGGACGGAGAACTTGGTTGCGGACCACTTATCCAGACTTGAACCATTGGAACATGAGAAGGACAACTTGCCGATAGATGATTCTTTCCCCGATGAGCAACTGTTCGCCATCTTGGGAGAGAATGCTCCATGGTATGCAGACTTTGTGAATCATTTTGTATGTGGGATTCTACCACTAGAGTTCAATTATCAACAAAAGAAGAAGTTCTTTTCCGATCTCAAGAACTACGTGTGGGATGAGCCTTACATTTTCCGCAAGTGTGCGGATAGCATTTACAGAAGGTGTATTTCGGAAGCCGAGGTTCCAAGTATCTTGAGTTGTTGTCATTCCTCATCTTACGGAGGACATGCTAGTGCCTCAAAGACAACAGCAAAGGTGCTTCAAGCTGGTTTCTATTGGCCTCATATTTTCAGAGATGCCCGAATGTTCGTGCTTGCTTATGATCCATGTCAGAGAACGGGGAACATCTCTAAGAAGCATGAAATGCCACCCAACACTATGCTAGAAGTAGAGATATTTGATTTTTGGGGAGTTGACTACATGGGACCCTTTCCTTCCTGTTGCAATAATAAGTTCATTCTTGTAGCCGTTGATTACGTCTCTAAATGGGTGGAAGCCATTCCTTCCCCAACAAGTGATGCAAAAACCGTAATCAAACTATTCAAGAAGGTGATTTTTCCAAGGTTTGGAATTCCAAGGGCAGTCATTAGTGATGGAGGATCGCACTTCATTGAAAAACAATTTGAAAAACTCCTACTCAAATATGGAGTCACTCATAGGGTTGCTACACCTTACCACCCTCAGACAAGTGGGCAAGTCGAGGTTTCCAATCGGGAGATAAAGAGCATTCTGGAGAAGACTGTTTCAGGTTCGAGAAAGTATTAGTCCTTAAAGCTTGATGATGCTCTTTGGGCTTACCGTACGGCTTACAAGACTCCTATCGGGATGACACCCTTTAGACTTATTTACGGTAAGCCATGTCACTTACCAGTCGAGCTTGAGCATAAAGCTTTGTGGGCTATTAAGATGCTAAACTTTGATATAAAAGCCGCTGGGGAAAAGAGAATCCTTCAACTTCAGGAACTTGATGAGCTAAGATTGGATGCTTATGAGTCCGCACGATCTTCCAAGGAGAGAACAAAGAAGTGGCATGATAAGCATATCCTTCGTAGAGAATTCCATGAAGGAGAACTGGTGCAACTCTACAACTCGAGGTTGCAGTTAATCCCGGGAAAGCTCAAGTCTAGATGGTCCGAACCATTTAAAGTAATGAAAGTATTTCCATATGGTGTCGTAGAGGTTTGGAACCAGGAACGTGGAACATTCAAGGTCAATGGACAGAGACTGAAACACTACCTTGGAGAACATCCACTTGAGCAGGAGGTTGCGATTTCCCTCCTCGACCCAACATCAAAGGATTGAAAGGACTATGGTCAAGCTTAGGACCGTAAATAAGCGCTTCTTGGGAGGCAACCCAAGTTTTCTTTCCCTTCTTAGTTTGTTTTTGAATTTTGTTTTTTTTAATAATTGAGAAGATTTAGAGAAGAAAGATCATAAATTAATGGATTTGCCAAGTGTTTTCAGGTCAGGGAGGCATGAAGAGTGACAAGGGCATGGAAAATGAAGTCAGAATCAATCACGCCCTGGCTGTGACATGGGTCACGGCCGTGATGAGTCAACAGCTGAAAGTCAGACAGTATCACGGCCCAGCCGTGATTGCCATCACAGGCGTGACAAGAAGGCCCCAGAAGATCAGAATCCATCACGGCCTAGCCGTGATGTGAAGACCAAAAAAAAGTCAAGAAGGACTATCACGGCCGTGACAGGCCAGTTGACACTACACAGATTCCATCACGGGCCATCCGTGATACGCATCACGCCCGTGAAAACCTGAATTGTGTGACACAGAACGCGTCACAGCCTGCCCGTGATGTGGGTCACGGCCGTGACGTGCGTTTAGGTCAGTCTTTTTAAACGCATCACGGCTTCCCCTCTGCTACAAACCCCTAACTCTCTTCATCTTCTCTACCTCCTCTCCACCTCCATAGCCACCAAGCTCCTACCCTTCATTCCAACTCCTCCTTTCCCTCATCTCACACTCATCAACGGACCTCCCCCCTTAACCCAAACCCACCATCTTCCTATTCATCCACTCATCTTCTTCTTTTCCCTCTCTCAACCTCCACCATAACCATTCACCCAAAAAGCTTGAAAACTCACCTCCCCATGACACCCTTGCCCAACCAACTCTACTCCCTTGCTCCCTAGACCTAACCCAACAAAACCCACTAGTCAAATCCTTCAATTTTGGGTAAAATCAAAAAATCCCAATTCTGAAATCCTAGCCCCTAAAAATACGAATTTCAGAAATAGTGAAGGAGGGGATTGTTAATTTTGGTGCTCTGAGATCATGGCAAGCAAACGTCAAAGGGCAATCGAAGCCTCACACCGTTGCACCAGAGGAAGCAGGAACCCAGGTAACTACTCTGACTCTGACTCCTCTAACTCTGAGACTGACGAACATGGGTATGGGATTGTTTTCAAGGATAATGCTCAACAAGATAGATTCAATGCTTTGAAAAATAGGAAGATAGTCCAAACGAAAAATATTGATGATGCATGTATAGACACCCTAGGCCTGACTGTTGACATCAATTGGATGTTAGAAAACATAGGGTGGAGCGAGTTTGCTCGCACTTGATACCATGCATTTGCTGGCCCTACTCTGGAGTTCATAAGCTCTCTGAATGCAGAAATTCTCCAAGGGCCGTATTGCCAAGAGGGACGGATTACATTCCGGCTCTTCAACCAGGACTTTGTACTAACCCTAGCTGAGTTTAATGAGATTTTTGGTTTACTAGTAGGGGGTGACAGAAGATACCCCTTAGGGTTTAGTGCACATAGTTTCTGGTCAATAATTGACTATGAAGGCAAGATTTTTGACCCTCGGACATCCAAGTCCACAGCCTTTGCTAACCCAAGTATAAGATATATGCATAGGGTCATAGCCAGCACCCTGTTTGGCCGTGGAGAGAGTGACGGATCTGTCCGCCAGGACGAGGTCTTTATACTATGGGCCATGCTCCACCCAGAGAGCAACGTGGACACAGGGTCGTTTTTGGCTAGGCACCTCTTAAAGGTCGCCAAGAGTTCGAGTGGCACTATTGTCATTGGTGGCTTAATCACCACAATATGCCATCACTTTAACTTTGATCTAGATGGTTTTGAGGCAGCCCCAGGACGGACACGTATCACCTTGCAGGCTTGTGAGGCCATGGGGATGATCACCCAGGAGGATGATATGTACTGCCTGAAACACCCAAGGCGCAGGCACCCAATTCCTCTCCCTAACCCCGCACTTTTGGGTGTAACAAATCCGGCAAATTGGAAAGTGTCGGTGAGAGAGGAGCCTCATCCTATTAGGATACAAAGGCCGTTACGCCCGCCACCGCAGGCTAGGCCGTCTGGGCACCCATCTCCTTCCTCTGCAGGTACGTCGTCCGATGATCCCTATGCGCGATTCTCGTCCACCTTTGACACTATCCTAGTGAACCAGGAGCGCATCATGGAGGAGCAGCGTGAGCAGAGAGCCATGATCCAACAGCTCTATGACTAGCATTTGAGCCAGCACCCACCACCTCAGTGAGTTGTTTTTGTTTTTTTTATCCTCCCTACGACTTAATTATTTACATTGGGGACAATGTAAGTTTCTAAGCTTGGGGTAGGGGTATTATTTTTGCATTCTTGCATGTTACATTCATTTAGGGTTAGTTTTGCATATATCACATGATTAGATTGCCCCAGGCTTAGAGTACGCCTCTAATTGTGAAAAACTTTGTGCCAAATGAATTGAGACAGTGAGTTTTTGAACCCAATTTTTGTATTCTTATGATAGGCTAAAAATAAAAACGCTTGAGATGATCTTTCTATAGTTAATAATTAGCATGTGGTTCCTTAGATTTGGGTTTCTCATTGATTTTTAAACTACTAAATGTGAGATTTTGAGCCTAAAAGGGGGTACTCACTAAATCTACCCCATTCCTTGTGATTGAGTGTTTTATTCCTCTTGGATTGTGTCCTCTAGAACTTGACTTGAAACCGTTTTGAAACTTAAATTTTTTTGAAAACATACTTGAAAATGATTGAGGCACTAGGTATTTTTCTGGCCTTCTGAACTTTGACAGATTAAATGCTACCCCTTAGTTGCCCAATTTTGAGCCTAAAAGAATAAAATACTTTTCTTGGTACCTTGATCTATTTTAATGAACGATGCTTGGTATGACACCTTTTAAAGTATTGCAAAAGGGAAAAAAGGTAGTTTGAAGAATAAATTGTGGGATAAAAAGTTAGAGAAATTTCTCTTAAGTTGAAAATCTCCCCTTCTCCAAATAAATAAATAAATAAATAATATAAAAATAAAAAATGGAGAAAGGGATGAGAAAAAGAAAGTGAGAAATAAAAAGTAAAAAGGAAGAAAAAAAGAAAGGTGGCAAACTGAACTAAAGCCCAAAAAGGAATTTTAGAAGGTGTCATGCTTTGCATTGTTTGATATTTTGTTTAGCCTTCTTGAATTTTCCTTTTCTTGATTTCCCCACCTAACAATTAATCACATGGCCCCATTACAACCAAAATAAAAGACCTCTAGATTCTTATGTGTTTTCATTAATAAAGTAAAGATTCGGTTAATAGTCAAGCTTATGGTAGGGTACATTCCTTGAGGAAATTGAGCGAATTGTCATATACCCTCAAACATATGAGTGAGGTGAGAAGAGTGCCCGAATTAGGGAGATATGTGAATCTAGGGAACCTAAGCTTCTAATTGGACTTAAAATCGATTGTCTTTTGGTTTCTTATTGAATATGCCTGTTACTTGGATTTATTACTCGGGTTCTAAATTCACTGTCCATGCTCTGATTGATTACCTTTTCTGGCCTTAGTTATTGCTTGAGGACAAGCAAAATCTTAAGCTTGGGGTAGTTTGATGAGTGTTATTTCACCTCATATTTCCTTTACATTTTGCATGCATTTTCATATAGTTTAGGCGTATTTTATGCGAATATTTGTTAGTTTTTATCTTGGAACGAGTAAGGTGGTTTTGTGGTGCTTGTGTGCAGGAATCAAAGATAAAATTGCTCAGGATCAGTTGTGTTGGAGCTGGCATAAAGATGGAGCTTGAAAGGCAAGGAAATGAGGCAACCAGAATTGATCACGGCCTAGCCGTGATGGCCATCACGGCCATGATCGAGTAGAGCTGAAAAGAAAGAATGGAAAAGTCAGAGCTGGTCATGGGCAGGTCGTGATGCCCATCACGACCGTGACATGTCAACTGAGCTAGACCCTCACAGGCAAAATTGATCACGGCCAGGCCGTGATGGTGGTCACGGCTGTGACAGACCAATCAGTGAAGCAACCTCCAATGCAGAATCCGTCACGGCCTGGATCCGTGACGCGCAATATATGGATCTTTAGAAACTGATTTGATCTGGTTTTTGTATTGGCTTGGGATTCAAGTTACCCCAGATTATAAATAGCCCTCTAGGGCTCGAAACTGGGCACTTTTGGGACTGCTAACCATAGGCAAAATTAGGATTCTTCTTCTTCTTCTCAATCTCTTCTCTCCTCTAGGGTTTTCTTTTCATGTTATTGTTAATCAAGCTTGCTATAATCATGGCAATGCTTGAGTAGTAGTCTTATTTCTAGGAATTGGGGCTATGCCCAAGATTTGTTTATGGTGATGAATTGATGTTTGATTTCTTGTTAATTTCAATTTTTGCTTCGATTTGATCCCTATTGTTTTAATTACTCATAAATTCGGTGGCCACTTATTTGCGTGTCGTAGATACACTAAGGACGAACTTAGCGGTGAACTTAGGTATTGGATCTATAGGAATCAAACTTAGGACTTAAACCACGAGAGTTAGAAGCGGTCCTTCAATGGTTCACGAATTGTCATTAAACTTAAAGGGTTCGATTTAAATTCAATTACCACGAGAGTAGAGATTGATTTAATTGGGCACGGTTTTTGTAACCCGAGAGGGAGCATTAACTAATTTAGGATAAATTCGCCTTCAAAGCAAATTTTGGTAATTAACAAGGAGAGTAGTCAATTTAGTAAACTAAGCAGTTTTGTGGTAACCCAATTCCTAGAAATCTCTTTTGAATCTGAAAAACCCCTATCTGAATTGCTTTCCTATTTTGTTTAATTACAATTTTAAATTTGATTACTACTTGATTCCGATTTCAAAAACCAAATCTTATTCCAGTTTAGTTAAATCGATTTAATAACTAATTGTTATTTAAGATCACAGTCTCTGTGGTTCGATCTCTTTTTATTACTTGTCGACGAGGCCGTTCACTTGCGGATTCGAGACCCATCACTTACCATATTGCTTTACCACCTAACCTTTCTAATCTTCATGACGTTTTTCACGTCCCTCAGTTGATAAAATATTGTCCTGATTCTTCACATGTTATTGAGCCCGAGTCTATACAACTGCGAGAGAATCTAGAGTATGAGGCTTTACCTATTAGGACCGCAGATAGACGGATTAAGGAACTTCGTGGTAGATTGATTCCTTTGGTTAAGGTCATATGAGATGAGACTACTGGAGATGCTACTTGGGAGGGTGAGACAGATATGCAGCAGCAGTATCTACATCTCTTCTGAGGTATGTAAATTCCGAGGACGGAAATTTTTCTAAGTGGGGTAGTAATGTAACACCTTGCTTTTTATATACGCTGTATTACCGGTAACGATATATTTATTTATATTTTTTATCTGAGACCAAGAAAATGATTTTGGATAAAAAAAATCATATTTAGACTCTACTTCATGGTAAAAGGCTACGATTAAAATTTGGGTTTAAAATTCAGATGGAACCCGGTCTGTGGTTTCACTGACAGTAAAATTTTACTGATTAGAAAACCTAATTTTGACCCGAGAACGAAACAGTTTAGTTTTATATCACATTTTCAAAAATATAGGCTATTTTGAAATGTTTGCTCAAAAATAAATTATTATACTTTTTTCGGGCGAATGTTCAAAGAAAACACACGAGAAAATCTAAATCGGGTAAACGACGGAGTCGGAAACGGAACTGCAGAGATAGAACCGGATACCGTATGGAGGTGACACTTGCCACCTAGGGGTGGTGAGTCATGAGGTGAGTCACCACCATGACTCACCAAGTAATGATGGAGTTTCAAATTAAATGCTAACCTCCTTAAGGAAATGTCTTTTTTGCCCTTGACCTTTCTTTGTATATCCAACCTTATCCCAACAATTTGTGACCAAAATGACCCCCCCACACACACACACACACACACACACACACACACGGCTGCCTCCCCATTCAAGCACCTGGACATTTCATTTTCTTCTTCTTCACACATGCTTAAGTTCATTTTCTTCAAAAACTCTAAGAAACACCATAGTTGAAGTTTGCTAGTTTCTTCAAATTTCTTCATCATTTAGAGGTATATCATCATCAACTATGAGCATGACTACTCTTCTATTAATTCATGTCAATTCATTAATGTCAAGATCCTTAGATTTTCATTCTCTTGGAATTTTTTCATTTAATCCTAGAAAATCATAGAAAAATGATTTTGATGTGGTAACAATTTCTATGAACTCTCTAAGGCTTCTAGATTATAGATCCAATAGGATGAGAGCAAAAGAAATTTCTAGCCAATTTTTCCTATCATGGTCGAATGCCCCTCAAAGTGGGTTAAATGAATATTCTTCAATCTTTAACTTGTATGATGATTTTTATAAGCTATCCAAGATACCTAGATTGATGATCCAAGAGCTTATAATCAAAAGAATTTCTAGCCCTATTATGATCTCATGGCCGAAACCCTATCTAAGTGGGTTGTGTAACATCCTAAAATTCTAACATAATTAATTTGAATAAATAAATAAATAATAATAATAATAAAATTAAGTTATTAAAAAGTGTAGTGCAAATAAAATATAAATGGGAGATTTAGTGTAAAGAAGTGATGGTATAAGGATTTATTGAAATTTATTAACTATTATAGAGAATACAAAATTATATATATATATGTATATATATATATATATATATATATATATATAATATATATATCGTGTGTGGTGGGTGTGAAAAAAAAAAAAAAGGATACTTGGGCATTAAGCCCAAGCAGCCATGCAAGGCTAAAGAAAAAAATGTATATATATATATATATATATATATATATATATATATATATATGCTCTAGTTACTGTGCATTCGGGTCAGCGCGCCGCACAGTGAGTGAGGGAGAGGGGGTTCCTTTGTTCGCAGTACACCCATAGCAGTATACAGATCGAAAAACACCAGTGAACGGAAGAAGAATTTTTAGAGAAGCACTACCTCTTATCATAAATAATTTTTAGAGCACTTTGGAGGTCTTCGAGAGGTGAGTAACAGTACCTTTTAATAACCCTTTCCATGGTACATGTGTTTGTTGTGTTGAGCGATTTACCTATGATTTTGAGAGATTTTAATTGAATGATGCATATTATTAATAAACTATTTTTTTTGAAATTAGGAGTTTTGGATTAAAATAAAAATTATTAAATTGGGTATTTATTCTTGTTATTGATGGCATGAAATACATGATTGGTATTTGTATTAGTTGAATGACGTGCTTATTGGTGTATGCTATGTCATGTGAGCTTATTTGACATGCATGATGAGATCAAATATTTAAGTTTTGAGGCTTTTGATTTTTATTTATATTTGTATTCACTACATGGATATTTTATTACCATATTATTTAATATGAGGTGTTTTCAGACTTCAAATATTTTTTTAATTTTTCTTTATGAGATGTATATTTTAATTAAACATTTTAAATGATTTTTTATTGATTTTACCTTGGGATTACTAATGTAACGAAGGGCGTTACATTTATGGTATCAGAGCAGTTCGATTCTAAATTGGACTGTGGCATTGGGGCTTTTAGAAAACAAAACTTAGGCGCATAGGATGCTTGTTAGAGTTATAAATGCTGCATGCTATTCTTTGGGATATTGGACCTGATCAACCCAGTATTTCATTGGTAGTGAGCAGATTTATGACGATTAATAGGCGAGGGATGAACGTTGCACTTCCACCAGCTTTGGATGGTATAGCCAGAGTTATGCAAGCGCAGGCGGAGACTCTCCGTCAACTGAATGGGAATGGAGGCCAATCACTAATGGAGTGGTGGCAACCTATGACCCTTAGCACTTGGGACTTTCCGATTTCAAGAAGAACAACCCGCCATCATTCCGAGGCAGCTTAGATCCGAAGGAGGCTGAATTTCTTCAACTCGTACAGGAGAAAAGTTATTATATTGTTTGATTCACGAGCAACTCATTCCTTGATACATCCTTTATGTGTGAAAATTTGGAGATACCAATCTTTCATTTGTCCTTTGATTCATATGTTTCTACTCCTATAGGGGATATTTTTGTTCTTCCATTGATTGTTTAAATTGTTTCCTTGTGCATCAAGACACTCCTTATGACATCAATATTATAGCAATTTATGTGTTAGATGTTATTCTTGGTATGAACTTATTGTCGTCTAAGCTTGATGTCATTAAGTACCCTGATTGAACTGTTTTTGCCTTTTCACAACCAATGTATTTGATCCTTCGCTGTCGACTCTTATTGTGTTTGTTGTTTCTTGTAAGAAGTGCTTAGCTGAAAGAGCTCAAGGATACATACTCTTGTTCTCTTCTAAGATAGAGACTGACAGTAGTGTTACGGCTAAACCTGTAGTGCGCGAGTTTCAAGATGTTTTTCTTAAAGAGGTCTCTAGCTTACCTCCATAAAAGGAAATTGAGTTCAACATAGGTCTCGTGTCTAGGAGTGGACCAGTGTCGGAAGCACCCTATAGGATGGCACCTCTAGAGCCGAGCGAGCTCAAGAAACAGATAGAGGATATGTTACAGAAGGGGTTTATTAGGCCTAGTGTGTCACCTTGGGGAGCACCAGTGCTTTTAGTGAAGAAGAAGGATGGGAGTATGAGGTTGTGTGTTGATTATAGGCAACTGAATAAGGTAACCATCAAGAACAAATATCCCTTGCCTAGGATAGATGATCTCTTAGATCAGTTAAAGGGAGCGTCAGTATTTTCCAAAATAGATCTAAGATCGGGATACCATCAAATTAGAGTTAGAAGCGAGGACATCCTGAGACAGCCTTCAGGACAAGGTATGGGCACTATGAGTATGTAGTGATGCCCTTTGGCGTAGCCAACGCCCCAGCCGTTTTCATGGACTACATGAATCGGATCTTTAGGACCTTTTTGGACAGGTTTGTGACGGTGTTCATAGATGATATTTTAATATACTCTAGGACACCAGAAGAACATGGAGAACACTTAAGGTTGGTGTTGCAGATCTTGAGGGATGAGCGTCTTTATGCCAAACCGGAGAAGTGTGAGTTTTGGCTAGAAGAGGTAAAGTTTTTAGGACACACAATCTCAAAGGATGGTGTAGCGGTTGATTCCTCTAAAGTTGATGCGGTGTTGGGATGGGAACAACCTAAGACAATAACCGAAGTGAGAAGTTTCTTAGGCTTAGTTGGTTACTATAGGAAGTTCATACAGGGGTTATCTAGACTAGCCTTACCTTTGATCCAATTGAATAGTAAAGGGAAACCTTTTGTGTGGGACCAGGAGTGTGAGGACGGGTTCCAAGAGCTTAAGGGGAGATTGGTGTCATCACCAGTCTTAACTATACCAGATCCCTTAGTGAGTTTTGTGGTATATTGCGACACATCTAAGAATGGCTTGGGATGTGTCTTAATGCAGGAGGGCAAGGTGGTAGCATATGCCTCTAGGCAGCTTAGGCCACATGAAGGGAATTACCCTACTCATGACATAGAGAGCTAGCAGCCGTAGTTTTTGCCCTTAAAATTTGGAGGCATTATCTTTACGGGGCAAAGTTTGAAGTTTTTAGTGACCATAAAAGCCTTAAATATATGTTCGACCAGAAGGAGTTGAACATGAGACAACGAAGGTAGATGGAGTTCCTTAAGGACTATGACTTCTGGTTGAAGTACCATCCGGGAAAAGCCAATGTGGTGGCGGATGCTTTGAGTAGGAAGTCCCTACACGTGTCGAGCTTGATGGTACAAGAGCTGAACCTCATGGAGGAGTTTAGGGACATGAATCTGGAGGTGTTAGATGTGTCCTTAAATGTCTTAAGTTTGAAGCTGAATAGGTTGGAAATTAATAGTAACCTTAGAGATGAGGTTAGGCGGGAACAACTGTTAGACCACGAGTTGCAGTTTCGATTGGGACAAAAGGGTTACGAGTTGTCTGTTGATGGGCTAGTAAAGTTTAAGAATGGGATCGTTGTTCCTAAGGAGGGGAGCCTTAGAGGGAAGATATTAGAGGAAGCTCGTAAGGAGAAGTTTACCATACATCCTGGAATAAATAAGATGTACCAAGACCTTAAGAGGATGTATTGGTGGCTAGAAATGAAAAAGGATGTGGCTAGCCTCGTAACTAGGTGTTTAGTGTGCCAAAGGTTAAGATAGAACATCAGAAGCCTTCGGGGTTGTTGCAGTCCCTGGATATTCCAGAATGGAAGTGGGAGAGAATTTCTATGGACTTTGTGATGGGGTTACCTAAGACACGTTTGGGCTTAGATGCCATTTGGGTGATACTGGATAGGTTGACCAAGTCTGCCCACTTCTTGCCAATTAAGACAACCTATAGCTTAGACAAGTTGACATACCTCTATATCAAGTAAATAGTCAAGCTTCATGGGATACCCATATCCACAGTGTCGGATAGAGACCCGAGGTTTACCTCTAGATTTTGGAGAGCTTTTCAGCAAGCCTTTGGGACTAAGTTGAACCTTAGCACGGCCTATCATCCCCAAACGGATGGTCAGTCAGAGCGGACCATTCAGACCCTTGAGGACATGCTTAGAGCGTGTGTCTTGGATGAAGGAGGGAGTTGGGATAGGTTCCTACCCCTCATCGAGTTTTGCGTATAACAATAGTTATCACGCTAGTATAGGCATGGCACCCTATGAGGCCCTATATGGGAGAAAGTGTAGGTCCCCTTTATGTTGGTGTGAGGTAGGTGAGAAAACCTTGATAGGACCTGAATTGGTTCAGGAAACCTCTGAGAGAATCAAAATGATTAAGGAGAGGATGCGCACGACGCAAAGTAGACAAAAAAGCTACGCCGACAAAAGGAGAAAGCCTCTAGAATTCCAGGAAAGTGAGCATGTATTTTTGAGAGTCACTCCTAAGACGGGGGTAGGGAGGTCGATGAAAGTCCGCAAGCTAAATCCACGTTTCATGGGACCTTTCCAAATCCTTAAAAGAGTCGGGCCTGTTGCTTATCAATTGGCTCTTACGCCACAGTTGGCAAACCTTCATGATGTTTTCCATGTGTCGCAACTCAAAAATATGTGCCTGATGAATCTCATGTGATAGCTCCTGAGTCTGTACAATTGAAGGATAATTTGATCTATGAGCCAAAGCCTAGTCAAATCTTGGGCAAGAGCACTAAGACTCTAAGAAACGAGGCAATTCCATTGGTGAAAGTGTTATGGGACGGATTGACTCCTGAGGAAGCCACTTGGGAGATGGAGGAGGACATCGTGCGTCGATACCCATATTTTATTATCTAAGGTATGGTAACCTTTACGTTTGAATATGTCGTATGTTAAAATAAGTGCGCGAGTATGAGGCGAATTTCAGGGACAAAATTCTTTAAGGATGGGAGAAAATGTAACATCCTAAAATTCTAACATAATTAATTTGAAAATAAAATAAAATAATAATAATAATAAAATTAAGTTATTAAAAAGTGTAGTGCAAATAAAATATAAATGGGAGATTTAGTGTAAAGAAGTGATGGTATAAGGATTTATTGCAATTTATTAACTATTATAGAGAATACAAAATTATATATATATATATATATGAAAAAAAAAGAAAAAAAGAAAAGAAAAGAAGGATACTTGGGCGTTAAGCCCAAGCAGCCATGCAAGGCTAAAGAAAAAAAAAGGGTTTCAGGCACATGCGCGCAGCATATATATATATATATATATATATATATATATATATATATATATATTTCTCTATCTTTTTATATATATATATATATATATATATATATATATATATATATATATATATATATATATATATGTATGTATGCTCTAGTTACTGTGCATTCGGGTCAGCGCGCCGCACAGTGAGTGAGGGAGAGGGGGTTACTTTGTTCGCAGTACAACCATAGCAGTACACAGATCAAAAAACACCAGTGAACGGAAGAAGAATTTTTAGAGAAGCACTACCTCTTATCATAAATAATTTTTAGAGTACTTTGGATCGATAGGTGAGTAACAGTACCTTTTAATAACCCTTTCCATGGTACATGTGTTTGTTGTGTTGAACGATTTACCTATGATTTTGAGAGATTTTAATTGAATGATGCATGTTATTAATAAACTATTTTTTTTTGAAATTAGGAGTTTTGGATTAAAATAAAAATTATTAAATTGGGTATTTATTCTTGTTATTGATGGCATGAAATACATGACTGGTATTTGTATTAGTTGAATGACGTGCTTATTGGTGTATGCTATGCCATGTGAGTTTATTTGACATGCATGATGAGATCAAATATTTAATTTTTGGTACATGAATTGTTACACGTATGAGATATGAAATTGTGCCTTATGATGAATTGTATGATGTTTGCCGCAATACCACCTATGATAGGGGTATCGAAGAGAAATACCGCCTTAATGGGGTATCAAAAGTAACATCGCCATGTGATTGGGATGTCGAAAATGAGTAATACTACCTAAAAAGGAGTATCTAAAGTAACACCACCACAGGTTGGGGTGTCGAAAAAGGAGAAATACCACCATGTGCACATGGGAGGTATCGAAATGGAAATGTCTCCGATAGGAAGGTGACATCGAAACACTCCTCGTGAGTAGGGGTGGGCAATGGGACGCCATTGTCGTGTGATGTGTGAATATATGGCATGCCGGCAAGAGGCCAATTTAATTAGGGGGTCTTCGGACCATTTGGGTTAAAACTGAATTTATCTGGTATATGGAATGTGATGTATTGAGATGAGATTATTATTGATATTAAAAGTATTTTCTTTTATATATATTATTTTGGAAAAATTAGCGGGTGCCATGGACAGTTTTTCAGGTTCACATGTGATCGAGAACAATGCTATTTTCGAAAATATTTTTTTAAAAACTGTATTGTTGATCACTGGGATTTTATATCTCATTGTAAGTATTGTTTTCAGAGCACGAGGAGGACGTCATTAAAACTGAAGAAGCGTGAAGACTTAGTGGATTCCATTAGTTATTCTTTCTAGTTTGGTTAGTATTTTTTTAAATAGGGAGCCGTATGTGGCTAGACACATTTATTTATCGTTGGGATTGTAATTAGACGCCCGGTTTTGAGGCTTTTGATTTTTATTTATATTTGTATTCACTACATGGATATTTTATTACCATATTATTTAATATGAGGTGTTTTCAGACTTCAAATATTTTTTTAAATTTTTCTTTACGAGATGTATATTTTAATTAAACGTTTTAAATGATTTTTTATTGATTTTACCTTGGGATTACTAATGTAACGAAGGGCGTTACTGGTTGGATGAGTTTTGTTTCAATTTTTGACTTATGACAATCTTTCCTATGCTATCTTAGACACTAGCAATTAGTATCCAAAAGATTGAAATGAGAAAAGAACCCTAGTCGCCTTTTGGTTTCTTGACTGAACCCTAGTCCTTGGTTACTCTAGATGGATTTTGTAACTTAGTTTGTTTTATGTTGTTTTGGTTGAATGTTGATTGGTAGCTTCTGGTGTGGTAAAGAGGAGCTTCAATTTCGTGATTTCAATGTTAGCTGTATACACCTCAGGTGGGAGAAAGAAGCATCCTATAGTTGGAATGGCTAAGTAGCATATTTTATAATAATGGTGTAGGGCGACCTAAATCCTACTAGTGGGTGAATAATCGACAATACCAAAATCACATTGGCGACTACCTCGTAGTATCAATGATGATTTGGGGATTGTAGGTTTATCATCGTTAGGATAATTTTATTATATTCGAGGATGTATGGTTTTATCCATGTTTAGCTGCTTGTGATGCGTTGGTTGTGATAAACTATTTTATGTGATGTTTCGTAACACATGAGTATTTTATTATTATTTTATTGTGTATAATATGTTTTGTCTGATAACATACAATATCTATTATTTCATACTTTGTTGGCATCTCGACAATGATATATGTTGGTCGAGAGATATGCATGTTGGGGAGAGAATGAATGTGATTTAGAGGTGCCTAGCCTAATTAAATATTATTTTATATATGAGATGTGACATGGAATATGTGTTAAGACTGTGATGTGGAAGGCTGAGGTACTAGATTGTATTCCGATTCAAGTCAGTGAGATTCATATAGAAGCATTGTTAGTCACAGCCGTGTGAGTGGGACACACGAGGCCAGAGTATCCTATTATGGATACTGGATATTGTGGGTGAGTGTCCTATGTATGCTGGGATTCGAGGAAGACTACTTCTACCGTAATACTCTGTTAGTCCTTGACGAGTTGCTCTGATTATCCTATCGAGGATAGAGGTACTATGTATTTTGTGCTTATGCGCTATTTCCAATGGGGGAATAGTGGCGCACTGTGCTTATGCACTATTCCCTACTTGAGATAAGGAAATATGGGCGCACCGAGTTCTTGGCACCGCACCGTTTGGACTATTGACTAACGTCCCTAACGGAAATGAGGATGGTGACAGGATTAGAGATGGTCACGTCAGCATAAAGGCTTAGTTGCATGAGATTAAGGGTAGATGATGATATCGTAAATTACGGATGAATTTAATATATATATATATATATATATATATATATATATATATATATATGATGCGTGTCTTTGACTATTATTGTATTGTATGCTATGTATTCCTTTTCCGCTTACGATGATAGAACTGTTTCTTATCTACTATTTTGCTATAAATATGTTTTGGTTATGTGATCTTATGAGAAGGCCCTGTGGAGTAGCCAACTACTGAGGATCTGAATGAGCCGCGGATTCTAGTGGTAGAGTTTAGGGTCTATGGCCAGTGCGTCTTTTGAGACGTTTTATTTTACGTTGCTTATGGCAATTTATATTAGTATGTACCTGTAGGAGATCCTACTGATGGGATACCCTAGGTAGTGTTTTGTACCTTGATGGATAGACATATGTTGTGTATGTGTATTATGTCTATAGTGTGATGGTTTAACTTTCAGAAGTTGTATGTTTTATAATTAAGTTTTAATATCTTCGTTTTTTCTGTATATACGTTTAATGTTAATGTTGCGATTAAGTTTTAATTAATGAAGTTTTAATTTAATGGCACAACGGGGGCATCTCATGATGGATGATTATCCTAATTTAGGAGATACGATAGTAACTCATTATGTCTTTGTATTTACTCCTTATTTATGTCTCTTGATTTGGTCCATAATTAGTAGTCCATTATCTCTATAAATAGGACAATTAGGTTTGTCCTTGTATACACTCAATCAGATTATCAATACAAAGATTATAGCTAGTTCCTGAAGAACTAGCATCTGAATCCTAGATCCTGACGAACTACCTTTAAGTCCATATTTCTATTGCCTTCATATCCTTATTTTCTTTTCTATTGACAACAAAATTACTATTAATCACTGTCTGAAATTTTTATTCAACTATTAATTACTGTTACTATTATATAACTATTAATTACAAATTAAAACTAAAAATTTGTATTCTACTATCAAAACTATTAATTACTTTTAATTACTCTCTTAAATTACTATTAGTTACTATTAATCTAAAAAACTTCTTCTAAAATATTTTTCTCGTAAATTTTTATTTTACCATTAAATTTTAAATCCAAGTACATTGTTTAACTTTAATTAATTTTGTTTTCTATTATTGCTATTATTAATGTTGTTTTTTTAAATGTTATTAAAATTGTTTAATTATTAGTGTTATATTATAATTATTGTTTTATTTTTTTAAATATTATTTAAGTAATAAAAAAATAATAAAATTGATTTTTTTTAATAAAAATTAATATAACAAATATCACATTAGATGAAACTATATTATTTTAGATCTTTGTCATATTTTTGTTAGCCGATAATTGTTACCCATACATTTTCCTCCTGCGCGTATGTCAAAACCTTGACTCTCTTTGGTATAAACAAATGATAAACTAGCTTATAGTTCGATAAGCAAATTTTTAATTCAAAGCTTATAACTAATAGCTGAAAAGTTAGATAATTGAACTTAAAGTGTTTAGTGCTAACTTATAAATATAAAATGACATAAAATGTTATCTTTATAGGTTCATTATATAATTTTTTTTAATTCTAAATGAAACTTTGCCATAGAAATTTTAAATTTTAAATTTATTTTAAATATTTTTATTAAATAATATAAATTAAATTACATGTTTATATATATATTTTATTAATTTAATTTTAGGAGGTAGGGGTAAGGTAAAGTAAGAATTTTATCAAATAACACAGGTAAAAATGAAAGCAAAGTCAATAAGCCACAAGTTATAAGTTTTTAGAAATCTTATTTGAGCTTATGCGAATAACTTATGAAAATAAATTTATACAAATATTGTGTGAACATGGTTTAAGATCTTCATATAAACTTATTTTATCTTATTACAATAAGCTTGTCAGAGAAACTTATGAAAATAAGTTATTTTTATCTTATTTGAAAAAAGATTATAGAATAAGTGCTTAATTAAGTTGTTTACCCAAACACACTCTAAATAAAATAGTTTATGAACAAAAGCTATAAGTTTATGAGATAAGCTTGTGTTCTAAATATCTCTACTTTGACCAAACAAACTTATAAGCTAGTCAAATAAGTTATAAGCTAACTTATTAGACAAACAAAGCCCTTATTTATTTTTGACTTTTCTTATATGGGCCCATCTAATTAATCCGAAGACTGATATTGATGCTTATGTATAACATTTGATTTATGATTTTTTGTTTGTTTGTAATATTTGATTTATGATTTGAAAATGGTTTAGAGTGACGTATTGACATAACCTTAAAAGTCGTACATTCATTTCTTTATAGCATCCAATCCGTCCTCTCTTCTCATATTCTTCTTCTTCACTTTACTGGGTAGCAAATATCTCTTACTTTATTGTTCTCTCTACCTAAGACCATACTCAGATGTTAATTCCATAGGATTTTTGTGTTTATATTATTGTGATGAAATGATCCTTTTAAAATATAGTGTTTTATGCGTCTTAGACGTTAAACCTTCAAGTCTCTTATTTTCTTAATATAGAGACTCCTACATCCCTTAACCAGACTCCAAAGATATTTTAGTTAATTATTAGATGAATTTTTTATAGAAATTATGCTTGAATTATATGATTATAAATTATTATAGTTGACCAATGCTATGTTGTACCAACTTGTTTTTTCCCCCTTTAAATGGTTGACGAATGATGTGAACCACCCCAAATGTACAACCAGTTTAGTTTAAAAAAGTACAAACACTCTTTAACGTAATATACGCAAGTGCAATAACATATTAATATTGTTTTGTACCCCGTTTTACGAATTTAAGTATGTGTTTGGATAAGTATTTAAAAAAAGTAATTGTAAATAAAATTGATTTTATAAAATTGATTTGGTTAGAATTGAGTTTGAAGTAAAATGATTTATTTGTTGCAAAACCCAACCCAATCCGGTCCATCTGGATGAGTGGGTGATTTAACTATTTCAAGTGCTTATATCAATATCAACTATATAATTGTCTACCAAATACATAAGCTTATCCCGTGTTGTTAGTTGTTTGTGTACACACGTCAATGGCAGTAGTTAGTTGGTTGTTAGTAGAAGGCTGGCAGATGAAACAAAATTTAACTTGACCAAATTCTCAATTTATTCAAGCAGAATAGATAACACAAAAGTTTGATACACAGGACTTTTGTAATTATCCATAATTTTATTACTCTATATGGCCCTTTGTATTATTTGAGGGAATACATGAATAAGAGCCATAGTCATCTCTGCTCTCTTTATCCATCTCATGATAAAGCAGTCAAGCAGAGGAAATTTTCTTCATCCTTGCCAAGCAATTGTCCATGGGCCTTGTATGCGGTAAGTATCTCACAGGACATTGTGGATTCTTAGGTTCAAGCCTGTGGCAGCAAGACATAACAAGAACATTTGTTAATACACAATGCTTGTTTGTTACATTGTTTTAGTAAAAGGTTGTCCTTTAATTTTCTTCACTACATATCTGAATATGCATTATCTAAAAGTTTAATTTCAGCAATCTCTAATGGTATAATATTTATCATTATATAATAGTTATATAAATTCAATAGCATTATCAAACAGAAGATGTAGACATAGGTTCAATTACCATATATATGATGTGATGTGATGTGGAAAATATAAAAGACTTAAAGAGAGAAAATGTTTACTGACTTGTAATTCAGAACGTAATGGTGAAGAAAAACTGAGATTTCCAACTTGGCAAGATCATTCCCAGGACACAATCTAGTTCCTGCTCCAAATGGAAGGAATTCTCCGGCCTTGTGCACCATCTATGAATGAGCATCAACCAAATTAGATCAAATATCTCCTATAAAAATGCAAACTACAAGGAATCGCCTATTTGTTCAATTCATATGTGTCAAGACTAAATTTTTGCTCCTTACATTCCATCTATAAGGATTGAACTCAAGTGGATCAGGATATACTTCAGGATCAAGGTGAACCGACCGAAACCACGTCAGAACTTTCCAACCTTTTGGAATGAGATAACCTGTACACACACAATACAGTTATATTTTATGTAGCATCTTTACATCTACTTCACGTCGGATCACAATATAAGATGTATCATTATAAACATAGCAAAATCTGGACCGACCATTAATATTGACATCAGATTTTGCCTCCCGAAAGACCATGAGAGAAAAAGTAACCAAACGCAGTGTTTCAACCACCTATATATACAATATAGACAAATAAGAACAAATATAATAACAAGATTATCAAATATTGGCTAATAGTAACCTGAAATGAATATATACCATAGAAAGAAAATTCATCTTTCGAACATCCTCAAGTTTCAATCCTTTCTGTGTTGGAGGCCTTTTCCTTAATATTTCTTCTTGTTCTTCCTGTTCAAAAAAATAAAATAAAATTGGAAGTACTTAAAATTTTGGGTTAAAGGGTGTTCAAGGTGAAGTTACAAATGCACATTAATTTTGCATTAGCAATTGTAAATTTAGATGTCTAATAACAATTAAGTAACTTGACGGTTTATACCTTGGCCTTTTGCATATATTCTGGATGCTTTTGCAAGTAATAGGTTGCCCACATGGTAATATGTCCTGAAGATTCATGACCCGCATTCAAGTACATCAACATGATATCAATGACATCATCATCACCCAATTTTCTTCCATTTTCGTCTTCAACATCAATCAGAGCATCCATCATATCTTTGGCTTTTTTGCTGGGTGCTCTTCCCTTCCTTTCGGCTCTTCGCTCATCCACAACAGATTGAAATATAGCCAATAGATTTTTCCTAGCCTAGAATAAGAAGTTTAAATCATAAGGTATTGCAATAAACTTAAGAGCATTCATTGGGTCGGTCACAATCAACAAGTGATGGAGAAGATTATCACTCAAACCTCAAATACTAATAAACTTTATGACATTTGTATTGGGAAAAACCCAAGTCCCACGTTAATTAGAGATGGTGTCTAATAAAAGCTTATAAGTAAGTAGGCATTGAGTTAGGTCCAAAATCTAATAATTTATTTAGTTTTTACATATTTATATATTGATCAAAATTAAAGACTAAGATGATGATAAAAGGTTACCTTGAGTGCCTTATGGAAAGCGAAACCAGGAATATTAATTCGCATGGATCTAACTCCATGATTAAGGGTTGTGTATTCTTTTTCCAAAGCCTCCATGATAGGGTTACTTGCTGCACCAAGGAAAATATGCATAATGATTTTGAAAGTGAGCCTCCTCATCTCAGTTAAGAACTCAATTTCTCCCATCTTGGACCATTTGTCCAATGCAATTATCACATTTTCTTCAATGAAAGTCAGGTACACAGAGAGTGCTTCATAGCCATTGATTGAAGCAGATGTCAAACGCCTAAGGCGTCTGTGCTCTTCATAAGGAATTAAAATGAATGATTTCTCTCCCATGAGCTCTACTGTAGAGCGAGGCCAGCCAAGTGTGAATTTATCATCATCTGTTAAAACTTTTTTGCAAGCTTCAGGTGTTGTCACAATTACACTTGGGTTTCCAAACATCAACGCCTTATATATGCCTGTCTTTCCATACCTGCATTTTCAATGAATCAAAACGTTAGTACTTAGTAGTGCATATTTTTTAAAACAAATATTAATGACTTAGTCGAGAAATCATAATCATGTGAGGTTCATGATAACATAGAGACAATGAGTTCATGTATTTGGGGTTGACACCAAAATTATTGCAATTGGAAAACTTTATATTTGCAATCTAAATGATATTTTTAATTGATGATTGTCATATAGTTAACAAATAATTAAATTATAAATTTAATTGTTAAAAAAATTCATCAAAAAAAAAATTCACAGATAGATCAAAACGGTAGGTGAATTGAAAACGAAAAAAGAGAAGGGATTTTTTTGACGTGGCGGATTAGGTGGATCATTGATTAATCAGTCTATCATGTCTTCTTAGTTCAATTTTAGGTGAATTGATCTGCATAATCCGCTATCGATCAAAATATTGAGTCAATTCCTTCTATCTCGTCTTGGATTAAAATTAGGTCAATTGATACATATTCATTACTATGTGAATTAATCTCTAAATCCGAGATTTATGATACAAGTTAAAAGAACCCGATTGTCCAAAATGATTGGTTTTAACCCACATCAAAGAAGAAATCTTGTGTGTTTTGTGATAAAGGAGGGTGGTAATGGTATGAAGTGGATTATAAAAAGTGAGTGATGTAAAACTATAGTAGCTATTATTATATTATATATAAAGAGGGTGATGCTACTTACTTGGCGACAATGGAATTCATGAAGGAATCAGGGTTAGGGGACTTGAAAGCTTTGAGGAAGGTCCACATGTTGCCGATCAAGGGCCAGCCCATGTCACCTGGGGGCAAAGAGTGCTGCTTTGCACCCAATTTGGCCTCATAGAGCCACCAATTTACATTCTTTAGTATAAATCTTAGGACCAAAAGAGAAGCAGCAATGCCTACAAACACACCCCATGAACCCAACTCTATCGCCATCACTTCAGTCTTCAACTTCTCGCTACCTCACACAACAATTCACTTCTCCTTAACTTGTACATGTACTTGGGTCTATTTCTTTGTATTTATAGGCAAAATTTTATGTATTTAAGCAAAAAGAAAAAAAGAAAAGATAAAGAGACAGATCGTAAAGAAATTAATAGGAATAGAAAAACGAAAGTAATATTTTAATATAAGAGGCTGAAATGAATTATGAACAGTTTTGAGGATCTGCTTGTGGAGGATACATGAATATTGTTTGTGTATTAATTATTATTACTATCTTTATATTTTTATTATTATTTTATTTAATTAGTAATAAATTTAATCTAATTAATGCAAAGAAAGTTTTAGCCTATTATGTTATAAAAAAAGATACATACATTGAATTGATTAAATTTAAATTTTTTTTTTAAAGAGACTGTGTTATGAATTTACTTAATATCGGCTTGACTCTAAATTAAAGATTTTTTTTAAAAAAATTTGGGTTATGAAATAAGCCTGTTCAAGGCTTATTTTAATTTCTTCATCTACTTTGTCACGGTGGGAAATCACATTTTTGTTTACTTACCGTGAACACCTAATTTTGTCCGGTATCTTCTTTTTAATTAATATTTTGAAAAAAAATAAAAAATAAAAGATTGAAAAAAAAAATCAAAAATAAATTATTTGTTAATTCTCTAGGCCCAATTACATGACCAGACCTAATCCACTTTTGTTACAAGGTTTGAGCCCAACCATCCAAGCCCAAGTAAAAAAAAATTTAAAAGCAGAATGAGTAAGCTTTCTGCTAGTTAATAATAAAAAAATAAAAAAATACAACAAACTCTGAAAGGAACGTTTCACTCCCACCATAGCTCCCTATCTTCCATTTCAAGTAAACACCAGAAGACTTTCTTTCATCTTGTTTCAGGCTCTTTCATTTTTTTGACAAAACAACAATACAGTGGTCCCTATTCTTTGTACCACTCAAGCATAAAGTTGTTTTGCAGCAACATCCCAACAGTGTTGTCCCCCTCCACACAGCTGCACCAGAAATTTTGTCATCTTCTTCCCTTGATAGTCAATATATGTCACAGAACAGAAACAAAAGGGAGGGGGGTCGAAAAACAAAAAAAAATGCATCTGAAAATGTATGTTTCATTCTTTAGAGAAAGATCTCCTTAACCTCCATCATAAGCTACCGATATCCATCTTCAACCCCCAAAACACCTCTCAATCTCATCCTCCTTAAATCTTCATCATCCCCACCTTCTTCTCATTCAACCCATTCCCCTATACTGCTAGTTTCCACTTCTAGCACACACAAAATATATCAAATCGCAGATCCACTCAGCCGCCACCACGTCTCCGCTCGCCGCCCCTGCACACTCGACCGCCGCTCATCGACGCCAGGGGAGAAGGCCGCTCGTCGCGCGAAACACCACTCCGGCTGTTTGCTCTGCCGTCCGACACCATGTCCGCCGCAGTGTGGACCTCCTAGCCGCCGTCCAAGCACTTTGATTTCTTCTTCTCATCAAAGAACCTGTCTCCTCCTTCACTCTTGACCAGATCCCGCCGTCCCTGTCCGTCACCAGCCGCGCACCACCACAGGGGAGGACCTCCGACCGTCGCGCCACCCCTGTTGCAGATCTGCTCTACCTCTTCACCCCTTCAGCAAAGCTCCTTGGTCCTCTACCCTTTTCTGTTTCGTTTGGTAAGCTTTTGGAAGAGAACAGAAGCTTCCCTTTTATTTTTCCTGATTTCTTTGTTTTATTATTATTATTATTATGTGATGGGCTTTTGTTTTGTTACTGGTTTTAGTGAGTCCTGTTGCGTTTTTGAGAGAATGGCATCATGTTCAGTTTATGTTATTTAGCTTACGTAAATAATTGAAAATAAAAACAGTAAATGTGAATTATTCAAATAATTTGGGGTCGTGCTCTCTTTTCAAACAAAATATGTAAAGCTTGCTGTTTTTTTGCCCAACAATGGCTTTCCCACTTTAAAAAATATTAAATTTTTTTTCTAATTGATACTTTTAATCAATTTTATCCAATTTCATTCTATAAAAAAATCTTTTGAATTCACGCAACAATCTACGACGTTGGTGTATGATTTTTCATCCTCAAGTGGCGTATGAATTGTAAGGGTTCATCGTATAGCACTGCTATCTTGGACTCTGTGCAAAGGTGAATTTCTTTTAAAATAAAATCTCTTTTTAAACCAAAAAAAATCAAAAAAACACATCTTTATCAAAATTAAAAATCAACGAACTAATCAAAATTTTCTAGAAAGAACTACGTGGCTTTGAATTTCCCATCGCACCCGGGAATACGTAGGAGCAAGATAAATCATATTGTCGGGCCAAAACTAAATTTTCCTTTTTTTGTGTCTCTTTTTATGTTAAAATAATTAATCAAAATAATTAAAATTTTCTCTTTCCAGGGATGCTCTATGGACACGGTGTCATGTTTAATCCCTTAGATTTGAGGTTGCCATGTGGACTCATGTGCCATGTTCAACCTCATTTAGTTTTTATAAACCATAAAGTCAAAAATATAAAAAATTTAATAAAAGTCAAAAATTAAAATTTAAAATAATTCTTTATTGTAAATAATTTTCGGGGTAAAATAAATATTTAAAAGGTTATTAAAATGTTTTTTGCACGATTAACTTGAGGTACCGTTTTTTTAAACGGGCGATGTGGGGTGCTAATACCTTCCCTACTCGTAACCGACTCCCGGACTCATCTCTCTTTCTTTTTTTTAAGACCAGTTTACCTTACATAATTGGTTTTCCAATATTTTTTTCCAATTTAAAAATATTGGTGGCGACTCCTCTGTTTTTATCCCTTTTCGCGGCTCCCGGACGGGACGGTCGCGACAGCTGGCGACTCCACTGGGGACTTTAGAGAGTCAGGCCTATCATAGTTGGTTGTGCAACTTCTTTTAATAACTTTGAAAATATTAGTTTTACCCCTCTTTGTTTTATTTGTTTTGTAAATTGTTATATGCTTTAATATATGCCTTTGTATATTCTTGCAACCCTAGGGTAGAGAATTATTATGTTGTTGGCTGTTCTTTTTTGCATGTGTGATGTAGTTTTCATTTTAGTAGGTTTGGAGCAGGTTTGTATGCTCCCAGCACACACATCACTTACACTTATTTCACACACTTTTAGTTCTATACCCGAGCTTGTGGAAGCTTAAGGATCAGGCGGTGTGTCGACATTGTCATTGAAGAGGTCTTGTACCCCCCTGATATTTGTCGATTCACCACTTAGGTTGTACCCGATATCATGGGATGGTCATATTGAGAGGGTTTATCCCTACTTGTGGCTAGACTCATGAGTCGGATCCTTATCTTTCGGGATAGGGGCAATCTGAGGACCATGGATTTTAGAAGTCTAGACCTACCTAATTTTCACTGATAAAACAAACTTAGGGGGCACTGTTAAAGTCAGGACTTTAGGTGTGTCAACCCTAAATCTTAGGACACAAAGGGAGCATTTGTTTTTCCTTTACCTATCTTCATGTCTTTTATTTTATTTTTTGTCAAAAAAAAAACCACTTTTTTTTTCTAAAAGAAAAAATTGATTTGTACGAGTCCTTTTGTTTTTTTACAAAAACAAAAAAATTCTTCATATTTTGTAACTCGTGCATTTCTTTAAATAAACAAATGAGATATATATATATATATATATATATATATATATATATATATATATAGCTCATCCATATTTTTTGTAACTCATTCATATTTTTTGTAGAAGAATAAAAAAAAGATGATCCATGCATCTCATGCATTAATTAATTTTTTTTGAGTCAATATGAAGAAATAAAAACAAGATCATTTTTCATGCATTGCATGCATCGATTACTTTCTATGCCAACCACATGAAGAAAAAATTAAAAGAAAAAATCATGTCATGCATATGGTGAAAAAATAAAAATAAAAAATAAAAAACTCAATCTTTTTCATGCATCTTATGCATCAATTTCATTAACCTCTTGGATAAAAAAGGAAATAAAAAAAGAAAAATTCATTCATCTCATTTTTTCATGCATCTCTCAAGAAAATTTGATAAAGAATAAACCATTACATGCATTTCATACCTCTTTGGGTCAATATAAAAACAAACCATTCATCTCATACATTAAAAAAAAACTCATGCATTGCCATTGTTATAAAAAAAAAACTCTTTTTTCATACAATTCTCTAGTTAAATAATAATAATAATAACATAAAGAATTCATTTCATGCATCTCACGCATTAGTACTTGGCTCAAAAAAAAATTTATTTTTTATGCATTTCATGCATTGTGCTCCTTTCCTGGAGAAAAGTGAACCACTGCACTTTCAATAAAAAGAATGTCAACTAAACATTGGATCATGAGGTGGAACTAGAGACAATATTTGCTCAAGTGACCGAAAAATGTAGCCACAACCTTTTGCATAATCATGGATGCTCGGATGTCAATGTGAAGGATTTTATATAGTCCTACTGGGGTCAGGTAGCACATATTCTGGCTCTTATGGAGCGATCTTTGGAAAATCATGCAAACTCAGGATAATAAGGCCATGGCTGAGGAAGAAAGAAATCGTGATAAGGACAGTCCCAATCAACTATGGAGAGTTCAAGATGAAGGCTATGCTAACATCATCAGAGATTCAATCCTAGTGATTGAAAAGAGCCAATACTTTGTGATCCCCATCTTGAGAATATCTAAGCAACCAAGGCTAGATTTGTTTATCAGGGATTTACCATGACACAATGGTTATGTTGTATTCTATCATGAGATAATTGAACCATGTTCACTTTCTTGAAGCATTAATGTAATGGATTTGCATGCGTACCTCGTCTCACCCTTTCTTTACATCTTCATCCCCACCATAATGTTTCTCTCGTCATCCTCATATATCATATTCCCTTCTTTTTTCTTCCCCAAGTACCTTTTTGGTTGGGTTAATAAGGCCCACTTTCTTGAAAGTTCTTTGTGGACAACAATAAAGCCTACATGTGCTCATACCTTTTCAAAAAAAAAAAAAGAAAAGAAAAAGAAAATAAAAGAGGAGCAAATAAATAAAAACTTGGTGAGTCTCATCTTTGCCTCTAAAATAAAGTTTAGAAAAAATAAACAATCATGATTTGAAATGAAGATTGTCCATTTTTTCTCTACCCTTAGCAAAATATCATCATTATCCCTTGTTACCCCTTTTGAGCCTGAAAATTTTCTTCAAAGAACCTTGGACAAGGATCACCACTAAACAACGGGCAAGCAAGAAGGAAATGGTGATCATGAAGCATAACATTGAAAAAAAAAAAGAATTAAAAATAGAAGAAGAATAAAAAGAAGAGAAAGAGAGAGGATAAAAAAAAAACCTCATGTAAAACAGGAAAAAAAAGGGAAAGTTAGAAGAAAGTAAATGTTCTCAAAATCCGAAAAAGAACATGGATCTTTGATCCTATTCAACCTTAAAACATTTTTTTGAGCCTTATATCCTTTTTTCATGACCCCCAACCATTAGCCACGTTACAAGCCTCAAAAAGTCCACTCTGATCAATGAATGATTGCTACTTTTTCATCAACTTCATTTTGAGACAAAAAGTTTGTGCTCTTCTAGTTTTTAATTGATTGCTCCTCTTTAAAAAAAATCCAAAAAAAGAATGAAAAAAGAAAAAATAAGGCCTGTTAGGCTGAAAACCCTCATAGGCAGTCTAGGCAAAAGCTTGGGCAAGATCTACATGGGGCAAAAATTTTCTTTCAAGGGCCTTATTCTAGAGCATCTCCATTATTGGATGCCCTACACTGGGGCAACATCATTCTCAAGTTTTCCATATCAAGTGCCCTACATTGGGGCAGTTTCATTCTGGGAACCCTACATTGGGGCACTTCATCCTCAAGGAAACTACTGGGGGCAATTTTGTTCTTATGAATATCGAGACAATCGCCATGATCAAATCAATCCAAACTGGGGCAATGCCCTTCTGATCCTCATATCACCTCTTGTACATCTTGCTTCATTTCTGTTCTTTTGAATACTATTTGAGTTGTCAAACTTCTAATACCAATCGAGAGGCTGTTCAGGCAATAATATTTGAATACCCGCCGCGTGTTACCTTCTCATCCTTACAAAGTTTAATGAATTTTTATAAAATGCAATTTCTACTAATTCAATTGTTTAATTATGTCATGTTAGCACAATGAATATAAAACTTAGGCTAAATTAGTTTTTGGTCCCTTAAGTTATTTTTTATTTTCATTTTAGTCCCTCAACTTTAAAAAGATTCATTGATATCATTCCCATCCGTGATGACGTTAACAACATCCTACATTGAAGGACCAAAATGAAGCTACTTAACACTTTGAGGGACCAAAATGAAACTATTTAAAACATAAAAGAAGCACTTCAACTATTGTTAACGGTCACGTATGATGCTTTTAACGTTGTCATATACTATTTGAGATCATTTATGTAGAAGGAGACTCTGTGATGACTACCACAAAACCCAAATTGTGAAAGAAAGAAAAAACCAGTCTCCATTCGTGATGAAGGTAACCACCAAAAAGAAGGGAAAAAAACCACTGCCAATCGACCATAAACGAGCAACCACCGTGGAAGCCTCCACAAATTTGGCAGAGGTAACACGCGGCGGTTCTGGCTCGGGACGACGGTGCAACTCGCGGAGCTCAAGGGTAGCGTGGAGGAGGAGTGGATGAATGAGGGTAAAAGGTTGATTCTTGAACCCAGAACCAACACCAACCAAAAACCAATTTCGGGTTTGCTGGTGATGGCGTAGCCGATGACGAGGATGTCATTGAAGCGGACCCTGTGGAGGTGGCGGCGCATGCGAATGGTGTGGAGGAAGTCGAGGGTTGAGGTTGGCGTCGGAGAGGAAGTAGAAGATGGCGGTGAAGGTGATGTGGGTGTGGTTGAAACCGGGTTGGCGGCGGACGAAGGTTCAGAGGGAGAAACAAAAATGGTTTAGTGGGACGAAAAGTTACATAAAAGGATGAGAAGATGGGAGATGGGCCATGGGAGAGGAGGATCAGGGGGAGAAACGAAAAAAATAAAATAAAATCAGGTGTGGGGAAGTCTATGATAGTATCATGTGAAACTTTTAAATCAATGGTAATAGTTGGTCTCTCATCGTGAGAGACGTGACAAAGTCTCTCATGGTAGAACTCACCATACTTTTAAAAGGTTTGATTTTTCATATATGTTTGGTTTCATGTTGCCTCTCAAACTAAGAGTTTGTTTGTGAGTTGGAAAGGGAAGATTGGGAAAGAGTATGAGAAGGAAGGGATGGGGAAAGGGATGAGGAATAGAGGATAGCCTTAATAGTCCTAAAAAACTACTCCTTAATTCATTTTTTAATTCCTTAAATTGGGGGGTTTTAATTGCTTTATTAAGAAATGAATCAGGGAAGGTTTTGGAGAGCTTTGAAGATTATCCTCTCTTCCTCGTCTTTCTCCCTAAACCCTCCCCTTCCCCAGTGCATTGATGTTTTTTGTTTTCGGTGTCAGAGTTGTAATAATACTACTTCATTAATGATAATTTCGTAAATAAATTGAATTTTTTTGCTTTCTCTTTGTTTCTTCTCGCCACACAACAAAATTTAGGGAAGAGAGGCTTAATGTTTTCAAAACAATATTATCTACCAAATTTATTTTCTTCCTGTCTTTTGAAAATAGTTTTTAAAAAATCTGCTTTGAAAAATTGTTTCTTTAAAAATAATAAAACCAAACAAATCCTAAATTTCTAACTCTGTAGGATAAGGATTTAAGAATTTTCTTTTGTAATAAAAAAACTAATAAATTAAGTCCACTATAGGCAACTATAGTATTATATGGAGTATCGGTTCGATCCTTAGAATTAACCTCGTCCCTTTCGTATAATGATTTGAAAAATATTAACGAGTATTCTTAGGGTGGGTTAAGGAACCAAAAAAAAAAAGATTTTATTGGAAAGTGATGTATTTAATATTTTGAGAAGATAAACACTTGTTTTTCTAATAAAATCTTGCTATTTTTTTGGTTTCTTAATTAGTATCTCAAGGATACTGGTTAGCAAGACCCTAATGATTTTATGGGGAAAATGTTGGCCATTAAATTATATTTATCCTAAGTAGGCTAGCTAAATTAAGGAGATTTTTGTGGTAGGAAGAAAATTAAATAATTAAAATTCTATATATTTAGTACACTTACGAATTTAAAAAGGGATTTGTTAATGTACACCCATCCATTTTTTAGCATGTGTACGTTAGCAATTTATAACTAAAAAAATTGTAAAAAACACCTAAAGGTGTAACGTACACCTACCAATTTTTTAGAATGAGCACATTAGCAAAGTTATAATTGAAAAATTGTCAAATACATTTGAAAATGTAGCTTATTAACGTACACCTTCTAAAAATGAGTGAGTGTACGATAACAAATCCCATTAAAAAATACTTATTTCACAAGCTCATGGAGCTTCACGTCCAGGCCCACCGTTTCAATTGGCAAAATAATCTCTTTATTATTTATTTCCTACAATAATAAAAAATAAGTGAAAATTATTATTAAATTAACTAAAAATATATAAAATAAACTAAAATACGTAAAACACTATTAAAAACCTCAATTACCTAAACTTAGGGACAAAACTCAATCAATTAGCACAATTGGGAGTAAAAATCCCTCCAAAAAGCGCACAAAAATCACATAATCTAGACGATTATTACACTCTCAAACCTAAGACTTTGCTTGTCCCTAAGCAAAAAGACAAAGACCAAACAAACATTGACTCAAGGGACACCCACAACTTAACAATAACAACGCAATGCATCACCCCATCATGTAAGAGATCCTAAAACAAAAGAATCACCTTATAACAAGTTCACATCCAAGAATATTCCAAAGAAGAAATCATAACAATGGTGATCCAATATCACTCAAATTCACACATCAAAACCATGCAACTTCAAGTTTGATTTTCATCTCAATCATTCATCCACAATTCACAACATGCATAAATCAAAGGGACTTTATTTAGAATGTAATGTGGCCAAGGTAAATGAGAAGGATAAGAAAAGATAAACAAACTAGCACCAAAGGAAATAGGAGAGCAACAATTACTTTTAAAGAACCATGCATTGCATACAACCCTTTTCCCACTTCTTTCTTTTTTACTTCCTTCACCTTCTTTTCTTTCAAAGCACCATTTTATTTTTTCAAGTATTTCATACCATTTTTCATATTCCTTCATTTTGCATTTCTTTTTTTTTTCTTCTTTTTGATAACCACCCATTCCTTTCACCAACATATAAGTACAAAATATTCCCCCCACACTTATGTCAAACCCACACACAATAATTCAACGCTCTCCTATGCACTAAGGTTTGGGTAGAAACACTGTTTTTAAAGTTAAGGCTTATGGGTAAAACAAATAAAGATTTACATTAAAAGCTCAAATGGGCTAAGCAAAGGGGAAAATTCAAGGTTGGTTATTTGGCCAAAGTGGCTACATGAAAAACGACCCAAATCATTTTTATAACATGAATGTTAATCATGAACTTTAAACAAGAACCAAGCAAACTTAAGAGCATGAATTTCAATGGTGCACTCACAAGAAAAAAATTTGACAATTATAGGCCCAAATGACTAGCAAGGGTAAAGTTAAGCAATCCACTTAATTCTCACCAAAATTTTATAGACATGAATTTCAATCAACAAGGTTTAACACAATGCACCAAAGTTATGAAATCCAGTCAAGAACAAACTCAAATAACAAACTAAACCACAAGTGTCATCTTCACATCAAAGGAAAACAAACATGGTGGGTACATAATACAATGAAATTGCCAAGAATGGGGTTCTACACAGGCATGCTTATTAGTTTTTTCTTTTTCATAGAGGAGTACAGACCTTAACTTGCACACACTAAAAAAAAACTCAAAAATATAACAGCACACAAACAACGACAAAATAAAAATAAAATAAAGCAAAAGAAAAGAAAACTCCATTATCTTGCGCTTCCAAAATTTGGTCCAAACTTGAGGTCACCATCATTAGTGCCTCCTATCCTTCCTTTTTGTCATGAGATACCATGAAGCACAACTAAATATATATCTCAAAACAGAGAAAACATTAGCACAAGATAGGCAAGTCATAAAAGAAAAAATAACTAAATATATATCTGAATCAATTTTTTTCTATTTTCTAAATTTTAAAATTTTTCTTCTTTTTATTTATTTATTTATTTTTCAACAGAAACTAACAAGTTAACAAAACTAAAAACAAACAAACAAACAGTTTTTTTTTCTTTTTTATAAAAAAACTAAAATAACAAATTAACAAAGAAAAGAAAAACTAAACTAAACTACTACTTGGGATGTCTCCCAAAAAAATTCATGTTATAGGACTTAGTGAGATTGCTCACCCTCCTTAGAAGGCGAGTGAAGGGTAATGTTAACCCTGTTCCTGTTCAAATCACCCGCAAAAGTACAATTTCAACCTTTGGCCATTAACTTTAAAATTTCTTTCAAGCATTTGGCTCTGCAATCTCAATTGCACCATAGGGACTCACTTCCTTAACAACAAAAGGACTCGACCATCCCGACTTTAACCTTCCAGGGAAAAGTCTTAGTCTAGAATTATACAATAACACTTGTTGTCCTGGTTCAAATTCTTTCACAATTATTTTTTTATCATGCCATCTCTTGGCTCTTTCTTTATATATTTTAGAACTCCCATAGGCTTGCAACCTAAACTCTTCCAACTCATCTAACTGTAGTAACCTTTTCTCACCCGCAGTTTTCAAATCTAAATTGAGCAGCTTCACTGCCCAATAAGCTTTATGTTTCAACTCAACTGGAAGATGGCATGATTTTCCATACACTAACTAATATGGAGACATTCCAATTGGATTTTTAAAAGCTATCCTGTATGCCCAAAGCACATCATCCAATTTTCTAGCCCAATCTTTCCATGAGGAACCTACCACTTTTTCTAGGATACTCTTCAGCTCTCTATTTGAAATTTCAACCTATCCACTAGTTTGTGGATGGTAGGGGTAGCTATCCTATGATTCACACCATATTTACTCAGTAATGATTCAAATTGTTTATTGCAAAAGTGTGACCCCCCATCACTTATCACAGCTCTAGGCACGCCAAACCTTGTAAAAATGTGTTTCTTAAGGAAATAAATCACAACCTTGGCATCATTGGTTGGTAATACTATAACCTCTGCCCACTTGGAGACATAATCTACAACAACCAAAATATATTTATTAGAGAAAGATGATGGGAATGGTCCCATAAAGTCAATCCCCCAAACATCAAAAATTTCATCCTCCAAGATGGATTTTAGAGGCATTTCATTCCTCTTAGAAATGTTCGCTACTCTTTGACATCTATCACATTTTTCAACAAAATTGTGGGCATCTTTAAACAAAGTAGGCCAATAAAAGCCACACTACAAGACCTTAGCGGCAGTTCTTTTGCCACTATAATGGCCACCATATTCAGACCTATGACAGTGCCACAAATTTTTTTCAAATTCATCATCAGGGACACATCTCCTAATGGTCCAATCAGCACATATTTTAAACAACAACGGTTCATCCCTCTCATAAAATTTAGCATCATGAAAAAACTTTTTCTTTTGCTCCCAACTTAAATCAAGAGGGACAATACCTACAGCCTTATAATTTGCAAAATCAACAAACCAAGGGAAAGAATTTACCATCCTCAATTTTTCATCAGGAAACTCCTCCGAAATGGAAGGAATGTCCTTGTCCCCCTCAATTTGGACAAGTCTAGAGAGATGATCTGCCACAACATTTTTCTTTCCTTGCTTGTCTCTTATCTCCAAATCAAATTCTTGGAGAAGCAATATCCACCTAATCAATCGTGGCTTAGCATCCTGGTTAGCAAACAAATACCTCAAGGAAGAGTGATCAGTGTAAACAATGACTTTAAACCTAACATGGTAGGATCTAAATTTGTCAAAAGCATACACAATAGCAAGTAACTCTTTTTCAGTTGTGGCATAATTTTTCTGAGCATCATTCAACACACGACTTGCATAATAAATCACATACAAAAGTTTATTTTTTCTTTGTCCTAACACCGCACCTACAGCATAGTCACTCGCATCACACATAATTTCAAAAGGTAAACTCCAATCAGGAGCAACCATCACAGGTGCAGAAATTAGTTTTTATTTTATTTTATTAAAAGCATCCAGACATGCATCATCAAACACAAAATTTGCCTCTTTTTCCAAAAGGTTTGTCAAGGGCTTAGTAATTTTAGAAAAATCTCCTATAAACCGCCTATAAAAACTAGCATGCCCAAGAAAACTTCTTATCCCTTTCACATTAACTGGTGGTGCTAACTTCTCAATTACATCCACCTTTGCTCTATCCACCTCAATTCCTTTTGCAGAAATTTGATAACCAAGAACTATACCTTCTCTTACCATAAAATGACATTTTTCCCAGTTAAGAACAAGGTTAGTTTCTTGGCATCTTTTTAAAACCAAAACAAGGTTGGATAGGCAAATATCAAATGAAGATCCAAACACAGAAAAATCATCCATAAAAATTTCTATGCATTTTTCAATTAAATAAAAAAAGATTGAGAACATGCACCTTTGAAATGTGGCGGGTGCATTACACAACCCGAAAGGCATACGCCTATAGGCAAAAACCCTAAATGGCCAAGTAAAGGCTGTTTTTTCTTGATCTTCTGGGGCTACTGCAATTTGATTGTAACCCGAGTACTCATCCAGAAAGCAATAGTACTCGTGCCTCGCCAACCTCTCTATCATCTGGTCAATGAACGACAACGGAAAATGATCTTTCCTTGTAGCTTGATTAAGCTTCCGGTAGTTAATACACATCCTCCAACCAGTGACTTGTCTTATAGGAATCAACTCATTGTTTTCATTCATCATCAGTCATACCACCTTTCTTGGGAACCACCTGAACCGGGCTCACCCATTCACTGTCAGAAATGGGATAAATTATAACTGAACAACTTTATCATTTCTTTCCTCACCACTTCCTTCATAGTGGGATTGAGCCTCCTTTGATGTTGAACCACTGGTTTAAAGTCCTCATCCATAAATACTTTATGCATGCAGAATGTAGGACTGATCCCCTTCAAATCACTGATGTTCCAACCAATGGCTGACTTATGATCCCTTAAAACTCTAAGTAATTTGTCTTCCTCACTTTCTGACAACTCCACATTCACAATAACTGGATTCTTCTTTTTCTCATTCAGAAAAGCATATTTCAGATTTGAAGGCAATGGTTTCAGCTCCATGGGTGGCTCCTCTTTCACTACCTCTTCCTCTTTTTCCAATTCTTGTAATTTTTTATTTGAAAAAGAGGTAGATTCCAATAGCTCCAATTGGTAGATACACTCCACTACATCAGAATTGGCTTCCTCATGCACCTCCTTAATCTCTTTCTCATCATCAAAGTTGCTTCCAAGGGACTTTCTGCAGCACTTTTTTCAAATTCCTCTAGGACCAAGGAATCTAAAGCTTCAACCCGGAAACAACAATCAGAATCTTGAGCATGCTTCACTACATCTTTGATTGAGAAAACTACTTTTTCATCTTCTACTCTTAAAATCAGTTCACTTTTCTACACATCAATTAAAGCACGACCTGTAGCCAAAAATGGCCTACCAAGGATAAGAGGAACTTTAACATCCTCTTCCATATCTAGCACTACAAAATCTACAGGGAAGATAAATTTATCAATCTTAACAAGCAAATCTTCCACAATACCATAAGGATATTTTACCAAACGATCTGCCAACTGAAGAGACATCATAGTAGGCTTCATTGTACCAATTCCCAGCCTTTTAAAAATTGACAAAGGCAACTGTCGCGACCGTCCCGTCCGGGAGCCGCGAAAAGGGATAAAAAGTCAGAGGAGTCGCCACCAATATTTTATTTAGGAAAAAAACATTGGAAAAACCATTTATTTTAAGGAAAACCGGTCTAAAAAAGAGAGAGAGAGAGAGAGATGAGTCCGGGAGTCGGTTACGAGTAGGGAAGGTGTTAGCACCCCACATCGCCCGTTTAAAAACGGTACCTCAAGTTAATTGTGCAAAAAACATTTTAACAACCTTTTAAATATTTATTTTATCCCACAAATTATTTACAAGAAAGAATTATTTTTAACTTTTAATATTTTATTATTTTTTATTTTTTTAAATTTATTGTTTATAAAAAAACTAAATGAGGTTGAACATGGCACATGAGTCCACAGGGTAACCTCAAATCTAAGGGACTGAACATGGCACCGTGTCCATAGAGCATCCCTAAAAATAGAAAAGTTTAATTATTTTGATTAATTATTTTAACATAAAAGGAGACACAAAAAAAGGAAAATTTAGTTTTGGCCCGACAAGATGATTTATCTTGCTCCTATGTATTCCCGGGTGTGATGGGAAACTCAAAGCCACGTAGTTCTTTTGAAAAAAAATTGATTGGTTGGTTGATTTTAATTTTGATAAAGATTTTGATTTATTTATTTTATTTTAAAAAGATTTTATTTCAGAATAAATTCACTTTTGCATAGAGTCCAAGATAGCAGTGATATACGATAAACCCTCACAACTCATACGACACTTGAGGATGAATAAGCCCATACATCAACGTCGTAGATTGTTGCGTGAATTCAAAAGATATTTTTTATGTTCCTTGAAGATGCGTTTTTCTTTATGAGACATGAATACAAATTTGACCCAATTCTGGAAAGCCCATGATCAGAAAAATCCTTTTTTGTTTTTTTTTGGTGTTATTGGAAAAAAATAGGTGGCTAAAAAAATGATATAACCCACATATTATGAGTCCAACAAAGGAGGCCCAAATTCAAATAATATAAGAGAATAGAAAAAAAAATAAAAAATAAGAAAGTAAAGTAAAACAAATAAAAAGAGCAATCAGAAGAGAGAAGTTTAAAACTTCTTCACCGTTACCCACGCACCACAAGCAGAGAAGGAAAGAATGGCTGCAGTGAGGAAGGTCGGGCGAATCGGCGGAGGGAGGCGGCGACTCGTGGTATGCGGCGGTTCGATGAGGGCGCGGGTCACAGATGCGAGTCTGAGCCACGCGGGCCTGGCGGAATCGCTGCGGAGCAGCGTCTTGAGAGCTCCGCGGCGGCGGCTATCGCACGGCACGGCTGAGCACGGTGGAACGAGATCTGCAACTACCACAGTGGAACAACGGCGACTGGTCCGAGCAGGAAAGGAAGTACTCGACCCCGTTGCTGGCTCCAGATCCAGACTCGAGGCGGTGATGGGGTGATGGAACAAGGGCAGCATCGCGGTTCTGGTCTGTGAATGGCAGTGACAGACGCGGAGCGACGCAGCAGTCGCGCGTCTAGTGCGGATTCATGGAGGCTGGGTTCTGTTTGGTCCCGAACGGTGGACGCACGGCGGCGGGTGGCAAGCCAATGGTGGTTCCGACCGGATCTGGAATGTGAAGTGTGGGGATTTTCTGTTTTTGTTTTGTTAAGAGGAGGAGGAAGAGTTGAAGTTAAGAGGAAGAAGGAAGTGTGGGGCATTTCTGTTTTTGTTTTGTTGAGAGGTGGAGGAAGAGTTGAAGAATAAGAAGAATGGGAGGAAGGAGATGATGCAGGGAGGGAGAAGGAGTAACAGAGAACGAAAGAAAGAAAGAAAGAAAGAAAGAAAGAGGTTTTTTTCGATCTTTTCTTATTTGATATCAGAGAGTATTTTTTGCTGTCTTCCCCCCTTTTCTGTGTTGTTGCTGCTCTCTTTTTATATAGGAAGATCTCATCTACTTTCACCTTGGGACCAGATGATTTTTGTGTGTTCAGAAGCTCAACTTCCTCTAGTCCATTTTCAATTTCTATTTATGTTTCTTCTTCCTCTGATCTAGGCATGAACCCTTCCCTAAGCTCTGGAAAATTACCCAATATGGTGTTTGATGACTTGAGCCTTGTGGGGAACTGTTCTGGTGGTTGGACTAGCTTCCCAATGACTTGCTTTTCTGGTTAAGCTCAAGAAAAACTTGGGAGTATGTTGGTTAAAGAAAAAAAATTGAAGGAGAAAGATCATTATGGGGATTGTGTTTGTTGGGAAGAAAAAATGAAAAAGATTTCTGACAAATCCTATCTATTTATATTTTATTATTATTATTATTATTTTTTAATCAGAAACCAAATGTATTGATTTGTTTAAGTTAGCTTGTTAAAAGGAACCGGACAAAATTAGGTGTTCACAGCTGCCCCTCTTTACTTGTTTCTTAGTAGATACGTAGTTAATCGATTATCGTTATAAGAAACTAGTAAAGACAAGAACTCCAATTTTTGTCCGGGGTACACTGACAAGCAAATGACCTGTGTCTACAAACCGATTTCCTGTAAAGAACCCGCGGGTTAGATTGCCCACTGAGATTTACACATAAAAGCTTGCGGGGTGAATTGCCCATCATAAGCCCGAACAAAAGATAAAGAGCTTACGGTGTGGATTGCCCTTCAGAAGCTCGAACAGAGAGATAAATGAGAGCTTACGGGGTGGATTGTCAGTTAGAAGCTCGAACAGAAAGATAAATGAGCTTACGGGGTGGATTGCCCGTCATAAGCTCAAACAAAAGATAAAAAAAAGTGCATACAAGGTGGATTTCCCGTCAGAAGCCCGAATAGCAAGGTAAAAGAGCTTACGGGGTAGATTACCCGTCAGAAGCCCGAATAGCAAGGTAAAAGAGCTTACGGGGTAGATTACCCGTCAGAAGCTCGAACATAAAGATAAATGAGAGCTTATGGGGTGGATTGCCCGTCAGAAGCTCGAACTGAAAGATAAAAGAGCTTACGGAGTGGATTGCCCGTCAGAAGCTCGAACTGAAAGATAAAAGAGCCTACGGGGTGGACTGCCCGTCAGAAACTCGAGCATAAAGATAAAAGAGCTTGCGGGTTGGATTGCCCGTCAGACTCGAACAAAAAGATAAATGAGCTCACGGGGTGGATTGCCCGTCTGGAACTCGAGCATAAAGATAAAAGAGCTTACGGGTTGGATTGCCCGTCAGACTCGAACAGAAAGATAAATGAGTTCACGGGGTGGATTGCCCGTCTGAAGCTCGAACTGAAAGATAAAAGAGCTTACGGGGTGGATTGCCCGTCTGAAGCTCGAACGGATATATAAAAGAGCTTACGGGGTGGATTGCCCGTCTGAAGCTCGAACAGATAGATAAAACTCAAATAACTAACTTCCAATTCACAGAATGAATGATGATGATGAGAACCCTTATTAATTTTGAGCATGATGCAAAAGATTGATGATAAATTAATTCTTCTTTGCTGTTTCTTTTTCATTATCGGATCCTTGACCCCTTAAAAGCGTTGATCACAGTCAGTCTTGAGGATGAACTAAAAGAAGGCCCAGTCTTATCAAGGAAAGATATCTTGTACTCTTGTTTTCTGATGGTAGACGTCTTTGATGATAATTATCCCAGTGGTTGATCTTTAATATTCCTTCCTCTCTTCAGTGCCCTTTATAGGGGAAGCATCGTGCCCCCCATGACCTTTCGAGGCTTTCTAAGGAATTCTAACTGCTTAAAGAAAACCGATACTTGTTTCACATTTCAGTATATACTTATCAGGATGAATGCACACACACAAATGACAAAAGTTAGGAGAAAAGGACAAAGGTAGCGAAATAAGATAAAGGAAGTCATTGTCATTATATTTGGATTGAAAAAGGTGTACAAAGCATAAATTGCAGAACATTACGGAGTAGAACCGCATCTCCTCAGGTGATGTCTCTATCAATGACTAATGTTAGTATCCCTCATACAATCTTGATTGCTCATTAACTGGTTTCAGAGATGTTGTTTGCCCCAGTTTCATACATACAACCTACTGACTGCCCCAGTTCATCGACTTGACGAGACTTCCATTGTTATATTTTTTATTTTTTGAACCCTAAATTTTGCCTAGACCGCCTTTTCAAGTTTTCAGCCTAGCGGGTTGCTCTAACTTTTGCCTAGACTGTCTTTTCAGATTTTTAGTCTAGCGAGCTTTTCTTTTTCATTTTTCACTTTTTATTTTCTTTTCTTCTTCCTCTTGGGAAGTGTGTTCAAGCATAATACTTTTTGACTGCATATGAGTTTACAGGGAGTGGAAGATCTTCCCCATCCATCCTGGTGAGAATTAAAGCCCCTCCAGAGAATGCCTTTTTCACTACATAAGGTCCGTCATAGTTCGGGGTCCACTTCCCTCGATGATCCTTTTGGATTGGTAGGATCTTTTTGAGCACTAGATCACCTTCCCGAAACTGTCGCGGGCGTACCTTCTTCTCATAAGCTCTCATCAACCTTCTATGGTATGATTGACCGTGACACAATGCCCCTGATCTCTTCTCTTCGATAAGGTTCAATTGGTCTAGTCGATCCTGAACCCACTCAGCTTCTTCCAGTTCTGCTTCTCTCAGGACCCTTAATGAGGGGATCTCTACTTCAATCGGGAGCACTGCCTCCATCCCTTACACTAAAGAATATGGTGTTGCCCTTGTCGAGGTGCGAATAGAGGTACGATAGTCGTGCAAAGCAAAAGGTAACATCTCGTGCCAATCCTTATACGTCACCACCATCTTTTGGACAATCTTCTTGATATTTTTATTAGCGGCCTCAACTGCCCCGTTCATCTTTGGGCGGTACGGAGAGGAATTATCATGCTTTATCTTGAAATTTTCGTACATCTCCTTCATCATCTTATTGTTCAAATTGGTCACATTATCAGTGATAATCTCACTCGACAACCCATAACAACAAATGAGCTCTCTTTTGACAAATTTGATCACGACATTCCTGGTCACATTGGAATATGATGCAGCCTCAACCCATTTGGTGAAATAATCGATGGCAACAAGAATAAAGCAACGTCCATTTGAGGCTTTTGGTTCGATAGGCCCGATCACATCCATTCCCCACATTGAGAACGGCCAGGGTGCCGACATGACATTCAAGGGAGCTGGCGGCGCATGAACCTTATCAGCATATATTTGACACTTATGGCACTTCTTCACATAATTAAAGCAATCAGCCTCCATTGTCAACCAATATTGGCCAGTCCTCAAGATTTTCCTGGCCATTGCATGATCGCTCGCGTGTGTTCCAAAAGATCCTTCGTGTACCTCCTCAATTATCTATTTAGCTTCCTTTGCGTCAACGCACCTCAACAACACCATGTCATGATTTCTTTTGTAGAGAATATCTCCATCTAAATAGAAACCCATTGCAAGTCTTCTTAGAGTTCTTTTGTCATTTTCTGAAGCACCCGAGGGTATTCCCTTCTTTGGATGAAGCATTTGATGTCATGGTACCACGGTTTTGATCGACTCTTCCTCTATCACTTGACAATATGCAGGATGATTACGACTTTCCATTTTGATGAGTGGTAGGTTCCTTTCGTCACTTACTTTGAACATTGAGGACAAGGTAGACAGCGCGTCAGCTAATTGGTTATCTTCTCGGGGAATATGATGAAATGTGACTTCATCAAACTGCTCGATCAAGCTTTTGATGTAATCATGGTACGGAATTAACTTGGCATCTCGGTTTTCCCATTCCCCTCTTAGCTGGTGGATGACTAATGCAGAGTCCCCATATACCTCCAGTATCCTTGCCTTTGCCTCTATTGCTGCCAAAATCCCTAGTGCACAAGCTTCGTATTCGGCTATGTTGTTTGTGCAATCGAAGCAGAGCCTCGCAGTGACAGGGAAATAATCATTTTCTGGTGAGATTAAGATTGCCCCGATTCCGTGTCCCAATGCATTAGAAGCTTCGTCAAATAACAAGGTCCACATTTCTTTTTTTGGTGGTTGCTCGCGATCAAACAAAGCCATTATATCTTCATCTGGAAAATCACATTGCATCGATCCATAATCTTCTACCGGATGATTGGCTAGATATTCTGCAAGAGCACTCCCTTTTATTGCTTTCTGGGTGACATGGACAATGTCATATTCTGATAGTAGGACTTGCCAGCGAGCAATTCTTCCAGTCAGAGCAGGCTTATCAAGGATATACTTGATCAGATCCATTTTGGACACCAACCAGGTAGTGTAACACAACATGTAATGCCTCAAACGGCGAGCCGCCCAAGCCAAGGCACAGCAAGTACGTTCTAGCAGTGAGTAGTTGGCTTCACAACTGGTGAACTTCTTACTTAGGTAATAGATGGCATGTTCCTTTCTTCTCGACTCATCGTACTGCCCCAGTACGCAACCCATAAATCCATCTAGTACAGTCAAATACATGATGAGAGGTCTTCCCGACACTAGGGGAACCAAGACTGGAGGCTCCTATAGGTATTGTTTGATCTTCTCAAAGGCTTTTTGACAATCTTCATTCCATGTTACAGCCTGATTTTTGCGCAGCAATTTAAAGATTGGCTCGCATGTCACTGTTAATTGGGAAATGAACCTGGCAATGTAATTCAATCTTCCTAAAAACCCACGAACTTCTTTCTCTGTTTTAGGTGCTGGCATGTCGATGATTGCTCGAACCTTTTCAGGATCAACCTCTATTCCTCTTTGACTAACAATGTACCCCAGAAGCTTGCCCGATTTCACTCCAAAAGTACATTTGGCTGGATTCGATCGGAGCTTAAACTTTCTTAACCGCTCAAAAAGTTTCCGCAGATTATCAACATGGTCATCTTCGGACCTGGACTTGGCGATCATGTCATCTACATAAACTTCTATCTCCTTATGCATTATGTCATGGAATAAAGCCACCATAGCCCGCTGATATGTTGCCCCGGCATTTTTCAAGCCAAAGGTCATAACCTTATAGCAAAAGGTTCCCTATAAAGTGACAAACGTAGTTTTCTCCATATCTTTAGGTGCCATCTTGATCTGATTATATCCCGAGAATCCGTCCATGAAAGAGAATAATGCATGTTGAGCAGTATTATCTACAAGAACATCAATTTGAGGCAGAGGAAAGTCATCTTTTGGGCTAGCTCTGTTCAGATCTCGATAGTCAACACACATTCGAACTTTTCCATCTTTCTTGGGAACAGGAACGACGTTAGCAACCCATTGAGGGTACTTTACAACTTCTAGGAAACCTGTATCCAGTTGTTTCTTGACCTCCTCCTTGATCTTTAAAGACATTTCTGCTTTCATCCTTCGTAGCTTCTGCTTTACTGGAGGACACTCTGGCTTTAATGGCAATTTGTGTTCTGCTACACTGGGGTCTAACCCTGGTATGTCTTGGTACGACCATGCGAAAACATCTTTATAATCCATCAACAACCTGATCAACCTATTCCGCTCATTCTCTTTCAGGGAAAGGCCAATCTTGACCTCTTTTTTATCATCTTTGGTTCCCAAATTGATTAGTTCACTCGGCTCTTCATGGGGCCGAATTTCCCTGGCTTATTGTTCCACCAATCTCAAAAGTTCAGGGGGAACTTCCCCGTCATCATCAACAACCTCCTCAGCATGATCAACGGAATAGTCAAAATTGTAGGATAAGTTACTAACACTGTCGTTTTCAAGAGAGTCACTTTTAGATCTGCATTTTGGTAATTATCCGGGAAAGATGAATGAATAAAGGTTAAAGACGAGAGACTGAATTTATTGGTGAGGAATGGTGAACAAAAACGAAAGTAAAAAAGAGTGATAACAACACAAAGTTACTGAATGCATGCATTTATTGATAATTCATACTGAAACAGAAACAAGTAAGCCCATTACAACAAAATTCCTAAGTCTTGGGCAGAGCTAAAGGATAAGCATTACAAAATTACTTTAAAAGGGACTCTATGGTCTTGGGGAACTCAATGATCTCCCAATTGTTGAGCTCAGATCCGGAGAGCATGGATACACCAGATTGAGACCATGATCGGCAGGGATAATCATCTTCAATAGCCGCTTTACTCGGTCCAGGAATGCTAACCTTACGCTTCTGGAGGATCTGTTGAATGTCACAGATGGGAACCCTTTCAGCCTCGTATTCACGATTTTCCAGCCGAGCCAACCTCTTTCTTTTCTTCTCTTCTATAACCCTCATCTTGTCGGCCTTGGTGGGTTTGTATCCCAATCCAAACCTGTCCTTGTTCTCAGTGAGCATGAGAATGTCAACAACACCTTGGCCGTTCTTCCCCAAACCGCTTCCAGGTCAGTATCCTCCTTCGAGCATAACCTTGGCCATCATGATGGATGCTTTAGATGATCGAGGTTTCAAGAGTGGAACACTATCCCCAACATAGGTGGTATTGGAAATTTCAAGTGACTGGAAGGCAGTCTCGAGAGCTTCCTTGGCAGCTTCAATATAAGGGGTTGTTGATGGCTTGCTTACTAACAGATCCTCCTCTCCAGAAACAATTATCAACTTACGATCAACAATGAACTTCACCTTCTGATGCAATGTGGAAGGTACAGCTCCAGACGAATGGATCCATGGTCGTCCTAGGAGACAACTATAAGTTGGTGTGATGTCCATTACCTGGAAGAGTACTTCAAAGGTGCAAGGGCCAATCTGATTGGGCAATTCAATTTCTCCCATGACTTCCCTTCGGGTGCCATCGAAAGCTCTTACAATCATTGTGCTTGGCTTCATATGAGTTCCATCGAAAGGCAACTTTGCTAGTGTCGACTTTGGCATTACATTCAAAGAAGATCCATTATCAATGAGAACCCTAGCCATGACATGATCTCGACACTTCACAGAAATATGCAATGCCTTGTTGTGCCCCATACCTTCAGCCGGTATTTCATCATCGGTGAAAGTGACATAATTATCTGCAACTATGTTACCTACAATGTTACCGAGCTTATCAACTGTGATGTCATGGGAAACCTGAGCTTGATTCAACACCTTCATCAGTACTCTCCTGTGTGGCTCAGAGTTCATCAATAGAGACAAAAGAGATATCCGAGCCGAAGTACGATTTAACTGATCCACACCCCTATATTCACTCTGCTTGATGGACTTCAAGAATTCACCTACTTCTTCATCAGATACACCCTTTTTATTCTCACACCCGTTTGCTTCCTTGTCATCTAGAATTTCTTCCATCTTCTCTTTCCCTTTGTGATCCTTTCCTTCCTTTTCTATTTCCACCCTTCGCAATGCCTCCGGAGTGTAAATGCGACCACTCCTAGTCATTCCACCAATTCCTGAAATGTTGGTAACCACAGTAGTCCCATCGGAAGGATTGGGTTGGACCTGCATCTCATATTTCCAGGGTACCGCTTTGGTGTCCTTGTAAGGGCTTTGACTTGGAACTCGGATGACGATTGGTGTTGGCCCACTTGGAACCGGCAAAGGTTTCTTCTCGATATAGTATATCACCACTGGTTTCGAAGTGACTTGCTCAGGAACTGGTTGAGGATTAACCACAACAGTAAAAGGGGTTATCTTAATTGGGGTTGGGGAAATTGTAGATTCAATAACCATATTAATGGCATACTCATTTGATTCACAACCAATTAAGATAAACTTCATATCTATTAATTGCTGCACAACCTGCCAAAACTCCGAACAGTCTTCAATCGAATGCCCCATGTTCCCATCAAAGTCACACCTTATCTCTCCATCGAGAGCTTTTTCTTCCGTGATCGGGATTTGGATCGATCCATATTTGCACATCTCTCTGAAAACAACTCTCATAGGAGTCTTAACATCGATCACTTTACTCTTGAGAGTGTGTTCCAAGAAACTCTCAATGGCATTGGCTCCCGAACCCCCATGATTTGGCATAGGACCCGTGCCACATTTGGAGCATCCTTCAAAGCTCAACCATTTGGCATTAATCGGATCTTGCACTTTAAACTTCAAAGCTTTACAACTCTCGGTGGAATGACCTGTGGCCCCATCGTGATATTCACATTGAGCATTTGGGTCGTACCACTTTGGATAAGGAGGGTCTATTGGTCTTGTCGGGACAGGAGTTCGCACAGATTTGCTCACAAGTTGGCGGAATAGTTCGATGTAGGTCATGGGTATTGGGTCAAAACGCACCGGCTTTCTTTTCCGAGTTATATGGTGGTCTTGTTTGGCTGGTGTTTGGGTTTTGGATTTAGAGGCTGGGACGATTTGAGGTGGCATGGTAGGGTGTGTTTGAGGTCGAGAAGGGTAAGATGGTCGGTGAAGGAGACATCTCGTGAGGGTTTGGAAATTACGAGGTTGCAGCGATGTATGGCAGGTTGGCTTGGTGATATGGAGGTGGTTGGTAATATAGGGCGTATTGGGCATGGAAGGCGGGTGTTTGGTTTGGTCTCCATTGGTTCGGTTTCTTATGTTCAAAGGTTATTGCATGTGCTTCTCCCTCCTTCTTTTTCACAAACGGGGCTTTCTTTGGGCCGTTCCCTACTGAAGTCTCGGCTATCTTGCCATTCCTCATTCCACTTTCAATTCTCTCGCAGATGATGACCATGTCAGAAAAATTTGATGACACACTCCCAATCATCCTATCATAGAAAGGCGACTGGAGTGTATCAATGAACATTGCTACGATTTCTTTCTCGGCTAAGGGAGGCTCCACCTGAGCAGCCAGTTCCCTCAATCGTTGCGCGTATTGTTTGAAAGTCTCTACATCCCTTTTTGACATATTTTGGAGTTGCATCCTATCGGGAGCCATGTCAACATTGTACTTGTACTGCTTCAGGATGCATCTGCTAGATCTTTGAAGGATCGGATGTGTGCCCGCTCGAGATGCGTATACCAATTTGAAGCTGCCCCGGTCAAACTGTCTTGGAAGAAGTGAATCAAGAGTTTATCATCTCGGGCATGTGATGCCATCTTCCTAACATACATGGTCAAATGGTTCTTGGGACAAGTGGTTCCCGATATTTGTCAAAATCGGACACCTTAAATTTCGGCGGAATTACAACATTTGGCACCGACAGAGTTCCGAGGCATCCCGAAGACCATAACTATTTACCCCTTCAATGGCCTGCAATCTTTCCTCTAGTACTTCCAGCTTTTCTTTAGATTGGGAATCCCCTCCCGACTGATTCACCGGAGCTTCTCCGTACATATTATGGGGAAATGAAAATGGCATGGAGGAGGAACCGAAGTTTGGCATCATTTGAGCCCCCTGGGGTCCATAATGTAGGGTGTATTGTGGGGGCCTTGGATTGACAGAAGGTGTCAGTATCGGGGTGTTACCATATGTAGGGTTGACATTTTGTGTTTGCGGTATTTCGACAGCATTGGTGGGAATTTGTGTCTGAGTGATGTGTTCAGAGTTCTGAATGCCATCTTGTGGACTGGGGGCTGTTGGTGGTACAAATCCATGAGGCAAACCGTATGGGGGATTGTTCAGGTCAAATTAAAAATGAGTTTGGTTGAGAGGCATTGATGAGCCTCTGTTTGACTGGTTTTATAACTAGTAAAGACCTTGGCTTTGTGCTAATTTTATATCATTTTTACCCAAATTAGACTTGATTGTCCTTAAGTAATATTTTGAGTCTGTAAATTGTTTTTTATGTTAATTTAGTTGATTTAGAGTGAATAAAGTATTTACTTTTATTTTCTATTTTCAGGTAAATAAAATAAAATAAATCTGGAGCCACTCGCCCCGCGAATGATCTCTCGCCCGATGTATTGCAACCATGAAAAAGTCAGAGACGATCACGGCTTGCCCGTGTTGAAGATCACAGCCGTGGCAATTCTGAAATTGAAGCGTTCGCCTCGCGAGCATTCCTTCGCCTCGCGAGTCTTGGAAGATCAGAAGCCATCACGGTTTGGGCGTGTTGAATGCCACGGGCGTAACAGTTGGAAGATGAAGAGTTCGCCTCGCGAAGGATGTGCTCGCCTCGCGAGAAGACAAAGAGTTGCAGACCTTTCATGTTTTTCGCCTCGCGAGAAGTGCTTCGCCTCGCGAGTACTCGACTCCGAAACGTGTATATAAGCGGTCTTAGGCGAAATGAAGAGAAGTGAGTCGAGAGTTAGCTTGATTTTGGCTAGTCTTTGATAGTCAGTAGTAGTAGTTTATTTTCCTTCCTTTTCTTTTATGTTTATTTTTGTAATGGAGAGTTAGTCTCCTAGATTAATCTACTGTAATTGGTTTCTGTTAACACTTGAGGTTCTGTATTCCATGATTAGTTGCTTTTCTCTTTTCAATGCCATCTTTGTATGTTTCATTTGTTATTTCAGTAATGTATGGTGTGGTATTGTTTCATCTCGGTGATGTAATGTTCCTATATATAATCGCGTTTGTTATTTCGCGTGTGTTCATTCATGTTCGTTTGTTCATGAGAGCTTAACCCCGTTTGTTATTTCGGGAATAGGAACGCATACATCCGTAGTAGCGGTTTTCGTTTGTTAATTGTTGCTACAACCGGGAGGGGATTAGTATCTCGCTTAGGATTTGCATGAACCAATGATAGTGGGAAACTGAAAACAGTAGGCTAATCGCTTTTGTTTATTTGCTAATTCCTTAAACTGCTTTGCTTCTTTTCTCTGTTTTTATTTTGTTTCCTTTATTTTATTTTAATCTCAAAACCCCCATTTCTGACTTTTACTAATTTTTCTGTTAATAATAACAACACCTAAAGAGTCCTTGAGAGACGATCCGAGTTGTCGCTCTATACTACATTATTTTTGTAAACGCTCGTTCTTTTTGGCGCGTGGCGACAGCGCGGTCAAAAATTGGCGCCGTTGCCGGGGACTCTTGTTTGTTGTTATTAGCAGAAAGTTACATTTAAAAAAAAAAAAAAAAAAAAACTTTTTGCTTTGCTAATTAGTTTTGTCTGCTTTGTCTGGTCTGTAAATTTTATTTTCCCCCATGGATAACTACATGTATGGGTATTTGCCTAATGTTTATCATGAACCACCACCTTGCATGTATTATCCTAATTTTGCTGGAAATTATGAGTATAGCAATGGTTTTGATATGACTGGAATGAATGCTTATCCTAGCCAACAGGTTAGAGATCAAGGCACCTTGGATGAGATTGCCTCTTTGATACAACAAATGGAAGAGAACAATCAACGGATGGCATACAATCTTGAAATTCAACAGAGGATAGAGGAAATGGAGGCAAGTAATCGTGAAGCCCAACAGAGGGACCAAGCTGAATCTCAAAAGTTGTGGGCTCTAATTGATCAAGTTACCTCCAACTCGGCTGCAATGTTAACTCCACAGCCACTTGAGGAACATAAGGATTCAGAGATTGTTCTTGCTGAATATATTTTTGATAATAATTCTGATGTTAATAATTCTGTTGATGAGGAATTATGTGTTGAATCCCCTGATTCTAATGATTGTTATTGTGATGGTACTGCTGCTTTGTGTATACACTGTTATGCAGGTTTATACTTGAAAGGAAACAAAGAAAATGAGGATCAGGAGGATCAAGAGGACATCTGCTCGACTGTGCTTGAGGATAAAGAAGAATCTTTGGTTTTAGATGCATGTGTTAAGAGTGATGGGGTGGATGAACCGTGTGCAGAAAGTCCAGACAATCAGATCTTTACTAACTCATTTTCTTTTACTACATGTACTAACTGTACTGACACTAACCCGTGTGCTGTTTGTGCTGGGTTTCTTGACTCTATTTTGCAGGATGATAATGAGAATGAAGCAGCACCGTTAACCATTTCTAACTGTTTACCATTTCCCCCTGAGGAACCAGTGATGGAGTTTAAACCCTTGGATTTTGCACCATGGCCAGTCCAAGCGGTTGAACCCCGATTCTATTGGGGAGATTTTATTGAGAAAGAGGTCATCTGTGACCCGAGAGGTAGTGAGAAGTCCGCCGCACTGGGCGAGGTTACTATGGTTGTCAAGTGCTCACCTCCGCATCAAAGCTGCAAGCTAGGAGACCATGGAACAAATTTCAGTCCTTTGGCTACCACGTGGGACTTATGCTACAAGCAGTGGGATCCTGGTGGAACCGCCTCTGAATGAGCTTTTCTTAACCCTTTCTCCTTTTTAATTTTCTTTTTCTTGCTTTATTTCTGTTTCGTTTTTAATAAAGCTCCTGAATAATTTGAGAAGCTCAGGAGTATTTGTGTGTTTGTGTCTTGTTTATGGCAAGTTTGATGGATTTGGTTAATTTTTGCATAGATGGATTGCATGTTATGTATTGACTGTTTACCCCTAGGATTTGAAATTTTTTTGAAAAGTGATTCCCATATGATTGAAAACTGAACTTTGAGATTTTATTATGATGGCATGATTTATGATAAGTTTGGGGTGATAGGAAGCACACACTAGGGATAGAATCTCAGTTAAACAATTTGCATAAATGTCCAGGTGAGGTTTTTGAGCCTCCAACATGTTTTAAACTGTGTGAAATCACTTTTGAGTTGCACTTTCCTGAGTTTGCTTGAATCTCTTTTTGGTTTGCATGATTATATGTTTGCTTCAGATGATTTAGGCATTTTCTTTGTAAATAGCTACTTGGCCTAAAATAACCATTTCCTGATGCATGTTCCCTAGTTAGCCCCATTGAGCCTATTAGCCTTTAATTCTTGATAACCTAATGTTATAAGCCCAAAAATCTGGAAAACCATGTTAACCCGATCTTAGGATTAGGAGAGCATGTAATCTTAGAATGGGTGCAAGAAACTAAAGTTTGGGGTGGCTGCAAGGTGCAATGTGTTGTTTGGGATTAGGAAAAATAAAAAAAAGAAAAAAAATAAAAGTGGAAAAATAAAAAAAAAAAAAAAAAGTTGAAAAAAAAATGAAAAAAAAAAAATGAAAAAAAATAAAAGTGCAAAAATGGCAAAAAGAAATAAAAAGGCTGTAGCCACCCAAGGCATAAAATGAAAAATGAAAAAGGAACTTGAGTGAATTTCAAAGTGTAAATAATGTTCATGCTCTCTTAGTTCCTAGGGTCTTCAGCCTAGTACCTTTGTATATCCTACCCTTAGCCAGGCCCCATTACAACCCATAAAAGACCTTCTGATGTTGCTTGTATATTTTCTGTGGGAACTATTTAGAGATGAAAATCAAATTTATGGGAAGTGCTCTTAAAAGTGAAATTGAGTGAAAGCCTAGACACAAATTGAGCGATTGAGTGAAATACAAATTTTCCTTGTGAGGAAGGCAGTTGTTTGATTTTGGGTGATCTCCCTTTTGTGTGTGACTTGGATCCCCACTTAGATTTCGATTGTCCGAATAATGAAATTCTCAATTGTTTAGAATAAATGAATGTGGGGATTACTTTGCTTGGAAGGGGGAACATTGAAAAGAAAAAAATAATTTCTTTGAAAAATTGCTTGAAATCATGTGAAAGTTGATTGAGTCCTTAAGCTTGCCATATGTTGCCAGGTCTTGAGTCTTTTTAAGTTTTTGAGTGTAGTTTGCTTGGGGACAAGCAAAGTTTAAGTTTGGGGTATTTTGATGAGCCTCTGTTTGACTGGTTTTATAACTAGTAAAGACCTTGGCTTTGTGCTAATTTTATATCATTTTTACCCAAATTAGACTTGATTGTCCTTAAGTAATATTTTGAGTCTGTAAATTGTTTTTTATGTTAATTTAGTTGATTTAGAGTGAATAAAGTATTTACTTTTATTTTCTATTTTCAGGTAAATAAAATAAAATAAATCTGGAGCCACTCGCCCCGCGAATGATCTCTCGCCCCGCGAGTATTGCAACCATGAAAAAGTCGAGAGACGATCACGGCTTGCCCGTGTTGAAGATCACAGCCGTGGCAATTCTGAAATTGAAGCGTTCGCCTCGCGAGCATTCCTTCGCCTCGCGAGTCTTGGAAGATCAGAAGCCATCACGGTTTGGGCGTGTTGAATGCCACGGGCGTAACAGTTGGAAGATGAAGAGTTCGCCTCGCGAAGGATGTGCTCGCCTCGCGAGAAGACAAAGAGTTGCAGACCTTTCATGTTTTTCGCCTCGCGAGAAGTGCTTCGCCTCGCGAGTACTCGACTCCAAAACGTGTATATAAGCGGTCTTAGGCAGAAATGAAGAGAAGTGAGTCGAGAGTTAGCTTGATTTTGGCTAGTCTTTGATAGTCGAGAGTAGTAGTTTATTTTCCTTCCTTTTCTTTTATGTTTATTTTTGTAATGGAGAGTTAGTCTCCTAGATTAATCTCTGTAATTGGTTTACGTTAACACTTGAGGTTACGTATTCCATGATTAGTTGCTTTTCTCTTTTCAATGCCATGTCTGTATGTTTCTGTTTGTTATTTCAGAATGTATGGTGTGGTATTGTTTCATCTCTGTGATGTAATGTTCCTATATATAATCGCGTTTGTTATTTCGCGTGTGTTCATTCATGTTCGTTTGTTCATGAGAGCTTAACCCCGTTTGTTATTTCGGGAATAGGAACGCATACATCCGTAGTAGCGGTTTTCGTTTGTTAATTGTTGCTACAACCGGGAGGGGATTAGTATCTCGCTTAGGATTTGCATGAACCAATGATAGTGGGAAACGAAACAATGAGGCTAATCGCTTTTGTTTATTTGCTAATTCCTTAAACTGCTTTGCTTCTTTTCTCTGTTTTTATTTTGTTTCCTTTATTTTATTTTAATCTCAAAACCCCCATTTCTGACTTTTACTAATTTTTCTGTTAATAATAACAACACCTAAAGAGTCCTTGAGAGACGATCCGAGTTGTCGCTCTATACTACATTATTTTTGTAAACGCTCGTTCTTTTTGGCGCGTGGCGACAGCGCGGTCAGGCATCATGGCCCCTGGTTGGTTGAAGCCTTGAATAGGAACCTGAGAAAACCGGGCGGGATGAGAGGTGTGGCTGGCTGTCCTTCGTTTGAGGCTGGAGGGTTCTCCTCTTTGTTCTTCTCCTTCTGCATTTCTTGTAGGATCTCCATCATCTTAGCCATCTGATCCTTGATTTGACTGACTTCATCCCTGATCTCTTGAACTTCTTCTAGTTCATCCGCCATGGCTCTTGCCTGTGATCGAGTGCGATAAGGGTGTCTTGGAGCAATTGTTCAAAAACCACACTGTTTTATTTAATAAAAGAAAGAATAAATGAATAAAATCAAAAGAAAGAGCATAAACCAATTAAACTCCATTTTTGAGAGGAAGACCGTCGCATACACTTATAGCAAGAATACTCATCCTGCAATCAAATCTAGTGGTATAATTCCCTCTAGCTTGACTGCGGTTGATGTTGAGTCCAAGGGAGAATTCACTCCTCGATAGACCACATCTGTAATAGCAATGTTATTGATTGATGATACCCATATTTTTACGCGGAAAACACATCGTTTTTAGGGTAAAAATATAGTTGATGAAGTATCTAAGGGAGAACTCACTCCTCGACAGATATCATCTGGAAAAAGAGAGAGCATTCCACAAAAATTTGATGAAAACTTCCATTTCATTGGATGGATATTGCAATACAAACATGAGTTTTTGGTCAACTAAAAAAACAATACATTGAAAGTTTTCATATTTCTAACCCATCTTTGGGGACCTCAAAATACTATGCCAAGACCTTCATCTTCTTTTTCCTGAATCCCGTTGCAAGCTTCCCAAAATGCTTGAAGAACTCAGTCACCTATGGTGCTATCTGGAGGAAAGGGTTCTTGTAGACCTGAATTGATACTTCTTCAAATCGATCCACCAACTGGGAAGTATGATATTGAATTCTACCAATCATGTCTTCATATTTTCTTCTCCATGCTTCCTTTTCATAGATCACATCCCTTACAATCGATTTCTATCCCTTTACCCATTCTGTGTGACGTTGAGCTTCTCCTCTTTCATTTTCTTGCATTTTGGTCCTGAGCCAATTTTCCCTTTCATTAGCTTCTGCTAATAATTGACGATATCTGACAGCTTCGTCCCATCCTCGATCAGAGTAAAGTTTTGTTTGGGCCAAGGATTCTTGTATAGATCCAACTCTCTCCTTTAGTATCTGTATTGTTTCGACATGAATCCCTACGTCCCACTCAAGCTCTTCTTTCTTCTTCAGAATTCTGACTAGCGTGTTTTCTTGACACTCCACCTTTGCTTGCAACTCTTGGATCGCTGTTTCTTTTTCTTTTCTTGCCCTTTTCATGCGACTTGGGGCTTCGTAGGAATATGCACATTCACTTCTCAAATTCTCGATCTGTAAATTCAGTTTTTGCACCTGGCTTTGGAGCTTGACGATAGTTACTTCTGCAACTTGGTTCTTTTCATCCAAAACCCCCATCTGAACTTTTAGAATTTCAATTTTTTTCAGCATTTGATCTTCTGTAAGAGGATTGTTTTCAAGATCAGGTGGGGGTTCCGGTTTTGAAGGAGACCCCCTTCTTGCCTCTCTCCATGCTTCATATCTTTTTGTTCGAGCTATGATCCGCCTTCCTAACTCATCACGCCCTTTTATGTGAATATTGTTCCATGCTGACCTTATTGCCAATGTCTGACTCTTGATGCTTTCACATTCTTGATATAGGAAATATGCTCCACCAAGTAGCTCTTTTGGGGGTTCATCTTGTGTCCACCTGAGTTGGCACATTACTAGAGCTGGTGAATATGACACACATCCTCTGGGTCCCATCAATGGGACATTCGGGAAACTTCCACAACTGAATATAACTGAATCTCCATTGTACCATGGGTACATTCATATAAATGAACGTGAGTCGACCTGATCAAACTCTTGTTTCCATTCATATAGTTTGCGTGACTTTAGCGGCATGCAAATGAATCCTTTTAATGGGTCATCCGTTCTATCAATTTTGTTTCCAGCATACAAGTGAGTCATAATCCAAACATATAACACTGGTGCACAGCATCGCAACTTTCCTTGTTGATTCTGATGACAAACTTGTAGTGAGAGAAAAGTTTCAGCTGGGATAGCAGGGACTAAATTCACCCCATATTCCTCAACTCTGTAGAAGACGTCCATGGCTGATCGATCAATCACATCCGGAATAAAGGGAAAAAGCACCAGTCTGTAGATAAGGAGAGCCAACAACCTATTAAAAAGAACCCATCATTGGTGTTGAGCCAACTCCCTAAGGTAACCTTCCAAGAATCGCCTCTTCAAGCCCGTAGTGTTTCCTTTTTCCACTTTATCCAATTGTTCCGGTTTAAGTTCCAACAGACTTGCTATCTTCCCATCTGCCACATATTGTCCATAATACAAATATACACGTGATTCCTTTTGGGTAGGCAATCTTAGCATGTAAGCATACTCCTCTATGGTGGAAGTTACATCTAGGTCAGGCAATTCAAAACATCTCAAAGTTGAGTTCCAATACTGAGCGAATGCACTTAGAGCGGGGGCATCCACCGGAATACGTAATAGATCTAGTATCCTCCCGTACTTGTTGTTAAAGTTCGAACGTGCCTTTTCTAACAATTGTTGACTAATTTCCCATAAGCTCTGAACATCATTGAGTGTCACGTCGATCTTGATGCTCTTTCTTGGAACTGCTTGCATTGCTAGTACTCTTTCCGATGCTAGCTCCTTCCATTCTCTACTATAAGATTAATACTAAGGTCTTCCTGTCAAGAAACACAAATAAAGAAAAAATTAGGAATGAAACACATTAAAAAAATGCCCTACATGCTTCATGTTGCATGAGCCCCCGTAGGGTTGGGAACCCAATGTCGGGTATGCTGTCAATGCACTACCTTCACTATGACACATCGCTTATTAGAAGTGCAATAATATTCGAACATGTCATTCGGGCTTGGAGCGACGATGTGTCGCCTCCCTTTTTTTTCCTTTTTTAGAAAACTTCATAATAAATATGTATGTGCGTGGTAATTTATGTTTATGATGCCAGAAAAAAGATGGAGAGAGAGAAAGAGTATGCTCCCTTTGTCCTAAATTGGGTAAAACTTAGGGTTGGACAAACTTGAGGTAATGACTCTAAACAGGTTGGCTACTAAGTTTGCTTTATCAGTGAAAATTAGGTAGGGTCTAGACTTCTAAAAGCCATGGTTCCCAGATTGTCCCTATCCCGAAATATAAGGATCTGATTCATGAATCTAGTCACAAGTAGGGATAAACCCTCTCAATATGACCATCCCATGATATCGGGTACAACCTGAGTGGTGAATCAACAAATATCAGGGAGGTACGAGACCTCTTCAATGACAATGTCGAGACACCGCCTAATCCTTGAGTTTTGAGCAAGCTCGGGTATAGAGCCAAAAGTGTGTGCAAGTTGTGATAGTGATGTGTGTGATGGGAGCACACAAACCTTCACAAAAACCTACTAAAATAAAACTACCCCAAACCTGCAAAAGGAACAAACAACACAAATACAAAAGTTCTCTACCCTAAGGTTGCAAGAATATACCAAAGCGGTTATGAGAGCATTAAAAAAGAAATAAAACAAAAAAGGATAAAACAAATATTTTCAAATCTGTTAAAAAAAAGAAAAAAATGGCACTACCAACTATGATAGGCCTGACTCTCAAAAGTCCCCAGTGGAGTCGCCAGCTGTCGCGACCGTCCCGTCTGGGAGACGCGAAAAGGGATAAAAAGTCAGAGGAGTCGCCACCAATATTTTATTTAGGAAAAAAAAACATTGGAAAAATCATTTATTTTAAGGAAAACCGGTCTAAAAAAGAGAGAGAGATAGATGAGTCCGGGAGTCGGTTACGAGTAGGGAAGGTGTTAGCACCCCACATTGCCCGTTTAAAAACGGTACCTCAAGTTAATTGTGCAAAAAACATTTTAAAAACCTTTTAAATATTTATTTTACCCCAAAAATTATTTACAAGAAAGAATTATTTTTAACTTTTAATATTTTAATTTTTTATTACTTTTTATTTTTTTAAATTTATTGTTTATAAAAAAAACTAAATGAGGTTGAACATGACACATGAGTCCACAGGGTAACCTCAAATCTAAGGGACTGCACATGGCACCGTGTCCATAGAGCATCCCTAAAAATAGAAAAGTTTAATTATTTTGATTAATTATTTTAACATAAAAAGAGACACAAAAAAAGGAAAATTTAGTTTTGGCCCGACAAGATGATTTATCTTGCTCCTACGTATTCCGGGATGCGATGGGAAACTCAAAGCCACGTAGTTCTTTTGAAAAAAAAATTGATTGGTTGGTTGATTTTAATTTTGATAAAGATTTTGATTTATTTATTTTATTTTAAAAAGATTTTATTTCAGAATAAATTCACTTTTGCATAGAGTCCAAGATAGCAGTGTTATACGATAAACCCTCACAACTCATACGACACTTGAGGATGAAAAAGCCCATACATCAACGTCGTAGATTGTTGCGTGAATTCAAAAGATATTTTTTATGTTCCTTGAAGATGCGTTTTTCTTTATGAGACATGAATACAAATTTGACCCAATTCTGGAAAGCCCATGATCAGAAAAATCCTTTTTTGTTTTTTTTGGTGTTATTGGAAAAAAAAAGGTGGCTAAAAAAATGATATAACCCACATATTATGAGTCCAACAAAGGTGGCCCAAATTCAAAAAATATAAGAGAATAGAAAAAAAATAAAAAATAAGAAAGTAAAATAAAACAAATAAAAAGAGCAATCAGAAGAGAGAAGTTTAAAACTTCTTCACCGTTACCCACGCACCACAAGCAGAGAAGGAAAGAATGGCTGTAGTGAGGAAGGCCGGGCGAATCGGTGGAGGGAGGCGGCGACTCACGGTATGCGGCGGTTCGATGAGGGCGCGGGTCACGGATGCAAGTCTGGCCGCGCGAGCCTGGCGGAAGCGCTGCGGAGCAGCGTCTGGAGAGCTCCATGGCGGTGGCTCGTGCACGGCACGGCTAAGCACGGTGGAACGGGATCTGCAACTACCACAGCGGAACAACGGCGACTGGTCCGAGCAGGAAAGGAAGGACTCGACCTAGTTGCTGGCTCTAGATCCAGACTCGAGGCGGTGACGGGGTGATGGAACAAGGGCAGCGTCGCGGTTCTGGTCTGTGAATGGCAGTGACAGACGCAGAGCGGCGCAGCAGTCGCGCGTCTGGTGCAGATTTGTGGCGGCTGGGTTCTGTTTGGTCCCAGACGGTGGACGCACGGCGGCGGGTGGCAAGCCAACGATGGTTCCGACCGGATCTGGAATGTGAAGTGTGGGGCTTTTCTGTTTGTGTTTTGTTAAGAGGAGGAGGAAGAGTTGAAGTTAAGAGGAAAAAGGAAGTGTGGGGCTTTTCTGTTTTTGTTTTGTTGAGAGGAGGAAGAGTTGAAGAGTAAGAAGAATGGGAGGAAGTAGATGATGCAGGGAGGGAGAAGGAGTAACAGAACGAAAGAAAGAAAGAAAGAAAGAAAGAGGTTTTTTTTCGATCTTTTCTTCTTTGATATCAGAGAGTATTTTTTGCTGTCTTCCCCCCTTTTCTGTGTTGTTGCTGCTCTTTTTTTATGTAGGAAGATCTCATCTACTTTCACCTTGGGACCAGATGATTTTTGTGTGTGCAGAAGCTCAACTTCCTCTAGTCCCTTTTCAATTTCTATTTATGTTTCTTCTTCCTCTAATCTAGGCATGAACCCTTCCCTAAGCTCTGGAAAATTACCCAAAATGGTGTTTGATGACTTGAGCCTTGTGGGGAACTGTTATGGTGGTTGGACTAGCTTCCCAATGACTGTTGCTTCTCTGGTTAAGCTCAAAAAAAACTTGGGAGTATGTTGGTTAAAGAAAAAAAACTGAAGGAGAAAGATCATTATGGGGATTGTGTTTGTTGGGAAGAAAAAATGAAAAAGATTTCTGACAAATCCTATCTATTTATTTATTTTATTTTTATTATTATTATTTTTAATCAGAAACCAGATGTATTGATTTGTTTAAGTTAGCATGTTAAAAGGAACCGGACAAAATTAGGTGTTCACAGCATCAAATTGATGCTTGCACCCAAATCACAAAAAGCCCTGCCAACCTCCATATTACCAATCTCACAAGGAATGGTGAAGCTTCCTGGACCTTTCAACTTAAGTGGCAATTTTTATTGAATGAAAGCACTACACTCCTCTGTAAGCATAACAGTTTCCTCTTCATTGACCTTCCTCTTCTTGGACAACAAATCCTTCATGAACTTAGCATAACTTGGCATTTGTTCTAATGCCTCAGCAATGGGATATTAATCTGTTGCTTTTTGAACACCTCCAAGAACCTAGAAAACTGCTTGTCTTCATTCTTCTTCAACCTTTGAGGATAAGGAATTTTAGGAACAAAGGGTAGCAGCTGTGTTGGCTTGTCAACTTGTGAATTTTTAGATTTTTCAGCTTCTTCTTTCTTCTCTTCAACCACTACTTCTTCCTCCTCTTGTTTATCATCATGAACAACTTTTTCAGCATCCTTTTCTTTAGAAGACTCCTCTTGGACAGCATTGTTCAGAACCTTGCCACTCCTCAAATGAATTGCTTTGCATTGCTCTTTTAGATTAGGAATAGTATCACTCGGCAAAGTACCTGAAGCTCTTTCAGGCAACTGTTTAGAAATCTGCCCAATTTGCACTTCCAAATTCCGAATAGGCGCCTCTTGATTCTTGAAGTTGGCCCTTGTCTCAGTCATGAAACTTGAAGATTGCTCCACAAAATTAGAAGTATTAATAGACAATTTATCCAAAGCACTCTCTAAAGATGACATTCTGTTTTGAGGTTGTGATTGTCCTTGGAATGAAGAATTCCCTTGTTGTTGTTGAGACTTGAATTGATTCTGACCTTGACCACCCCATGACAAATTAGAATGGTTCCTCCAACCTTGATTGTAAGTGTTTGAATAAAGGTTAATTTGTTGCCCTAATGCATTCACTTGCTTTCCCGGTTGATTTGTACCACAATCACCATTACGATGCTCTCCACCACAAAAATCACACACCAAGGGAGGTGTATTCAGTGCATTAACTTGGCCATTCCCCAACAAAGTAGCAAGTTGTTGAGAAATCACCTTGTTAACTTGTTGCTCAATTAGATTACTATCCACAACTTTCACCCCCAAGACTTTCCTGTTTTGCCTATCACGTTGCATATTAGCACTGCTAGCAGCCATGGTCTCTAATATTTCCAAAGCCTCTTCTGGACTCTTCAAATCAAAAGCTCCTCCACAAGCAGCATCCATCATCTGTCTTGCATTCGGATCCAGCCCATTATAGAAAGTTTGAGCTAACAACCAATTGGGTAAGGAATGATGAGGACATTTTCTGAGTAGCTCCTTGAACCTCTCCCAAGCATCATACAAAGTTTCTGACTCTAGTTGCACAAATGAGGTAATTTCACTTCTCAACTTTGCTGACCTCGATGCTGGAAAATATTTTTGCACAAACTTGGACTACAAATCATCCCTGGTTGAGATACTTTCCTGTTGTTGTGACTGAAGCCAACTTCTAGCTTTATCCTTCAATGAGAAAGGAAAAAGCCTCAATCTAATAGCATCATCTGAAGCTCCATTGAACTTCACTGTATCACATATCTGCAAGAAATTCTCCAGATGATGATTGGGATCCTCTTGAGCGCCTCCACCAAACTGGTTCTGGTGCATCAAATTAACGAGTGCAGGCTTGATTTCAAAGTTGTTAGCCTGCACAGCAGGTCTCACAATAGAACCCCGGGCACCTTCAGTATTGGGCTTGGAATAATCCCTCAATGTCCTCCTAGCAGGTTGCTCGGTCATGACTGTTTCAACTTCAACCACCTGTTGTTGTAAAAGTGCTTGTTCCCTTTCTTGTTGCCTGCGAAGCTTGGTTGCCTTTTTGTTACTCTTTGCTGTCTTTTCAATTTCAGGATCAAACAGCAAATAATTCTTGTCAACAGTACCTCGCATACACAACTCAAAAGAAAATCAGTTCATACTGATAATATAAAATAAAAATAAAATTGCAGCAATTATAATAACAGAAAATAAAATGCTCAAATCGAGATTTCCTTGGCACAACTAATATTAACAGAAAAAAAAGAGGTGTACCAAATGACGACCACGACAAGTGTATCGAATCGTTGCAAGTAATAAAATCGGTAAGAACCGGATATCGTCCACAGGGATTAGTTACCAAGTACCAATTCACAAATTAAACAATTATCTATACTAAAATTTGGTATGAAGAGAACCCAAAATAAATAAAACAAAACAAAAGAGCAATAAAATATTTTTGGAATTTTGGTTGAGAGTAAAATAAAAATAAAAGTGTCGGTGATTTGATTTCATCCAATTATGAATCCGGATTCCTCATAGACAAGGAATCTTATGAATTACCAACACTCTAATTATCTTAATCTCAATTGGCACATGATGAAGGACAAATTCCCTTAATTAATTGAAGCTTAATTCCTTAGTGAATCAATTCTACCAAACCTCACTAATTATCCCAATTCCTTAGGTCTAATTAAGGAGTCATGATGATAAAAGCTCTATGGAATTTGTGAAATGCCCACATTAATCAGTTATTTATTCCTAGATTAACCAAATTAACAGTGATGATTTCAAGAGGCATGTCTATATATCACTATTCCTAACATATACATGAACCCTCAAAACACAAGAATATGGTAGCTAAGTATTTAAATGTAAGCAAGGACAATAAACATCACATCAACAATACCAATTATTAATAAAATAATTAAACTGTCGGATAAAACTTCATCATAAAAGTATTATATCAAAACCCTAACAAAAAGGACTAAATCCTAAAATAAAATAACACACAGATAAAGAGATAAGACAAAAACGCATAAAACTAAAGATGATTGAGCAGTGTCCAAGTATGGCAACACGTTTCCACGCTGCTGTCTCCTACTGGTTCCAAACTCTGGTTCACGCTCTCCTCCTTATTCACTCTGTTGATCTGTATTTTTATTTCCCCATGCGTTACTGTTTGGGCCGCACCTGACCTTTAATTCTTTTGTTACTCACGCTGTTTGTGTGCTATTTAGGGTGTAATCGGATCGGTTTGGTTCGGTTTGAGGAAAATTGATGTCCGAACCAATCAAAATTGTTCGGTTCGGTTCGGTTCGGTTCGGTTTCTGGCATTTTCTGTTAGCAGACCCGAACCAATCCGAACCGATCATGTTCGGATCGGTTCGGATCGGATCGTCGGGTTCCCGCCTTTTTAAAAAAAAAAAAAAACCTGTTTTCTCCTATTATTCTTGTTTCACCTATTTCGATTTCCATTTCTCCTGAATGCAAATTACATATCCCACATCAAATCTAGTTTACTCCCCAAAAATCAACACAACATCTAACATAAAAAATCCACAACACCATATGATTCCAGAATGATAGAATTCCAAAACAAAAATCAACACAGCACCATAAGATTCCGGGATTGTAGAACTGTGGCTAAGCACCATATCTTGTTATAGTTGTGGCATTACATTGCACAAATAGTCCAAACATAAAAGCAGGGAAATGCAGTACTAAAATCAAAGTGTCCAAGGTATGTCAGAGACCAAAACACCTGCCTATAATCTTAATTATATAGAGGAAAAAAACCAAAAACTGAACTTTTAAAAGCATAGACCCTAAGTAGCATAACCAATTCGAATTGCTTTGACCAAGAAAAACTCCACCTTTCAGCTGCACAACCTCTCCTGGGAGCCATCAACTTAAATACCTGAAAACAACATAGCACGGCCAAGTCAATCACACTAAGAATATCAATCACATTTTACAGAAAATACAAAAAAATGATCTTATGTCCATTATCTACATATAACTAATCTTAGTTTTCAGGCCCCAAACACCCTATGACAACCCAGAAAGCATTGCCAACCTTCTTGGCACTGAAGCAACTACCATATCCTCAATCAACAAGAAGATTACTTCAAATAAAACCATCATAGTTCCTGTCTCTTGCTCTTGTTCTGGAAACATCTATCAGCATAACACTGTTTACACTGCAAGGAAGAATGATACCTACTTTGAGTTGGTAAACACAACTTACCAAGGCCTCACCACATGCCAAGCATTGATGGGTCAGAATTACTATGCATCTGTTAACATTACAATTGGTGCAGACCTCACAGTTCCAGTGATATGTGCTTGTCCTACCTCAAACCAAACTGCAAGAGGAGTCACTTCCTTGCTGGTATACTTGGTGAACTATGGTGACACGGTTAGGTCCATTGGAGAGGCTTATGGTGTTGATGAACAAAGTATGCTAGAGGCTAATGGGTTGGTCAAAACACAAAGTGAAAACAGCAGCGTGAGCCTTGACTCCTTGACGCCTATATTAGTTCCTTTAAGTGGCAAGAGTTGCAAAGAGAACCTAGATAGTTTCTATTGTACCTGTCCCAAGGGAGTGGCTGCAGATGGATTCTCCTGTGATGAATCGGATGGTCAAAAAATGATCTTATGTCCATTATCTACAATACTCAAAGAACAATGAGAGTTCATCCCCTTGAGTTGTTGCTTTCTGCAGAACCTTGAGTCCAATACCAGCTTCAACTTTTCCACCAATATCATATATCCTCAACAACACCTTTGCAATCTGCTTGCAAAACTTGCTATACACATCAAAAACCTCAACTATAACACAATCCATGGCTTCAAGAATAAGACCAACATTCATGTTCATATTCCTTGGCTTGATCTGCATAAGCATGTCAATCATAGCCTGAAGCTTTTGCAACTTCTCAAGCTCTTCCATCAATGTTTCTTCAACCTCAACATCCTTATTATTCTTCTGCTTGTTCTTGTTGTTCATCTTTTTAGCCTCAGAGGAAACAAAAGCTGACCTATGATCCAAATATGCAAAATATCCTCTCACAAAAGCATTGAAACCCCATGCTTTTGCAGGGTTCATGTGGCCATCAGTGAAGTTTGAAAGATCAAACGGCAACCTTCCCATAATGGGGACAAGAAACATAAAGGCTTTGTTTGTTGTTTGATACAGCACTAAATACATGTTTATAATGAATGAAGTGTAAAACAACATAATAATAAGTTACCTTAATCCAAGGCCATAAACTGACTACTAGTGTTCCCAATATCCTGATGCAATACATTTATCTCTGGAAGCTCTAATAATATAATAATACAAAAAATATATTAGAAAGTCTGAAAGATATCAAATTCAATGATAAAATAATTAATAAACTTTTTACCTGAATCATCTTCAGCCATATGACTTTGTAGATTATCAACTTTTTCAGCTTTACTCCTCAACCAATTTTGAGTACAAATCAAAGCCTCTACTGTGGAGGGATGCAATGAACTACGGTATGGGTCAAGAACACGACCCCCGGTACTAAATGCGGACTCAGATGACACAGTAGACACCGGATAGCTAATATGTCCCTAGCCATTCGAGAAAGAACATGATACTTCACCGTCTTACCTCTCCACCATTTGAGAATATCAAAATCATCACAATAGTCTTCCACATCATCTTCAATATATCTTTCCAACTCATTTCTCTTCAGCTCACCTTGCTTCCTCCTTACCTTTCGTATGAACGCACCTTTACATGATATTTCACTCTCGTCGTTTTGACCACCTTGTGCTTGAAGAGTACTATTCGAGGGTTGGGCATTAGAATCACAAGTATCATTGGGAATAGGATACCAAACAACATACTGAGAAAATATTTTTTTATAAGATCTTTCAATTTTTTTAATACTTCCGTCACAATAGCCATATCCGAACTGAATACCTGATCCAAACAACACTCAAAATACTCCAATTTATATCTAGGGTCAAGGAAAATAGCCACCAACAACAGATAATTCAAATGCTCAATGTCCCAATATTTGTCAAATTTTATTTTCATATTTGATGACATCCTATACAACACCTCATCATCACTTTGCATCCACTTATTCAATGTAGCTTGGATTTCACACCACTTATCAAAGAAGCCATTAGAAGTGACATGCAATGATGCAAAAAAAGTAAGGGTAGCATCATAGAAAATCTTTAAAAATTTAGTGAAAACACGAGCACGATTCCAATCATCAATAAGAGGAGCACCCCCTTCACTATCAACAAATGCTACATAAGAGTGGTCATCAAATTGTAAGCGAACAAATGCCTTTTCATACTTTTCAGCTATGTCCAACATCAAATAAGTGGAATTCCACCTAGTTGGAACATCAAGCACAAGCATTTGACCCATTGTTATGTTTGCCTCATCGACACACCTCTTAAACGAGGACAATCTTTGTGGAGATGACCTCACATACTTGCAAGAAGCCCTTATCTTTGAAATAGAACTATCTAGTTCCTTCAACCCATCACTTACAATTAAGTTCAAGATGTGAGCACTACATCTCATATGCAAATACTCCCCTTTCAATATGGTAGTACCTTTCCAATCATCCATGCCTCTAACCAAATATGACATGGCTGTGGTGTTAGCACTAGCATTATCTACGATTCTGATGCAAATCTTGGTAATACCCCAATCTTTTATGCATTTCTCTAAAGCTTTTCCTATGGTTTCCCCCCTATGGTCTGCAATCAAACCAAAACTCACTATCTTCTTTTGCAATTCCCACCCCTCATCAATAAAATGGGCAGTCACACACATATAGTTCATGTTTTGAATGGAAGTCCAAGTATCGGTTGTAAGGGAAACCATTTGGTAGTTTTGTTCCAAGAAAGATTTCAAAAGCACTTTCTCACCCATAAAGAGTTGCATGCAATCCTTTGCCATGGTCACACGACTAGGGATTTTAAATCGAGGTTGAGCCACACTCATGAAAGCTCTAAACCCGGGGTTATCGACAAACTTAAAAGGGAGCTCATCCATTATTAGCAACTTAGCCAAAGCCTCTCTGCATTCATCTTGCTTAAACTCAACAAGCCTCATAGATACAGTGTTATCATTCTCACTTTGTTTTCCTACGGCAATCGTTTTTTGCTTCTTATCGGTGTTACTTGGGTTTTTAGTACACTTATTCATATGTTTGTTGAGGTTGGAAGTCCCATGATTACTACTATTGCAAGCATAATGTTTGCCACAATAGATACAGATAGCCTTATCACCCTCTCTCTTAAAATGATTCCAAGCCATAGATGGAGGTCTACTGGGTTTTTGTTTGACACGTACCTCCGTGCAGATTGACCTTCAACTGAGGGTATCTCACCGACACCGAAAGTTGTTTCGTTGGAGGAGTAGGTGCACTAGAAATTTGAGTCCCAGGATGTATCTTGATTCTCGGTCATTTTGCACCAAACCTAAGGAATTAAGGAATGCACACAGGTAGCATAGATCGAAAAGAAAGAATCAATGATTCAAATAACAATAAAATAAAAAATCCCAAAATCAAAAATTTAAAAACCCTAAAATCGGAAATCCCTAAATGCACAAATTGGGTACCAATCTCGGAGGATGTCGCGGAGACTCGCGGTGATGGAGTGTGGTGGAGAGGTGGAGGCCGGAGGGAGATGTCCCGGACGCGGGCCGGTGATGGAGCAACAAGCCAAAGAGGTGGAGAAGTATCGCAGATTCGCAGTGATAGAGCGAGGTGAAGAGTTGCATGCAATGTCGCGGACTCGCGGTGATGGAGTGGTGGAGGCCGGAGGGAGGTGCACGGTGCCGGTGATGGAGCTACTGAGAGAGGTGAAGAGGTTGAGGTGATGGAGCGACTGAGCGTCTGAGCGAGTCAGTGAGGTGAAGAAGTCGCGGTGATGTAGCGAGGTGAAGAGGTGGAGAGATGTCGCGGTGCTGGTCGCGGTGGCGAGCAGTGCTGGAAGCCGGAAGGGACGCCGTTGCCGCCGCTGACTCGAGTTGAAGATTGAAGTAGGGTTGAAGACGAGGAGTGCGAGATGGAGAGATCTCAGATGAGTCAGATCTGTGTCTGTGTCTGCCTAATATATTAATATTGTAAATAATTAAAAAAAAAATTAGGGGTTCGGTTCGGTTCTAGCGGGTTCAATTTTCCTGGAACCGAGAACCGAACCGAACAAAGGTCGGGTCCAATGATTTTGACCCGACCCGAACCAATGACCCGAACCGACCCACAAAAACGGATTGGTTTGGTTCGGATCGTCCGGGTTCGCGGGTCGGATTAAATCCACTTACACCCCTAGTGCTATTTTTCCTCCTTGTGCCAATTCCTTTTTATGCTTCTTTTTATTCTAATTAATTAAAGACCCAAAACCTCCCGGAGCTTCTTCCTAAAAGGCCTCCAAATTATTGTTCAGCAAGTTCCACGTAAAGCCTCATGGCCCTTGTTATTTTCTTTTGTCCAAATCCAATTCTTTTCTTGTGGGCCCTTTTCATTAGCCAACTCTAAATCCAACTTTTCATTCTCAACCTTTTTCATCTTTTCCTTGTTGCTGCAGCAAGTTGATGACATTATGTTCCAATTGGGTTTTCCTTTTTTATGCTCTCACATCATTTATTATTTTCTAAAAAAGCAAGTAAAACCACTATTAGGTTTAGTAAAAAAAATAAAATAAACAAAAATATGTAAAACATTATTAAAAACTAAATTACCTATACTTAGGGACAAAACTCAATCAATTAGTAAAATTGAGAGTAAAAACCCACTCAAAAAGTATTCATAAATCATATAATCTAGCGGATCATCACACCCCCAAACATAAGATTTTGCTTGTCCCCAAGCAAAAGTAACTCAAACTAACACACAAAACACACAGGCCAACATACCAAACTCTTATATGATTTAGGAAAGCTGAAAGAGAGCACAATTAGACAAAATCACTATAAGGCAAAATTGTACTAAGGCTAATTCCTAAAACAGAAGTATCAACCAGCAGCAAGCTCAATCCCAAAAATATCAGGAAGCAAAAAGCATAACAACTTTGCAATCTCCATATTCTTAAAAATTAAAAATCATGGCAATTTGGCAAGAGAAGAAAATATAGAACCTTAGTCCTCACAAGATGCACAATCACCAAATTATCACTCAAGTTTATGGTGAAATATTTCCCTCAAAGCACACATTAGAGTCATGGAACCATAGATTTGATTTTCATCTAATTCCAAAAATCACAAACCACAAGCATGCACAAACCAAAGGGACTTTATTTTGGGTTGTAACTTGGATAAAGTGGAAAACAAGTGAGGAGAGAAATAATCAAAAGAAGACCAATAGAATAGGAGAGCAATTACAACAACTCAATTTGTTTCAATGCAAAGCAAAAAATTCCCAATTGCTATAATTAAATTTTTTTCTTCTTTTTCTTTTTTTCCCCTCCTTTCCCTTCTTTGGAGTTTTTCCTCAATCTTATTCACATAAAAAATTTCAAACTTTTTGTTTTATCTTTTTCAATTTTTTTCCCAGTGGGTATCCTTTTTTTTTCTCCTTTTACATGCCGCCTCAAATTTTTTCCTTCAAAACTTCGCACATAATTCCATTAGTCTCTCCCCCAAACCAATGTCTTTGCTTATCCACAAGCAATTCACCAATATATCCTCTCCTATCCTCAAGTTGGAATAAACATGTTCGTTATAATTCAAGAAACAAGGGTAAGAGTAAAATTAAACAAAACAAGCTCAAGGGTGTAAGCAAAGGAATTTTTCATGTAAGTTTGGGTTTTTTTTTTTTTGGCTCAAGTGGTTTATGTGAAAGAAAATGTCCAAATCATTTTTATGCAACACATGCAGTTCATGAATTTTAGATAAAAGAATCAAGCATATCTCAGCACATCAACTCAATGGTGCACACTCAAAAAAGAATTAACAATCAAGCCCAATATCTCACTAAGGTCATAACCAAGATTCCAAAATTTTATTCCAGACCTTATTGCAGTGAATTTAATTAAAAAGAAACAAAAATATGCAAAGAAGTTATGAAAATTGCTACGAACAAAATTTAAAAATGAAAATTAAACTACAAGAAGAACTTCCAAAGAAAGGAAAATAGACTGGCATGTTGCACAAAATAATGACAATGCCAAAAGTAACATCTCAAAACAGCATCCTAAACCTCTAAGTGCTTGGCCTATTTTTATTCTAACACAAACAAACTAAAACATGTGAAACACAAAACTAACAAGAAAATGAAAATAAACTAAAGAGAATGGGTTAAGAAAAACTCATTGAGAAGCTTCTACCCGGATCTCATTGCTTGTAGCATAAGGGCCAAGAGATGCTCAACGTTGAAAGGCTTCCTGCCAGATACCATGGCTTGAAGAATGGTAATTGTAGAAACAATATGAATCTACCAACAATTCCTCCTGGCAAGTGTGTGAAAACTCCATTGACCTCTTTAATTACAATAATGAACTCACTTCCTCTCGGGTCAAATGGTATTTTCACAAAGAAATTTGACAGACAAGTGGAAGGGACCAACTTTGCATGGTCCACACATGCATGTAAGCCAACATATTTATCCAATGCAACAATTTCAGGTTTCTTAGCAAGCACGGTGGAGTGAATGTTTCCCAAATGACTTGTCTTCTCAATTGTTCTTTCCCAAGGATTTGTGAAAGGTAATTCCTCTTCTTATGACTCGTCTACCACCACCACTTCATCTTCATTTTCATCCATCCCCAAAACCATATTTTGCTCAAATTTTGCTTCACGTGGCTCTTTGGAAATCACTTGTAAGCATGGTAGTGGTGGTCGTAAATATGAACAAAAGGTTTCCCAATCTTCCTTGGAGCCTCTAAATACAAGTTTATCGGTCATACAATCAACTTGTGCTTGAAGATCATGATCTCCCAAATCTATGTAATCTCCCCAACAGAAGTTGTTCTCCAAAGTGTGACTTGAGGCTTCTTCATCATTTGGACAATAATAGCCGTCCATGAATTGCATCCACCTTCCACAAACACAACTCAAAAGAAAAGATCAAATATATACACACAAAAAAAAAATTGTAAATTAGTTGTCTCCTTTGTTACTAATGATATTGGCAAAACCAATCCCCAGCAACGTCGCCAAAAACTTGTTGAGCAAAATTGGCAAGTGCACCAAATCGTTTTCTAGTAATAAAAATATCGACCTCGGGGATTGAACTGTTAACTACTAACGTGCCAACTCAATTTCGTTTGAGCGACCGAATGGTTTGAAATTGGCTTTCGCCAATAAGTAAGAACAACAACTTAACAAAGAAAAGAAAATATTTTTTGTATTTTTCAAATGAGAAAATTAAGCAACAGAAGAATTGGGTTTTAACAATAAAGAAGAAATTGTTAGAGGATCGATTTCCCTGTCTTTCCTACTTGTTCAATCCTGAATATTAACTTGAACAGTTTATTCAATTTCAAGAAACTGAGTTTTGTAATTTATCCCCTAATTCCTTAGGTGGAAAAACCTTTCTGTCTAGATTACTAATTCAATTCCTTGAGTATTAGATAATTAGCATAAGCATTAAGAATAAGTTCAACTCAAAAATGCTAATTTGATTGTGTTCTTATTTCTAAGCAACACACGCAAATCGTTTATTCACAAACAACAATTATGAATCCGAATTTCCCAATTGCAAAATTGATACAGTAGATAAACATTAAAACAGTGAATAAACTCTTGAAATTAAACAAACTAGAACAAGTAATTATCCAGAATCAAAACAAATTATCTAGACAATTCCATCTACCTCTAACAAAAGAGAATTAACTAAACATGCTAAATCCTAAAATAAAATAAAACAGAGATAAAGAGAGAAACATAAACTCCATGAAAATGATAAAAAGAGAACACAACACTGTTGAATTCCTCCTTCAGTGTTGCGCTCCGGTTTTACGCTGCCTCCTGGAGTCTCTCGCTAACGCCCTTCGCTTACTGTGCGGCCCTGTTCGGTCCTCAGTTTCCCTCACTGCATTCTATTTATTTCTTCATTCCTGGTTGCTGTCCCTTTGTTTCCCGTGCGGCTCACCTTCTTACTTTATATGCGCCAGTTACACTTTTCTATTCAAGACCCATTTTATCATCATCATATGGCCTCTGTACGTTACTTTTCTTCTTTTTATTCCAAACCTCTTCTTCTATATTTTTCTTTTTCTTTTTCTTTTTTCTAATAAAAGGCCACTCTTCTTCTATCCACGATGCTCCAATGCCTCTTAAAGAGACTTCCTTTTTTTATTTCACAAGCTCAGGGAGCTTCACGTCCAGGCTCACCATTTCAATTGGCAAAATAATCTCTTTATTATTTATTTCCTACAATGATAAAAAATAAGTGAAAATTATTATTAAGTTAAATCTAAAAATATATAAAATAAACTAAAATACGTAAAACACTATTAAAAACCTCAATTACCTAAACTTAGGGACAAAATTCAATCAATCAGCATAATTGGGAGCAAAAATCATTCCTATAAGCACACAAAAATCACATAATCTAGACGATTATCAACTCTTTGGCAACAATGGTGTCTCAGAAGTTCAAATTAGAATAACACACTTTCTGAAGCTGTGTCTAAACGGATTTCTTGATTGAAGTCTTTAAATAGATCAAACAATGAAGATGAAGACAAGAAGTTGAATATCATTAAGAACACAACACTGAAGCATTTACTCTCTTTATTAACTTCTTCATTCTTTTATTGAATACACTTTCAATCATTTGATATTAACTCGCAGTCTTTCATACATCATATTATTCCACTATTTGAGTGTGATCGGAAAGACTTGCAAGTTGTATTAATTACACAAAACCTTTTTATTCCTTACTGTGTTGAGCCTGAAGAGGCTTGGTGAGCAAAGAATACTTGTTTGAGTGTTGAGCCTGAAGAGGCTAGGTGTGCAAAGAATATTTATATTGTCTCAGTTATAGTGGAAACTTGGTGCTGCCAAGAAACTGGACGTAGCCCTATGGATTTTGGGGTAAACCAGTATAAAACTCTTGAGTGATATTCCTCTTCCCTTATCTCTTTATTTTGCTTAAGTATTATTTTGTTTAAGCTTTTAACTTGGGGAGTTAATATCGTGAATATCAAACTCTATTTTACTCTTCTCTGTTTGCTTGCGTGTTCTGTCTAAATATTAGACGTATCACTCGTCCAATTTTCTCTAATCTAAGTTCTGCTTGTTGTGCCTACGATAATCATTTTAAGTAACCCAAAAAAGTTAGTAAACACAATTCAACCCCCTTCTTGTGTTAACTTTGGTTTTTTCAGTTGGTATCAGAGCTCAGCCTCTGGGTTGAGCACATAACAGTGTAGAGGAAAAGATCTTGGAGATGGCAGGAGAAGTTAGCACAAGCAAGAACCATGCTGGAGAAGGATCCTCAATGTCGAGACCTCCTTACTTCAATGGAGAGGACTACATCTACTTGAAAGAAAATATGAAGTGGTTTTTACAATCCACTAACTCTGAACTTTGGGATGTCATTGAAGTAGGACCGTTTGTTCCTAAAGATGAAGCAGGAACTGTTGTTCCAAAAGCAAACATGACCGCTGATCAAGAAACAAAATGTCAGTTTAATGTCAAAGCAAGATATGCAATCATGTGTGCTTTGAGCAGAGAAGAATTTGAAAATTTATGTGCTTGTGAATCTGCAAAAGAAATGTGGGATTCACTAGCTATTGCTCATGAAGGAACCAGCAAGGTCAAAGAGACCAAAGTCAACATGTTAGTCAGAAAATATGAGCTGTTCAAAATGGAACAAGGAGAGATTATTAGTCAAATGTATGGAAGATTTCAAACTATAACCAATGGATTGAAATCTCCAGGAAAAGTTTACCAGACTGACGAACACATTTAAAAGATTCTCAGAAGTCTTCCAAAATATTGGAGACCACTTGTAACTGCTGTATCTCAGGCCAAAGACTTAACAAAAATGAAGCTAGATGAGCTTATTGGCACTCTTCAAATCCATGAACAAGAGCTGATTGAAGAAAACAACGGAAAGAAAAACAAATCCATTGCCCTTAAAGCTGACAAGAAATCATCTAGAGGAACCACTTCAAAAGCTCTCAAAGTTGATGAATCTTCAGAGGAATATGAGGAATCAAATGAAGATGATTATGATGATGATGATGAAGATGATGAACTTTCTCTTTTCACCAGAAAGATGAAAAAGCTTTGGAAGAAAAGAAACTTCAGAAAGGACAAACCTTTCAGGTGTTTCAACAAAGAAAAATACAACAAAGATGGTGGATCTAATGACAGGAATGCCATTGTGTGTTATGAATGTAAGAAGCTGGTCATATCAAGGCATAATGCCCTCAACTCAAGAAGCAATCTCCCAAGAAGTTCTTCAACAATTAGAAGAAAGGAATGATGGCCACGTGGGAAGATCTTAATGAAAGCTCCACTGAAAGTGAAGGAGAGGAGCTTGAAGCAAATCTGTCTTATGGCAGATATTGATCCCGAATCAGACACCGAGACTTACTTAACAGGACAAAAGAAACACCTGTCATGGTACCCGGACAGTGGATGCTCGCGACATATGACAGGAGGAAGGTCTATGTTCCTAGACCTCCAACCTAAGAAAGGTGGACACGTAACTTTTGGTGGCAACCAGAAAGGAAAAGTTGTTGGTGTAGGTAAAATTGGTGGTAAACCTCCCTTTCCTATTATCTGTGATGTTTTATATGTGAAAGGGTTAAAACATAATCTGCTTAGCATAAGTCAATTATGTGATAGTAGATTTTCTGTATCCTTTTCTAAGGATGCATGGATAGTCAATGACAGTAGTGGAAAGACCCTCTTTTCTGCCAAAAGGTAAAACAATCTGTATAACATTGACCTGTCTGAACTTTCAGAATAAGGTGTACCATGCTTTATGTCTAAAGGGGATGAAAAGTGGCTATGGCATAAGAAACTAGGACATGTTAGTATAAAACAATTTTCTAAATTGAAAAGGCATAACCTTGTGAGAGGATTGCCTGATATCTCCTTTAAGAAAGATATTTTGTGTGATGCATGTCAGAGAGGTAAATAAGTAAAATAAAGTTTCAAATCCAAGAAAGAAGTCACCTCTTCTAGACCTTTGCAATTGTTACACCTGGATCTGTTTGGACCAATCAGTGTAGCCAGCCTAGGTGGAAAGAAATATGGTTTTGTCATAATTGATTAATATTCTAGATTTACATGAGTACTCTTCTTAACCCATAAGGATCATTACAAAATGAGCAAGTCTTATAAAAATCTTTACAGTATTTAGTAAAAGAGTACAAAATGAGCAAGGTTTCTGTATCTCTACTATCAGAAGTGACCATGAGAGAGAATTTAAAAATGAGCAGTTCAAACTATTTTGTGAGGAAAATGGTATTTCTCACAATTTCTCTGCACCTAAAACTCCACAACAAAATGGAGTGGTTGAGAGAAAGAACAGATCTCTTCAAGAGATGGGAAGAACAATGCTTAATGAAAATAATCTTCCTAAGTACTTCTAGGCAGAAGCCATTAACACTGCTTGTTATGTGCAAAACAGAATACTGATTAGACCTATCCTAAATAAGACTCCTTATGAATTGTGGAAAGGTAGAAAACACAACATATCATATTTTCATGCATTTGGATGTGAATGTTATATTCTTAATACAAAAGATCATCTTGGTAAATTTGACTCTAAAGTAGATAAAGGCATATTTATTGGATATTCTGAAATGTCTAAAGCTTTTAGAATTTTTAATTCTAGAACTTCTGTTGTAGAAGAATCAGTTCATGTAAAGTTTAATGATGGCTTGAAGACTAATAGGGAACTATCAGATCTAGAGGATGATGTTGCAGGTATTGAACTTAATCTTGCAGTGGAAGAATCTTAAGACAAGTCAAAAGTAGACGTGTCTGAAATTCAAACAAGTGCTGATGCGTCTGAAACTCAGAATTTGAAGAAAGATTGGAAATTCAAGACCTATCATCCAGAAGATCTTATCATTGGAAGTCCATCTCAAGGAGTTAGAACCAGATCTGCTCTCAACGAAAACATCAACATGGCCTCAGATTTGAAACCCAAAAAGATTGAAGAAGCCTTGCAAGATGAAAGCTGGATTCTAGCCATGAAAGAAGAACTAAATCAGTTCAAGAGAAATGATGCTTGGACTCTAGTTTCTAAACCCAAAGAGAAAACTGTTATTGGAACCAGACGGGTGTTTAGAAACAAACTGGATGAAGATGGAAAAGTGGTAAGAAACAAAGCAAGACTAGTTTCTCAAGGGCGTAATCAACCGGAAGATATTGATATCACTGAAATCTTTGCACCTTTAGCTAGATTAGAAGCAATTAGAATTATCATGTCATATGTTGCACAACATGATATAACTCTTTATCAAATGGATGTTAAAAGTGCATTTCTAAATGGAATAATTAAGGAGGAAGTTTATGTCAAGCAACTTCTTGGATTTGAGGATTCTGAAAATCCTCACCATGTCTATCAGCTTAAGAAAGCTTTATATGGACTCAAACAAGCTCCTAGAGCTTGGTATGATAGACTAAGCACATATCTAATGGAAAATAATTTCATTAGGGGAAAAGTAGACACTACACTTTTCAAGAAATGCTCAAAGAGAGATTTCATAGTAGTACAGATTTATGTTAATCATATTATATTTGGTGCTACTAATGAAAAGCTCTGCAAAGAGTTCTCTGAGTTGATGCATAATGAATTTGAGATGAGCATGAGGGGAGAACTGAAGTTCTTCCTTGGTCTTCAAATAAAATATTCTAGTGATGGAATCTATTGTTGGTGTAAGCCCTAGAGGCCAATGTATTTCTTTAGACTTACATTTGTATCTTGCTATTTTATATATATATGATATGAGGCATTCCAGTTTATTGTGTTACTTGTTTAAACAAAATAACGTCCTCTGCGTAGTGTGTAATTTCGAAATTCAAATTTTGAAAATTTTATGTCACCATTTAATAATATCAATTACAATAAATGTGATTTATGTTACAATAAATGTGATTTATGTAAATGTGATTTATATCAATTACAATAAATGTGATTTGTTACAATAAATGTGATTTATATAAATGTGATTTATATCAATTACAATAAATGTGATTTGTAGTAACAACAATTGCAATAAATATGATTTATAGTAACATCTATTATAATAAATGTGATTTATTATATATATATATGTTATGTTTTCAAAATTCAGATTTTGAAATCTCTAATTTATGAAATTAATAATAATAATGATTATGTGTTATTATTGGTTGTTACTATTTATTTGGTGATGTATGGTGAATGGTTATGGCCTTAGTTCTTTTACCTTTTGGTTTATATTTTGAAATACGACCTGCGTGCCGTGCCTTTCTCTTATATTCCATATGTATCTTCTTTTCTCATCTCACTCCCCTCGTATGTAAAATGAGGTTTCTGTCTATGTAATGTAATGATGGAGACAAGAAGATGCTATCACGTGGGAGATCTTGCTTGGAGAAGCTTGGACGCTCCTAGGTTTTAGTTTAGATTCTCTCATTGGCTTGGAAGAATCAATGTGTTAGGGGCCATAACCATATCACATTTATTTGCCTTATATATGTATGAGATGCATGTATGTATATAGTATGTTAAAAGAGTTTAACTAATATATGTATGAGATGCATATATGTAAATAATAAGTTAAAGAGTTTAACAAATGATGAGATCAAATTTTAATAAAATCCCTCAAAAGGAAATATTAAGTCACATTTAAAGGCCTTCCGACGCATGGCACTCGTCAAGACTATTATCGATTAAGTGTGGGTCCGCCAAAGCGGGGTACCTTTATCTATAATAGTAAGGCGCGATGGGACAAATGTAATGTTCAACTGCTATCCATTGGGTCTGACTTAACTAAGCCAACTTCAATAGGATTGAAAGGCTTAGAGGCTCATAAGTTGGGCTTTAGTCCATGTGATGGATTAGAATAAGAGTTATTCACCCAACTGTCCAAGAGTTGCATGAGACGCAATCGGAAAGTGATTCCTACCTAAATAACCGAATTTTAAGTGATCAGCCAAAGCTGACTTAAAGCTAGGTGAAATATGGATCTTGGCCCACTAGAAAATCTTCCAACGGGATTTTCCGAATCAATGATGAGGGTCATTGTTTTGAGTAAAATAGTGGGAGGCGTATTTAATTAAAGACCTAATTAAATAACTTCATGGCATGATACTTATATTTTGCATATTTATCTCTGTAGATTACCATGGCATCAAACACATCAAGTAACCTGTCATTGCGATCCGTCCTTGAAAAGGACAAACTATCCGGAACGAATTTTCTGGACTGGTACAGAAACTTGAGGATTGTCCTCAAACATGAGAAAAAGCTGTATGTTCTTGAGGAGCCTATTCTCGAGGAGCCACCGCTTCAATCGCTCTCCTAGGGCTGACAGAGATGCTTATAAGAAGCATCAGGATGACGCCTTAGACGTCGGCTGTCTTATGCTTGCTACCATGACCTCTGAGCTGCAAAAGCAACATGAGACCATGGAGGCGTACGATATGATCGTGCACCTCAAGCTGCTCTACCAAGAGCAAGCAAGGCATGAGCGGTTCGAAGTTTCCAAAGCCCTTTTCCAGTGTAAATTGTCAGAAGGGAGCCCTGTGAGTCCTCATGTACTCCAGATGATCGGGTACATTGAGAATCTCGAGAGACTGGGATTTCCTTTAGGCCAAGAGTTGGCCATCGACTTGGTTCTGCAATCGTTGCCTGAGAGCTATAGTCAGTTTGTCATGAACTTCAATATGAATGATCTTGACAAACCTCTGCCAGAGTTGTTGAGCATGTTAAGAACCGCTGAACAAAATATTAACAAAGGAAAGGGGAAGGCCATTTTGATGGTCCAGGCTGGAAATAGCAAGAAGCAGCCTAAGAAGCCCAAGAACAAACAAAAGGGCAAGGGCAAGGGCAAGGGCAAGGCCATCAACAAGATCAAGCCCAGTACTTCTGGCTTGAAGCCTGTGGGTGGTGTGGCTAAGGAAGGCAATTGCTTCCACTGTGGTCGGACCGGACATTGGAAGAGGAACTGCCCAAAATACCTGGAAGAGATCAAGAAGAAGAAGGGAAGTGAGACTTCCGCTTCAGGTATGTTTGTTATAGAAGAAGAAGGGAAGTGAGACTTCTCACATTTGTACAAATGTACAGGACCTAGACAGGAGTAGACCATTGACAAAGGGCGAAGTCGATCTAGAAGTCGGAAATGGAGCAAAGGTTGCTGCTTTAGCTGTAGGGACTTATGTATTGACTTTGCCCACTGGGCTTACTATTCAGTTAGAGAACTGTTATTTTGTGCCTGCAATTAGCAGGAATATCATTTTCGTTTCTTGTTTGGACAAGATTGGTTTTTCTTTTATAATAAAGAACAAAAGTTGTTCTATTTATTTGGATGATATTTTCTATGCTAGTGCACACATGAGTAATGGACTTTATGTCCTTGATCTTGAAATGCCCATCTATTACATAAATACTAAGAGGTTCAAACCAAATGAGTTGAACCCGTCTTATCTTTGGCATTGTCGTTTAGGCCATATAAATGAGAAGCGCATTTCGAAGCTCCATAAAGATGGACTCTTGGACTCATTTGATTATGAATCATATGAGATATGTGAGTCTTGTTTATTGGGAAAGATGACTAAAGCTCCATTCATCGGCAAAGGTGAAAGAGCCAACGATCTTTTGGGTCTTATACATAGCGATGTATGCGGACCCCTAAACACATTAGCTAGAGGTGGTTTTCAATACTTCATCATATTTACTGATGATTTCAGTAGATATGGATTTGTGTATCTTATGAAACATAAATCGGAATCCTTTGAAAAGTTCAAGGAATTCAAAAATGAGGTACAAAACCAACTTGGTAAAAATATTAAAGCTCTTCGATCAGATCGAGGTGGTGAATATTTGAGCCTAGAGTTTGATGATCATCTGAGAGAGTGTGGGATTTTATCTCAACTCACTCCACCTGGAACACCACAATGGAATGGTGTTTCTGAGAGGAGAAATCGAACCTTGTTGGACATGGTTCGGTCTATGATGAGTCATGCAAACCTTCCAAACTCTTTCTGGGGACATGCTCTATTAACAGCAGCTTTTACACTTAACCGTGTTCCATCCAAAACGGTATAAAAGACACCATATGAGATATGGACTGGTAGACGACCCGGTATATCTTTTATGAAGATTTGGGGTTGTGAAGCATATGTAAAACGTCAAGTTTCTAATAAGCTTGATCCCAAATCTGATAAATGCTTCTTTGTGGGGTATCCCAAAGAAACCAAGGGATACCAATTCTATAATCCTTCCGAAGGCAAAGTGTTTGTCGCACGGACTGGTGTATTCCTAGAAAAGGAGTTTATCTCCATAGGAACCAGTGGGAGGAAGATAGAACTTGAAGAAATTCAAGAATCACAGAGTAGTGACCTACCATTGGTGGAACAGGAGCAACCTTCACAAAATGCTGTGGAGGAACAACCCGCTCCAGTAGCACAAGACCAGCGTAGGTCTAACAGGATACGTCACCAGCCTGAGAGATATGGATTTCTCATGACTCCACAAGGTGATGTATTGCTCATGGATCAAGATGAGCCTGTGACCTACCAGGAGGCCATCACTGGCCCAGAATCTGAGAAGTGGCTTGAGGCCATGAAATCTGAGATGGATTCCATGTACACCAACCAGGTATGGACCTTGGTAGAGCCACCTGAAGGGGTAAAACCTATAGGGTGCAAGTGGGTTTTCAAAAAGAAAACTGACATGGATGGTAAGGTACACACCTTTAAGGCGCGATTGGTTGCTAAGGGTTTCAAGCAAATTCATGGTGTCGACTATGATGAGACCTTTTCACCTGTTGCGATGCTTAAATCCGTCCGGATCTTACTTGCTATCGCTGCATACCATGATTATGAGATATGGCAGATGGATGTCAAAACTGCCTTCCTTAATGGAAAGCTTCTTGAGGATGTGTACATGACACAACCTGAAGGCTTTGACATTTTAGAGGATGCTTAGAAGGTATGTAAATTGCAACGATCAATCTATGGATTGAAGCAAGCTTCCAGAAGTTGGAACCTTCGTTTTGATGATGCTGTAAGACAGTACGGATTCATCAAAAATGAAGATGAACCTTATGTCTACAAGAAGGTTAGTGGGAGCATTGTTGTTTTTCTGGTGTTATATGTAGATGACATATTACTCATTGGAAATGACATCCCTACACTACAAAATGTAAAGACATGGTTAGGGAATTGCTTCTCTATGAAAGATTTGGGTGAAGCTACCTATGTATTGGGGATCAGGATCTATAGGGATAGATCGCTGAAATTGCTTGGCCTAAGTCAGAGTACATACATAGACAAAGTGTTGAGACGCTTTAACATGCATGAATCCAAGAAAGGACTATTGCCTATGTCACATGGTATATGCCTGTCAAAGGCACAATCCCCTTCCACTCAAGAAGAAAGGGATCACATGAGTAAGATTCCATATGCATCCGCAATTGGATCTATCATGTATGCCATGTTATGTACTCGACCAGATGTATCGTATGCTTTAAGCATAACGAAGGCGTACCGATCGATCCCGTGAGAGTCAGTGCATGTCTGTCAAGAACATCCTTAAGTACTTGAGAAGAACTAAGGATTCGTTCTTGGTATATGGAGGCGAGGAAGAGCTTGTTGTAATAGGTTACACCGATACTAGCTTCCAGACCGATAAGGATGATTCCAGATCGCAATCTGGTTATGTGTTCTGCCTGAATGGCGGGTCAGATGGAAGAGTTCAAAGCAGGAGACAGTTGCCGATTCTACTACAGAGGCTGAGTATATTGCCGCCTCCAATGCAGCAAAGGAGGCTGTTTGGATCAGGAAGTTCATTGCTGAACTTGGTACGGTTCCAAGTATTGTGGACCCCATTGATCTCTATTGTGATAACAATGGGGCCATTGCACAAGCCAAGGAACCTAGATCTCATCAGCGATCCAAACATATACTTAGGCGCTTCCATCTCATTCGAGAGATCATCGATAGAGGAGATGTGAAAATATGCAGAGTACCAACACTTGATAATGTTGCTGACCCACTTACGAAACCTCTTGCTCAACAGAAGCATGAAGGTCACACTAGATCGATGGGCATTAGATTGATGCCTGATTGGCTCTAGTGCTAGTGGGAGATTGTTGGTGTAAGCCCTAGAGGCCAATGTATTTCTTTAGACTTACATTTGTATCTTGCTATTTTATATATATATATGATATGAGGCATTCCAGTTTATTGTGTTACTTGTTTAAACATAATAACGTCCTTAGAATAGAAATCTCAGTTCAATAGAATATCAAGTATATGACTTGATCGTGAGACACTATTGAACAAATGAAATCCTATTCTTAAATATCCGTAGTCAAGTATTTTATTAATAAGGACAATAATAATACAATTGAGACTATTATGTGTGCAGACTGATGACCATATCTCACGGGTCATGGATATGAGATATCGAGTCGACACATAGGTACACATTAGAGTAATGATGTACTGGATTGACCCACCATGAGAACACTACATGGAGCGTTATGTGAGTGTCATAAGTAGTTCTCATAGTGACAATGGTGCATACAATCCTTCGACCTGAAATCACTACGATCCCTACATGAGGAGTCGTGTGCTTTAATATCGTCAAACGTCACCTGTAATAGGATGATTATAAAGACGGTCATTGGGCATACCACATGCAGAGGGATGTGAGTGACCTAGATGGAATTTGTCCCTCCTACATGACAAGAGTAATATCTGTGGGCCCCCTGATAGAGTAAGATTGTAAAATGCATGGCCATGCTGAAATGAGTCAATATGAGATATTGACCTCATTTGTTGTTAAGTCTACTCGGGTATCAGGGAACATGATATTGAACCATACAAGGGTGACACATTCTATGCCTTGTGTTCAATATAGATATATGGACAAAGGGATAATAATGCACATGAATAATTGTCACAGAAAGGTTTCGTCAAATCACTGACTTTCTCACTACTTAGGTAGCAGTGATGTATTGCTAGATACCGCTCACTGTTTGTAATATTAAATGGGATTTAATGTTACTGCTAACGTTTTGGGAACCTATAGGGTAACACACATAAGAGCGGATTAAAAGAAGCATTAAAAGGAGAGTTGGACTTTCCTATTGGGCCTAGCGCATAATACATGGGCTTAGGTCAAGTGATGCTCACTAACTCACTTAAGGAGGCGCTACTATAAGTAGAACACTTAAGTTGTTGTGCACATAAGGTTGATACCCTAGCCGCACAGAGAGAGTAAGAGTGAACAGTAAGTCTCGGTTTTGAAGCTAGCACTGTAAGACAGAGACGCTTCAGGTTCGTGACGTTGGACGTTCACGGAGTCCGCTCGTGTGGATACCTCTGGAGACACCGTTCGTGCGGTGTTCGTGATAGACGAATTTCAACCAACAGCCATCGCTTCAAGAGGTAAACTTTCTAATCATGAATCATGACCATTCGCATGGATCCTTCGATGGGAATTTTTCCGCTGCGTTTTATTTTGTTTTATACGCAAATTCCCAACATCTATATCCATCAATAGAAGTACACCAAGGAGCTTCTGAAAAAGTATAAAATGGAAATTTCAAATCATATGAGTACTCATATGCATCCAACAGTTAATCTAAACAAGGATGAGGAAGGTAAAAAGGTAGATCAAACTGTCTACCGATGTATGATTAGATCCCTTCTATACTTAATTGCTAGCATACCTGATATTCAATTCAGTGTTTATCTTGGTGCTGGATTTCAATCAGTTCCTAAAGAATCTCATCATAAGGCTGTTAAAAGAATTTTCATATATTTGATTGGAACCGCTAACCTTGGTTTATTATATAAGAAAAATGAAGATTTCAGGTTAGATGGATTTTGTGATGCTGATTTTGCTGGAGATAGAATTGATAGAAAAAACATTAGTGGAGGATGTCACTTCATTGGAGCAAATATGATCTCCTGGTCAAGCAAAAGGCAAAGTACCATTGCTCTATCAACTGTTGAACCTTAATATATATCTGCAGCTAGTTGTTGTTCACAACTGCTTTGGGTAAAATATCAACTTGAAGATTATTCAATGTTTGAGCATAATATACCTGTTTGGTGTGATAATACTAGTGTTATTAATCTGTCTAAGAATCCCATACATCATTCTAGAGCAAAGCATATAGAAATAAAGCATCATTTTATTAGAGATTATGTTCTGATGATTCTTAATTTGTAGTTAATAGGTGGTTAATTTTAATTAGTTTTTGTATAGTTTTTATTAGTTGTAGGTTATTTTTCTGTTTTATTTCAGTTTTATTTCTATTAATTTCGTAGTTGGTTTCATGTTGGCTTTGATGAGTTTTCTGTCCAAGCCCTGGAACGTTTGAGCGCCATTTTCCAAGCGCTTGAGCGTTGTAGTTACACTTCAGAAAGATGTTTTAACGTGCAGAATAGATAGACGGAAACAGACAGTTTTTTCAGAGAGTTGCAGAGACAGTTTGAGGGAGATTCTTACACAGAAAGCTACACAGCAAAAAAGAGGAAAAAGGAGGTCAATCTTAGAGAGTTTAAGATATCAAGTAGAGACTCATGATGTTTTTCTCATCTTCATCTTCTTCTTGTATTTGTTCTATATCTATCATGTCTAGCTAATTCTCTTTTGTTAGAGGTAGATGGAACTGCCTAGATAACTTGTTGTGATTCTAGATAATTACTTGTTTTGGTTTGTTTAATTTTAAGAGTTTATTCACTGTTTTCATGTTTATCTACTGTGTAGATTTGCAATTGGGAAATTCGAATTCATAGTTGCTGTTTGTGAATGAACGATTTGCGCGTACAATCATATTAGCATTATTGAGTTGTAACCATTGCTCTTGTTAATTTGCTACTACTCAAGGAATTGAATTAGTAATTTAGGCAGGAAGGTTTATCAACCTAAGGAATTAGGGGGTAAATAATAAAAACTCAGCTTCTTGAAATTGTATAAACTGTTCAAGTTAATTTCCAGGATTGAGCAAGTAGGAAAGGTAGGGAAATCGATCCTCTAACAATTTCTTCTTGATTGTTTAAAAACCAATTTTCTGTTGCTTTGTTTTCTCAAATTGAAAATACCAAAAAATATTTTATGTTCTTTGTTAAATTTCTATTTTTACTAATTGGTGAAAGCCAATTCCAAATATTTCGGTCACTCAAACGAAGTTGAGTTGGTACGTTAGTAGTTAATGATTCAATCCCTGAGGACGATATTTTATACTACAGTTAGCGATTTGGTGCACTTGCCAATTTTGCTCAACAAGTTTTTGGTGCCGTCGCCAGGGATTGGTTTTGCCAATATCATTAGTAACAAGGGGGACAACTAATTTAGACATTTTTACTTTGTATTTTTGTATATATTTGATCTTTTCTTTTGAGGATTGTTTGTGCTAGGTGGATGCAACACATGGACCATCATTACTATCCAAACCGGGAATATCTAATTGATCAGGTCGTGCTTGATTGTATTATTGATAACCATGTGAAGATATACTCAAAGAAGAAATGAAAATCCTATTTGTCATCCTTACAACTACCATCACACCTTAAGCTGGACCCCGAGGTGCTGGAATCACTTTGGGAAATAGATGCTCAACTTGTGATCCAGAGCATAGAGCGTAGCATGGAAGAAACAAGTGCCATGATACAGAGGCTTAAAATGCGTTGGGAACATTCTCAATTGATATCGGCGATGCTAAGTGACAACTTTCAGAAGTTAGAAGAGCAAGCTAGTGAATATTATGAATTGCTATCTTTCACCATGCTTGCCAAGAAACCTGATATTGCTGCCTTGGATAAATATATTGGTTTGGATGCATGTGTGGACACTACAAAATTGACTCAAGAAGTAAAACCTCATGTTCTTCATGGAGTATGTATGCTTGAAGAGGTCAAAAGATGAGTTTATCACTTGCCATTTGACCCGGGAGGACATGCACTCACTGGAACACTTGAAGAAGTCAAAGGAATGTCCTCACACTTGCTTGTTCCATCCGCACTCCACAAGCTATGGGATCCCAGAGGAAGCCTTTCAATTTTGAGCATCTCTTGGCCTTTATGCTACAAGCAATGGATCGGGTTGGAAGCTTCTCAATGAGTTTTTCTTAACCCTTCTCTTTAGTTTATTTTCATTTTCTTGTTATTTTTGTGTTTCACATGTTTTAGTTTGCTTGTGTTAGAATAAAAATAGGCCAAGCACTTAAAGGTTTAGGATGTTGTTTTGAGATGTCACTTTTGGCATTATCATTATTTTGTGCAACTTGCCAGGCTATTTTCCTTTCTTTGGAAGTTCTTCTTGTAGTATAGTCTTCATTTTTCAAATTTGTTCATAACATTTTTCATAACCTCTTTGCATATTTTTGTTTCTTTTTCATAAATTCATGGCAATGAGGTTTGGAATGAAATTTTGGAATCTTGGTTATAACCTTGGTGAGATATTAGGCTTGAATGTTAATTCTTTGAGTGTGCACCATTGAGTTGATGTGCTGAGATTTGCTTGATTGTTTTATCTAAAATTCATGAATTACATGTGTTGCATAAAAATGATTAGGGCAATTTTTTTCATTAGCCACTTTAGCCACACAAAAAAAAAAAACCAACCTTGCATGAAAAATTCCATTGCTCACCCCCTTGAGCTTATTGTTACTTTTTGTTCTCAACCTTGCTTTTTGAATGATGATTACCATGTTTATTCTAACTTGAGAATAGGAGAGCCTTGGTGAATTGTTTGTGGACAAACAAAGATTTTGGTTTGGGGGAGAGGGTAATGGAATAGTGTGAGAAGCATCGAAAGGTTTGGAAAAACAAAGTGTAGAAATGAAAAAATAAAAATAAAAAAAAAGTTGATGTCATTAGGAAAAAAAAAGAAAAAATTTGTGTGAATAAGGTTTAGGAAAAATCCAAAGAAGGGGAAAAAGAGGAAAAAAATTTAATTATAGCAATTGGGAATTTTGTGCTTTGCATTGAAAATATTGAGTTGTTGTAATTGCTCTCCTATTTTCTTGGATATTTTTCTATTTGTTTCTCACCTCACTGGTTTTCCACTTTAGCCAAGTTACAACCCAAAATAAAGTCTCTTTGATTTTTGCATGCTTGTGGTTTGTGATTATTATTTTTTTTGGAATTAGATGAAAAGCAAATCTATGATTCCATGACTTTAATGTGTGCTTTGAGGGAAACACTTCACCACCAAATACTTGAGTGATTATTTGATGTGTGTATCATGTGAGGACTAAGGTTCTATTTTTTCTTCCTTTGCCAAATTGCCTTGATTTTTAATTTTTAAGAATATGGAGATTGCAAAGTTATCATGCTTCTTGCTTCCTGACATTTTTGGAATTGAGCTTGCTACTAGTTGTTGCTTCTGTCTTAGGAATTAGTCTTTTGCAATTTTGCCTTGTTTTGATTTTGTCTAATTGTGCTCTCATTCAATTTTTCCAAATCATGTAAGAGCTTGGTCTATTGTCCTTAGTGTTTAGAGTGTTAGTTTAAATTACTTTTGCTTGGGGACAAGCAAAGTCTTAGGTTTGGGGGTGTGATAATCCGCTAGATTATGTGTACTTATTTGATGGATTTTTACTCCTAATCATTCTAATTGATTGAGTTTTATCCCTAAATTTAAGTAACTTAGTTTTTAATAATATTTTATATATATTCTTAGTTTAATTTCATATTTTTATAATTAATCTAATAATTTTTCTACTTGTTTAACTTAGTGGGAAATAATGAAGAAAGGATAGCATTAGGAAGTGCCATTTGACATTCAAAATCAAGAGTGAATTATGAATTGGAATCTCAAGTGGCATTTGAGAGTGGTTCAACGTGAAAATAGGTGGGCCTCGAATTAATATTTCATTGAAAAATATTTCATGCATTTGCAATTGAGGAATTGGACTTAAATTGTGTGACCCACGTGAAAGTTAAGGTTGCTGGATGAGAAAAATAAAGAGTATTGAATGGAAAAGTTTAACAGTTGCGTTATTAATCTTGGAAGATTGAAATGGGATAGTAACGTGAATAAAAATAAAGATAAGGCAGCAATGAAAAGTAACGGACAAGGATGGCAGTAACGTAACAAAGAATTAAGAGGGACAGAAACATAAAGATAAGGGGCTCGAGGAACCGGACAGGAACATAGCAGTGTGGATAAAAGGAGGCCGAGAGCGTTTGCTTACGGACCTTTTTTTATGAAGTTTCCTGGTTCTTTTATTTTTTTATTTTTTATTTTTAAGAGTTTAGCATGTCTAGCTAAATTCCTTTTGCTAGGGTTTTGATGTAATCCTTTTATGATGAAGTTTTATCTAACAGTTTGATTATCCTACGAACATTTGGTTTTGTTGATGTGATGTTTATTGTGCTTATTAACATTTAAATGTTTGACCATCATTCTTGTGTTTTTTAGGGTTCATGTATATGCTAGGAATGGTGATATGTGGACATGCCTCTTGTAATCATCACTATTAATTTGATTAATCTAGGAATAGATAACTGATTAATATGGGTCTTTCACAAATTCCATAGAGCTTTCATCATCATGCCTTGTTAATTAGACCTGAGGAATTAGGGTAATTAGTGAGGTTTGGTATCCCTAAGGAATTAGGCTTCAATTAATTATGGGAATTTGTCCTTCAACATGTCAATTAGGATTAGGATAGTTAGAGTATTAGTAATTCATAGGATTCCTTGTCTATGGGGAATCCAGATTCATAATTGGGTTAAATCAAATCCCTAGTAATTTTATTTCTAGTTTATCTTCTCAGAAATTCCAAAAAATATTGTATTTCTCTTTTGTTTTATTTTATGTTTTTGATCTCTCTTCAAACCAAAGTTTAGTCTAGATATTTGTTTGATTTGTGAATTGGTACTTGGTAACTAATCCATGTTGACGATATCCGGTTCTTACCGTTTTATTACTTGCAACGATCCAGTACACTTGCCGAAATCGCTAGGGACTAATTTGCTCAACAATTTTGCTCAAAAACTTGTCAAGTAAAATTGTCAAGTGCACCAATTCGCTAACTGTAGTATAAAATATCGTCCTCAGGGATTGAACCGTTAACTACTAACGTACTAACTCAACTTCGTTTGAGTGACCGACATATTTGGAATTGGCTTTCGCCAATTAGTAAGAATAGAAATTTAACAAAGAACAGAAAATATTTTTGGTATTTTCAATTTGAGAAAACAAAGCAACAGAAAATTGGTTTTTAAACAATCAAGAAGAAATTGTTAGAAGATCGATTTCCCTACCTTTCCTACTTACTCAATCCTGGAAATTAACTTGAACAATTTATCTAATTTCAAGAAGCTGAGTTTTTATTATTTACCCCCTAATTCCTTAGGTTGATAAACCTTCCTGCCTAAATTACTAATTGAATTCCTTGAGTATTAGCAAATTAACAAGAGCAATGAGAATGGTTACAACTCAATAATGCTAATATGATTGTGTTCTTATTCCTAAGTAACACTCGCAAATCGTTCATTCACAAACAGCAACTATGAATTCGAATTTTCCAATTGCAAATCCACACGGTAGATAAACATGAAAACAGTTAATAAACTCTTGAAATTAAACAAACCAAAACCAGTAATTATCCAGAATCACAACAAGTTATCTAGGCAGTTCCATCTACCTCTAACAAAAGAGAATTAGTTAGACATGATAGAAATAGAACAAACACAAGAAGAAGATGAAGATGAGAAAAACATCATGAGTCTCTACTTGACAACTTCAACTTTCTATGATTGCTCTCTTTTTTGCTGTGTAGCTTTCTGTGTAAGAAACTCCCTCAAACTGTCTCTGCAACTCTCTGAAAAAATTGTATGTTTCCGTCTCTCTGTTCTTCACTTTAAAACATCTTTCTGAAGTGTAACTGCAATGCTCAAGCTCTTGGAAAATGGCGCTCAAACGTTGGACGTTGAAAGAATAGCGCTTGGGCACTGGCTGCGAGACAGAATTGCTCCAACTTCTCACCTGCCCCTTTATTTCCACTTAAAACACCATAAAAACTCATCAAAGCCAACATGAAACCAACTACGAAATTAATAGAAATAAAACTGGAATAAAACAGAAAAATAACCTACAACTAATAAAAACTAATTAAAATTAACCACCTATTAACTACAAATTAAGAATCATCACACCCCCACACTTAAACTTTTGCTTGTCCCCAAGCAAAGTAACAAAGACCAAACAAACATAGACTCAATGGAAACCCCTAACTTATCAATAACAAACCAATGCACCACCCAACCATGTAAGAAATCCTATAACAAAAGAATCACCTTATGACAAGTTCATATTAAAGAATGTTCAAAAGAAGAAATCATAACAATGGTGCACCAATATTTCCACACTTGAAAAATTAAAGAACATGACTAATTCAATTAAGGAAAAATCATTGGACACCCAACTTCTCACCTGAATTGCAAAGTCACTCAATCACTCAAATTTATGTAGGTAAGTGTGCCACTCAATTTCACACGTCAAAACCATGCAACTTCAAGTTTGATTTTCATCTCAATCATTCATTCACAATTCACAGCATGTATAAATCAAAGGGACTTTATTTAGGATGTAACATGGCCAAGGCGAATGGGAAGGATAAGAAAGGATAACAAGCTAATACCAATGGAAATAGGAGAGCAACAATTATTTTTAAACACATGCTTTGCAAGCAATCTTTTTCCCACTTCTGTCTTTGTGACTTCCTTCACCTTCTTTATTCAAATGATCATATTTTTCAGATTTTTTTTCTTCTTTTCTCTTTTTTTTCTTTTCATTTCTGTTTTCTCTTTTGTTAGCCATTCCTTCCTTTCACCAACAAATATGCATAATATACTTCCCTTCTCCCCCACACTTAAGTCAAACCCACACACAAAAGTACAATACTCTCCTATCCACTAAGGTTTGGTTAGAAACATTGTTTTTCAAGGTAAGGAGAATGGGTAAAACAAACAAAGATATACATTTAAAGCTCAAATGGGCTAAGCAAAGGGAAAAATTCAAGGTTGGCTATTTGGTTAAAGTGGCTACATGAAAAACGGCCCAAATCATTTTTATAACATGCATGTGAATCATGAACTTCAAACAAGAACCAATCAAACTCAAGAGCATGAATTTCAATGGTGCACTCACAGAAAAAAACTTAACAATTATAGGCACAAATGACTCACAAGGGTAAAGTTAGGTAAACCAACTAATTCTCACCAGAATTTCGATAGCCATGAACTTTAATCAACAAGGTTTAACACAATGCACCAAAGTTGTGAAATCCAGTCAAGAACAAACTCAAATGACAAACTAAATAACAAGTGTCCTCTTCACATCAAAGGAAAACAAACACGGTAGGTGCACAGTACAATGAACTTGGTAAGACTAGGGTTCCACACAAGCATGCTTTTTTTGTTTACAAGGAGAAATGATCTTAATTTTAAAACTAAAAAAAAAACACTCAAAAAGAAAATAACACACAACCAAAACATTAGCACAAAATAGGTGAGTCACAAAATAAAATAAAAAAACTAAAAACTAAAAAGAAAGTAAACAAAAAAAATTGCTACTAAAAATGACTCTCCATCCTCTACTTCTTCTTCCATCTCTTGATTCTCTTGAGCTTCCTCCTCCTAGTCTTGAAAACCCAACTGCATAAACTGCCTATGCATCTCATCCTCTGGTACTAGAGGCACAAAATTCTCCTGAAGCACACCCACATGTTCGGCCACAACAGCAATAAAAGCATGCAACTGATCAATATTGCGACACAATCTTTGGGTGGCATGAGTGGTCAATTGTTGCCTACGAGCCTGAGTTACCCGAGGGCCTATATTCGCTCTTGCGGGAGGTCGGTGGAGTGGTGGAATTTCTCCCCAATTATCATCAATATACCCAATATCTATGGGTTTTCCAGCTTTGATAGGATCGATGATTGGGTCCTCCACACCTGCAAGCCTGATTAAGTGGGTAATGAGCCGAGGGTAACCCAATTTCTTCTTCGGATCCTGAGCTAGCTGATAAATATTGAATCAAATGACTCTTCCTACTTCCACAAATCTGTTAGTCAAAATTGAATATATAAACAAAGCACGAGACACAGTAATTTCATATTTGTTAGATACTGGAAGCAGTTTAGACATTACAAACGTGGCCCATATCATAGGAAATAACTTCAAAGTTATCCTCCACAATAATTTAGGCTTCTTGGATCCTCTCATAGTTTCCCATCTACCCTCAGGAATACACAATTCTCTTAAGACCTCTTGGGCATCCCACTCAGATTTTTATAATTCTTCATACGTGCCCACACTTCCCTCATGGAGTCCTTCCAGACCATAAACAGAATTAACCAGAGCAAGGGAATAGTCTACCTCTTTCCCTCTTACCCAACTTTTGAATCGGATAACACCTGACCTTTCCTCATAATCAACATTAGCATAAAATTCTCTCACCAGCATCTTACAACCATCATCTGGGGTCATAACCAAATCTTTCCATCCCCTCTTTTCAATTTCATCATGTATCTCCCAGTATTCATTCCTCTTCAACCAAATTCCCTTCTCCCTTATAAAATCTTTCCCCATCAAGTTATGTCTAAATCTTTGCTCATGAACGGGAGAAAGGAATTGATTATCGATGGGAGGAGGTGGATCCCTAGAGGTAGATGCCCCTCCTCTAGTACTTGCTCTCCTAGGCACTGTGTTAGTTGACTTTTTCTTCTTCTTTGGTGGCATCTGCAAAACAATTTCAGAAAATTCCCAGCCACAAACAAGCATCAAATTTCATATCATTTGCAACATATCAATTCAGTGACACATTCAGTAATTCTGAAAAAAAAAATTGATTAAGCTCAGTTACTATAATCTCCACCTTATCGGGACATCAACACAAAGTGTTCAGCCAGTTCCACATTCACAGATTAAAATGTATGAACAGTGAATGTAACACCCCGATTTTCACTGTTTTAAATAACATAAATAAGTATGATTATGTTTATATATTTATATGAGTGTTAGAAAATTATTTCAAATAAACGGAGTTCATCATTCAATTCTACTTGAACGTAGAAAGTTACGATTAAAATTTAGGTTGGAAAGTCAAGCAAATCCCGCCCCGCGAATTTCATTGACAGTATAATTATACTGCTCAAAAGACCTGATTTTAATTCGTGAACGAAAAACTTAAGATTTTTATTTTATTTCCTACGATAGTGTATTTTTGAATTATTTCATAAAAAGTGAAATAATATACGTTTTACAGACGCTATACTCAATCGGGCGAACGACGGAGCTGATTACGGGAGTTTCGGGACTCGATAAGTGGATAAACCCTATATTATCTTAGGACTAAGTCATCCATGTGAGAGGTTTAATGTGGCTAAGGTTATGTTAGTAATTTTCGATAATTGCATTTTGATCCCTAAACTTTCTATTAATTATGTTTTTGTCCCTAAACTAATTTTCATGATACACTAAGTGAAGTGGGCCAAATTCTTGCCATCCAAACCCATTGAGGGCTGCGGCCTTAGAGCCCAAATTCATGACCAAGAATTAATTTTCATGATGCCATTTTAATTACCCAAGTTTCCTTTGTAATGGTTTATGTCTGAAGTTAATTTCATGTTGCAAAATCAATTTGGACTTGGGCTTTTCTTGGCCCAAAAGTGACGCAAGGCCCATGCTTGCCATGGCTTGCTCATAAATTCATGATGCCACTAGATCCTTCCATAACCTTCTTGATCTTACTATCACTTTCTCTCATCTTCTCCAAAATTCTCTCTTGCTCTTGTTTTCGCTCACAACAAAGAAGCTTGGTTTGTGAAGGAACTTGAAGATTCCTTGCTCATCTTTCATTTCCAATAGGTGATTATTCATCCTCACAACCTTCTAAGTATTGTTTCTTCAAATCATTTCTTGTTTTGAAGCTTTCTTGATCATGGTCATCTTTGTGTTGTTAACTTTGTAAATTCATAACTAATCATAGAAAAATCGTATGATGTTTAAAAAAATTCCTATGTTATTGATATCATGTATACTATTTAAATCCAAGATCATGTAGCAATAAAAAATTTCCTTCTTAATTAACTAGCTATGGACGCACCTAGGAGGATGAGTTTGGTAGGAGTTTTGTTCATGTGTTGTCATGTATGATCATGTATTTCATGTGACATGTATGTCTACACACTCTAATCCATGTTAGTTTATCAAAATGAAAATTCTTACTCTGTATCTCTATGATGCCCGAACCCTAAGTGGGTGAGAATTGATGAGTTTTGTTCAAGGTTTTCATCAACGATCTTGGTAATCATCCTATTAGTATGAATGTTTAATGAATCCAAGTTCATTTATCAAACCAAAAACCCTAGCCCCATGAACATGTCATGGCCGAAACTAGGTGTGTGTGAGTTAGGAAGTTTTGATTTCCAAACTTAGTTGTTTAGTCACTAATCCATGATCTTGGTTAACTAAGGATCATTAATCCATGACTTAATCATGATTAGGAATTTTTAGTCACAAAGACCCTTGAGACCGTGACCATGTAGGAAGGATTTTGATGGTTTTAATTGTTTGATTAGTAATGGTTTGATTGTATTGGTGAAGGTTGAATTTATTTCGTTGGGTATGTGAGAACCGGGCATTCGACGAAGCAATTTATTCCGCTGAGAATTCTACGAGAGGTAAGAGGGGATTACCTGAGGGATTTTTCAAATGGCTACGTGCTATCTGGTTGGCGTCTGTATGATTTATATGTGGTTGTGGTGTTTGGTTTGTGGTTATGTTATTTATTTGTATATGGTTATCTGCATTTAATTATTTATTTGCAGTTATATATAATGATGTTGTGATGCAAGATCTGCCTGGGAAAATTGTTATGATGTTGTTGATTGTTGTTTGAGAAGCCTGGCAGTGGTCAGTGCCCAATTAAATTAATTGGATAAAAGCTTTAAGAAGCTTCATAAATTATATTCAATGTTTTAACGGTAAAATATTGGTAAATAATATTAATGGAAATTTTTAATTGGGAAAAATAAGGAATTTTGGAAAATATCATTATTTTAATGATTTATTAATGTAAGAGTTAATTGTGAGTCATAATGAGAGCGAAACCGTGAAATCATTTTTGTACTGCTAATTTTTACGTAAGAAAATCCGTAATATTATAAAAAGTTATTTTATAAAATTAATTGTTGAAAATAAGTTAATTATGATTTTACAAAATTATTTAAGTGGAAAAAACTAAGTTTTGGCTTAAAAGGCTTTAAAAGTGATAATTGATGGCAAATTTGGAAAAGTGTCGACGGCAAGTATTTTGAAACGACAGTACGTATTTGAAGTAAGTTTAAAACCTCAAGTGACTCACCTTTGTTAAAACTAAGTTTTATTATTTAAAGATTTTATTGAAGAATTTCCCATTTGAAAGTGGTGTTGAACTTAGTAACCGAGACGTCGGGGTACTAAGGTTCTTTGTTGTTATGGACTTGGGGTCCTTTGGACTTTGAGGTCCTGTAGACTTGGCGTCTACTATATACGTGGTGTATACTGTGTTTAAAACATTTAAGATATTTTTGATTACCACGAACCTAAGACTGATTGCAAGGTTTAGGGGTTTCGTGATTGAGCACTCGGATTTTGAGGTCCTGTGTTATTAATGAAAGTGTTTAAAGATGTGTAAAACTGTAATGGGTCGTGAGCTTTTGAGCTTCGATGAGGAAAGATTAAACACAAAGAAAAGTGTCAAGAATAGAGTGTTTTTGCATGCATTTGGCAGACGCGCCCGTTATATTCTGGCTGCGTGCCTGGTGTTCTGGCTGCGTGCCTGTGTTTTGGATGTGTGCTTGGTGTTCTGGCTGCGTGCCTATGTTCTGGCTGTGTACCTGGTGTTCTGGCTGCGTGCCTGTGTTTTGGCTGTGTGCTTGGTATTCTGGCTGCGTGCCTGTGTTCTGGCTATGTACCTGGTGTTCTGGCTGCATGCCTGGAGCCTTATCAACTCATCACTTGTTGGGATATCTCATAAGATTAAGTGTGAATGTTTAGATGGTGTATATGAAGTGTTCATGCATATTTTTCCAAAGGATGATTTTTGGGGTGTGAAACCCATTATGAGATTATATGTTTTAGTATGAATGCTTGTATAGACATAACATATATATGTGTGTTTTCTGTTGTGTCGCGCATGTGGTCGTCGAGTTAAATCCATATATTGGTTTCTCACTCTTGCATGTTTTATTTGTGGTTTCTTTGTTGTTTGTATATTGGGGAGTTTAGAGGAGCCACTCAAGGATCATGGTGTCAAAAAGAAGAAGGCTACTTAGCTCGGAGTATACTGACGCTACTGCCCTGTGTTATGGTGTCTGTTAGTTATGACCAGCTTAGGTTTTATTTAATGTAGTGTTGTTGTTATTAAATAGTGATCTATACTATTAAAGATCTAAGTGTGAAAACAATATGAGGCAGTATAGTTGTAAGACTTATACATACTTATATATTTAAGTTTGGTTATAATTACTTGGTTGTTGTAATGTTGAAAAAGAAAAGAAAAAAATTTATCACGATTTTGAGAATGAGAAATAATAATAACAAGAAAATATTATTTTTCCGAAAGCAACCAGCAAATATTCTTTTAATTTAGTTTCCACAAATATGTAACCATGTAATGCCCAAGGGGGGGTGTTATAGTGAAGATATGAACAGATGCAACCTACTCAACACCACACTCATTCCATTTCAGCAAAAATCTAAAGCAATAAAATCCCCAACATGCATCCATACAACTTCAACCCCTTATTCTCAAAAATCAGATTTCCACATTCACAACACCACCTCCACAATCAGTTTCCATTTTCAAAATACCCCCACACTTAGTCAACATACAACCCACAGCATCACCAAGACAATTTCTTCCACATGCATCATATAATAACAACATAACAGCCACAATCTCATTTTTCAAAATCAAATCCCTAACCCCCCAAAATAACAAATTTCCACATAAAAATTCAAGCAACCCTTCTTCCTTACAAAATCAACAATGAAGCTTAATTAAAAGAGTGGTAGAAGGGTTTCTTACCTTGAACGCACAAAACTTGCCTGCTTGGCTGGGCATGTGTGTTCTGCGATAGAGTGCAAGTGAGGCGCAAACCAGTGTGCGCAAAGTGAGAGTGGGTGAGTGAATGAATGGAGTAAAGTAGTGAGTGTGTGAGTATGAATAAGTAGAAGAAGAAGAGAATGGGTAAGAGAGTATAAGAAAAGAGGAGAAGGAACTTCTGAAAAATGCAGACGTTGCTGCTTAAGAAAGAAGCAGAAGGGTTTTGTAACCCTTGGCAAAACGACGCAGTTTTGCATCTCGCTTAAATTTTTTTTTTCAAACTAGTGCTCAAGTGCTGTCTTAGTCACGCTCAAACATGGCCAGACAGAAAACTCCTCCTTTCTGGACTGAGAACGCTATAACATTATAAGACCCACGCCCAAACGTTGGCAACTAGCGCTCAAGCGCTATTAAATCCACACTCGAGCGGTGGCAGACAAAAACCTTCCCCTTCTGCCACTGATAACGATCAAACGCCACTAAAGCCACGCCCAAGCGTTCTAGTTGTTCCAAAACTTCCCACTCGCAGAGAACGCTGAAGCGTCCCACTTGCAGCGCTCAAACGTTCAAGCCTTTTTCAAATTTATTAATTTATTTCAATTTTTTAGAACACTAGTCATTGATCAAACTAAAAACAAAACAAACAAAAATATTTTTGTATTTTTCCTTTTATAAGAGAAAATAAAAACAAATTAACAAAGAAAATAAAAATTAAACTAAACTACCACTTGGGATGGCTCCCAAGAAAACCATATTATAGGACTAGTGAGATTTCTCACCCTCCTTAGAAGGCGAGTGAAGGGTAATGTTAACCTTGTTCCTGTTCAAATCACCCCCCCCCCCCCCCCCCCCCCAAGATACAATTTCAACCTTTGGCCATTTACCTTAAAACTTTTTCCAGAATTTGGCGCTGTAATCTCAATTGCACCATAGGGACTCACTTCCTTAACCACAAAAGGACCTGACCATCTAGACTTTAACTTTCCAGGGAAGAGTCTTAGTCTAGAATTATACAATAATACTTGTTGTCCTGGTTCAAATTCTTTCACGATTATTTTCTTATCATGCCATCTCTTGGTTCTTTCTTTGTAAATTTTAGAACTCTCATAGGATTGCAACCTAAATTCTTCCAGCTCATCTAACTGCAGTGACCTTTTCATACCATAAAATGACATTTTTACCAATTAAGAACAAGGTTAGTTTCTTCGCATATTTTTAAAACCAAAACAAGGTTGTATAAGCAAATATCAAATGAAGATCCAAACACAAAAATCATCCACAAAAATTTCTATGCATTTTTCAATTAAATCAGAGAAGATTAAGAACATACACCTTTGAAATGTGGCGGGTGCATTACACAACCCGAAAGGCATACGCCTATAGGCAAAGACCCAGATTCTTTTTTTTCTCATCCAGGAAAGCATATTTCATATTTGAAGGCAATGGTTTCAGCTCCTTTGGTGGCTCCTCTTTCACTAGCTCTTCCTCTTTTTCTAATTCTTGTAATTTTTTATTTGAAAAGGAGGTAGATTCCAAAGCTTCCAACTGATAGATACATTCCACCACCTCAGAATTGACTTCCTCATACACCTCCTTAATTTCTTTGCCTTTCATCAATGTTGCTTCCAAGGGACTTTCTGCAACACTTTTTTCAAATTCCTCTAGGACCAAGGAATCCAAAACTTCAACCCGGAAACAACAATCAGAATCTTGAGCATGCTTCACTGCATCTTTGATTGAGAAGATCACTTTTTCATCTTCTACTCTCAAAATCAGTTCACCTTTCTGTACTTCAATTAAAGCACGACCTGTAGCCAAAAATGGCCTACCAAGAATAAGAGGAACTTTGACATCCTCTTCCATATCCAGCACTACAAAATCTGCAGGGAAGATGAATTTATCAATTTTAACAAGCAAATCTTCCACAATACCATACAGATATTTTACCGAACGATCTGCCAATTGAAGAGACATCATAGTAGGCTTCACTGTACCAATTCCTAGCCTTTTAAAAATTGACAAAGGCATCAAATTGATGCTTGCTCCCAAATCACAAAGAGCCCTGCCAACCTCCATATTACCAATATCACAAGGAATGGTGAAGCTTCCCGGATCCTTCAACTTAATAGGCAATTTTTGTTGAATGATAGCACTACATTCCTATGTAAGCATAACAGTTTCCTCTTCATTGGCTTTCCTCTTATTGGACAACAAATCTTTCATTAACTTAGCATAACTTGGCATTTGTTCTAATGCCTCAGCAAATGGAATATTAATTTGTAGCTTTTTGAACCCTCCAAGAACCTAGAAAATTTCTTGTCTTCATTCTTTTTCTTCAACCTTTGAGGATAAGGAATTTTAGGAACAAAGGGCAGTGGCTGTGTTGGCTTGTCAACTTGTGAATTTTCAGATTTTTCAGCTTCGTTTTTCTTCTCTTCACCCACTACTTCTTCCTCCTCTTGCTTCTCATCATGAACAACTTTTTCCGCATCCTCTTCTTTAGAAGACTCCTCTTGGTCAACATTTTTCAGAACCTTGCCACTCCTTAAATGAATTGCTTTGCATTCTTTTGGATTAGGAATAGTATCACCTGGCAAAGTACCTGAAGCTCTTTCAGACAATTGTTTAGAAATTTGCCCAATCTGTACTTCCAAATTCAGGATAGACGCCTCTTGATTCTTGAAGTTGTCCCTTGTCTCAGTCATGAAATTTGAAGATTGCTCCACAAAATTAGAAGTATTAACAGACAATTTCTCCAAAGTGCTCTCCAAAGATGACATTCTGTTTTGAGGTTGTGATTTTCCTTGGAATGAAGAATTCCCTTGTTGCCCCCAAAGCACTCTCCTGGATTGTAAGTGTTTGAATAAAGGTTAATTTGTTGCCCCAATGCATTCACTTGCTCTCCGGGTTGATTTGTACCACAATCACTGTTACGATGCTCTCCACCACAAAAATCACACACCAAGGGAGGTGTACTCATTGCATTAACTTGGTCATTCCCCAACAAAGTAGCAAGTTGTTGAGAAATCACCTTATTAACTTGTTGCTCAAACAGATTACTATCCACAACATTCACCCCCAAGACTTTTCTGTTTTGCCTATCATGTTGCATATTAGCACTACTAGCTGCCATGGTGTCTAGTATTTCCAAAGTCTCTTCTGGACTCTTCAAATCAAAAGCTCCTACACATACAACATCCATCATCTGTCTTGCATTCGGATCTAGCCCATTATAAAAAGTTTGAGCTAACAACCAATTGGGCAAAAATTATGAGGACATTTTCTGAGTAGCTCCTTGAACCTCTCCCAAGCATCATACAAAGTTTCTGACTCTAGCTGCACAAATGAGGTAATTTCACTCCTCAATTTGGCTGACCTCGATGCTGGAAAATATTTTTACAAAAACTTGGACTCCAAATCATCCCATGTTGAGATACTGCCCTATTGCTGTGACTGAAGCCAACTTCTAGCTTTATCCTTCAATGAGAAAGGAAAAAGCCTCAATCTCATAGAATCATCTGAAGCTCCATTGAGCTTCACTGTATCACATATCTGCAAGAAATTCTCTAGATGATGATTGGGATCCTCTTGAACTCCTCCACCAAACTGGCTCTGGTGCATCAAATTAACGACTGAAGGCTTGATTTCAAAGTTATTATCCTGCACAACAGGTCTCACAATAGAACCCCGGGCACCTTCAGTATTAGGCTTGGAATAATCCCTCAATGTCCACCTAGCAGGTTGCTCGGCAATGACAGTTCCAACTTCAACCACCTGTTGTTGTAAAATTGCTTGTTCCCTTTCGTGTTGCCTTCGAAGCTTGGCTGCCTTCCTGTTACTCTTAGCTGTCTTTTCAACTTCAGGATCAAACAACAAAGAATTCTTGTCAACAATACCTCGCATACACAACTCAAAAGAAAATCAGTGCATACTGATAATATAAAAATAAAAATTGCATCAATTATAATAACAGGAAAAAAAATACTCAAATCGAGATTTCCTTGGCACAACTAATATTAACGTAAAATCAATCCCCGGCAACGACGTCAAAAACTTGTTGAGCAAAATTGTCAAGTGCACCAAATCGCTAACTGTGGTACAAAATATCGTCCTCGAAGTTAACTACTAACGTACCAACTCAACTTCGTTTGAGTGACCGAAATATTTGGAATTGACTTTCGCCAATTAGTAAGAACATAAATTTAACAAAGAACATAAAATATTTTTGGTATTTTCAATTTGAGAAAACATAGCAACAGAAAATTGGTTTTTAAACAATCAAGAAGAAATTGTTAGATGATCGATTTCCCTGCCTTTCCTACTTGCTCAATCCTGGAAATTAACTTGAACAATTTATCCAATTTCAAGAAGCTGAGTTTTTATTATTTACCCCCTAATTCCTTAGGTTGATAAACCTTCCTGCCTAAATTAATAATTCAATTCCTTGAGTATTAGCAAATTAACATGAGCAATGAGAATGGTTACAACTCAATAATGCTAATATGATTGTACGCGCAAATCGTTCATTGACAAACAGCAACTATGAATTCGAATTTCCCAATTGCAAATCCACACAGTAGATAAACATGAAAACAGTGAATAAACTCTTGAAATTAAACAAACCAAAACAAGTAATTATCCAGAATCACAACAAGTTATCTAGGCAGTTCCATCTACCTCTAACAAAAGAGAAATAGCTAGACATGATAGAAATAGAACAAACACAAGAAGAAGATAAAGATGAGAAAAACATCATGAGTCTCTACTTGACAGCTTCAACTCTCTATGATTGCTCTCTTTTTTGCTGTGTAGCTTTCTGTATAAGAATCTCCCTCAAACTGCCTCTGCAACTCTCTGAAAAACTGTCTGTTTCCGTCTTTCTGTTCTACACGTTAAAACATCTTTCTGAAGTGTAACTGCAATGCTCAAGCGCTTGGAAAATGACGCTCAAACGTTCCAGCGCTTGGACGTTGAAAGAATGGTGCTTTGGTGCTGGCTGCGAGATAGAATTGCTCCAACTTCTCACCTGCTCCTTTATTTCCACTTAAAACACCATAAAAACTCATCAAAGCCAACATGAAACCAACTACGAAATTAATATAAATAAAACTGAAATAAAACAGAAAATAACCTACAACAAATAAAAACTAAACAAAAACTAATTAAAATTAACCACCTATTAACTACAAATTAAGAATCATTATGTTCAGAAAGGTGTTTTTGAAATTAAGTTTGTAAAAACTGATTATCAGTGGGCAGACATCTTTACTAAACCTCTAAGTGAAGATCGATTTGTTTTTATTAGAAGGAATCTTAATATGCATAATGTGTCTGAACGAGTGTTTGTTGATATGTCTGAAAATTTACTTGTCTAAATTTTATATCTTCTTGACTCGTCTATTTTCTCTATGCTTCACTCGTCTACTTTAGGCGAGCGTCTGATAACGTGGCTAAAAGCACTTAGTGCTAAACCCTGATTGAGACACGTGTACATTGCATTTTTCCCTCCTTTTCTAAAAAAAACGTTTCATTATATTAACAACTGTCTTTTCAAAATTGATTGATTGCTATTTATGGTAACTCCCTCTCCTTGTTCCCAACGTAAAAAGTACTCAAGCATTTTAACAAAAACAACCCTTGTCTTTTCAAAACTACCCACTCACAATTTCTCACTCACAAGCTCTCTCTGAATTCTCTTTGTCTTCATTCTCTCGAAACTGTTCCTTTCCAAACCCTAAAAATCTTCTCTTCTGAAACGATGGCACCCAAAAGCTTTCTTGAAGAAGTTGCTGACAAATCCGGACTTTCTATAACAGAACTGAAAAGGTACACCCTGGAATGGTCCCTAACTTCACTGAGCTGAAGAACAAAGGACTGGATGTTAAGCCTGAAATTACTTATGCTAGGTGGCTACCATTCTTTCAAATTATGGAAGATGTCTTTCCTTCCTTGGTTAGGGATTTCTGGAAAAACTCTATAGTCACCAAGGACAGCTCAACCTTCATGATTTTTGGAGATGTAGATGAGGACCACGTCTTCATTACTCATGAGTCACTCGCATAAGTGATCGAGTGCCCTAAAGAAGGAGTTGGGTATGACAAGAGCTGGATGAAAAATCAAGGTGACGAGATGGCTGTAAACCTCATACTGTATGGAGTTCCTAAGCCAAAGGACTTTGATTCAAAGTACCTAACACCTAAGGCAAGATTTTTTCATGTACTTTTAATTAAGTGTGTGATACCTAAAATTGGCTCTAGGGATCATGTGAGTAAGATAGAAAAATTTGCTATCAATCACTTAGTCCAAAGAATCAAAATAGATATCATAGATTTAATTTTTAGACACATAGAGAAGACTGTGAAAGGAAAATGCAAGGGTGGATATCCCTATGGCATGCTTATGACAAGAGTCTTCAGGGCAAACTCTTTGAAAAACATGTCAAAAGCCTTCCATGCTAATCTTTGCACAGAGATAACTTCAAAGACATTGTCTTTGATGAAGGTACAACTTCAACCTATAGTTGAACCTTCTACTACTGAAGCATCATCATCTGCTGCACCTACTAGTGAAAGGCTCAGTGTTCCAGTTGTTAAGGCGGAACCTTTGGAGGAACCGGTTGAAGAAGAAAGGTCTCAACTTCAGAGGAAGAAGAAGAAAGTTACTCAGTCAACTGCTGAAACTTGTATGTTTCAAGATGTTGCCGATGCCTCTCAGGTTGTTGAACCTGTTGCTGAATCTTCTGAGCAAGCTGCTGCTTCTGCTCCTATTGCACCTAGTATAACAAAAGTCTTCAAGAGGATGAGAGCTGTGCAAGCTGAGGGGGAGTCTCTGTTGAGTCACCGGCAAGTGTACCGGGTCGTCGCAAGTAATAAAATAAACACGGTAAGTAATTACCGAGGTCGAACTCAGGGATTGGGCTACCAATTCGACTAATTCGCGGGAAATCCGATGCGTTTGGTCAAGTTACAGAAGGTGGTTGAGAGAGAGAAAGATTAGGATCAAAAATTCAATTAACAAATCTAATAAAATAGTTAACTAAAAATCTGAAATTTAAAATGTCCAAGGTCACAAATCCACCTACCCAACATGCATACCCAAGTGATGATGAATCCCTTCCTAAGTTCAATTACAATGTCAACCGGGACCCCCAAATTCTCCTAAATCCACTGTCGTGCTCATTAGGACGTATTCGAAGATTGGATTAATTACTTACTAGGTATCATAATCCTAATCTCGAATTCTGTTAATTCTTGTTCCCTATAAGGTTGCACCGATCTCCTACTCACTCTCGTGTAATATTCGATCGATGATCCCAATTCAAGTTCTAAAACGCGAATCGCCTCTCAGCCTCAACACGTTTAACTAGTCAATCACGCAACACATATGATCAACGCAATCAAATCAGAATTGGAAAACATAAATTGAAACAAGGGAGAAAGACATACATCACATTAAATCTACACCGCCATGGGTGGCTTCATTGTTCCCTCGGACGAGGGGATTAGTTCCTCATGCTCATAGACAAACAATCGGACATAATCACCATCGTAAAATAAAATAAAAAGAAAAAGAGGAGACGCAGCTCCAAAGAGACAAGGATTCGCACAAAACTGATCTAAAACAAGTGGATAACAACTTGGATCCCCATTCTGATCTGAAACAGCCTATAAATAAGGATTCTGGTTCTCGGCCTCTCGCGGGGCGAACACCCTTTCGCGAGGCGAATTTTAGTTTTGGCGCGCTTTCAATTTTGGATTCTCGCGAGGCGAGAGTGTATTCACGGGGCGAGTCTTCCAACTTCACTCTGTCACAGCCGTGACCTTCATCACGGCTAGGCCGTGATGGTCTCTGTCTTCCAGGGTCTTCAAACTCTCGCGGGGCGAGATGACTTTCGTGGGGCGAGACTTCAAACCTTAATCTGTCACAGCCGTGACCTTCATCACGGCTAGGCCGTGATGGTCTCTGTCTTGCAGGTCTTCATGATTCGCGAGGCGAGGATATTCTCGCGGGGCGAGACAGAATTGATGACGTTGCTGCTTAGCTGATCTTCAGACTCGCGGGGCGAGCATCCACTCGCGTGGCGAGCATCTCCAGAATGGTAATTTCCACTATTTATTGACTTTCCTTGACTCCCGGAGCTTCACTTCTAACCTGAAACAATAAAAAGACACAAAAAGCGTAATTCTACTCAAAATAGACTAAAAACTAGTAAAAATACCTAGAACGAGTAAAAGTCTACTTAGGAACAAAACAAGGCCAAATTTGGGCGAAAAAGAGATTGAACTCGAATAATTTGCACAAAAACCACAGTCCATCTAGTTATAAAACTAGATAAGCCAAAGGCTTATCAAAACACCCCAAACTTAAACCTTGCTTGTCCCCAAGCAAGCTAAAACTCAAAAAGGACTCAAGACTTGGCAAGCCTAGGGGATTCAATCGATTTCGCACAAATTTCATGCAATCTTAACAAAACAGTTTTTCTCCAATGATTTCCCCCCTACATCAACGTAATCCCCACATTCATTTACTTTAAACAATTGAGAACTTCATCATTCATGCAATCATTAATCTAAGTTGAGGATCAGAGTCACACACAAAAGGAAGATCACCAATTTCAAACAATTGCCTTCCCCACAAGGGTATGTAAAATTTCACTCATTCGCTCAAATTCGTCTAGGCTATCAACTTTTCCCTAATTTCACATATCAAAAGCACTTCCCATGAATTTGATTTTCATCTCAAAAATAGTTCCCACGGAAACATGCATGCAACATCAGAAGGTCTTTTAAAGGTTGTAATGGGGCCTGGCTCAAGGTAGGATATTCAAGGATATTAGGCTTAAGTCCCTAGGAACTAAGAGAGCATGAGCATTTGACACATATTCCACTCAAATTCCTTTTTCCATTTTTCTTTTTGCCTCGGGTGACTACAGCCTTTTCCTTGCTAATCTTTTTGTTTTGCCCCTTTTCTTTTGGCATTTTTTTTTCTTTCTTTCTTTTTTTTTAATCAAACTTTATTTTTTTCTTTTTCTCACCCCCAATATGACACATCACCTTGTAGACACCCCAAACTTAGTTCCTCACAACCATTCTTTCTATGCTTCCATGCTCTCCTAATCCTAAGATTGGGTTAACATGGTTTTTCAGATTTTGGCTTATAATATAGGGTCGTCAAGAAACAATAGGCTAATTAGGCTCAACGGGGCTAACTAGGGAACATGCATTAGGGATGGTTCTCTTTAGGCCAAGTAGTTATTTCAAAGAAAATTGCCTAAATCATTTGATGCAACACATAAACATGCAAACCATATAGAGATTCAAGCAAATTCGGAAAAGTGCAACTTAATAGTGATTCACACAATCAAAAACAAAGTTGGAGGCTCAAATCCTCACCTGGACATTTTGCAAATTGTTTGACCGAGATACAATTCCTAATGTGTGCACCCCCTCACCCCAAACTTATCATAAATCAAGTAATCACGATAAAATTCTCAAAGTTCAATTTTCAATTTTTCACATGGGGATGAACTTTTCTAATTTCAGAACCTAGGGGGAAATCATCAATGGTCAAAATAATTCATGCAATCAACCTATGCTCAATTTAATTGAAATCCAACAAGCTTGCCGACACAAATTCATACAAAAACTCTTGATCTTCTCAAATTATTCAAGAGCGACAAACAAAAACAAAACAAAAACAAAAATAAAAGTGAGGAGAGGAGAGGATGTTCCCTGATCAAGTTGCCATGGTTGCCTCCTCATCCAATTGGTATCACGGGCTCCCTTCTGTTGCATAGCATCCTGGAAGAACTCCTGCAAATTAAAACCTCAAGTGCAGATTCGCGAGGCGAATCTGGAAAAATTGTTTTCACACTTTCCAGAATAACGAGGCGAGTAGTATCTCGCGAGGCGAATCTGGAATTCCAACAGATGATGATGCCCAGAATCGCGAGGTGAAAGTATACCTCGCGACGCGAGACAGAAGCATGAGCAAGCCTCTGAGATTCAGGGCTTCTGTCTCGCGGGGCCACTGTGGATTCGCGTGGCGAATCAAGCTTTTATATATATATATATAAATGAAAATAACATAGACTAAAAATAAAGGATACCTAGCTTGGGTTGCCTCCCAAGTAGCGCTTGTTTAACGTCCCAAGCTTGACTTATTAAGAAGCATCCACCTGGATCCCATAGCCTGTGGTACAGGGGCCAAGAGATGCTCATCATGTGAAATCTTCCACCCGGATCCCATGGTTTGTGAAGTGGCCCTTGCAGAAGCAATACGACTCTATCCATAATTCCACCTGGCCCGTGTGTGAAAACTCCATTGACCACTGTAATTATGAACTCACTTCCTCTCGGGTCAAATTGTGTTTTCTCGATGAAGTGTGCCAGACAAGTGGGAGGGTCTAACTTACCAATGTCCTCACATGCATGTAAGCCAACATAGTTATCCAATGCAGTAATTTCAGGTTGCTTGGCAAGCATGGTGAAATCCTCTACCACTTTATCTTTATTTTGATCTCTACCCCTTGCTCCGGTGCCTTGTCACTTGTCAACTCCTCTTCCTTAGGTTGCTCTTCCTCAACATGTGGTTGTTTCGGGGCCATGTCACTTGTCAATTCCTCTTCCTTAAGTCGTTTTTCCTCAACATGTGGTAGTTCTTCCTCAACTTCCTGAGAACTAGTTGCATCCCAGTCAGATTCCCACACCCTATCGCTTCTAGTTGTTATGGCTTCGCATTGGTCCTTAGGGTTGTTCTTGGTATCACCTGGGAAAGTGCCTGTGAGACGCTTATTTTGTTGCTCTACGAACTGACCCAACTTCTCTACTGCCGCATTCGCCTTCTCAACTGATGCATTTACCCTCTCAAGACGCAACTCCCAAGTTTGTTGTTGTTGGGCCATCTTATCAATTGCCGCATTTGTCCTCTCAAGAGCCAACTCCCAAGGTTGTGGCTGCCAATTCTGTTGAGGTTGTTGTTGCCAATTTTGTTGAGGTTGTGGCTGCCAGGCTAGACCACCGCCATCATTACTCCAAGTGAAATCCGGATGGTCTCTACTCATATAACCCCAATACTGATTCTGACTCTGATAGTTGTCCTGGGGCACGCTGTCATAGAAATTATGGCATGAGTCCACATATTCTTAAGAGTAGTAGAAAGGACAGCTCCAAGTGTCATGGTCTCCATTACAATATTCGCAACCCGGAAGCATTCCCTCGTGTACCTCGCATACAAAACAAGGCAAGACCAAGTGGAATCAAGGAAGTAGAGAGAGATAATAGTAAAATAAAAATAAAAAATAAAAATAAAAATAACTTAACCAAGTAATCAAACTTCCCAAAAATTAGGAAAATTGGTTGTGCCAATCCCCGGCAACGGCGCCAAAAACTTGTTGAGTCACCGGCAAGTGTACCGGGTCGTCGTAAGTAATAAAATAAACACGGTAAGTAATTACCGAGGTCGAACTCAGGGATTGGGCTACCAATTCGACTAATCCGCGGGAAATCCGATAAGTTGGTCAAGGGAGGAAAGTGGTGGAGAGAGAGAGAAAATAGGATCAAAAATTCAATTAACAAATCTAATAAAATAATTAACTAAAAATCTGAAATTAAAATGTCCAAGGTCACAAATCCACCTACCCAATATGCATACCCAAGTGATGATGAATTCCTCCCTAAGTTCAATTATGATGTCAACCGGGACCACCAAATTCTCCTAAATCCACTGTCGTGCTCATTAGGACGTATTCGAAGATTGGATTAATTACTTACTAGGTTTCATAATCCTAATCTCGAATTCTGTTAATTCTTGTTCCCTATAAGGTTGCACTAATCTCCTACTCACTCTCGTGTAATATTCAATTAGTGATCCCAATTCAAGTTCTAAAACGCGAATCGCCTCTCGGCCTCAACATGTTTAACTAGTCAATCACGCTATCTTATGATCAACGCAATCAAATCAGAATTGGAAAACATAAATTGAGACAAGGGAGAAAGACATACATCACATCGAATCTACACCGCCATGGGTGGCTTCATTGTTCCCTCAGACGAGGGGATTAGTTCCTCATGCTCATAGACAAACAATCGGACATAATCTCCATAATAAAATAAAATAAGAAAAAGGGAGACGCAGCTCCAAAGGAAAACAAGGATTCGTAACTAAACTGCTCTAAACAAGTGGAAGAACCCACTCATTCTGATCTGAAACAGCCTATAAATAGGGATTCTGGTTCTCGGTCGCTCGCGGGGCGAACAACATTTCGCGAGGCGAATCATTAGTTTTGGCGTGCTTTCAATTTGGATTCTCACGAGGCGAGAGTGTATTCGCGGGGCGAGTCTTCAAACCTTAATCTGTCACAGCTGTAACCTTCATCACGGCTAGGCCGTGATGGTCTCTGTCTTCCAGGGTCTTCAGACTATCGCGTGGCGAGATTATTTTCGCGTGGCGAGACTTCAATTCTAGGCTGTGACCTTCATCACGGCTAGGCCGTTATGGTCTCTGACTTCCAGGTCTTCATGATTCGCGAGGCGAGCATACTGTTCGCGGGGCGAGCCAGAGTGATGACTGTTCCTGCTTTATCTGATGTTCAGGCTCGTGAGGCGAGTATCTCCAGAAGTGCTTTTTCCACTGCTTCTTGACTTTCCTTGACTCCCGGAGCTTCACTTCTAACCTGAAACAATAAAAGGACACAAAAAGCGTAATTCTATTCAAAATAGACTAAAAACTACTAAAAATGCCTAGAACGAGTAAAAGTCTACTTAGGAATAAAACAAGGCCAAATTTGGGCGAAAACGAGATTGAACTCGAATAATTTGCACAAAAACCACAGTCCATCTAGTTATAAAACTAGATAAGCCAAAGGGTTATCAAAACACCCCAAACTTAAACCTTGCTCGTCCCCAAGCAAACTAAAACTCAAAAACGACTCAAGACTTGGCAAGCTTAAGGGAATCAATCGATTTCGCACAAATTTCATGCACTCAAAACAGTTTTTCTCCAATGATTTCCCCTACATTAACGTAATCCCCACATTCATTTACTTTAAACAATTGAGAACTTCACCATTCATGCAATCATTAATCTAAGTTGAGGATCAGGGTCACACACAAAAGGAAGATCACCAATTTCAAACAACTGCCTTCCTCACAAGGGTATGTAAAATTTCACTGATTCGCTCAAATTTGTCTAGGCTATCAACTATTCCCTCAATTTCACATATCAAGAGCACTTCCCATGGATTTGATTTTCATCTCAAAAATGGTTCCCACGAAAACATGCATGCAACATCAGAAGGTCTTTTAAAGGTTGTAATGGGGCCTGGCTGAGGGTAGGATATTTAAGGATACTAGGCTTAAGTCCCTAGGAACTAAGAGAGCATGAGCGTTTGACACATTTTCCACTCAAATTCCTTTTTCCATTTTTCTTTTTGCCTCGGGTGACTACAGCCTTTTCCTTGCTATTTTTTTCTGCTTTACCCCTTTTCTTCTGGCAACATTTTTTTTTCTTTTTTTTTATTGCCTTGGGTTTCAACCTTTATTTTCCTTTTTCTCAACCCAAAATGACACACCACCTTGTAGCCACCCCAAACTTAGTTCCTCACAACCATTCTCTTGCTACGCTCCCATGCTCTCCTAATCCTAAGATTGGGTTAACATGGTTTTCCAGATTTTGGCTTGTAATATAGGGTCATCAAGAAACAATAGGCTAATTAGGCTCAATGTGGTTAACTAGGGAAAATGCATTCGGGTTGGTTCTTTTTAGGCCAAGTAGTTATTCAAAGAAAATTGCCTAAATCATTTGATGCAACATATAAACATGCAAACCATGAAGAGATTTAAGCAAATTCGGGAAAGTGCAACTTAATAGTGATTCACACAAACAAAAACAAAGTTGGAGACTCAAATCCTCACCTGGACATTTTGCAAATTGTTTGACTGAGATACGATTCCTAGTGTGTGCATCCCCTCACCCCAAACTTATCATAAATCAAGTAATCACAATAAAATTCTCAAGTTCGGTTTTCAATTTTTCACATGGGGATCAACTTTTCTAATTTCAGAACCTAGGGGGAAATCATCGATGGTCAAAATAATTCATGCAATCAATCTATTCTAAATTTAATTAACATCCAACCAGCTTGCCGACACGACATTCATACACAAACTCTTGATCTTCTCAAATTATTCAAGAGTGACAAACAAAAACAAAAACAAAAACAAAACAAAAACAAGAGTGAGGAAAGGAGAGGGTGCTCCCGTATCAAGTTTCAATGGTTGCCTCCTCATCCAATTGGTCTCACTGGCTCCCTTCTGTTGCACAGCATCCTGGAAGAACTCCAGCAAATTAAAACCTCAAGTGCAGATTCGCGAGGCTAGAGACCACTCGCGAGGCGAATCTGGAAAAATTGTTTTCACACTTTCCAGAATAGCGAGGTGAGTAGTATCTCGAGAGGCGAATCTGGAATTCCAACAGATGATGATGCCCAGAATCGCGAGGCGAAAGTATACCTCGCGACGCGAGACAGAAGCATGAGCAAGCCTCTGAGATTCGGGGCTTCTGTCTCGCGGGGCCACTGTGGATTCGCGTGGCGAATCAAGCTTTATATATATATATATATATATATATATATATATATATATATATATATATAAATGAAAATAACATAGACTAAAAATAAAGGATACCTAGCTTGGGTTGCCTCCCAAGTAGCGCTTGTTTAACGTCCCGAGCTTGACTTATTAAGAAGCATCCACCTGGATCCCATAGCCTGTGGTACAGGGGCCAAGAGATGCTCATCATGTGAGATCTTCCACCCGGATCCCATGGTTTGTGAAGTGGCCCTTGCAAAAGCAATACGACTCTATCCATAATTCCACCTGGCCCGTGTGTGAAAACTCCATTGACCACTGTAATTATGAACTCACTTCCTCTCGGGTCAAATTGTGTTTTCTCGAGGAAGTGTGCCAGACAAGTGGGAGGGTCTAACTTACCAATGTCCCCACATGCATGTAAGCCAACATAGTTATCCAATGCAGTAATTTCAGGTTGCTTGGCAAGCATGGTGAAATCCTCTACCACTTTATCTTTATTTTGATCTATACCCCCTTGCTCCGGTGCCTTGTCACTTGTCAACTCCGCTTCCTTAGGTTGCTCTTCCTCAACATGTGGTTGTTCCGGGGCCATGTCACTTGTCAATTCCTCTTCCTTAAGTTGCTCTTCCTCAACATGTGGTAGTTCTTCCTCAACTTCCTGAGAACTAGTTGCATCCCAGTCAGATTCCCACACCCTATCGCTTCTAGTTGTTATGGCTTCGCATTGGTCCTTAGGGTTGTTCTTGGTATCACCTGGGAAAGTGCCTGTGAGACGCTCATTTTGTTGCTCTATGAACTGACCCAACTTCTCTACTGCCGCATTCGCCTTCTCAACTGCTGCATTTACCCTCTCAAGACGCAACTCCCAAGTTTGTTGTTGTTGGGCCATCTTATCAATTGCCGCATTTGTCCTCTCAAGAGCCAACTCCCAAGGTTGTGGCTGCCAATTCTGTTAAGGTTGTTGTTTCCAATTTTGTTGAGGTTGTGGCTGCCAGGCTAGACCACTGCCATCATTACTCCAAGTGAAATTCGGATGGTCTCTACTCATATAAACCCAATACTGATTCTGACTCTGATAGTTGTCCTGGGGCACGCTGTCATAGAAATTATGGCATGAGTCCACATATTCTTGAGAGTAGTAGAAAGGACAGCTCCAAGTGTCATGGTCTCCATTACAATATTCGCAACCCGGAAGCATTCCCTCGTGTACCTCGCATACAAAACAAGGCAAGACCAAGTGGAATCAAGGAAGTAGAGAGAGATAATAGTAAAATAAAAATAAAAAATAAAAATAAGAATAAAAATAAAAATAACTTAACCAAGTAATCAAACTTCCCAAAATTAGGAAAATTGGTTGTGCCAATCCCCGGCAACGGCGCCAAAAACTTGTTGAGTCACCGGCAAGTGTTCCGGGTCGTCGAAAGTAATAAAATAAACACGGTAAGTAATTACCGAGGTCGAACTCAGGGATTGGGCTACCAATTCGACTAATTCGCGGGAAATCTGATGCGTTTGGTCAAGTTACAGAAGGTGGTGGTTGAGAGAGAAAGATTAGGATCAAAAATTCAATTAACAAATCTAATAAAATAGTTAACTAAAAATCTGAAATTTAAAATGTCCAAGGTCACAAATCCACCTACCCAACATGCATACCCAAGTGATGATGAATCCCTTCCTAAGTTCAATTACAATGTCAACCGAGAACCCCAAATTCTCCTAAATCCACTGTCGTACTCATTAGGACGTATTCGAAGATTGGATTAATTACTTACTAGGTCTCATAATCCTAATCTCGAATTCTGTTAATTCTTGTTCCCTATAAGGTTGCACCGATCTCCTACTCACTCTCGTGTAATATTCGATCAATGATCCCAATTCAAGTTCTAAAACACGAATCGCCTCTCAGACTCAACACGTTTAACTAGTCAATCACGCAACACATATGATCAACGCAATCAAATCAGAATTGGAAACATAAATTGAAACAAGGGATAAAGACATACATCACATAGAATCTACACCGCCATGGGTGGCTTCATTGTTCCCTCGGACGAGGGGATTAGTTCCTCATGCTCATAGACAAATAATCGGACATAATCACCATCGTAAAATAAAATAAAAAGAAAACGAGGAGACGCAGCTCCAAAGAGACAAGGATTCGCACAAAACTGATCTAAAAAAGTGGATAACAACTTGGATCCCCATTCTGATCTGAAACAGCCTATAAATAAGGATTCTGGTTTTTGGCCTCTCGCGGGATGAACACCCTTTCGCGAGGCGAATTTTAGTTTTGGCGCACTTTCAATTTTGGATTCTCGCTAGGCGAGAGTGTATTCGCGGGGCGAGTCTTCCAACTTCACTCTGTCACAGCCGTGACCTTCATCACGGCTAGGCCGTGATGGTCTCTGTCTTCCAGGGTCTTCAAACTCTCGCGGGGCGAGATGACTTTCGCGAGGCGAGACTTCAAACCTTAATCTATCACAGCCGTGACCTTCATCACGGCTAGGCCGTGATGGTCTCTGTCTTGCAGGTCTTCATGATTCGCGAGGCAAGGATATTCTCGCGGGGGGAGACAGAATTGATGACGTTGCTGCTTAGCTGATCTTCAGACTCGCGGGGCGAGCATCCACTCGCGTGGCGAGCATCTCCAGAATGGCAATTTCCACTATTTATTGACTTTCCTTGACTCCAAGAGCTTCACTTCTAACCTGAAACAATAAAAAGACACAAAAAGCGTAATTCTACTCAAAATAGACTAAAAACTACTAAAAATACCTAGAACGAGTAAAAGTCTACTTAGGAACAAAACAAGGCCAAATTTGGGCGAAAACGAGATTGAACTCGAATAATTTGCACAAAAACCACAGTCTACTTACGAATCCTTGTTTTCCTTTGGAGCTGCGTCTCCCTTTTTCTTATTTTATTTTATTATGGAGATTATGTCCGATTGTTTGTCTATGAGCATGAGAAACTAATCCCCTCGTCTGAGGGAACAATGAAGCCACCCATGGCGGTGTAGATTCGATGTGATGTATGTCTTTCTCCCTTGTCTCAATTTATGTTTTCCAATTCTGATTTGATTGCGTTGATCATATGCTAGCGTGATTGACTAGTTAAACGTGTTGAGGCCGAGAGGCGATTCGCGTTTTAGAACTTGAATTGGGATCACTAATTGAATATTACACGAGAGTGAGTAGGAGATTAGTGCAACCTTATAGGGAACAAGAATTAACAAAATTCGAGATTAGGATTATGAGACCTAGTAAGTAATTAATCCAATCTTCGAATACGTCCTATTGAGCACGACAGTGGATTTAGGAGAATTTGGGGGTCCCGGTTGACATCGTAATTGAACTTAGGGAGGAATTCATCATCACTTGGGTATGCATATTGGGTAGGTGGATTTGTGACCTTGGACATTTTAATTTCAGATTTTTAGTTAACTATTTTATTAGATTTGTTAATTGAATTTTTGATCCTATTTTCTCTCTCTCTCAACCACCTTCTGTAACTTGACCAAACGCATCGGATTTCCCGCGAATTAGTCGACTTGGTAGCCCAATCCCTGAGTGCGACCTCGGTAATTACTTACCGTGTTTATTTTATTACTTGCGACGACCCGGTACACTTGCCGGTGACTCAACAAGTTTTTGGCGCCTTTTTATGATTCACCTTTCGAAAGGTTGTTACCCGGCAACGGCGCCAAAAACTTGTTGAGTCACCGGCAAGTGTACCGGGTCGTCACAAGTAATAAAATAAACACGGTAAGTAATTACCGAGGTCGAACTCAGGGATTGGGCTACCAATTCGACTAATTCGCGGGAAATCCGATGCGTTTGGTCAAGTTACAGAAGGTGGTTGAGAGAGAGAAAGATTAGGATCAAAAATTCAATTAACAAATCTAATAAAATAGTTAACTAAAAATCTGAAATTTAAAATGTCCAAGGTCACAAATCCACCTACCCACCATACATACCCAAGTGATTATGAATCCCTTCCTAAGTTCAATTACAATGTCAACCGGGACCCCCAAATTCTCCTAAATCCACTGTCGTGCTCATTAGGACGTATTCGAAGATTGGATTAATTACTTACTAGGTCTCATAATCCTAATCTCGAATTCTGTTAATTCTTGTTCCCTATAAAGTTGCACCGATCTCCTACTCACTCTCGTGTAATATTCGATCGATGATCCCAATTCAAGTTCTAAAACGCGAATCGACTCTCAGCCTCAACACGTTTAACTAGTCAATCACGCAACACATATGATCAACGCAATCAAATCAGAATTGGAAAACATAAATTGAAACAAGGGAGAAAGACATACATCACATCGAATCTACACCGCCATGGGTGGCTTCATTGTTCCCTCGGAAGAGGGGATTAGTTCCTCATGCTCATAGACAAACAATCAGACATAATCACCATCGTAAAATAAAATAATAAGAAAAAGAGGAGACGCAACTCCAAAGAGACAAGGATTCGCACAAAACTGATCTAAAACAAGTGGATAACAACTTGGATCCCCATTCTGATCTGAAACAGCCTATAAATAAGGATTCTGGTTCTCGGTCGCTCGCGGGGCGAACAACATTTCGCGAGGCGAATCATTAGTTTTGGCGTGCTTTCAATTTGGATTCTCGTGAGGCGAGAGTGTATTCGCGGGGCGAGTCTTCAAACCTTAATCTGTCACAGCCGTGACCTTCATCACGGCTAGGCCGTGATGGTCTCTGTCTTCCAGGGTCTTCAGACTATCGCGTGGCGAGATTATTTTCGCGTGGCGAGACTTCAATTCTAGGTTGTGACCTTCATCACGGCTAGGCCGTGATGGTCTCTGACTTCCAGGTCTTCATGATTCGCGAGGCGAGCATACTGTTCGCGGGGCGAGCCTGAGTGTTGACTGTTCCTGCTTTATCTGATTTATCCACTCGCGAGGCGAGTATCTCCAGAAGTGCTTTTTCCACTGCTTCTTGACTTTCCTTGACTCCCAGAGCTTCACTTCTAACCTGAAACAATAAAAGGACACAAAAAGCGTAATTCTATTCAAAATAGACTAAAAACTACTAAAAATACCTAGAACGAGTAAAAGTCTACTTAGGAACAAAACAAGGCCAAATTTGGGAGAAAACAAGATTGAACTCGAATAATTTGCACAAAAACCACAGTCCATCTAGTTATAAAACTAGATAAGCCAAAGGCTTATCAGTCTCAACCAGAAGAGACTGTGATCCCTAAGAAAAAGAGAACTAATATGGCAAAGAGGAAGATTGTCTTGCTTCCTACTCCCTCACCATCGCCCTCACCTTAAAGAGAATCGTCTTCTCAACCTCAACAAATAGGCCACAACAACTTCCATTCCACAACCTTCAACACCATTACCTGCTATGTCACCACAAAAAGCACCAACACCACCACTATAAAGAATTCCATCACCTCAACCACAAAAAAATCCCTACTCCACCTACCTCACCAAAAATTCCAACTCCATTACACACATCACCTATCCATCAAACTTCTGTTTCTGACCTTATCCATCACACTTCTGAACCCAACCCTACCATCTCAGAAACTCACATGTCCGAAACTCGCTGATCAAAACCGTCCACACCACAAACATCTCACCATACTGACACTCTTTTCACTGAGGATGTCAATGACTTCACATATTTTGACAATCCCACTCCTCCTCCACCTTCACCCAAAATACTAACCCCTGATCACATCAGAAACCGGTGCCAAGTCCCTTTGAGAGTAGTCTTTCCGGACTTATTCTCTGAAACCATACACAACCTATCCCCTTAGCCACTATATCTCTCTATCACCTTTCTTCCAGAACCACTCCATTCTCTGTCACAGATGAATCTTGCTCCAACTACTTAAATGGCAAAGACTTGGATGTGATTGCCTCACTTGAAGATGAAAGGCAGCTTGTAAAGCTGGATAGAAAATATAAGCCTGTTGGAAAATGGCTTTTCAATCCATATATCTTCATGAAGCCTTCAACGGACATCAAAGTAATACCTGACTCCATGACCTTGAAAGGAAAGCAAAAGATCATTGACTTGCCTGGAGATCAACAATTCTGTCTCATCAAGATCAATGACAACAAATGCAAATACTGGAAGAAGCTTCTGACCACTGAGACTCATCATCAGTTTCTGAAAGTCAAAGACATTTACTGAAGATGTGGCTCTAGCTCAGGATTGGAGGAAGAAGAAAAATCTTCATTCCAACCAGAGGTAGCCAAGCCTATGCTCTTTATCCTTTTTTACCTTCCATTTACACAATCCCTCCCTTCTTCATGGTTTTCCCCTTCTTTTTGCTAAACATCCCTGAATCTACTCCTCTTACTCACATAAATCTCATTAGGAGATCTCATGAATTTCTTCGTTCTTTAGTAGATTCTCCTCTTCACCATGAACAAATACATGCTTTTCTAGAGGAATTCTATCCAAATAATGATTTTGTGACAACTCCGTCAACCTGTGTTTTTCTAGACCCTCAGCCTGAGAATGACATTCTTGTTGAAGAGTTACCTCCTACCCCACCTCCTTGTCCACCTCCTCCTTCAGCATCTGCAACTACACTCGCCACAACAGATTCTACTGCTCCAGTAGTTGCTTATGATCCTGCTGCTCATCAGAGGCTAGATGGAATGTCTTCGAGTTTGCAGAATGTCATCCTAAGACAGGATAAAGCAATTGCTCAGCAAGCTACCATTCAAGCTCAGATGTTAGCTCAGCATCAATAAATGCAGAAGATGATGGAAGTTTTCTTCAAAAGCCAAGGAGGCCCTGGTTCTTAGATCTTAGGACTTAGTCTTTTTCATTTCCTTCTTGAGTCATGCAATGTACTAGTCAATGATGTCTATCACTTGTAACACTTCTGACTCTAGTTATATGAAATTAATTGTTATTTGGTATTTCTTTTGGCTGTCTGTCTTAATATATCTGTTTTACTTATTTTTTTTTATTGATGCCAAAAGGGGGAGGAAATATAATAGAAAAATAAGAAAATTATTTCTGACTTTGTGCCTTTCTATTCCAAAAGTTATGTTTGCTCTGATATAATTTGATTAAATATATTTATCTGCTATGATACCTTGTTTTTTCTCTAAATAAACTTTTATCTGATGCATAAACTAAGGGGGGCATAACATACTGTGAACAATTATATCTGTTTGGAAATGTTCTCTTATACTTTTTTATGTTCAATAAAATCATAAAAGTTGTTTGTCATCATCAAAAAGGGGGAGAATGTTGAGACCTCATAAGTCTGAGACACATTCCATGTGTAGATTCTCTAAGTTTTGATGATTCCAAATAGATTAAGTATGGTAATATTGAACCATGTGAAATTACTGACATATCTGGTAAGTGTACAGGAAAACAGACTTAAGGTCACTCGTCTATATTTTGACTCGTCTACTTTTTAGTAGAGCTCAGTTTTTAGACTTGTCTGAAAGCCACTCGTCTGAAATTCAGTCAAAGACCAAGTCAACACTCAGTCAAGATATGAGTTTACTTGATGACGTGGTAAGAAGCATCTGTCTGAAACAGACTCAGTGGATCACCCGTCTAGTTTTTGGAATACGCTAGCACCCGTCTAGTTTTGGACTGCATGATCACCCGTCTACTTTTTGAATTGCCTTTCACCCGTCTATATTTCCAACATTGCTATGTGGTGTCGTGCGAGCGCACGTGCGATTCCGGCAAGTGTACCGGATTGTCACCAAGTAATAAAAGATATCGATCCCACAGAGACTGTGATCTCGAATCACAACTAATTATCAAATTAGTAAATCTGGACTGTATAAAAAGGATTTGGATTTTTGAAAAGGTTTTGAATTTGAATTAAGAGATAAATAAACAGAAAACAAATCTATTTATGGTTTTTCAGATCTAGATGGATTCCTAGGGATTTGGGTTACCAACAAGATCGTTTACGTTGCTAAGTCGATTACCCTTGTTAATTATCGAAATTGCCTTAAAGGCAAATTTATCCTCTAATAGCTTAAGCTCCCTCTCGGGTTACAAAAGCCGTGCCCAATTGAACCAACCCCTACTCTCGTGGTAGTCGAATTCGGATTGGACCCTTTGCGTTTCGTGACAATTCGTTGATCCTCGAAGGACGGCTTCTAACTCTTGTGATTTCAGTCCTAAGTCTAATTCTATAGATCCGACACCTAAGTTCACCGCTAGGTTCCTCCTTAGAATGTCCGTGACACGCAAACAAGTGGCCACCGAATTTACGAGTGATCCAAACACTAGAAATCATATCTAAAACAAAATCGTAATTAACAAAGATATTACATCAAATTAACATCATAAACAAAACTTGGGCATAGCCCCAATCCCTAGAAACTAAGCTACTACTCAAGCCTTGCCATGGTGATGACAAGCTTGGTTAACAACAACATGAAAATAAACTAAGAGAAAAGAGGAGGAGAAGAAGAGAGAGATCCTAAGTTGTAGCCTAAGAGTACCAGCCCAAAAAGTCCTCTTAAGCCTCTGACTTGATCCCATATTTATAGATTTGGGAAGTTTGAATCCCAATCTAACTCAAATTAGATCCAAATCAGTTGCTTCTGATCCAAGTAACACGTGTCACGACCGTGATGGCCATCACGGCCAGGCCGTGACGAGTCTCGCCTTGGGCGCTTCTTCAATTTTTGTTCTGTCACGGCCGTGATGGTCATCACGGGCAGGCCGTGACAGATTCTGACTTGTGGGGGTCTGGCTCATCTGACTGGTCACGGCCGTGATGGTCATCACGGGCAGGCCGTGACCGGTTCTGACTTCAGTCTTCTTTCTTTTCTAGTTTTGCTCGATCATGGCCGTGATGGTCATCACGGTAGGATGGTCATCACGGCTAGGCCGTGATGGGATCTGTTTGGCTTATTTTCTTCACTTTTCAAGCTCCATCTTCATCTGAGCTCCATCATGGTCGATCCTGAGCATTTTTCCCTTGATTTCTGCAAAACAACACCACAAAAACCGCCTTACCCGTTCCAAAGTAAAATTAAACAAAAATCAAATTAAATGTCCCTAAACTACATGGAAATGCATGCAAAATGATAGACAAAGATAAGGTGAAATCACACTCATCAAATCACCCCAAGCTTAAGATTTTGCTTGTCCTCAAGCAATTACCAAGGCCAAGATATAAATAATCAAAGCATGGATAGTGAACCAAGAACCCGAGAAACTAATCCAAGTGACAGGCATATTCAATAAGTACCCAAGAGATAATCGATTTCAAGTCCAATTAGAAGCTTAGGTTCTTCAAATTCATATTCTCACCGATTCAGGCACTCGTCTCACCTCACTCAAGTGTTTAAGGATATATATGACATTTCGCTCAATTCCCTCAAGGAATGTATTCTACCATAAGCTTGACTATTAACCGAATCTCTACTTTATTAATGAAAACACATAAGAATCAAGAGGTCTTTTACTTTGGTTGTAGCGGGGCCATGGGATTAATCGTTAGGTGGGGTGATCAAGAAAAGGAAATTTAAAGAAGTCTAAACAAATTATCAAACATTGCAAAGCATGACACCTTCTAAAATACCTTTTTGGGCTTTGATTCACTTTTCCACCTTTCTTTCTTTTTATTTTTATTTCTCACTTTCTTTTGTCATCCCCTTCTCCATTTTTTTTGTGTTTATTTCATTTTATTTATTTGGAGAAGGGGAGATTTTTAGCTCAAGAGAAATATTTTCTAATTTTCTCATCCCATACTTTTTCAAACCACCTTTTTACCTTTTTGTAATACTCTAAAGGTGCCATACCAAGCATTATTCATCAAAGTAATTCAAGGTACCAAGAAAAGTATTTTATTCTTTTAGGCTCAAAATTGGGCAACTAAGGGGTAGCATTTAATCAATCAAAGCTCAGAAGGCCGGGAAAATACCTAGTGCCTCAATCATTTTCAAAAGTGTTTTCAAAAAATTTTAAGTTTCAAAACGGTTTCAAGTCAAGTTCTAGAGAATACAATCCAAGAGGAATTAAAACACTCTATCACAAGGAATGGAGTAGATTTAGTGAGTACCCCTTTTTGGCTCAAAATCTTACATTTAGCAGTTCAAAAATCAGTGAGAAACACAAATCTAAGGAACCACATGCTAATTATCAACTATCAAAAGATTATCTCAAGAATTTTTATTTTTAGCCATGTCACAAGAAAAAAATTGGGTTCAAAAATTCATTATCTCAATTCATTTGGCACCAAGTTCTCACAATTGGATGCATATTCTAAGCAAGGGGGTAATCTAAAGAATGTGATCATGCAAAATTATGCCTAGATGAATGCAATATGAATGCAACAATGCAAATGCAAAAATGCCCCTACCCCAAGCTTAAAAACTTACATTGTCCCCAATGTAAATAATCAAGTCGGAGAGAGGAGAAAAATTGGAACAACTTACCGAGGTGGTAGCGGGTGTTGGCTCACATTTCAGTCAAAAATTTGTTGGAAATTGCATCACGGCCGTGAGGCTCATCACGGCTAGGCCGTGATCAATTCTGGTCCTCAAGGGTTGGCCTGTCACGGCCGTGACCTACATCACGACCTAGCCGTGATGCTCTCTGATCTTAGGGTCCTTCTCATCACGCCCGTGATGGATATCACGGCTAGGTCGTGATCCTTTCTGTTCTCCTTGCTAGTTAATCACGGTCGTGACCACTGTCACGGCCAGGGCGTGATGGCTTCTGACTTTATTTTTCCTTTCCTCTTCTTGCTCTTCCTTCCTTCTTAACCTGAAAACACTAGACAAATCTATTAATTTATGATTTTTGCCTCTTGATCTTCTCAAATCATTCAAGAGATAAATTCAAAAATAAAAGGAAAAAGGGAAAGAAAACATGGGTTGCCTCCCAAGAAGAGCTTATTTATGGTCTTAAGCTTGACCATACTTCCTTCAATCAACCGGGGTCGGCTGGGCGTAGAAGTTCAGGAACACTTCTTTTCCATGGAACTCCTTCAAAGAGCCGATTCTACTCATACGGCCAATTACGCTTCCGCTTCGCTCTTTTCATTCGGAGCTTCCTGACCTTACTTTCTCCCGGCGGAAGTTTTGTTTCCGCATGATCAGTAACTCCAACTTCGTCACCACTGGGTGCATCATCAGCCATGCATCTCTTCGGAGTTGATTCCATGCTGAGCTCTTTCTTTACCACTGGAGACGTTATACCGATCCTGCACACATGGCTCTCAAAAGGAGGGTTGTTATAGGAGTTAGTCAATTGAAAATCTACCCTACCTTCCTCTACATTTAGAGAGAGTTTACCATTCCTTACGTCTATTATCTTGCTCCAAATGGGGCCAAGAATGGCCTTCCTAAAATGATGGGGAATTCAGAATTCCCTTTCATATCCAATACCAGGAAGTCGGTAGGGATGAAAAATTTCCCTACCTTTACAGGAACATTCTCTAGTATGCCTAGAGGAGTCCTAGTTGAGCCATCCGCAAATTATAAGGAGAATTTGAATGGTCTCAACTCTTTGGTTCCCAACCTTTCCAAGATAGTGAGGGGCATCAAGCTCGCGCTAGCCCCTAAGTCACGTAAGGTTTGGTCTATTTGCACTTTTTCAATCGAGCAAGCGATAGAGAAACTACCTGGGTCTTTCAGCTTAGGAGGCATTTTAGTTTCTATATCTACTAGCTTTTTCTTGACCAACCTTTGTGGGAAAGGTATCGGGGGTTGGTACGGTGGTGGAGGGACATACTTTGGTTCTGGCTCTTCCTTTTCGCTCATGTCCTCCTCTGGTTCCACGTCCATTTCAACCACCCCAAGCTTATCATCCCTTAAGTGTATGGCATTACAATGTTCAATGGGATTTGCTTCGGGTTGCCCCGGGAATGTACCCTTAGGTCTCGAGTACGTGCTGGCTTGTTGGGCAATCTGAGTTTCTAGCATCTTGTTATGAGTGGCTAAGTTGTCTACCTTAGATGCTAGCTCCTTTATTGCCTCGTTCACTGCCCTTCCTTGTTGCCTAAACTCCTCATTTTGTTTTGTTTGAGTTTCAACAAAACTTTCCAATAAAGACTCGAGTTTAGATCTATGTACCTGAGGATACCCCGGTGCGACTTTCCTATTACCTTGGCCCTCTTGGAACTCATGGTTTAGCGTGTTGCTGTAGTTGCCGTAGGAGAGGTAAGGGTTGTTCTTCCTTTGGTTGTAGGGATTTGGGGGAGCATAATTGGGAAACTTCGGGTTCGTGTCGTAGAAGTTGTGACAAGAGTTCACTTGTTCACCCGAAGCGCCGGATCCACGAGAAATACCACGTGGGCATTCCATTATGTCATGTCCCTGCATTCCACAAATCTCACAAACAAGGTTAGTAGCACCTATTGCACTCACATTAGCTCTTTCAAGCTGATCAAAACGTTTATTAAGTGAGTTTATTTTTGACATTATGAGATCGGTGCTATTTACTTCAAACTTACCCCCCGAAATCTTGTTCGGGTTATTACCTCTTTCTGAACCCCATTGGTGGTAGTTGGTGGCGACGTTTTCAATGATGTTGAACGCCTCAGTCAGAGGCCTATTCATAAATGCTCCACCAGCTGCAGAATCAAGTGACACCTTCGAAGAGTAATCCAATCCGTTGTAGAAGGTGTGCACTAATAACCACCTCTCGAGTCCATGGTGCGGGCAAGACTCCAGCAGTCCCTTGTAGCGATCCCAAGCTTCTGATAAGGATTCTCCGTCTTTTTGGAAGAAGTCGGTGATCTGGGTTCGTATGTAAGCCGTCTTGGATGGAGAGAAGAATTTCTCCAAGAACGCCTGCTCCAGTTGGTCCCAAGTAGACAAGGTATTAGCGGGGATTTACTTTAGCCAAGCTTTCGCTTTTCCAGTTAGAGAAGAGGGGAACAACCTCAAGTGAATAACATCAACTGGGGCACCATGAATTCTAACTGCGTCGGTGAACTCCAATAATGTCTCTACGTGATCAGTCGGGTCCTCCGAGGGCAGTCCTCCGAATTGATGTTGCCTAATCAGGTTGATTAGCATAGGAGGTATAGTGTAGTTCTCTGCCTCAATCTCTGGCCTAGCAATCCCAGTTCGCAAGCCCCTAGCATTTGGGGCTGCGTAGTCCTTCAAAGGTTTCGTATCCGGAAGATTCGTCATGAGTGGAATGGAAATCAACCTTTCTCCCTCTCTTTGTAGTCTCCAACGTCTGTGAAAGGTCCTCTCGATTTCGGGGTCAACCTCACTAAGGCTTTCAAGACTTAGGGATCTTTGCATAAAAAAAACACAGAGAGATAGATACTTTAGAAGGAAAAAGAAGAATTTTTTTATATAAAAATTATATAAATAAATAAAAAGAAAAGGTCCAGAAAAATCAATTTAAAAATTAAATTGAGATTCGAGTTGGCACAGTCCCCGGCAACGGCGCCAAAAACTTGGTATGCGTGCGAGCGCACGTGCGATTCCGGCAAGTATACTGGATTGTCGCCCAGTAATAAAAGATATCGATCCCACAGAGACTGTGATCTCGAATCACAACTAATTATCAAATTAGTAAATCTGGACTGTATAAAAAGGATTTGGATTTTTGAAAAGGTTTTGAATTTGAATTAAGAGATAAATAAACAGAAAACAAATCTATTTATGGTTTTTCAGATCTAGATGGATTCCTAGGGATTTGGGTTACCAACAAGATCGTTTACCTTGCTAAGTCGATTACCCTTGTTAACTATCAAAATTGTCTTGAAGGCGAATTTATCCTCTAATAGCTTAAGCTCCCTCTCGGGTTACAAAAGTCGTGCCTAATCGAACCAACCCCTACTCTCGTGGTAGTCGAATTCGGATTGGACCCTTTGCGTTTCGTGACAATTTGTTGATCCTCGAAGGACGGCTTCTAACTCTCGTGATTTCAGTCCTAAGTCTGATTCTATAGATCCGACACCTAAGTTCACCGCTAGGTTCCTCCTTAGAATGTCCGTGACACGCAAACAAGTGGCCACCGAATTTACGAGTGATTCAAACACTAGAAATCAAATCTAAAACAAAATCGTAATTAACAAAGATATTACATCAAATTAACATCATAAACAAAACTTGGGCATAGCCCCAATCCCTAGAAACTAAGCTACTACTCAAGCCTTGCCATGGTGATGACAAGCTTGGTTAACAACAACATGAAAATAAACTAAGAGAAAAGAGGAGGAGAAGAAGAGAGAGATCCTAAGTTGTAGCCTAAGAGTACCAGCCCAAAAAGTCCTCTTAAGCCTCTGACTTGATCCCATATTTATAGATTTGGGAAGTTTGAATCCCAATCTAACTCAAATTAGATCCAAATCAGTTGCTTCTAATCCAAGTAACACGCGTCACGGCCGTGATGGCCATCACGGCTAGGCCGTGATGCATTCTCGCCTTGGGCGCTTCTTCAATATTTGGTCTGTCACAGTCGTGATGGTCATCACGGGCAGGCCGTGACAGATTCTGACTTGTGGGGGTCTGGCTCATCTGACTGGTCACGGCCGTGATGGTCATCACGGGCAGGCCGTGACCGGTTCTGACTTCAGTCTTCTTTCTTTTCTAGTTTTGCTCGATCATGGCCGTGATGGGATCTGTTTGGCTTATTTTCTTCACTTTTCAAGCTCCATCTTCATCCGAGCTCCATCATGGTCGATCCTGAGCATTTTTCCCTTGATTTATGCAAAACAACACCACAAAAACCGCCTTACCCGTTCCAAAGTAAAATTAAACAAAAATCAAATTAAATGTCCCTAAACTACATGGAAATGCATGCAAAATGATAGACAAAGATAAGGTGAAATCACACTCATCACTATGATGTCAGTTTGTCAGAAATGAAGTCCAAGTCACCTTATTCAAATTGGATGTCTTCCTTAAGGATCTCGAAGACCTCTGGACAATAGCTCAAAGGACAAAAAATAAAGAACGGTTGTTTCAAGGTTTTAAGGAATAAACACGCAATATCTGTAACACAGCAGTAACTTTTTAGTTGTTTTAGTATAAATTAAAAAGTGCTATCTGGAAAGTGAACTGACTGTTGCACTGAAAGAGGAAAGCGCTCTGCTACATGTTGCCGCATACTCTGAAACAACAGCTACTCAGAATAAAGTGTACTCTTGGACAACCTTGTCAAAGCTCAACGTTCCCAAACATTTAATGTTTACACAGAACGACTATTTGGCATTAATGGTGTCTCAGAAGTTCAAATCAGAAGAACACACTCTCTGAAGCTGTGCCTAAACAGATTTCTTGATTGAAGTCTTTAAATAGATCAAACAATGAAGATGAAGACAAGAAGTTGAATATCATTAAGAACACAGCGCATAAGCATTTACTCTCTTCATTAACTTCTTCATTCTTTCATTGAATACACTTTCAATCTTTGATATTAATTCGTGGTCTTTCATACATCATATTTATTCCACTCTTAGAGTGTGATCTGAAAGACTTGCAAGTTGTATTAATTACATAAAAACTTTTTATTCCTTACTGTGTTGAGCCTGAAGAGGCTAGGTGAGCAAAGAATACTTGTTTGAGTGTTGAGCCTGAAGAGGCTAGGTGTGCAAAGAATACTTGTACTGTAATTTACTCAGTTATAGTGGAAACTTAGTGCTGCCAAGAAACTGGACGTAGCCCTGTGGATTTTGGGGTGAACCAGTATAAAACTCTTGAGTGATATTCCTCTTCCCTTATCTCTTTATTTTGCTTAAGTATTATTTTGTTTAAGCTTTTAATTTGGGGAGTTAATATTGTGAATATCAAACTCTGTTTTACTCTTCTCTGTTTGCTTACGTGTTCTGTCTAAATATTAGATGTATCACTCGTCTGATTTTCTCTAATCTAAGTTCTTCTTGTTGTGCCTGCAAAAATCTTTTTAAGTAACCCAAAAAAGTTGGTAAATTAAACATAATTCAATCCCCATTCTTGTGTTAACTTTGGTTATTTCAGATCTAATCTCCCTGACCCTTTTACTGGCACGTTAGTGCCATTAGGGATCATGACTGGTTGTTGATCTATAATAAGTCTTTCTTTCAATAAACTCAAATCACAGGTTATGTGTTATGTTGCCCCTAAGTCTATGACCCAGGGTCTGTTTAGAGGGTGTTTACCTGCCATGTTCATGGTTGGTTTGCCCGGTTGTGCTCCTATCACTGGTTCCACATCACTCTATAGTTGTTGCAAAAGTCTTTCATACTGTTGCATTGATAAGCCTGGGATAGGGCTTCCTTCAGTGCTTATCTGAGCTATCCTTGAGACACCTTTCTTATTGTTCCAAGGTCCCCCCCCCCCCCTTCTTTTCTTTCTTTGTATGGTTTCTTCCAATCTTGTGGATAACCCACGATTTCCCAACACTCTTCTTAAGTGTGTCCCACTTTCTGGCAATGGTCACACTTGGGCCTTTCCTTTCTTCCACCTTCGCGATCTGCTTGAGTCTGAAAGGTAGAGATTTCTGTCATCGGCTTGTGCATAGCTAAAATTAATCTTTGTTGTTCATCCTCTGCTACAAGATGATAGGCATGTCCAAGTGTGAGTTTAGGTGCCATACTGAGTATCAAAGTCTTCACCGTACTGAATACATCTTCCAACCCCATCAGAAAATCGTAAAGTTGTTCCATCTCTCACATTTCTTCAAGCTGTTTCTGTAAATCACAGTTGCAGCCTTCACATTTACACTAGGGCCATGGGGCGATAGACTGAATCTCATCCCATAACCTTTTCAGTTTCGTGTAATAGGAAGGGACAGAGGGCTTTTCTTGCCTCAAATGAGTTATAGCACGGCGTAGCTCATAAGCTCTTGGTGCGCTTCCCTTGGCGAATATTTATTCAAGATCGACCTATATCTCTCGAGTAGTGGTAGCATATCGAACGCCTCCTCGAACTTCTTTATCCATGCTGGTTTTGAGCCAACCCTTGACCATGGCGTTGCACCTCATCCAGTGTTCCAAGTTGGGGGAATCGGTCTTTGGCATGGGAATGGATCCATCTATAAACCCAATCTTGTTCTTGGCATATAAAGCATTAGTCATATCTGCTACCCACTCCCCATAGTTTCCATCATTGAGAGGTTCGCTCACAAAGATCTGACCAGGGTGGTCCGATGCGTGCAAGTAGTCAGGGGACATGGAATCGATGGTACCTTCACTGTCTTCGATAACTTTCTTTCCTTTCGAATAAGATGACTTATCATCTTTCTTTGGTGAGAGAGTTTCTTCATCTTCTTTAGCCATAGTTGGAGAGAACTAACCAGTGTCACAATGCCAGGATTTAGGCTCGTGATACCATGTAAATTTTGATACTTTGATGTATTTTCATTGATTCAATTGAATTGAGCTTTACAAGTTCCTATTTGATACTTATACAATTGAGAAGAGCTATGCCCTGTAACTGTTTGACAAAATAACTGAAACAGTTACTCCATGCTAACCAACTAAGATAGTCGATAAGTCATCATACTAACTTTAGGTAACAGAAAACTAACAAACTCCTTCATAAACATCTAACCCCAACAAGAGAGGGTTTAGCTAGACATGATAAATCCTAACATAAAATAAAATAAAGAGAATTAGAGAAAGAAAACTCCATTAAAATTTGAACATGAGACCACAAGTGTTCTTCCTTCTCCCCACTGTAGGTTTATGTTTCCCTCAAAAGCACACATTAGAACCATGTAACTATGGATTTGCTTTTCATCTAATACAAGAGATCACAATCCACATGCATGCACAAATCAAAGGGACTTTATTTTATGTTGTAACTTGATTAAGGTGAAGCAAAAGGTTAGAAATGCTAAAACAAGTGAATACCCAAGAGAATAGGAGAGCAACTAAACTCGTTCAATCAAAACCGTCACCTTGTTTTAATTTTGTTTTCCTGTTTTTAGAAATTTGTACAGGAAACACTGAAAACAACTTTTTTCTGTTTTCACTATTTCATGTACAAGTCTTTGAAAATAGGAAACATAATGAAAACAATGTGACAATTTTGTAATTATTTCTGAAAACAGTAAATGAAAACAGGAAACTGAAAACAAAACAAACAGACCCTTATCTTTACAATTTTCATTCTTGGATTTCTCCTTTCTCTTTTTTCCATTTTGGGAATTTTTTCCATCTAAATTCAACACCTCTTCTTTCTCGCCTTATTTCAATATTTGTATTTTATTTTCATTTTTTTTCCCTTTTCTCCTTCTTTTAAAAAAAAAATCTTACCACTTTTTTTTATATATATACTCGCATAACATCCAATTGCTCTCCCCCATACTTATGTCTTTGCTTGTCCCCAAGCAATTCAACAATGCTCTCCTATCCTCTAAGGATTGGTCTTTCGGTTCATGGGTCAAAGGTAAGGAAAAAAAAAAAGAAATGCATTTATCTCAAGAGGGTAAGCAATGGAAATTTATGCAAGGTTAGCTTTTTGGCTCAAATGGCTCAAGTGTCCAACATTTTTAACAATATGACAATTTATGACTAGTTGATGCATAAAAATAATAATCAATGCATTGTGATGAGCCTCTGTTTGACTGGTTTTATAACTAGTAAAGACCTTGGCTTTGTGCTTATTTTATATCATTTTTACCCAAATTAGACTTAATTGTCCTTAAGTAGTATTTTGAGTCTGTAAATTGTTTTTATGTTAATTTAGTTGTTTTAGAGTTGAATAATTATTTACTTTTATTTTCTATTTTCAGGTTAATAAAAAGTAATAAATGGGAGCCACTCGCCCCGCGAATAATCTCTCGCCCGCGAGTATTGCAACCATGAAAAGTCGAGACGATCACGGCTTGCCGTGTTGAAGATCACAGCCGTTGCAATTCTGAAGTTCAAGAGTTCGCCCGCGAGCATTCCTTCGCCTCGCGAGCCTTGGAAGATCGAGCCATCACGGTTTGGGCGTGTTGAATGCCACGGCGTAATAGTTGGAAGTTGAAGAGTTCGCCCGCGAATATATGCTCGCCTCGCGAGAAGACAAAGAGTTGCAGACCTTTCATGTAATTCGCCTCGCGAGTAGTGCTCGCCTCGCAGTACTCGACTCCAAACGTGTATATAAGCGATCTTAGGCAGAAATGAAGAGCAGAGTCGAATTAGCCGTTTTGGCTAGTTTCAACTTGTTAATCTTTTGTTTTCTTTTAGTTTAGTTTATTGTTTATTTCTGTAATGGAGAATTAGTCTCTAGATTAATCTACTCAATTGGTTTCATTAACACTTGAGGTTCGTGATTGTTCCATTTGCTCTTCTCTTTTCAATGCCATGTGATGTTTCTTTGTTATTTCAGAATATATAGTGTTGTATTGTTTCATTTCGATGTAATGTTCCTATATATAATCGCTTTGTTATTTCGCGTGTGTTCATTCATGTTCGTTTGTTCATGAGACTTAACCCCGTTTGTTATTTCTGAATGGGAACATACATCTGTAGTAGTGATTGGTGTTAATTGTTTACAACGGGAGGGGATTAGTATCTGCTAGGATTTGCATGAACCAATGATAGTGGGAAACGAGAACAGAGGGTTAATCGCTTTTGTCTATTTGTATTTTCTTTAATCGCTTCGTTTTTATTGTTTTGTTTTCTTAATTTAGCTTTAATCCAAAACCCCAATTCTAACTTTTTCTAACTTTTTCTTTAATAATAACAACACCTAAAGAGTCCTTGAGAGACGATCCGAGTTGTCGACTATACTGCATTATTTTAATAATCGCTCGTTCTTTTTGGGTGGGGAAGTCAAAATTGGCGCGTGTCGGGGACTCGGTTTGTTGTTATTAGCGGAAAATAATTTTTGAAAAAAAAAAGAACTTTTGCTTTGCTAATTAGTTTTGTTTTTGTGTCGAATTTTATTTTCCCCCATGGATAATTACATGTATGGGTATTTGCCTAGTGTTTATTATGAACCACCACCTTGCATGTATTATCCTAATTTTAGTGAGCCACCACCATACTATCCTAGCCTGACCACCTTGCACCTTCCGAACCTTCCCTAGAGGACTGTAAAGGATGACGAATAAGTGCAAATATGGAAGGAATGAGGCAACAAATGGCCGAGCAAACTCAACGGATGATAGAGGAATTTCAACGAAGATGGAGGTGAGTACCGGAGGAGCCAAGTGAATCTCGAAATTGTGGGCTCTAATTGATCAGTTACCGCCAACTCGGCTGCAATGCTACCTCCACACCCCGAAGATCGTAGAGTCACATTATTTTTGAAAATATTGATTATGATTCGATAATATTTCGTTGATGATGAATTTAGTGTTGAATCCCCGATCCTAATGTTTGTTATTGTGATGGAACGCATTGTGTGTAGAATGTTTTACAGGTTTATACTTTTCAGAAAATAGAAAATGCGGATCGTTTTGGGTTTGTTTGAAACTTAAAAAGGAGGATCAAGAGGAGTGCTCCCCGTGCTAGATAAAGTAGAACCTTTGGGAGTAGTTGACTCAAGTAAAACAATTGAATGTGTTGTGAGTTATCGGGTGGATGTATTGATTGAAGAATTACACGAAAATGAAGTTTGTTCGGATTCTTTGTCTTGTAATATGTTTACTAACTCTAACCTTTGTGTGGTGTGTGTAAATTTGTATAGGGTGATAACTTTGTTAGTGCAGTGGATGAAGACATTCGGTGAGGACCAGAACCGTTTCTAATGTTTGCACTTCCCCTGTGGAACCAAAAGTTGGACTTTCACCTTGGATTTTGCATCATGGCCAGTCAAGAGGTTGAGCCCCACTTCTATTGGGGAGACTTTATTGAAAAGAGGTCAACCTTGACCGAAGTGAGAAGTCCGCCCAGGTGGAGTCATTATAATTGCAATGTCACTTCCGCATCAAAGGAGTTAGGAGGCATGGAATGAATTTCACCTTTGGCTACCACTGGCCTTATCTAAAGCAATGGGATCGTGGAACCCCTTAATGAGTTTTCTTAACCCTTCTTCTTTTTAATTTTTTTTCTTTATTTCTTTTTGTTTTAATAAAGCTCTAATAATTTAGTAGTTGGTTAGTCTATAGGCAAGTTTATTGGATTTTATTAATATTTCATAAGGATATATATTTTTTCCCCTAGGATTTAGAAAAATTTTAAAATTTGATCCCTGGATTGAAAACTAACTTTGAGATTTTATTATATGACATGATTTAGATAAGTTTGGGTGATAGAAGCAACACTAGGGATAGAATCTTTCAAATAATTTGCAAAAAAATGTCCAGAGGTTTTAGCTCCAACATGTTTTAAAGGAAAATCACTTTTTAGTTTATTCCTGATTGTTGATCTCTTTTTGGTTTATATTATGTGTTTCTTCAATGATTTACATTTTTTTTAATAACTACTTGGCCTGAATAATCAATTCTAATGTGTTCTTATTACATTGCTATTAGCTATTAATTCTGATAACCTAATGTTATAACCAAGAACCATTAAATCTTAGGATTAGGGACATGTAACTTAAATGGGTGCAAGAAATTAATTGGGTTAAATGTTGTTGGGATGGAGAAAAAAAAACTAAAAAAAAGGTAAAAATAAAAAAAAAAAAAAAGAAAAAAAAAAAAAAAGAAAAGAAGAAAAGAAAAAGAAAAAAGTGAAAAATTTAAGATGAATAAAAACACAGAAAAATAAAGAAAGGAACGAGGAATTTAGTGTAAATATAGTTCATCTTCTTTTAGTTCTTAACTCCTTCCCATTACAACCCATAAAGACCTTTGAGTGCTTATATTTGATCATTTTGGATGAAAATCAAATTTAGAAGTAGTGAAGAGGAAGTTAATACACCAAATGTGAACAATAATTCTACGTTTGATTTTGATCTCCTTTGTAACTTAGATCCCCTAGATTGATGATTTTTAAATAATGAAATTCTCAATTGTTTAGAATAAAAGGGTTGGATGGATTACTTTGGGGATTAATTGTTTTGTTAAATTCTTAAATGTTGATTGAATTCTTGCTTCCTTAGTCTTTTAAGTTTATTTTTAAACAAAGTTTAATTTTATTTTTTTGTGGTTTTATAACTATGCTCTTTGTGCTTATTTTATATCATTTTTACCAAATTAGACTTAATTCCTTAAGTAGTATTTGTATTGTTTTTAGTTAATTTAGTTGTTTTGTTGAATAATTATTTACTTTTATTTTTATTTGTTAATAAAGTAATAATAGCATCCCCCGAATAATCTCTCCCCATATTGCAACCATGAAAAGTGGCGATCACGCTCGTTGAAGATCACGGAACTTCATGAGTTGCCCAGATTCCTTCGCCTCTAGTCTTGGAAGATCATAAGCCATTACTTGTGAATGCCACAGTAGGTTCGCCCGCGAATATATGCTCGCAAGAAGACAAGAGTTGCGCTTTCATAATCTCTAGTGCGTATACTCAACGGTATATAGGTGAATGAAGGGTCTGTTTACTTAATCTTTTTTTCTTTTAGTTTAGTTTATTGTTTATTTGGAGATTAGTCTCCTGATTAATCTAGGTTTCCTTGGTTCTGATTCTCCATTGTTTCTCTTTTCAATGCCATGTTATGTTTCTTTTATTTAATATATATGTTTATGTTCATTGATAATGTTTATATATATTGTTATTGTGTTCATTCATGTCGTTTGTTCTTTAACCTTGTTATTTGATGGGAACATAATTAGTGATGTTAATTTTGCTCCCGAGGATTAGTATCTCTAGGATTTATAACCAATGATAGGGAAAAAAGGTTAACTTTCTATTTATTTTTTTTTTTATTTTTTGTTTTTAATTTAGCTTTCAATCCAAACCCCCAATTCTAACTTTTACTTTTATAACCCCTAAGAGTCCTTGAGAGCGTCCGTTGTCGCTATTATTATTTTAATAACTGTTCTTTTTGGGACTCGTTTGTTGTTTTAAATAATTTTAAAAAAAAAAAAAACTTTTTTCTATAGTTTTCTTTTTTTATTTTCCCCTGGATAATTCATTATGGGTATTTCCTAGTGTTTTTTAACCACCACCTTGCATGTATTATCCTAATTTTTGAGCCACCACCATACTATCCTAGCAGTGACTCCTCTCACCTTCGACCTTCCTAGAGGACTGGTATGCAAATAGAAGAATAAGCAACAAATGGCGAGCAAACTCACGATGATGGAATTCTGAGGTAGGGAGCGTGATCTCATAAATTGGCTCTAATTGCTTACTCTGCTACCTCCCCAGATCGATCACCTTATTTTATACTTTTGATTATAATATTTATGAATTTAGTGTTGAATCCCCCTAATGTTTTAATGGCATGTGTGTAGATGTTTTTATACTTTTAAAATAGAAAATGCGGACGTTTTTTTTTGACTTAGGAGGAAGAGGCTCGATGCCTGGGTATGTCGTATTAAGTGAGTAATGGGGGATGAGATGATTCCTTTGTTTTTATTCATTTCTTGTATTTTTAACTCTACCTTGTGTGTGTGTATTTTGGTACTTTTTGGGGGTGAAGACATTGTGCGTGTTTCTATTACTTCCCTGTGGAACAAAGTTCGACTTTGCACCCTTGGATTTTCATCTGCCCAAGAGTTGAGCCCCACTTCTATTGGGGAGACTTTATTAAAGGGTCACCTTGACCCGGAAGTGAGAGCCGCGGGGAGCAATAATTGCGGCTCACTTCCATCAAGAGTAGGGAGCATGGATGAATTCCTTTGCTACCACTGCCTTATCTACACTGGACGGAACCCCTAATGAGTTTTCTTACCCTCTTCTTTTAATTTTCTTTCTTTATTTTTTTTTTCATAAAGCTCTAATAATTGAGCTCGGAGTTGGTTGTCTAGTAGTTTATTGGATTTATTAATTTTTATATGGATCATGATTGTTTTCCTAGGATTTGGAAAATTTTGAAAATTTGCCCCTGATTACTGACTTTGAGATTTTATTATATGACATGATTTATGATAAGTTTGGGGTGATAGGAAGCACCACTAGGGATAGAATCTCTCAATAATTTAAAAAAATGTCCAGTGAGGTTTGAGCCTCCAACATGTTTTAAATGGAAATCACTTTTGTTGCCTTCCTGATTTGATTGAATCTCTTTTTGTTTGATGATTATGTGTTTGCTTCAAATGATTTAGGCATTTTTCTTGTAATAACTACTTGGCTGAATAATCAATTCCTAATGCATGTTCCTTATAGATTGACTATTAGCCTATTAATTCTTGATAACCTAATGTTATAACCGAAACCATGTTAAGTCTTAGGATTGGAGAGCATGTAATCTTAGAATGGGTGAGAAATTAATTTGGGTGTACAAGTTGTTGGATGGAAAGAAAAAAGAAAAAGGTAAAAATAAAAAAAAAAAAAAGAAAAAAAAAAAAAAGAAAAAAATAAGAAAGGAAAAAAGAAAAAAAGTGCAAAAATTTCATTGAATAAAAGAAGTAAAAAATAAGAAAGGAATTGAGTGAATTTCAAAGTAAATATAGTTCATGTTTTAGTTCTGTTCTAGTTTGTTTCTACCTTGGCATTACAACCCATAAAAGACCTTTTAGTTTATATTTTGGAATCATTTTGAGTGAAATCAAATTATGGGAAGTGCTTAAGGAAAAAGGAATGTTATGGGTGAACAATAATTTCCCTTGAAGGTTGTTTGATTGACTCCTTGTATTGATCCTAGATTGAGATTGTTTAAATAATGAAATTTCAAGTTGAATAAATGAGGGGTTGATGATTATTGGGGAACATTGGAAATTGTTTTGAAATGATTGAATTTTAGCTTTTAAGTTTTGGGTGTTTAAGCAAAGTTTAAGTTTATGCTTTTGTTTTATACTAGTAAAGACCTTGCTTTGGTTATTTTATATCATTTTACCAAATTAGTAATGTTTAAGTAGTATGTTTTAGTTAATTTAGTTGTTTTTTGAATAATTATTTACTTTTATTTCTATTTTAGTTAATAAAGAATAATGAGCCTCATAATCTCTGCCCCATATTGCAACCATGAAAAGCGGACGATCACGGTCGTTAGATCCTGAGTTCGCCAGATTCCTTCGCTCCAGTCTTGGAAGATCATGCCATAGTGTTGAATGCCCGGAAGTAGAGTTATATATGTCGCAAGAAGACAAAGAGTTCGCTTCATATTCCTTGGCCGTCTCACCAACGTGATATATGAATGGCGGTTTGTGTTTCTTGTTAACTTTGTTTTTAGTTTAGTTTATGTTATTATGGAGATGTCTAGATTATCTGTTTTGATTTCCATTTCTTTCTCTTTCAATGCCATTATGTTTCTTGTTATTTCGATATATATGTTGTATTGTTTCATTTTGATGTAATGTTCTATATATAAGTTATTGTTCATTCATTTCTTGTTCATGGACTTAACCCTTTTATTTAATGGGAAATAATCTTAGGTGATCGGTTAATTGTTAAACAGGATTATATCTAGGATTTATACCAATATAGGAAAAGGTTAATCGCTCTATTTTATTTTTATTTTAGTTTTTTTTTTAATTTTTTATCCAAAACCCCAATTCTAATTTTCTAACTTTTACCTAAAGAGTCCTTGAGAGACACAGTTGTGACTATATTGATTATTTTAATAATCCCGTTTCTTTTGTTGAAATAATTTTAAAAAAAACTTTTCTTTGCTAATTAGTTTTGTTTTTAATTTTATTTTCCCCATGGATAATTAATAGGTATTTCTATGTTTTTATGAACCACCACCTTGCATGTATTATCCTAATTTTTGACCACCACCATACTATCTAGGTGACTCTCCACCTTCCGAACCTTCCTGAGACTATGATGTGCAATAGGAAGAATAGGCACATGGAGCAAACTCAACGATGATGAGAATTTCAGTGGAGGTGAGTACCAGGAGCCAAGTGAAAAAATGGGTCTAATTGATCAGTTACAACCTATCTACCTCCACCTAAGATCGTGGTCACTTATTTGAAAAATAGATATAATATTGGAGTGAACCACCTAATGTTTTATGTGGAGGTAGTTTATACTTTGAAATGCTTCTGAACTTAAAGGAGGATGGTTCCCTGCAAGATAAGAACTGGAGTAGATGACTCAATAAACAATAATGAATGGGTGATGAATATTAAGAATTCCTGATTTTTCATCATTTCTTGTAATATCTAACTCTAACCTTTGTGGGTGAGTGGGATAACTTTAGGGGATGAGAATTTTCCTGTGGAACCAAAGTTCGACTTTGCACCCTTGGATTTTGCATCATGGCACAAGAGGTTCCCACTCATTGGGGAGACTTTATTGAGAAAGAGAACCTTGACCAAGGTGAGAAGCCCAGGGCATTATAATTTCATGTCACTTCATCAAAGGTTAGGAGCATGGAATGAATTTATTTTACCCTGCCTTATGCTACAAGCAATGGGACTGGAACCGCCTTAATGAGTTTTCTTAACTTTCTTTTTTAATTTTCTTTCTCTTTATTTCTTGTTTAATAAACCTAATAATTGTCGGTACTAATTTATTGATTTTATTAATTTTGGATTATGATAGTTTTCAGATTTAGAAAATTTTAATTTGATCCCCATGTGATTAATAACTTAGATTTTATTATGATGACATGATTTATGATAATTTGGTATAGAACAACACTAGGGATAGAATCTTCAAATAATTTAAAAATGCCAGGAGGTTTAGTCCAACATGTTTTAAAGAAATCACTTTTTGACTTCGATTTGATTGAATCTCTTTTGTTTATGATTATTGTTTGCTTCAAATGATTTAGGCATTTTTCTTGTAATACTACTTGCTAATAATCAATTCCTATGCATGTTCTTAGTTCCCATTGACTATTAGCTTTAATTCGATAACCTAATGTTATAAGCAAATGAAACCATGTTAAGATCTTAGGATTAGGAGACATGTAATCTTAAATGTAAGAATTAATTTGGTACAGTTGGGATTGAAAAAAGAAAAGTGTAAAAATGAAAAAAAAAAAAGAGAAAGAAAAAGAAAAAAAAAGAGAGAAAAGAAAAGAAAAGAAAAACAGAAAAAAAAAAGTGCAAAAATTTCAAAAAGACTGTTTGAATAAAAAGGCTGTAGCCACCCAGAAGTGTAAAGAAAAAAATAAAGAAAGGAACTTGAGTGAATTTCAAAGTGTAAATATAGTTCATGCTCTCTTAGTTCCTAGGGTCTTCAGCCTAGTTCCTTTGTATATCCTACCCTTAGCCAGGCCCCATTACAACCCATAAAAGACCTTTTGATGTTGCTTGCATATTTTCTGTGGGAATCATTTTGAGATGAAAATCAAATTTATGGGAAGTGCTCTTAAAAGTGAAAATGAGTGAATTGTTAATAGCCTGACACAAATTGAGCGATTGAGTGAACAATAATTTCCCTTGTGAGGAAGGCAGTTGTTTGGATTTGGTGATCTCCCTTTTGTGTGTAACTTAGATCCCCTGCTTAGATTGATGATTGTTTAAATAATGAAATTCTCAATTGTTTAGAATAAATGAATGTGAGGATTGGATTGGATTACTTTGTTGAAGGGGGAACATTGAAAGAAAAATTGTTTTGTTAAATTGCTTGAAATCGTGAAAGTTGATTGAATTCTTAGCTTGCCAGGTCTTGAGTCTTTTAAGTTTTGAGTGTAGTTTGTTGGGGACAAGCAAAGTTTAAGTTTGGGGTATTTTGATGAGCTCTGTTTGATGGTTTTATAACTAGTAAAGACCTTGGCTTTGTGTTATTTTATATCATTTTTACCCAAATTAGACTTAATTGTCCTTAAGTAGTATTTTGAGTCTAAATTGTTTTTATGTTAATTTAGTTGTTTTAGAGTTGAATAATTATTTACTTTTATTTTCTATTTTCAGGTTAATAAAAGTAATAAATGGAGCCACTCGCCCCGAATAATCTCTCGCCCGCGAGTATTGCAACCATGAAAAAGTCGAGACGATCACGGCTTGCGTGTTGAAGATCACAGCGTGGCAATTCTGTTCATGAGTTCGCCCATGAGCATTCCTTCGCCTCGCGAGTCTTGGAAGATCGAAGCCATTACGGTTTGGGCGTGTTGAATGCCACGGGCGTAACAGTTGGAAGTCAAGAGTTCGCCTCGCAATATATGTCGCTCGAGAAGACAAAGAGTTGCGGCCTTTCATGTAATTCGCCTCGCGAGTAGTGCTTCGCTGCGAGTACTGACTCCAAACGTGTATATAAGCGGTCTTAGGCGAAATGAAGAGCGAGTCGAATTGCGTTTGGCTAGTTTAACTTGTTAATCTTTTGTTTTCTTTTAGTTTAGTTTATTGTTTATTTGTAATGGAGAATTAGTCTCCTAGATTAATCTATCGCAATTGGTTTCATTAACACTGAGGTTCTGTGATTCTGTTCCATTTGCTCTTCTCTTTTCAATGCCTTGCTGTATGTTTATGTTTTTTATTTAATGAATATATATTGTTGTATTGTTTCCTTTAGGTGATGTAATGTTCCTATATATAATCGGTTTGTTATTTCGGTGTGTTCATTCATGTTCGTTTGTTCATGAGAGCTTAACCGTTTGTTATTTGAATGGGAACATACATCCGTAGTAGTGATTGCGTTGTTAATTGTTGCTACAACCGGGAGGGATTAGTATCTCTTAGGATTTGCATGAACCAATGATAGTGGGAAACCGAGAACGAGGTTAATCGCTTTTGTCTATTTGCTATTTTCTTTAATCGCTTCGTTTTTATTGTTTTGTTTTCTTAATTTAGCTTTCAATCCAAAACCCCCAATTCTAACTTTTTCTAACTTTTCTTTAATAATAACAACACCTAAAGAGTCCTTGAGAGACGATCCGAGTTGTCGCACTATCTGCATTATTTTAATAATCGGTTTCTTTTTTGCGTGGCGGCAGCTGTCACATTGTAATTAAATCCAAAATATAAACCTTTGCACCAAAAAAGAAAGAAGAAAACGAATTATTCTCAGGTCGGACATATAAGACTGTGTTGCTACTACTCTAATGAATATGTTATACGTCTTCCACAGTTATAATAACTACGCTTTAACAAGAAATGAAGGAAAAAGAGACTGATTGTGAATTAACTGGATTATTGAATATAAATAAATTATAAACTAAATCCGATTATCAAAACCACAATCCATTATCTATGTTTAAGTTTGATACATCGGACTTTTGTAATTGTCCATAATTTTCATTTCCCATATGGACCATGGTATTATTCGAGGGGGAAAACGGAGAATCAGAGCATCAATCATCATCAGCACTCTTTATCCATCTCATGATAAAGCAGTCAAGCAGAGGAAATTTTCTTCATCCTTGCCAAGCAATTGTCCATGGGCCTTGTATGCGGTAAGTATCTCACAGGACATTGTGGATTCTTAGGTTCAAGCCTGTGGCAGCAAGACATAACAAGAACATTTGTTAATACACAATGCTTGTTTGTTACATTGTTTTAGTAAAAGGTTGTCCTTTAATTTTCTTCACTACATATCTGAATATGCATTATCTAAAAGTTTAATTTCAGCAATCTCTAATGGTATAATATTTATCATTATATAATAGTTATATAAAAGATCAATAGCATTATCAAACAGAAGATGTAGACATAGGTTCAATTACCATATATATGATGTGATGTGATGTGGAAAATATAAAAGACTTAAAGAGAGAAAATGTTTACTGACTTGTAATTCAGAACGTAATGGTGAAGAAAAACTGAGATTTCCAACTTGGCAAGATCATTCCCAGGACACAATCTAGTTCCTGCTCCAAATGGAAGGAATTCTCCGGCCTTGTGCACCATCTATGAATGAGCATCAACCAAATTAGATCAAATATCTCCTATAAAAATGCAAACTACAAGGAATCGCCTATTTGTTCAATTCATATGTGTCAAGACTAAATTTTTGCTCCTTACATTCCATCTATAAGGATTGAACTCAAGTGGATCAGGATATACTTCAGGATCAAGGTGAACCGATCGAAACCACGTCAGAACTTTCCAACCTTTTGGAATGAGATAACCTGTACACACACAATACAGTTATATTTTATGTAGCATCTTTACATCTACTTCACGTCGGATCACAATATAAGATGTATCATTATAAACATAGCAAAATCTGGACCGACCATTAATATTGACATCAGATTTTGCCTCCCGAAAGACCATGAGAGAAAAAGTAACCAAACGCAGTGTTTCGTCAACCACCTATATATACAATATAGACAAATAAGAACAAATATAATAACAAGATTATCAAATATTGGCTAATAGTAACCTGAAATGAATATATACCATAGAAAGAAAATTCATCTTTCGAACATCCTCAAGTTTCAATCCTTTCTGTGTTGGAGGCCTTTTCCTTAATATTTCTTCTTGTTCTTCCTGTTCAAAAAAATAAAATAAAATTGGAAGTACTTAAAATTTTGGGTTAAAGGGTGTTCAAGGTGAAGTTACAAATGCACATTAATTTTGCATTAGCAATTGTAAATTTAGATGTCTAATAACAATTAAGTAACTTGACGGTTTATACCTTGGCCTTTTGCATATATTCTGGATGCTTTTGCAAGTAATAGGTTGCCCACATGGTAATATGTCCTGAAGATTCATGACCCGCATTCAAGTACATCAACATGATATCAATGACATCATCATCACCCAATTTTCTTCCATTTTCGTCTTCAACATCAATCAGAGCATCCATCATATCTTTGGCTTTTTTGCTGGGTGCTCTTCCCTTCCTTTCGGCTCTTCGCTCATCCACAACAGATTGAAATATAGCCAATAGATTTTTCCTAGCCTAGAATAAGAAGTTTAAATCATAAGGTATTGCAATAAACTTAAGAGCATTCATTGGGTCGGTCACAATCAACAAGTGATGGAGAAGATTATCACTCAAACCTCAAATACTAATAAACTTTATGACATTTGTATTGGGAAAAACCCAAGTCCTACGTTAATTAGAGATGGTGTCTAATAAAAGCTTATAAGTAAGTAGGCATTGAGTTAGGTCCAAAATCTAATAATTTATTTAGTTTTTACATATTTATATATTGATCAAAATTAAAGACTAAGATGATGATAAAAGGTTACCTTGAGTGCCTTATGGAAAGCGAAACCAGGAATATTAATTCGCATGGATCTAACTCCATGATTAAGGGTTGTGTATTCTTTTTCCAAAGCCTCCATGATAGGGTTACTTGCTGCACCAAGGAAAATATGCATAATGATTTTGAAAGTGAGCCTCCTCATCTCAGTTAAGAACTCAATTTCTCCCATCTTGGACCATTTGTCCAATGCAATTATCACATTTTCTTCAATGAAAGTCAGGTACACAGAGAGTGCTTCATAGCCATTGATTGAAGCAGATGTCAAACGCCTAAGGCGTCTGTGCTCTTCATAAGGAATTAAAATGAATGATTTCTCTCCCATGAGCTCTACTGTAGAGCGAGGCCAGCCAAGTGTGAATTTATCATCATCTGTTAAAACTTTTTTGCAAGCTTCAGGTGTTGTCACAATTACACTTGGGTTTCCAAACATCAACGCCTTATATATGCCTGTCTTTCCATACCTGCATTTTCAATGAATCAAAACGTTAGTACTTAGTAGTGCATATTTTTTAAAACAAATATTAATGACTTAGTCGAGAAATCATAATCATGTGAGGTTCATGATAACATAGAGACAATGAGTTCATGTATTTGGGGTTGACACCAAAATTATTGCAATTGGAAAACTTTATATTTGCAATCTAAATGATATTTTTAATTGATGATTGTCATATAGTTAACAAATAATTAAATTATAAATTTAATTGTTAAAAAAATTCATCAAAAAAAAAAAATTCACAGATAGATCAAAACGGTAGGTGAATTGAAAACGAAAAAAGAGAAGGGATTTTTTTGACGTGGCGGATTAGGTGGATCATTGATTAATCAGTCTATCATGTCTTCTTAGTTCAATTTTAGGTGAATTGATCTGCATAATCCGCTATCGATCAAAATATTGAGTCAATTCCTTCTATCTCGTCTTGGATTAAAATTAGGTCAATTGATACATATTCATTACTATGTGAATTAATCTCTAAATCCGAGATTTATGATACAAGTTAAAAGAACCCGATTGTCCAAAATGATTGGTTTTAACCCACATCAAAGAAGAAATCTTGTGTGTTTTGTGATAAAGGAGGGTGGTAATGGTATGAAGTGGATTATAAAAAGTGAGTGATGTAAAACTATAGTAGCTATTATTATATTATATATAAAGAGGGTGATGCTACTTACTTGGCGACAATGGAATTCATGAAGGAATCAGGGTTAGGGGACTTGAAAGCTTTGAGGAAGGTCCACATGTTGCCGATCAAGGGCCAGCCCATGTCACCTGGGGGCAAAGAGTGCTGCTTTGCACCCAATTTGGCCTCATAGAGCCACCAATTTACATTCTTTAGTATAAATCTTAGGACCAAAAGAGAAGCAGCAATGCCTACAAACACACCCCATGAACCCAACTCTATCGCCATCACTTCAGTCTTCAACTTCTCGCTACCTCACACAACAATTCACTTCTCCTTAACTTGTACATGTACTTGGGTCTATTTCTTTGTATTTATAGGCAAAATTTTATGTATTTAAGCAAAAAGAAAAAAAGAAAAGATAAAGAGACAGATCGTAAAGAAATTAATAGGAATAGAAAAAAGAACGTAATATTTTAATATAAGAGGCTGAAATGAATTGTGAATAGTTTTGAGGTTCAATGCTTGTGGAGGATATATTACATGTATGGTTTTTGTGTATATTATACTTTTACTATCTTTGTTTTTTTACTATTATTTTATTTTATTATTAATAAATTTAATCTAATTAAGGGAAAGAAAGTTTTAGCTTATTATGTTAAAATAAAATTTAGATGAATACATTGAATTGATTAAATTTAAATTTTTTTAAATGGTTATGTTATGAATTTACTTCACTATCCTCCCGTCTCCAAATTGAATTGAGTTTTTTTTGTTAAACAAAATTTGGGTTATAAATATGATATTCCAACATCAAGTTTTAAACCTCGTATGTGATATTGCATATGTTTATCTCTATCTTTCACTTACTTTTTCATATTCTTTATATATGCACATCCAAAAAATACACTAGAAAAATAAAAAGACAGTGTATGGTGTCTCTACTCCCTGTTTAGTTGTTCAAATATGATTTCTGATGAAATAAGCTTCTTCAAGGCTTACTTTAATTTCCTGGTCTACTTTGTCACGGTAGGAATTCACATTTTTGTATACTAACAAAGTTTAATGAATTTTATAAAATGCAATTTCTACTAATTCAATTGTTTAATTATGTCATATTATCACTATGAATACCAACATGTGGTTGGTCCAAATGGCAATGAACTTCGACATCTTAAACAAGTGATCAGGGGGCTCGAATTCGGATACTTCGTACCTATAACATGGTTAAAAAAAATTATCACTATGAATATAAAATTTAAGATAAATTATTCATTGATGCGTGTTTAATATAATAATTAATATTTATGGTTGGTAGGCCTAGAATTAAAGCATTTAATGGTACATATGTTAAGGATCTAAGAAATTTATTTTTCTAAATAGAAAATTAATGAATTTAATTACTTTTGTTTATGTATTAATTACTATTACTATCTTTCTTTCTTTCTTTATTATTATTATTATTATTATTATTATTATTATTATTATTATTATTATTATTATTATTATTATTATTATCTTTAATTAGTAATAAATTTAATCTAGTTAAAGGTGGTAATGGAAAGAAATATAGAGCCGTATTATGTTATAAAAATAAATAAATACATTGAATTGATTAAATTTAGTGTTTACAAAAGTTTGTATTATGATTTACATTACTATATTTGCCACGACTTGAAAATTTTGATTAGTTGTCTATATATTAAAAAAAATTCTACATATTGATAATGTAAAGGAGTTTTACATTGACAACCAATGATATTTTAACAAATCAATTTTATTGTTCTTTATCTCTCTTATTTATTAAATTAATAACATAAATATCAAAATACTAGTAAATATCAATATAAAACTTTTTACGCTAACAATGTTTAATACTTTGATGTGTTGTGAAATAGGCATGTTCAAGATTTGCTTTAGATTCTACGCCTACTTTGTAAAGGTGAAATACACATTTTCGTATACTTACATAGCTTAGTGATTTTTATATAGAATTCAAATTTGACTAATTCAATTGCTTAATCATGTCATATTATAGCGAAAGTTAAGACAAATTTATCTTTGTATGTGTTTAATCTAATAGTTAACATTTATGGTAAGTAGCCCAAGAATTAAGGGGTTTCTTTTAATGGTACATATGCTTAAGGATATAAGAAATTTATTCTCTAAGAGAAAATTAATGAAATTAACTATTAATTTTATGGTAAGTATGATAAACAAAAAACAAATTTTTTTTGGGTAAAATAAAATTTTGTATTTTTTTTTATTTTCCATAGATACTCCGCATACAACTGCGTAGACTAATTTCTCGAGAAATAAAATTTTGGATCTAAAGCAACTATAAGTTAAATAATTAATGGAATTTATGTTTGGTAAGAAAAAATTTAGAAATCAAAGAATTAAGGAATTTTTAAAGAATAAGTAGGCCAATTAATGAGTCTTTTTGTTTGATTGTAAGATCGGAATTAATGAAATAATCAATTTTCATGATACATATCCGAAGCATTTAAGATATTTCATTTCTTTTGTAATAAAGTTATTTGAATTAAAAAATTTGTTTGGCAATCAAGAATTCAAGATACGGAATTAATGCTGAAGGAATTAATTAATTTTCTTTAAACTTTTTTGGGTTATCGTTTTATTGGTACGAATTATTCACCCAGTGTTATGAAAACCGGCTCGGTGATCAACTCTGTCAAGATACCGGGTTAATTGGTCATTGGTTCAACCGGTGGGTCACTGGTTGGATTGGTTGACTTGGTTTATATTAAATATATAATATAAATAGGTATATATAATATTTATTTCAATAATAGGCACAAATATTTATTTCACTGTGCCTGGGCTTGGAAGGCATGCGCGCGTCAGCAATCACATCTGGTCCGGTTCAACCGCAGCCCGAGTCACTCGGTTTGACTGTGATTCAGTGGAATTAACCCCGGTTCAGTTTCTTATCCGATCGGATCGGACACAGAGCTGGTTTTATTTGTTTAAGGGGACTCAATCTGTTACCACTCGAACCAACATGTTGATATTAATTTTTTTTTCTTTAACCTTATGCCAATAGGAGTTGCTTAGCCGATTCTTAAAAATAAGAACCGATTTTTTGGTGGGTTGTATCATTGGAGTAAAATGATTTGTTATCCACGTGTAAGAAAAATTGCTTTTATAAGTAATTGATTCTTATATAACAAACTCTCAATAGAAACAATAGTAGGGAGTTACATTTACCTACATTCCTCTGAAAATTGAAACAAGCATAAATATAAATAAAGATGGGGGAACTTGTCGGACTCATTTTAGTGAATTTTTTAGAGTTGCACCATCAAAGTAAAGAGTTTTTTTTATCAAATTAAAATGAATAGTTGCTTAAAATAATATAAAGTAAGAAGTAATGAAATGACATAATAGGACCATAAAAAAAAGAAGTTACACAACACTAATGATTTGCACTATTAAAAATACTCTAAATATACTTTTTTTTTTTTTGACTAAACTCTAAGTATACTATTAGTCAGTGTGATATGTGGATTTTGTAATTTTGTTTATTAATTTTATGGATTCGTATGCACAGTAATTATTTTTTTTTATCAATAAATCATATATCGTCAGATTATTAAATATGTTATGACTTTTATTATAACTATATAAAAAAAAAAAAAAAAAAAAATTTTTTTAGTAACATATTAACTAACAAAACCCAAACAAAAAAAAAAAAAAAAAAAAAAGAAAAAAGAAAAGGGAAAACTGACGCCGGGGAGGGGGGGAGAGGAGCCCACACACAAAACCCCCCCCTCCCCTCCTTCTTCATCTCCAACCACCCCTTCACCATCCATCCCTTCCACCATCTCCACTTTCCTCCTTCATCTCTCCTTCACTCAACCTACACCACCATCCCAAACCCCCATCCCACCCCCCCCCCCCCCCCCCCCCCACCCGACCATCCCCCCCCACACACCCCACCCCCACCACCCTCCCCACCACCACCCGACCCCACCCCACCACCCCCCCACCACCCACCCCCCCCCGCCCCTTCACCCCCCCACACAACCAACCACCTACCCCCATCCCTCCTCTAACCCACCCCAACCCCCACCCATCCCACCTCTACTCCATCTCCCTCCTCCACCTCCCCCTCCCTCCTCCTTCCCTCTCTCCCTTCCCCCCCCCCCCCCCTTCTCTTTTTCGGCCGGCTCCTTCCTTCCCTTTTTCTTCCTTTCTTCCCCTCTTTCCTTCTTTTTTCCTCCTTCTCTTCTCCCTCTCCTTTCCCCTTTCCTTTCCTTTTTTTTTTCCTTCCTCTTCCCTCTTTTTATTAATAAAAATTTAAAACATTAAAGTTAAAAATTTTTTCTTGTAAATATTTTGGGGTAAAATAAATATTTAAAGGTTATTAAAATGTTTTTGCACAATTATTGAGGTGTTTTTAAACGGGGGGGGGGTACCCTTCCTACTCGAACCACTCCAATCCAAATCTCTTCTTTTTAGACCATTTTCTTTATGGTTTTCTAAGATTTTCCAAATATTTTGTTTTTTTTTCCATTTTTCTCCTCACAATATAAAAAGTCAGGCGAGATAATTTGTGCTTATTGATTGATAGTGCAAAGTATTTTACCCTAACAAAATGTCAAATTAAAGTTTACTTTTATTATATATTAATTAAATATTTTAGTGTTTTTTATAAATTATAATTTAACGTGATATACATATTTAATATGGTATTTTAACTATATAATCTACTAACATTTACTCTAAAAAAATTTCATGTCAAAAATTATAAATTTGTGTACATTTTCATTTGATCAAATAATATACTATTATCTATAAAAAAATATATATACTATTATGCACCATCTTAAATTTTTTTTTTTGATACTCACCCTAATTAGTCACTCGAAGTATTCCCACGACTTAGATCCTTTGAAAGTCTAGTCAAGAGTTGTTGTATACCCAATGATCGAACTCGAGCAGAGCACGAACGGTTCGTCCTTAAGTAGCAGTGCAGTAACCACTCGCACTCAACCACTTGGTTGCACCATATTAATTTGATATTTCTTTTCTATTAACATTTTTTATTTTTGCATAAACTTTTTTTAGTAATTTACCATTTTCTTTCTAGGGGAAAAAAGAAAAAGATAAGAAAAAGAGAGTTTCCCCTCGTTTGGTTGGTAATTAAAAATGGAAGGAAAGAAAAAAATTATGGGCATCACGTAAAAAAAGTAATTCAAGGAAATTAAGAATAAATGGGAGAGGGAGAAAGAGTGAAAAAAATATAGAAAAGACGTAATCATTGTTCTTACACAACAAAGATAATGAATAATAATTACAATATATTATTTTTTAACCTTTATATTTGGAATTGGAAACTTTTTGGGTCTATGCTAATTGCTAAGAATATTGGAAATAAGTATTTAATTGATATATATTGATAATGTAAAGTTTTTTTTATACTGTCAATAAATCAGAAATTGATATATCATTATAAATGATTGATTATTATCTTAATCATCTTAAAAATCATCAATTTCATGATTTCTTATTGGTTGTCAGTGTAAAGATATTGTATACAAATTAAACTCCGGAAATAATCTGAAATAATTATTTTTCAATTTCATGAAATTAGACTTGAAATTTTGAATTCTAATTCTAATGTGCACACTAAATAAAATAATTGAAATTAGAAAGTCCAATTTCAAATCCAAAAAACTCAATTCCAAACCTAATTTCATGCGTCAGACCGAACCAAATTAAAATTTTCGATTTGTCTTCTCTAACACATCCAATTAATCGGAATATTCAATACATATGAAGACTTGATTGGATCCTAAGTTGAAATTAAACAATCACGTGTGACACGGCAACTATAAGAGAGAGGATGAGCTTTGCTGAAGGGAGGAGGGGTTTGGTTTTCTAGCGTTGTATACCCGTGCGTAACGTACGGGTCAATTATCCGGCTAAATCAATTCAATTAATGATTTATTGATGGATAAATGGCTTTAAGGGGACAATTCCCTCATTAATTGGCACAAACTAAATAGGAACAGAGAAATGAACCTATCTTAAGCTCATAATGGACGAACGACGGAATAATTTAAATTTATAAATAAATGAGTTGTGCTTTACATGTATGATAAATAGAGGACATATATGCAGTTACTTGCCACCAAAATATTGAAGGCAACAAATCCATGATTGAAGATTGTAATGGTTCATACAATGTAAGTAAACTATATTAGTACATGATCGTAAAATAGTTACAAATTGTATGGATTGGATCATATTTTTTGGAAGACTTCATTATAAACTACATTTTTAACAACAGAGCATGCATCACCATTATCATCACAACATAAAATTTTCAAACCACCCATAAATTTTACCCTAGAGATAGCAACATATAATTGGCCATATGAGAAAACTGGACATGACAAATATAAACCAACATGAGATAACGTTTGGCCTTGGCTCTTATTTATGGTCATCGCAAAACTTAAAATCAATGGAAACTGGCACCTTTGGAATTGAAACGGAATTCCAGGATCAGAAGGGATTAAATTCATCCTAGGAATGAAAACTTTGTCTCCAATATGATATCCAATGACAACTTTAGCACCGATGACATTCGTCCCCAACTCACTAACAATCAATCTTGTCCCATTACACAATCCTCAAGATTGGTCTATATTTCTCATCAACATAACAGGAACTCCAACTTTCAATATCATCTTATGGTTAGGCAGACCTGAACACTTAATTTGGTTAAGAAACTCCGTAGTTAAGCATTCAGAATTAACCCCAGAAACTCAGTGTTAACATGATATATTGTTGAAAGTTGATCTAGTATACCATTTGAATGACACTTGGGCTAACAGAGAAGTTAGATAATGTTCTGCAGAACAATGAAGATTAAACACAATTTAGCATATAACTATAAAGACAAATTATGATAATCTCATTGGCATTAGGATGGAATTTACTGTTGTACATGTTCCAGAAAAGTACTTCAAGAAGATGGACACATGTCATGCTATCCTCAATTGAAAGCTTTGACATCTGCAGAGCAGCTTTTCAGATATATAAAAAAAACCTGGGAAATGCAAATAACAAATTTAGTCAAAGTAATCACCATGGATATTGACAAAAGCGAAGATCCATTTTCTGACACCAAAGACCATATTTTTTCCTTTACCAATGTTCCTCTGGGAAAATAAGCATATTAGCAAAGCAAAAATTCAGGCAAAAGACATCAAAATCTAACAAATTACAAAACTCAGCTACAGCTGTAGGTTTGAGTGCATAAAGGCTCCATTAACACAAACCACCGAAGGAATATATGCAAATTTAAATGAGACAAACACATATCAGCAATTTCCTAAAATTGTAACAGAGAAAATACAATTTACACATCTAATAGAGAATATGAATGTGTCAAACCTACCAAAAGATAATCAAACGAAGAAAAAAAGATAACATGACCACAATATACTAAAACCAAACTACTCAATGCATGTCTGGAACTGTGTTGCTTTGAGTGAGAATCACGTTTGGACGTGGTTTTTCATAAGCTCCCATGCGTAGCTTCTGCTACATAAACATGCTTCCCATTGTCAAGAATTAGTTTTGGTTTAGATGAATAGGTTTGGTTTAGATGAATAGGCATTAATGTGGGCAATTTAGAAAGAAATCCCCTAGGAAATGTTCTTTTGGCAAGATATATAAAAAACAAAAAAATTGGTGTGCCCTTAAAAACAATTAAAACAATATCAACATGAGTTAAAGAAAAAATTAAGTACAACTTCTCCCAATAAATGAGAAATATATTTCAATTTGCATCAAGCTCCTTTTGTTTAACATTTTTCCTCCAGATAAACAAAACTAAGTAATAAGCACTTTCACTAAATAAACAGGAAAATACAAACATAAAAAATATCAACATTAAAAGAAAAACTTACATCAAGTAGTAGATCAATATATTTCAATTCCCATCAAGCTCCTTTTGTTTAACATTTTTCCTCGAGATAAACAAAACTAAGTAATAAGCACTTTCACTAAATAAACAGGAAAATACAAACATAAAAAATATTAACATTAAAAGAAAAACTTGCATCAAGTAGTAGATCCAAACCCTCTCAGATGAATGTTTGCAAACCCTCTTCAGATTCTTCAAATCAACTTTAATAAAAGTTAAGCTTCCATTAGGTAAGATCATTCACTATCACATTAAGGCAAATTTAACAAAGAAATCACCCAATTGTCATGTAACAAATCATCAGCTAGTTTTTGATATTACATATTGATCATCTTGACACCAAAGGTAAACAAATATGGAACGATAAAAAATAATCCTTAGGGTACAGTACACAAATGGGTTGCTTATATAAATAAAATGCATACATCTTTTGGCCATACTTTTTCTTCTCTTCACTCAAATGGTCTTTTCCAGGCAAGGAATTTGGTGGCTTCATGAACATAAACAACCACTCAATAACTGGAAAAGGAGGAAAAAGAGACATAACAAAAATTACCTTAGTGGGATCAATTTAGCTTCATCACCGTTGACAGTATTCTAAATAATGGTTCTAAATAAGCTTAAAAAAAAGTGTAACATTATTAGCTTCAAGAGAGAAAAAATGAATATGAAAACTGGACAACAACCTACACATACAGCAACCCTTCACCGTACCAGGAACTCCCTTCATCGTACCTCCGTTCAGTATCCGAACCGTCGTGCCGTGCTGAGACCTCCGCCGTCCTGGACCCCCAAACCGCACCAGACGTCGCAGTGCCGTCTCTCCGCCGCGAGCCCCACAAGTCAGGTATGTGCCTAAGCTCCGTTCAGCCACACGAACCGTCGCTCCGCTCCACTGTTGCCGCTACGACGCACGCCCACCGTCGCTACTCCTCTGACCGCGAACCACCGCAGCGCCACCCAGATCTGGTTCCCTCCAAGCCGCACCTCAGCCACGACGCCGCCGTCCTCCGCTCGTTCGTGTCGCTCGCCATCTATCCAGTCGCGATTCACCTTGCCGTTACCCAAAGAGAAGAAAGGAGAAGAGAAATGGGGAGAGAGAAAGAGAGAGAGACGAAGAAAAGGGTGGAAAATGGCAAAAGACGGTACCTCTACTGGCTCTGCAGCAGCTTCGCGTACAAGCCATCTTCTGCAACAAGAAAGGCCTTAAAAGTCAAAAGAAAAGTAATCACAGTTGACCACCAACCACTTTGTCAATGTCTTATCTCATTAATGTTTGGCTTGCTAGGTAAGGAACCCAAAACATCGGACAATTATTTAATTAATAAAAAAGCCCTAAAAATAGTTTATTTTTTAAAATGAAAATGGTCCAAAATAATTAAGAGACCGAAAAAGGAGGGCCAAACCACCCAAGGGGGGACTTCGCGCTTTACAACGCAAAAACAGGAAAAAACACGAGGGCGGCGAGAAGAAAACAACAAAAAACGAAGCGAAAAACACAAACATGTAAATCACATGATTTGGTACGACCTCACTTTTTTTTTTTTTTAAAGAGGGTTACGTATTCCATATACTCGTAAACCAAAGCCTACATAATTCTTCGTAAGATGATGTTCAATTTGGAACTTTTGTCTATGGCCCAAACGCTTAGGACAAGACTTTGCTATCTAGAAATATTTTGAGGTGAAAGTCCAATTTGCGTTTTCATTTGGAGTTCTCTAATTATAATTCGATCCTTTAAAATAGGTTAATTTGTGACTACATCATAAGAAAATAGAATGTCTTAATGACCTTTGGTTTCCAATGGGCAATAGCCCTTTTTATTTGCTACTTGAACCTTAAACGGTGATTATAAACCTCCTAGCAACTTGTGTCATTCCCAAATCTTAGAATTTGGGTTTGGGCCTAACTCAACCCCAAAAGTTAGCTTGTAAGATGAGTGTTGCCCCTTACTTATAAGCACTCTTCAGGCCCCCTCACGCCCAGGACTGAACATCTAGAGCGTGAAGTTTGCAGGATCTATGATAGGCTCTGATACCATCTTAGAATTTGGGTTTAGGTCTAACTCAACCCCAAAAGCTAGCTTGTAAGGTGGGGGTTGTCCCTTACTTATAAGCACTCTTCAGGCCATATCACTATCCAATGTGGGATTCCAACAGTCACAACTATCAGACTGGCATCGAGCACAAGCCCAAGATGGAAATGATCCAGCCCAATGTGATATTTCCAAATCCTGATAGTTGTAAATGTACTTGCACTGTACTTAGTGAGTTAGTGTACTATCAGTTAGTTGAATAACTGTACTATCAGTTAGTTGTGTACTTTTAGTTATGCTGTTATGAAGTTAGTTAAAAGTAGTTAGAGAGCTCACAAGTTGAGCTAATGTAGCTTGGCTATATAATGAAGCCTCACTCATTGTAATATTCGGTTCGGATAATTCAATCTTACTCAGCTTTCTCTTTCACTTGGTTAGCATGCTTACACTGAGCTGCTTGATCAAGTTATGCTGGGTTCTTTCTTCATATTGAGTTTTCACATGATATCACAAAGCTTTTTTTAGGAAAGGGCTCATTATTTCCGCTGCCAAAGCCTTTCCCCTCTGCTCTTGATCCGAACTTTCATTTCCCTCTTCTTCTTTGAAGTTTCTTGTTCTTCTTTGAAGTTTCTTGAAGTTCATACTTCCATCAGTTTGCATCTGCAATGGCAAATCTTGTTGCAGTTCCTCCAATGGTTCCTTCGAATCCACTTTTCATGCACCCGAATGAAAACCCTGGTCCATCTATTGTCTCCAATGTCTTGGTTGGAAAGAACTACCAGACTTGGGCCCGAGCCATGATCATGGCACTTCGATCAAAGAACAAAGTTCAATTTGTTGATGGTTCCCTCACTAAACCAAATTGCCAAGACCCTACATTTGTTGCATGGGATAGGTGCAACATCACTGTCCAATCTTGGATTGTCAAGGCCTTACACCCTGAAATTGCTGAACTTGTAATGTAGATGGATACAGCTCTAGATGTTTGGAATGAGCTCAAAAAGACGTATCACCAAGCTGACACTTTCAGAATCGCCACTGTGCAAGAAGAATTATATGCCCTCAAATAAGGTAATATGTCCATAACCTCATACTTTACTCAGCTGAAAACTCTTTGGCAAGAGTTAGATAATTTCAGGCCTATCCCTTCTTGCTTGTGTGAAATTAGATGTACATGCCCTTTGGTTAATACTGTTAAGTCATATTGGGAGGATGACTATATGATTAGGTTTTTAAGGGGTTTAAATGAACAATATATTGTTGTGAAGTCTCAGATCATGTTGATGAGACCATTACCAGATATTAGTGATGCTTATTCTATGCTGATACAGCAAGAAAGAGAACTTAATGACTCCATTGATGAGTCTAGGATACTTGCTAATGTTGCTGATAACAAGACATAGGAAAGGGCCACTACCAAAACAAAAACCAACACTCAGGTTCCTCAGTTTCCTAAGACCATGGCCATTACAGAAAATCAGGAGGCAAGAGAAAGGGTAAAGTATGTTCCCATTGTGGAAAGACTGATCACACAGTTGATGTGTGCTATAAGAAGCATGGCTTCCCTCCAAACTATAAAAGAAATGCAACAATCAATAATTGTGTTCAATCTGATGATGATGAGGATCAGTATGACATTGCCAGTATGTTTTCTCACAGGACTGCTAGTGCAAATGAGTCGTCAAGCTTGGGATTCACACCAACACAACACAAGGTCTTACTAGCTTTGTTTCAGCGGCCAGACAAACAAGAATTGCATTTTGCAAACCAAATAACTATCATGCCATGCCAATTCGCCAATGTAAAGACAACAGGTATAATTTGTGCCTTAACCCACAGTATAAAAGCCAATTCTTGGATTCTTGATACAGGAACAACAGATCATGTTTGTTTCTCCATCACAATGTTTCAAACTTAAAAGAAAATAAGTCCAATTCTTGTGAAATTACTAGATGGTAGTCAGGTAAAGACTTGTCTATCAGGAACTATTTTCTTTACCAAAGACCTATACTTAACTGATGTCTTGTACATACCTAAATTTAACTTCAATTTGATTTCAATTTCTAAACTCACAAAATCCCTAAATTGTCATTTAACTTTTCTCAAAAATTATTGTCAGATTCTGGACTCCAATACCTCGAGGATGATTGGTTCAGCTGAACTGAAGCAAGGACAGTATGCTATGAGCAATGAGTAGGCCATTGGACCTCTATCACAATATCAACAATTTTAGCTCAAATAAGTGTGATCTATGGCATATTAGACTTGGACATCCAGCTCAAGACAAGTTAGTTTCTTTGAGTAAAGTTCATTCTTTCATTCAATGTAATAAAGGCAAAGAACCCTATGAGGTCTATCATTTTGCCAAGCAAAAGAAAATAGAGTTTCCTATTAATAATACTAAAGCTGTAAAGATTTTTGATTTGGTTCATATGGATACCTGGGGTCCCATTTCCATTCCATCTACATTTGGTCATAGATATTTTCTTACTATAGTAGATGATCATTCTAGGCACACTTGGTAATACCTTATGAAATTAAAATCAGAAACTCCAACACACATCCATTCCTTCATTGAAATGATTGAGACACAATTCAGCACCAAACTAAAATGCATTCGATCTGACAATGGTCCCGAATTTAAACTCAACCATCTTTATTCATTAAAGGGAATTATCCTCCAAACTTCTTATGTGAAAACCCCACAACAAAATGGTGTGTGGAAAGAAAACACCAACACATATTAAACACTGCAAGAACTGTAATGTTCCAGTCTAATACTCCAAAGTGCTTCTGGAATTCTGCAGTAAAACATGCAGTGTATCTCATAAATAGGCAACCCTCAACTTCAGTTTCAAACAAATCACCTTATGAGGCATTATATAATGAGATACCTGATTTGTCACAACTTAAAGTCTTTGGATCACAATGCTTAGCAAGAACTCTTATAGCAAACAGAAAAAAGCTAGATCCTAGAGCTAGAAAGTGTGCCTACTTAGGTCAACAACCAAACACTAAGGGATTTATCCTATTTGATATAAAAACTAGAGAGACTTTTGTGTCTAGGAATGTAAAATTCTATGAAGACAAATTCCCTTTTTCACATAACACAAACTGTCAATCCCAGTCAAGTCATCATGCATGTACATGATCCCTTTCTCAATGAACTCACTGATCTTGAAACAATTAACCATGAGCCAGCAGTACACCAACCTGAAGTCACTTGCCCTGATACACTGAATCAAGCTGATTCTAATATGCCTAGAAGGTCTGCTAGAGAAAGGAGGCCACCAAATCATTTACAGTACTATCATTTCTCACTGAAAACTCAGGCTTCAACAGCAGGACTTTGACACCCTAAACTGGGGCGTCACTTTGTTACCCATTGCATAAAATAAAATAATTAAATTGCTGGTTGCTTCCGGTAAATGATATTTTCTTAATAAGTGAGTACTCTCAAAATAGTGATTTTTAAATTAAAAAAAAACAAAGGTAAGTGATGACCACTCAAAACATGAAATGTAAACATCATATATATATATATATATATATATATATATATATATATATATATATATATATATATTTTTTATATATATAACCTATCCCAGTGGGATTCAGAGTTTAGTATAGAAACTAGGGCCTGATCAGGATGGCCATAATAACAAAGTTACAGAACATAAAGTTAACAGCTATAAACTGAGTAAAATAAAATAGGGGGAGGGTCCGGAACCACACATCAAAAGGGTGGCTCTAAGAAGCCAAATACAGTCGGACCTAGACAGACTAATCACAAAATAGACACCCCTAAGCTGGCAACTACTAACGACTAAAGGAAGACTCGCCATGAACACTCTCACAAGACGGTGAAGCCGACTCGACTCCAGGTAATGGTACCCCTAGAGGCGGGTAGCTGTCCATTCATCTGTAGCACGTGTAAGTAGTACCAAGGTTGTGGGAGAGCAATCCTCCTCGTCTCAACCGTCTGAACTCTGCGACATGGTTCGCCCTCGGCATTCTTCTCCAACGTGGTTATCAGTCCATGATAGGTAGCCGATGTAGATCCGGAGTGAATCTGCCACGCCCCCGCATCATCAAAGATCTCAGTCTTCGATTCCGACGGTACCAATGGGATGTTCGGATCCATCTAAACTTATAGATATACAGCAATGCCGAAAAGCAAAGAGAAGTAACAAGAAGATATGCAAGAGTGAGATACCAATATATGGATAGATTACAATAACCATATGCATGATACATGCATCACATCAACATATTAACATTTACCAAATATTAATAGATAAAACAACAAGTATCATTTCAATGGGTGTCATACCCGTACAATCAGTTTTTATAAAGATCACGCATGACACTTCAATAGTCTGGCTCTATAAACTTAATCTCAAGAGATCCCTTCATCTTTCTAAGAGTTGATCAAACTCAAGCCCCCACTTGGGCATCACCGTCGTGACTAAATTCCCTGCTTGGACATCACCGTTGTGACTTATATAACAGCCCCTGCTTGGGCATCACCGAAGTGACTAAAAGTCCCTGTATGGACATCACCGAAGTGACTAATAGCCCCTGCTTGGGCATCACCGAAGTGACTAACATGTGAGGCACATCTGCCTAAATGCATGAAGAAAAACATTCGTTCAAGATGTTTTCTTTGTGTTCAATCTCATTCGTTTTCGAATCTCAAAGCTAACGACCATTCATAATTTTCATCACTTGAAATTACTCAACATCAACACAGGACACGCAATCCGAGTGCTCAATCACAACACCTTAGACCGATGCACCAGTCAAGACTTGTGGTCATAGAAAACAACATTCACCTTTAAAAACGTTTATCACAACGTGATTGGGACACACAGTCCACAACAACGTGAATAGGACACACAGTCCACAACAACGTAATTAGGATACACAGTCCACAACAATGTGACACGGATCAAAGATCTTCGTGTAAATTACAGAACACTAGTATTCCGACGTCTCGTATACTAGATTCGATTTCACATGTTCTTAATTTTCATTCAGTGAAAATCAAATACCAAAATAAAACCTCAGTAACCCATCCAAGTTACCGGAATATTTTCGAAAGTATTTCTTTACAGGAAATCTTTTCATTGGAAAATCATTTGTAAACTATTATAAGAAATCCATTTTCTCTTGAAATCCTTTTCTTAAAATCATCTCTATTTAAGGTCAAATATTTTCCAAAGGCTTCTCCTTCCGTAAAAACACATATTTTCTAAATGATTTTCTCTTGTACAAAAACTTAGTTCGTAAGAAAATAATTTCCTTTAACTTGAAATTATTTAACACAAGTTCCATAGTTTGATCCTTCCAGAATAAATACAAGTAAGATCCCTTACTTTCCAAAACACATACTTTTCTAAAGAACATTTTAAAATGAACACCATTACTTTCAAAGTTATCTTCGAAGCTTATTTAGGCTTTTAATCATAAAATTAATTAAGCACCGACTAACGTCAGGCTTTTCGGACATCAATCAATATCATAATAATCTCAGTCAACAATATAACAGTTAATGACAATTCATAACATATATGATTCACAACACTTTAAATCAAGTAAGGATCAACTTCAAACAGTTATCACAACAGTTCAAGTATACAAATCAGTCAAACTTTGATACAATATAATAACAATATTCAAATAAATCGAGTAAACCACATACACACATGCACATAGCTATTGAATATCCCTTAGGCTGTCCCCTCTTACCTTTTGTGAAGATATAGGTACGTGATGCTTGAGGAAGTGTACTACGAATGTCCTCGTCTACTCTGCGACGAAAGTCTAGGTTTATGAACACAAAACCACAACTTAAAATTTAACCAAGAACACTAAACCAAGAAGGTAGAGGTTTGGCCATGGCATAACGTAGGGTTAAAGGTTTTCAAAAAAAGAATACAACTCGTGGATTAATGATCCTTAAGTGTTAGGAGTTCATAACCAAGGTTCACTTTATAAAGATAGAACAAAATCCCACTAAATCCATGCTTAGGGTTTCGGCCTCTTTAGTATAAGTAGGATAGAAATTTCCAGTCCTTCTAAGTGTTGGAATCAAAGTGGTTTTGGATTTAATTATCTCTAAGTTTTGAAGCTAACAAAAGGATTAAATTTGCTTGCCAAAGTGTTAGTTGAGATCTAACATGTGCCTTAAGTTATGCAGGAACACTTTAATATAAGTAAAATAAACTTGGATAAGCTTTCTCGGAAATATTCACGTCCACCCCGGTAGACGGACTGCTCAAGCACTTTGGTAAAGTTACTTAGTTATTTAATTAAGTAGACTGGCTTTATTTAGTAGACGAGGCTATAAATATTTGCTAGATGAATATCTAAAAAACTTGTTAGGTATAGCAAGTCCAAAGACTTAAAATAAGCGCGTCCAGCTTGCCACGTAAGATGACGTAAGTAATTAGTTGAAATAAACAAACTAAAAAATAAAGTAATCCAATAGACGAGCTCTAACCGTCACGTCAATAGACGGAGATCTTTATAACTCATTAAGGAATAGCAAGTCTGAAGACTTGATAGATAAAAGGATGTGCCACGCCATCAGATAAGCTAAGTAAAATATAGAATAGACTTGGACTCTCATATGAATGAGTAGACAGAGTTTCTTTTTAGACGAGCACCATCTTTGAATGAATTAAATACAATCCGAATATATTACATTTATTTGAAATTATTGTTATTTACTTCAATAGAATATTTGTTCTTCACATTTGTTTTATCTGCTTTAATATTTCAACTTGTTGTAAAAGATACATAGTACAATCAAGAAATGCAAAAAGCAGAATCGTACATTAAGATACTGCAAAACGATTTGTATGATGACAACTTTATGACTGAAAAAGCCGTATTATACACAAAAGAGGAACAACAAGTGCTCAAGCTGCAATACTCAGAGGAGTGAACCTCCAAATTCATGCTACCTCGATAACCAAGAGTACTATTCAGCATTGCTACAATCAAGCTATCAGTCACAACAGATATCATGCATTAAATGCTATCTCTAGACGGGATTATTCAAAGTAACCGTTGAAGAAATACAAGAGAAGAAGAAGGTCACTATAAATTGAAGACCTCAGAAACTGAAATAAAAAAAAACTCTTGCCTGCACAATCTTGCTAGCTGAACTTTTACCATTTGAGGATCATTCATTTCATTATTCTTTCAACAGCAAGAGTCTGTATTCATTAGTTTGAATATTGTTGTAATATTCAACTGATCTTAAACTGTCATATTCTCACCCATAGTGAGTTAAGAAGATCAACCATTAAATCTCTTTGTTAAAGTTAGAGCATGAAGAGACTTAGTAAGAAATGAATACTTGTAGCATGGAGAGGTGTTGAATACTTGGTTGTAATCTATTTGGAGAAATAGTGGATAAATCCTTCAAGTTGAAGGGACTGGACGTAGCTCTTGGTTGGAAGAGAGTGAACCAGGATAAAATCTCTTGGGTGAATATTCTATCCCTAAACTCTACAGTTTTATTTGCTTTTACTAACTGTGGGGTTTTGATATTGCTTTTTTTAAAGTCTTTTAAAAAGAATATTTGTCTTTGTGTGTTTCTGTTTCAAATCTTTTTAAGTGCAAAAACTGTTTTAAAAGGTTGTTTTCGAAAATTATTAACAAACACAATTCAACCCCCTTCTTGTGTTTTCCTGTGTCAACTTCACAAAGCTCTTAGATTTAGCGTTAAAAGATACCAAGAAGTATAAATTCATGATTATATTGGAAAAATGAAAAGAAAACAACCTAGGTTCACAATCATCATAGGTTCGACCATCATAGGATAAATAGGCTAGAAATCTTTAAACTTTCCAATCTTTTAGACTTAGCATCCAAATGTATTAAGGAGCTTAAGTCCGTGATCATATTGGGAAATGAAAACAAAACATCCTAGATCCACAACCTACTAGGTTCGGTCATCATGGGATCAACAAGCTAGGAATTTTCAAACTTTCCAAGACTGTAGATTTAAGATCAAGAGGTATCTAGAAGCTCAAATACATGATCATCTTTCAAAAAGTTGAAACAAAACTTCCTAGGCCACTAATACATACTTTCGGCCATCCTTGAAAAAATAGGTTATAGATGTTTGTTTGATAAAAGCTCTTAGAATATGAAAGTAGAGATTAATAGAAGTTCATAGAAATTGGTTTCAACTCAAATGGAGGTTTCTACCATTTTCTAGAGATTTGAGAAGTTAAAAGAGCTTTAAGAACATTTTAAGAAGACATAAATTAAACTCATGAAATAAGTGTAAAACTTGAAATATAAGACCATGAGAGTGTTACCCTTGAAACTAGAAAGAAAAAGTACGAAGAACTTGAAGCTTGAAACTAAGTAAAAATTAAAACTTTAAGTGTTAGAAACATAAAAATGAGAAAGTGAAGTAGGAAAGTGATGAAGAGAAAATGAAATGGGTATTTATAGAGGGAGGGGTGAGATTGGCGTGAAAGAGAAGGGAGAAGCAAGTCTTGATGGCCAAGTTTTGGCTTATGCCTTGTTTGGTTGAAGAAGAGAGAGAAAAATTGGTTTTTAGCATATAATATGATATAATTTGAAAAGTGTGATGATTAAAAGTGTGATGATTACACTTTTGGAGTATGTCATAACCCATGTCCATCACATCCCATCAAGTCACTTCACTTCTTTTGGGCTCCCTTTTCTACTCCATTGTGTATCCGGTTCATGTTTCCGATCGTATTTCACCCGGAATAAATATTTTATTTTATTTCCGAACTCAAATTTTAGAAAATTTCCAATAACATACAAAAATCACAAAAATACAAAAAATTTCGTTCACGGTTCAAAATTAGGTTTTCTGCACAGTAAACTTGTACCGGCAGTGAAAATGCAGACCGGCTTTCGTCTGAATTTTCAACCAAAAATTTAACTGTGAATTCATACGATAAAACAACATAAGAAAATGATTTTAGTTTATTTAAAATCACTCTCTGTATTTTATAAAAAATAAACACATATACACATGTATTTACTGCTATAGAAAGACACAGAAATCGGGGCGTTACAATACTACCCCTCTAAAAAGAATTCCGTCCTCGAAATTATGTACCTTGAAATAACTCGGTATTGAAATTTCATCTTGTCATCAATTTCCCATGTAGCTTCTCCGGTTGCATCACCTTGACTAACGGAATTTGTTTACCTCTGAGCTGCTTCATCATCTTATCCACGATTCGTACAGGTGAAGTCTCAAAAGACAAGTTCTCTTTTAATTGTACATTATCGGGCTCAATTATATGAGATGGATCATGAACATATTTTCTCAGTTGTGAAACATGGAAAACATCGTGAATATTGGAAAGAAAAGGTGGCAAGGAAATTTTATATGCTACTTGACCTACACGACGAAGGATTTAGTAGGGTCCAGTGAATTTGGGAGTGAGCTTTCTATTTAGAGCATCAGTCACTACATTTGTCTTCCCAGAGTGATACTGTAGTTGGAAATCATAATCATTCAAGAATTCCAACCGACGCCTCTGCCGCATGTTCAACTCCTTTTAGTCGAATAGATATTTCAAACTTTTGTGGTCGCTGAAGACATTGAATGTAGCTCCATACAAATAATGCCTCCATATTTTCAATGCAAAGACCACTACCGCTAACTCCAAGTCATGCATAGGGTAATTCCTTTCATGAATCTTCAACTGCCTTGAAGTATATGCTACAACTTTCCGGTTCTGTATCAGCACACAGCCTAACCTTTGATGTGAAGCGTCACAATAAACCTCAAAAGGTTCCTAGGGATCAGGTAGTATCAACACAGGTGAAGTTGTCAACCTTTTCTTCAGCTCTTGGAAGAATAAATTAGAATGTCATCGATGAAGACAACGACAAACTGATCTAAGTAAGGACGAAATATCCTATTCATGTAATCCACGAATATTGCAGGAGCATTCGTCACTCCAAACGGCATCACCGGATACTCATAATGCCCATAGCGTGTTCGAAACGCTGTCTTAGGAATATCCTTTCCCTTCACACTGATTTGATGGTAGCCTGACCGTAAATCTATCTTTGAGAAAACAGTTGCTCCACGTAACTGATCCATTAGATCATCTATCCTTGGAAGCGGATGCTTGTTCTTGATCGTTACCTTGTTCAACTTACGGAAATCCACACATAATCGAGAGGTTCCATCCTTCTTTTTCACTAACAAGATGGGGCTCCCCATGGTGACACACTAGGTCTAATGAATTTCTTTCTCATCATCTCCTCAAGTTGTTCCTTCAAGGTTTCTAGCTTCGATGACGACATACGGTATGGTGCCATAGAGATTGGCCCAGTGCCTGGAACCAGATCAATCGCGAACTTGATATCTCGAACAGGCGGTAGTCCAGGTACATCTTCAGGAAAAACTTCTGGAAACTTATTGACGACGGGGATGGACTCTTAAGTCTAACTCGTTCTTAACGTCTAAGGAAAACAGCAGCATGTATCCTTGTGCTCCTTCTTTCAAAGAAGCCCTTAACTAACTAGCAGATAACAATCCAGAAATCTCATCCCTAAAAACTAAGGTTTTCTGAGCACAATCTATTAAGATATGGTTGGAAAATAGTCAATCCATGCCTAAAATTACATCTAACTGAATTAAAGGCATACAGACCAGGTCTACAAGAAAATGTCTATCTTGGACAATGATAGAACAGTTAAAACACACAGAATTTATAGTAATTGGCTCAGCAGTTGAGGTTGAAACAATCAGGTTATTTGGTTGGGAAGAAATAGGTAAACTTAGAAGTTTCACACGATCCATTGAAATGAAAGAATGTTTTGTACCCAAATCGAAAAGTACCGTTAAAAGATTACCAGCTATGTCAGACGTACCCTGCACGAGACCGCCAGAGTTTGATGCCTCAGCTCCACTCATCATATACACCCTTCCTTTTGCAGTCAACTTGTTGGCTCTGGTATGGTTGACACTGGCTCACGCTTTGGTGCAAGTGTCATCCAGGTGGTTAGGATCTCCACACTTAAAACACTTCCTCCCTTGGCCTTGATTTTGGTTCCTCTGGCCTCCAGTCACAGTCCCAAAAGTACCGGAACGATGTTGATGTTACCTTTGATTGTTGTTGGGTGATTGGTAGCATGGCTTCCTCTGGTTCTGCTTCCATTTCTGGTTCTGCCCTTGAAATTGGCTCTTAGGATGAGAGGGTCCCCCAGCATTCCCTCTGGTGTCTCATCCTTTCCGCATTAGCTCTACTTTTCTGGACTTTTCTACTAAGGCTTGGAAGTTCTTGATTTCCAGTGGTAGCACTGACTCCTTGATTTCGAAGCGCAGTCTGCCTTCGAACTTTTCACACTTCCATTCTTCGCTTGGGTTGTTCTGAAAGAAGCGGAAATATTTGGCAAGTGATTCGAATCTTGCCGCATATTCCCCCACAGTCAGGTATCGCTGACGTAAACTCGGGAACTCTTATTCCTTCTCGGTCCGAGCACTCTGAGGAAAGTATTTATCCAAAAACTTGTTACTAAATACTTCCCAGGTGATTGCTTGGTGCTCAACCTCTAACAGTTGTCTGGTGCCTTTCCACCAGTACTCAGCATCTCCCACCAGTTGGAAAATTGCATAGGGCACCTTTGCTTCCTCAGGTGTATGAACTAGCTCAAAGATCTTTTCCAACTCCTGGATCCACAGATCAGCTTTCGTAGGAGCCACGTCTCCATCAAACTGTGACGGATTCTGACGTCTGAAAGCATTCAGATGCTTTCCCTCAGCAGCTTGCTCAGCCCTCAGCTGCTCCTGTTGGTTATGGGCAGCCATCGTAGCAGTCTGAAAAGCAATTACCACAGCCACATCAGCCATTGCCTGGGCGGCGAAGTCTATCCCGCCATTGCCTCTGCCACGACCACCATGCCCTCGCGCACCTCCTGGTTCCATACTGACCTGTAAGACACAATCAGTGAGATGGTAACCAGAAAAGGAAAATCTAACCCCGACGGTTATTACACATTACTCCTAAGAAGTAATTCAATCAAGTCTTAATCAAAGAACACACAACATCAACTTAACAGACCCAACCCAAAGATTCCCGAAAGACTCGATCAGCTCTGATATCACTAATTGTGATACCCAAAACTTGGGCATCACTTTGTTACCCATTGAGGAAAATAAAATAATTAAATTGCTGGTTGCTTCTGGTAAATAATATTTTCTTAATAAGTGAGTATTCTCAAAATAGTGATATATTTTTATTTTTTTCTAAAACAAACAAAGGTAACCGATGAACACTCAAAACAAGAAATGTAAACATCATATATATATATATATATATATATAACCAATCCCAGGCCATTAATAACAGAGTTACAGAACATAAAGTTAACAGCTATAAACTGAGTAAAGTAAAATAGGGGGAGGGTCTGGAACCACACATCAAAAGGGTGGCTCTAAGAAGCCAAATACAGTCGGACCGAGACAGACTAACCACAAAATATACACCCCCAAGCTGGCCACTACTAACGACTAAAGGAAGACTCACCACAAACACTCCACAAGAAGAGACCTGATGAGTGTGATTTCACCTCATAATTCTTTGACATTTTGCATGCATTTTCATATAGTTTGGGATTATTTTATTTGATTATTTGTTAGTTTTTACCTTGGAACGAGTAAGGTGGTTTTGTGGTGCTTGTGTGAAGGAATCGAAGATTAAATTGCTCAGGATCAGTTGTGTTGAAGCTGGCATGAAGATGGATCTTGGAAGGCAAGAAAATGAGGCAAACAGAGCTGATCACTGCCATGATCAAGTGGAGCTGAAAACAAAGAATGGAAAAGTCAGAGATGATCACGGCCAGGCCGTGATGCCCATCACGGCCGTGACATGTCAACAGAGCCAGACCCTCGCAGGCAAAATTGATCACGGCCAGGCCGTGATGGTGGTCACGGCCTTGACAGACCACTCAGTGAAGCAACGCCCAAGGCAGAATCTGTCATGACCGTGACGCACAATCTATGGATCTTCAACAACTGATTTGATCAGGTTTTTGTATTGGCTTGGGACTCAAGTTACCCCAGATTATAAATAGCCCTCTAGGGCTCGAATCTGGGCACTTTTAGGGGGCTACTACCTTAGAAAAAATTCAGGATTTCTCTTCTTCTTCTTCTTCTCTTCTCTTCTCTTAGGTTTTTCTCTTCATGTTATTTTTAACCAAGCTTGCTACAATCATGGCAATGCTTGAGTAGTAGTCTTGTTTCTAGGAATTGGGGCTATGCCCAAGACTTGTTTATGGTGACGAATTTATTTTTGATTTCTTGTTAATTTCAATTTTTTCTTCAATTTGATCCCTATTGTTTTAAATACTCATAAATTCGGTGGCCACTTATTTGCGTGTCGTAGATATACTAAGGACGAACTTAGCGGTAAACTTAGGTATCGGATCTATAGGAATCAAACTTAGGACTTAAATCGCGAGAGTTAGAAGCGGTCCTTCGAGGGTTCACGAATTGTCACAAAACTCAAGGGGTTCGATTTAAATTCAATTACCATGAGAGTAGGGATTGATTTAATTGGGCACGGTTTTTGTAACCCGAGAGGGAGCATTAACTAATTTAGGATAAATTCGCCTTCAAGCAAATTTTGGTAATTAACAAGGAGAGTAGTCAATTTAGTAACATAGGCAGTTTTGTGGTATCCCAATTCCTGGGAATCCCTTTTGAATTTGAAAAATCCCTGTTTGAATTGCTTTCCTATTTTGTTTAATTGCAATTTTAAATTTGATTATCACTTGATCCCGATTTCAAAAACCAAAACTTATTCTAGTTCAGTGAAATCGATTTAACAACTCATAGTTATTTAAGATCACGGTCTGTGGTTCGATCTTTTTTATTACTTGACGACGAAGCCGGTACACTTGCCGGATTCTATCAAGACCCCAAGTGATGGGTCAACGACGTCTCCGTCCTCATCAGGAGAGTCAGAATAATAAAAATCTGGATCGTCGTCAAGCACGTACTCCGACACCTCATCAAGATCATCATCGTGATCCAAGATGTGGTACACGGGCTCATCCTCCAGGTACTCCTCGGGGTCCTCCTCAATCGATGAAGCCGGCTCGACTCCAGGTAATGGTACCCCTAGAGGCGGGTAGCTGTCCATTCATCTGTAGCACGTGTAAGTAGTAACAAGGTGGTGGGAGAGCAATCCTCCTCGTCTCAACTATTTGAACTCTGCGACGTGGTTCGCCCTCAATATTCTTCTCCAGTGTGGTTATCGGTCCATGATAGGTAGCCGATGTAGATCCGGGGTGAATCTGCCACGCCTCCACATTCCCCGCATCATCAAAGATCTCAGTCTTCGATTCCGACGGTACCAATGCGATGTTCGGATCCATCTAAACTTATAGATATACAACGATGGCGAAAAGCAAAGAGAAGTAACAAGAAGATATGCAATAGTAAGATACCAATATATCGATAGATTACAATAACCATATGCACGATACGTGAATCACATCAACATATTAACATTTACCAAATATTAATAGATAAAACAACAAGTATCATATCAATGGGTGTCATACCCGTACAATCAGTTTTTATAAAGATTATGCATGACACTTGAATATTCCAGCTCTATAAACTTAATCTCATGAGATCCCTTCATCTTTCTAAGAGTTGATCAAACTCAAGCCGCCGCTTGGGCATCATCGTCGTGACTAAAGTCCCTGTTTGGACATCACTGTCGTGACTTATATAACAGCCCCTGCTTAGGCATCATCGAAGTGACTAAAAGTCCCTGTTTGGACATCACCGAAGTGACTAATAGCCCCTGTTTGGGCATGACCGAAGTGACTAACCTGTGAGGCACATCTGCCTAAATGCATGAAGAAAAACATTCGTTCAAGATGTTTTCTTTGTGTTCAATCTCATTCGTTGTCGAAGCTCAAAGCTAAGGACCATTCATAATTTTCATCACTTGAAATTACTCAACATCAACACAGGACACACAGTGCAAGTGCTCGATCACAACACCTTAGACCGATGCACCAGTCAAGACTTATGGTCATAGAAAACAACATTCACCTTTAATAACGTTTATCACAACATGATTAGGACACACAGTCCACAACAACGTGAATAGGACACACAGTCCACAACAACGTAATTAGGACACACAGTCCACAACAACGTGACATGGATCAAAGATCTTCGTGTAAATTACAGAACACTGGTATTCCAACGTCTCTTATACTAGATTCGATTTCACCTGTTCTTACTTTTCGTTCAGTGAAAATCAAATACCAAAATAAAACCTCAGTAAACCATCCAAGTTACCGGAATATTTTTGAAAGTATTTCTTTACAGAAAATCTTTTCATTGGAAAATCATTTGTAAACTATTATAAGAAATCCATTTTCTCTTGAAATCCTTTTCTTAAAATCATCTATATTTAAGGTCAAATATTTTCCAAAGGTTTTTCCTTCCGTAAAAACACATATTTTCTAAATGATTTTCTCTTGTACAAAAACGTAGTTCGTAAGAAAATAATTTCCTTTAACTTGAAATTATTTAACACAAGTTCAAAAGTTTGATCCTTCCGGAATAAATACAAGTAAGATCACTTACTTTTCAAAACACATACTTTTCTAAAGAACATTTTAAAATGAACATCATTACTTTCAAAGTTCTCTTCGAAGCTTATTTAGGCTTTTAATCATATAATTAATTGAGCACCGACTAATGTCAGGCTTTTCGGACATCAATCAATATCATCATAATCTCAGTCAACAATGTAACAGTTAATGACAGTTCATAACATATATGATTCACAACACTTTAAATCAAGTAAGGATCAACTTCAAACAGTTATCACAATAGTTCAAGTATACAAATCATTCAAACTTTGATTCAATATAATAACAATATTTAAATAAATCGAGTAAACCACATACACACTTGCACATAGCTATTTAATATCCCTTAGGATGTCCCCTCTTACTTTTTGTGAAGGTAAAGGTACGTGATGCTTGAGGAAGTCTACTACGAATGTCCTCGTCTACTCCGCGACGAAAGTCTAGGTTTATGAACACAAAACCACAAGTTAAAAGTTAACCAAGAACACTAAACCAAGAAGGTATAGGTTAGGCCATGGCATAACATAGGCTTAAAGGTTTTCAAAAAAAGAATACAACTCGTGGAATAATGATCCTTAAGTGTTAGGAGTTCATAACCAAGGTTCACTTTACAAAGATAGAACAAAATCCCACTAAATCCATGCTTAGGGTTTCGACCTTTTTAGTATAAGTAGGCTAGAAATTTCCAACCCTTCTAAGTTCTTAGATTTAGCGTTAAAAGATACCAAGAAGTCTAAATTCATGATTATATTGGAAAAATGAAAACAAAACATCATAGGTTCACAATCATCATAGGTTCGTCCTTCATAGGATAAATAGGCTAGAAATCGTTAAACTTTCCAATCTCTTAGACTTGGCATCCAAATGTATTAAGGAGCATAAGTCCATGATCATATTGAAAAATGAAAACAAAATATCGTAGGTCCACAACCTACTAGGTTTGGCCATCATGGGATCAACAAGCTAGGAATTTTCAAACTTTCCAAGACTTTAGATTTAAGATCAAGAAGTATCTAGAAGCTCAAATACATGATCATCTTTCAAAAAGTTGAAACAAAACTTCCTAGGTCACTAATACATACTTTCGGCCAACCTTGGAAAAATAGGTTAGAGATGTTTGTTTGATACAAGCTCTTAGAATATGAAAGTAGAGATTAATATAAGTTCATAGAAATTGGTTTCAACTCAAACGGAGTTTTCTACCATTTTCTAGATATTTTAGAAGTTAAAAGAGCTTTAAGAACATTTTAAGAATACATAAAGTAAACTCATGAAATAAGTGTAAAACTTGAAATAGAAGAGCATGAGAGTGTTACCCTTGAAACTAGAAATAAAAAGTATGAAGAACTTGAAGCTTGAAACTAAGTAAAAATGAAAACTTTAAGTGTTAGAAACTTAAAAATGAGAAAGTGAAGAAGTAGGAAAGTGATGAAGAGAAAATGGAATGGGTATTTATAGAGGGAGGGGTGAGATTGGCGTGAAAGAGTGATGTCGTGGATTCCGGCAAGTGTACCGGATTCGTCGCCAAGTAATAAAAAGATCGATCCCACAGAGAACGTGATCTCAAATAACAACTAATTGTTAAATCAATTAAATTGGACTATATAAAAAAAGGATTTTGAAAGGATTTGATTTTTGAAATAAGAATTAACTAGAAAATCAGATATTTAAGAAGGAAATCAATTGAAACAGAAAGTAATTCAAATAGGGGTTTTTCAGATCAAAAGGGATTCCTAGGAATTGGGTTACCAACAAGATTGCTTATGTTACTAAATTGACTACCCCTTGTTAATTATCAAAATTGTTTTAAAGGCGAATTTATCCTAAATAAGTTAATGCTCCCTCTCGGATTACAAAAACCGTGCCCAATTAAACCAACCCCTACTCTCGTGGTAATTAAATTTAGATTGAACCCTTTAAGCTTTGTGCGTGAACCCTCGAAGGACCGCTTCTAACTCTCGTGATTTAAGTCCTAAGTTTGATTCCTATAGATCCAATACCTAAGTTCACCGCTAGGTTCCTCCTTAGAGTATCTATGACATGCAAATAAGTGTGCACCAGATTCGCAAGTAATTAAAGCGATAGAAATCAAAGCGAAAGCGAAATTAACAAAGGGAAAACATCAATTCATAACATAAAAACATATCTTGGGCATAGCCCCAATCCCTATAAATAAAGCTACTACTCAAGCATGGCCATGGTGATGGCAAGCTTGATTAACAACATCATAAATGAGAACCTAAGAGAGGAGAAGAAGAAGAAGAAGAAGAGAAGAATCCTAATTTTGCCTAAGGTAGCAGCCCAAAAGTCCCTCCAAAATCCCTATTTTCGAGCCTAAGTGCTCTATTTATAGATTAGGGTAACTTGAATCCCAAGCAACCACAATTTCAGATCAAATCAGTTTCTAAAGATCCATATATCACGCGTCACGACCGTGATGGGCATCACGACTAGGCCGTGACGGATTCTGCCTTGGAGGTTGCTTCACTGGTTGGTCTGTCACGGCCGTGACCACCATCATGGCTAGGCCGTGATCAGTTCTGCCTGTGAGGGTCTGGTTCGGTTGGCATGTCACGGCCGTGATGGGCATCACGGGCTGGCCGTGACCAGTTCTGACTTTTCCATTCTTTCTTTTCAACTTTACTCGATTATGGCCATGATAGTTGTCACGGTTGGGCCGTGATAGGCTCTGTTTGGCTCATTTTCTTCACTTTTCAATCCCCATCTTCATGCAAGCTCCATCATGGCAAATCTTGAGCATTTTAATCCTCAATTCCTGCACAACAACACCACAAAACCGCCTTACCCGTTCCAAGGTAAAAACTAACCAAAAATCAAATTAGAAATGCCTAAACTATATGAAGATGCATGCAAAATGTCAATGAAATATGAGGTGAAATCACACTCATCAAAGAGAAGGGGGAAACAAGTCTTGATGGCCAGGTTTTGACTTATGCCTTGTTTGGTTGAAGAAGAGAGAGAAAATTTGTTTTTAGCATATAATATGATATAATTTGAAAAGTGTGATGATTACACTTTTGGAGTGTGTCATAACCCATGTCCATCACATCCCATCAAGTCACTTCACTTCTTTTGGGCTACCTTTTCTGCTCCATTGCGTATCCGGTTCAAGTTTCGATCGTATTTCGTCCAAAATAAATATTTTATTTTATTTCCGAACTCAAATTTTAAAAAATTTTCAATAACAAACAAAACATCACAAAAACACTAACCGTTTCGTTCACGGTTCAAAGTTAGGTTTTCTGCTCAGTAAACGTGTACCGGCAGTGAAAAGGCAGACCGGCTTTCGTCTGAATTTTCAACCGAAAATTTAACCGTGACTTCATACAATAAAACAACATAAAAAAATGATTTTAGTTTATATAAAATCATTCTCTTGATTTTATCAAAAATAAACACATATACACATGTATTTACTGCTACAGAAAGGCAGAGAAATCGGGGTGTTACAAGGACCATCGTCATCCAAGGTAAAATATCCTTTTTCCAATTTCACTTCCTTGGACAATCTATCACCTTCATATAAACACTTCAAACTAGATGTTCAGTCCTCCATAAAACCCAAAAACTATGCAGATGCAGTGAGGTTTGACTATTGGAAAGAGGCTATAAAGGCTAAGTTGGATGTCTTGAGAAAAACAAGACTTGGTCACTCACTCCACTACCTTCCAATAAGAAGACTATTGGTTGTAAATGGGCGTTTAAGATCAAACACCGGGCAGATGGTTCTATTGAGAGGTGTAAGGCAAGGTTGGTGGCAAAGGGCTTCACACAAACAGCTGGAATTGATTATCTGGATACTTTCAGTCCAGTTGTTAAGATGACTACAGTTAGACTTCTTTTATCCATTGCTTCTAGTCTCAACTGGCATCTACATCAACTAGATGTTAACACTGCTTTTCTGCATGGTGAACTGGATGAAGAAGTGTACATGAGAGCACCTCCTGGTCTTGACTTACCATCCAATTCCAAACCGGTTTGCAAACTCCAAAAATCCCTTTATGGATTGAAGCAGGCAAGCAGGCAATGGAATGCAAAATTGACTCAGGTTCTCACCAGCATGGACTTTGTGCAATCAAAGGCACATTACTCACTATTCACAAAGAAGACAGCTACTGGTTTCACGGCTGTTTTAGCTTATGTGGATGATCTGTTGATAAGTGGCAGTGATCTTGATGAATTCACAAGTATTAAGTCAGTCTTGGATGCACAATTTGGTATTAAGGACCTCGACCAACCCAAATTATTTCTTGGCTTAGAGATTGCTCGGTCACATAAGCGAATAGCTTTGTACCAAAGAAAGTATGCCCTGGATTTGCTTCATGATACAGGTCTTCTAGCTGCTAAACCTTGTAGCACTCCTATGGAGTATTGTGCTAAACTTCACAAAGAATTAGGAAATTCATTTCCTGATCCATCTATCTATAGGAGGTTACTTGGAAGACTCATATATCTAACAAACACAAGACCTAATATATCTTATGCAGTTGGACACTTAAGTCAGTACCTTGATTCACCTACTGACACACACTATGAAGCTGCACTAAGAATCCTAAAGTACATCAAGAATGCTCCAGGAAAAGGCCTATTCTTCTCTCCCACATTTGACCTCAAACTCAAGGGATTCTCTGGTTCAGATTGGGGTGCATGTTTGGACACAAGAAGATCAATTTCAGGAATATGTTTCTTCCTAGGCTCATCACTGGTTTCCTGGAAAAGCAAGAAACAATCAATTGTCTCCAGATCTTCCTCAGACTGAGTACAGTGCACTAGCTCAGGCCTGTTGTGAGGGACAATGGCTACTCTATTTACTTCATGATCTAAATCTAGCACATCCTAATCCAATTGCCCTGTATTATGACAACCAATCGACACTTCACATAGTTGCCAATCCAGTCTTTCACGAAAGGACAAAACACATTGAAATGGATTGCCACATAGTGAGGGACAAAGTTCAAGAAGGCATATTGCATTTACTCCCTATTTCAACTCAACTTCAGATAGCAGACATACTAACAAAACCACTTGCACCGGGCCCCTTCATGAAGAACAATTCCAAGCTAGCTATGATTGATATACATAGCCCAGCTTGTCGGGGGCTGTCACAACTATCAGACCAGCATCGAGCACAAGCCCAAGATGGAAATGATCTAGCCCAATGTGATATTTCCAAATCCTGATAGTTGTGAATGTACTTGCACTGTACTTAGTGAGTTAATGTACTATCAGTTAGTTAAGTTAGTTGAATAACTGTACTATCAGTTAGTTGTGTACTTTTAGTTATGTTGTTATGAAGTTAGTTAAAAGTAGTTAGAGAGCTCACAAGTTGAGCTAATGTAGCTTGGCTATATAATGAAGCCTCACTCATTGTAATATTCAGTTCGGATAATTATATCTTACTCAGCTTTCTCTTTCACTTGGTTAGCATGCTTACCGTGAGCTGCTTGATCAAGTTATGCTGAGTTCTTTCTTCATATTGAGTTTTCACACTTATATAGGAGGATATTTCATTGTTTAAATGTTTATATTAATGCGTTTAATATAAACAGTCTAGCAAAAATTATTAAGCCTATAGCCCGGGTTGTATACACACATTATTTGGTAAATCCTTCTGAAGCAGATGAAATGAAACAGAATAAACTAGATTAATTCCTTTGTATGAATCGTAGCTAATGAAACAAAGTTACTTTTGTCCATTTTTCAGAACATTTGGGGTCACCCAGATGGATGACTTACTAGCTAGTGCTTAAAGGGTGTTTGGTAGATGGAACTTTGGTAATTTTACTTATTTCTTGTATGCATAGGCAGTGTAAACTTCTAAAACAAAAATTTCTATGACAAAGTAGATCTGGGCTTGTGGATTGTCTAAGGGCAAACATGAAAATGGGCTTTCCTATTAAAAAGAGCCATCATAGTCATGCGTTCTCTCCTTTATCATCTTTAGGTTGATGTAGATGAACATTTCTTGATCCTTCCCAAACAATTGTCCTTGGGCCTTGTATGCGGTAAGTATCTCACAGGGCATTTTGGATTAAGCTGTTCAAGCCTGTGGCATCAACAAATAACACTGAACATTGTTAGCAGAATGCTTGTTAGAACCTATGAATTAGTTTTCTCTATCCTTTAAACTAATAAATAAAGCCTCTGGAAAAAATGTCAAAGACAATTATATAAGTGAGAGACTAGTCTCCTGGCTGTCAGGTGTCTAAGCAAGGACCCTCCCAATAATGTTTTTCCCATACACATGAATTTGGGGATCGAATCCATTACCTCGTGATTAAGGAACCTAAGTCCCTTTCACTTGGACCAAACAGACATTGGTACTTTTAAAGACAATTAAACATTCAGGAAAAATAACAACCATAATTTCTTCATTTTTTGTATTCCTTTGATAACTGATATTTTTCAGTTAACTGACTACGGATAACAAATTATATCATAAAGGGAGTGACAGTGGCACACATGTGGTGTGGACTGTGTACCAAAATTAAGGATATATCGAGATATAGACTTAGGTTCATTCAATGAACTTATAAAATAAGGATAATATAAACTTCATTCTATAAAAGAGATGTAAAAAATGGGAGAACAAGTTACTGTTACTCACCGGTAATTTAGAATGAAATAATGAAGAAAAACTGCAATCTCCATCTTGGCAAGATCGTTCCCGGGACACAATCGAGTTCCTGCTCCAAAGGGAAGGAATTCTCCAGCCTTGTGTTCTTTCTAAAATAGCATAAAGTAACCAAATTGAAAACTAAAACATAAAACACATATACAAGTGAAAAATACATGGAATAAATTATTCATTCAATTCAAATGAGTTAAAAATAAATTTTTGTAACTTACATTCCATCTATAAGGATTAAATTCCTTTGGATTAGGATATATTTCAGGATCAAGGTGAACCGACCTGAACCAAACAAGAACCTTCCAACCTTTTGGAATGGTGTAACCTGTTTCATCCATATGCAGTTAATACTTTGGTAAATATGAATAAAAGATTATACTTACTTGTGCACCTTTACTTCTACTTCATGCCACATTGTGATTAAAAAAAATATGTAATGAATAACAATCATACTAGCCATTAGTACATCCTTCTGAAGCAGAAGAAAGTATAAAACATAAACTAGTTTTAGCTAAGGAAACAAAAGTTACTTTTGTCCATTTTCAGAACATTTGGAGTCACCCTGATGGATGACTTTGGTGATATGAATAAAAGATTGTAATTATGCTGCATCTTTGCATCTATTTCATGCCACATTAGGATGTTCTCAAATCATTTATGTTATGAACAACAATCATACTAGCTATCATTAGTAATTTAGTATCCTACACCAAATTAAGTTAGAAGGGAAAGAGAAGGGGATAGCTCTGTTCACTTCCTTATCCGTATCTACTAAGCAAGGCCAAAGTGATAAAAGAGATGTATTGAAGTCATAATACATCATGTAAATATAATATTCTGATATTGACACAAGAAATAAATAAACTGAACATGGACTAACCATTGATATTGACATCAGATTTTGCCTCCCGAAAAACCACCAGTGAGAATGTAATCACACGCATTGTTTCATCAATCACCTGTGAAATGAAACCAAATATAACCATAAGTTTATCCACCACAGCTGATATTAACCTGAAATTAAAAGGGATCTACCTTATAAAGAAAATCCATCTGTCGAATTTCCTTAAGTGTCAACCCTTTTTGTGTTGGAGGCCTTTTCCTTATTATTTCTTCTTGTTCCTCCTAAACAATATTTAGAAGTGGAAGTTAGAATTTTGGTGTTAAAGTGTAGGACAATGAGACATATTCAAGGTGATGTTATAAATGCACTTGCTTAGTGTCCATTAGCAATTGTAGATTTAGATGGACTGATGATAATTAAGTAACTTGGTAGTTGATACCTTAGCCTTTTGGAGATATTCTGGATGCTTTTGCAGGAAATAGGTTGCCCACATGGTAATATGTCCTGAAGATTCATGGCCCGCATTCAAGTACATCAACATGATATCAATGATATACTCATCACCCAATTTTCTTCCATTTTCATCTTCAACATCTATCAGAGCATCCATCATATCTTTGGCCTTTTTGGGTATACATTGCTTCCTTTGCTTTCTCCTCTCATCCACAATAGATTGAAAGATAGCCACTAGATTCTTCCTAGCCTGAAACAACAACTTTTATGATAACATATTGCTCTTAAATAACTACCAGGTTTTCCTAGGCTGTATTCTGTTCCTTCCTGTTATAATGTGAAGAACATACACAGTAAAATGAGCTGCAGATATTTCAGTCATGTAGAAGGAAAGTGACTATATGTTTGTTACTAAAATAATGGTTTCAACTCTGCATAAACTACAAATCATGTGATCACAATCAAACAAGTAAAAGGATAAGATTATCAACAAGCTTTACCATTAACTTCTTAATGTTTTTGTAGGGGCAATTCATACAAAATAGAAGCAAAAAAGTACTAATAAACTTTTTGTTTCTTTTCTTACATTTTTAATGCTTGAGAGTGATATAATGTTGTTACCTTGAATGCCTTATGATATGCAAATCCAGGAATATTAATTCTCATGGCTCTAACTCCATAATTAAGTGTTGTGTACTCTCTTTCCAAAGCCTCCATGACAGGTTCACTTTCTGAGCTGAGGAAAATATGCATAATGATTTTGAAAGTAAGCTTCCTTATCTGAGTTAAGAACTCAATTTCTCCCATGTTGGACCATTTCTCCAATGAAGTTTTCACATTTTCTTCAATATATGTCAAGTACAAGGACAGTGCTTCCATGCCATTGATTGAAGCAGACGTCAAACGCCTAAGGCGCTTATGTTCTTCATAAGATATTCCAATGAATGACCTCTTTCCAATGAGCTCTATTGTAGATTGAGGCCAACCAGTTGTAAATTTATCATCATCTGTCAAAACTCTTCTGCTTGCTTCTGCTGTTGTCACAATTACACTTGGGTTTCCAAACATTAGGGCCTTATACATTCCAGTGTTTCCATATCTGTATAGTGGTTGTATGGATCAAAATGTTAGTGTCATCATCCCTAGCATGATATCATAGGTGAAATTTTCACAGTTCATGAATTTAATTTCAAATTACTTTTTTTCCTTGTTTCAATTATATCTCTATTCTGTCTTAGAATCCTTTTGAGAAGGTATTAGAGCGAGAAATTATTGCATGCATGTTAACATTTTAGCCTTGATTAGAAAATATGCATGAACAAAAGTTATACTCAGATTAGGATATTAGAAATCAAATTGGAGATGTACCAAATTAGTAGATTTGCCAGATCTTCATATGAATAGATAAAGGTCTGAACATGGTCGTCCTATCACTAGATGAGTTTTTTTTTTTTTTTTTGTACTCACTAGATGAGTATTAAATCTTATTTAAATAATAAAAATAGAAAATAAATATATATATATATATATAATTTTTCTATAATTACTCAGATATTATCACATAATTATATCGACAGTACATTAAAAATTAAACTCTTTTATAAAATATACAAATCCTCTCACAAAATACATCTTTGAATTATATACGTGTGCCTGTGTTACAGTGACAACCGACAACAATGCTCTCCTCGAAACTTTCATTTATAACTCGTGCACTGACTTTATTCCTGGGAGATGAGCCAACAATATGTGACAATCATATGCCATGTAACGAGTACAATTAATAAAATTTTTGTTCAATTATCTAAAAATTATATTTAAAAATCCGAAAAATTACCAACAACAATGATAGAGACCCTAGCCCATCATGGAAGGCCCACACTGAGATAGACTGCACATTCTGACGTATGCATCCGAACATCAAAACTTAAAAAAGAACCCATTTTTTAATATATATTTTGCATGTATTTTGTTGTAAGATGAACAGTTAACTACAAAATTTAACCAATAAATAGAGGAAAATGGACTGACCATTTTTAAGCAAAAGGTTTATAAAATTAAATCTATTCCAAAAAATAATCAAAATGTACAATTAAGTAACTAGCTTGCTAACCAATGCCCTAAAAATAAAAAAATATATATAAACTTTCGAAATTTAAATAAATATATTAAATATATTATTTTTTAATACAAATTTTCTATTTTAATTTCTTGATCATGATGAAGATTTGTTATCTCATTTTAGTGTCTTATATCTTATTCCTACTAATAATATCTTATTATATAAATTAAAATTTTATTTAATATCAAAAGGGTCAAATAAATAACAATAAATTATTGATGATGACAAAATATGATACATTAAGATAGGATAACAAATTCTCATCTTCTAACCAATATACTAACGATACCTGTTACCATTTGCCTTAATTAAAAGCTAAAGACAACGGTGAAAGTTGGAGTATCATGTTGACATGTTGTTCACCACGATTAACGAATGGTGGCTTCTGAGCCACATCGAAGAATAAAACATAAGACTGTGAGAGTGGTTAAGTGACAGTGAAAATGACAAATCAGTGCAGCTCTTGTTAAATGAAACGAATATTTTGTTCTAGGGATATATCTTTAAATAAACCTAGAATACTCTTTTTTTTTAAAGGAATACCTAGAATACTTAAATTAAGTATATTAAGTTAAATATTATTATCATAATAAAATAAAATAATTAATTATAATATTTATTTAACTTAATGATATAATTATCTTAGTACATTTAAAATTTAGGTCAAGGTAAATCATTTATCTCAGCAAGAATTTTTAATAAAATTACATCCTTATCAACAGAAATCTCAGAAATCGAACTCAAATTATACCATCATTATGAACGAAAACTTTAATTCTAGTAACTATGAAGTTAGCATTATGTATGTTAATTTCACATATAGGCCAAGCTTTTTTTGGCAAGCTAGAAATAAAGTAAAAAAGTATATTATCTTGCATTTTTAGGACCACAAGCAGTAGCAGCTTTGGTGACAGAGAAAGAGCTGGTGGGTGTCAGTCTCCAACCTGGGACCTCAGTTGAAGATCCTGAGTGGGTACCATGAGGCTAGAGATTTGGTCTTTGAGGCTCATAATACTACAAGCTAGCAAATTAGCTTGGTGGGTTATGAAGAACTATGTATATGTTTGGTTTAATTATCCTTATAAATATACTTTTTGGGTTTAAAAATATTTTGACTCAAAGAAACTCCAAAGATATTTTGTCCTCAAAAGTATATACGTTGGTAGCTTCTCGACTATAAATCATGTCCTGAACTATATATGTCAACAGTTTCTCAACTGTAAATCAAACATACGTTGTTAGAGATAAGGTCAGGATGTTACCTGGAGACAAAGGATGAGATGAAGGAATCAGGGTCACTGGACTTGAAAGCTCTGAGGAAGGACCACATGTTGCCAATGAAAGGCCACCCCATGTCACCTGGGGGCAGAGAGTACTGCTTAACACCTAATTTGGATTCATATAGCCACCAATTTACATTCTTGAGAAGGGATCTTAGGACCAAAAGAGCACCAGCAATGGCCACTAGGACCACCCACATGGAACCCATCTCCATTTTCATTATCACTTCAACTTCAAGCCACCTCACAACACCCACAATATGACTCAAACACCAACTCAACTCAGCAAGTCCCTCAAGTCTCTTTCCTTGTATTTATAAAGAAAACTTGGGTATGGGATGTAAGTGTGTGTGTCTTGTGAGAGAGAGAGAGAGGGAGTGGGAGGGAAAGGAGAATGTATCGGAATAGAAAAAAGGAAAACTATGATAGTAGTGGGTGGCTAAAATGAATTTGTGAAAAGTTGAACATGGAGATAAAGATCAGCCGGCCTTCTTTAACCCAAAATTATGCTTTGTCCTCTACCTAATTTGGAACCAAGGCATACTACATAGAGGAATTATTCCACTACCTAATGTTTCTTTGCCTTTTTAGTAATTGATAAATATCATTAGTTGATATAGTTATATTTTAATTGCTATAAATATTTATCATGAGAATCAATAATGAATAAATTAAATATATAACATGAGCAATGCTAGCATCACACTCTTCTTGATACATCCTCTATCATTGGTTGAATTTCATATGGGACCATGTATTTTGATAGGTCTCACATGAAATTCATCCAATAATAAAGAGTGTGTTGAAAGAGAGTGTAATAAAGAGTGTGTTCTTAGTATTTCTCAACCTAACATACCTGAAAGATATAGTAATATTCTGAAAAATGTTTTTGAATATGATGGCCATCATATATTTCATAAAATGCAAGTTTGAAGTTTCCAATTCTTTAAATAATACACTATAAAAAAACAAATTGAGAGTATGGGGTTTTGAACTCCATGGACAACCTTTGCTATGTTTGGGGGTGAGGTTTTGCTACTCATATCACAATATATATAGTGGATCACTAAAGAAGCCTTAGTCACAATCAATTTATCACAAACCGAGTGCATCTCCTTTAACAAATTCGAGTATGTGTGTGCTGTGGCACTTACACGTTTCAAACTCCCAGCACACGAGTATGCAGTTGACATAAGCACTTAATTAGAAGAATGTTTGACAGAGCTTAAAAAATGAGTTTAATTTCATCTCATAAGCCAGTTGTGGCTTATTTCACTCCTTAAGTTATTTGTGACTTATTCTCATAAGAGAATCAACATCCAAACAACCTACTTTGGAGTTCTTAAATGGGTCATATCATTACACATTACACATTTTTATTTTTTATAACTTAAGCACATCATCTCTCCAACCAAGCAACTTCTAAAAAATTCTTAAATTGACCCCACCAATAACCACATCCTTACAATTAATCATTCAAGCATTTTTTTCATTAAAATATTGTAAACCTAGCCCACATAAAAATATAAGACCCGGTGCTTCCACACACACTCATCAAATTTGTGGTGCTTAACTAGCACCTGCTCCATCAGAAAAAAAAAAAAAAAGCATCGATTCTTAACATTTTAAGCACCCCACACTTGTTACCGATGCGGGTGCTCTAACACTACAAGAATAAGGTTAATTAGCGACGGAATTTTTGCTACGGTCTCAAATCCGTCGCTAATTTTATGTTTTCCGACGGCTTAAGTCATCGCAAATGGTAGAAGAGATTATTGACGGCAGTTCCGTCGCAAATCTGTCAGTAACGTTTTTGCCATTTTACGCGAAATGTTGGCGCCAATTTGCGACGGGCATGGCTGTCGCTAATGTGCAAATGTTTGTCCAAGGTCATTTGCAACGGCCATATTGGTTTGCGACGGACCGTACTTTTGCAACGGTTATTCTCAATTTATGACGGAATCATAATTTGCGACGGCCTAGCCGTCGCTAATATTAAAAGGCCGTCGCTAATTTCCAATAAGTAACTCGAACAGTTTTCTTCCTCCCTCAGTTGTCGTCTTCACATGCAGAAACCCTTCCTGGTTCTCTGCTCTGGTTTTGGTTCTCTGCTCCCACCACGCGCCGCCCAACCCCCGTCTACCACCACACCTCCGTGTTCTCTTCTTCGTTCTCAATCGCGTACCTCCTCCGTGCTCTTCCATGTTCTCTTCTCCGTTCTCAATCGTGTTCCGTGTGTTGAGCCTCCGTGACGCCACCGCCTCGACGTTCGCCCCAACTCTTGCTGTCGCGTCTCAGTGTTGGGTCTTTGCTGTCGTCGTCATCGAGCCACGGGTTCTTGCTCTACAAAGGTCTGGCTTGTTTCCTATTGTTGGTAATTACCATTACTGCCTGCTTTCATGACTATAGTTAGCTATAGTTCTAGTCTCCCTGTTTTTGTTGATAACTTCCATCCCTGGAAACTTACAAATATGCTAATTGTACTAAATTGCAGAACACTTATAAGGTTCCCTGTATCAAATAATAATAAACAGGCCGGCCAATAAACTTGTTCCCCATCTTTTGTGCAAAACTTTGTTTACTGAGTTTCTTAAAAAAATGTACAATAGGTATCAATCACTCAGTAAAACACAGTCACATGCTCCAAGAAAATATTGGTCTATGAAAACATGATTTAAACTTAATTAAGAGTGTTGTCGAATATTGAAGCTTCATTCAATTTGGGGATTCAGTTTGTACATTGTCCATTTCAAGAAAAACAAATGGGTATCAGTTTACATGATAAAGTCCAGTGAAATCAAAGTCACAGTAATGGTTCAAGTTCAATCAAATAAACCTGTTACTCCTAAAATCCTAGTTTTTACTTCCAAACGGCCTCACTCATCTATGCTTGTAAGTTGTAATCATTGTCGTTAGCAGTGTTTGAGTGCAAAACTACTTGTTGAAGGATAATTCACACTATTTCATAGTCAACTTGCTACTAAGAGCCTCAAATTAAATGGCTTCAATTGGAGACCAACCATGTTAACCAGATATGCTTAGATTTTAAATTAGCTTTTGTATATATTAGATTTTAAAGTGATTCCTATAGTTTCTTTTACTCCCGAGTCCTGAGATTTTAAAAGTTGGCTTTTGTATATATCTTGATGAACTTGAAACTGATGATAGTTTCCGGTCCAGTAAATTAATTCACATAGATCAAGTGAAACCTACATCCATCCTAAGGTTTCCTCATCCTTTCTATATAAGGATACTTGTGTGTGCTCTGCACTGTGCAGTCACTACTTATTAGTGACAAGGGAGCATGTTCTCTTTATATTTTTGAAATTTGGTTCTCTAGTTAGAGTTTTGTTTCTTCAACATTTGGTTTTGATCCTGAATCATCAACATTTCACTTGCTTCAGAGAATTACATTGTGGCTCGAATATTGAAAAGACGTTATCATATATGGAAATCAATTTCTCATGTTTCAGGGATGTTTGCCTCTATTCCCCTCCAGCATTCTAAGAATTTTTTTAACAAAACCGTAGAATCTTAGGGTGTGTTTGGATTTTTTTTTACCTTATTTTCATCATGTTTCTATTTCAAGAATTTGTACATGAAACACAAAAAATTTTGTTTTCACTGTTTCCCGTATAAATGTTTGAAAATAGTAGACACAATAAAAACAATATGATATAATGCCTGAATGATGACTGTCTGTTATTTTTTTCTCTGTTTGTTGCTAGTCCAATATTGATGCATGAGTTGTTGTGGTCTATTAAGAATGATATTCTGGATCCATGTAAAATGCTATAGTTTTTAAGTAGTCCTCTTTGCATTATAATTATTGATTACTTGGGCTTCAAATCTTTTTGATAAATTTGTTTATTTTTCAAATTTTATGCTTGGGTGTGACTTTAATTTGTTAAGGGGATTTAAAGCGTCAGTGCTTTGTTTTTGTTTGGAAATTATGAAAATGTGATTTTTATTTACAAGTATTCAATTGTGAATAAGACACGATAGCATTGTATGTTTCCTGGAACCTGAGAAGTTGATCCTATGTTTTTTTATCTCATAACAACTTAGCGCCTGTTTGTTTTGTTTCTAACTTTCTGTTTTCATGTCCAGTTTTCAGAAATAATTACGAAACTGCCACCTTGTTTTCCTCATTGATAAACAACCACCACCTCATTTTTGCATCATTAATTTTTGTTCCATGTTTAATCTCATAATTGTTGCATATATTTGTTTATGAATTAGTTCTGGAGAGTCACGTTCGCTGAGAGAGTAAGAACGTGACTTTGAGGTTCAACAACAAGGGAAAATCGCTTCCAAGCAAACAAAGCAAGAGAAGGTGTGTTTTTTTTCGTTAATTGAGAGAATGTTTGATATTGATTTGATCATTTTTTGGTGCACCTTGATGTGGAGATTGTAATTGTTTTGGTAATATAATGCCTTTTGATTAATGTCTATAATCTGTTTGTTGAATCACCTAAATGCTTTTAGGTTGGAATGTGGTCATGTTATAGGTGGATGGGTTAGTTTTCTTTTGATATTAATGACTGAATTGGTGAGTAGCTTGAATCATAATCTCTTCTTATGCTAAATGGACTATGAATTTTCTTTATTGTTTTTTGTGTATTTATGACAGGATTATGATTTATTAAGGATGCTTAAGCAATTAGTTGGAAAGCAATATATTTTATTTTGAGTTGATTTTGCCATGGCATGATTTTCTCTTCTTTAATAGTCTGAGTTGACGGGTTCTTTACTAACTACATTCTTTGAATCTGTTTGATGGAAGGTCTTAAACAATTTTCAAAAATTGAGTGAAATGATACATTCATTTGTCAAGTTTGGGCCGTCTTTTCCTCATTGATAAACATGCTTGATGATTATGAAGGAACCAATTCCTTATGTTCATTTACTCTTATGCTGTAAGTAGCTATTGTGATGTAAGTAGCTATTGTGATTTATGAATGATGATTGCAATAACAAAAATGAGTAAAAATAAATAAAAAAAACAAAATAAAACCATTAATAAAAATCAAGCTTCCTTCTTTATTTCTTTTTTTCTTGAAAAGATTCTTTCTTTCTTTTTACTTTGTCTATAATCTGTTTGTTGAATCACCTAATTAAATGCTTTTAGGTTGGAATGTGTCATGTTATAAGTGTTTGGGTTAGTTTTCTTTTGATATTAATGGCTGAATTGGTGAGTAGCTTGAATCATAATCTCTTTTTGTGCTGAATGAACTATGAATTTTCTTTATTATTTTTTGTGTATTTTTGACAGGGTTATGGTTATCAATATTATATTAAATGATCCTTATATCTTTCTGTTCACTTTTGCCTATATCTATTAAGTGTTTTAAGTTTTAAGTTTATTGCCTATATTATATTAAATGATTCTTATTCTTGTAATGTTGTTTATGTTTTGTTTCAAGTATGTTAGGGATATTATAAATTGTCTTTATAATAAAGATTTATTTTCTAGATGAGTTGATCGTCGAGACAAACCTTAGTTACCCGTTTGAGGTGCAATATTTTAGAGCACGTGTACTGTTGCAAGTCATTGAGCTCTTGATAGTGGACCTCGAATTGTCCAAGTGGGACAGTTTGAGAAAAAACTTTTTCTTTACTAGTATAATAGCTATTCATTAATTCTTATGTGATATATCTGATGAAAATTTGGTCTGACGCATTACCATTTGTTCTCTGGGTACATACTTGATTGTGATATCTCACCCTGGTCAAGTCATGTACTTGGAGACCAATGGGAAATGCTGCTGAAATTTCGTCAGATATGAGACATGAGAAGTGATGAGTAAGTATTATACTAGTGTTGAAAAAGGTTTTTCTTGAATGGGATAGGGCCATACCAAATAAAGAAATGGAGCAGTTCTGCGAGTTTGCCCAAAATAGTTTTTCATTATAGTTATCTTTTTTGGCGCAAATGCAGAGGATGGAATTTGTTCCTTTGAATCGTACTTGGATGTATGATAGGGTTTATCCGCGTAGAGGGGGATTAAAACAATCTTTCTTAGATGGTGTTGAAGAATTTATTACCAAGGCAAGTCAGCAAGATACTTATAACAACCGGGGGGTGATTAGATGTCCTTGTGTGAAGTGTGACTGTACCCGAATTAAGAATGTAGACGGTGTGAGGGTCGACCTGTATAAAGTTGGGTTTAGGCCTAATTACTGGATTTGGACAAATCATGGAGAAGAAATGCCGCAATTTGATTTTGGCATTGACCAGAATTGCACCGGTGGTTCAAGTAGTGGTGCAGAAGCTGGATATGGAGATCATATTGTTTCCATGGAGGAGATGGTGTGTGACGCTCTTATGATGTCCGGGTCGTTTGAGTCCAATAATACAGAAGAGCCTCCTAATGCAGATGCACAAAAATTTTATAATCTCCTAACAGAGGCAAATAAGCCTTTGTGGGAAGGGTCCCCCGACTCGAAGTTATCGATGTGTGTTCTACTGTTGTCTGCCAAGTCCAATTGGAGCATACCCGAGTTAGGCTTGGATTTCATTGCCAAAATGGTTTTGGCCGGGATGCCTTTCAAAGGAGGATTACCCAACAATTATTATGATGCGAAGAGGTTAATGTCCAAGTTAGGATTGGAGTCCAAGAGGATTGCCTGTTGTCAGAATGGGTGCATGATCTTTTACGATAATGAATTCGACAAAAATGATGGCACATTGGTTGAGTGCAGATTTTGTCACGCACCAAGGTATCGTCAGCGCAACGCAAGTAGAAGTAATCTGAAACCAGTTTCGGTAAAGTCGATGTTCTACTTGTCAATCATTCCTAGATTACAGAGGATGTTTGCATCGATGCAGACTGCAGGAAAAATTACATGGCACCATGAGAATAGGAGGAATGCAGGAGCGTTACGCCATCCTTCTGATGGTGAAGCATGGAAGCACTTTGATCGGGTGCATCCGGATTTTGTCGTTGATCCTCGTAATGTACGACTTGGGTTATGCTCGGATGGCTTTACCCCATATATCCAAGCCTCAACATCACCTTATTCATGTTGGCCCGTTATTGTTACCCCTTACAATCTTCCTCCCGAAATGTGTATGTCAAAGCCATATATGTTCTTGACTTGCCTGATTCCGGGTCCATCTAATCCAAAGGCAGGCATTAATGTATACTTGCAACCTTTGATTGATGATTTGAAGAGGTTGTGGAATGGTGTTTTCACGTACGATATTTCTCGAAAACAAAATTTTACAATTAAGGCAGTGTTGATGTGGACAATTAATGACTTCCCTGCGTATGGCATGTTGTCTGGATGGGGGACGCATGGGAAGCTTGCATGCCCGCATTGTATGGAGCATACAAAAGCATTTACCTTAAAATACGGGGGGGAAGTCGTCCTGGTTTGATTCCCATCGCAGGTTCTTACCGAATGATCATCAATTTAGAAGGAATAAGAATGCCTTCAAGAAGGGGGTTGTTGAAATGGATGGACCACCTCCGAGGTTAACACCAGAACAAATTTGGAGTAGAATCAGGGACTTGCCAAAAGTGACTGAAGCTGGGGTTTCCAAATTAGATGGTTACGGGCAGTGGCATAATTGGACAAAGAGGAGTATTTTTTGGGATCTTCCTTATTGGAAAGATAATTTATTGAGGCACAATCTTGATGTAATGCATATTGAAAAAAATTTCTTTGACAACATTTTCAACACTGTGATGAACGTGCATGGCAAGACCAAAGACAACGATAAGGCTAGAATGGACTTAAAGTTGTACTGCAGGAGACCGGATTTGGAGCTGAGACATCAGGATAATGGGAAGATGTACAAGCCAAAGGCCAATTATACCTTGACTATCCAGGAAGCAAGGTTAGTTTGCCAATGGATAAAGGGGTTCAGGATGCCTGATGGTTATTCTTCTAACTTGGCAAGATGTGCTGATGTTATCAAAGGCAAGTTGCATGGGATGAAAAGCCATGATTGTCATGTGTTTATGGAGTGCTTACTTCCCATCGCCTTCAGTTAGTTCCCCCCCCCCCCCCCCCATGTTTTGAATGCCCTTACTGGAACAAAACATTCCACTCATTTTGTGCAAGCTGGAGAGAATATTCCCCCCGGGCTTCTTTGATTCAATGGAGCATCTTTCGATTCATCTTGCATATGAAGCCAGACTTGGTGGTACAGTTCAATATAGGTGGATGTATCCATTTGAAAGGTAATTTAAGTATCACAGTTATTGATCCACTTTCATGCATATTAGTTAATTAATAATAACCTCGTCATTTTTTAATAGATTCATGGGCGAGTCAAAACAATCGGTGAAAAATAAGGCTAGGGTTGAAGGTTTGATATGTGCGTCTTACTTACACCGTGAGACAATTCATTTCTGCTCTCATTATTTCAAACACATGGTTTTGTCGCCAACAACTAGAAGGAACGAAACGGAAAATGAAAGTGGAAGACTACCTGGAACCTTATCAATTGTTTGTCTTCCCGGTCGTCATTCCGAAAAGGAGTTGACACATTATTTAACGGAGGCAGAGTGGAACTCAGCTCATGTTCATGTATTGATCAATTGCGCCGAGGTTAAACCATACCATGAGTAAGTATGAGCTTATAATTTTTATTCTTTCGATAGCATATGTCAATTTTCATTGATGTTATCCATATATGTTCGATGCATTCTTGTTTTCTCGTGATGCATCTGCTCGTACTCATGAAGATTTTCCAAAATGGTTTAAGCAACAAGTAAGTATCTTCCCATTTATCATTATGTTATTCACTATAATGTATGCAGATAAAAACATATATCGTTAAACTTTGTGAATAGGTTTATAATGAGGCACCTACTGTCATTAATCAACATTTACGAAACTTGGCTGACGGTCCTTTGACACAAGTCAAAGAATGGCACACATACTTCGTGAATGGGTACAAATTTCATACTCAATCATGGACAGAAAACAAAACAACAATAAATAGTGGTGTTTAAGTAAAGGGTGAGCCAGGCAGAGTTGCAGATGACTTTTATGGTGTCATACAACACATATATGAGTTGTCATATCGTTATTTAGATTACCCTAAGAGAATAGTGTTGTTCTATTGTAATTGGTTCGATCCATCTAGTAGAGGCACTAATTTGAATAAAAAATATAATATTGTGGACATCCAAATGAGTAGGAGATATCATATGTTTGATCCGTTTATCATGGCACATAATATGAGACAAGTACATTACGTTCCTTATCCAGCAACTCAAACAGAAAAACGAGGTTGGTGTGTTGCAATCAAGACAAAACCAAGGGGTCGCATTGAAATAGATGTTTCAGAGTTGGATGAGCCATATCAAACGGATGAAATGTCACGTGCAAATGAGGTAATTGAAGTTGAACCAATCTCATGTTTACAAGACACACAAGTTGTAGGGGAAGAAGTGGATACCTCCAGCTTGACATCAAATCAAGTCATTCCGGATGAAGATGTTGAAGAAGCAGAATCAACAGAAGATGAAGAAGATGAAGATGGCTATGAATGTGACACTGGCTCAAATTCTAAATAACAATTACTTTATTTATTTTAGTGATATATTTTGTATTAAGTTGTATTGTCATTGTCATAACTTTAAGTTCATTATGATTAGCATCATTTTCCATTATTTACAAATTTGTGTTTTTGCTTACTTTAAGTTAATTATTATCACCATCAATTTCCATTATTTGCAAATTTGTGTTTTGTTTACTTTTAATTAATTATTATTAGCATCATTTTTCACTATAGACATGACTGGTGGTAAGGGAAAGGGTAAGGCACCTGCTGGAGGGGCACGTCGTCGTGGTCGACCCCGCTTCGTGACACGGACAGTCGATGACGGATTCGTGTCCCTCCCATCTACATCTGTTACACTACGCCCACCGCCCACACCCATGCCTCCACATGATATGGCACCGGCACCCCCACCTGTTGCTCCTACACCATGTCCACCACCCACACCCATGCCTACACATGTTCTGACACCTCCCTACCGACCTGTTGCTCCAGCCACTCAGTTCATGGACACCTCCATTGGGATCACGATGATGACCACCCCAAGGATTCCGACTCAGACCCATGGAGACAATTCCAGACAACCAGATGCATTAGGGGTGGATTTGCCCATGGACAGTGATCATCAGTCTAATGGTGACGACGAGGAGACTTATGGATATTCATCGCCTATATCATCAGATGATGAGGAGATCGAGGTTATGTCAGATGGCCGAGTTATTGTTACCCCGACCGGTAAAGGGTAAGAAATATCTCAAATATTGTTATTTTATTGTTGAGTGCAGATTTTATATGTATGTGTATTGATTGTTCTCATGTTCTATTGATAAGGTTCCTTCCATCGAGAAAATCTGCAGAGGCCGTCACGTATGAAGTTACATCTCGGTTTGATCGGGCCTGGACACATTGGAGTGAGCTTGAGGATCGGGATCGGGATCGATTCTTTGCGGCTTTTAAGGTATTTTGTACTTTTGAATTTACTTCCATTTTTTAGTTACTTTTAATGTTTCTTTAGTTTATTATTATCCTAAAAAATATTATATTCTCCTTATTTACAGGAGAAGGCTGCTTGGAGAGTAGAGCATTCCACTGATATAGAGATAATTTTTCATCAAAAAGCAAGCAAACGCCTCTCCGAGTTGTTGACAAGATATCGGAAAAAGGTACAGCGTCCAAAATGGTGTTGCCCACCCATTTGGGAGGAGCTATGTGCTTACTGGGCTACACCTGCATTTAAGAAAAAATCCGCTCAGGCAAAGCTCAACAGGGCCTCGGAAAAGGGTGGGAGCCTGCACACTGTCGGCAACATCAGTAAGCAGGAGCATGCTCGACGCCTTGTAAGTTCCAACATCATATTTTGTTAATTCATTTACATGTCTGGCTATTAAGAATGTGTAACTTCAAATATGAACAAGTTTTTTTTTGGTGCAGGCTAGGGAGCTTGGCCGTAGCGTCAAGCCGGTTGAGCTTCATTCCCGAACTCATACTAGGAAGGGTACCGGCGAGTATGTAGATGAGCGCTCTAGACGCACTCAGGTGATTTACATGTCTCTTTGTTGGAAATTATTTTTATTTTATATTTAATAATTATGGTCATTTTGTATGATGATGTGCATCAATTTTAATGACAGGAGGACTATCATGCTAAGTTATCTCAGGTTCGGTCTCAGGCAGCCTCATCTTCCCCTTCCACCACACTTGACCCAGAGGTGGAAGCCCAATTGGAGTTGCAGGCATGGGTCGAGGTTGCTAGCGGTAAGAACAAGGGTCGCATATACGGTATGGGAGACCTAGCCGGTAACTATCGACGCTGGTGCTCCAGCATCTTCACTCAGCAGAGTCGAGCATCGTCCAGTACTAGGCCCCGATCTCATGAGTCTCATGGAGATGGTCAAGATGCGACGAAACCGGTAGCTCAGGATGAGATCAATCGGCAAATGCTTACTCAACAGATTACGAGATGATGGAGCAGATAGAGATGATGGCAGCTGCACAGAGAGCTCATGCTGCGTTTAGGAACCAAAGACCCCTCGGCCACAGTCGCAGCAGGACCAAAGACCTTCACAAAGACCTCACCACGGCCACCACCACCGTCCCAGCCTGAGGGTTATCGGCAGACCAGTGACGAGGATGATTAATCCTTTACAGATTTGTTAATGCGGGGCTATAGAGAGGGTTATTAGTTTGGGTTATTAGTTTCTTTAATATTAGATTTTATTTTGTATGATGTATGCACTCTGTCAAAATAATTTGCTTTTATTTATGAATTTCATTTATTGTTTAAAATTATTATTCATTTATCATAATATAGTCTAAATTATAATTAATATAAAAAAATAACTAATGTTTATATTAATTTTGAATTTTATATTAAATATTAAATAATTAATTAAAAATAATTCATATTTTAAATAATTAATTAATAAAAAATTAGTTAATTAAATTATTTAGTTTTATAAAAATGTGTTGCAACTTGCGATGGCCATGCCGTCGCTAATTTATGTTGATTTGCGACGGTCAAGCCGTCGCTAATTTCTATAATTTGCGACGGTCATACCGTCTCTAATTTATGTTAATTTGCGACGGTCAGGCAGTCGCTAATTTCTATAATTTGCGGCGGCCATGCCGTCGCTAATTTCCTATAATTTGTGACGGGTAATCCGTCGCTAATTAGCAACGGTCATTTAAAAAAACCGTCAGAAAGTGTTTGTGACGACCCAATATGTGACGGATTTATGGCCGTCGCAAATCCGTCAGAAACATGTGTTTTGCGATGGATTTAAGCTGTTTGCGACGGCCTTTGGCCCTCGCTAAATTCATTTTTTCTTGTAGTGTAAGCCTCTGTACTAGTGCAGGAAGCACTTTTTACGTCAGGTAAAAGTGCTTTATAACGTCTGAAAAAAGTCTGACGTTATTCCAGCAGACGTTAAAAATGTAACTTTTAACGTGTAACTTTTAACGTCGGTTGTTTAACTAACTGACGTTAAAAGTATACTTTTAATGTCAGTTATTTAATATAACTGACGTTGAATGTGCTACTTATAACGTCTGTTGTTTTAAACAACAGACGCTATAAGTATTTTTTTTAAAATTACTTTTAACGTCAGTTTGCGGTCTTAGTTTGGGCTGGTGGCGGTTTGGTTGGTTCGACGGGTGGGTTCATACGATTTTGAACTAACCAAAAAAAAAAATTGTTAACAGAAAGCACCTAGAGGAGAAGAGAGATGTTCTTGCAAGAATAAACCCATAAAAAAAGAAAATGAACCCAGAAAGTTTCAATAACAGAAAGCATCAAAGGTTACAAACCATAAACAAAAACAAACCATGAGCAAAAAGCAAGAAAGTTTGGAACTTTCAAGAAAAAGCTGGAAGTTTCTTCACAAATCTTCATTCGCATGTCTTCTTCTTAGTAGATCTAGTCCCTTCTTCGAAGATCCGGCCCCTTCGCTCGCAGATCTGGCCTCTTCGTTCGCAATCTTCTTTTTCACAGATCTGGTCACTTCTTTGTGCGGCGGTTCTAGAGGCAGGGCGCTGAACAGAGGAGTCGTAGTCGATAACTTCAAGGTGGTGAGATGACAGCAAACACATATCCAAAAGGCGAAGAGAATTGAGAGGTCTACGTTCACCCTCTACTCTGCCTCTAGGTCTCTCTACGAGAGAGGAAAGAAGCCTTTGAAGCTGCCAGTCTTTGGTCGTCAACAATGGTGGAGCAGAGATAGAGGGTCGGGGACGAGACATTGAGGAAGGGGCGGAGAGACTAAGGAAGAGACTTGAGGGTTTCATAATGAAATGAATAAGGTTTAAGAATTGAATCAGGGAGAGTTAGGAAGAGAAGGAACGAAAGAGGGAGGCGGAGAGAGGCGCTGCTACCGCTGTGCTAGGGTTTCGGAAGTGAAGGGTGAAAATTGAATGAAATGAGAGTGAGAGTGTTAATGTTATTAGGATAAGGTTTTTGAAGTGAAGACTGTGAACGCTCTGTGAATTGGTTGGACAGGTTAAAACAACTAAGTCATCTTTTACGTCAATTGTTTTAATAACTGACGTAAAATATATACTTTTAACGTCAGTTGTTTAAACAACTGACGTTAAAAGTGATTTAAATGAACCTGATAATTACGATTCTACCACCACCTTCTTTATTACATCTCACTTTTTGTTAATAGACGTATACCCTTCTTATTTATTGTATATTTTCCACCGTCTGAGAGAAGCTTAGACCCAAAGATCTTATGTGGAGCGAAAAAAAGAAAAAAGAAAAAAGAACAACATGCTAATTGCTACCACATCGTAAAAGGAACGTGGCCAATCGTGATATTATTTATATAACAAGAAAATGCTATATGGTATTTCTAAATTACATTAGAGTTTAATTGTTGTATATTGTTAGTGTAAATTTTTTTACACTGTCAATCAATCGAAAATCGTGGTTTGAATATCTTTTAAAGTGGTTAGGAAGAGTTAAAATATTTTAATGATTTATCAATTTCTGATTGATTGACAGTATAAAAAATCTTTATATTATCAATATATATCAATTAAATACAAGACATTAAATAAAAGACATCTAGTACTATCATTGCTTGAGAATTGAGACCACCGTTATCTTTTTTATTTTATTTTTGGCTATTCACAGCTTTCGAAAAACTTGCAGTTTTTGGGTTAGGAATCCAGCTTAATACGTTAATTCATGAAAAAACAATAAGTGCCAAAAAGTATGGTCTGGGCAAATTAAGAAACTCATATACCCCACTCCAACAATTCCCATTTTTTGTGTGGACAGGAAAAGGTGGTTAAACACTAGGTCTCAGCAAACAAGAGCTGATATTTCCACGAGAAAAGACATGGTAGATATGTAGGTACACTCTGGATCTTCTGTTGTTGGGTTCCTTAATCTCACTACTAGTATAAACTATAAACTATGTAAGTTATTAATTATATGTTTCATTTAATAACTTGGATTTATTGAAAAGCTGATTTATAATATATATTTTTTCAGGGTATCCTTCCGCACACAACTATCGAGATTAATTTCTCGAACCGGATAGAACCACAAGGATGACGAAACTCTCGCTCAACAATTTTAATGCTGCCTATAAACTTAATTTGATATTAAATTAGCCGCCTTAATCTTGCAAATTTCACGCTTTAAATGGTAAATTTTAAATGTGAAAAAGGAATGTTAAGATCATCCATCAGCTGGGTATACGAGGAAAGTACACCTAATCACTCGAATAAAGATATTTGAATATATAATTTGAATATCTTGTATAAACACTGTAGAGCTTATGAGTATCTCGGGAGTGATGAAATACATGATAAAAAAAAAGAAAACAATAAATAAATTGAGATAAATATTTTTATATGATATTGGACATAATTTTTATGTCCAAATATCATTAATCACTCCCACAAATCTCTTATCTCTCGCTCGGCCTCGGGCCAGCTTTATAAGTGCGTTTGCTGCTTGCAATATGATTAGAAGATAAGGGCCCAGGAAGAGAGTCGCATTATCTGTTACATTGTGTTCCCGAAAGTGAATACAAAGAGTCGAGTTCAAAATAGTTCAAATCCGATTGCAAATTGTCATCCATTGTCACATATTTAAACGAACAGGATGACCACACAAAAAGATTATGATCTAATGGACCATATATAACAGTGCTGAGAAAAAAATTGAAATAATTCGTTAAACCAAAAGCTTAAAGACTTAACCTTTGTATGTGGTTTTAAGTCTGGTTAAGTGTAAATTGTATCTCCTTTTTTTTCGTGTGTGACCTTTAATTTAGAGGATTGCTAATTTGACACAGAAAAACATACACCTACGAAAACACCGTGCGGCACTGTAGCACAGTTTTTTTTTTTTTTTTAATTTAAATTTTTTTTGTAAATAAATTTTTTGATTAAGTATGGGCATTCACCACATATTTGAAGGCATTCACCAGATAATTGAACTACGTTCACCAGATAATCTAAGGCATCCACAAGCTAATTTAGTATAGGCATTCACCACATATTCGAAGGCATTCACCAGATAAGTGAACTACGTTCACCAGATAATCTAAGGCATCCAAAACTTGGTTTTAGTATGGGCATTCACCAGATATTCTAAGGCATCCAAAACTTGGTTTTAGTATGAGCATTCACCACATATTTGAAGGCGAATAACCAGATAATTGAACTACGTTCACCAGATAATCTAAGGCATCCAAAACTTGGTTTTAGTATAGGCATTCACCACATATTTGAAGGCATTCACCAGATATTTGTACCCCGTTCACCAGATATTGACACATACTTAATCAAAAAATTTATTTACAAAAAAAATTTAAATTTAAAAAAAAAAAAAACATCCGATGGATGTTCTGATGTCGTATTGTGCGGCACTGTTCATACGGTGTTTTCGTAGGTGTATGCTTTTCTGTGTCAAATTAGCAATATTGTTAATTTATACATTGTTTTAAGTTGTCATTACAACCATGATTTTATAGAAAGATTTTCGTTACGATGTTCTAGGTCACAATCCAAAATCCTACGTCTAATAGGCTGACCTTATGCGCTAGGTCAGACAACGGCCCCACTTCAGAAGACAATATTAGGCTAAGCAGTGACCCAAAAGCCAAATGGATTGACTGATAGCCCAACACAAACCCGCTCCTATAGATTATGATTAGAATTAATTTACATGATGGACAATGCAACAAGTGATTGAGTACACTCACTGATGTACCACCATTTGATTTGTAGACCTTTTATTTCTCGAACAACATTAGGTTAGGGTAGGAGGATAATGAAAAAAAGGATGATTGTGCATGGTAAGGGTTGGCCCAATATTTATTTATGTTTAAAGCGAATTTTGAAATGAAACTTTTTTAAATGATTTTTTTTTTAAGATGGCATAAGCCGACGCTAATGTGTGCTTGCTATTTTTTTTTTTTTTTGTAGTGTGTTTTTGATCTCAAACAAGGGATTTATTGCTTGATCCTTGGGCTGGTGCTGATTGAGACTTTGTGTGTGTGTAACTTGTTAAGTGTAGGTGCTTGAGGAAATTTCTGGGAACTTGGATTGTTGTTGATGGTTATGGAGGAAAAAGGTGGAGAGGTGTTTTGCTATTGTAGCCTGGTTGAAAATGTCACTGAGTGGTCAAAATTGGAGTGGCAGCCACTGTTTCCCTTTTTGTTAGAAGTGGGTTTGGATGATATTTTCAAGCCAATGGGTTGACAAAGAGAAGAGAGGAAGATGCTGGATTATATATATTTTTTTAAGTTCTGAAAAAGAAAGGTTCTCTCCCTTGAAATCTCCTTATCTTACTAATTATTATCAGAGAAAAAAAAAGTAAAAAAGGCTCAAGGAAATAGAAAAAAAAAAAAAAAAGGTGTAATGTTAGCGGCAAAAGGTGGAAAGTAGACCCCTACCATTCAAAAAATACACCTTCACGCATTCAATAAATGTATACTATTAAATTACTTATTAAATATGTTTGAGGAGGTCTAACATTCATCAATCGGCATATATCTAGAATTTCGCTTCTCAGCCTTAAAATACACATAAAAACTATTCCGATAGTTTTGAAAGAGAAAAAAAGTTACCGGATTGCTAGAGATAAGCCTAATCCATATATTTAGTAAACATGTGAATATGTGTCTTTCGACCACCACAGAAAATTTGGGTATATCAAAAGGTGAGACCCTCCTTCCAAAATCTGCTCCCCCCTACACCATATAGTTTTTTTAGAAACCCTACACCGTATCTATTTGCACCTCTCCTGTGCATCCTTTTCCTCTTTTTTTTTTTTCACTTCTATTATTTCTAACTAGTTTTATTTATTTTTATTCTTTTCATATTTTTTCCTGTGTTTTTTTTTTCCAAGTTTAAATTTGTTCAAAAAGCATATTATTTGTAACTCGTAGAAAATTCGGTGTTGACACATTCACATCAATGATATGCATATAAAATACTTCAAACAATAGTTGAAAAAGAAAACGCTTTTTCTCAAACAAATTGGTATTGAGTCCTGGTCTAAGAGAAAGTACATAAGTCAAACTCGCTGAATTGTAATGGTGCTTGACGAACGCTGAGAACTACACATAAATGGACCAAAGTTGGAAAAATGTTGGCCCTTGCAAGTGTCTTCAGTCACTATTGTTTGACGTTTTGAAAACCATCATAGGTAGGTGTGTTTTTTTTTTTAATACTCACCCTAATTAATCATTGAAATCGAGTGAGTCTTTGAAGTATCCTATGATTTAGATTCTTTGGACCCGCTATGATACTAATCTCCTAGCCGGCCGCATGATTTGTAAAGCATGATTAAGAGTTGTTGCAAAAATAAGGATCGAACTCTAGCAGAGCTCGAACGATTCCTCGTTAAGTGGCAGTGCGTTAATCACTTGCACTCAACCATTTGGTTTTAGGTGTGTTTTGATTAGCAGCAAAAGATATATCATACTAATATAAAGGTTGAGCCCTTTTTTTACTGTACAATACACGTGTCGACACCTCCTTTTTCTTTTTTTTTAAACTATATTTTTTTATAATATTTTTTTAAAGAATTTTACCCGAATTATTTTTTCAAATTTACTTTTTTTTTAAAATATTTTTTTTATAATTAATTTTTTAAAATATATTTTTTCCTAATTACTTTTATTTTTCTATTTTTTAAAATATTTTATTCTTAATTTTTTTTAAATATTATTTTTCCGAAATTTTTTTCGTAATTTTTTTTAAAAAAATTTCCCAAGTTGCTTTTTCTTTTTTTAATTTTTTTTAATAATAATTTGTTTTCTAATTTTTTAAATATATATTTATTTTCTAATTATTTTTTAAAAAAATATTTTTTTTTTCTAATTTTTTAAATAAATATTTTATAATTAGTTTTATTTTCCTGATTTTTTTTAAAATCTTTTTTTCCCAAATTTTTATAAATATTTTTTTCCTAATTTACTTTGTTCCTTTTCCTTTTAAATTAATTTTTTATAATTAATTTTTGTTCTAATTTTTTTAAAATATTTATTTTCCTAATTAAAAAATTAGAAAAAATTATAAGTTTATAAAAAAAAAATTATAGTTTTTTTAAAAAAACTAGTTATAAAAAAGTAATTTTTTTTAAGTTAAATTAGAAAAAAATTATTAATTTTATTTTTCTACTTTTTTTAAATGTATTTTTTTCCAAATTATTTTTTCCTTAGTTTTTTTTAAAATATGTTTTTTCTAATTATTTTAAATATTTTTTTATAATTACTTTTTTTAAAAAAAAAATTCTGATTACTTTTTTCCTAATTTTTTAAATTTTTTAAAATTATTTCTTTCTATTTTTTTTTTGCTACATCATTGCCTTTGTTTTTTCTATTTTAAATAATAAATCTATATTATACTAATTAATAAGGGGAAATTTTGATTTTTAGTGTAGCACAATAGTGCAAGCCACATGTCAGGTTATGGAATATTTTTATTAATTTTTTTATTTATTTTCTAAAATTTATATATTTTTTGTTTTAAAATATTTACAAACCGGTAAAGGTACTATGTTCTGAGAGTCAAACGTGGCAATCTCTGAATTGACATAAATAGAGGCAGAGTTATTCATATTTTCTATTTTTTTTTTGTTGCATCATTGTCTTTGTTTTTTCTATTTTAAATAATAAATCTATATATATACTAATTAATAAGGAGAAATGTTGATTTTAGTGTAGCACAATGGTACAAGCCACATGTCAACTGATGAATTTTTTTTTATTTTATAAAATTTATATTTTTTTTGTTTTAAAATATTTACAAACCGGTAAAGGTACAATGTTTTGGGAGTCAAATACGACAATCTCTGAATTGACATAAATAGAGGCAGAGTTATTCATATTTTCTATTTTATTTTTCTAGATCCTTGCCTTGGTTTTTTCTATTTTAAATAATAAATCTATATCTATAGTAATTAATAAGGGAAATTGATGATTTTCTAATGAAGGGCCACGTGTCAGCACCACAAGATTTAAGAGGATGAGTTGATCATTAGTAATAATCAAAGAGGAACACTTAACACATAGTGTTACATTACGTATTGTAATATCGTTTTAAAATAAAAAAAAATATTCACTTTTTTGCACTCAAATTATAGATCAGATTGTTTCAAGGTTTTTGCTGATCACTTCTGTCTATAAATAAAAAGTCTTGGAGATGAATGAGTACCACCATTATGGATGGGAAGGAAATATTGAAGGCAAAGTGTGAAATAAGTAGAGAAAATGTTTGACATAGTGGACTTAATTTGGGAGAAAGGAAAAAATGGTTTGGTAGATATAGAGGTAAAATTCAAGTTATTTATGATAACAATGATATGAATAATAATAGTAATTGATAACTCGTGCATCGCACGGGTGCAAAAATACTAGTTATTTCAAATGTGTAATCTATTATAATAATAATTAATTATAATATATTATAATATAAATAATGTATGAATGTGTTTGTTTAAAAGTGATTTTAAAATAATTTATTTAATTTGAGTTGTGTAAAAAAAATTTTATATAGTATATTATAATTATAATAAAAGGTATGAAATTATTCTATAATACAATAACATTTGTTTGATAGTAAATTTTGCAAAGGTAAAATGAGAATAATATTATTTATTTCATAATAATTTAATATTTTTGTTAAATAAGTTTAAACTATTAAATTTTATAAAATCAGTTTTTCTCATACAAACAACTTTGTTCTGTAATTTAATCATTTTTATCAAACATTCATATTAAACTCGAGATAATTTTATTTTTTTCAAAATAAAAGTTAGGATTAATTGTATTTTTGGTTCTCATGTTATTGGTCATGTGCGATCTTGGTCCCTGTTTTTTTTTTTTTTGTTGCACATTCTGTCCCCTTATTTTATCAATATTGCAAATTCGGTCATTTTGTACAACGTCTTTCAATTTCTCATTGTAATAGAAATCACTGCTCTAAACGTATAAAAACTCTGATTGAGCTTCTATGATAATGGATTCTATGGTGGAACGTATAAAAAAAAAGTATTGAAAAGAAGGGGCTGGATAGCATCTCTCACAAGTGGTTGAGGTTGCTGTGAACACGCCATTTTGACCGGGTTCACCAAAAATTTCAAAAAAAAATAAAAAATATAAAAAAAATAAAAATAAAAAAATAAAAATAAAAAAATAAAATTTTTTTTTGCAAAGGAAATAAAATAATAATAACAAAATGATTAAAACCATATCATCCTCCTCCCTATCAACCACTTTATTTTGAATTTGAATTTAATTTTCAAATTGAAGATAGAAATGCTAATCTGAGCATATTTTTAGGATCAGATAACAATCCTAATCTTGGCGGGATTTTAGGATCAGGATGCGAGGAATGGGTATTATAAAAATCATAACACAGATCAGAAAAAGGGATCCGGTTTTCTGGACCTTCCTCTCTCCCCAATCTTTTACTCGCTGTGCTGCTTTCCTCTTCCAACCCGCAGTTCCCTCTCTCCGTCCCTGCTCTTTCTCTCTCTCTCCCTCATCTCTCTGTTCACACCGCGACACCGCCGTTTAGCTTGGAGCAGCACCCCAAGTCGTGCTCCTCCGTGTTACTTCGTCCCACGTCGCCCAGATCCTTCGCGCGTCTCGACCGCCGCATCACGATTCCGGTTCTTCCCTCCGCTGCCACGCGAACCTGCCGTCCAGGCCCGCCACTTGCGCCGCCGTGACTGTGGACAGAAGCTTCGCTCCACCGTTCTAATCCAGTTGCGTGAACGTGGCAGTCTTGGTTCCTCCACCTCCGCCGATCATACACATCTGCCACCTAGGTCCGCCGCTCGCTAGCCAAGTCCGCCCCGCCGTTGTTCCACTACGCCTCCGTCATCTCCGGCTATTCTTCTCGTTGCAGGTTCGAGGGAGAAGAAGATCTTTTTTTCATTTTTTATCTTTTTTACTTTTCCTCTTTCTGTTGTTTAGGCAAATAATAAAAATAAAATGTCCTTTTTTAAAAAAGATTAAAAATAAAAAATATTTTCATTTTCATATATATATATAAAAATATCTCTTCAAAAAAATAAAATTAATCATTTTTTTTATAAAAATTTTAAAAACAATCTAACCAACCAATCAAACATTTTTTTACAAGAACTACGTGGCTTTGAGTTTCCCATCGAAGCAGGGAATACGTAGGAGCGGGATCAATCATCTCGTCAAGCCAAAATTAATTTTTCCATTATTTTTGTGCTCTTTTTAATTTATTTAATGTGGATAAATAATTTATTTAATGTTTTTGGATTGCTCTATGACAAGTGTCATGCTCAATCCCTTAGCTTTGAGGTTGCCCTATGGACTTACGTGCCATGTTCAATCTCATTTAGGATTTATCAATAATATTTTAAAAGAAATTTAAATAAAAAAACCAATAAAGAAACATAAAAAAAAATATTAATAAATAAACAAATCCATCCTTGTAAATATTTTTGGGGTAAACAAATAAATAATTTAATTTTGCACGATTAATTCAAGGTGTCATTCGTAGGATGGACGATGTAGGGTGCTTAACACCTTCCCTACTCGTAACCGACTCCCGAACTCAACTTGGTTTCACAGACCATTTTTTTAAAGGTTTTCCAATTTTTCCTAAATTAAATAAAATTGGTGGCGACTCTACTTTTCCTTAAAATATCTTTTTATCACCGTCCCTGCTGTAATTTTTGGTCGCGACAGATGGCGACTCCACTGGGGACATTTTCGAGAGTCAAGCCTAAGTAATGAGTTGTGCATTTTGGTATTTATTGTTTACCCCTTTTTATTGTTTTCTTTTATTATTTTTTATATTTGATTCCCTTTTGCTTTAATAATTATTTTTTTACATTAGGATAGAAGACCATGATATTTTTATTTTGCTTGTCGAGCAGGTTCAAGTAGTTCTGTATTAGGATTGTACAGGTTTGTATGCCTCCAGCACACACAACACTGACACTCATTTTCACACACTTTCAGCTCTATACCCGAGCTTATGGATAACTTAGGACTAGGCGGTGTCTCAGCATTGTCATTGATCGGCCTGGTGCCCCTCTGATATTTGTTGAGTCATCACTCAGATTGTTACCGGTATCATGGACTAGTCATCCTATGAGGGTTTATCCCTACTTGTCGCTAGGGTCATGAGCTGGGTCCTTACCTTTCGAGACAGGGGCAATCTGGGGATCACTACCTTTAGAATTCTAGATCCACCCTGAAATTTTCACTAATAGTTCAACTTAGTGGTCAATCCCCTTTGAGTCATGACCCTTTACGGCAAAGTGGACCATTTTAGGACACATAGAGCATTTTTCCCTCTATCCTACATGTTCTTGCACCTATAAGAAAAAAATGTAAGGTCAACTTTTTAAAAAAATAAATTGATTTCATGTTTCTCTTTTTTTTCCCCTTAAATTTCCCCTTCATAAAAAAACTTGTTTCATGTATCTCATGCATTTTTAAACTTGAAATAAAAAAACTCACCACATGCACAAACTTGCATTTTTCTTTCCAAGCATGCCATGCATTATTTTTATTCTTGTTATTTCTTAAAAAAAATCCAAAAAAAAGAAGCTTAATTGAAAATATTTTGAGAAAAAAGGATTCATTTCAATATATATATATGCGTCTCACCTCAACATAAGTTTTGCATCTAAGGAAAAGTAGGGACGATGATTTTATCTATTTTAATCCCAAGAATGACTTTCTCACAGAAGAAAAGTTGAATCATTACGCGTCCCAGAAAAGAAGTCACCAATCAAACTCGTGTTCACAACACTAGAGCTAGAATGGCTGCTAGCAATCATGAAGCGGGAAGGAATCTGAGTTTGGAAATGGATGGAATGAGAGGAAGAATAGATGAGATGAATGAGACCCAAGCAAGACTAGAAGCAATATTGCAGGATATAAGGGAGTCACTAAGTTTGCTTAGTACAAATAGAAGTGCAAATGAAGCTGGTCTATATAAGACTTCACAACAAACCTCTTCCATGGTAAAAACACCAATTTTATCAAGCATAAGTACAAGCTTTACTCAGGGGTTGCCTTACCAAGAGCAGTCGCATTGCACAACGCCAATAGTAATTCCCATCAGAGAAGGATATCAATCTTTGGAAAATGCCTATCACAAAACTCCTGGATATGAAGGACTCACCTGGAAACAACCTCATGTGTCCATTCTCAAGGACAAAAAGGAGGAGGAATGGATGGAGAAAGTGGAAAAGGAGATCAAGGCAATTAGAGGTTCTAGTGCTTATGGCTCCCTCAAAATAGAGGAACTGTGTCCTGCCACAGAAGTCATGATCCCCAAGGATTTTAAGGTTCCCGATTTTTCCAAGTATGAGGGAAGCGGGAATCCACGATTTCACTTAATCATCTATGCGACCAAAATGGCAATTTGGTCTAAGGATGACAGATTCCTCATCAATTTTTTCCATGAAAGTTTGACGGGTCTCGCATTAGAATGGTACCTTCAATTAGATCATTCTAAGATCTCGAGGTGGACGAAATTGGCCGATATGTTCATGGATCAATACAAGTACAATCTGGATGCGGCTCCCACCCGTGAACAACTTATTGTGATGCAAAAAAGAGACGAGGAATCCTTCAAGTAGTATGCACAAAGATGGAGAAGTTTGGCAGCACAAGTTCAACCCCCATTGACGTTATCTGAGACATGCTCGTATTTTTTAGGAACTCTGGGAGCGCCCTTTATATGGGCAATGGCAGGAGTTGCTTATAAAGATTTTTCAGATTTGATCTCTGTAGGGGAGAGAATCGAAATTTTGGCTAAAGCTGGGAAGCTGCCGGTTGATGATGCGGAAGGTAGAGAGTTGAAAAAAGTGGTTGACCCAAGGAAGAAGGAAGCTGAGGCAAATCACATACAACACCAAGAAACCACCATTCCCCAATATTCAACATTGTACCCAAGATATCAAACACCACCATATGATCCTAACCCTTACTTTCTATACCAGACACCTACATTCGTATACCCACCTCACCATATCTTCCATCCCACAAATGTTTTTCAAGCTCCATCATCACCTTGTCCATACACACAACCACACTCATCATATCCCACTGTTTCCCCACCAAATCACCCTAGCCAATTCCAACCCAAAGTGAACCCACAAATGAGAAGAACCTTTCGCCCTCCATCAACCCTACCACCATTCCCAAGGCTATCCATTTCCAAGGATGAGTTATTCCAACGATTATTTGATGTCCATATGATTTCGGAGAAGCCTGTGCGCCCAAGGGAACCCCCATTTCCAGTATGGTATGACCCAAATGTCACTTGTAAGTATCACATGGGGGTAGGTGGTCACTCTATTGATAATTGTGAAGATTTCAAAACCACTGTGAGAAGGCTGTTAGCGTCTGGACTAGTAAGTGTTCAAGGGGAAGAGCTTATCATTACAAATGATTCTTTTGATAATAGTTGAGGAAAGACAACATTTGGCATTTTGTTTTGTTCATCAATAGATTGTCATGATGATGGTTTAACTATTTGTTGTATTTAGTGATTAGAATCTGTTGAGATCTAAGTTTTTGTCATCCTTCTTGAAGCATTAATATAATAAATTTGCTTGGATTCCATCATAGTTTAGCTTCTTCATTTATGTGTTTAACTCTATCTTTCTTGTTGGTTTCTTCTTTAACATTGGAACTATGTGGGTATCCAGCCCTTGGATTTTTTTTTCCTTTCTTGATGAAACCCTTTGCGCATGTCCTATTTGCCCCAGGGAAAGAAAAGAAAAAAAAAGAAAAAAAAAAGAGAAAAGAGAAAAGAAAAAGAAAAAAAGAGTAAATGAATGAAGGTTTTTTTTTACCATGTCTCAAGTTTAATTCTTTATGAAAAATGAGTAATCCTAATTTGAAATGAAGATTGGCCATCTTTCTCTATCCTTCATTAAAAAAAAATCATTATCCTTTGTTACCCCTGTTGAGCCTTATAAATTCTTTCAAAATAACCTTGGACAAGGATCACCCCCGCAAAAAGGGGCTCGTATAAAAGATCGATTGCAACCACAATAAGTGAAGGAAAAAGGAAGAAGAATCTGAAGGAGAGAAGAAAGGGAAGCAAAAAAAGAAAAAGAAGGAAAATGTGATGCTGAAAGCAAAAAAAGAGATGGCAATGTAATTGAATTGAAAAAAAAAGGATGAGAAGGAGAAAAATGAAATGAAAAAAATAAAAAAGTTGTGTGTGCAAGTTAAAGCAAGCAATTCTTTTGATGATGTAAGATCCTTTGTCTCATTCACCCTTAAACACTTGTTTGAGCCTTTTATACCTTTTGTTTTTTAACCCTTAAACCATGGCCATGTTACAAGCTTTAAAAGTCCATTCTGATCAATGAGGAATTACTCTTATTTTCATAAAATATTAATCGTGAGACAAGGTATCCACACTTTCTTTTCCAAGCACTTTACTCTTATTTCCATGGCCCGTTAGACTGAAAACTCGAAAGGGCGGTCTAAGCAAAAATTAGGGCGATATTTGGCTTGAATGAGGATAACTTCATCCTCAGAACCATAAACTGGGGCAATTTTTTTGGGGGCAATGTCGTTCTTAAAAGGTGTATCCTTGGTTGTGTTTATTCTAGAACGCCTTACATTGGGGCAATTTTGTTCTTGAAAGGTTTACCCATGTTTCAGTTTTTGTTTTGGAATACCTTACACTGGGGCAAATATCGATCGTGATATCCACTTGTTGAGAAAAGGTCAATCTCATTAAGATCAGAACAATCCAGATTAAAAAAAAAAAACCTTTGAAATCCCTACCATCCTTTGTGTCCCTTTCCTTGTTTTCCGTATCTTGTGAAGTCAAACGCACAAGTCAAAGTTATCGAGTCAATCAAATCCTTTTTCATCACACTTCTGAATCAATGCATATCTGTTATATTATGTTTCAAGAAAGATGAACCTAGACATAATAGTATAATTTAACCATCTAATGGTAATCTTTTGATGAACAGTCCGAACCAAAAGAACTTTGAAGTTTCGGTAACTGAAGGAAATGACATCCTTATGGACAATAAAGATTGAGAGGCAGAAAGGGATATTCTGGAAGTAGCAAGCCTAAGGAGGCGTTATCAAGTGAAAAGGGATATAGGCAAGACCAATTTTGTAAAAGGTTCCATTTGAATATGAGTTTGATCAGTGAAAGCTTTTCTGAGAAGCATTTGGTTCCACATTTTCTAAAAAAGGCAGTTTTCAATAAATTTCTCGGGTCATGGCCCAATCATAAAAAAAACATTTGACTCGATGGTCCATTTATTTATTTATTTATTTATTTATTTTTAAGGCTCAGGGCTACATGTTTTGACTCAAGGCCCACTGCATGGAATTCTCGGGTCATGGCCCAATCATAAAAAAATTTCTGACTCAATGGTCTATATTTTTAAGGCTCACGGCTCACAAATTTTTGACTCAAGGTCCACTGCATAAAATTCTTGGGTCATGGCCCAATCATAAAACTTTTCGAACTCGATGGTCTACCTTTTAAGGCTCATGGCTCACCTGTTTTGACTCAAGGTCCACTGCATGAAGTTCTCGGGTCATGGCCCAATCATAAAATTTTTTCTGACTCAATGGACTATTTTTAAGGCTCATGGCTCACTTGTCCATTGCATTCTCGGGTAATGGCCCAACCATAAAAAATTTTCTGACTCAATGGTCTATTTTTAAGGCTCATGGCTCACTTGTCCACTGCATGAAATTCCCGGGTCATGGCCCAATCATAAATTTTTTTCTAACTCAATGGTCTATTTTTAAGGCTCATGGCTTACTTGTTTTGGCTCCAGGCTCACATATTTTGACTCAAGGTGCACTGCAATTTATCTTTCGAGCTCCGAGGCTCACCGCAAATTTATTTTTGGGATCTGAGGCCCACTGCAATTTATTTTTCGACCTCTGAGGCTCACTGCATTTTATTTTTGGGATCTGAGGCCCACTGCAATTTATTTTTCGAGCTCTGAGGCTCACTGCATTTTATTTTTGGGATCTGAGGCCCACAACAATTTATTTTTCGAGCTCTGAGGCTCACTGCATTTTATTTTTGGGATCTGAGGCCCACAGCAATTTATTTTTCGAGCTCTGAGGCTCACTGCAAATTTATTTTTGGGATCTGAGGCCCACTGCAATTTTACTTTTCGAGCTCTAAGGCTCACCGCAAATTTATTTTTGGGATCTGAGGCCCACTGCAATTTTATTTTTTTCGAGCTCCGAGGCTCACTGCAAATTTATTTTTGGGATCTGAGGCCCGCTGCAAATTAATTTTTTCGAGCTCTGAGGCTCACTGCTAATTTTATACTTGGGATTTGAGCCCACTGTCACTTTTATTTTCCAAGCTCTAAAGCTTAATTTTCTCCGGCCTATTTCCCATCCCGACCAAAATGTGAATTCATTTTCTTTACTAGTTCCTTACTATTACCACATGAAAGGATCGTTCTTTCTTCATGTATTCTAGTAATGAACAAGTAAAGAGGGGCAACTGTGAACACCCCATTTTGACCGGGTTCACCAAAAATTTTAAAAAAAATAAAAAAATAAAATAAAATAAAAAATATAAAATAAAAATTTTTTTTCCAAAGGAAATAAAATAATAATAACAAAATGATTAAAACCATATCATCCTCCTCCCCATCAACCACTTTATTTTGAATTTGAATTTAATTTTCAAATCAAAGATAGAAATGTTAATCTGAGCATATTTTTAGGATCAGATAACAATCCTAATCTTGGCGGGATTTTAGGATCAGGATGAGAGGAATGGGTATTATAAAAATCATAACACAGATCAGAAAAAGGGATCTGGTTTTCTGGACCTTCCTCTCTCTCCCCAACTTTTACTCGCTGTGCTGCTTTCCTCTTCCAACCCACAGTTCCCTCTCTCCGTCCCTGCTCTTTCTCTCTCTCTCCCTCATCTCTCTGTTCACACCGCGACACCGCCGTTTAGCTTGGAGCAGCACCCCAAGTCGTGCTCCTCCGTGTTACTTCGTCCCACGTCGCCCAGATCCTTCGCGTCGATCAGCCGCATCACGGTTCCGGTTCTTCCCCTACGCTGCCACGCGAACTGCTGCCCGGTCCCGCCGCTTGCGCCGCCGTGACTGTGGACAGAAGCTTCGCTCCACCGTTCTAATCCAGTAGCGTGAACGTGGCAGTCTTGGTTCCTCCGCCTCCGCCGATCATACACATCTGCCACCTAGGTCCGCCGCTCGCTAGCCAAGTCCGCCCCGCCGTTGTTCCACTACGCCTCCGTCATCTCCGACTATTCTTCTCGTTGCAGGTTCGAGGGAGAAGAAGATCTTTTTTTTCATTTTTTATCTTTTTTACTTTTCCTCTTTCTGTTGTTTAGGCAAATAATAAAAATAAAATGTCCTTTTTTAAAAAAGATTAAAAATAATAAATATTTTCATTTTCATATATATATAAAAAAATATCTCTTTAAAAAAAATAAAATTAATCATTTTTTTATAAAAATTTTAAAAACAATCTAACCAACCAATCAAACATTTTTTTTTACAAGAACTACGTGGCTTTGAGTTTCCCATCGAAGCAGGGAATACGTAGGAGCGGGATCAATCATCTCGTCAAGCCAAAATTAATTTTTCCATTATTTTTGTGCTCTTTTTAATTTATTTAATGTGGATAGATAATTTATTTAATGTTTTTGGATTGCTCTATGACAAGTGTCATGCTCAATCCCTTAGCTTTGAGGTTGCCCTATGGAGTTACGTGCCATGTTCAACCTCATTTAGGATTTATCAATAATATTTTAAAAGAAATTTAAATAAAAAAAAACCAATAAAGAAACATAAAAAAAAATATATTAATAAATAAACAAATCTATCCTTGTAAATATTTTTGGGGTAAACAAATAAATAATTTAATTTTGCACGATTAATTCAAGGTGCCATTCGTAGGATGGACGATGTAGGGTGCTTAACACCTTCCCTACTCGTAACCGACTCCCGAACTCAACTTGGTTTCACAGACCATTTTTTAAAGGTTTTCCAATTTTTCCTAAATTAACTAAAATTGGTGGCGACTCTACATTTTTCTTAAAACCTTTTTTTATCGCAGTCCCTGCCGCAATTTTTTGGTTGCGACAGTTGCCATGCCACATGATGCCATAAGTCATTAATAAAGGCAATATGATGGACTAATCAGTCCAAAAACTTTTTTTTTTCTTGACTTGGTAGTTTAAGGAATCTTTGAAGTAATTTATTTAAAGATTAATATAACTGACTCTTACTCTTTTTTAAGAACTAAAGTGAATGTTTAGGTTTTTGTTTTTGGTAGATAGATGACAAATGTTGTTGTTTAGGCCTGTTGCAAAACTGAGATGAATTGTTGCAGAACAGAGAACAGAGAACATAAATAATTGCAAAGTGCAGCAGTTGTGATGCGTGCACAGCAAGAAAAGAGAAAACACAGTATCAGTGATAGAAGCAAAACAAACAGAAGATTATCGTGGTTCAGGGCAATTAAGGTCCCCTACATCCACACTGTAGCCAATCTTTATTCCTTCTCAATGATCACACTACACAGCGAAAAACTGCAGCAAGGCTTCTAGGGAGATTTTCACAAAACAGTCTCACCTCACTTGCACACACACTCAGAGTTTGATCACAATTGAACCTAAAGAATCATGCTACAAAATTACACCAGCTGAGACTTATATACACCTATGCACACTCAACTACCTGAGTATGGTTGTGGAGATTAACAACCTCTAACTAACAATTGAAACTAACCAACTTTAGTTACAAATATAGGTATCACACAGCTATAGTTTTACAACAGATTTCTGTTACAAGGCAAGAGTCTTAGCTAACTAACTATTGTTGATCCATCTTCATAACAATCTCCACCTTGGATCTTCAATGTTAGGACCAGCAAGCTCTTCTTCATACAGTCTCTAATAGAGACTTCAAGTGTCACAAGTTCCAATGTTCACTAAGTTTAAACAATGAGTAAACTTTGAACATGGAACTACTTTTGACATAATGTCTGCAGGATTGTTTTCTCCAGCCACTTTCCTTACTTCAACTTCACCTTGTGCTATGATGTCTCGGATGTAATGCATCCTAATGTCAATATGCTTTGTCCTCTCATGAAAAACTTGGTTTTTAGAGAAACAAATTGCACTTTGACTGTCACACCATACTTCAACAGGACCAGTCTTTCCTTCGAGCTCATGAGCAAGACCTTTAAGCCATATGGCTTCCTTTATAGCTTCAGTGAGAGCTATATATTCAGCCTCATTTGTAGATAGAGCCACAACTGGTTGCAGATTAGCCTCCCAACTTATGACACTTCCATACAAAGTGAATAGGTATCCAGTTAAGGACCTTCTTTTGTCAAGGTCACCTGCATAATCAGCATCAACATAGCCTGTCAGACCATTTGTTCTTTCTGTCTTTCTTCCATAGATCAGGCCAACAGACTTCGAACCATTTAGATATCTAAAGATCCACTTTACTGCTGTCCAGTGCTGTCTTCCAGGATTTGCCATGAATCTACTTACAATGCTAGCTGAGTATGCTAAGTCTGGTCTTGTACAGACCATAGCATACATAAGAGAACCTGTAGCATTCGAGTAGGGGATTCTGCTCATATCTTTGATCTCATCTTCTATTTTTGGAGATTGAGTGATTGACAGTTTGAAGTGTCCAGCAATAGGTGTTGATACAGGTTTTGAATCAAGCATATTGAACCTTCTTAGAAGTTTCTGCACATAGCTTGACTGAGATAGATATAACAGACCTTCACTTCTTTTTCTGATAATATCCATTCCCAGTATTCTCCTTGCAGCCCCCAAATCCTTCATTTCGAACTCAGATTGCAGCAGATTCTTCAACTCTTTGATGGCTTTCATATCTGCACTTGCAATCAACATGTCATCTACATAGAGCAACAAGTAGATGAAACAATCAGGCTTCAACTTTCTAAAGTAGACACAATCTTCATAGGAGCTTCTGCTGAAACCATTTGACATTACAAAAGTATCAAATCTTTTGTACCACTGCCTTGGGGACTGTTTCAGTCCATACAAAGATTTCTTCAGCAAACATACCATCTCCTCTTTCCCTTTTACCTCATATCCTTCAGGTTGATTCATATAGATTGTTTCTTCTAGATTTCCATGTAAAAAGGCTGTTTTTACATCCATTTGCTCCAATTCGAGGTTGTGAACTGCAACTAGTGCCAAGATGATTCGAATGCTTGTATGCTTCACAACTGGAGAAAAAAATCTCATTATAGTCAATTCCTTCTCTTTGTGTGAAACCCCTAGCCACAAGCCTTGCTTTGTACCTGTAGCTATCCATTCCTGCTTCTTCTGGTTTCCTTTTGAAAATCCATTTGCACCCTACAACTTTCTGTTTTTCTGGCTTTTCAACAAGTTTCCAAGTATCATTCTTCATTAAAGAGTCAAACTCATCTTGCATTGCTGATCTCCACCGATCACCGCGCTCTGAAACTGCATCTTTGTAAGAAATTGGTTCTGAGCCTTGATCATCAATTTCTATACTCAAAGCATAGGCTATGAGATCAGCATAACCAAATCTTTCAGGAGCTTTAATCTGCCTCCTTTGTCTGTCTCTGACCAGATTGTATGAGGTATAAGGCGAGTTCGAGGAATTGATGAAGTCATAGGTTCCTGATGAGAAGCTTCACTTCGTCCTCTCGCTGGACTGCTTGTTTCTGCAAGTTTCTCCACCTCCAACCTGATTCCCCGATCATGTTTGCCTGCTTCTCGCTCGCCTTGAGCACCATTCTCAATTGAATTAGACTTCGTTGATCATCTCGCTATCATGTCTTCTTCTCTAAACAAGACATCCCTGCTGATAATTGATTTGGGACCTGCAGGATCTAGCAACCACACTTTATATCCCTTCACTCCTTCCGGATAGCCTAAGAAGATTCCCTTCTTAGCTCTAGGTTCAAGTTTGCCTTGATTAGAATGAACATATGCAGTGCATCCAAAGATCCTTAAGTTCTCATAGCTTGGAGCTTTTCCTGTCCATTTTTCCTCTGGTGTTTTGAACTCAATTGCACTTGAAGGGCACCTGTTTATTAGGTAGCATGCTGTATTCACAGCCTCTCCCCAAAAACCCTTTGCCAATTTTGCATTGGACAACATACATCTCACCCTCTCCAAAATGGTCCTATTCATCCTTTCAGCAAGGCCATTTTGCTGAGGGGTTAATCTAACAGTCTTGTGTCTTCTTATTCCATTGTCTTTGCAAAATTCATTGAATTCCTCACTTAAGTATTCAAGGCCATTATCAGTTCTGAGCAGCTTCACATGCCTACCAGTTTGATTCTCAACAAGCAATTTCCATTGTTTGAAACACTTGAAAGCCTGATTCTTATGTTTCAACAGATAGGTCCACACTTTCCTAGACCAATCATCAATGAAAGTTATGAAATATTTTGCTCCTCCTAATGAAGGTACCCTAGCTGGCCCCCAAATATCAGAATGTACATAATCTAGGATACCCTGAGTTGTATGAGTTGCATTATTGAAACTAACTCTCTTTTGTTTTCCATATACACAATGTTCACAAAAGCTTAGCTTCTGATAATTCCCATTTCCAATCAATCCTTGTTTATGTAGTTCTTCTAGCCCTTTCTCACTAACATGACCTAATCTATAATGCCAAAGCTTGGTAGCATTCAGATCAGAAATAGAGACTAGGCCAGCTGAGTTCAAGATGGTATTACCTTGCAATTTGTAAAGGCCATTCTGCCTTGTACCCTTCATTACTAGTAATGAGCCTTTGAATACCTTTAAAGTTCCAGCTTCTCCTTTGAATGAGCATCCAGATTGATCTAGCATTCCCAAAGAGAGTAGGTTCCTTTTGAGCTCAGGAACATGCCTCACATCAGGGAGCAGCTGTACAGATCCATCTTGCAGCTTCAACTTAACAGTTCCAATGCCAATGACATTACATGCCATATTGTTTCCCATGAGAACCTTCCCTCCATCTATCTCCTTATAGGAGCTGAACCATTCCAGATTGGGTGTCATATGGAATGAGCAACCCGAATCTAGAATCCATTGCTCACTGTGCTTTTCAGTTGAAATGGAGAGAACTTCAGCACTTTCATATCCATCAGCCAGCACTGCTATGTCAGATTCATCATTGTATTTGCCATTGTTCTTCTTCTTCCTTTCAGGGCATTCTTTTCTGAAATGGCCCTCTTTCTTGCAATAGTAGCAGGCCTTCTTGTTCCTTGATTTGGACCTCCTCTTGTTCTTGCTCTTTGAATCCCTCCTTTCGGATCTTCCTCTAGCCATCAATGCCTCAGGGTCTCCACCTTCACCTTTATTCTCTGTTATCTTTTTCTTTAATTCTCGAGAATTCAAGGTAGCTTTAACCTCCTCCAAGGTGAGTGAATCTTTCCCAAACAGCATGGTATCCACCAGATTTTCAAAGGATGGTGGAAGGGAACATAGTAGCATTACTGCTTGATCCTCCTCTTCTATCCTCACATCTACACTTTTCAGATCAAGAACTGCCTTTGTGAACAAAGAAACATGTTCTTTGATAGAAGAACCTTCTTCCATCTTCAGCTGATGCAGTCTTTTCTTCAGATACAACTTGTTGGTTAGGGATTTGGTCATATACAGGCTCTCAAGTTTCAGCCAAATCCCTGCTGCAGATTTCTCTTCAGCTACCTCTCGAAGGACCTCATCACCAAGAGAAAGGATGATTGTGCTATGAGCTTTACTGAGCAAATCTTTCTTTTCTTTGTCTGATAGTGTAGGTGGAAGCTTAGAGGCTCCTTGTAGTGCATCGTCAAGCCCTTGATGAACAAGAAGAGCTTGCATCTTGATCCTCCACAAGCTGAAATCATTTTCCCCTGTGAACTTCTCCACATCAAATCTTGTTCCCATCGTAGAATCCCTCCAAGAACCTGGCTCTTGATGCCAATTGTTGCAAAACTGAGATGAATTGTTGCAGAACAGAGAACAGAGAACAGAAATAATTGCAAAGTGCAGCAGTTGTGATGCGTGCACAGCAAGAAAAGAGAAAACACAGTATCAGTGATAGAAGCAAAACAAACAGAAGATTATCGTGGTTCAGGGCAATTAAGGTCCCCTACATCCACACTGTAGCCAATCTTTATTCCTTCTCAATGATCACACTGCACAGCGAAAAACTGCAGCAAGGCTTCTAGGGAGATTTTCACAAAACAGTCTCACCTCACTTGCACACACACTCAGAGTTTGATCACAATTGAACCTAAAGAATCATGCTACAAAATTACACCAGCTGAGACTTATATACACCTATGCACACTCAACTACCTGAGTATGGTTGTGGAGATTAACAACCTCTAACTAACAATTGAAACTAACCAACTTTAGTTACAAATATAGGTATCACACAGCTATAGTTTTACAACAGATTTCTGTTACAAGGCAAGAGTCTTAGCTAACTAACTATTGTTGATCCATCTTCATAACAAGGCCTTTAATAATGATTCCATAATAAAATCAATCATTAAATATGTTTTTTCCGGAGCCATCGCAATCATCATTGGCCCATTTAGTCCACAACCAGGATCCACCCAAGGCTTGTGACTTGGTTTAAAAATAGGGCCCTGTTACCAATATTCCTACTATTTGGCATTCACCCTCACGTGCTTCCCAACATTTGAAAAAAAGTGTTTCCGACAATTAGATGTCGAAAACATAGTTTCTGAATATGACTTTTAAATGTCGGAAGACGTGTGGAGGTGGATGCCAAATTGTAGGGATACAGATAGCAAGTCCCTTAAAAATATATATTTATACGAAGGATTTAGGGTTTTTGATTTTAGCATCTCATAAATTACCATTCTCACCTCCTTTATCCTCCTAACTTTTTTTATTCTCTAAATATCGTTCTTCACCCTAACCTTTTATTCACCTTGTTGGGTATCTCTCACACAAATAAAGGATCGTAAGAACACAATAAAAATACACTACAAAAAAATAATAGAGAACACAAGAATTTAACGTGGTTCGGCACTTCTTGCCTACGTCCACGGAAACACTCCAATAAAGTGTATTCACTATCTCAAATATGTGATTACAATATTTGTAACCCACCCCACTTTTTGTGTCTCACTCTACAAGCTCAAGTACCACACTCAAGTTACAAGAAATGATAACACTCACTCACACAAGAGACTTTCTCTACAAGTGATCACTCACACACTTGCTCTCTCTTGCTTTGGTTGGGATGCTTCTACTCTTCCTCACATGACCCATTTATATAGTGAAGGGACATGGCTTCCATTCATGAATGTGACTAGTGGACATTAATTGTCTCACCTTCCCAACTAATATCTCTTTATGATTGTGGAGTCTCCAAGAGTCAAGATACATCCCCCACCACATGAAATGTATCTCTTAAATTCCCACTTACTTGCATTTATTTGGAAATTTGAATTGCTATTCCAACACACCTTACCCATGGAACCCACCCCATTCTTTTTTTTTTTCTTTATTCTATTATTCTCCCCCCATTCTCCTCCCACCTCTCACTACACCACACTCCACACTTCAAAATCCAGATTCCAGAGCATCTTTTCCATCCTTGTAGTTTGGTGAACGCAATTGACACAACACAGAGGTAAACTTCAGATATTTTAAGTTTTGGTTTCGACTTACGGAGTCTAATTTTTCGTAAGCGGTAAATTTTTGTCAATGTCAAGAAATTTATCACTTACGAAAATTAGATTCCGTATAAATTCACCTTTAGCCTAAGGAAACTATAGTTTTCATAAGTGTTCAATTTCACTTACGGAAATTATAGTTTTTGTAGGTATTAATTTTTTATTTAAAGGTCATAATTTTTTTATTAAAAATTAATAAGTAATAATATTAATAATTACTAAATATATCAATAATGCTATTACTAATTTTTTAATATTCGTGATAAAATTTTTGATTTATTTTGTTAATTTTCTGGTAATTAATGTAGATGGACGATTATGTTAGTTTCGATGAAGTAGACATGTCAACTTTATGGCAACGGGTGGAGAAATAAGGTTGGATGTTGATGGTTTCCTGAATCAGTACGTGGATTGCTCTGAAACATTTACCACTACATAGGTAAATGATTGGTATTTGATTTTTGTTTAGTTTTTAATATGTAAATATTCAATGTCTAATTTATTTTTATTTTCAGGTATTTCCTGCTTAGGACGATCTATTGAAATGGGTTCGAAGTGTTGTGTCATGACCCGGATTTCATAGCCATGACCGGTCGAAAGGGAAATCCTCTTATTTCCCCTTTGTAGCCTCACAAGTATATATAAATCCGTAAACAAATTATATTCATTAATTACAACTTAATGAATATAATACACCAGAGTAACTAAACAACACAAATTACAAAGTCCTATTAATAACTAGATACACTTAAATTATGGGTATCAACCCATTAAAAGTTTTCCACATGGCAACCAAGGCTTCTGGCGGCTTCGCAAATACCTCCATCTGAAATGTTAAACGTGGGGTGAGTCCATTGACTCAGTGAGGGAATTTCCCCAAACACATGCAATCATACAAAGTCCAGGATGAAATAAAGTCACATACACTCAGGCAAGTACTAGATCAAACAAACAGATAATAGTATTTAATTTACACATCACGTGTCTTTACATATGCAAAAGATATCATACACTAACAAAATAGAATATGTACTTCTTGTCCATCTAGAGAGTACTTGTGGAATGACTTACACTACACATGTCCCGCTCGTAAGGGATAAAGACATTTCTCATGTGTACATATTACATATCTCATGATATCATCAAATCTTTGGGTATCTAGAAGGTGGGTTCTCTGAGGATCTCATGCCCCGATGGTTTTAATTTCGTATCCCGAAGATATCGCTCCCTCCGGTTAAAAACAACATCCCTCCTCAACGCCCGGGTGACTAACGGGTCCCTCATTCCCGACGGTATCATTTATATACCGAGACCTTCCACTCCCCGATCGGCCTACCCAAAGATTTATATCATTTTCTTGACAATCCATTCCACCAAGTACTTTCCATAAATTTCAACCACATATATTAACCATCATCACATGAGCACATTTAGCATTCTCATAATCCATATACTTTACATTTAATAACCATCAAAATCAACAATTTAATCCAATATGTACACCGCTTATCGATAGTACATAATACCTCTCAATATTTATATAATCTCTCAATATAATTCTTGTGCACACAGTCAAACACAAAGTAAACCTTTCATTTTATTATAAGCATTATATATTCTTACTTATTCTATTTTCTTTAACTACACACAGTACTTTAATAGATGTAAGTTCTTGATAATAGTATATATACGTATAACAGAGCATAATATATCACGGTTTGGATCATTACCATTCATTTGCAATTGTAAATATAAATATATTTATAAAGAGCACCACCGCATGAACAGTATTATATATAATAAAGAAACTTTGCATCTAATTACAAAGAGAACATGCGTAAATGGCTACTGGCAATTTTAAAAAATAGCGTGGCTTTGTATAATGAAACAGAGCATCGCGTCGACGTGCTCTAGAAGGAACACGAACTACCGAGGCAAAAATAAATAAATAAAAAAAATAAATGATTCAACCTTACAATATATGCACTTATACATAAATTTAAGAAATCACAGCTTCATACCAAAAGAATGAACACAATCAATATTCACATCACTCACAGAAATCATTCATAATAAAATAAACACATCCCTCACCCAAGATTCTAAATTACGGTTGCGGTCACTGCGAAGCGACCATTGCGGTCACTGCGTCGCGGACTGCAGCCGCTGCGGCGTGAAATAATTTTATGTTCGCACTCGAACTAGACAGCCTTCGTCTTCTTGTAGAGATCATACCCCTTGTACGACTCTGATAGGTTTGTGAACGCGCTGTCGCCACGCGCCAAAAAGAACGAGCGTTTACAAAATAATGTAGTATAGAGCGACAACTCGGATCGTCTCTCAAGGACTCTTTAGTTGTTGTTATTATTAACAGAAAAAGTTAGAAAAAGTCAGAATTGGGGGTTTTGGATTGAAAACTAAATTAAGAAGCAAAACAGAAAACAAAGCAAGAAAACAGAGCAGTTACCAAATAAGCTAAGCGATTAACCTACTGTTCTCGGTTTCCCAACTATCATCGGTTCATGCAACCCTAAGCAGATTCTAATCCCCTCCCGGTTGTAGCAACAATTCACAAGCGGAACCACTACTACAGATATATGTCCCTATTCCCGAATTAAGCAAACGGGGTTAAGCACTTCGTGAACTAAGCGAACACGAAACGTACACACGCGAATTAAGCAAACGTGATTATATATAGGAACATGATATCACCGAGATAAACCAACATAACACAATATACTCCTGAATTAAGCAAACAGAAATATAAAGCATGGCATTGAAAAGAGAAAAGGAAATGAAAACAGGAAATACAAGAACCTCAAGTATGGATAGAAACCAATTACAGTAGATTAATCTAGGAGACTAGTTCTCCATTACAAAAGAAAACAATAAACTAAGAAAAACAAAAGACTAACAAGCTCAGAAACTAGCCAAAACTGGCTAATTCTGACCAGCCCTAAAAACTAGCTAACTTATCATTCTGCCATAGAGCAGTTTATATACACATTCTGGAATCCAGGTCCTCGCGAGGCGAAGCACTGCTCGCGAGGCGAATTATGCGAAAGGTCTGCAACTCTTTGTCTTCTCGCGAGGCGAGCATATCTTCGCGAGGCGAACTCTTCAAATTCTCAACTGTAACGCCCGTGACCTTCAACGTGCCCAAACCGTGATGGCTTCTGACTTTCAAGTATTCACGAGGCGAAGGAATTCTCGCGAGGCGAACGCTTCAACTTCAAAACTACCACGGCCGTGATCTTCAACACGGGTAAACCGTGATCGTCTCTGACTTTTCAGGCTTGCATGACTCGCGGGGCGAGAGATCCTTCGCGGGGCGAGTGGCTCCAGATTTATTTTATTTTATTAACCTGAAAAACAGAAAATAAAAGTAAATACTTTATTCACTCTAAATCAACTAAATTAACTTAAAAACAATTTACAGACTCAAAATATTACTTAGGAACAATCAAGCCTAATTTGGGTAAAAATGATATAAAATAAGCACAAAGCCAGGGTCTTGACTAGTTATAAAACCAGTCAAACAGAGGCTCATCAAAATACCCCAAACTTAAACTTTGCTTGTCCCCAAGCAAACTACAACTCAAAAACTTAAAAAGACTCAAGACATGGAAAGCTCAAAAGATTCAATCAACTTTCGCACAGATTCAAGCAATTTATCAAAATATTTTTCAATGTTCCCCCCTTTCAATCAAAACAATCCCCACTTCATTTATTCTAAACAGTTGAGAAATTAATCATTCAGACAATCAGAAATCTAAGCAGGGGGTCAAAGTTACACACAAAAGAGAGATCACCAAAATCAAACAACTGCCTTCCTCACAAGGGAAATTTGTGTTCACTCAATCGCTCAGTTTGTGTCTAGGCTTTCACTCAATTTCACTTTTAAGAGCACTTCCCATAAATTTGATTTTCATCTCAAAATGATTCCCAAAGAAAACATGCAAGCAACATCAAAAGGACTTTTATGGGTTGTAATGGGGCCTGGCTAAGGGTAGGATATACAAAGGAACTAGGCTGAAGACCCTAGGAACTAAGAGAGCATGAACTTTATTTACACTTTGAAATTCACTCAAGTTCCTTTCTTAATTTTTCATTTTATGCCTTGGGTGGCTACAGCCTCTTCTTCTAAAACTTTTATTATTTTTTTTTCATTTTTACATTTTTCTCTTTTTTTCTTTTTTTTTTCTTTTTTTGTTCTTTTCTTTTTTTTTCTATTTTTTCTTTCTTTTTTTTTTTACATTTTTACACTTTCCCTTCTTTCTTTTTTTTTCCAATCCCAACCAACACATTGCACCGGGTAGCCACCCCAAACTTAGTTTCTTGCACCCATTCTAAGATTACATGCTCTCCTAATCCTAAGATCGGGTTAACATGGTTTTCCAGATTTTTGGGCTTATAACATTAGGTTATCAAGAATTAATCAGGCTAATAGGCTCAATGGGGTTAACTAGGGAACATGCATCAGGAAATGGTTATTTTTAGGCTAAGTAGCTATTTACAAAGAAAATGCCTAAATCATTTGAAGCAAACACATAATCATGCAAACCAAAAAGAGATTCAATCAAATTCGGGAAAGTGCAACTTAAAAGAGATTTTCACACAGTCAAACACATGTTGGATGCTCAAAACCTCACCTGGACATTTTTTTGCAAATTATTTGAAAGAGATTCTATCCCTAGTGTGTGCTTCCTATCACCCCAAACCTATCATAAATCATGCCATCATAATAAAATCTCAAAGTTCAGTTTTCAATCTCATGGGGATCAAATTTTCAAAAATTTTCCAAATCCTAGGGGTAAACAGTCAATACTATCATGCAATCAATCTATGCAAAATCAATAAAATCCATCAAACTTGCCCATACAAGACACAAACACAACTCCTGAGCTTCTCAAATTATTCAGGAGCTTTATTCAAAGACAACAGAAATAAAGTAAAGCAAAGAAAATTAAAAAGAAGAAAGGTAAAGAAAACTCATTGAAGGGCGATTCCACCAGGATCCCATTGCTTGTAGCATAAGGCCCACATGGTAGCCAAAGAACTGAAATTCATTCCATGCCTCCCTAACTTGCAGCTTGGATGTGGGGGTGAGCACTTGACAATTATGATGACTTCGCCGAGTGCGACGGACTTCTCACTCCCCTTTGGGTCACAGCTGACCGCTTTCTCAACAAAATCCTCCCAATAGAAGTGGGTCTCAACCTCTTGGACTGGCCATGGTGAAAAATCCAAGGGTGCAAAATCCAAAGCTTTTGGTTCCACAGAGGGAGGTGGCAAACAGTTAGCTGGGGTTACTGGTGCTGCTTCATTTTCTGCACTTTCTTCATTCACTGCACGAACAAATTCATCACCTGCTATACATGCAGAAATTTCAGCACACACCACACAAAGGTTAGAGTTAGTACATATATTACAAGAAAATGAATCAGAAAAATCTACAATGTCTGGAAATTCAGCAATTAATTCATCATCCACCCCACTACTCTCAACACATGCATCTAAGACCAAAGAGTCTTCTTTATCCTCAAGCACGGTGGAGCAAATGTCCTCCTGATCCTCCTTTTCTATATTTCCTGAAAAAAATAAACCTGCAAAACGATCTGCATTTTCCATTTTTCCTGAAAAGTATAAACCTGTAAAACATTCTACACACAATGCAGTTCCATCACAATAACAAGCATCAGGATCAGGGGATTCAACACATAATTCAGTAACAGAAGTATCAGTATCAGACTCATCCTCAGAGGTATTTTCAAGAATAAATTGTGCCTCTGTAGGTTCTTCAATGGGCTGTGGGGCTAGCATTGCAGCTGAGTTGGCGGTAACTTGATCAATTAGAGCCCACAACTTTTGAGATTCAGCTTGGTCCCTCTGTTGGGCTTCAAGATTACTTGCCTCCATTGCCTCCATCCTCTGTTGAAATTCAAGATTGTATGCCATCCGTTGATTGTTCTCTTCCATTTGTTGTATCATAGAAGCAATCTCATCCAGGCTGCCTTGATCTCTAACCTGTTGGCTAGGATAAGCATTCATTCCAGTCATATCAAAACCATTGCTATACTCATAATTTCCAGCAAAATTAGGATAATTTGTGCATGGTGGTGGTTTACTAAAATCAGGATAATACATGCAAGGTGGTGGTTCATGATAAACATTAGGCAAATACCCATACATGTAATTATCCATGGGGGAAAATAAAATTTACAGACCAGACAAAGCAGACAAAACTAATTAGCAAAGCAAAAAGTTTAAATTATTTTTTTTTTCAAAAATTATTTTTTGCTAATAACAACAAACCAGAGTCCCCGGCAACGGCGCCAATTTTTGAACGCACCTGCCGCCACGCGCCAAAAAGAACGAGCGTTTACAAAATAATGTAGTATAGAGCGACAACTCGGATCGTCTCTCAAGGACTCTTTAGTTGTTGTTATTATTAACAGAAAAAGTTAGAAAAAGTCAGAATTGGGGGTTTTGGATTGAAAACTAAATTAAGAAGCAAAACAGAAAACAAAGCAAGAAAACAGAGAGCGATTACCAAATAAGCTAAGCGATTAACCTCATCGTTCTCGGTTTCCCAACTATCATCGATTCATGCAACCCTAAGCGATTCTAATCCCCTCCCGGTTGTAGCAACAATTCACAAGCGGAACCACTACTACAGATATATGTCCCTATTCCCGAATTAAGCAAACGGAGTTAAGCACTTCGTGAACTAAGCGAACACGAAACGTACACACGCGAATTAAGCAAACGCGATTATATATAGGAACATGATATCACCGAGATAAACCAACACAACACAATATACTCCTGAATTAAGCAAACAGAAATATAAAGCATGGCATTGAAAAGAGAAAAGGAAATGAAAACAGGAAATACAAGAACCTCAAGTATGGATAGAAACCAATTACAGTAGATTAATCTAGGAGACTAGTTCTCCATTACAAAAGAAAACAATAAACTAAGAAAAACAAAAGACTAACAAGCTCAGAAACTAGCCAAAACTGGCTAATTCTGACCAGCCCTAAAAACTAGCTAACTTATCATTCTGCCATAGAGCAGTATATATACACATTCTGGAATCCAGGTCCTCGCGAGGCGAAGCACTGCTCGCGAGGCGAATTATGCGAAAGGTCTGCAACTCTTTGTCTTCTCGCGAGGCGAGCATATCTTCGCGAGGCGAACTCTTCAAATTCTCAACTGTAACGCCCGTGACCTTCAACGTGCCCAAACCGTGATGGCTTCTGACTTTCAAGTATTCGCGAGGCGAAGGAATTCTCGCGAGGCGAACGCTTCAACTTCAAAACTGCCATGGCCGTGATCTTCAACACGGGTAAACCGTGATCGTCTCTGACTTTTCAGGCTTGCATGACTCGCGGGGCGAGAGATCCTTCGCGGGGCGAGTGGCTCCAGATTTATTTTATTTTATTTTATTAACCTGAAAAACAGAAAATAAAAGTAAATACTTTATTCACTCTAAATCAACTAAATTAACTTAAAAACAATTTACAGACTCAAAATATTACTTAGGAACAATCAAGCCTAATTTGGGTAAAAATGATATAAAATAAGCACAAAGCCAGGGTCTTGACTAGTTATAAAACCAGTCAAACAGAGGCTCATCAGTTTGTAAGGGTGAGACGCCAATATATGGATTTATCACCATAACTAAATGCGCAACACAAGAGAAGGCACATACACATATACATGTTTATAACAACGTACTCATTCATATTATATCACATCGTATATCAATGGGTTTCACACCCCAAACATCAACGTTGGAAAACTATGCATGAACACTTCAATACATCATCTAAACATTCACACCTAATCTCATGAGATATCTCCAACCTCGTGATGAGTTGATCAGACTCGATAGTTACCGGCACACAGCCACAGGCACACAGCCAAAACCCATCACACACTGTCCAACATCGTGGCACAGGTGTTAACAACGTTGATGGGGTGTCATTGTCCACCTGACACAATGAAGAACATCGTAGTATGATCTACCTGACACCGCAAGGTAATCACTCGTAGAATCATGCACGTCTGCCAAATGCATGCAAGAAAACACTTTATTCTCAACACTTTTCTTCGTGTTATATCTTTATTTGTCGAAGCTCTCAAAAGCTTACGACCCAACATCGTTTTAAACATCGAAGCTCTTGTAAGCTTATCATCGTTTTAAACATCGAAGCTCTCAAAAGCTTACGACTTATCATCGTTTTAAACATCTTTACAACTTTTATTAACAACACGGGACCTCAAAGTCCGAGTGCTCAATCACGAAGCCCCTAGACCTTGCAATCAGTCTTAGGTTCGTGGTAATAGAAAACATCTCAAAATGTTTTAACTTCTTTAAGTAGATGCCTAGTCTATAACACAACGAACCTTAATACCCCGACGTCTCGGTTATTAAGTTCCATATCATCGTTTTACATCGTTTTTTGCCTGTGAAAAACAAATCCAAAATAGGATAACGTCATAAGAACACTAGTACCCCTACATCTCGGTTACTAAGTTCTATATCGTCATTTACATCATTTTTCGTCTGTAAAAACAAATCCAAAATAAGATATCCGCAACTTATCTAAGTTACCGGAAATACGTCATTGAGTAAACTCTTTTATAGAAAATCCTTTCTACTTGAAATTCGTTTGTAAAACATCAAATCATCAATAACTCTTTTACTGAAACTTCAGCTCTAAAAATTAAATCAATTCAGATTAAATCTCTTCTCAAAATAAGTACTGCTGATTTTAAACTTTCACCGTAAATAATTTCGAAACTTGCCATCGACACTTTTCCAAATTTGTCGTCAATTATCACTTTTAAAGCTTTCTAAGCCAAAACTTAGCTTTTTTCCACTTAAATAATTTTCTAAAATCAAAATTAACTTATTTTCAACAATTAATTTCATAAAATAACTTTTTATAATATTGCAGAATTTCTTACGTGAAAATTAGCGGTGCAAAAATATTTTCACGGTTTCGCTCTCATTGTGATTCATAATTCATTATTTTTTATTACTAAATCGTTAAAATAATAATATCTCTCAAAACTCATTATTTTTCCAAAACAATATTTTCCACCACTATTATATTCCAACATTTCTCATAAAACATTAAATATAATTTACACAGCTTATTAAAGCTTTTATCTGATTAATCGGTTGTGCACTGACCACTGTCAGGCTTCTCAAACAACATTCAACAACGTCATCAGAATATATCACCAGGCAGACCATGCATCATAGCAATATAATATACAATTGCAGATAATTAAATAAATTAAAAGCAGATCAATCACCGATACACAGATAAACAAAACAACTAAACAACATAAACAAATAACCACAACCACATATAAATCATATAAACCACACTAAAAGCAAATAGTTATTGAGAAAATCCCTCAAGTATGCTCCCCTTACCTCTTGAAGCTCCTCGGTGAAATTAAAAGAACTCTGTTGGTTGTCGGAAACCCTCGTACGCCGTAGAACAATTATCCTTCAACAACACATCCAAACAACCAATCAAAACAAGCAAAACAAACACCTAATCCTCTCTAATATGTCACGGCCTCCTTAGGGTTTTGTGGATCAAAATCTCCAAATTTGCTTAAGTCGTGGATTAATGATCCTAATATACTTAAGGAAATGGATTAGGGATAAACAACAAAGCTAAGAATCAAAACCATCCTAATCCTCTAAATGGTAGATTCGGCCAACACAAGGACATAGGGTTAGAGTTTTCATTTTTGACAAACCAAATTAGATTTAACATCAACATTTATTAACTAGATGATTACATAATCACTTTGATAAAACTTAACAAAATCATTCAAGTTCCTCACTAATGAATTTCGGCCAAGACATGAAAGCCATGGTTAGAAATTTCAACTTGATACAAGAACTTGGATTTAGCAAGTACATACCCTAGAAGCATGAGATCTATGATCATTTTCAAGTAGAAAAACAACAAGGTTCCTCCACCTCTCACTATAGGTTTCGGCCATGCTCAAAAACATGAGGAGGAAGATTTTGTTAGAAACAATCTCTTGGATTATGATAGTAGGGATGATTATAAGAACATAGGAAGTGGTTTCACATTTTTAGGATTTTTCTAGAATTTGTTATGAATTTTCAAAGTTCTAGATCTAGAAACTAAAAGTGAAGAACATAGATGAAATAGACTTTGAATCATGAAACTTATTGAAGAACATAGACATGATTAGGGAAGGAGAATATGATTCACCTCTTGAAGATCAAAGACAAGTGAAGATCCAAAGACTTGCTTCACAAAATGATAGTGTGAACTTAGAACTTTTGGGTGTTTTTTGTGTAAAGTGTGAAATGGCAAATAACGAAGTGAAAGTATGCCTTTAGAGATGTGGGTTGCGCCACTTTTCAGGGACTAAGTAGAAAGGAGGCGGCTTCTTCAAGGATTTAGGTGCAAATAACTCCTAGGGACCATTTTGCAAAATTCCAAAAGTATAGGGACTATTTTGCAAATTCCTAATAGTTTGTAATAATGACCATGTGAAACACTTAATGTGTTCACATTGTGACTCATCATGTGAGTTATCTTGAAGCTTCTTCATCAACTTGCTACTATGTTCTTAGGAAAAAGCTAGAATGCTTTGGAATAATGGAGAACGCTTTAGAACTTTTGGGAAGATTGAAGAATGTTGTGGAATGAGCAAGAATGAGCTTGGCTCATCCAAGTTAAGGGCAGCCACCACTCCCCCCTAGGCTTGCGCATGGGCCATGGAGTTTTGGGCTTGGATTCAATTGTTTTTGTACTGGACGAGGTTACTAACCCGGCCACCGAGCTCAAGTACCCGGCCCAGTCCGGAAGTTAAAGATAATAAATCAAAGATCACTAAATTAAAGGAATAAGATATTGATATTAAATCCTGATATCATCTAAAATAACCTTATCTGGTTAAAAGAGATGATATCCCTTAAATTAAGGAATCATATCTCAAAAGAGATATCAAGAGACAAATCATATCTCAAAAGAGATATTAAGAGATAAATCAAATCTCTAAAAGATATTAAGAGATAAATCAGATCTCTAAGATAGGGGAATCCTATTATAAAAGGAGGAGTACCCCTCATAAGAAACTCACTTTTCACTGAATCCCGGTAACTCTCCCTTAAGCGTGTTAGAGGAACTAGCGTCGACCAAGAGACTCTCAGACAGTCCCTGCTCCCTAGTACTCGTCCGATACAAAATTAAGGGATCGAGATCACCGTCCCGCCAAAGGATGAACTTAGAACTACGTCTGGCTTTGATTCCCACTGGGATACGTAGGACCGGAATATCAGATTCTGTCAAGCCAAAATCTAAAACAACCCCTTGGGTTTAACGTTCTATGACGAGATTTCAACAAGTCGGATCTCGGCAGGAACATTTGGCGCCCACCGTGGGGCCGAGGCAAACTTTCCCCGGCCACCTGTTTATCATCATCCTACTGAACCTATCAGAATGGTTGACAAATCCAACTTGTGGAAGGTCCGAATTAGAGCTCTGCCGTGACGAGTTAGCTGCATTGGTTCTCAAAATTCGTTGCCTTCGCTTCCACTCTCATCTGCGACTTCGCCGGAGTCGCCATTCCCCTCGTCGGAAAGCACTGCCAATTCCTCCCCACCGACAGCAACCTCTTCATCGCCGCCAGGGCCTTCGCGGCGGGGGTCATCCCAGCCACCGTGCTACCATGAACACCTGACAGACACACACAAAAACAAACACAAAAAAGAAAAAAATACAACAAAATCAGAAGGGGAGTCTATCGGGTGCAGACCCTGACCTCCCTCAAATAAAAACCCACCACCTGTCCTCCGCCACATCCGCCGGCACAGCACCCACCTTCATCGTCGGCGTCTGCCATAAGATCGGCGTCACCATCGACCTCTCCGACGAAAGCTCCTACGCCGTCCGGTGGGTCGTTCAGAACTAGCTCCGCCCCAGAGATGTCGTCGTCCTCCTCCACGTGGGGCTGAGGAGTATTTGTTCCTTATGAATCGCATCATGATCTCCCCTATGATGGTGGTTCTCTGATGGTTTTCCATGGATCTAAAGCTTGGTGTCTCAGATCTGCCATACGGAAGAGCGTGCCTCCCTTTCGTCTCTGAGAAATGCTCGAGGCGTCCCACATCGTAGATCGAGGCGAAAGCATTCCAGATGCAGCAATTTCATTTCTTCGGTGCCTGATACAGCACCAGATCTTTCGTTCTGCACCGGCGAATATTGTTGTAAATATAGTTGTGAAGGTTCTGAAGGAAGGAAAGCATGATGTAAAAAAAAAAAGAAAAAAAAAGAAGGTTTTCGAAGAAGGGTGGAGTAGTTACCACGTGATATTTGTGACGAGACCTTTGCCATGTCAGATTCGCAAAAGTTACCACGCCAGGATCAATCGATCTCCAATCACGCGTATTTCCTTTGATATACACGGCAATCGTGGAAAATATACTGCCGAAAACTGATCCTATACTTATGATTCGTGTTTAGGAATGGTGTACTCAGATAAACAGCTACTTGGAGATGAAAATGAAGGAATGCATCTCCGAAATGAAAAATACAATTCGGATCTGAGAATTCTCTATCAGCGAGACTCTAATTGAAGCTGCAAGTTCTCAGTCCTGTGTTAGCTTTCGACGCATGACTTTCTGTCACTATACAGTAATTCAACTGCCCAACAAGATCCGAGGCCACCTTCCCAAGTATGATAGGGAGGCGACCGCCACAGCGGGAAGCACGGCTACCACAGCTCGTCCTTAGAGCTCCGCCACCACAGCTCGGTCTAGGAGAGCTCGACCGTATGGGCTTGAGGGAATGCCTAAATCAGAGGCCGCGAAAGCTAAGGTGATATTGTTCCTTAAAATCTAATTTAAAACTAATATGATTTGATATGTTTTGCTCCACGCCTTTAGTGTTGTGTTATGTAGCATCGTATTATGTTATTTTGAGCAAAGTGATGCTCGGCTGATACCACTCCCAGAGTCACAAAATTTGCGGCTACAAAGTGGTTGAGCTCCAGCTCCCCAATAACAGGTCGAAGCTCCTCAAATTAAAACCATGGAGACCGAGTCAGACTCCCTCTATAAGAATCATAGAGATCAAGCTCTCCCTTGGAAAATAAAATTTCATCAGCTCCAGCACTCAGACACCATGCTAAACCCTGAAGAGGCCAACCGAAGCCTCTAAAGGTACTTGACTCCTAAGCAGGAGATAAAACCTAAGTAGGTGCTAAACCTTGAAGAGGCCAACCGAAGCCTCTAAAGGTACTTGACTCCTAAGCAGGAGCTAAAACCTAAGTAGGCGCTAGACCCTGAAGAGGCCAACCGAAGCCTCTAAAGGTACTTGACTCCTAAGCAGGTGCTAAAACCTAAGGAGGTGACCGAGCTAAAATCGACCGAGCTGCCGTCGAAACGTCGGGCCTAAGGAGGTGACCGAGCCAAAATCGACCGAGCCGCCGTCGAAACGCCGGGCCTAAGGAGGTGACCGAGCTAAAATCGACCGACCCGCCGTCGAAACGTCGGGCCTAAGGAGGTGACCGAGCCAAAATCGAACGAGCCGCCATCGAAACGTCGGGCCTAAGGAGGTGACCGAGCTAAAATCGACCGAGCCGCCGTCGAAACGCCGGACCTAAAGAGGCAAGTGCCTAAAGAGGTGACCGGGTTAAAATTGACTGAGCTGCCGTCGAAACGCCGGACCTAAAGAGGTGACCGAGCTAAAATCAACCGAGCTGCCGTCGAAACGCTGGACCTAAAGAGGTGACCGAGCTAAAATCAACCGAGCTGCCGCCGAAACGCCGGACCTAAAGAGGCAAGTGCCTAAAGAGGTGATCGAGCTAAAGTCGACCGAATTGAGGTCGAAACGTCAAGTCTACAATGGTAGAAACACCTTATCGCCTGAAAAGGTTTTCAGACCCTAAGAAGGTGGGTAAGAACCTACAGGTATATCAAATTCTGACTATTTCGACTAAATCGTGTAACACGGTGAAACTAAACGAGTACTAACTTAGAAAGTAAGGTGCATGTCGGTCCATCAATAACCATGGGATAAGCCCAGAATACATAAAATTTCAAAATCAAAAGGGCATCGCCCAAAAAACGTGTCTACGAATCTACTAATACAAATTCACGAGTCAAGGTCATCCTCGGCATTTGGATGGAGGGTAGCAGACTGGCCAGGTAGGCTCACTTCACCTTCACCTTCGGGTCCCTCCTCGACCGCTTTCTCGTCGCCCTCTTCCCCTTGAGATACGGCCTCCTCATCCTCCAGCTCGGACAACGGAACTAGGACTCCATCTCGGTTAAAATCCTTGTCCACGTCAGCACAGGAGAAGTCAGCATTCGGATTGAAATGCCGAAGCTTCTTCACGGCTCGGGAAAAGCCATTAACATGATCCCTCATGATAGAAGCCTCGGCTTCAGCCAGATAGGAACGAAGCCTCAGATTCTCCCCATTCTCGGATTCCAGCAACTTCCGCAACTCAAGACTGGCTTCCCTCTCGGTGTGAAGCCCTTCCACGACCTTCTGAGGGTTGAGCCGGTCGGTTCTTTCCATTTCCAGCTCGGCCATAAGGGTAGTATTGCCTTTTTTCAGCTCTACCTTTTGGGCTTTCAATTGCCCGATTAGCCGAGCTTGCTCTTCACACTTTGCCATGGCTTTTTCAAGCTCATCCCCAGTGCGCAAAGTTCGGGCAGCTTCCGCCTTCATACTTTTCATTATTAGAAAGCTCGCAGCTCGAAAAACAGGTAATGGAGGAGACTCAAAAGAGCGTAAGCGACCACAGCTTTCCTGCTCGCGTCATGGCCCAATTCTAGTAAAAGCCGAGCATATGCTGGCTTAACAACTAGAGAACCCACTATAGGGCCAGAGTTAAAATTGTCTAGCTAAGAACAAAGGGCAGAAGCCCAGAAAGCCGAGGTCGAGCATTGCCCCCTCACACCAAAAAGCCGAGGTCGAGCTATGCTCCCTCGCACTACGCACTGGAAAAAGTCGAAGTCGAACAATGTTTCCCTCCTCGCAATAAAAATCCTAGGCCAAGCCCAGCATCTTCGCACCAAGATAAAGTCCACAGTAGATCATGCATGTTAGAGATCCAGGATTCGAGGGAAATCCTGGTAGTGTTCAACCAAATAAGCCGGAATCCCAAGTACGACTGGGCTCCGCACAAAAGTCCGAGCAGTGCTCGGCCAAGCAAGACGATAACCCAAGAAAGGATTGGTTCTACAAAAAACAGATTTCCGAGCAATGCTTCCGCGAATCATAGTCCAAAGTCCTCGGCACCAAAAAGCGTGTTAAGACATGCGGGTTGACATTCAAGCTCTTTCGCTTATTTCAAGCTCGGAGCTTGGGGGGCTAGTAGGGATAAAGGAAGGACACTCTCGGAAATTACAGAGAAAGGATATCCCTTAGCCTACAACTCGAAGAACTTGTATGAAAACTATTTTCTCATACAAATTGGAGAAGATATTAGGAAATTTTGTTCTGAGACACACCTTCAAGATCGGTTCAAACCTGAATCACTGATAAGTCGAATCTCAGCTACCAGCTTCTAAACTTGTCCTAACAAAGATAAGATTGAAGTATCTTATGTTCAGAACATGTTACTACCCAAGAGGTATCAGCCGAAGTAAGAGGATCTATGCAAATCCAGTATTTTATCAACACCAAGGACAAGCTCAGCTTCATTCATAAAACTCTTTCGCTTATTCTGAGCTCAAATCTTGGGAAGCTTATATACTGATCGAGATGTTAAACTCGGCCACTAAACTAAAATGTTGGACGAGAAGTAAAACTAGATCTCCAAACCCAAACAATCAAAGGGAAATGATTACTAGACTCGCCCACTGAGTCCGCTGAACTTAAGAATTGACCGAAATGTGAAGATCGGTAACTTGAAAAGAGAAGCTCGGGCTCCCTACTCGGTTAAGCTCCAGCTCCCAACTACTGGTTCGAGCTCAGACTCCCTACTCGGTTAAGCTCCAGCTCCCGACTACTGGTTCGATCTCAGGCTCCCTACGCGGTTGAGCTCCGGCTCCCGACCACTCGGTTGAGCTCCGGCACCCGACCACTGGTTGAGCCCCGGCTCCCCACTCGGTTGAGCTCCGGCTCCCGACCACTCGGTTGAGCTCCGGCTCCCTACTCAGTTTAGCTTCGGCTCCCAACCACTCGGTTGAGCTCCGGCTCGTGACTTACCGTTTGAGCACGCAACTACAGCGCAAGCCTCAGAAATGATGCCGTGAAGGCTACGCGTCACACACAGTAACGTCTCTTTTCCATCTCGGGAACCGAGAAAGTATGGCCTCAACAGGAAACGAGTAACCATCCCCACATCAGCTCGGTACCTCGAAAGCGTCAAGCTCGGTCACCCGAGCTGCTCACTGAGCTGGAGGATGTGAACACATATATAAGGTATGAAGCTCGGCCACTCACCTCACTGAGCCGAAAAACAAAAAGGTGAAGCCAAGTTCTTAGCCTCAGCCCCTTCGAAAAAGCTTCCACGTGATCAGCTCGAAGCTTGGGGGGCTTGTGTATGAGCCGGGATATAGAGCTCGGCTAAATATCATGAAAGCTTCTACGCCTAATCAGCTCAAATCTTGGGGGACTTGTGTACTGGACGAAGTTACTAACCCGGCCACCGAGCTCAAGTACCCGGCCCAGTCTGGAAGTTAAAGATAATAAATCAAAGATCACTTAATTAAAGGAATAAGATATTGATATTAAATCCTGATATCATCTAAAATAACCTTATCTGGTTAAAAGAGATGATATCCCTTAAATTAAGGAATCATATCTCAAAAGTGATATCAAGAGACAAATCATATCTCAAAAGAGATATTAAGAGATAAATCAAATCTCTAAAAGATATTAAGAGATAAATCAGATCTCTAAGATAGGGGAATCCTATTATAAAAGGAGGAGTATCCCTCATAAGAAACTCACTTTTCACTGAATCCCGGTAACTCTCCCTTAAGCGTGTTAGAGGAACTAGCGTCGACCAAGAGACTCTCAAACAGTCCCTGCTCCCTAGTACTCGTCCGATACAAAATTAAGGGATTGAGATCACCGCCCCGCCAAGGGATGAACTTAGAACTACATCTGGCTTTGATTCCCACTGGGATACGTAGGACCGGAATATCAGATTCTGTCAAGCCAAAATCTAAAACAACCCCCTGGGTTTAACGTTCTATAGCGAGACTCCGACAAGTCGGATCTCGGCAGGAACAGTTTTGGCCCACCAAAATGCTTAAGGCATAAACATAATTTAGGAAACTTATATGATTTCAATTGGCTTTATGAAATCTAATCCATGGACAAAGAATTTGGGCCTCAAGGCCACGACCCTTTAATGGGTTTGGAGCAAAGATTCTGGCCCAATTCACTTGGAAAAGCATAGAAACTAACTTAGGGCCCAAAGTGCAATTAAGAATAAGTTTAAGGACCAAAATGCAATTTCCATAGAAATTGTCATCATGAGGCCGTGTGCACCATTAATGTGTTCACATGGGTGACTCACCATATTTGACTCATTGGTATCATCCGTTAGCGGCTCCCGAAAATCCCGTAATCTGCTCCGTTGCTTCCTCGATTTAATATGACGTTCGGATAAAATATAATATTTCACTTTTTAGTGAAATATTTCAAAATAACCAAAATCGTAGGAAATTAAATAAAAACCTTAAGTTTTTCGTTCACGAGTAAAAATTAGGTCTTCTGGTCAGTATAAATATACTGTCAATGAAAATAGCAGGCCGGGATTCACCCGTCGTTTCAACCTAAATTTTAATCGTAGCTTCCTACATTCAAGTAGGATTGAGTGGTGAACTCCGTTTATTTAAAATAATTTTCTAACACTCATATAAATATATACACATAATCGTCCGCATTTCGATTATTTTGAAACAGCGAAAATCGGGGTGTTACATCAAGGCCTTCGAAAAATGATGAAGGATGGATGCTGAATTTGATATGTAGATTTCACAATCATGCTTTGGCAGAAACATTAATCGATCATCCATATGTTGGTCAGCTAAACAAGGAAGAGAAATGTTTGCTCAATGACACAACAAAGAACATGGTAAAGCTGAAATAGATTTTACTGACGCTAAAGGATCATAATGTTGCATATGTCACTCGCAACGAGGCGGGATTATAATGCACGACAACGATATCAGAGGAGTCTGAGAGGTCCAAGAACAGAAATGCAAAATCTGATGAATTTATTAGAATGCGGTCAATATTTATATTTTCATAGAAGGGACAAGAAGATAAATGTTGTCAGAGATATATTTTGGACACATCCAGATGTCGTAGAATTGTTGCATGCTTTCACATTGTGTTGCTTATTGATAGCACTTACAGGTATCATCCGCCATTACTTGAGATTGTTGGTGTCACATTGGCAGAGTTGACATTTTCTGTTGCATTTACTTATTTGGAGTATATGCGAGTCAGTAAGGAATACTTACGGAAAACACATTTTCCTTAAGTATCAATTTTTGCAAACTTACGAAAATATTTTTTCCGTAATGTAAAATTTAAAAAAAAGGCACCTCGTACTCGCCGCCTCGCCTCGCCTCATTTCATTGTTGTTCGCCGCCTCGTGGCCGTCGGTTTCGTCAACTGGGTCTCACCTCGCTACCGCCGGTTTCCCTCCTCCTCGCTGGTTTCCTTCTTTGAAGATTTCCTTTTATTTGTTTTTTGTTTTAAGCTTGTTGTCTTCCTGCAATAATCTATATATTCTCGATTTTATAGTGAAGCCTTATCTATCGTGCTATATTACAATTTGAACTTGATGTCATGCGGTTTCCCTCTTCCTCCTCGTGTAACCGTGTCCTCAAGTGGGTAAGTGTCTCTGTTGCAGAAAAATAAAGGGGAAGAGTGAGGAGGTGAGGATGAGGTGGGAAGGAGGTGGGCAAGCAATTCGGAAATAAGATTTATGGCAATGGGTAAGTGGGTAGGGGTAAAATCGGTAAAGCATAAAAAATGGTAAACGAAAGGTGAGAATATCCAAGTAGGAGGCGGGAATATTAAATCCCAATTTAGATAGTAGTTCAGCGCTTCATTTTTTTGGTATGAATTGGTTGAGTCAGTTCACACTTGCATCACTATGAATCACGATACATATCTACAATAAAATTATCAAATAACGACACTTTGTACGATTCGACAACAATCCATACCTAGTTAATAACGTTCAAAATAATAGTTAATGGTTTACCAAAAAAAAATCATAGTTAATGACGTAGTGAATTTGATTAATAGATACACTTTGTACGAGGTGGAATATGCAAAAAAAAAATTAAGTAATTAAATGATAAAAATATTATATAATAGCAGTGAAAATATATGTCAAGGAAAACATTAAGTTAAATTTGTAATAATTTTTAACATTATTTTTTAATAAAAATATAACATATCATGTTTTTTTAGTAATAAGCTATACTATGTATATATATTTTATTAAAAAATAGTACTAAAATAACTTTTACTTATATTATTAGGATTTTCTTTTTCACATAACTTATATTAGGATTAATTAATCGTTTATCGGTTTATGTTATATATATATATATATATATATATATATATATATATATATATTTCTTTTAAAAATGTAACAAATCGAAAGAGCAGAGCCTGCAAACACCATTTCGGTTACCGCCATAAAGTAGAGCTGTGCCTGTGCTGCTTCTGCTCCGCCGTCAACGGAGGGCGTTGTCCCCGATATTCCGACGGACAAGGTACTGCTTTTATCTCACCTCACATATTTATAATTTTTCTGAATTCCATAACAACTTAACCGATTCAAATCTCTCTCACTGCAAAATGCACCCTTAAAGTGCTGAAAGCTGATGCCTTTGCTTGAGACCTTCATGAAGTTATAGACGTTTGTGTTAAGGTGAATTCGTTTTCCCCTTTTGAAAAGAACACAACTTTATGTCAAAAGCTTCTATGGGTCTGTCTCATTTCCTATTTGTTTTCGTTGAAAGTTCACTTGTTAAGCACACTAAGTTTCACTAATATGGTGAAACATTTTGCAAAAGAACGCAGTGGAATGCTTTTATTGATTTCGATATGTTGTCATGGTTTGCCTAGTTGATGCATTTGTTGTGAAGCTAGTAAGTTGGATGTGTCATTGTACTCGAGCACTACGTTCTTGCTAAAATGCTTGAATGAGGATATGAATTTCTTGTTTGTTTACCATTGTGACTTGCCTTCTTCATTATTTTTCTGTTTTTGGTTTTGCATTTTTTTTCTAACTTTAGGAGGGTCAACCTACTTTTTTTTTTATAATCAGGTGGGTCAACCTACTTAACTCACCAATCCACCTGAGTTGAGGCCGGGTTGGCTATTTGAGTGGACCAACCCAGTCGGATTAGCTCGTTTTGACAGCTCTTAATCAGAGAATAGATCATCTCATCAGTGCTTCTCGTGACCTTGGATATAATACATAAAGAAATTTTATTAGTGAGGCACCCAATCAAAATTTGTAAAATTTCTTCTGTAGTCTTTGTCTTTATCTTTATCTTTTGCCTTCGTAATTGTATGTGCTTTTTCACATCGAGCCATGGCTTCCTCAAAACTTTTGGTGTTTCATAGAGATAAACGAAACAATATATTTTTTACTCCCTCAAATGTATGTTATAACTTATAATAAAAGGGTTACATATCCTTTATTTTTTCTTAATAACTTATAACATTTTATGATTCTCAATACTTATAATACCAGATTGATTGGTCACTAAAATGAGGTGTAGGTAGGTGGATATCATTAAACAACCTTATGGAGAGCAATGGTTACTCAATTGTGAGTTCATTTGTCTTGTTAGAAGAAAGTTGTGTTTGTACCTCAGGATGGCGCTATATTTTTAATGCATCCAATGAAACTTTTATGACGTGCATTCTACTCTGAAACTTCATATGAACTATAAAACTAGAGAATGAAGTAAAAAAATTATTGACAACATGAGGATGGGAAGGGGACTAATTTAACTAATAAAATACTAATAATACAAAAGAGTGGAAGGTTAACAATGAAAAATTCAAATGCTAAGCTTGTTTATTAACAACTAATGTTTTTGCTTAGCCATTGCCCTCTACCTAACATTCACGGGCATACAATTTTATCATGAAATTATAACATGAAAGATTTATTTCTTACAAATAGTAAGATGATTTGAAAATTAGTATGGCTATCCCCCTCCCCCCAAACTTTATTTCAAGCTTTGTCACTGATAGCAGCAGTATATTTGAGTACATTATGCTATTAATTCTGAAATAGTTACTTTTTGTTTGTATTATTTAATATTTTGTTTGTTTATGTGAACCAATGTTGACAAAGATTCTGGCATTTCATATTTTGTAACGTGTATCATTGCTTAATAGATCTGTTTAATGTTTTGGACACTGCGTCCTGTTAACTATGCTAATCTAGGTAGTTTTTGCTGAGACTTTACATTCATTATTTGATTATTGTTTTTAGCACTTGTTCTTTTATGAGATTTCTGGCTGAATGAATCATTCCCTTTCCTTCGATCTTCTACAGGTCAAATTCTCTCTCTCTCTCTCTCCGGAGTCAATACTGAGCTCTCCCAAAATGCAATTGTCAATCAAAACCTAAATATTTTTACAATCTTCCCCTTTCATTTTACTGGCAAGTGCTGCCCTTTTTAGTCTTTACTCAATGTTGTTCAATTATAACAAGCCAGCAGCAGCCAAAACAATCAAAAAGCTGCTCAGGCCTTCTGAAAAATCAATCTTCTCCTTTAAATACAAGATCCCTACTCTTCCTTTCTTACACATCCCAAGGTGCAGTTATGTTAATGTGTACATGAAATGGAAAAAAGATTCATACTATGACTTAATTGAGCACATCCACCAGTCCATTCAGCTCAAGCCTGTCATTGCCCTCAAAAATTGCATTGCACAGGACCCCAACGGCTGCATTCCTCTCTCTGCAGTGTCAAAGAGGGGATTACAGTTGGATGTGCCCATGAAGGTTGCAAGATATATGAGGCAATATCCATCCATCTTTGAGGAGTTTACCGGTCCTAAACACAATCATCCTTGGTTCAGGATGACACCAGAAGCTGCTGAGATTGACAGGGAAGAGAAGAGAGTATATGAAGAATGCAGGGAGGACTTAAGATCCAGGTTGAAGAGGATGATATTGATGACTAGAGAGAATGTTCTTCCTTTGAAGATAATTCAAGGGATGCAGTGGTATTTAGGGTTGCCTGATGATTTTTTGCAGTACCCAGAACAAAATCTTGATGAATCTTTCAGGTTTGTGGAGATGGAAGATGGATTGAAGGGGTTGGCTGTTGAAAGCAGAGAAAAGGTTTATTCTGTAATGGAGAAGAATGCTATGAAAAGAGGTTTGCACTTTGGGGGCCCAATGGAAGCCATTGAATTTCCTTTTTTTCCATCGAAGGGTTTAAGGATGAGGAGGAAGATTGAGAATTGGCTACATGAATTTCAGAAGCTTCCTTATATTTCACCTTATGATGATGTCTCAAATTTGGATCCAAACAGTGACATAGCAGAGAAAAGGCTTGTGGGGGTTCTTCATGAACTGCTTTCCCTTTTTGTTGAGCATTCAGCAGAGAGGAAGAAGCTCTTTTGCATCAAGAAGTATTTTGGGTTGCCACAGAAAGTGCACAGAGCATTTGAGAGGCATCCCCATATGTTTTATCTATCTTTCAGGAACAAGACCTGTACAGTTATTCTTAAGGAAGCTTACAACGATATATCAGCAATTGAGAAGCATCCTTTATTGAGGGTGAGGAAAAAATACATCAAGTTGATGAAGGAATCAAAAGTGATTTTAAGGAACAGGAGGGTGAATAATCGGTTTTCTAATAGGAATGTAAAATTGGATTTAGATCCAGATGATATGGATGAAGGGGGGTCTGAGATGGCAGGTTGTTCTTTGGAACAGGTTACGTGACAAGTTATAAAAACAAGACAGAAAGTTGCATTATCAAAAGGTGCATATGAGGTTTTTACCAACAGAGAAAGAAACACATGTAGCTGAGGAACATGCATGAGTTGAAAAGGCCTATCAGTTTATGTAACCAAAAAAAGAAAAGGCCTGTCAGCTAAGACATGGTAGCACATCTGGCAGTATCCTAAGCCTTGAGGTATTTTTCACTTTCATATCTATGTATAGATAAAGAATGTTATCACTCTTGTGATCAGTTATGGACTTATGGTAACAAGTTTGATTAACTTTGTTGAATTCTTTAACCTAAAACCTCTTTTTGGCATTCTAAATTTTTTGTGTGTATAATGTGCTTATGTATTATATAACCTTTTATTTGTACTTTTGGCAAGTAATAACTTGTTTTCAAGCCTTCACTTTATTTTTATGCTCTGCTATGATGTTCTTAATGTATAATCTCATTTATTGACCTTGAATCTGCACAATTCTGATCTACCTCATAAGTGAATATTGTAAGCAGCTGTTTTGAAAATCTATGGTATCAAACAACAGCATCTGACATTTGGGAATTAGTTCTTGCCTCCAGAATTCTCCAGTTTTTTTAATGAACAATGCATTGATGTGGTTTTATTGGACAGAGCTATGGACACCGAGGGTCTACTGTCATTCAATTTTCACAATGATTCTCAAGCAGATAATAGTGAAGCTACCATTCTATAGCCATGATAGTGAAAGTAATGGCTTCTCTGGAAAGCCTCACATGACAGATTGCTTATGAGATACCGTACAAGTGAAAACTCTGATTGTATGCAGTGTCCAGGAATTAGTTATAGGCTTCTTGTTGCTGATTGTAGTGGGGTTCCATACCCAATATGATTTCTGTTAGACTTTCTTTGTTTCTGGCTGCATTGAACCAAGGAACTCGAGTCATCTATAGTAGGCGGCGTACGCAGCAAGTTGATTACAATTACGTAACAGTTTTGTGGCAATAATACGCAATTCATTGAATGTATATTTTACATACGCTTTTTGTGAATATCTGCCAAATGTTCCTAGAAGTAACTTCCTTATACAAGGAGTTTGTGTTTTAACAACACAAAAGGAGAAGCTAATAGATGCTACAAATAAAACTGGTTTTATTCAATCCAACATTATGCTTGCTTTTAGTCACGAGTTTTATTGTGTGTGTGGGATCAGTGATTCTTGACAATACAACCATATTTAGTCTTCTGCTTAATGTAAATAAAGAAAAATCAAAGCAAACTGCTTTAAATTAAAGGTGTATGATTAGTTGGATGTACTGTAAAATCTATCAGTCAAAGATAATTATAAAATTCATTTAAATCGGTTTTTATATGTACAAATACTTTCAATTTCAATTTAGAGCCCGTTTGGATGGGTTTTTTTCTTGGAAAAAATCACTTATTTTTGAAATAAAAGTGCTTTCGAAAAAAATATAAGTGCTTGGATGAATTTTTGAAAAAAAGTAAAAGCAAACAAAAAAAAATACATTTTGGTTTTTTTTTAGAAGTTACAATTCCTAAGTTCTAAAAAACGAGAAGTAATAGAAGAAAGAGTGAAGATCATCAATGTTTTATGGGCAATAATATCTCTATAATAAATCTCTCAAAAACCTTTTTTTATAAAATGAGTCATGATAACCGGTGCCCTTACGACAGTGGTTAAGGAAACCCAAAAAAAACAAAAGTTTATTTGAAAAATAAGTCTATCATTCTTCAAATTATAAAATACACTACCAACATGTGGTAAGGGACTTGGGCACCTTAAGCAAGTGGTCAGAGGTTCAAATCCTGGCTCTTGTGTATGGAGAAAAACCTGGTTGGGAGGGGAGAACCCAGCTTGTGTGACCAACATGTTCCTCGACGGAGATTAGTCATTGCTAACAGTGGTAGATAAGAAACCTATGTCATGGTTACAAAAAAAAAAAGTATAAAATACACCAAGTCCCAATGTCAATTTTCTATTTTTAGATCACTAACCAACGCTCTAAGGGTACTGGTTAACATTCTCCTTATAAAATTCATCCAAACGTAAAATAACTTCTGTATTTATTAATAGCTTCCGCTTCTACCTTTATATCATAGAAGTACTTTTTTAAAAATCCCATCTAAACGAGTCATCTACTATTGATTGTTGTTGTTATAACACTATTGAGTTTAAGTATATGGATGAAATTAAAAATGATATTCACATATAACAATAAAACATATATTCTTTTGATCCTCATGTGTGATAATTATTTCTAATACTTATATTGATAATTTTTTTAAATTTGTCCATATGTTTTAATTCCATCAAATAAGTATAATAACAAGAACAAATGGTGAATATTAAATTAAAAAATTATATATAGACCGTATAATAACAAGAGCAAATGAAAAATCGGCATAACTTAGAGAAAGTAAATCGATAGTAAGTTGGGGGATGTGGTCTTGAAGATTGATATGAGTAAGGCCTATGATCGTGTTGAATGGGGGTACCTCAGAGCTGTTATGAGGCGTATGTGTTTTGATGAGAAGTGGGTGGAGTGGATTATGCTTTGTGTGGAATTAGTTAGCTACTCTGTGCTTGTTAATCAGGAGCCTGTTGGTCCTATTCATCCTGGTCGGGGGATCAGGCAAGGGGATCCCCTTCTCCTTGTGAACACCTAATTTTGTCTCATTTTATTTTATTTTATTTTATTCTTATTCTTTTTTTTTTAGGAAAATAAAAAAATAAATAAAGCAAAGTGAAGAAAAGAAAAGAAGAAATAAAAAGAGAGTATTAGGCTCAACTCCTTCCAAGTCCATCAGAAATAAAAGAACAAAAAAAGAAAGGAAAATGCATCCAAGCCCATCAGAATGGCCAAGAGCATCAGAAACAAAAAAAAAAGGAGCTGACCCGCGAAACCGAATTGGGTCGCTCCTGACCCGTTTCGGTCCATTTCACTCCCTCACACAAACTTATTCACGCGGGTCATGCACGACCCGGTTCGTGACCCACCTCCATCACTTCTTGTTCCCCCTGTTTGGGCTGGTCCACCATCTAATAGATCGGGTCTTGCGACTGGTTACTTCCTGACCCGCCCCATACTTAATTTTTTCTCTTCTCATTCCCAAAGCTGTCAAAATGGGCTCGGACCGATGGGCCAGCCCGTTTAGCCTGATATAAAGGGCGGGCTGGGTTACTGAAATTAGAGACCGGTTAAATTTTAGTCTGGCCCAGCCCGAAAATCTGTTGGCCCGAATGCCATCAGCTTTTTTAACAAAATGTAATTTTAAATAACAAAAACAAATAAAGATTTTGAAAGTTAGAAAGTAAAATGTAAAAAACCTAACCTAAGTCCCTAACACATTTACACTTTGCTGCTTTGCGCTCTGCCTCTGACCCCTCCCTGAGTCCCTGTAGCCATCGCCACTCGCCCCCACCCCTTCGCACGCATCTTCCTCAAACCTCAGCCAGCCACCTTCGCACTTCTTCTTCCTCAGCCAGCCACCTTTGCATGTGTCTCCCTTCCTCAGCTGTCGAGCTTTCCTTCCTCCGAGCTGAGCAGTGACACTCACCCCTCCATCGCATAACTGCTTCGGTTCTTCTGAGCTGAGCAGTCACGCACGCCGCCGCTTCCCACGGTGGCCGCTACCTCCTTGTTCGTCACTCAGTCCAAGCAGTTCGTCACTCTCTAAGCCACAAGCACCCTCACAAGTCACAAGTGCTTCCCTCTATCCTCTGCAAGGTAACAATAATAATCATCATTCACATTGTTTCAATATTGTTGAGCCGTCACTGTTATTGTTGCTCAGAGGCATTTGTTTTCTTCTGATTTCATCCAACGATTTTTGAATATTACTTGATCAGGCACACCATTTTTGCCTATTGTTTGAAACTTCTATATGTCTTTGTTTCGTGAGTTGAGTTTCGGAGAAAATTAGGTATGTTGAACTTATGATTATTCTTATACACAGGTTTTCAATTAATTTCAAATATATATATTAAATTTCATTCGTGTTTAAAATATCAATTTTTTTGAGTTTAGGAATGAGTAGTTTTTTGAGTTTATGATGTGTTTTGAGTCTTCTTTTTTTTCCTGAATAATGCAGCTTTTGAATATGAGTAATCATATGCCTAATGCTGGAGAGGATAGAAAAATTATTGAGGTAGATGATTCAAAAGCACCTGCCAAAGAGGATGATAAGGTTGAACTACGACAGAAAAATGCTAAAACAAATAGCTCAAATGCTTGGAATCACTTTGAGAAACTTCCTTTGACTGAAGACGAAAAAGAAACATGTAAATGCAAAGGTTGTGGGAGGGTATACAGTTTTCCAGCTAGCGGAGGTACATCTCACTTAAATCGTCATATTACTAATTGTGTAAAGATTCCTAAATTTGATAGCGTGGGGACTATGATGCTTGACTATACTGCCAAAATGAGGTCTAGAAAACTTGATGACAAGGTTGTTCGTGATTTGATGGCGCAAATGATTATATTGCATGATCTTCCATTTCAATGTGTTGAGTGGCATGGATTTAGATTGCTATGTCAATATATTTCTTTTGGTGAGGCTACTAATATTTCTAGAACTTCTATTAGTAGGGATGTGATGAAGATTTACATGCATGAAAAAGAAAGATTGAAAAATCAATTGGCTAGATATAATGGGAGAGTTTGTTTGACCTCTGACTGTTGGACTTCTTACACTACTTGTGGTTATATCACTCTAACTGCCCACTTTATTGATGAGAATTAGAAGTTAAACAGTAAGTTGTTAAACTTTTGTCATTTGGAACCCCCACATACCGGTCATGAGCTATCAAGGAAGGTGCTTGAGTTTTTGAAAGAATTGGGCATTGAGAATTTTTTTTTTCAATTACTTTAGACAATGCTCCCTCTAATGGTCTCCTGCAAAAGTTCTTGAAAATACAACTTTGTTTTTCAAATAATTTGTTGTGCAATGGAGACTTTTTTCATATTAGATGTTGTGCACATATCCTAAATATCATTATTCAAGAAGGATTGAAGGTAGCAAGTGCCGCATTACACAATATTAGAGAAAGTATAAAGTATGTGAGGGATTCGGAATCAAGAATGAAACTATTTGCTCAATGCGTTGAAGGGATTGGTGGCATTGATACAAATGTTGGCTTGCGCTTAGATGTATCCACTAGATGGAACTCTACTTATTTAATGCTTGGGAGTGCAATTAAGTATAGTCATGCTTTTGAAAGCTTGGGTAATCAAGATGAGCATTATAAGCATTGTCCAACAAATGAAGATTGGGAAAGAGGAAAGAAGATTTATGAATTTGTAGAGCCTTTTTATGAAATCACCAAAATGTTTTCCGGTTCTAAATATCCTACATCCAATTTGTATTTCATGCAAATATGGAAGATTGAGGTTCTATTGAAAAATAGTAGATCAAGTTAAGATTATGTGATTAGTGATATGACTTTAAGAATGATGGAAACGTTTGATAAGTACTGGAATGAATGTAGCACAATTATTGCTTTAGGGTGTGTTCTTGATCCTAGGTTGAAGTTGCAAATGCTTAAATATGCTTACTCTAAACTTTATTCCAACAAGCTCTTGGTTGATGAGAAGTCGTGTGTTGTGAAGAATGCTTTGTATGAACTTTTTAATCATCATGCCAACAATATGGAAGTTCATACTTCTATGATGGATGCAAGTACTTCCACTCAAACTTGTCAAGAACTGACAAGTATTTCAACAATGCCAGCAGACTATGATGTAAGTTATTGTACTTCAACAAACTTATTCATCTTTCATCTATTGTATGTAATTATTCATAGGTTCTTCAATCTTTCAACTCTCTTTTGCTTTATGCCCTTGCTGTCATCTTATCTATTTAAATTTTGATTACTTGTTTTAATCTTTTAGTAATTATTTGATAAGAATTTGAATCAGAAGAGAGTAAAGAAACTTTGTTGAATGGAAAATCTGAACTTGACCTCTACTTGGAAGAATCAAAACTTGTGGGTCACAAGGATTTATATGTTTTAGATTATTGGAGAGAAAATAGCCGTAGATTTCCTGATTTAGGAAGGATTCCAATTACCACGGTGGCATCTGAGTCCACTTTTAGCATTGAAGGTCGTATTTTAAGTATAGAAGCTCTTTCAAAAATTTTGAAAGCTCTTATTTGTACTCGCAATTGGTTACTTGGGTTCTCACAAGATGGTAAGAATATTTTTTTGAAGCTCTTGTATAGCTTTGTTTTGTACTTTAAGTTACTACTATTATATGTTATTGTTATGACTAAATGTATATTTTAATGTGTAGGAGGATTGAGTTCTATTGATGGTGCAAGTGAAAAGACAACCAAAGTCAATGATAAAAAGAATCCTTTGAATGTCATCATGGAGGAGGAGGAGGAAGAAGAAGAATGTTGAATGAAGATGATAAACTCCAATATTTTTTGAGATGGGATCCTACTTATGTTATGACTTTATGTCGTCTTCTTCTTCTTCTTTTTTTTTTTGACAAGATCCTGATCCTAATTTTTTTGTGTTATTTTGTTTGGTACATATGACATATCTTATACTTTTCGTGTTATGGTTAAACTTAAATGTATGTTTTTTTATGACAATGAATATTTATTATAACTATGGTACATTTCCTATGTGAATTCATAAGTCATAACCATATGAATGAAATGGTAATGAAATTTGCTAATTAATAAAATGAATTTAAAAAAACAATAAAAATAATTTTAAAAAAAATTATCGGCCATGGGTCAGTCCGTTTGACCCGCAACCCGCATAAGGTTGGATGGACTAATAAATTAACAGATTGATTTTTGGTCCAATCTAACCCCGCTGGAAATTGCCTTGGCCGGAACGGGCCGGCACGAATTAACTGGAGCAACCCGTTTTGACAGCTTCCTCATCCAACCCTAGCCGCCCCCAGCCAAACAAAATTTCCTTTTCTTCCTCCTCCCTCCATGGCAGCGCCTCCATCTCCTTCCTTGCCTCCCCCACCATTTTTATTTTCTCTCCTCTCTTATTCTCTGCCATCACCGCCTCTTCTCCTCTGTCACACGAAATCCCTCCCCCATGTGACTCCCTTTATTCGTTTCTGACTGAGTTGTGTTCTCTCTGGGTCTGAAAATCTCTGGAAAAGGGAAGAGAATTCTGTCTTTTCTTTTTCTCTTGTGAGGATATGCCTGCTTCTGCATTGTAATGTCAATAGAGATACACAGTTATTGCATTCATCTGGAATCTCCAACTGGTAATTTTATTTTACCTCTCTGTACTGAAGGATCTGTACAATTGATATAAATTTATCTTAGTCATTAATACTTTGTATCATGTTACATGAACATGTTCTTCAAGTAGTTCTAATGTTGCCTTTAAACATTTTAATTTGATCACTGTGATGGAACACAAGCTGCTTGGCGAAATGCTTGAATTGAAAATTGTTTCTGTACATCAATGTTCTATGGTTTCTTCCTATGCCCATAACTGAATGTATTCTGATTTAGCAATTTTTACCTTACAAGAAATCTGGAGTTTCTATATTTGTGTTCTGTATTGTGAAAACAATATGAATCTCTCACAAGGATACTCAGGTTTGGATGAGTAAAATGCATCTGATTCTAACGTGAATATTGCTGGGTTTGTGATTTGTTTTTGGTTGGTTCTTTAAAAGAATGATTGCTTTTTGGCTTACATGAGCAAATTATTAAAAGAATGCATTTTTGTATTTCTTAAGGGGTAATTTTGTTGAGCTACGGATCACCCTCCTTGATTGCTTTGGTTCTAATGCATTTTATTCATCATGAACCAAGGATGTTATAATGATTGTTGATGTGCATATATGATGGATTTCCAATTCATTGAATGGACATGTGAGTCAAAGGGGAAGGAACCTTTTTTGTGTGCAGTCCGCCAGTACCACATAAGTTGCTAAAAGGCTTGAACTCAACCTTGTTATCATCTAGAGATTTCTCTTGAACTTTGCTTAATAGTATGATATTGTGACAAGCATATAGTCTGCAACCCGTAATGCCCAAGGCTTTGGTGAACATCTTTTGGTTGCAATTAATTTGGACAGTTACAAAATATGTTGATGTGTTTTGGTATTTATTTAGATTGATTACCAATTGTTTGACAAAATGCCTGAACCACTATGTGGTCTGTGTAGATTGGTGATTTACTTTTCATTGTCATTAAACAAATTCTTGTTCCAAGTTCTGTGATGTTAAGATAAAAATGAAGGCTTGTCAAATTTGGAGGTGAGTTGAAATGACCCTAAATAATCTTTAGTGTGTGTTTGGATGGGGTATTTTAAAATTCCAAGGAATTTGAGGATACGTTTGGATTGATGGAAGGGGATGGAATAGAGGGGAATGGAATGGAATGGTAAGTTGTTCCATTGTTTGGATTGTATAAAAGATGATGGAAGGGGATTGAACCCAATAGAACCTATCCCACCCTATTCCATCACATACCCCCATTTTTCTTCCCTCCCAATTTGGGGGAATGGGATGGAACCAAAATTAAAAAACTTATCAAATTGTAAATTATCATTATGTCCTTATACCCTAATATGTATAATCTTCTCCCTTCCCTCCTTTCTGAACTTGCAGCTACTCACCTTCTGCAACCAGGAGGTATATGATGGAATCATTTCTATTAATTAGTTAATTACTCATTTAACCTTATTCTATTTCACATATATACACTCTGATCAATGAAAAGCAAAATGGGTATGTTCTTCTCCCTCTCTCGGTCTCACACAGTCTCCACCCTATCTCCACGCAAAACGAATAAAGGGAAGATGATGAAGATGGACCGTTGTACTGCAAGACTTCTTGATTTGTAGTGGCAAAGAATAAAATATAAATAAAATACAAGAGCAAAAGAATAAGAGTTGGATAAAAATGATGATGGACCACCTCCTGCTAGACTTTTTCTTTTATTCTTACATTTGCAAAGAATAAAAGTCAAATAAAATTCATTCAACTTTGTGGAGAAGCTTAGATTGACTCTTCATTATTACAATATTATTACATTATTATTTCTAAAGGGTAATATGGGAATAAAACGTATATAATTCATTCCATTCCACCCACTTCTCAAATGTTATATCCAAACGATGGAATGAAATTTTTATTCCATTCCGTTCCACTCCGCTCCATTCCATTATGTTCCGTTCCACTTCATTCCATTTTCTTCCATCAATCCAAACATACCCTGAAATACAAGGCAATTCAATTACTTCAATTGAATTACTTTGATTTTGAAAATACTTCGTTTGGTTAGGGTAATTCAAATATCTTATATTTTAAATTCTTTGTTTGGATAGAATAATTCAAATACCTTGTATTTAAAATTTTTTTTGTTTGGATAAAGCAAATTATTTACCTTCAATCATAAATTTTTATTTTTGAATATTTATTTAAAAAATTGATATTTCAATATAAAATGTGGCAAATAAGTAAATATTAACATTTTTAAATAATAATAATTAATAAATAATGTAAAAAATTAAAAATTAGCCAATTTAAACTCTTGTACCATTTTAAATATATTTCACTCTCATCTCCTAATTTATTCATATTATTATCCAAGGGATCTCGCTAACTCTTTTAGAACTATCGAGTACCCATGCATTTTCAACACATATTATAACAAACAAAACTAAAGTGAAAAAAATTCCCTTTCTATTAAAGGAACATTTCACCTCACGAATTAGGTGTAATGGTCAAAGGCATACCAACAAGAATTTATGTTTTTACAAGTATTTTATCCAGAATACACAAAATCTTGCCAAGTCGTCATCTTCACAATGTAATTCCCCCCTGATGTCCCCAAGATAAGTAGAGATATCCAAAATCATGATGAATTAGGATTCAAGATAAAAAAATCGTAACTAATACAGACAAAAAAAAAAGTGCTAGCAACACAAGACTTCATGCTAAACTTTGATTCCTATAAGTTGAATCTCATGTCATCATCACTTTCTTCCTTAGGAACCTCCTGTGAACAAAAATTCATGTGCAAGTTAAAACATGAATCAAAGCTTTGCACATAAAGATAACTAAACAACTAAGTTAGCTTTGTACACTGAAGATTGACAAGGTGGTTATTAATAAGGATGAGAAGGTTATTAATGATAGATAACAGGAAATATAATAGATCTATATCTACCCATTCAATCTCAACTGCAAGGCTGTAATCTTAGCTTGACGTGGATTAAGTTTAGTTTGAGTTATCAAAGTGGGCAAATATAGATCACAACAGTTTTATTCAATACAAACTTTCACTTCAAAGCAAATACAGTAGTCACGAGTACAACATGACGATTGCAAATTCTTGTAAAACAATTTGGTGGTCATGGCTCTCATGCATATGCTATTTACATGACCAGCTCATGTTTTGAACAAGGAAAACAAAGCTTCAGGTCACGGTATCTACATATATGTCTTTTATGTTATGAATAGTAAACTAATTATCACTTGGTTACCATATCTTATAATTCAAGAGGTTTCATGGTAAAAAAAAAATAGCATTCAGATTCTACAACATGATACATATGTCAATGTGCAACTATGCTCAGGAGGACTGTGTTCAACAGAATGAAAAATAGTATCCAAGTTTAAAAACAACATAAATAAACCAAGTATGACACCATGACCACTAGCTCCCTATAGTTACACAGCAACTTCTAAGTCAAAAACTTTAACATGATGCAAGATGGTAGAGGTAAAGGAAAAAGACATCCCAAGATTAATGGAAGTTCGTAAGGTCACTAAAATTTACAAACCAGAAACAGAGAAGAGTGAGATAACAAAAATGAAAAGTTGGGAAATATGAACACTCAAATAAAGTAAAAACACAACACTGAAATAGCACTCATATTAACAAAAGAGGCTTCATAGCTAAATATCAAATTATATGAGACTAATAAGATGTTTGATGATCATGAGCTATAAGTAACCACCAATATATGAAGTTTGCACAGCCTAGATCTAATCTTATGCATTCATCTTCAACTTCTTGTTGATCCAAAGGTACTCGAAGACAACTCCTACATCGATGATCCATTTATATTTTACTACAAGTACATAATTCCAATGAGACTTCTTGTTGATGTCTATATCAAGTTGGCTTGCATCAATAAGCATTGACACCCAATAAATCTGTCAATGTGACAGTAGAAAAATCCCATTTATGAGATTCTCTTATTTGCAGAGGAATTACCATTCCACTACCCTGCTGTTATTTTTATTTAATTCTAAAATGTTTTGTTTATTTTATTCAGGCTATATGCAGTGGTGGTAGTTCAAACCTCACTTAAACAAAAATAAAATAAAATAAACAAATAATCACAATGATCACCCTATAATAATTATATTGCCAAAACAACTATGCTTAAATCCCGTCTAAACAATCTTCACATGCTATTGTGTTTTAGCTATTGTTCACTACACATAAAAAGAAATGAATCTAGCAGAAAGCTTAAAACATTACTTCTAACAATTTTCTAAACATTCTAGTTTCTCCTCCCATTCCCTGTCATGTCAGCTATGCAACAAAATATGAGAATCAAATTAACCAAAGAGAATCACTAGAGGTTTTAGAAAATGCAGTACCAAATAATGTGGTTTGGCATGATTATGGTTTATGGACTCCCCTTCATGTCTTGTGCTCAAGCTTAATTATTTATTTGTTATGTCTTTTCTCCTGCATAACATAACAAGTTTTTGCTACATAGAAGCTACCAAAGTACAACTAAGAGAGGCGATAATCTTAATCCCCTTTGCAAACAAAAATTTACCAGCATATGCAGAGTGAAACAATAACGACCAAAACAGTAGTTAAGCAACCATGAACTAATAAACATATGTCAACATTATGATCAACCAGAGAACTTAATCTAAGCATTTTGTCGAATAAGTGAGGTGCAATACTACTAGACATATATTGGCATCAAAATTATTACACTCCTCGTGTCATAGAGTGAAAGTAGACGATCAAATAACATCATTATTCAGTTTCCTATCATACATTCATATCTTCTATCATAAACGCAAAACCAAAGAAAAAAAACTCAACCATGAGAGAGGAGCAAGCAAAGACAAAAGCAACACAACCCATGGCACAAAAAGGTAGAAAACAAGAAAAATCACGTAAACTCATCTTTCAAAATCAATATCATATTGGCAAACAAACTTTGCAGATAGAGACAATCAAAAATTGAAGAACATGAAGTACAATAACCAAAGATGTAGAAAGAAAGAGTAGATCTGATACCTAGAGCAGCTCTCAAATCGTCAAGCTCGGGCTATGGAGGTAAGAATGAATAGCTATGGAGATCAGGAGAAGAATAGTGAATGAGAAATATTGTCTCTGGAGCTGAGAAAAAGTGCAATAACGGGGGAAGAACGTATAAGTGCACAATGAGTGGATGACTATGGGTGAAGAAGGCAAGGCTATGGAAGTGTCAGGAATTTGAAATCCCATCTCAATAGGTGGAATTTGAAATTCTTGATTTTAGTTGAAAAAAATTACCCGGTAGAAATGTGGGAACTTAAATTTTCTGGGGCTAAGTATCCAAACAAAATATTTTAATAGATGGCATTTTAAATACCCTTAAAAATTGCATTCCTTTCTTAGAATCCTTTATCCAAACACATCATAAGAGTATTGGTTGAACGAAATTTGAGTTGCTGGAATTTTTAGGTTGCTCCTACTTTTCACCTTCAATTTTTGAATCACTCTTTGATCAAAAATAAAAATGATTAATGTTACAGCGTTCTTTCTTTTTTTTCTCCTCTTCCCTTCATTTTGTTATGTCTTTGCTTGATTGGGTTAGTCTAAGTTTGAGTTGCCTGTGTTCAGTCATAAAGCGCTAAGTATTCTTGTTTGGGTTAAATGAAAGGGTAAGTGTTAGCTTGAGATAATTTTTTTCTCTTTGATGATAAAAACTCTTCTAATTAGATTAACTTGAGATGCCATCAGTCGCTTGTCTCTCTTTGTTTGTGTTAATTGTCTTAGTGTTCCTTTCTTAATTCATGAGAAATAGATTAGATCTTAAAGCTTGATGGCATCACTTGCATTAGAAATTAATCTATGAACATTCTGATCATAAGGAATAATAAAAAAGGGAACCTTTCTTTCTTTTGTCTTTCTAATTACGTGCTTTCTTGAGTTGCTAACATAAATAATAATGAAAACAAGTGATAAAAATTCATAAATAAAAAAATATTTTACCCTTCTAGCTTGTATCTATATATATATATATATATATTATTCTTTATACATAAGAGTACTTGATTACAAAAGATTATCAAAGTAGAACTTTGTTATCAAATGACTTACAAAAGAGCTTCAATGTAAACTTGCTTCAAAGCTTTAACACTACAAAATTACAGAGAAAACTTAATTAGTAAAATTGGATTAAAGGAAAGTCTGATTACATAATCAAGACTGCTAAGTATACCATTAAAGTAGATAAAACTCAAGAAAGTTTAAATCTCTTGAATTTATTTATGTTAAAAGAACATAAACAAAAATATAGATTTTTGCATATTGGCTTAATACAAGTCGCAATAAAGTTTTTGCATAGATTAGGCATAGATACACATGTGTGTATATGCCTAAGAGATACTCGACCTGCTAGTTTCGAGGATCAAGTGCTTTCAATAATCGAGACTAATCTTTATGATGGTCCCACTTTTTTCAATAACTATCCAAACTATACCATGTCTTTGGAAAGTTTGGGAAAAAATAAACATAATATCAAATTAGATATTGAAATAAAAGAAGGAATTTGGAATCCAAATTCCTATCCAATGGCAGTAATATATAAAATATATTATAAAGCCATGCAAACAAATATTTCTCCAAAAGCATTAAATATTTCCTCAAAAGAAAATACTTTGCTTCTTCAAGTTAACCTTGAAAAATCAAATGCAGTCACCCCAAAGAGACTCAATCAAAATGAAGTCTCTAGAAATCTTGAATGGAATTTACAAGAGATTCTGCCTCCTCAAGAGCCAGAACCCTCCCACATGACAATACCAGTTGAGTATGCATCTGGAAATGTCTCAATAAGCTTTGCACCATTTAGTAGAAATAACTCTACTAGATCGTTTAGAACTCCCGAGGGATCTAAACAAACAAATAATTCACGAAAATCAATTGACTCATTTCATTCATTAAGATTAGCAGGAATAAGAGATCATCCTGTTATTCCTCAACCTGAATACAGGGTGGAAACACCACAGTCAGTCCAACCAATTAATCAGAGAGAGTCATCGACTCAATCTGAAATCAATCAAAGTTTTGAAACACATAATCAATGTTTTGTTATTACAAAATTTTACATTGATAAACAAAAACTTCAAAAAGAATTTTTGGAATCCAAAAATGACAGTAAAAGAAAATGGTTTTTCACCACTTTCTCACAACAAGAGATAAGGCAATATAGGGAAACCTATTATGCTGTCTCGAGGAGGTAGAAGATGATAACATTCCATACTTTACATGGTTTGAAAATCACTGTTTCAAAAATTTGGAACTAAAAACTTTAAATTCTGCAAAAAGGATTTGGAAAACAACAAAAGGTAAAGAGGTTATTTTTGTAATTCCTCCTTTAGAAGGAATAAATTTTCCAAACATAGATAATATAGAAATAACAGCATCTCCTTTCAAAACTATGAAAGAAGATACAAAAACTTTAACAATTCAACATCCTACGTGAAATGATATAAAAAACATTCAATAACAATTGAATTTTACAAATCAACTTTTATACCAAGTCGCAAATACTTCAAAAGATAACGAAATACCCTCAGAAGGAGAAACCTCAAGAAAATTAGAAAAATCGTTAATAACCCCTTACAAATTGTCAGATTCTAAAATAAAAGAAATAAAAATAGGAAAAGAACCTACTAGCGACCTTTTAGAAGAAATAAATAAAAGACTAGCTTTATTAAAAATATCTTCATCAAAGGTAAATATGATAAGAAATGAAGATATAATAGAGCTAGAAAAGCAGTTTGTTGATACAGGAATAGACACAATCAATAAGATAAAAAATACTTTGAAAAGCTACCCAACCTCTCGAAATTATTATCATAGACTCACTTTGCCAGATATTCAATTTGAAGATAATAACCTTGATTTAGCATCACAATATACCGGAGACGGTATTGTAGAATGGAATATAGACGGATTTTCAGAACATCAAATAATGAGAAAATTAGAAGAAATGTCAATGACAGCAACTGCCTACAGGGCAAAAAGAAATAATGCCTTAAGTACATTTAAATTATTAATTCAAGGTTTCACATGAAGCCTAAAAGGATGGTGGGATACTAATTTAAGAGAAATATATAGACAAACAATTCTTACTTTCGTAAAACAGGAAGTAAGAAATAATGAGCAAGGTGAACCAGAAACAATTCAGATAGAACAACAAGTGGAAGCATTAATTTTCTCAATTTCTAAAGCATTCATTGGGGACGCCAATGTTTTTGCTGATAGATCACTTGAAATATTAAATAATCTTTATTGTCCAACTTTAGGAGAATTCAGATGGTACAAAGATAATTTTTTTAGCAAAAATTTACATAAGAACAGATTGCAGACATTCTTATTGGAAAGACAGATTTATCTCTGGTCTCCCTAAGAATTTTGCTCAAAAAGTAAGAACTCAAATAAAAAATGAATACCCGGGAACTCCTTTAGAAGATTTAACATATGGAAGAATAATTTCAAAAATAAACAAAACAGGTTTACAATTTTGTACTGATATAAAAATGCATCGACAAGCAAAATTTGAAAGCAAAACCAATAATAAGGAATTAGGAAATTTTTGTGAACAATTTGGATATGAGAAAATAACCCCTCCTTATAAACAAAGAAGGCTTAAACCACAAAAATTTAGAAGTTATAAAAGATTCAATAAAAGGGCACAAATCGAAAAACCCATTAAACCTTATAAAAAACCCCAAAATAAAGCTTATAGTAAACCATACAATAAAGGTTTCGATAAAAATATTATTTTCTATAAATGCGGACGTGCTGGGCATATAGCAAGAAAATGTAGAGTCGAATAAAAGATAAAGGAACTTAAAATGGATGATGAAATTAAAGAGCAAATTGCAAAAAATTTGTTATATGAATCAGACTCATCTGATAACTCATTCTCTGATGAAGAGCAAGAAATAATTTACCAAAATCAAGGAACATCCTCTGATTCTGATGTTGGCTGTTTAAGTTGTGGATGTCTTGGAGATAACTATGATTTCAAGTTCACTATTAACGTTATTTCCAAAGAAGCTAGAGTCTTGTTAGACCTAGTAGGCCAGATTGATGATCCATAAGTTAAATTAGCTATGTTAGAAAAATATAAAGAATTAGAAAGTCGGGAAATAACAACTAAAGAATTCTCAGGATATAATTTAAAGGATATTTTGAATCCTGAAGCATCCTTTATTCAAGAACTAATATCTGTTCCTCTTCTATATAAAGAGGTCAAAACTTTAAAATCTGAAATTTCTGAATTAAAACAAAAATACAAAATTTTACAACAAAATTTTCAAAAATCCTTGGGATGGGAAAGGGAAAAACCGTTTCAAACTCTTCTTCCACACATTTTGATGAAGATAATCTTGAAAAAGAATTTGATACTCTTTATAACGAAGAAACAAATTTCTTTTTAAGAATAAAAACAATGCAACAAAAATGGCATGCTAAAATAAACTTAAAAATTAAAAAATATTTTCATCAACCATTCATTGCATTAACAGACTCTGGAGCATACCTCAACTGTATTCAAGAAGGTCTAATCCCAACACAATATTACCAAAAAACACTCAAAAAACTATACACTGCTAATAACCAAAAATTATAAGTAAATTAAATTGGAAAATGCTAGTATCTGTAATAATGGGATTTGCTTCACTAGCTCATTCCTTTTAGTAAAAGACACTTCAGAGCAAATAATCTTAGGAACTCATTTTCTCACTCAACTCTATCCAATATAGATAACTGAAAAGGGAATGAAAACGATAAAAGACAATCAAGAGATATTGTTTGAATTCATAAACCCAATGAAAATCAAAGAATTAAACAATCTAAATGAAAATTTAGAAGAAAAGAACTTCTTAACAATAATTCAAAGAAAAGAGAATCAAATAGGATTTTTACAAAAGGAAATCCTTTATGCAAAAATAGAAAAACAAATCCAAGATCCTTCGATACAAGAAAAGATAATTAAAATACAAAAATAATTTGAGAAGGAAGTTTGCTCAGAAGTCCCCAATGCCTTCTGGGAAAGAAAAACCCATATGGTATCTCTACCCTACGAAGAAGGATTTCATGAAAGCAAAATTCCTACTAAAGCTCGCCCAATTCAAATGAATAGTGAAACCCTAGAATATTGCAAAAAGGAAAAGGATTTCTTGATAAAAAACTTATTAGGTCAAGCAAGTCTCCCTGGAGTTGCACAACCTTCTATGTATCAAATCAATCAGAAATAGAACGAGGAGAGCCTCATATGGTAATCAATTATAAACCTTTAACTAAAGTTTTGAAATGGATTAGATGTCCAATTCCTAATAAAAGAGATTTAATAAAAAGATTGCATGATGGAATAATCTTTTCGAAATTTGATATGAAGTCAGGGTTTTATCAAATAAAATTAGAAGAAAAGGATAAATATAAAACAACTTTCACAGTTCCCTTTGGACATTACGAATGGAATGTAATGCCTATGGGACTAAAGAATGCACCCTCTGAATTTCAGCATATAATGAATAACATTTTAAATCTTCATTCAGATTTTACCATTGTTTATATTGATGATGTTCTAATATTTTCACAATCATTAGAACAACATTTTAAACATCTCAATATTTTTAAGGAAACAATAAAGAGAAATGGAATGGTAATATCTGCTAAGAAGATAAAACTGTTTCAAACAAAAATAAGATTTTTGAGTCATGAGATCCATCAAGGAACAATAACACCAATAAGCAGAAGCATTACTTTTGCAAACAAGTTTCCAAATGAAATAACTGATAAAAAATAATTACAACGCTTTTTAGGTTGCTTGAATTATGTATCGGAATTCATTCCCAACATTAGGATTAAGTGTAAACCCCTTTATTCCAGGCTTAGGAAAACCTCAAACCCTAAACCTTGGTTAAAAGAGCTGCCTAGTCTAGTCTCAAAGGTAAAAAGGGATGTCAAGTCTCTTCCTTGCTTAGGTATTCCTCATCCAGATGCCAGTCTTATTGTTCAAATTGATGCATCAGATAAAGGATATGGTGGTATCCTACTACAAATCCTTCCTCATTCAAAAGTTGAACAGGTGGTATGATTTCATTCAGGTCTTTGGATCCAATCACAAGAGAAATATAATACTATTAAAAAAGAGATTTTATCTATAGTACTATGTATTACAAAATTTCAAGATGATTTAATAAATAAAGGGTTTTTACTCAGGATTGATTGTAAAGCAGCAAAAGATGTTTTGCAAAATGATGTTAAAAATTTAGTTTCAAAACACATCTTCGCCAGATGGCAAAGTTTATTAAGTTGCTTTGACTTTGAAATTGATTATTTAAAAGGTGATAATAACTTTATCCCTAATTTTCTAACCAGGGAATTTTTGCAAGGCACGGTTCTCAATGACTACCAGATCCCGAGGTGGATCAATTCGCGGAGGGGCTCCTCCTTCTCCCAACAAATCCAAAGAACTAAATCCCGATTCCTTTGCCCCTTCTGCTTCTCAAATAGCCCAGAAAAACTTGCCACCAATAAGTCCCACAAATAATCCTATCCTTAGCCCAAATAAATTTGCTCCTCTGAATGATGAAACACCATCCAAATTAACCTCCCAGAGAGAACCACTGACCTACAAAATAAAACCAGCTTGTAAAAAACACGCTCTTCTTGAGCAGGAATATGGTAACCTAACAACTGATAATCCTCGGGACATGCTTCAACAATTAATCCCCAATGGATTTGGCTGGGACCCTACCAGCAGTGCTACTAAAAGTTTACTGTTTTATCAATATATTTTAATTGATACACATTCTGTCAAGATTGATCAGGAAGTGAATGCTAACGCGCCCAAAATAATTGCTTATTTCAAGTGCAAAATAATGAAAGTGCTCACTCTTTCAGATTGGGGTCAGGGTCCATTTATGCCAAAAAAGATTCTCAATGATTTTTGACCCTCCTGTTTATAATTATTGGGATTATCAAAAGGCTTGGGAAATGGTTCTTTATCAACCAAACCCTCACCATTCTTGGTACTTCAATTTTCTAAATAACTAAACCAGATACCCAAATTGGTTCATGGAATGGTTTTGGGAGAATGGACTATCTGCAGATATTCTTCCAAATTCTCTTTATGAGATATATAATGAATACAAAAAATTAACCCCATTAATACCAATTTTCGGGAAATTACTTCATTTCTGTGCACAATTCGGGATTGCCTGGTTACTCAAGTTCAATTATAAGTATCATTCACATCTACCAGAACTGTTCCCGAAGTATATTTGCTCAGTAAACACGGTCTCATGGTGGAGAAAATTTTAATGAGAAGGTTGTAGAAACAAAATTCATTTCTTTGAAAAATAAAGTTCGTTCAAAAAGGGTTCCTCCGGCCTTCGAACCCCCCAAGACTCCTCCTTCAAAAGCAAAGGAAATTTGTAGTTCATCACAAGCAGTAACTCCCTACACAATGAACTTCAGTGCCTCAACCCCTCAGGAATACAAAGGTTGTTAAAAGAGGCCCTTTCATCAGTTGATTCCGACGAAGAAGACAATAATTCATCTTCTGTTGGATCAGATTACAATCCTTATCTAGAAAACGCAGATCCAGATATTGGGTTTTTTGATCAATAAATCAAAAGTCACCTTAATCTTGTAGCGTCTCCACAAATTCAAGATGATCGACATGATTCTTTTTCAGTCACTCTCAATAAAGCAGAAAGAAAGTCATTTGTCGTGTTGTGCCGACGATAAAATTATTGACTGACAAAATTCACATGGCTACAGTAAAATAAAGCATTAAAGTCAAAAGGAATACAGTACCTGCTGTCGCGGATTCCAAATGAATTCAAATCCGCTCAATCCAGAAGATCTTCTCCTCTATTTAAGAAGACCTCATCTCTCAGAAGAAGGCAGACTTTCCTTTGATCCAATTTTGCTAATCTAGTTTTCATTGTAATATTGTAGTGTTGAAGCTTTTAAAGCAAGTTTACTGAAGCCCTTCGTTGTTTGTAAGTTATTTGATAACAAGCTCTACTTTGATAATACACCGTAATCAAGTACTCTTATGAATAAAGAATAATCAAATAGTTTGATAACACTATTTTCTATCATTTTTATACTCTGATCTGTCTATTTCAATACTACTTTAGTTTTATATCGTAAATGCAAAGTCATAGTTGTTCATCTATTTCATAATTTTTTTTACACTTGTAAATAAATTTTTCTGATGTCTTTGAATATATGTTGTGCGTAATATCCAATTTAATCGTCCGATTTATTGGCTCCAAAATTTGGTTTCTCTTTTAGTGTAAATAATAAGTCCCTTTTCAAAGAACAATAACGACCAGGCTCAAAAATACAAAGTCTTTTGTTAATAAATTACTCATCAAAATATTTTCAATAAAAAAGGGGGGAAATTAATTTAGTGCATGTTTATTGATTCCTCACTTGAGAGACTTAAGTTTTTACAACTTAATCTCTCAAAGCTTTTTTTAGAAATCAAATTTCTATTCCTGTTAGAAACCAGAAAATAAATGAGAAAGAATTAATTTTTTTTTAAATGGATACTTAAAAATAAAATGAAAATCTTTTAAACAATAGAGGGGAATCGATTTAATGTACACTTGTTGATTCCTCAGTCGTTCGAAATATGTCTAAGTTTTTACAACTTGACGTTTCTAAAATTTCTTTTTATTTCTTTGTACACTAAAATCAACTATTAAATTTCTTGATTCATGTCTCAAATTAATAAATGTTCAAAGGAATAAATTTAGTCGTACGAGAGAAATCTAAGTTTATACAGCTTGGATTCTCAAAATTCATTTGTAGTAGTAAAAATTATTTTTGCGCTAAAAATAAAATATTATGAAAATTACCCTATGAAAACTCGAGAAAAGACCAATTTGTCTACAACAGCTTGTTGATCTTACAATCTGAGCTATTCTAACCGTACAGTTTAATGGCTCAATTTTTCTAGAAATTAAATAATAAAAGGGATAATTTTAATTTGCACAATCTAAGGGTAACCGTCGTAACGACGGATGCTCTAGGGTGCCGTGGGGATAATCACTCATGCCTTCCCTAGACATAACGACTCCCGAATCCTATTCAATCTCTATTTTAAAATGAAAGACCAATCACTCTTCAAGAAAGGGTTTTTCCAACGTTTCCCAACAAAAAACTTTGGTGGTGACTCCATTCTCAAAAAAGGAAAAACTATCACTTTTTCCTTCCCGTCGCGAAACCGGTCGCGACACCCCTTACTTGTTTATTCTGTGCTCTGAAGGTTTGACTGCTATTCTTAATCAAGCTGAAGGTAGAGGTGATCTCCACGGGGTGAAAATTTGTAGAGGAGCTCCTATTGTTTCCCATCTTCTGTTTGCTGATGACTGCTTCTTATTTTTCAAAGGCAAAGAAAGTGAAGCTGTAGTTATGAAGAATATTCTTTCTACTTATGAGGCTGCTTCAGGCCAAGAGATTAATTTCCAGAAGTCAGAAATCCTTTATAGCAGAAATGTTGATGGTGGGATGCGTGATGATATTGCTAACTTGCTTGGGGTCCAAATTTGCCTGGACACGGGTAAGTATTTGGGTCGTCTCCCTTCTATGATTGGTAGAAGCAAAAAAACCTTATTTAGTTTTATAAAGGATCGAGTTTGGAGGAAAATTAATTCTTGGGGTGGTCGTTCCTTATCTAAAGCAGGGAAAAAAGTTATGATTAAATCGATTTTCCAATCTATACCCGCCTACTTTATGAGCGTTTTTCTTATTCCCCAATCCTTGAGGGATGGGATTGAAAAAAATGATGAATTCCTTTTGGTGGGGTGGGGTGGTGGTAGTGATAGAGGAAAAGGTGTGAAATGGTTCTCTTAGGACAAATTAGCTATGCATAAAGCGGATGGCGGTATGGGGTTCAGAAGTTTTTAATATGGCGCTTCTAAGTAAGCAAGGGTGGAGATTATTGTCTAATCCTGATATCTTTGTGGGGAAGCTATTCAAAGCTAGATATTATTCACATTGTGATTTTCTGGATGTTAATATTGGTAGTGATTCGAGTTATGTTTGGCAGGGCATTTGGGAAGCAAGAGTTGTCCTTAAAGAAGGGATTAGGTGGCGTGTTGGGAGTGGTTGGCATATCAATGTTTGGTCTAAAGAGCGGACTCATGATTCTACCAATGTGTTACCGCATGATCGTGATTTTTTTGATCCAGCTTTGCAAGTTTGTGACTTGTGGCAGGGAGGAAATAAAAAATGGGATCCCATCCTTGTTGAGGCGCTAGTATCTCCAGCAAGTGTCAACTCAGTTTTGCAAACTCCTCTCTTGGAAGCAGTTCACGATGATGGTATGTTTTGGTGACCTGATCGTAAGGGTGTTTATTCGGTAAGGTCGGCTTACTGGTTTTGCTTGAATAAAATTTTGGACACTTCTCACTTGAAGGTTGTAAGTGACTGGAATGGTTTGTGGAGTCTCAAAGTTCCTCCAAAAGTAAAGAATTTTCTTTGGAGAGTTGCTAGAGATTGCCTCCCTACTAGAGCTAAACTTGTGGAGCGAGGGGTTCAATGTCCTAACCTTTGTCCTTGGTGTGTTGTGAACATAAAAATAGCTGGCACATTCTTTTTAGCTGTACTAAGGCACAGAGTGTTTAGAGGTGTGTTAATCTTTGGGGAGTTGTCTCTAGTTTGTTGGTTAGTGCTGATAGTGTGGGGGAGTTATGCTTTCAAGCTCTTGGTTGTCTGATTGATGAGGAGATGATCACTTTTGTTATGTCACTATGGTCACTATGGCGCAGCAGAAACGCAAAAGTGTGGGACTCGGTGGAAGAAGGTGCTGCTACCATTGTGCAGCGTGGGAGTGGAAGGAAGCTCGGCTCTCTGCTGTCAATGTAGCGCCCATCATTCCTGTTCCAGCTCTTGTGCGCTGGTGTAGGCCTCCTCAAGGCTACCTCAAGTTCAATATTGATGCCTCCTTTTTGCAGCAAATAATAAAGTGGGCATAGGTATGTGTTTGAGGAATGATGTTGGCACTTTTATGGGTGCCAAAACTCTCTGGTTGGAACCTATTGTTGATGTAGGGGAAGCAAGTGGCCTTTATTTTACAATCAAGTGCATGATTGATCTTCATCTACATAAAGTTATTTTTGAGGTGCACTCAAGTTAGTAGTGGATAACATGTGCTCCGAGTGAGTGGATGTTTCTTCTTTTGGAGTTATTATTTCTTCCTCCGAGTTTTTATTTATGTTTTTTTTGTGAAGAGTTGAATTTACTAGAGATAAACTAATATGATCGCTTATTCCTTAGCTAGGATGACCTTATCTCATGCTTGTCCTCATTTCTTTCATGTCCTTCATGCTTGTCCTCATTTCTTTCATGTCCTTCGTATATTGATGCTTTGATTATCAATAAAGTACGGTAATGTTCATTTGTAAAAAAAAATAGTTTAACCTAAATCTTTTACGATTGTGTTATTTGAACATAAAAATAGGCTTACAATTTTTAATAACAATTTGGATAATTAATATAATTTAAATATGTGATTAATTACGTTCAGTGAATAGTTAATAAATATCACACATTATCACAACTTATTAATCATTTACTGAAAATATGTAATTAATCATGTATTTGAATTACGTTAATAATCCAAATTGAAGTGTGTTCGATAAGTTAAAATTTCATTTGTAAAAAAAAAAGATCGGTTAAAATTTCAGAAACCATAGCACCAAAAAAAATTCACAAACCAGTTCTTGATGTACAAATTGAAATTTCAAACACAACATTTTGAAAAAAAAAAAAAAAAAAAAAAAAAAAAACTTGAACATGTTATGTTGGGTGCTCAAACACCCTAATCCTCACCCTTTTACACTGCCACCCTCTCCCTCTCGCTCCCATTCTCAACGGTGCCAACGTTGTTCTTCTTCATCGTTGGTTCCCATCCGAAGCACAAACCTCAACAATGACCCACCTGGTCCCAAAACCCATATTCAGATCCTTCTGGAACCTTCTAAACCTCACTCCCAAACCCCTAACTCGCTCTCTCTCCACCACCGAAACTCGCACCCACAAGCTCGAACGCATCGCTGACGATCTTCTCTCCCTCAACAGGCTCGAAAGGTACGATTTCACCATTCTCTGGAGACTCAAATTGGGTCTCGACCGCTACGGTTCTCCCGTCGCCGCCGGTCTCGCCCCGTCGGGTCCCTCCGCCGCCGAAACCGGGTCTTCGGCGGCGGCGGCCGATGCCAAGGAGAAGACGGCGTTCGATATAAAGCTGGAGAAGTACGACGCCGCTTCGAAGATCAAGATCATCAAGGAAGTGAGGGCGTTTACTGATTTGGGGTTGAAGGAGGCTAAGGAATTGGTGGAGAAGTTTCCTTGTGTTTTGAAGAAAGGGCTCACTAAAGAGGAAGCTGAACCCATCGTTGAGAAGCTCAAGGGTTTGGGTGCCACTGTTGCATTGGAGTGATTTCAATTTCAATTTCATTTTTTGTTTTTTGGCCTTAGAGTTTTGTTGTAGTTGTAGAATGACTTGTTTTGTGGTTAATCATAAATAAATGAAAGTTTATATATATTTTGCCTTTATTTTGAAAAAAAAAAAAAAAAAATTTGTGATAGTGTTGTTATAATGCATTCTTGATTTTAATTGGGTCGTTTTATAGTTTACTTGTTTTAATGGTTGAAACTTGCATGTTCATGGTATTTGATCATATGCAATTGTAGTTGATAGAGATGGATTGCTTGGCTTCTTCTCAAAGATCGTTGTATTATAGATTCATTAGTATTATCTTTTACTTGTTTGGATGGTGAAGCAAGTACAGACTTACAGAAGGATTGAACACACAGACCAGAAGTGATATAGAAGTTTCTATGAGAAAATATCTGAATTTTATTTCTTGGAATGATGTCTACTTGATATTTGAAGAAATGTGCAATTGCAATAGTACTTGCAGTTCTGAAGATATCGGCTTTTTGACCCCACTAGTGCAATTTGGTTTGTAAATTATCGAAATGGTGCAACTTGAAAACTATTTACCAGATTGGGGTAAGTCGTACATGTAAATTGGGGTGAAGTCGTTTATAATATCCCAATATGTACGACTTACCCCAATCTGGTAAATACTTTACCAATTGCACCATTTCGGTAATTTATGAAGCAAATTGCACTAGTGGGCTCAAAAAGCCGAAGATATCTTTGTAGCAGATGGTGTGAGGCCTACCTGTTATTTATTTGCTTCTCTCCAAATTTTGGAATTTGGTCATTGATGAATTGGAGAGTAGAAAAATGAAATATTGGGATATGTGTTCTATTGGAGGACATTTTAGTGCTTCTTGTTATTATAGGTTGTTGGCATTGTGACAAGATAAAAAGCTTTATATGAAGTAGATTTATTGCAGGTAATCAGTTATTGGATTCCTTTCTTATAGGAATTAAGTGGTAGATGATGTGAGAAGATGAGACAAGATTATGACCAAGTGGGAGTGGGGTTGTTCTGGCAAGGTTCTAGATCGATTAGTTGTATTTCTGGTTCCCTTCTACTACTACCTTTTTTGTGATTGTCGATACTCAATTGAGGTTTCGTGGTCTGTGTGGAGTTAGGAAAGGGGATATATATCTTGTCTCTATTTCTGTTTACCTTTGTGAGCAATGTTCTGAGTTGGATGTTTTCCTGGGCTCTTGATAAGGTCTTCATTAAGGGCATCGAAATTGTTTTAGAGGAAGTGATGGTCTCCCACGCTTAGTTTGTGGGGTGCAAGATATTAATAGGTTGCTTTTTTCACTTCTTTGAGATTGTCCCCTCTAGTTTGAAGATTAGCTTGGACTAGAGTGGTTTGGTAGGTACAATTATGGATAACCTTGGTCCTTTCTTTGTTACTTTATCTGGTTGCCAAATCTTGCAGAGGGTGATCCTTTAAGTGGTAATTCCATGGCTATTTTGTTTTAGGATCCAGTGTTTCAAAATATCTCCAAGTGCTTGGATGATTAGAAGGGTGATTTCATGAATTTGGGTGGTCATACTAGCCTTAGTCACTCTACTTTTCCAACAGACCCTATTTACCATCGTTCGATTCTTGGTCAGTTGGTGGGACTTTCAGGGGTATAAGAATTTTGAGGGATTTTCTTGGGTCAGGTTTAGATTGCAATAATTGCTTCTGTTTTACTCAATCTCTGGCTTCTAAGCATATCTGTGTCTGTAATTCCTCCCTCTCTCTGTCCAACTTCAGACACAGTCCTAATAGGTAACTTCTCTGCTCTCTTACTTTTCTTTTAATGCTTCCACTTAGTTTTCCCTCTAATTCTCTTTTTGATTTTTTTTTTCTTTTTGCCCCATTTCTTTTGGATCTTCTAATATTTACACTTTCATGAATCTTGGATTATTTGCAACCAACACCAGATAGTTATATTTTCTTCGTTATATCAGTTGACCTATTCCATATTGGGGTGCTGTATTTCAATATTGTTGGGTTTATGTATGAAGTGGAATAATGGATTCATACTTTTATTTGAGCTGCTTATTGCTGAAAATAGTCTGCTTGTTCTGCTGAATTGTTCAATGTGGATATATAGTAGTTTGATAATTTCATCTTGGCAGTAGAGATCGTTCCTTTCTAGTATTATTGTAAGTTCTCAGCATCGTTGAGATCTTATATGATAACATTTGTTATCTTCTGACATAAAAACAGAGAAATGCTACTCAATATGTTAATGTTAATTGTCGCATTCTTCACAAGCATGGGAAGAAAATTTATTATAACCATAGGGATAATAATCAATAGAAAAGAGATACATGTATATGAAAGCAAGATTGGTTAAACTGCAAATACATGAACCAACCCTGCTATATGTAGATAAGCCACGTTATTGTGGTGGCAAAAGTCAATAAGTTTATTGGCTTATATAGCATTATTTTTTTAAAGTCTTTAAATTTATCATTCTCAATTTTAAAGAGATGCTAAACTGATCCTAGTTAAGAAGTCCTGCTGAATTCAGATAAGAATGAGTTAAACTGAATTGTCTCCTAACAATGCAAGAAGAAAAGTCTTGTAATCTCCTGATGTTTCCCTAGCCACAGAACCATCAAGGGTGACATTGTTTCTCTTGAAATAGAGATCCTTGATTTCACTTAAATCCTTCTCTGCACGAGTGATGATAACACGGCTCAGAGAATGCTCTTCAGATATCAAGTCATTCATAGCATGACGCAACACCTAAATCAAGTCAAGGTATACACATTTAATAAAAGTTAATGAAAAAACAATATAAAATAGAAAATAGTTACTAACATAATTTCATAACTTTAGTTACCTTGGCAAAGTATCTTTGGGGATACTTAATGCAACGAATAGCAGTACGCAGTGCTCCTAAGTATTCATCATTTGAGCTGGCTAATAATCCCTAAGATTATCAAAGGATATCAATGTTTATGTATCATTAGTTCGGGAGTGGACATTCATAACTTTGTCTATTTCCAAAGTAAAACAAGAATGAAACATTCTTACATCTGCCTCATAGAAGCGGATTCTGAATTTAGTTTTATGCATACTTAGGAGAGAAGTAATGGAACTAACATGGGGCCAATAATTGATAATGAAACCAAGCATAATCTTGGAACAAAGAATAACATTTTGAACTATTTTACTTATTTCCTACAATAAAATATAAATTTCTTTTAATTTTCTTGACTCATGCAAGTAACTAAAACCTCGGCCTATCCATCTACATTTTTATTAGTTGTATAGTCACAACAATTTTGAAAGGTTCTTAATATCAGATGCAGCTCATTATTTTCATGACTCTATGACCTACTTGTAATTGAATAAAGGGTACAATCACTTTTTATTTCAATTGAAGGAACTTGAATTCATTACATCATTTCTTTGATAATCTTTTAGCACAGGAATTTCTAATATTGGTGATGTGTGTGTTCTTCTCCTTGTATTCTGTTTGGAGAACAGAGCATATAGACTGATATTACCTTGGTAATTGTTGTGCCATGGATGTTTCTAAAGGCATTGAAAGTCACACATAGCTGCTTCTTGCTTCTTGTGCTTAAAATTCTAATGATTTCATCATCATTAAAGGCCTTGTTTTCAATTGCTTGATAAAGAATATTTGCTTCTGAATGAGCCTTAGTCTCATCAAACTCATCTCCCTCATACCTGAAGGTACTTATAAGTGCAACCAACAGCTGCATGAAAAATTACTAATTGTTCATTATCCTTATTCCTAAATAAATTGAAATATTTTTTTCCCCCAAAAAAAACAGAAGCACATAATAGCTTAAGAATCAACATACTTTGCGAATATCACCAATTGTTTGTGAGGCCACATCTTCTTCAAGGGAATGCTTGTATTCAAACTGGTATGAACGTTTTATAGCCACAAGCTCTTCTGAAGTTCTAGTGCAAGCAATCTCAATAAGTACTTTATAATCTGGTGTTGCCTTCTTTAATGCTTCGTTAGCAAATGCAGCATCTCTTTCAGCTGGATCCATTGTCCAATAGCATATAGCGCTCTGATTCAATGGTAGTTACTATCATATTTCACAATAAGAATGTTATCATATATATATATAGAATTTGAAACTTATTTCAATCATATAGAATATTAACTAAATTATCATATAATGTGGGTTAAGCTTGGATTGCCATCACAAACAGTAAAATGCTTATATTCACCAAAAGAAAAAAAAAAGTGGAAAAAAAATAGTCAAATTCTATATAAAGTTAATAGCCTTTCTTCATAGGCCAATCAATGTTAATAAATTAAATATTATGTTAGTTTACTATTTTAGTGAGGAATGAAAATTTAGTGAGGACATAATTGCACGCAGTACATATGTAGAATAATGCTATGAATTGTAATATTCTTACCTCAAAGCTTCCTGAAAGTTCAGATTTAAGTTGTTGAATAAGATCCTCGTGATAAATTTCTTGATAAGCCAACCTGACAAGTTTCCTTTGAGCTTCATTTCGATGTGCCAGTATGGATATAAGAGCTGTCTCATCTGTCCCAAATCCTATAAAGCATACACCATTGTATTAGAAATGTAATAAAATAAATTAAACCACATGCTCTAACAAAATAAAAATAAACAATGAAAATAAGTGATTTGTTTTTCTTTATCATTATATGAACTAATCAACTTATAAGCTCAAGCTTCTTTGATGATGACAACTGCTAAAAAATTGGGTTATATTGAAGATAGTTATTAAATACCAGGAACCTTTTTGCAGTAGGACTTTTTTTCATATATTTTGCAACATACAAGATATGTAGAAACAACACAAAATTGCGGAAAGATAACCTTGACATGCCCTCTTGATAGTTTCAGCGTCTTCAATTGGAGAGGAATCTTTTGCAGCAATCAGAGTAGCCATTTGGTTTTGTGTAATATCTTTAGTTAGTGCCAATTAAGATTTGTATGAGAGTTAATTTTTCATTTTCCATTTTATAGAACAGAAACCTAAAATATATAACCGTTAAAAAAAATTAAAGTCACATTCATATTCTAACAGGTTTTTTTTCTCTCAATAAAATAACTGAACCATCGTATGTTATTCCTTAAGTGTTACGTTTAAGAATTAATAACGGACTTGGCGTTAAACATATCAACCCAAGACTCTACTGAAAGTGACATAAAAGTTCATAATTCCCAATTAAATCATAAGACGAACCTAATGGATTGTCCTCATTCGGAACTACAAGAGTGAACCCCAAGAGTTTTTTTTTTTTAATCTGTTCATTTGCTTGTTTTTGCCGTTTTTAACGAAAATTTACGGTGAAGTCAAGAATTAGGAGATGGGTATCAAGCCAAATTAAGTTATCAATCTATCACGCATTGAGGGTTATATTTTATTTATGATTAAATTAATCTGCGCGTCTCTGAATTATTTTGGAAAATATAAGTCTTTATATTTTTTGATTTAGAATTCACCCTAATGAGCCTTTGGGACTGAGTGAGGCCTCGAAGTGAGACTAATGTTCGAGTCGGCCATGCGATTAGTAAAGCCTGGTCAAAGGTTGTTGCATACCCAAGGATCGAACTCGAGCAGAGCTCGAACGATTCGTCCTTAAGTAGCAATGCGTTGATCACTTGCACTCAACCTGAATACATAGAAAATACATATATACAAATGAAAACCCAACCCTACAGTCACTTGATATAACTCATAAGTAAATCCAATTATTTTTCAAGTTAAGCTTCATTTCCTAAAAAACTAACAACTATTTTCTAAAATCAAACTATCCACCTACATTTTAATTTTCTAAATAGAGCATCCCACAAGGGCCCAGAGTCATACTTGACCCAGATCTCTCGTACTTTCTAATTGGGCCACAGTTCTTACCCTTAACCCTACCCGATTTCGGTATCCACAAATCACAATCCAGATTCCAGATTGGTTGTCTTCCAAACCTGGTTGGACAATTATCAGGTACCATTGTTATATCCGATAATATTTTTTTTTTTGTATAATATCAATGGCTTATAAAAAGAGACCACCAGGGCACCCTAATCTGCCGGGTGTACCTAAACAATGGATTTCTCCTCACGACTCATGAGAAGCATTGTTGTAAGACACCAATGGGGAGAGAATTCTATAATTCCATTTCCCTTGATGCTAATGCATGCATATTACCCTAATATTAAAAACATATAAAACGAAGAACGGCACACTCCAAGCCAGCTTTAAAAAATTTTGAAACATGATTTGAAAAAACGTAAAATTGTACCAAAGAAGCCTAAGAATTTTTTTTTTTAATCAAGAAGTCTAAAATTTTAGATTATTATGTTTATTTTTAAAAATAATTATTATCTTGTTAAAATGTATATGTCCCCCTTTCCGTTGATACCGGAGAATTTACCTTTAATAATTTATAATTTATATTGACAGATAAAACACAACTTTTGATGTGAATATGCTAACTTTGAATGAGAATTGTGAAAGATGGTGTCAAATTATAAGCAATGATTTGTTTTCTTCTATCTCGTAATATATTTCATCACTCTCAAGATACTCATAAGTTCTTCGGTATCTATACAAGATGTCCATTGTGTGTTTAAATATCTTTACTCCAAATTAATGGCTATTACGCGGGTCACCAAATATATAGCGGGCCTGCTTCATGCCAACCACATGCATATAGAGACCCATTGTGAACATTAGTCCAAGATAGATTCACACCAAATCACATGGCTGTACCCCTTCATGTGCTCTCACAGTGCCACATGCTTTGTAGGGAAACAACTTCTTTATTAGAATAGAACCATTGGAGTTGCATACTATACACGAGACAAAGAACATATTTTAAATTGAATATGCTGTTTTTTTTATTCAAACAGTCTCTTTTGTAACTTTTAATGTCACAAACATGTTACATGGAGGGAGTCCAAAATTTCACGCGTGATGGACTGGATACAAAACAAAACCGGCTGAAACAAAGTTGAAGTTTTAGTTGCAAAATGAATAGTGGTTATTCACAGATACCAGTGCCACATACATAACTAACAGTGTCTATAATAAATATTTATTTTAAAGCGAAAACTTAGATTTACATGATTATTTCATTCACGAAATTATATAGCACAAATGAATGTGTTTGAGCATTAAATTGTAAGTGCAGAGACAGATGCCAACTGCAGTGTGACGTGGTTGAATGTTGAATGTTATCCACATGCATCCATTGCAAAATGGTTATGTGCCAGCAAAGAAAAGATTCGTGGTAGCTAGCTTTTGCTAGTCTAGTTTAGCACTAAAATTTTGTTGCATAGGTTGAATCGGATGAGGTTATTGCTTTAACATCAACTTTTATATTGTAACATGCCTCTTGTCCTTCCCTTATAGTGGTTTGAAGGATACATCTTGCTATATGAGGTGGAAATGATTGTTGAATATGATAAAACTTACAACAAACTTCGGTTTCTTTCCTTTTCTATTATAACATTCAAATATATCAAAAGCTTGGATTTCATATTTCATAAGATATATATATGAATATATTTTCAGTAATAATCAATGAATTAATACATTTCATGAAATACAATTTTCTAGTCATTTTTAATTGAGTACAAACTCAACATTTATCAATTGATATCATTCTTACATGTTATGTTGCTTTACAAAAATATGACTGGGCTACCAAGGAATTTCTTGACCATCCCAGGCAAAGAACTTGCCATTGTCATGGACCTTCACATTGTTAATGATGCTTAACAGCTTTTGCACTGAGAACTCTTTGCTGAAGAGCTTGTCTTTGGGAACATTTCTTTGAAATGGTCTAGAGAGATCTGTGTCAACTGTACCAGGATGCAATAAAATGCATACAATTGGATCCTTCTTTCTGGCAAATTCCACGGAGACCGTCTTAGATACTGTAAGAATATAAGGGTGGAAAAATGTCTTAGAAACAGCTCCAAGTTCATTTTGGTTTATACTTTACCAATGCATAGAATTTATTAGTTAATACTATTAAAATTACATGCAAGCACTATAAAGTGAACAGAGCTAACAGAGTATAACAATCAAAAGACAACAAGTATCGTTTTATGCAAGTACTGTCAATGTTGTGCCAATTGTACAATTTGCATGCTTCTATCTGATGATGAATTTTTCAGTTGGATCATGAAGGATCCTTGTACAGCCATTAGATTGACCTCACTGGATCCAGTGAAAATCATGAAATACATACTAGTGTTAATTTTATAGATCTTGGTTGTGCCACTAATAAAATTTCGTTGTGTCTATCTCTCTCCTCCACACAAGAAAAAAATGCATAAGAGAATCCATTCCTAATCTGAATACAGATGAATGATTCGATGAGACACTTAAATTTATCATATTGAATTCCATGGCAGAGCTCATAAGAAAAAGTCATACATTGATTAAGAGCAGTCTTTGAAGATCGATAGGAGTGCCAACCCCCAAGATGATTGTCCCCAATAGATCCAACCCTTGCACTCAGGCTAGCCACAACTGCAGCACTTCTTTCAGTCCCATAGCTTCCTCCAACTTTTAGAAGAGGCCACATGTGCTGATTTAAAAGTTCACAGAAAAAGATATCAAATATTGGCTAAAAATTTTTCAAAAACATATCCATACATAAAATCAAAGGTAAAAAGATACACATACAAAATTAGACAGAAATACTGATAAATGAATAACAGTATTGCACAAAACTATATAATTAAAGAAATAAAGTAAAATGTCTAAGGAAAACAGTTCAACAATCAACACTTTATTTCATCAGGGGCCTTCGAGGACCAATTTTCCTTGAACAAATCCACCTGTGATAAAATATTGTGGGCAATGGAACGGAAAAACTAATAATTTTCGCATCAATTACAGAACATCAAGGACTAAATGCAGAGCTAATCAACAAATTGGACTGCTCTCGTCATAGTAAAACTGTTGACTAATTTTTAGGAAGTGACAAATTCGAAAGGTAATTTGAAGATCAATAAATAATACTTAGAGCATAAAAGGTGGGAAAGAGTATATAGACTGGACTAAGAGTTGAGTGATTTAGGTGTTCTCTCTGTTCTGTGACACCAAATTTTTGTAATGAAGACATTAAACTTTTGTAATGAATATTAGATTGATGTTACCTTGATAACTAAGATAGGACCCACGGCATTAACCTCATAAGCAAGCATTAAAGATGACTTCTCCAATTTGCTCAGTGTTGTTTCTGTATGGTATAGATAATTAACATAATCAACGGTCTCGTATTTGTAAGAAACATAAGCTCGAAAACAAGATAACAGAGCTTTAGCTCACAGTTCTACATCACCAGCCTCCATTACACACTCCCTTCTTAAAAGGAGCAAGGTCTTACCTTTCTCCTTTTTTCACATTTATCTGCTAAAAATATATGTTCTTTTGTCTTTCCATCTTCTTTTCTACTTTTAGTTTCTTTTTTTCCGGGAGGGGGAGGAATACATTATGAAATAACATTTTCACCTGGTTGCAATACTTCAGGTATTGAAAGAATGCCAGACGCATTAATGAGAAGGTTTAGATGGCCATATGTCTCTTTTATTGACAATGTAGATGCCTGAAATATCATGAATAAAACACAAATCTTAACAAACGAATAGGTTTGCAATTTTTTAAATCTAACAATGAATTTCAGAATTTATGTTTCTAGATTCAAACAGGCTTCGAGGGAAATTTCACTTGCCCCCTCTCAACTATCATCCCAAATCCATTCTCCCCTAAACTACAAATTTTGGCACACATCACCCCAATCTATCATCCTATTATTGCCAATAGGCCACTGCTGATCCAATTGTCTGTAAATTGTAATGAGAGCAACAACCACATGTCCTCACTCCTCATATCGTTCTAGATAGAAAGGACCAATAGATTTGTTAATTTTCCCTTGAGGACAGATCCCATGAAGGAGCTGACAAGTGGATTAATGATATCAGGGTAATAGACTAGGGTGGATTTGTGCAATGTCCTCTAGGTTTGTTTAAAAATATCTATCCTTGCCCATATTGACTTACATAGCATCTAGCCTTGTAATTAAGTAACCTTTCGAAGAGTAAGAGGACAAGGGGAGGGGAAGAACAAGCAGGATTATCAAGCATCTTATTGGTGTCTGAATGCATGCTTATGTTTGTGTGAATGACAAAGAGAAGGGAAATAATTAAGGGAAAAGAAGCATAACCTCAATTGAACTTTCAACAGTCAAATCCAACTGCAAAATTTTAAGACGATCAGCAAATTTTTCCTTCAGATGAGTAAGCCCGGTCGACGAACTTGGATTACGGCAAGTAGCAATAACATGTCCTTTATCATTGTTCTCTAGCAGCTGTTTAACCTGTAGAAGGCAGAAATTGAAAGAAGAATTAAAATTTTTTCAGTAAAATTATGTGATTTATTTTGCAACCATAATTCTCGATCCTGACTCCTTTGACATGTTGAGGTAAGAATTAAAGGAAAACATGAAACTAAAACAGCCAGTAAAGTATAGCACTGTTGACAAGTATGGAAGGGCTTGTTAATTCCTGAGAATGCTTACAACCACTGAGCAAAAAAGATTATTGATAAAATATGCCAAATGAGATATCTATTTTACTGCTTATACCTTCTTTTAACTATAACTGTTCAGATTAATCAGCTTACCATGTTTTTTTTTCCTCCCCTTTTGCAGTATTGTTAACTAATAAACCTAAGATGGTAACCAACAGCAATCAATCAACTTGTAATCAATTCCTCAATCTTCAGGCCATAGAAAATTTTGCAGACTTAAACAAGTCTTCTTCTATTTGTGAAAGATGCAATAATTGACTAATATAATATTATTATACTACCATAGTACCACTGCACAAACAAAATGAAGAAAGTAAACACATCAAAGCAAATCCCATACTAAAAGTAAGAGTAATTTACCAACATTGAGTTTTACTCAAATTACACAAATGTCCCTTAAATAGTAAAGCAATACCTTCAAAAACCAACACAAACCTCACTTGAATTTTTGTTCATTTCTATAGGTTTTGAAAATTGAGTGGAGGTTTGTTTGGTAAACAAAATAATTTGAGGGAATTTACTCAAAAAAAAAACAATAATAATAATGTCAACAATAGATGGCAAATACTGATGACTACTAACTTTTCTACAAAATAATTTCCAATGCGTACTGAAGAGAAGTGAGAAACTGCCACTCTGTTGAGTCTGTAAATGATTCAAACCAAAAGCAGAGTTCTGAAATAGCCTCCTTCAATCAGAACTCTTATACAATTGTAGTAATTTCATAAATAGTTAGAATGCTAAGGTGAAAACATGGATAATAAACATAAATTATAAAATAGCATACAGTTATCAGTGTGATGAAGGAAGAAAAAAGAAAAAAAAAAGCCAGCAACACAAGCAAGAATTTTGAGAAAGTGGGTAGTGCCAAAAGCATTGGTAAAGTGCAAGTATGAGGGGGAAAAACAAGAGAGCAAAAAAATATATATATAACTCACAAATTCAAGGCCAATTCCTCTGGAAGCACCTTGAACCATAGAAACTCCACCATCAAATTTCAAAGCAGCAGCTGAAGAAGAAAAGGCCCTTCGGGTCAGTGATAAAAGTCGCAGAGAATGTGATGCCATCAAAAGCGTTTTGGGTTGGCAATGCCAATAGTATAAAATCATAAAGCTCTTATCTTTGTGCACTGAACTTTTTTTTTTTTTTTTTGATGAAATTTGTGTACTGAACTTCGATGGGCACAAGGCACAACACCATGAATGAAGCGTGGCTGGGTAGTAACCAAGAAATCAATTCCCCATCAAAACCGTTTTTTCTTTTTTTTTTTTTTGTTAAATTGGTTGTAATTTGTAGGTGACAAGTGACGATAACATACTCCCTCCGCTCCACAGTTCCACGTTATAAGAAACTCGTACGTTTTGTTTTTATTCAAAATATAAGAAATATACATCATTTTTTATATATATTAAATATTAATTTATAACATTATCCTTATTAATTATTATCATTAATTATAGGCTATCGATTATTAATTAAAATTAGAAGGAGTGTTTTTTAAAATTTATATAAGTATTAATTATAAGTAATCCATTCCAATACATTTTTCTGTTCTTTGTGTTTTAGGATTTTGTTTCTTATATTATGGATCGGGGGGAGTATTTCACAAATTGAATTTTGGAACATGCAATTATTGAGAGTTATGTTATTTAAACACAAATTTTGGACACCGTATGTGACATCGTATATATTCATCTCTATCTCTCGCTTACTTTTTATCTTCTTTATATACACGTTGCTAGAAAATACACCCTAAAAAAAAGGGACACCGTATGTGACATCGTATATATTTATCTTTATTTCTCACTTACTTTTTATCTTCTTTATATACACGTTGCTAAAAAATACACCCAAAAAACAAGGGACACCATATAATGTCCCCATTTTGATGTACAAAAATCATTCCTCAATTATTAATTGGGTTGGGTTGGTTGCCCTATATCCAGATACGCATTGGTTAACGAATTAACAAAAGAAAGTTTTTATTGAAATGTGATTGCATTCAATATTTTGATAAGTGTTATCTTTAGTTTTTCAATGAAAACTTATTTTTATTGAAATCTTTAATCAATGCTCTTACGGCACTCGTTTCTATGCTGGCCTCTCTTCTTATGTTAAACCAATTGCTTATTGATACCAAAGTCTTCACGGGTTGAACCATAAGATTTTTTAGTAATATTTTGATTCAATTAATTTATGATTTTTTTAATAAACAAATAGTATATAAATTATGTACAAGGGATACCTGAACCCATATACATAAGTAGCAAAAAAAAGTGTAAAACAATGTAGAGCTTCAACCTACAGATCAAGGGATCACTAACATAAATAGAGTGATCAAAGCTACCAGGTTGAATAAGACATTGTTCCCACTTCTATATGAATCAAACGATAATCAACTAACCCAGAGGAAAAAAATTATCAGCTAAACACCCTATAATGCTGATTTATAATTCAACTAGTTCAACCAACGCATTTTAATTAGTTTGATTTTAGAAACATTGGCCGATACTTAAGGATAGTGTTATTAAAACCGGATATCGACTCGGTCAAGACATGGGCTCAATGGGTCATTGTTCGAATCAATGAACCACTGATTAAACCAGATAAAACGATATATATTTGTCACTGGTTTACCAACAAGGTTCTTCAGCTTGGTGGCGTTACAACTCTACAACATGTATCAGGATGCAGGTTCGATCCTCAATCTTTGCAATTTTCTAGAATTTACACATTTGCAGGAGGCACAGGTGCACGTGTGCGAGCGGACGTGCGGTTCAACCGAGCCGGGTTAACGGTTCATGTCGATTCAACTACGATTTAATGATGTAAGCACCTATTCATAGGTATATCCGGTCTGATATGCTGACTTGATCGCCCATACGTCAGGTAACTTTACTAACATTGCTTAAGGATAAATTTAGATTTTTTTGGTCATTGCTCTGGTACCCATGAAAATCAATGGGTTTTGGTACTCTTCATTCGTAGACCAATTATTTAGTTACAACTGTTTAACAATGTCATATCATTTTAATTATTATTTTCCTTTATTTTAATTAATTTTGCAAAAAAAATAAAATTTTAGTACATAATAAATAACATCACACGACAATGTTTTTTTTGGACATCACATGACAAAGTTAAAACGATGGTCATCTAATTACTATTGGTTCATATAGAAAGGAGACCAAAATCCTTTCTTTTGCCCAAGTACGAGAGAATTTCTCTCTTTTTTTTTTATATGGATTTGTTGTGTTATTAACAAAATATTAGTTTTTATTAACGAAGCGTATGAAAATAATATATATTTTTATTGACAAACAACATAATAAAAACTCAAATAACTTCAGCTAAACTGTGAAATTTTGGCCCCAGCCCTGGCTTTTTCTTGGAGGCTTTTGCTTGATAGGTTATCTTCTGTAGACGTGATATGATATCTAATTTGCACGGGATTCTTGTCCATTATGTAATTTATTTATCTCAAAAGGATTAAGCTCACTTCTTTTTTCGTCCCACGTTATATTGGGTTTGTTACTTTGTTTGGTTACATATTTACGCTTGGCTTGGTGTATCTCTACTATTTTGTTGGCTAGAGTGTTTTGTAGTAGGAGTTGAATTCTATAGGTAAAGTGATTAAATTTCAAAACAATTATTTTTATGAGGAAAAAATATATTTTTAAAGAAGATAGAAGTTTGAAGCTTATATAAAAAGCTGTTAGATTATTTTTAAACTCATAATATATATTTTTCTCATTTCATCCCTACAAAAATAACTGTCAAATAAATATTATTAAATTATATAAATAGTCGTGTATCCCTTTTCGTAATTTACTAAATAAAAGTGATTTTTATATATTTGATTCTATTATATAATCTATTATAACAACAATTGATTATGCTTATTATTGAAATAATCAACTTTTTTTAGTTAACCCAAATACACACTAAGTGGAGGGAACATTATTTGCAGCATAGTAATTGGTTAGTGGAAAAGAAATATCAAAGGATTTTTTATATTTTAGGCATGCAATTGTTTGGTATATTTGGTTGACCAGAAAGGATATAATATTTCAAAGAGTTTAATTTTTATACAGTGTCAGTGTAAAGATTTTTATACTGACAACTAATCAGAAATCATGAAATTGATGACTTTTAAGATAGCTAGATAGAGAGTCAAATATTTTTAATGGTGTATCAATTTCTTATTGGTTGACTGTATAAAAAAACTTTACACTATCAGTGTATATCAATTAAATCCTATTTCAAAATGGTAAATATCTTGAAATCTTATTAAGGTTCGATCATGATATTGATTTTTTAAAATGGTTGAAGGGTCTATATTTGTATTTCCAGATTGGTGTGTTGATCCAACTGCTTGTACCAAACAATGTTGTTAATTAGTCTTGATTCTGATTGTATTTTATAGATGTATTTGCCTTGTATTCAATTTAATAAATAAAATTTATTTTGCTTATAAAAAAATGTTATTTATACATACCAGACACTAGATAACATGATTGATGAGTGTATAAATCATGGTTAATAATGTTTAGATGTATGAATTTTTGGGTCTATCCATGTAACAGGGGCTTTAATTAGTATGGGTGGTGATGAATTAGAATATATATAATGGCAGTTTTTTGTAGGGTTTGGGATGAGTTAATTTGCACAAGGGGCCGGGAAATGCTAAATGCATAATCAAAAGGTGGTGTATGGAATTAATTGGTGATGGGTGTATTTACTGGTTTTGTAATGGTTTGTAAGACTCTTGTATTTATTTTGTTTAGCTTTGAGGACATATAGGTTGGATACCTTCCAACCCTTCCTGGTGGGGATTGTGTCCAATTTGATGCTTAAGCTGGAATTTTTATTGAAATATCCTATTTATCAAGAAAAAAAGATGTATAATGTTATCGAATTTGTAATTAATGATGTACAAAATTTGATTAATTTTATCGAAATCTCATATGTTCAAATATTATTGTTGATAAAAAAAAGAAGGTTAAAGTAATAATTTGGTCTCTACAGATGACATGGATTCTTCATTTAGTCCCTATAATTAAAAAATCATTAAAATGATCCTCACACATGTAGTCATTATTCATTTGGTCCCTCCCGTTACCTATAATCCGTTAACTCTTACATAAGGGTGAGATGGTTTTCTATGTAATCTTGGTTCTTGATTGGGGGTGTAAGTTGGTTCTCAACCGGGTTGAAAATGTTGTTTATATATCCTCATATGTCATTGGGTAATCTTTTGTAAATGGGTTAGAGTGCTCCAAGTGATCACAATAATAAATTAGTTTGCTTATTAAAAAAAAACTCTTACATATAGAAACTAAATTAAGAATTCACAGGCTAAATTAAAAATTCATGTCACTTCAGAGTAAAATTATAAAGACTATAATTATTTAACCTTTTCTTGCTATAGAAACGGTAAAAATAATTTAACTTTTATTTTTATTATTTTCACTGTTATTATATTTTTTTTAGGTTTGTTTTGGTTTATTCAAGTTTTTGCCCTTTTATATATTTTAAAATTACTTTTGATGTACTTTCTTATAATACCCTACATATCTCGTATGTCAAAGATGGGGAAATCAGGTGAAGGTGATATCTAATATTTAAAGAATAAATTATTTTCAGAATTTTCTTTTAAAATATTATTACATCAAGGAATATTTTTAGTTTGTTTGGTAGTTCGGAGGGGAAGGATTTGAGGAGAAAAGAAGAGGAAAAAGATAGTCTCCTGTCTTGCACACGGAGATTTATGTTTTAATAAAAGAACCAAAAACCCCCCAATAAGAACCAAAACCTTTTCGGGATTCTTTCTTACTCAAACACTTCCCCTCCCTTTCCTTTTGAAGTACCAAGTAAACCTTCACCAAAATGGACGAAACATTAGCTTCAATGATGCAAATCAGCACAATTATGATTCATATTTGACGAAATTAATTGTTTTAAAGTTTGATATGATCATTTGACCAAATTCAAAGAAAGTGATTTTCATATGCAAATCATATAAGCATTGATATAGATCAAAGAAAGTTTACTGACCCATCATAAGGCCAAAAGGAATTATGACCAAACATTTTATAAAAAAGAGCATAGAAGCATGGACCTTTACGTGTGTCATGAATTGATATGACTCCCCATTTCTTTCTTCAAAATCATGAACTACAGTTACTACCACAAGATCAGTTGCATCTTTATTCCTTCAAATACATAATGACTCTCACCCCATCAATCAACTAGGAGGAGGAGAAGGAAAAAGCCAATCTGGGCAACAGCAATAATCATTAAACAGACTGTTGTTTTCTCTGCCCAATATTGAAATGACTTCATTTGTAAGGAGGTGAGAATGGATTTGACAAGACGAAAGCCAATAACTTAGCTTGATGAGCAGAATAAAAGGTGTCTCCATTATATGAAGGAGATATGTGGCTCCAAGGTGTTGAGGCCAACGTTTTAGATACAAGAGTAGCACCATAGGACGACACATAAATCTTCTGCTAATTATAGCATGCATTTGACATTAACATGCACAAGACATGTTATGTGTGATTAAGGATTTAAGTGTAAGTTCTAATTTCCACGTTCTTTAGAATTTGACAAAGAAATATATTATTAATGCTTAGATCCATATATAAATTTAATATTTTGAGGTTTTGATGATTTAAAAATTGATGTCCGACATAATTTTAATTTGTTGTTATTTTTTAAGTTTATTCGTTTTAAATCCTCTTCGTATATATTTCGGATTTTCCTTTTTAAATAGATAGTATAAAATTAAAGAATTTCAAAGCAGCAGTTAATAAATAAGTACTCAGACCCGTATAAAAAAATATCCCAAACATAAATAAAGTGAAAAAAAAAATCAATCGGATTCACACACCAATCAATAAAAAGCACTCTTGACCCCCTTATCCTGCCTTAAACCAACCCCAAGAAAGTACCTTAATACTATCAATAAAATGAGACAAATCAAAATAACCATTTTGAAAGATAATCTCATTTCTTCACTAACCATAGGCGCCACTTTTTACATGCCAAAACATAAAACCAACTCTTTTAACCTTCTTTTCTCGGAATAATCCACCATGTTGCAGATAATGGGATACCCCGGAAATCGACGGTGCCACTAACCCCAACGAAGCATAAAAAGAGTATCATACCTGGATTGCCATTGGACTGCTCGAGTCTTATGTTGGATAGAGATATGATCTGATGAATGTTTATAAGTAAGGGGCAATCCTCATCCTACAAGCTATTTTTTGGGTTAACTTAGGCCCAAACCTAAATTCTAAGAAACCACATTGGATAGAGATATAGCCTGATGAATATTTATAAGTAAGAGACAACCCTCACCCTATAAACTAGCTTTTGGGGTTGAGTTAGGTCAAAACCTAAATTCTAAGAATGAGAAAAATAAATGATTTGTATCCTCCAGAAACACCTTACAAAAGCAACAAGTAACCTCCTAAACATCAGAAATGATATTTCTACGAAAGAGAGCAACCGTAGAGAGTAGTTTATCTAGAATCAATCGCCAAGAAAAGACCACCACCTTATATAGAGCATGGGACTTCCAAATTATTTTAAAAACCACGTATTAACCAAACATACGGTAAGTGATTTTGAATGTTCAATTTGTGTAAGTACCTTTTTTTTTTATATAAATCAAAGAGTATTATTATGGAGTACAAGAGATACTCAACTCATTTACATAAAATCAGAAACCAAAGAAAGAATATAACATATAATTTACATATTGGTCGAATAAGCAAAACAAGATGTGCATTACATATATCAAACCATAACTAAAGCCACACAAAACAACCACAAACAAAAGAACAGCCATCAAAGCATACATAGAATATATAATTTGCGTAAGTACTTGAGGGTGATTGTATTTTGTATGTTGTGCTTTTGTGTGTGGACTCACACTTAAAGGAAAGATTAATAAAATTCAAATGTGATTTTCAAACCTTGCATTGTGGAATAGACAATACAAGGAATTTATAACTAATTTGATTTGATTCATAAATTTAATATGTTAGAATTTTAGATTAAAAAGTGATGTTTAACTTAATTTTAATGTCACTCTTTAAATTTATTCATTTCATTCCACGAATTTATTTGAAGTACTCCCCTCTTTCAATATATATATATATATATATATATATGTCTAAATTACTATTTTCATCATTAATGTTGTCTTATTTTACACTGTGGAGACACCAACAGAAGAAAAAAAATATGTTAAAGAATAATAACTATTGTCTTCTTAATTTTATAAGTGACAAATAAAATGATCACTCTAATAATTATTTTAAAATATATGGAGGGGGTACTGTGTTCCTGTATACGTATATGCTTATTTAGCATATAGTACAACTTCAACAGCAGAAAAAAGCATTGCATTATAATTATTATTTAGCTCAAAAGGCAGAACAAAAAAAAAGTAAAAAACGACACGTACAGTTTACCATATCAAACTATATAGTCTTCATAAGTTTTGGATAGTCACAAATTAATAGATAATCGGTGCTCAGGTAAAGTTAAACTCTTTTACTGACAAGTTACAATAATAAATTACATGCATTGAAGCATAAAATTAGGGAACAATAAACACTGTAGGCTCTTAGCTGCTACAAAGTATTTTATTTACTAGGTTATCTCTAACATTTTACATCCTTGTTCCAGCTCTCAATGCGTTCTCCAAACTTATTATTATATTCAAACTGATCGATATGCATCTATAAATATAAAGATACATGCACAAATAGGGGAGCATGCACATGCAAAATGATTAAATGCCAACCTCGTTTTTGCTGGACTTTGTTATCTAAACAGAAACTACCGATACCAACAGATAAGAAGATCAAATAATAATAATTGTCTCTGTGATAAAACAATAGAATTAAAATGCAACAACTAGTGTAAATATAAAGTAATCATTCAAAACAATGTGAACACAAGTTGGTGGATAATAATAAAAGAAAAACAGAAAGCCGAGGAACCAAAGCATGCATTTCCTTCCCCCCTCATGTCACACATCCCTAGAGAAGACTGATATGAAAAGTCAAGCTTTATATTATAGTATAAAAATATAATATCTTTTTAACCCTATATATTCTTTTGTCTTCTTTCGTAAATCTCATCTCAGCAAGCAAATCTCCGAACCCACTCTTCTTTTTCTTTCACTTGTTGTGTAGAATAAATAACCCCACATGACCAAGGGTGAGGCTTTAATTAATTTTTCCCACTTGAAAAAAAAGATGAAAGGGCTAGTCCCATGCCTTTTTATCATCAATCTACTCACTGAGCTTTCGAGTCATGTCTATAGTGAATGTACTTGTTTTAACTGTTGAGACCTTCTGTTCCTCAGCTTTCTGTCCCATCCACCAATATTCCCAAATGGGAATGTGGGACTCGTTGGTTTTGCTCCCAATCAACCAGCACTCTCTCTCTTTTTTACTCCATCTCTACTAATTTATCTCCCTCACTGTTCTGGTAAAATAACAAAAAGAAAGAAAAAATGGTAGCAAGCAGAACAAATATGCAAATCTCTCAAATCTGCACCCCCCTCACATGACATTTATCAAACCATACCATGAGAAAGAGCATAACATGACCTTGAATAGTATAGAGATCAGATATGTCTCATTTTAGTGTATCACTTCCTCTCCCACCAATAACTTATTGCCACATAATCTATATTTTTTAAATATATAAAATTTTAATATGCGTGACAACATATTATTGATGGAGACAGTAAATGATTTATCAAAATGAGACAAATGATTTTTATCGCCTTGAATAATGTTGCACCACCAAACAATGAAAAATTAAAGGATGATTATAAGGGTAGTCTTTGTGAGGGAGGTGCTTCCTTAATTTTCAAGGTCTTGTTATAACCTTCTCTTATTAGGTTCTTCAAATGAGTTGGTGTTGGTGTTGGTGTCTCCTGACCAGTCAAAGAGATGGAATGGATCTAAGGCCTTGGATTCCCTCTGATCATTAAACCCTTGAGTGAACAACAGGTTTAATGGGTCAGCTTCTATTTCCCCCAACTCTGCAAAGAAATCCTCAGTTTGATTATTGCTACTGCTTTCCAACATAGATGGCTTGTAAGTGAGTCCATCACTGAATTCTCCATCATCCATCTCAAGCTGCTTCTCTAACTCTTCCATATTTTCTATCTCTTCCTTCACAGATGCACTGTTAGCTGAGTTACCAGCACCAACAACTGGGGACACATTGCCTTCACTGTTATTAATATTACTCTCTTGCTGCTCTTCCTTTGGCATTGTTATTGTGCCCTTTTGGTGCTGATAGGTTTCTGAACTCTTTGAAGCAGCATTGTTGTTCTTGGATGGCTGGGATCTTGTTGAACCAGCCAGAGCATTTCTTTGAGTTGGCCATGGATGGTTATGCTCTGAAGTGTAAGTAATAACCAACATGTTTGGATCTGTCCTGCTCCTTTCAACTTGTTTCCTTGCAGAACAACCCTTTGAGCTGCTGCATCTATAATAACCTCTGATGGTATATGATAATTATGAGAAAGAATATCAACATTTACAATTACATAAGGTTACAAAAAATTGCTTAACTTGGGCACAATAATGAATTTCTTCTAATAAAATAATGGCTGAAGAAAGAATGGTAAAACTTTAGCCTCGTTGTTTTTTAAACTTAAAATACTAATTATACATCAGTAACACTTACACGTCTCACGTTTACTTGCATAAAAGGATTATTATATATGCAAGGTAAATTTAAGGATAATGAGATATATATTATACAATGGTTGTTAAAATTAGGTATATAAGTGTGTTAAACCTTATAAGTATGACCTGTATGAATATTCAATGGTCAAGACTCGAGAAACAGTGAAGAAACACAGTAGTACACTACAAGTTATTGATTTTAGGTATAGAAGTCAGCAAGGAAGTTATTACAATAATTATATACTGGTATTTTGCAGCGTTGGCCATAAGTTTTTATTCCTAAAAAAATATGTTATGTTACCGAGAATAATGTACCTAAAGGCTAAACTAACGAACTTACCTTGGATAAGGTGAACCTTTGATGGGTTTCTGACCATATTTTCTCCAAGCCCACAAATCTGAAGGAACTACTTCTCCAGTTTGTCTGCTGTTTGCAGCTGCTGGTGCAGGAATACAAACCACCTTTTTTGCCTGATTCTTCCTGCAATTACACAAAAGTTTGTTCAATTACTTAGGTTAGTCCACTATAAAGTTTGACCAAACAAGGCGTGATATAAGAAATAAGAATATGATAAAGATTAAAGTGATATATAAAATTAATGTTTAGTAATAACCATTAAATCATCTTGTTTGATTTGGTTTCATTGAAACTAAACTGTGGACATTCGTTTTTGGTCAATATCATCAAAGGAATATGGTTTAATTTCTGTATGATGATCAAAGGAATAGGACTTTTCATGTGGTTATATATGCAACAAAAGTAGTCTAAGATAAACTGCTTGAACATGAAAGCTAAGTTTGTGAGTGTGACTGTTCAACGCGCCAAGCTAACTCTACATACTTTTCAGGTATATTAATCAAAAGGTTCAATGAAACTATGTTTATCCTTGACAATGAACTATATATTTCTCATCTGAACTGATTAACCAGACCAGTCAACGAAATTACACATATTTGGAAAGCACAAGATAAGGAAACAAGAGTACCTAACTCATGCCAAACCCTACTTTGTCTACAGTTTACACCTTACCGGCCATAGTTTCACAAATTAATTAAAATAAAAGTATGTGATTCAGTGATTCATTTCCTTTTACAAAATTTATAAATGGACCATCATGAAATTAATATCAAAAAGCTCTCCTGAACCATTAAATATTTCAGATAATAATTAAAGAAAATTATAAATTAATTAATAAATAATAATAGATATCTAATCTTTATAATCCGACCTTCTCTTAAGACCCGGATTCCGTGGAGATGAGATCTGCACTCCTGTGTTATCAACAAGGCAATCCTTGGAGGCATTTGTTGCACCAATCATGTTACCTGAAACCACAGCAGAAGGCTTAATTGCCCTTGGAGAAGCAGCCATGACCGGTAGTGAAGAATCGTAGGGTGAGATTGGTAACTTTGCATTATTGGGAGAGATCTGAATCATGTTTGAGAATATGTTTTTACAAGAAGGCCTTGATCTCATGATATCATCTTCAAGAATATTCTTGCTGTGTGCAAAAACAGAAGAAGGAGCAGTAGTAGTATTAGCAGCTGCATCTTCCAAAACCCCACAAGAAGTGCTTATGGTGATTTCAGCAGAAGAACAAGTGTTGAAGTAGGCAGAATTAGAAGCTGCTTCAGGAGGCATAATATCAAGCTCGTGTAAAAAGGGATCTCTCATGGTTGAGAATGGATCACCAAAAAAGTGAGTTCTTCCTCTAGGGTCTTCCATAACAGAAGAAGAAGAAGAGAAAATCATGGGATCAGTTGAAGGGAAGTGATGCTGCCAGTGATGATGAGAAAAGTGAGCAGTTTCAGATGATGAAGTGGCTGTGGTGCTGCTGCTATATGCTCCTCCACCACTACTAGCACGAAGTATGTCAGTTAAATCACCTTGGTAATTGTCCATGATTGGAACAAAGATGCTGCACATGCTTTTCTTTTCTCTCTTAGTGGGAGAAAGAAGGGTGTGTGATCATGTTTTGAAGCATAGATATAGATAGATAGATAGATATATTTGAAAGGGAATTAATGAAAGACATGCAATTCTTCTAGGAATTTTGTTGGTATGAGGAGTAGAGAGAGAGAGAGGTTGATTAAGGAGAGGTTATGAGAATGAATATAAAGTTTCTCCTGGGGAGATGGGTTTTTGTTTTGGCTATTAAGAAGCAAGAAAAAGCAAATTAAGGAACAGGTTTTGGGAGGTTGAAACTGATGCTTTGTTCCTCTCAATAACAAACAAAAGAGAATGGGTTGAGAGAGAGACGCTGACTTTTCACACAAAACAGCTCCATTCCATACGCAACATCAGGACAGAGAAAGAAGTGATGAGAGAGATAAGGAATTTTATATAACAAAAATACAATATTTGAGTTGATCATATATATATATATTTGAATCCGGTATCCTTCGATCGGAAGTCAGAGACTAATCTCTTAAGTATCGTGATCCATCTAAGGGGTCAAAACATGAGTTAGGAATCGAATCCTTGATCACATGCTTAAACGGCCCGATTATTTATCAATTGTGTCACTCCATGTTGATGAGTTGATCATATATAGTGATAAGTAAAATTTATTTTATTTTTCAAATAATGAGTTATGTTATGAATTATTATTGTTGTTCTCTCTCTAGGTAAAAACAAAAAACAAAAGATGGTAAGAATGGTCATTTCCAGTTTCCACAAAACAATTGACAAGAAACAAAAGAGGCGGCAAGAAGCCGCAATTCTCGGAGAAACGTTCCGAGCCATTCAATCCAACTCTCCCGTTTCTTTTTAACGTATAGAAAGAATGTTTTGAACATGGAACCTATCTCTATGTTTGGTGTTTCTTCACAACAATGAGATACCACCATACCACTTCATGCCGTTCAAAATTTTCACTTCAAACTTAAGTATGAGAAAAAGCAGCATGAGTTGCAACAAAATTTTACTCTATTATACATGTGTTGGAGAATGCTAGTTCCACAGTTCTTAGGTGACAAAAAAAAATAATAACATATATTTAAACTTGAATTTCTTAAGTTTATTCATTGTCCTTCCTCTTCACTTTCTAGAGAAAAAACAAAATCATTTCTTTCTTTTCTCTGTCACTTAATTTCCCATATTTATCTTCTTTTTTTTGTCTTCTTTTCTTCTAATTCAAATATCTTCTTTTGTACAAAACCAAGTTTTTCTTTCAAATTCAAACCAGGATCTTAGATAACGCTCTGTCATTGTTCTTCTACTCAGCAGTTTTTTTTTTTATTTCAGGATTATACTTTAAAGCATGAGATTGAGAACATGTTAGGATAAAAGGAATTATCTCAAATAATTAAAAGAAGAACAAGAATTCAAACAAATAACCGGGGGGTTGAAATTGGCGTCTAAATTAACTAGAAACTCCTTTATCTAGTATTACTAAATTGATCCCGACAATGTCAAAAACTTGTTGCGTGCGGATCTTAAGGATAAGTGCACCCTATCGCAATAGTAATAAAGAAATCGAGTTCCGGATATCATACTTACAAGGATTAATTAATAATTACCAGACTAGAAAAATTCTTATGTTATTCAGAAAAATCAAAATGGTGAAAGAATGGATTTTAGAAAGAAACAATAAAGAAAAGAGTTCGCAAGAAATAACAAAAACATGCACAAAAGAGGATTCAATTATGAGAAAACCTAGGGTCAAGGTTTTACTTGCTCTTTTAACTCCCTATTCCTAATTCTTTATAATTTGAGTTAAGACGAATATATCAACCCTCAACGAATTCTATTAACAATCAATAGTCATAATTTGCAATTAAAGATAATTTTCCCTAAATTAATTTCCTATTTGGTCATGTAAGAAATTCAAATTCAGATAAAGCATAAAGTACAAAGAGGTTGATTAATCTAATTGATTAACATGCATTGAAAGATTATGATTAAAGTTTGGTCAGACAATAATTAACCCTAACCTCGATTATTCTATATGTCCGTAAATTAATTGATTGTGGTATGGCCGCCGATCAATCAGTCAACTCAAGTGTGCCAATGGTGATCAAATCTTGAAACGAATTAAAGCAATAAAATAATTTATATGAAGGAATAATCATAAAACCATATTAATATATGAAAAAAGGTTTTCAAGAAACAAGATCCACCATAACCCTAGTTATGGTATTTAGTAATCCATAGAAGAAAAGAAAACCAAATCCAAATAAAAGTACATAAAGAAATAGAGAAAACCCCTTTTACGATAGTAATCTCCACTCTGATTCTTCACGCGCCTTTCCTAGCTCTTGAATCCCTCCGATGATGTGAAAGAACTCTCAACAATGGCTAACCCTCTAAAATATTATTCAGATCTAAAATAATGCAAAAGATATCAAAAAAGAATTTTCTAATCCTATTTAAACTCAATAGATGATAAAATTGTCATTTTAATAGCAAACAGAGCAGACACGGTTGTATCTATTAGGAGACATGGACGCGTCTCTTGGTACAACACTTGCGTAAGGGATTGTGTCTATCAGGATACACAACTATGTCTCTTGACAGATAACGTTCATGAGTGGAAGACATGATCATGTCTATCAAGAGACATAGCTGTGTCGAACTTCAGGCGAGAGAATCATCCATTTCTTGGAGACGCACAATTGTGTCTATCAGAACACGCATTTGTGTTTCATGCTCCAGTTCTTAATTGACCCAATTTTAAACTCTAAAAAAAATGCAATTTTGCTCTAGTTACGCTCCAAATTGGTCCACTCTTAAAAATCTGCAAAAGTAATCACAATTTATAAGAATCCATCCCTTTAACAGCCAAAAATAAATGAATAATTACAATGAGGACATAGTTTTAGGCTATATAAAATCATGTTATCATCTCCATCGTCGCACATGTTGCCTCTTTTTCTTCATCGGATCTTAGATTTGAGATGGATCTTGCAAATGGTTTATGTTTGGTTGCTCTGGACTGGTGATATGTGAGTTCTATGGTTGGGAGCACCATATTATGTACTACAAGAATTCAAAAAATTACGACTGAGATTTACTGACGATATGACTTTGTCGATAATGTCTGGATTATCGATGGACTAAGTCGTTGGTATGGTGGGCACAAGAAAGTCCTCTGACCTCCGTGTTATCGAAGGATTAGGCATCGGTAATGTTACCGACGATTATATTGTTGGTAAATCCGCCTGGTAGTGTTAGGTGATGGGTTTGATTCCAATCAGTTCTTCAAGCCTTGGTAACATCTTTTGTAATTTTTCCAAAAAATATTCATTCTGATTGGTGCTATTTTGGCATTTTATTCGAAGCCATCCTGTATAGGCTTAAGCTAAGTTGCACTACCCAAAATTTACACCGCCCATTGCACTAGCCATGTGGTAAATTGTGAGTCAATCAAATAGCCACATGAGTGGGTCAAATTTTCAAACATTCACCATGTATTAAAGTCAAATGTTCATGTGTCATAATGATTGGTTTAACACTTGTCACATGGGTGGTGCAATTGGTGGTATATATTTCGGGTGGTGCACCATAGAATGAACATCCTGTATAATAGTATATTCTAAAATAGTGATTCCAATTTCCTTTGTGCTAGGTCTTTTGCAAAGTGTTCAGTTATTTTTCCAATCGTCTGATACGCTCTTTTTTCCTTCGTCTGATATGTTTTTTTTTTTTTTCATTCTCTAATTTGTTCATGTTCCTGCTAAGATCCGACTTGCCGGAATCTAGACGGATAACGTTTAATCGAGAGTGAAGAACAGGGGTTGTTTTAGATTATGGTTTGACAGAATATTGTATTCCGGTCCTACGTATCCCAATGGGAATCAAAGCTAGACGTAGTTCTAGGTTCAACCCTTGACCATATGGTGATCTCAATCCCTTAATCTTGTATCTGATGAATACCAGCGAGCAAAGACGACTCTTCAATAGTCTCTTGGTCAAGCTGGTTCCTCTAATACGCTTAAGGGAGATTCACCTAATTCTGTTCAAAAGTGAGTCTCTCTCTTGGGTTCTCCTCTTTTTTATAATAGGATCCCCATATCTTTAAGAGATCTGGATTTATCTCCTTTTATCTGTTAAATCTTCTTTGAGATATGATTTCCTTAATTTGAGGGATTTATCTCTTCTAACCGGATAAGTTTATTTGAGATAATATCATGATCATTAAAGATAATATCTTATCTCACTACAAAAAAAAAGGTCATTTAGCGACCGAAAATAGTGACCGAATTTTTTGGTTGCTTTGTGCAACCGAAATAGCGGTCGATTGTAGGATCTACATGAAACACTTATTAGAGTTGATACTGCAACCGAAATAGCGACCGAAATAGAGTGTAGCAAAGATATCGGTCGCTATGTCGATCGCTAAATAAAGGAAAGTAAAAGTCAGAAATTTATGAATTTTTGGCGACCGATTTAAATGCAACGGTTAAACTTTATTTATATTAGCGACCGATTTAAAAATCCGTCGCTAAATTTATGAATTCATATTTCAAACTTTATTTATATTTGCGACCGATATTAATTCGGTCGCTAAACAGCGCGTTAAAAAAATAAGATAACGCGTGTTAGCGACCGAAATTTAAATCGGTCGCTAAAATTATAAATTCAAATTTCAAACTTACCATATTAGCGATCGAATTAGCGACCGATTTAATTCCGTCGCTAAAACTGAAATCCCTAAATTCTACAGAACCACCTTTCTTCCTCATTTTACTCGAAACTCTATCTCTCTCTCACTGTTTCTCTCTTCCTAGCCGCGCACTCCGGCCACCACAAGACACCTCCTGTCACCACCGTCATCCCCTCTGCTCAGGTAAGCTCTCCTATACTCCATCTCTCTCTCTGTGTCTCTGTTTCTCTCGCATCTCTCTCTATCTCACTCTGCTTCTCTCTCTATCTGTTTCTAAGGTCACTCTCATCCTCCTCTGGCCACCACCACCTCTGTCGTCATGCGGCCACCACCCCCAACAAACTCCTCTCTCAGTTCTTACTCATCTCAGGTAATGATCGATCATAATCTCTTATTCTTTGTGAGCTTTATCTTTTTATAATCTTCAAGCATGAATCATCACACCCACCATGTGTGTGCAATTCTCATCACACCATTCACAACACAACTAGGCTAGCCAAGCTAGCTTTGTACAATTTGCTCATGTATTCCCATGAGCAGGTGTTATACATTTTTTTTTTCTGGATATATATCATTGTTTCCGAACTAGAGTAGTTAGCATTGAATTCAACTATGGCAGGGTCTAATAATATTACCAGTTTGTTTGTGTTAAGCATTTGATAGTTGATAAAAACCCACAATAAGATTGCTAAAATAATTTCTAGTAGGCTAAACGGCCCATCACCATTTCTCAATGTCATGAAAATTAGACAAAATATTTTCCATTAATTTCTTTTAACAAGCTTTACAACTAGTAACGCGTGGCAATCCCACAGATCATGCTTGTGGAAATAGAAAATGTTATCACATGAAAATGATAGCTCAGGCCTCAGATAATTCAAACGATTGGAAACGAATCCACAAGAATTTCTGATCACCAAAATTTATTGTATTAAAAATAGAATTTAATTTTGATAGAATTTTTATTTTTGAAAGGATATATTATTGTTGCAAAGGTTTTGTTAAAATTCGCAAATAAATTAATGTGGCTTTAACGGTTGGAAGTAGACGAATTATCTGAGATAAATATTAATTTTTTTAAGTCGGGTGGTTTTCACCATTTAATAGTTGAAAATGACCCAGAATAAGATTGGTAAAATAATTTCTAATTGCCGAATGTATTATGTGAATTATCGTGTTGTTTGGTAGTGGAGAGCTGAGCTCAATAGGATGTGATCTTGTCTGATTGTATGCCGATAATTTAATGTTTATGCATGTGTTTGTCAATATGTGTTGTTTGTTAGTGGAGAGCGGAGCTCAATAGGATGTGATCCTGTCCGAAAGGCAGGATGCTAGTTGTGTGCTGATAATTTAGAAATTATGCATGTATTTGACAATTAACTGCTACTTGTTAGTGGAGAGCGGAGCTCACTAGGATGTTTGCTACAATATTTAATCTAAGTTTGTATTGATTTACGCTGCAATTTATATAAGCTCAACAATGTTGCAATATTTATAGGTTAATGGTTTTATTTTCTGTTAGTTAATAATTAATTTACGAAAGCCATAGTTTCCTATTTGAGATTCAATATTAATGAGCATGTGTAACTTATCAAGGTATGCATGCTCATTGTATTGAATCTTGAATTGTCCAAGTGGGACAGTTTGGGAAAAAACCTTTTTCACACTCGTACAATAGTCATTTCAATGTTCAAATGCCTTATATACTTGTTGAAATCTCGGTCTGATGCATTTCCTTTTGTTCTCCTGGTACATACTTGATCGCGGTGATTCTCACCGTGCTCGAGTCGTGTACTTGGAGACCGATAGGAAATGCTGCCAAAATTTTGTCAAGTATAAGGTATTTGAATATGAGAATAACTATTATCAGCCGAGTGTGGCAAAGGTTTATTCTCGAATGGGATAGGTTCATACCTTGTCATAAGAACGAGATTGATGGAGTTGTTGGAATGCACCGTAATATATAAGTGTTATTGTAGGATTGGTCAGGCTATTTAATTGCCAGCAATGGATATTCCAGAGAATCGGAAATGGATGTATTGTAGGTTGGATCGGAATAAACGTCTTAGGGAAGAGTATAGAGTTGGAGTGGGTGAGTTTATAGAGTTTGTTGTTAGCCAGGAGAGATTTATACGACTGGGCGGTGATCAATTGAGGTGTCCTTGCAAAAGATGCAAGTGTCAATCTTTCAAAAGCGTGGATGGAGTTGTAGCCGATCTTTATGAGAATGGTTTCATGCCTGATTACTATTGGTGGAGTAACCATGGTGAGACGTTGCCTGACTTAAACCCGATTGTGGTTGAAGGTTCGTACTATGGAAGTGGTGACCGGAGGGAAGAATTGAATCCATATGAGCAGATGATAATGGATCATGCTGGACCATCGGTTGGTGTTGTACTAGAAGAAGATGGGGGAGAAGATGGTGGAATGGGTTCCCAATACATAGAGGAGAATCCGAATCCCGAAGCTCAAAGATTCTATGATATGTTGAGTGTTGCACGATCTCCATTGTGGGATGGATGTCGGGAGTACACGGAGTTGTCGATGTGCATGGAATGGTTGAGTATCAAATCTGACTACAATATGCAAGAAGGCTGTTTTAATCGTCTCACCAGGTCAGTGTCCAAGGCGTTGCCAGAAGACAATCAGATGCCTACTAGTTTTTATCATGCTAAGAAGTCTGTGGAAAATTTGGGTCTGGGGTGTTTGAAAATTGATTGTTGCCCGAATGGATGTATGTTGTACTATAAGGATGATTCAACGGAAAGCATAACATGTCGATTTTGTGGTGCGGATCGGTATAAGACAACCACTAGGATGAGCATTGAGAAGAAGAGGTCGCTAAAAAAGATGTGGTACTTTCCGCTCGTGCCAAGACTTACAAGATTGTACTCTTCGATGGCCATTGCAGCTCACATGAGGTGGCATAGTGAGCATGAGAGGGAGCAAGATGTCTTGTGTCATCCATCTGATGGAGAAGCTTGGAAGCATTTTGATAGGGTTCATATGGAATTTTCGCAGGACCCTCGCAATGTCTGATTGGGGTTATCTACTGATGGATTTAATCCTTTTGGGTAGTCTGGAAAACCATACTCTTGTTGGCCGGTTATCCTGACTCCGTACAATCTTCCCCCGGGGATGTGCATGAAGCGGGAGTTTATATTCCTAACAGTCCGGGTCCATCTAATCCAAAAGGTAAAATTGATGTGTACTTGCAGCCACTGATAGATGAGTTGACAATGCTGTGGAATGATGGTGTGTTAACATATGACGTATCTTTGAGGCAGAATTTCATCATGAAAGCAGCTTTGATGTGGACGATCAATGACTTTCCCGCTTATGGGATGATGTCGGGTTGGATGACCGCGGGGAAGCTTGGATGCCCAATATGTATGGAGCAATCGAAGGCATTCACGCTTAAAAACAGTCGAAAGATCTCATATTTTGATTGTCATCGTCAATTCCTTCCAGAAGATCATCCTTATAGGCGGAACAAGAATGCATTCAAGAAGCGTTGTACGGAGACAACAACGCCTCCACCACGTTTGACTGGTCCTAATGTATGGCGCAGAGTACAGTACTTACCGCTCGTCCATGAAACCCAAGGAGAACATATTTCTGATTATGGCGTCAACCACAATTGGACAAAACAAAGTGTCATGCATACTGTGAGGAATGTGTTTTTTAATGTGTTTGACACTGTGATGGACATCAAGGAGAGGACAACAGATACAAATAAAGCCCGATTGGATCTGGCTGAAATTTGTAATCGGAAGGAGCTTGAGTTGCAGGACGATGGTCGTGGCAGACTTATCAAACCGAAGGCAAGTTATACATTAAGCAAAACACAGAAAGTGGCCATCTGTAAGTGGGTTAAAGAACTAAAGTTACCATATAGAGAGCCAGAAGCTACCTTCGGATTAAATTACTATGTGATTGCTGAAACCATTCGCAAGGCATCACGCACGTGGTGAAAGAGCCCATAAAGTTCTTTCTAGGGAGACATTAAGGAAGCAAAGTTACATGGAATGAAGAGTCATGATTGCCACGTGTTCATGCAACGGTTGCTTCCAATTGCGTTCGACGCATTACCGAAGAAAATTTGGAACCCACTTGTTGAGCTTAGCCACTTTTTCAGGGAGCTTACATCGACAACACTAAATGTGAATCAATTAAAGGATATGGAAGTCAAGATACCCGTTTTGTTATGTAAGCTGGAGCAAATCTTCCCGCCGAGTTTCTTTGATTCCATGGAACACCTGCCAGTTCATCTATCTTACGAAGCAAGAGTTGGTGGCCCAGTCCAATACCATTGGATGTATCCATTTGAGAGGTAAACAACATCAACTATTTTACTTAATACATATGAAATTCACGAACATGAGAGCGTAGTTTAGCTTTCCCTAAAACTAGTAATTATTTATATGTATCCCTCTTTAATAGGTACCTGCACTCCCTTAAACACAAAGTCAAGAACAAGGCACGAGTGGAGGGTTCCATTTGTGAAGCATACTTAGTAGAGGAGACTTCCACTTTTGCCTCTTATTTCTATCCGGACGAAGTTAACACGAGAAGGACAAGGATGCCTAGAAACGTTGATTCGGGTGAAGGAAGTTCAACTAGTCCTCCTATATCAATATTCAACTATCCGGGCAGATTTAGTGGCAAATCAAAAGGATATTTCTTGGAGCATCGTGACATTAATGCTGCTCATCTGTATATCCTTCAAAATTGTGAAGAGGTGGCGCCATATTTAGAGTAAGTTTCTACAATGTCTTTTATAAGTCCAATTGACTTTTATGATTATTAATCGTCCGGCTGTTAATCTCCCATATGTAGGATGTACGACAATTTTCTAAGGGATCTCCAACCTGACATTTCAAACGATCAGGTTGATCGAGAAATTACTTCTCGCTTTGCTACGTGGTTCAGTATAGGTTAAGCATCTTCATTTGTTGGAATACATTTTATCTCCTTAAATATATAGCATGTATAATAATAATATAATATTTGATTTTTTAGGTACTAGATCCAGAAAACAATGTTCAAAATCCATTGTTGACAAATTTGGCATGGGGGCCTAACAGATGAGTTACATCATGGAATACTTATATTGCAAATGGATATAAATTTAACACAAAACCATGGAATGAAGTAATACAGACGTGTAACTATGGTGTTTGTGTGCGAGCCACTGATGGCAATGTAGAGGATGATTTCTATGAGGTTCTAACTGACATCCTTGAACTCGATTATACCGGTTTCCCCGTGATGAAGTTAGTCATCTTCAAGTGTGATTGGTTTGATCCTACTCTTGACGTAGGGACAAAAATAGATAAAAAAATATGGTATTGTTCAAGTTAGGCTGTCTCGAATGTATAATAAGGCGTACGACCCATTCATTTTTTCACAACAGGCAGAGCAGGTTTATTACTCGCCATATCCCGAAGGACATCATGGCTGGTTGGGTGTTATTAAGATAAAGGCTCGCAGTATAATTACTGATAATGTAATCAACCAGCCTGAAAAAGATGCTCCGTATCAAGATGATGAGTTTTCAAGACCCCACGTACCGTTGCAAATTACGCCGGACATTATTGTTAATTCTCTGGCGGACATTTCCGGAAATGGGGAAGAAGTTGAAAGAAAGTTAATGGATCAATCCGAGTTGGATGCATCTAGCGAAGGTACATTCCGATCAAGTGACACCGATGAGAGTGAGGGTGAATTTAGTGACGGAGATTCTACTTAGGTAATTTATTTATGTCATAATTCATTGTGTAAATGTCATTCTACTTAGGTAATTTATTTTTGTATTATTTACACTGTTGTGTAATCATCTTTTCATTTTTTTCACAGATGGTAGATTCCTCTAGAGGTAGGGGTCGTCGTGGAGGTCTTGCTGCGAGAGTCCCTTCACCGGCTGACCCACAGTCTTCAGATAGAGACCACCCTACCATCACCTCTGTGGACGGGACACCTCAGGGTGATGGAGTTGCACCCCCTACCCAGCCTCATGTGGTCGGGACACAGGCTGCACCCTCATCATCCACACCTACGACAGGACCATCATCATCATCGGGACAGGAGAGTCGTGGTCCATCCGACAGGAGGATTCTTCTTATCCCCAGGGGGGATAACGAGTAAGCTAATTTAATTTTTTAATATATATAAAGTATCATTAATTTCTATTTACTTGTTTTTTTAATTTATTTATAACATTTATTAATGCTCTAATTTTGCTGCACCTTTCTGCCCGCGAAGGGCCCTTCTGATTCAATATCGAAGATCCTGCGACGCAAGTTTGATGGTCCATGGCCTATATGAAAGGCCATCCCAGGGGGCTATAGGGATCAGTTGTTTAAAGAGTTTAAGGTAACAATTTATTAAGTTATTTAAATTAAATTTACATTATATATATATACACACGAATTTCCTAACAACTGTAAGTTGCAGAAAGAGTATAGGTGGGACGTAGCTTTAGAGGCTCTCGTCAGGGACATATTTGAGCATAAAGGGTCACTGGTCATGAAGAATCTGACGAACAAGCTGAGGAAGTGTCAGAATAAGGGGAAGTGGGTGGATCCTGAGATCAGGAGGCAGCTGGACCCGTACTGGGCTACTGAGAAATTCCAGGAGATCCAGGCCACAGCTCGGCGTAATCGAGCTTCTGATGGAGGCGCATGTGCTTGGACCGGCGGGTCTAAATCAGCCGCTGCCCACTACGACGAGCTGGTAATACATTAAACTTTTGACTTAATATACTATTTAATTAATTATTTTTCATTTTTAAATATTCTTATGAATTTAAGATTATATTTTTCTGTGCAGAAAGCACAGAAACAGCGGGCCCCCACTGCTATGGAGTTGGTGGAGAGGACTAAGAAGTTGAAGTCGGGGACATGGGTCAACGACAAGGCCCGTAACTATGCTGTAAGAAAAAAAATAATTTAGTGTTTACTTGTAATTTATTATAAATGATTTGTTAATATTGGATATAATTTTAACTAAATATTTTCAACTATACTTTGTAGGTGGGCTTCAACGAGAAGAAGGACGATACCATATCACGTGCCTCACAGTCACAAGATGAGGCTTTGACTGGTGATGGGCCCAGCTCTCCTATCTCCGTCGACGATAATGCCATTTATTTGGAGGTCGTCGAGGGCAGGAACAAGAAGGGCCACGTGTATGACCTCGGACACCTGGGAGGCGAGTTTATCGCTTCATCATCTGGCACGCCTGCTCCTTCCTACGCCGATACCGTCCCTCAGGAGCAGTTCAACCAAATGCAGGACACCATCACGTAGCTGAACGCAGAGGTTCGGGAGAAGAGCGAGAGAGAGCAGCAGATGGCGAACCAGATTGCACAGTTGACTCAGGCACACCAGCAGCTGATGCAGACGAGCATCGAGCAGGGCCAGACACTACGGCTGGTGTTGGATAAAATGAGGATCCATACTCCAGTTGCTTAGGGTGATGCTCTGACGGTTGTGCCGCCTGCTGCCGCTCCTCCAGTTCCACCGCCAGCTACTGATGCTGCTCTTGCAGAGGACGATCAGCTAGCAGACGTCGGTGGTACGGACGTTGAGGATTAGTGGATTCCTCCACCTCCCCCTCATCATGAATGATTTTTTTTCCCATATTTTTGCCTTTAAACAATTCTTGTATGACACTTTGGATTAATTTTTTTATATATATTTATTATTTCTTATGATTGCATAACATTAGTAATTTGGTGTGTTTTATTAGTAATTTTTCTAACGTTTAAAGAAAAACAGGGAAAAATTTTTATTTTAAAAATTTAATTTAAAAAAAATTAATAATAACCAGTTTAGCGACCGAGTTAGAAACCAATAATTCGGTCGCTAAACTTTATTTAACATTAACAGATGTGGTATGGCGACCGAAAATCCGTCGCTAATATAAGTTAATAGTAACCAAAATTAGCGACCGAAATAGCAACCGATTATCGGTCGCTAAAAATGGTTACCTAAAGATTACGACCAATCGAATAGCGACCGTTTTTTATTATTTAGCGACCGAAATTACGGTCACCATTTAGCGACCGAATTAATATTTCGGTCGCTAAGCTTAGCGACCAGTTATTCAGCCACCACCATTAATCGGTCGCTAATTCGGTCGCTAAATTAAATTGCGACCGATTTACATAGTTTAGTGACCGAATATGCTGGTCGCTAAACAGTTGTTTTTTTGTAGTGTCTTTCCCACCTTAATTTGAGAGATTTATCTCTTCTAACCGGATAAGGTTATTTGATATAATATCAGGATCATTAAAGATAATATTAATATATTATCTTTCCCACCTTTATTGGATCGGGTATCCAAGCTCGGTGATCGGGTTTTACTCCTCACCCAGTACACAAGCCCCCCAAGCTTCGAGCTCAACGGAGCGTAGAAGTTTTCATGACAGGAGCCGAGCTTGGTTTTAAAATTATCTGAGTTTAGGATTTATTGAGTAAGACTTTTCCCCTTTTTGCCACAGTCCGATGGCCAATCTTCATATATCGGCTAACATTCAAGTTTAGCGGCTTTGGAAAGTGGGCCTAACAAACCTTTCTTTTGATTTCCTGGTGGCCGAGCTTGATACCTCGGCCTTAATTGATTTCTCGGTACGCTCGGTGGCCGACCTTGACACCTCGGCCCATATACAAGTCCCCCCAAGCTTTGATCTCGGAAGAGCGTAAAAGTTTTCATGATAGAAACCGAGCTTGACTTTAATGTTACCGAGCTTTACACTTCGGCCAATTCTTAAGTTCAGCGGGCTCGGTGTGTGAGTCTAGTAATAATTTCCCTTTGATTATTTGGGTTTAGTGATCGAGCTTTATTTATTGGCCAATACTTTAGTTTTGGTAGGCTCGGTGACCGAGTTTAACATCTCGGTCAGTATATATGCCCCCCAAGCTTTGAGCTTAGAAGAGCGTAAAAGCTTTATGAAAGAAGCCGAGCTTGTCCTTAGTGTCGATAAAGTCCAGTATTTGAATAGATCCTCTTACTTTGACTAATCAAGCTCGGTGGTCGAGTTTCACATCTCGGGCAGTACTCGAGTTTAGTGGTCGAGCTTCACATTTCTGCCAGTAACATGTTCTGACCAGAAGATACTTCAATCTTACCTTTGTTAAGACAAGTTTAGAAGCTGGTAGCTGAGATTCAACTTATCAATGATTCAGGCTCGATCCGATCTTTTGGAAAGTCAAGCTTAAACTCGGTCATTAGGAATTTACCTCAGGCTTGTATTTCAGCTGAAATCTTTGATGCCTTCAAGATGCTTATCATGAGAGTTTGAACTTGACTCACCTTTTTTCGAATGTAGCTCGATCTTTGAAGCTTTTGAGAGCTCTTAACCTTTCATTCGAGTAGCTCTTAACCCTTTCATCTTGTGGATTTTTAAATACCCACTAACTTGAAGCTTGATCTTGAATATCATTATTTATATGATCTTGAAGATGTGTCTCAGAATAAACTTATCTAATATCTTTTCCAATTTGTATGAGAAAATAGTTTTCATACAAGTTCTTCATAATGACAATCGAGCTGTAGGCTAAGAGATATCATTTCTTTGTAATTTCCGATAATATCCTTCCTTTATCCCCATAATCCCCCAAGCTCTGAGCTTGAAATAAGCGAAAGATCTTAAATGTCAACCCGCATATCTTAACACGCTTTTTGGTGCTGAGGACTTTGGATTATGATTCATGGGAGCATTGCTCGGAAATTTGTTTTTTGTAGAACCAAGTCTTTCTTGGGTTATCGGCTTACTTGGCCGAGCACTGCTCGGATTTTCGTGCGGAGGTGTTGTTCTCAGCCTAGGATTTTTAGTGCGAGGGAGGAAGCATTGCTCGACCTCGACTTTTTTCAGTGCGTAGTGAGAGGGAGCATATCTCGACCTCGGCTTTTTGGTGCGATGGAGCAATGCTCGACCTCGACTTTTTGGGCTTCTGCCCTTTGTTCTTGGCTAGACAATTTTAACTCAGGCCTTTTAGTGGATTCTCATGTTATTAAGCCAATATATACTCGGATTTTATTGGAATAGGGCCCCGACGCGAGCATGGAAGCAGCGGCTGCTTATGCTCTCCGAGTCTCCTCCATTACCCATTTTTCGAGTCACGAGCTTTTTAATAATGTGAAGAAGATGAAAAGCATGAAGGCTGAAGCTGCCCGAACTTTGCGCACTGGTGATGAGCTTGAAAAAGTCGTGGCAGAGTGTGAAGAGCAGGCTTGGTTAATTGGGTATTTGAAAACTCGAAATGTCGAGCTTGAGAAGACCAACTCCTCTCCTCAATCTGAGCTTTCTAAAGAGAAAATGAAATGATTGACTTTCGGAGGGCTGCCAAGGCTTTAAAGCTTTCCCTTGACAATCTTCAGCAATATCTTGCTTCTCTTCCGCAAGCTGAAGACATTATTGGTTGCAACCTTGATGGAGTCTTTGCTCATGGGAATGCCCATGAGTAACTTAGCAAAATTTTAAGATATTTTGTACTCTTGGCTATGCCCTATGTACTTTTGCTCTATGAATGATAAAGATTTCATGCTTCGGGAACATTATCCCAAGCTCTGCCTTTTTTTTTTCTTTTTTGACTTATGGTATTTAACCCAGTATTTGGATCGGCCACTTCGGTCAAGCATTTCGATTACAGCTCGATCAACCTTTTTAGGTTTTTGTTCGTCTTTTTAGGTTCGACATTTCGAGTTTAGCGTGGTCAACCATTTCGGCTTGGCATTTCGATTTCAGCTTGTCAACCTTTTTAGATTGTTGTTTACCTTTTTGGATTCGTAATTTCGACTTTAGCTCGATCGATTTTAGCTCGATCGACCTTTTTAGGTTCTTTGTTTACCTTTTTAGGTCCAGCATTTCGAATTTAGCTCAATCGATTTTAGCTCGGTCAACCTTTTTAGGTTCTTTGTTTACCTTTTTTAGGTCCATCATTTCAACTTTAGCTCAGTCGATTTTAGCTCGATCAACCTCTTTAGGATTTTGTTTTGCCTTTTTAAATTCGGCATTTCGACTTTAACTTGGTCGATTTCAGCGTGGTCAACCTCTTTAGGACTTCGTTTTGCCTTTTTAGGTTCGGCATTTCGCTTTACCTTGGTCGATTTCAGCGCGGTCAACCTCTTTAGGACTTGTTTACCTTTTTAGGTCCAGCATTTCAACTTTTAACTCGGTCAACCCTTTTTTTTAAGGATATTTGTTTACCTTTTTAGGTTTGGCTTTTCGACTTTAGCTCGGTCAGCCATTTCGGCTCGGCATTTCGATTTTAGCCCTGTCAACCTCTTTAGGTCTTAGTTTTTCCTTTTTAGGTCCGACATTTCGACTTCAACTCGGTCGATTTTAGCTCAGTCGACCTTTTTAAGCTATTTGTTTACCTTTTTAGGTTTGACTTTTCGACTTTAGCTCGGTCAGCCACTTCGGCTCGGCATTTCGATTTTAGCCATGTCAACCTCTTTAGGTCTTAGTTTTTGCTTTTTAGGTCCGGCATTTCGACTTCAACTCGGTCGATTTTAGCTCAGTCAACCTTTTTAGGCTTTTGTTTACCTCCTTAGGTTTTTATTTACCTTTTTAGGTTCGGCATTTCGACTTTAGCTCGGTTGGCCATTTAGGTCCGGCATTTCGATTTTAGCTCGGTTAACCTCTTTAGGTTATTTGTTTACCTTTTTAGGTTCGGCATTTCGACTTTAGCTCGATCAATCTTTTTAGGCCCGACATTTCAATTTTAGCTCGGTTATCCTCTTTAGGTTATTTCTTTTTGTGAGTTAGTATGGTGTTTGAGTGATCGAGTTGTTGGAACTTTTATTTTCCAAGGGAGGTGTTCTCCCTTATACTATTTTATTTAGAGAGCTCGACCTTTTTGTTTTTATAGAGGGAGTCTGAGCTCGACCTCTTTGTTTTAATTACAAAGGGAGTCCGAGCTCGACCTCCTTTTAGTTAGCTAGAGAGGGGCCAGAGTTTGATCTGTGGTCTTTAAGGGAGTCGGAGCTCGACCTTTGACTTTTGAGGGAGACAAAGCTTGACTTTGTGCTTTCAAGGGAGCTGGGGCTCAACCTGTGTCTCCAAGGGAGCCGAGGCTCGACCTGTAAGCTTTGACGGAGCTAGAGCTCAACTTGTGGGTTTTGAGGGAGCCAGAACTTCGACCTTGTTGAGAAGGAAGCGCGAAGCTTCGACCTCTAGTCCTTTTGCAACCTCTTAACTGACTGTCTTCTCGTGGTATGCTCTTTATTTTTATGGAAAATCTCGATAGAGACATAGAGTCTCCTTGCATGCCTCAAACACGCACTATTTTCTTTATAATTCATAGATATATGATTAATGTTAAACATGAAACGATACGCCCGATGGGCATACATGGGCAACCTCATTGCTAATTTAAAACCTCAAATTGTGTCTCATAATAAGTGCTCACCCAGAGCCCTTTCGAAATTTTGGCACTGCCCCCTTATGTATCGGATACTAAGTGTGAGCAGGTTTTAAAATATTTTAAAATGAAAAATGAATTAGAACCACTTATCTTGTTGGTCATTCATGGTGATCAGTAAGCAACTTGTTAACTTCCTTGGCTTGGACCCCCTTTTGGATGAGTAGTGAGATTATCGGATGCCATTGCTTGCTCCTTCAATTTTTGACCGATATCATCTCCGTGCTCAACCACTGGGATTTTGGCAAAACTGCATTCCATAACCACATTTAAACAAAAATATCTCACTTAGTGGATAAGTGGTTAAAGGGATGATCCCCATCCTCGACAAATTCAAATTTCAATTTTACCGTGTTCTAAAAATGCACATATCAAGCATCAATCCTCAGGATAGGAAGAACATGGTTATCAAACAAAGTAATCTACTCTCTTGTCATTTATTTTAGTTATCTTTTTATGATAACATTTAATTAAATATAAAGGGGAAAGGAAAAATCAAACTCATCTGGATTTATTCTCTAAGTCAAGCAGTGGTTTCTCAAAACACTGTGATACCCGTACTACACAACTTTCTTAACGCTGGGCAATCATTGTTGCAATCTCTTGAGCTTTCATGTCCACCAAGAGATTAGAGCTTTCAAATCAACATATTAGAGAATAAATTCCCATTGCTGCAATCTGTGGCTGTACGCTAAGGGTCCGTTTGATTTGTTTTAAATTGAGGGACAGCACAGGACAAGCATACTTGTTCTATGTTTGATTATAGAAACTGTTGTAGGACAGAACAAATAAAGAGATACAGGACATCACAAAAGCATAAAAATTTGTACCACATTAAACCAGGGGACAACTTTTTGTCCCAGGTACAAGTAATTAAAATGACAAAAATGTCCTTCCAATTCTTCCTCTCTTCCTCACGTTCTCCACCTCTCCCAACAGTCCTACACATCTTCATCTTCACAGTAGATCTGAACCAAATCTGCAGCACCACCTACCACCGTCAAGTCAGCCGTACGAACCACCGTGAGCCGCACCAGATCTGGGTCCTCCACCTTCGTCTTCCCCGAGCGTGTGTCTTCTTCGTCGCGTCAGTCACGAAGATCGACGTCTGCACCTGTGTCTTCTTCGAGCGCGCGTCACTGGATCAGAACCACCGCCCACCGGTATCCCGCTTCGCCTCCTCCGCCGCATCTGTCACTCCTCGTTCTTGCTCAGGCCACCGCGACTCGCACCAAATCGACGTCCGCACACCTCCGTCTTCTCCGAGCTTTGCACGCAAACGTCACTGTGGTTCAGAACCACCTCCCATCGCTTCCTGCATCGTGCGTGTGTAGGTTCAAAACCATTTTTGTTAGTTTTTTTTTTATTTAGTGGGATGGTATGAAAAGGATATTTTAGTAATTTTAAAGTTGTTCGATTTGTGTTGTGCATTGACTATCAAACATTAAACAAGACAAAAGGTTGTGCTGTGACTCCACTCCTTGTTCTGTACTGTTCTGTACTGTACTGTGCTGTTCTTCCTATACTGCGAATCAAACGGACCCTAAATATATCATTAGAAAAGACTCCTCAATGGCCATTTATCAAAAAAAAAAAAAGAAGAGATTCCTCAATTGCCATGTCACGAAAAGTAAAATTAAAGCTATGCTAATTAATCCATTTCCTGAGTGGTTCACAAACCATATTAGATATTAAGTGCTTGCCAAATGTCAAAATAAAAAACTGGTGGAACCACTTATTTGATTAGCATTTACTGTCTTCTGACTTCGAGAGTCCTGAAGTCCAGCTGCTTCTAAAATTACAGTTATAAGATGATGAGAAGTTCCCTGCAAGATGGACATCGTCATTCCTCTATTCGTAGAGATTTATATGTCTCATCCTTTAATTTTTTCCACGTCTATGCTTTTCCTCTAGCACTTCGTGATAGAAAGAATTTCGTCATTTATGCCACCACTCAGGAAGTGCAAGACAAAATACTCTCCCATGCTATCATCCCAAAGTGCCATATGTCAGCACTACAAACTATTGGAGCCAACTTTATTCAGGCAAGACCAGAATTCAACAAGGCATGCACATTAATCCAAGTATTCATACAGATACAGAAGCTCCACCCAAAAATTATATAGAAGAAAATCTGAATTAGAGCAGGAGTTCTGCAAAGGAGCCGTATATTGTCGGAATAAATTGAATAATCTATATCTATATATATTAGAAATTGAGTGACAGTTTGCCTAATTAGTTTGCACTTGAAATTCTATATCAAAGTATGAGAAATCAACGATCCAGTAGGCGGTAGGCGATAGGCGATGTACTACATGCCAAAAATATTTCTTTAAAAACGAAAGAATAAAAAGAAGGATGAGTTATTTCTTCCCTGAATCCCATAGTGACGAAAATATAGAATTTGAAGAAGCTTCATTACCATAGTTTTGATAGCTCATCTAATCAATCGTTCGACGGGTTCGACGGATGCCGATGAATGCGCGGCCGGGGAAAGTTTGCCTTAGCGTCACGGTGGGCGCCAAATGTTCCTGCTAAGATCTGACTTACCGGAATCTAGACGGAGAACGTTTAATCGAGAGTGAAGAACAGGGGTTGTTTTAGATTATGTCTTGACAGAATATTGTATTCCGGTCCTACGTATCCCAATGGGAATCAAAGCCAGACGGAGTTCTAGTTTCAACCCTGATCTCAATCCCTTAATCTTGTATCTGATGAATACCAGCGAGAAAGGACTCTTCAATAATCTCTTGGTCAAGCTGGTTCCTCTGTTAATACGCTTAAAGGAGATTCACCTAATTCTGTTCAAAAGTGAGTCTCTCTCTTGGGTTCTCCTCTTTTTTATAATAAGATCTCATATCTTTGAGAGATCTGGATTTATCTCCTTTTATCTCTTAAATTTTTTTTTGAGATATGATTTCCTTAATTTGAGAGATTTATCTCTTATAACCGGATAAGGTTATTTGAGATAATATCAGGATCATTAAAGATAATATCTTATATTTCCCACCTTAATTTGAGGGATTTATCTCTTCTAATCGGATAAGGTTATTTAAAATAATATCAGGATCATTAAAGATAATATCTTATCTTTCCCATCTTAATTTGAGGGATTTATCTCTTATAAGTGGACAAGGTTATTTGAGATAATATCAGGATCATTAAAAATAAAATTACTATCTTATCTTTCCCACCTTTATTGGATCGGGTATCTAATCTCGGTGGCCGGATTTTACTCCTCAGCCAGTACAATTCCTTTTCCTATCTTTGATACGTTTTTTCCAATCATTTGATCCATTTTTCCTATTGGCTAATTATATGCTTTTTCTTATCGTCTGATTTTTCATATCATCTGATAATTGTGTTCATATGATGAGAGGGAACATATCAGGAAATTCTAAAAAAATATTTATTGAAATTCTTAGTTGTTGATATGACAAACTCATTAGACGATCCCTCAGTCCTCTTTAAAGGTTGTTTCAATTTCCTTTTGTTTGCTGATATTTTGATGACATATGCCATATTCCATGGATTTCCTTTTGGCAAAGATTGGTTCTTTGTTCTGTTGTCAAGCCTAAGTTGGCTTTGGTGTAAGCTTCTGCCCTTGGTAGTTAAGCACTGATATGAGCTTCTGTCTTGGGTGGTCAAAGATTGTTGTTTCCTTTGTTTTTTGCTTCTTCCAATTAAGTGTTTAAGTCTTGAATTATGGTTTTTACTTAGTGGTTAAGCTTGAGCTTCTGTCTTGAGTGTTTAAACATTGATATATTTGTTGTTGCTTATGCCAAATGGTTAGACCTTGAATTGTAGCTTCTACTTGGTGGTTAAGCTCGAGCTTTTGCCTTGGGTGTTTAATCTAGCGTTGATTCTTTATTTTGTTTCTTATACAAAGTGGTTGAATGCTTGAATATGGCTTATGCTTAAGTGGTTAAACGTTTGCCTTAATTCTGCATTGATATTTGGAGTCCTATAAAGACCAATTTGGAGTAGCTTACGACTGATGCTATTTCGACGAATATATACTCGTTTTTTAATGAAAATATATACTCATTTTAAATATAATTCATCTCAAACAATATTAATACATGTTCTTGCTTCTACCAAGTGATTAAGCCTTAAGTTGTAGCTTCAGCTTGGTGATAAAGTTTTGTTTCATTTGACATCCGAAGATTGCTCCCAAATTGGATTTCAAGATATTTATTGAAATATTAATTTGTTTAGACGATCGAGTTTTGAAGACTCGTTGATATTAAACGATTCATATCAAACGGGAATAGACGATTCTGTCAAGCAAGAGCAAACAAATAATCATATCAAACGACTCGCCGGCTTGCAGACGACTGTTAAATATATATAGTTGGTTAACTACAATTTAGTTACAAGTTAATTAGATAGTATTTACTTTGTTAGTTTGCAAAGTATAAGTTCAAGTGTACTCTCATTGTAATAAACTTTTGTTGTTAATCGAACAACGCTACAAAAAAAATTATACTATAAGTATAGGGAGTAACGATGACATTAATGATAAAGTATCTATTTAAAACAATAAGAGACAATAAAAAAAATCTCGTAATAATGAGTAGCAAATAATAGCACAGGAGCCATAAAAAAATAATAGCAATAACATTTTACACCAATAAATATTCATCAATTATTACAGTAGTAAAAAAAATTTATTTGGATCAAACTTTCCTCGGGTATCTACTGAGCAGATGGCGCCTTTGAAGGCGCCACTGCTGATGGCGTCTCTCTTTTATATATATTTTTTTAAATAGTGGCTGACTGGCGCCTTTGGGTCAGAGTGAAAAATAATAAAATATGCCATGTGTCTAAAACAACCCTCCATTGGTAAATAGTTTCAAAATAACCCTAAACTGATAAATAGTTTCTAAAAGGAACCCAGTTTGGTCAAAAACCCGGTATATAGGGATAGTGTAAAGTTTTTTTTATACTATCAATTAATCAGAAATTGACATAACATTACAAATCTTTGATTCTTATCATAATCACCTCAAAAATTATCAATTTTATGATTTCTGATTGATTATCATTATAAAAATATTTACACCGATAGTACGTAGAAATTATCCTCTAAACTCTTTTTTATGTCATATTATTTGCGTTTGTAAAAATGTGGCCCTGCAGCAGAAAAGATTAGATATTTGATAATACGTGTCTTATGTTAGGTATAAAGTCTGTGAACCTGAAGGGACGTATGAAATATGTCAACTTTTTCATTAAAATTTTATAGTTGATATTCATTGAGCCGGAGAATTAGGACTAATTTGATGGTCAGGATATGATAAACTATCATATCTTACCTGGAACTATTATTTGGTGAGTCAGTAGGATAGGATAAACCAATCCTGTCACCTATCATATCCTGCTTATCTAGTTAAAATTCTATCCTGAGAGGGAGCTGAGTTAAAACTCAACGGGATAGGATAAGATGATTTAAAATATAAAAATATTTTATATATAAAATAATTAAAATATAATAAAATATAATATGATTATCAAAAAAAAATATAATAAAACATAAAAAAAATTAATAATTATTTTTAAAAATTATTTTTTAATTTCTCACCGGACTAATTTTGTTACTTTATATTATTTAAAAAAACTTAAAAATAAAAAAAAAATATTCTAATAATTTAAGTATATATAAAGTAAAAACTAAAAATGAATATTTAAAATTATAAAAGAATTAATTTAAGTTATACAATATTTTGAACTTTTTAAATATTATATGTAATTTTATCACAAGGACACTTTTATCTTTTTATATAATCTTAAAGAAATGAAAATTATAAAAAAAAACTAATATCTAATAAAATATGAAAACATTCATAACAAAAACAAAATTTTTAAAATTCATACTAAAATTACAAAACTATCTAATTGGTTATCTAGTGGCCACAAAACGTCGAATAGGATATCAACTTATCATGCTCATATCATATCCTACTTCTATCCTGATCTTTTATCTTATATGTTCCTATCCTATTTTGATCATCAAACGAGCCCTTATAACACATAAAATCACTGATTAACTGTATATTAAACGATATTTTCCCGTCATTCCAAACGTGGGAGCTTAATGTTCAATTCACCACTCTTGATTTGATAAAAAGTATATATATCTAATCCCTAACTATGTATATAAATATAGCATGTAAAATGTAATTACACTTGTCCAATCCTATCCCGATATCCCATTGAAAAGGGAAACCAAACATTTTAAATACTTTATCTATATTCTCATATAACTTTTTACTATAAGTTTAATTTTAATATATTATAAATAAAAATTTTATAATAAATTAATTATATATTATTATATATGCAATTTTTAAAATAAATTATTATAAGTACAAAATATTTTTAATAATTAAGGTGACAGTACACATGATTAGATATTGATTAGATAAAAGTTGTTTTACATTAATATATAATTTATAATATTTAAATTAAATCTTTTTATCATATTACTATTACATTTATCATGTTAATTAATTTAATGCTTACGCTTACCTTAACAGTGACTTATCATTTTATGTTGGTAGTATTTAAAAGATTTATAATTCAATTTATATTGATAAAATGGAAAGGAATCTATACTATATTCATTTAGAAATAATCTCATTGAATGCTCTTTCATATGTCAGCCTCCGAGAAAAATATCATTCAAATCTTCTTAAGTACATCTAATATCATATCATCAGATGAAATTATTAAATATCCAAATTTGAGTTATAAGAGATTTGATTCGAATTTTAATGCACCCAATGACAATCCGAATTCACTTTTAATGCACTTTAAAATTTTAGGAAATTTCGTATATGATATAAGAAAATATTATAATATTAAATGCATTCAAAATATATAATTTTAAAGTGAAGACCCAAATTGGTCCCTGGAAAATTTCGAGAACCCACTTTTAGTCCCTGAAAAAAAAATTAACCGTTTAGTCCCTCAAATTTTCAAACGTGGGACACATTAGTCCATATATTTAGTACTTCCGACATCCATTTACTTGCCTATGCATCCCATTAACCATCCGACTTAGTCCGTTAGTGATCCTGCGTGACTTATGACGAATTTGATATATGGAAAATGAATAAAAAGTAAACAAATGCACAATTTTAAAGTTCAAATACCTAAAAATTATGCACTTTTTCACTTTTCATTTATTTTTCACCATGGAAATTCATCATAGTTCACGCAGGACCACTAATGGTTAATTTATTTTTTTTAGGACTAAATATAGGTTCCTACAATTTTTGATGGACCAATTTGGTCCTTCACTCATAATTTTAAAAAAGATACATTATAACAACAACACACAGTTTTCAAATTTATATGAGACCTTGTTATAATGGACGACCCAATGATATTGCAATTTATAAACATATCAAACGCATTGAAAATTCTACCAAACCAATTAATATTAATATAAAATCATTTCAACACTTAAATAAATTATACAATTTCTTGGAACAATTAACCCAATTTTTTCCTCACATTGGGATTCAAAACAACACGCTACCCTCTTTTATCTTTGCATCGTGTGCTCTTTTCTTTTTTGTTCTCTACACTATTTTCTTTCTTCTCGAAGCACCATTGTTTTTGTTTTTAAAAATAATGAAAAACATAAATAAAAAAAATCAATTTTAGGGTTAAAATGAAAAACTACTTCATTAACTTTTGGAAAAAATATTTTTTATAACTAATTACTTTTTTAAAAAATGATTTTTATGATTGTAAACAAGTACTTCCTCCGAACTCAATTGTAAGAAAAATTAACTAATTTCATACTTATTAATGAAGTTAGTTAATTTAGTCTAATTGTCTTGATTTATGTAAAAAAAAAGAGTTACAATTACTAAGCTATCATTTAATTGTATCGGAAGTATGCAATGCTCTTGAAAAAATAAAAAAATAATTGATTGGATTGATTGATTATCTTGACTTTTGGAACACTGACATTAAATAGAGTTGAATTTGTTGGCTTTTACTTATATTTAAGTCCACAAAATATAGACACTTTTTTTACTTATAATTAAATTCTGATGAAATATAAAATAGCTTCCGCTTCTCTTTAAAAATTCTAAAATATAATATATAAATTATTAAATATCAAAATTACTTTTTTAGGTCATACATTAAGAACACTTTGTCTAATGATCAAAATATACAAGTCACACGGATAATATTTATTTCGACAATGTGTGAAATAATTAAATTATGTGGCCAGATGTCAAGTCATGCTCTTTACCGGAGATGTCAAGTCACGCTGATCCGATCGATTCATGATAACCATTCAATTAGCCTTGATCATTTTACATGACATCATGAATTAAATTAATTGATTGATTAAAATAGAATCATGCTAATCAGTGCTTTTTAAAAAATAAAATAAAAAACTTATTGAAGACTAAGTCATATTTTTTAAAATATGAAATAGGATTTTTTTTAATAAGAGAAAAGTTAAGTCATTCCATTAATAATTAAGACCACAATATATTTGGTAACTTCATCATAGTTGTGGATGATAGTATTATATGCAGCCACCCTAAATAAAGTGAGAGCAATTACATGGACTTCTCTCTTAACAAACTATATCAGAGAGTTGGGAGCATTGGAAGATAAAATACTCCTGTAAATTTAAAAAAAAATCTATAATCAGTTTGGTCCTCTTGACCATTTTTTATGCTATCAATTACATATTTTGAGTCAAGCTCGATCAACACCTTGGTTGAAACAAGCACAATTAACCATTGGATAGCATGTATGACTTTCCTTCCTTGCATATGGAGTCTTGGAGAATGACAGTAACATTTAGCTTTAAAAAGATATCCTTTCTCATCGCAAAAAATAATGTAAAAATCGATTGTCAGTTCATCAAAACTTTGTACATCCTAAAAAAAACAAAAAAAAAACTTAATGCACTACCGATAAATATTGATGACCAAATGAATAATTCTTTGGCTTAATTGTAATTTTGGTCAATCAAATATCACGTTTGTGCGATTTTGGTCATCCGGGTTTCAATTGCGACAATTGAGTCCCTCAGGTATCGCGATTGTGTAATTTTAGTCCCTCGGATTTCAACTGTGTCAATCGGGTCCCTCATGTATCACCATTGTACAATTTTGGTCTATCGGATAACACAATTACGCAATTTTAAATGGCAGTAGCCTACATGACACACGTAGGACTGGTTTGGAACTTAGTGATGTCGGCTTGACAACTTACATGACATTCCTATATAGCATTATTAACACCTCACACACTTTAATTGACATATAGGAATGTCATGTAAGCTACCAAACTGACCTCGTTAAGTTTTAAATCAGTCTCATGTGTGTTACATTGGCTAATAACATTAAAAATTGTACAATTGTGATATATGAAGGACCAAAATTATACAATCGTGATATCCGGAAAACCGAATTGACTCAATTGAAACTCGAGGGACTAAAATTGCACAATCATAATATCTGAAGAATTCAATTATCATAATTAAAACTTGAAAAATCAAAATCGTACAAACATAATACTTAAACAGATAAAAATGCAATTAAGCGAAATTCTTTTGATCTTCAATAGAACAGACTTAGTGTGTTTGCGCGCTGTTGAGAATATCCAGGTCCACGTACTCCATTCAAAGTCAAAATGAGCTGACTTACAGGCCACATGGGATACTGATTGGAATTTTCTCGTGGTCGTGGTTGAGAGTCTTTCTTTCTTTCCAAATAAACTATTTAAGAAGCCACTTTAATGGGATCAGGCTTACTTTTCAGCATCTTCAACTTGAAAGCGTGAAATTAAACTAGACAAATACGTACTACTATAAAGTTTTTTTATCCTGCATAATTTTACATGGATAAAAAATTTTAAAAGGATAAATTTATATGAAAATTTGTATATTTTATGCTTACAAAATTAAATAATGATCTGTTTAGTTTATCTCTCGTTTCCTATTTTCATTTCCTAATTTTAAGAATAATTACAATAAAATTAAATACAAAATTGTTACTTTGTTTTCATTCCGTTTCTTGTTTTCAAATATTTGTACAGGAAACACTGAAAACAACTTTTTATTTATTTTCATTGTTTCCTATACAATTTTTTGAAACTTGGAAACAGAATGAAAACAAAATAATAATTTTGTATTTATTCTTGTTGTAATTATTTTTGAAATCAAGAAATGAAAACAAGAAATAAACAAAACATGCCCTTAGTTTTCCAATAAATAATTGTTGTTTTGGGGTTTCGTCAACGATAGAAAAACCCATAAGTATATTAGCAATGGAATTAAAAAAATGCTTGATCTGCTTAAAGACGGCTTTTGGTAGATAATCAAACTTCAAAAGGTGATTATGATGAGATTGTGGGATGCAATTAACTAGGAACTAATTATATAGTATGTCGGAATGATAAACGACAATGATTAGAATATTTATAAAAGCCTAATCTAAGTTATATAAATATAATTTATTATGCTTAGTATCTTCGTGTAAAGGGTCATATTAACTCTGCCGTTTGTTTGGTTCCAAAAGTTAAGTCTCGGTTAGGTATATAGTCTTGTGAACCCGGTTGAAGATGATGCTGAAAGAATCATATCGTGTTGATAAAATGATACCAGCATGACAAGACACTTTTGAAGCTCTAATTTTTTTACTTTGGACAAAGTGGTTTCGAAACGTTTTCTTACCCTTCCTACCTTTTTCCCCCTTGTGTGTCATGATGTTGGCATGTTGTGGGGACAAAGGGGTGGTCTTAATTTTGTTTATAATTTGAAGGATTCAAGTTTTCAAGAGGCCAATGATCATAGAGAATTCACCGACCTCTTATGTTTGATGAGACATTTTGAGAATCTACTATATATATAGGTAAGACAACTATCACTCCTTATTTCTCTCTCTTCTAGAGGGCCTTTTGTCCCTCTGAGTTGTGATTTTGATATCATATACTCCAAAAGAACCACTATTATGCCAACTACATCTCCAACTGTTCATAACCCATTATCTTAAACTAGTTGATTAGGCTTCAAATCAAGGTGTGTGATCAAGTCCACATAATAATCATGACAAAACACTTAGCTCCCATTATAGTAGTACTATAAATTCTACATTTAAAGTATTCATGAGAATATTCAACTATTGATCAAAGTCGATCTTACCCTCAAACAATTTTCACTTGATGATCTCGAACACAAGCCTTTTGAGTTACAATTCTATAATACATATTGCGTATCAATAACACAAACAAACAATTTCCTTTATATATATATATATATATATATATATATATATATATATATATATATATATATATATATATATATATATTGTGCCAACTGCCAACTCTATGATTTTGCAATTGGCGAAAAAAATTCCCATCACAATCAACATCACCATTGCATAACTGTACACCTGAATTTAATTTTTAAAAATTATAGATAAGATTAATTAACTATGCAGATAACTTATATCTCACTTCTGCATTTTGAACAATTCCACCCACGTGGTATTCTAATTAAAATTAATCACATTATCTATGATACATCATATATAGAATTAATCATAGAATTGGCCTTGCTTATCAAAACAAAAAAAAAACATAGAATTGGCCTTTTTCAAATGGCCATATATATTGCAGCCATGTGGTCGAATGGAATATGTATGATCGTGATCTTTACTACAGAACATCCAGGTTTGAATCTGAGTTTTGGCAAGCTTTCTTGCCACCTCTCCTCCACCATTGTTGTTTGTACTAGTTTTAGAAAAGTTAAAAAAAGTAAATGTTCTTACTCTTGATAATAGCTAGATAACCCAACTCGAAGTAAATCCTACTTAACAGAGGATTGAATTCTAACTCATTTTCTTATTGTAGGAATAAATAAAATAAGATATTTAACTAAGCATCTATAAAATAGGATTTAATTGATATGCATCATCGGTAACAAAAATTTGTTTATACGTACTGTCAATCAATCATAAATTGTCACATAATTAAAAATGTTTGATTCTTACCTAGTTAACTTAAAAGTCATAATACTATGATTTGATATTGGTTGTCAATATAAAAAACGTTATACTGACATTGCATATCAACTAAACTCGTATAAAATAATTCTTATTCTAAGTGTTCAAACTAGTACACCCTTAAACTAATTAATTAAAATCTTCGCCCATATATCTTGCTCATTAACTTAGATATTAAGCATTCATTTCGACTCACTCAAAATATTTGTTGAAGCTGGCCAACAGCTGCAAAGAACCAATCTTATAGGATTCTTAAAACCAGGGAGCAATAATACTTTTATAGTGGTCCGTCCCACAAAACCCGAGCTAGCTAGCACAAGTAGTGGTATCTTGTAATTAAAATCATTACTATGGATTGGGTTTCAAACAAACACTTGCCTCACGTTCTTGCATGACAGGCCAATCACACACCCCACAAAGGAACAAAATTGAACTGGGATTCTTTCACTAATACAATAACAAGGAATTTGTCTTCCCACTAGGAATCACCAGCATCCTACCATGTGAAGCAGGCCTCTAATTTAATCATACATTACATAAAAAAAAATAAAACTATATCATATAATTCATGTACAAACAATTATATATATTAAGCAATGACTCATAGGGCACATAAAATGCCAACCCTTCACACTCGCTGATCACTGCTACTTCCCTATTAAACTAATGAAATGTTTAAGCCCCATATATGCACTAAAATAGTGTTTTTGGTACTGCCTGTGACAACGGTGTTCATGGGCACGCGGGACACTTGCAAAGGCATGACGCGTTGAAACGTCACTACCTTACCCATCACAGCCCTTCAAAATTGATGCCCGTGGACGGCTGAGATCATGCATGCCAACTGTTTTGGGGTTTCGAAGAAGTGAATAGAGAATGTGTTAAGTGTTAACCACTTAATTAACAAGGTCAAACTAGGGCTCCACTTCAAAATTTTGAATCTCTTTACCCTTTTCTTAATTTTAATTAGGATCATTTTTGCATTTTACTAGCTAGATATATAGCTACTAGCTAGGGGCTTGTTTGCTTCATCCTAATTAATTTGCACTTTAGAATTAGTCAGCTGCATTTTTAATAAGAAATAGACCAATAACAAGAAGAAGACAAAGTGACTTTATATCTGATAGGGCGGGGACGTGGGGTTCTTGCATCCGACTACCAACCACAGTGCCTACTTAATAGGCTTAGCTGTAGAATTTTATACAGCCTAAGGCTATGGACCATCCTCACTCACACGTACATTAATTTTAACATTAGAAAACGAAAAAATAAATAAAAAGAATATTTATATAATAGTATATTATATATAGCTTACCTGTACATATCTACAGTAATATTTGTGATGATAATATCTTATTATGGATTTAATTGATACAGGACACGTTATTTAAAATATTTGACTCTAAAAATATTGAATTCTTTTTTTTATACTAAATAAAAAATTGACTTTTATCTTAATTATCTTAAAAATCACTTATATCATGTTAATAATATAAAAAAATTTATACTGACGATACATACTAATTAATTAAATTCATATTATTATTATTATTATGACAATATAACGTTAATTCAACGTCCAAGGTGATTTTTTAAGTTAAATCCGGATGTAATTGGCGTTAGCTTATAGACGTACTCTAGTTATTGTGACCTCATTTGCTTTCCGGTCAGGGGTGACAATTTTCACTATATATGAGGATCTTCGAGGGAACTATCCTGTGAAAAGGGATTTTTTTTCCCTGCAGGATGACGGAGAAAATCCCCGGTAGATAATATGGGGACTGGGGTCTATCCTTGTTGGAAAAAGTAAAAAGTAAAGCAAGCAAATGACAATCGACCCGTTTCTACTGGGAAATGTGGGCATGTTCAATTTATGAGGATCTTAGTTCTTAAATTCATATACAAGATTATCATTGGGAGTTGCAAATTAAGATCCCTTCCATGTGGGTAATCCTTCACTTTTTTATAATCTGATCTCTTGATATACACATTGAAAAACAGGACTAAAGCCCTTGGGTCCTGGGTCACGTGGCACTTTCCCATGTGATATAGATGACTTTACTTCCAATGGGTAGAACTTGTTCAAATCAAATGGCCTTTATTTGAGGGGTCATTTATAGATCCTATGCCACAGCCTTTAAGTGCAGTTCAAGTTCAAGAAAAGCCATAAGTAGTCGTGTGTTCATATTTCTTCAAGCCTTTTGTCTTTTATATTGTCACGCACGTGTAAAAGAATTTAGACCTTATAATATATAGTTGCAATGAGTACCATTGTTGTTGGTGTCTGATGAGACTTTGGTTGAGTTTTGAGAGACAAGTTCAACATGGAAGATAGGTTTAGAGAGGCAGTGCCTATTTGGTTGAGATTCTTCTCAACATAAACGGTAATGTTTTTTAGTTTGGGGTCACTATTTATGTATCTGGGTACTGTTCATTCGTTTGTTTATGAAATTCCGTTGGAAATAATTGATCCCCGTTGGGTCAAAACTGAGTTTTGTGGAAGCAAAAATTTCTAACTTTTCAGTTGAAAATAATTGATTTTAGATGTAGGACCCACAAAATTCTACATAATTACACTTCAAAAGTGATTTTACTTTATCATCCAAACAAAATCAATTCTTCTAAACCCACTTTTAAAATATTGTTACCAAACACAATCAATTTTTTTAACTTTGATTCTTTCAAAATCAATTCTTCCAAAATCTAAAACAAACGGACCCGCAGTATTCCCACAAAACTTACTACACAAGTTATTCCTAGGTAAGCTTGCTCTTTTGACATCCCTAACATGTGTAAAATTGCACAGGTTAAAAAAAACCATAAAATTATTATAGAAGAAGGACTGCAAGCTAAGGCTGAGGCAGGGTTAGAGATTGGTTTAATTAGTTAAAATTTGGCAACTAGAATGGCACAATCCCAATGCCCGTACTGTTTGATATGTTAGTTCAGTTGTCCTGGTGCCAGCTGAAACATGATAATAAAAAAGTTAGCTATTTGTCAATGAGGGATCAATAATCATTAATAAAAATTAGGTTTAATTATACTTTTGCTGTCGTGTTATTGGTCACGTGCGATTTTGATCCCTGTAATTTTTTGTAGTATATTTGATCCCTATGTTTTTTCAATTTGACAAATTTGGTCCTTTCGTCTAATGTTCATCAACTTTTCATTGATCAACAAAGAGAAATCATTGCATTAAGCACATTAAATCATGTTAGACAAAGGAGAGAAGCTAAATCTGAGGTTGTGTTCTTAGAGCTGTGGTTTTTCTCTGTTAATCATTAAATAATTGTCTGACACCGAACGAAAGGACTATATTTGCAATATTGGAAAAATAGGATGACCAAATATGTTACAAAAACACTATAGGGATCAAAATCGCATATGACCAATAATAAGGGAGCCAAAAATGCAATTAAGCCTAAAAACTAACATAACAATATATTCAACAAAAAGAAAATGTAATAGCAATATATATGGTGATGGATATGATTTTCACATCGCATTATCATGTGAATTAAGTATGAGCTGGATAAAGAAAATGATTTAATTAGTATGTATTATTAGTATACAAAATACAAAATAATTATATCGTCATGAAATCACACATTGTCACGTAGTTAAAGATGTTTGGTTATTATCTCAATTATTTTAAAATTTACTCATATCATAGTTTGTGATTGATTGACAGTGTATAAAAGTTTACACTAACAGTACATGACAATTAAACTCTAAATAAAAACTACTAAAGAATCACACAAATTTCAAAAGGTATTTACTATTGAAGGTCTTTATATCTATTTATAACGATTTTACATAAAAAAAAAATTAATTTTGATATCAAGGAGCTTACTTTAATTACACCAATTTGAGAATTGTTTGATCTTATAATTGAATTGTACTTGAAGTCCTTTCGTTTATAGTTTAGTGTACTTCGTCTTTAAACCAAATGCATGTTTGAATTTAAAATAGTTTATACTCAAAAAATATTTAAAATACCAAATTAATACAAAATTTTTTAAAACAAACACGTGCAGATAATTAAAGTTTTTTTTTCATTACAAAAGGAAGCAATAGTAACAATTAAAATGAATACACCAATAACTTTATAATATTTTTGGGTTTCCTATAGTATATCCTCATCCGTTAAGTGAAAGATTAATATCTAATGTTATCATGTGTCCAAGTGGGATCCCTCCTAATAGTGTTTTTTCATACTCATTAATTCAGATATCGAACAAAAGATCACATGCTTAAAGAATCAAAACCTCTCCCACTTTGACCAATAATACATATCGACACTTTATAGTTTAGTTTAACCACTACTAAATTCTTAATTGTGTAAATAATAAATCTGAAACAAATTGCAAACCGCATCTTTATGCTATGTGTATTTGCATTTAATTTTACATGTGCATCAAGTGACGTGATGCATCTTGTAATGAAAATATAAGGAACAAGTTGTATATTTGAAAATTGAGACCATGGGATTAAAACGAGACCATAAAAAATAGTTCCAGAATAAATTGGGTGTCTGCATGTGGTTGGTAGAATATAATATGTGTATATAAATTGTGTGTGTATTGGGTAAATTGGACCATGAAACCTCTTAACACACCGTGAAAACAAAACATAAGTACAGTAGAAAGAAAAATGCAAACGAACTAGAATAAAGGAAAATTGAAAATATAAGAAAAACAATAAGAGAAGATTAACAATAGGATGAGTGTGGTTTGGCTGATATGGCCGGCCTATGTCCACGAGAGAGAGCAACAAATCCAATCTCCTTGATTAAAGAGATACAAAACATTTTACAATAGAAATCTCTCACAAGACCATTCCATGTCTTCCACATATAGGGATGTCAATGAGGCGGGGCGGGGCGGGGCGGGGTGGGGAGGGGAGTATCCTCCCGCTCCCCGTCCCTTATTTTCCTCCCTATCCCCTTCCTCATTCCTCATGTCGGGAAGTATTTCTTCCGCGTCCTCATTCCCTGCCTCCCCACGGGTCCCCACGGGAACCTCGAAAGAGCAAGTGGGTGATGAGACCCAAACAACAACTTCATCATTGTGTTTGAAGCCGCAGTTTGTGATCTTTAAATGGTATGTACTTTAAGTTTCTTATATTAATTTAAAAAATTGTATATATAAATGTATATGAAATTTGTTCAATATATATATAGTATCTCCATGAACTACTCAAGATTGCTATTTCTACTTCTACCCAAGAGTTATCGTTTTATATATATATGTGTGTGTGCGCACCATATCATGGGAGAGTGCCTTGTTATTGTAAAAGGTTTAGGATTGTAAAAGGTTTAAGTAGCCATATCACCATTAAATAACTTTTAATGGGAACATTATTTGAAGTTTTTAATTAGGATTAATTAGCTACTGATAGTATGTGTGCATTGGATGTGAGTGTCAGGAGGAAGGTTAAGTGTTGAGATTCGAATGAGCCTATACGAATTAAGCAAGAAGAAATATAGGGAAAACAAGGACTGAATTATAGATTGGCCCCACACTTCTTACCCATATTCTGATCCAGTTTGGATAAATAGCTTATTTAAACAATTATATAAGAATGACTTTATGTGAAAAACTTTTATGGCATCAACTCCTTTTAAATTAAGTTATTTACTATTTGGATACTAACTTGAATAAGCACTTTTAAAAACCTATTAAATATACAAAGCAACTTTCTGTATAAGTTTTGACACAATGTTTTTCAACAAGTTACAAAATTTGAGTTCACAAAATAAGCTAAAAACGAGTTTTGGGATTAATAAGTTACTTATTTAAACTTATTCAAACATATTTTTTAATATAAAACACATACAAATATAGAAGCTCCAATAAATTGTAAGTTGTGCTATCTAAACGGGGTCTTTGTCATGCATGTTGGCTTTTGCAATCGTGCATAACAGTGCATATTTTGATTAACCGTAGGCAATTAACATCGGATTGTCAAAGATTTTGTTGTAGTTCCCATGTATGATAACTAATTTGAAATGTTTCAATATTATCATCGTGTTATTTTTCAAATTCTTATAATGTTGATCCAACCGTGAATATTTAGTAAAACTGAAAATGGAATGCGATGACAGTTACAGTTAACAAAAATTATTATTATGTCATAGACTCATAATAATAAAGTAACCTGTCTTGTGCATAGTATGATAAAAAGCACACATTAAATTAACATGTTAATTTACCAAGCAAGTCGACGAAGCCCAATTAATAGGACTAGCTCGATTAGTTAGATGTTTGATTGAATGGTTTTTCTTTCCGTCAACAAAACAGATCAACAAAGGCTCACAACAATAAATGGGCCAAGCCCAAACCTAGCAACTTTCAGCAAAGAAAAAAAAAAAAGCAAAAGACTGGGCACTCATGTAGCGTTTGTTACAATTTTTATAAAAATATTTCCGGGAATATAGGCATGGGAATAAAAGTTTCCCATGTTTGGTTCAAGTTTTAAAAATTTATTTCCAGGCATAAAATATTCCCGTGAATAAAATTAGTGAATGATGGTTATAAACTTGGGAAAACTCTATTCTCGTGTGAATGTGAGAAAACTTTATTCCCAAGAATCACATTCCCAGAAATGTAGTTTGCTTGGAAATAAAAATTTCAGATACCAAACACGACCTTAGGGGCGAGAATAGGTCAGGCCTCCCGACAGGGGCCTACGGCCTGACCTACTTAAGGTCTAACCTGGCCTGGCCTGTTTAACAAAAAGGTCAGGTTCAGGTCTTTTTTTCTTTTTCTTTTTTACATTTTTTTTAATCAAAAATGATATGCAAAGGCACCAATTTAGAACAAGGAATTCGAACTAGGTTGACACCTAAAAAATCACCAATCACTTGCAGCACACCATGAAAAACCTTTTTAATTAAAAAGGTCAGGTCTAGACCTATTGAAAAGTTTTTTTTGGTCTTTCAGGCGGGCCTGTTTTATATACATATATTTATTTATTTATATCTGTCGAAAAATTTAGAATATATATATATATATATATATATATATATATATTTAAATTAATTTAATTTTAAAATTATGACTCTTGCTCTCCCATTGTCTCATTTTAGAAGCCGTGTATCTCTTTCTGAATGTTACTTTGTGCGACACTGCGACTCCTGAATTCTCGATAACCCAGGGATGAGTTATTTATAGAGGGTGAAATATTTTTAGAGGGTAATTAAAATACTTCACTCTAAAATATTTTGTTTGGATATTAAATATGAAGGATTTTAGAAATAAAGGAATTTTATGGGGTATTTCAAATTCCTTGAAATTTTGAAATACCCCATCCAAACACATACTAAATCTCTATTTTCTCATTCTCCCGTCGCAACCGCCACTCCTACTACGTGGACTCCACTGCTCACTGTCCCTCTTTGTTCACCGCTTGCCTTGGTTTGGTGGTCCGCTCTCTACTCGCGGTGGTCCGCTCGCTGCTCGCCGCCGTACGTTGTGGTCCGTCGTCGTGGTCTAAGAAGAAAGCTCAGTCGGTTCATCAGACATACAAACATACCATGGTTTGGACCACTTTGTGATACCATGCTCCTATCTTTATTTTTTATTGTGATACGATTGGCTGCTTCATTTTTTATTTGATAAAATAGTTTCTTCATTTTTTATTTCAAAATTTGATTTCTTCAATTAATATTTTTGTTGATAAAATGGTTTATTTGTTTCTACTGTTCTGTTTCGTCATCATACTGATTTTTCAGTGTTCACTGTTCACTCTGTTTAGTCATCATACTGGTTTTTCAGTTCATAGTGTTTAGCCTGTTTCTACTGCTCTATCTCATCTATTGAGTTCATCATATTTTTATCTATTTTTACTGCTTTTCTGGTTGCACTATCTAGGAGCATTTGAATTCATTATAGAATGGATGATTTTAAGTACATTAGCCTATGTTCTTTGTTTTGGGAGCTTGCTACAGCATTCTAATTAGCCTATGAACATTATTATTATTATATAGTGAATTTGTATGTAATTCACTTCTTTTTTATCAATTTTAAGTATTTCATTTTTTTAGTAGACCAATTTTGTTAAACGGATCAATTTTAAATAGGTCAGATAGAGAACTTAACCTATTTAATGGTCTACTAGCCTATTTAAAGATAGGCCAAACGGCATATTTGAAGACCTTAATACGAAATATGCTTTTAAAAAGGCTAATAGCTCAGACCAGACTTTTAAAAAGGTCAGGTCATGCTTAAAATAAAATCTTTAACAGATAACAGACCATGCTTAAACTTTCAAAATTTTAACCTGGCCAAATCTATTTAAACGAAGCCTGACCCGACCTAACCTATTCTCATCCCTATAGACAATCGACATCCGCACACATGCCATGCTTGTTGAGGAGTAAAGCGTAATACGGTAATAGGTTACAGGTGCAAATGTGCAACCATGCAGACGTGCAAGAGTTTTTTTTTTATAAAAAAAATTTAAAACACGGTGCATAGGGATGGTAATGGATATGGTACTATAATACCCGTTTTCATACCCGCGTTTGAAAAAATTACTCGTTCTCGTATTGGTGCCCATGTGGATAACAATTTTAGTATCCTTACTCATACCCTCTGGGTACCTTAATACACGTACGCGCACTTTAATTGTGAAAAAGTAATAAATAAATAAAAAACGTTATAACAATTAAAAAACGATTCAGTAGTTTTTTAAATCTACTCATAAAACATTACAAATCAAAATATTTAAATAAATAAAAAATCCAAAAAAAATTATAGATGCAACTAGATTTAGAAATTTATTTATTTTTAAACAAGGTTTAGAAAGTTAAGAATCTTTATATTAATTTTGATTTTAAAATATATATTATAACTAAAATTATATATATTAGTAATATAGATAAATAATTATATATACATACAGGGACGGACCCATGAAGAAGGGCCCACCAAATAATTTTGTTTAATTAAATTTTATATAATTTTTTTTGTTGCCCTCACTAAAAAAAATATATTGCCCCCATTACTTTATAACCCTACTCTAAATAATACTAAAAATGTTGTCTTCATTGCTCTACTACTATACTTTATATAATACGTTTTATTTTTTCGATAGAACTTGGTCACGTATATAGAGAAATATTTTCGATAGTGTTGAAAATATAAAAATATACAACAATTTCAAATTATGAAAACACGTAGAGAGCAATTATAATTTATAGAAGTTAAGGTGTCTTCAATTTTATGACTATAAAATGATATAGTTTTTGTAATCTTTAATTTTGAATTAATAATAATGATGTCATTATTTTATTGCTTATATATTTATATAATTTTTTATAAAACTATTTATGATAGATGATGTTGCCCCTACTAGTCAAATTTTTTGGGTCCGTCCCTGTATATATATACATATGTGCGGGTGCAGGGCAAGGTGGGTATCGTAATACCAGTCTCTCATACCCATTCAAATTTGCGGGTAATTACCCGTATCCGGACCCTCACCTATTGTGCGGGTAATTACCCTACCCATCATGGATAATTTTTGTGGGTATCCAATGGACAAGGTACAAACTGCCATCCCTACCGATGCAAGAGAAATGTTATTTTCTTTTCTTCTCTTTTCTTTTTATATCAAATTTTTACACTTTTTTTTACGAAAATAAAAGAAAGAAAAGAGAATATAAGTATAAAATAATGTATTTCCATCTTTTTTCTTTACTTAAAGAAAAAAATTATAATATTTTGATGTAAAAGATAAATGTGCAAAAGCAATAACAGCACTCTAAAACAACTGATCCATGCATCTAGCCTTTAGCCTTATATTTTTGTTCCTTGCATTGAAATTTGTTTTAAGAATGAATTTAATTTTGATATACTCTAAGTACAAAGTTTTTTACAATATCAACTAATCACAGATCATGTACAACGTAGGAAATGACAATTCATGATTGGTTGATAATGTAAAAAATCTTCATCCTGAAAGTGCATGTCAATTAAATCCATGATTAATAGATGTATTCGACTGGTATATTCATAACATTATGTTTACTGCTATCCAATGGTCTTTGATCAAGTAGCCCCACAAGCATAATTATGAGACTATCCCTTGTGACACCTGCTACCCCGCATGTTATAAAGCAATTAATATAAAAAGAGATAAAAACAAAACATGCATTTCCTGGAATCAATAAAAACTCTGTCCATGGGTAGAAATGTCCCACATGAACGACTTCACAAAACGCAGAAAATAAAACAAGTTTTAAACAATAAAACATATCAAGATAACATAAACATAAACACCCAACCCCAATGTCACAATTCAGAGCTGGTACAACCGTTCCGAAAAATATCATCGGAATACAACTTAACAACTAACTAACAAGAAAGGCCCCAACTATGAGTGGTGGCTCCTCAGAGTCACTCCTCTCCGGGCTCCTCGTCATCCTCTGTAAGATGTCAATCAGGCCAACAAACAAACAGAAAGAGGGGAGTAAAAATCACGTAAACATATACGACATGGAGATAGGAAGCAAGGTAAAACATACAACATAGCATCATCATAACATACATCAACATAGATATATATATCAACATCCAATCAACATCATATCAACCAAGTATGCTATGCAGTGCAATGCAACACTACTCCAACATGCATGTGGATCCAAACTAACTCAGGATGAACGACTTCGGAGTTAAATATCCACATTGAGAATCTACTCAACGCCGGAGAATCTACTCCTTGGATAGCCAACGCATCAAACCAACGAATACCTCGTCATGGGGGTGCACGGTTACCAAACCTTGGGTAACCTACCATGGATGACCATATCGTCGTACTCTAGGATGACATCCCCTATGTCGAACATTCACCACCACCAACATCTCCAATGATGCATGCAACATACAACAAACAACGGGCAACCGCTACCTCCTTTGGTTCGACGGAATCAACCGAAGACTTCAGTGGAATCGACCATAGAGGAATCTACCGCAACACTTAAACCTTTAGCGGAATCAACCGCAACACCTTAGACCTAACCGGGTAAAGGTCCCCATGGAGCAAACTCTCGGCCACCAAGGTACAACATCAACAGCTCCTTAGACCCAAACCACGGGGTCAAGGTTCCCTTGGCCAAAAAGCACCAAGGTACAACTCATCAACATGCAGTAACCCAACGGTTACCGACTTAACCATCCTAATTAATATTTAATTAAGTGAATTAAGTGATTTAACCTTCATCATTGATTAATTATGTCATCATCATCGTTGGGGGAGATTGGTGTTAAAACCCCTGTTTAAGTCCTTAATCTCATATTATGTCCAGAGGGGTGAGCACGGTCGTGCTTGACACCAGCACGGGCGTGCTGCCACTTAAGTGGAGCATGGTCGTGCTTCCTTTTGGCACAGTCATGCTCAGCTGCACGGGCATACTCCTCTGCTGTACGGCCGTGCTAAATGCGCGACCATTTTCCAGAATTCAAATTGGGAGCATAGGCGTGCTCCCTGTTCAGCACGGGCGTGCTCAATGCACGACAATACTGTTCTGGGCAGAGTTCACATCAATTTTAGCCGATTAAGTTTAGGGATTAATTTTATTAATCCTAAGCCAGTTAACAACATATTCTAGGACTAAATGTCATTATCAACATAGTAACAACACTATAATCACAAGTATCAACCATTCAACCAACAACATTATGCCAATAACAACCATCAACATATCATCAGGTTCATATAACCAACATAAACATTAAGAACGTAGTATGAACATAGGCATATAAACAACATATTAACAACTAAGATCATGTTATCATAATCAAACAAACCATCATATTAATCATGTACACTTACACGACAAATCGGGTCATGGGAACCCCTTTACCTTACACTACCCCCAATGCCTATGATATACACTACCCTTCTCCCCATACCTGGACTGAAGGTCGCTCCAACCTAAGCTCCTAACAGTAAACTGCCCTCGGTTCCTAAAGCGGCTCAACACAAACTCAACCTTAGCCAAACCAAACACAAACCCATTAGTTTCCCATTCAAAAATTATGAAAGGAAACCATAAGGGAAGGGAACCTTACCTCTAAACTTGAAACAGATCAAACAAGCTTCCCAACCGGCTTCCAAAACTCCACTATAGCAATGGATGAAGAAGAAATAGGGAATGAGGCACACTAGGTCGCAACAGTGGCTGCTGTAACCAACAAAATAGGGTTTCACGTTAACCTTAGGGTTCTATGCTAAACTTATATAGACTGGACTTGAGCACGGTCGTGCTGGACTTAGAGTCACCGAGACGCGGTCAACACATTGAGCACGGGCATGCTCACTGTTGAGCACGCGCGTGCTCAACTTAAAATCAGAAACACGCTTCTGACTTTAAGTACGTACGTGCTGGCTGATGAGCACGGTCGTGCTCATCTACCAGAAAGGGGCTTTTTAAGCTAAAATCCCACCTAGCCCTTAGCCAACAACTTAACTTAACAAAACCAACTTAAACAGTCAAACAATTTTTAAAGAAAAACACTTGCGAAAAATAGGGTGTTACAATTCCACCTCCTTAATTTACGTACCTCAAGTGAAAAGGTGTGGGTACACTTCCATCATCTTGCCCTCCAGCTCCCAGGTAGCACTTTCCTCGGTTGCCCCACTCCAAACCACTTTGACCAAGGGAATCTTCTTGCCTCTTAGTTGCTTCACCCTCGTATCCTTGACTCGAAGGGGTAACACCACGAATGTCAAGTTCTCTTTCAACTGTATGGCGTCGGGTACTATCACGTGACTAGGGTCATGAATATACTTTGAGTTGTGACACATGGAAAACATCATGGAGATTTGACAAAAACGGTGGCAAGACTATTTGGTAGGCGACTTCGCCGACTCTTTTAAGGATTTGGTAAGGACCAATGAACCTCGGAGTAAGTTTCCTCACCTTCATCACTCTACCAACCCCAGTCGTCGGGGTAACTCTCAAGAATACATGATCGCCTTCCTGAAATTCGAGTGTCGTTCTCCTTTTATCATGATAGCTCTTTTGCCTACTCTGTGCAACTCTCATCTTTTCCTGAACCAACCTGATCTTTTCTATTGTTTCCCGAACTATCTTTGGCCCTGGCACCACACTATCACTAGGTTCACTCCAACACAAAGGTGTCCTACATCTCCTCCCATACAAAGCCTCATAAGGTGCCATCCCAATGCTGGAATGGAAACTGTTGTTGTAGGTGAACTCTATCAGGGGCAAAAACTTGTCCCAACCACCAGACTGTTTTAACACACAAGCCCTCAACAAGTCCTCTCAAGACTAGATGGTCCTCTCAGATTGCCCATCAGTCTGTGGGTGGTAAGCTGAACTAAGCCTAAGCGTTGTCCCTAAAGCATGCTACAAACTCTCCCGGAACCTAGAGGTAAACGTCGGGTCTCTATCGGATACTATGCTAGAGGGTACACCATGAAGCCTAACTATCTCCTTGATGTACAACTTGGCTAACTTCTCTAAAGGATACTCCATGTTCATTGGGATGAAATGGGCAGACATAGTCAATCTATCTACAACAACCCATATAGCCTCAAAACCAACTGGAGTCCTAGGGAGTCCAGACATAAAATCCATGGAGATATTATCCCATTTCTATTCCGGGACATTCAAAGGTTGCAACTTACCTGAAGGATTTTGGTGTTCTATCTTGGCCTTCTGACAAACTAGGCACGCATACACAAATTCAGTCACATCCTTTTTCATCATAGGCCACCAAAACATCCTCTTAAGGTCCTGATATATCTTAGTGGCACCTGGGTGCACATTCATCCCACTCCTGTGTCCTTCATCAAGGATCAACTTCCTAAGCTCGGGAACATCTGGTATGCACCCTCTATCCTTAAACCTCAAGACCCCATCACTTCCATCCTTGAAACTAAGGTCTCTACCTCGAGCGAGCAATTCTCGTTGGTCTAAGAGAAACTTGTCCAACTCCTGACCCTCTCTAATATGATCCATCAAGTTGTTGGTAACCTTCAAGGTACCAAGCTTAATACTCTTAGGGGTAAACTCACAAGCTAGACTAAGGTCTCTAAAATCCTCAATTAGATCCATCTCCCTAATCATCAAAGTGGAGACGTGCAAGGTTTTCCTACTCAAGGCACCGGCCACCACATTGGCCTTCCTTGGGTGATAGGTCAGCTCGAAGTCGTAATCATTTAAGAACTTCATCCATCTACGCTGCCTCATATTCAACTCCTTTTGATCAAAGAGATACCTCAAACTCTTGTGATCACGAAAGACCTCAAACATCGCCCCATAAAGGTAATGCCTTCAGATCTTTAAGGCAAAAACCACAGCTTCGAACTCTAGGTCATGGGTAGGGTAGTTCTTCTCATAGGTTTTTAAATGCCTAGAAGCATAAGCAACTATCTTACCATTCTGCATCAGCACACCACCTAACCCTTGCTTAGAAGCATCGCAGTAAACTACGAAGGGTTCACTAGGATCTGGCAAAACTAACACTGGAGCTGATGTCAACCTATTCTTAAGGGTTTGGAAACTCCCTTCGCACTTAGAATCCCACACAAACAACTGTCCCTTTTGGGTGAGACGGATCAAAGGTAAAGCTATCTTAGAGAAACCTTCAATGAACCGCCTATAATACCCGGCGAACCCCAAGAAACTCCTAATCTCAGTTATAGACTTCGACGCTTTCCACTGGAGCACCGTCTCTACCATAGTTGGGTCTACTGCTATGCCACCCTTAGAGATGACATGTCCTAAGAAGCTCACTTCCTCTAATCAGAACTCACACTTAGACAGCTTAGTGTACAACTGTTTTTCCATAAGGGTCTGCAAGACAACCTTCAGGTGTTCCTCATGTTCCTCCTTGCTCTTGGAGTAAACTAAGATGTCATCTATAAACACCACCACAAACTTATCCAAGTAAGGGTGAAAGGTCTTGTTCATGTAGTCCATGAACACCGCATGAGCATTGGTCGCACCGAAGGGCATAACCAAGTACTCGTAGTGACCATATCGCGTTATGAACACTGTCTTCGGGATGTCCTCAGACTTAACCCGAATCTGATGGTATCCTGACCTCAAATCTATCTTAGAAAAGACGCAAGGCCCCATCAACTAGTCCATAAGATCATCAATCCTAGGGAGGGGATACCGATTCATTATGGTCACCTTGATGAGCAGTCGATAGTCGACACACAACCTTATATTACCATCCTTCTTCCTCGCCAAAAACACAGGTTCTCCCCATGGAGACACAGTGGGCCTAATGAACTGCTTCTTCATCAGGTCCTCCAACTGTTCCTTCAACTTAGCAAGCTCTAGAGGAGACATTCTATAGGGTGCTATGGAGATTGGCCCGGTGCTAGGCACTAAATCTATGGCAAACTTGACATCTCTCTCTGGGGGTAAGTTATAAACATCCCCCAGGAACACTTCAGGAAAATCCCGCACAACAGGCATGCTGGCGACATCAGGAGGGCTGCTCTCTACTTCCAGGGAAGCTATCATCATGTATACCTAGGCTTTGTCTTTCATCGAAGCTTGAACTTGACTGGCAGAGAGAAGGTCCGGATTCCCAGACTCCGTTGGAGTTCCAAAAACCAAGGTTTTATAAAAACAGTTCGAAAGGACATGGTTGGAAGATAACCAGTTCATGCCAAGAATAATATCAAGGTCGTTCAGGTGTAAACATACAAGATCAACAACGAAGGTTTTATCATTTATCATAATATGACAATTCTTGCATGCATAAGAAGTGGTAACAGGTTTATTTGTCGGTGTAGACACAAGTAAATCATACTCAAGAAAGGAAACAGGCGGTTTAAGACTCTTGACCCTATCATGCGATATGAATGAGTGAGTAGCACTCGAATCATACAATACAGTTAATTGAGTTCCATCAATAAAACATGTACCTTGGATCAAGTCATCAGACTCGGAGGCTTCATCTCCACTAAGAGTAAAGACTCTTTCAGTGGTCTTCAGTCTGTTGGCTTGGGACTTCTGATTCTTGCTAGCGCTGGGAGGCTCGGCCTTGGCTCCTTCACACTCGCGACTGATATGACCAGACTTGCCACACCTGAAGCAAATCACAGCTGGCTCCTTGCACTGGATGAGTAATGATCCGGTGCACCGCACTTGCCGCACTTTATAGCTCTGTGGGCATTAGAGAACCCGCCCCTAAACCTATCCTACTGAAACTGTGGCTTCCTGCCACTCTGCTTGAAGTCCTTGTCGGTCGGAGCATACCACTGCTTGCCCTTGTCTCTTTGATCAGTCCTCTTGCCACTCTGACTATCTGATCCCTTGGCAATGCTGAACTGACTAGCATCCTCATAAATCCTGCACTTGTTGACTAGAATCGGGAAGACCCTGATCTCCTGGTAGCTGATGGCTTGCTTAATCTCTGGTCGGAGTCCAGCTTCAAACTTGACGCACTTGGAGCGATCATCTATCTCGTGCTGATAAGGAGTGTAATACCTTGCCAGCTCCTCAAACTTGGCCGCATACTCACCAACTGACAACGAACCCTGCCGTGAGGACAAGAATTCCATCTATTTCTTGTCCTTGATATCCCTTGGAAAGCACTTCTCCATAAATCTCTACTCGAACACAGCCTATGTAACCGCTGTGCCCTCAGCCTGCATCCTCTGCCTGCAGTTGTCGCACAAATGCTCAGCCTCCTCAGTCAACATGAAGGTAGCAAAGATGAGCTTCTGCTGATCATTACAATCCATAGCTCGGAAGATCTTCTCAGTCTCCCTCAACCATAGCAAAGCCCTACCGGATTATACGCTCCCTTGAACGAAGGAGGGTTGTTCCTCTGAAACTTGTCCAATCCTTGAAACTCAGCTGGCCCACTATTGTTGTTGTTATGGTTGACCTGTCTGATAGCATTGGCAAGAAGTGCCAACGCGTCCACTATTGCCTGATCGTTGCATCCTCTACCTGTCATGAGTTCCCATACTCATCCAACGTAACTCTTAGATACAGAAACTTAAGCGGGTAAAAGCTACAGGCAACTAACTTAAAGCATCATTGTCTATAACAAGTATAGACAATTCAAACTAGAGCACACGACAGACTCACAACAGACTCATACCATGACCTGATAAGACATACCTGCTCTGATACCACTAAATGTGACACCCTGCTACCCCGCATGTTATAAAGCAATTAATATAAAAAGAGATTAAAACAAAACATGCATTTCCTGGAATCAATAAAAACTTTGTCCATAGGTAGAAAGGTCCTCATGAACGAGTTCACAAAACGTGGAAAATAAAACAAGTTTTAAACAATAAAACATATCAAGATAACATAAACATAAACACCCAACCCCGATGTCACAATTCAGAGCCGGTACAATCGTTCCAAAAAATATCCTCGGAATACAACTAAACAACTAACTAATAAGAAAGGCCCTAACTATGAGTGGTCGCTCCTCAGAGTCACTCCTCTCCGGGCTGCTCGTCATCCTCTGCAATATGCCAATCAGGCCAAGAAACAAATAGAAAGAGGGGAGTAAGAATCATGTAAACATATACGGCATGGAGATAGGAAGCAAGGTAAAACATACATCATGACATCATCATAACATTAATCAACATATATATATCGATATCCAATCAACATCATATCAAACAAGTATGCTATGCAATGCAATGCAACACTACTCCAACATGCATATGGATCCAAACTAACTCAAGATGAAAGACTTCGGAGATAAATATCCACATTGAGAATCTATGCAACACGGGAGAATCTACTCCTTGGATAGCCAACGCATCAAACCAACGAATGCCTCGTCACGGGGGCGCACGGTTACCAAACATTGGGTAACCTACCGTGGATGGCCAGATCGCCGTACTCTAGGACGACCTCCCCCATGTCGAACATCCACCAACAACAACATCTCCAATGATGCATGCAGCATACAACAAACAACGGGCAACCGCCACCTCATTTGCTTCGATGGAATCAACCAAAGACTTCAGCGGAATCAACCGCAACGGAATCTACTGCAACACTTAAACCTTTAGCGGAATCAACCGCAACACCTTAGACACAACCGGGTCAAGGCCTCCTTGGAGCAAACTCTCGGTCACCAAGGTACAACATCAACAGCAACTTAAACCCAAACCGCGGGGTCAAGGTTCCCTTGGCCAAAAAGCACCAAGGTACAACTCATCAACGTGCGGTAACCCAACAGTTACCGACTTAACCATCTTAATTAATATTTAATTAAGTGAATTAAGTGATCTAACCTTCATCATTGATTAACTATGTCATCATCATCGTTGGGGGAGATTGGGGTTAAAAACCCTGTTTAAGTCCTTAACCCAACGGTTACCGACTTAACCATCTTAATTAATATTTAATTAAGTGAATTAAGTGATCTAACCTTCATCATTGATTAACTATGTCATCATCATTGTTGGGGGAGATTGGGGTTAAAAACCCCTGTTTAAGTCCTTAATCTCAGATTCTGCTCCGAGGGGTGAGCACGGTCGTGCTTGATACCAGAACGGGCGTGCTGCCACTTAAGTGGATCACGATCGTGCTTCCTTTTGAGCACAGTCGTGCTCTGCTTCATGGGCGAACTCCTCTGCGGCACGACCGTGCTGAATGTGCGACCATTTTCCAGAATTCAAACTAGGAGCATGGACATGCTCCCTGTTCAGCAGGGGCGTGCTCAATGCACGAAAGTACTGTTTTGGGCAGATTTCACATCAATTTTAGTCGATTAAGTTTAGGGATTAATTCTATAAATCCTAAGCCAGTTAACAACATATTCTAGGACTAAACATCATTATCAACATAGTAACAACACTATCATCCCAAGTATCAACCATTCAACCAACAACATTATGCCAATAGCAACCATCAACATATCATCAGGTTCATATAACCAACATAAACATCAAGAACGTAGTATGAACATAGAGATATAAACAACATATTAACAACCAATATCATGTTATCATAATCAAACAAACCATCATATTAATCACGTACACTTACACAACAAACCTGGTCATGGGAACCTCTTTACCTTACACTACCCCCAATGCCTATGATATACACTACCCTTCTCCCTATACATGGATTGAAGGTCGCTCCAACGTAAGCTCCTAACAGCAAACTGCCCTTGGTTCCCAAAGCTGCTCAACACAAACTCAACCTTAGCCAAACCAAACACAAACCCATTAGTTTCCTATTCAAAAATTATGAAAGGAAACCACAAGGGAAGGGAACCTTACCTCTAAACTTGAAACAGATCAAACAAGCTTCCCAACCGGCTTCCAAAACTCCACGATAGCAATGGATGAAGAAGAAATAGGGAATGAGGCACACCAGGTCGCAACAGTGGCTGCTGTAACCAACAAAATAGGGTTTCACGTTAACCCTAGGGTTCTGTGCCAAACTTATATAGGCTGGACTTGAGCAGGGTCGTGCTGGACTTAGCGTCATCGAGACGCGGTCAGCACATTGAGCACTAGAGTGCTCACTGTTGAGCACGTGCGTGCTCAACTTAAAATCACAAACACGCTTCCGACTTTAAGCACGGACGTGCTGGCTAATGAGCACGGTCGTGCTCATCTATCAGAAAGGGACTTTTTAAGCTAAAATCCCACCTAGCCCTTAGCCAACAACTCAACTTAACAAAACCAACTTAAACAGTCAAACAAGCTTTAAAGTAAAGCACTTACGAAAAGGGTGTTACATCCCTCGGGTAGGGGTGATGGTTAAATAAAATCCTCTCCAAAATGACAACCGCAGGAATCGAATCTTATATGTAAAGTTCGCTTGGGGCACGGTCCACTACAACCTATTGCTATTTATTATTGAATTTATTTTTGTCACAATGTCAATTAATTATATATCACCCGATCTGATGTATGTCTTTTAAAGTAATTATTACAAAAATCAAATATTTTTAATGACATGACAATAGAAAATATTAAGCAATGCCCTAATAGACACTAATGATATGTTTAATTTTCCCATAATAACTTTCTTTTTCAGTGTCCCGAGGACATTGATTGGCAAAATCTAATGACAATTCATGATGAATTGACATTGTAAGAAAACTCAACATTCTCTGTGCATTTCAATTAAATCCTTTAATAATTTTTGTTTTGTTAATCTTCATCGAAATAATAAAAAAAATGTTAAACTAATATTTTGATCCCTATACGTGACACTGATACTGAATTTGATCCTCATTTGTGAAATTTTTTGAAATTGATCCTTATATGTACATTTATTTTTAATTTGGTCTTTGCCGTTTATTGTTGTTTTAAAGTCGTTACATGTAGGGATCAATTTCAAAATTATTGTCACATGTAGGGACCGAATTCAAAATGATTGTCACATGAAGGGACTAAATTCAAAATGTTGTTTTGAATTTGGTCCATACACATGACAATCATTTCCATTTTGGTGTCTGTACTTTAAATCCAATAAACGATGTTATAACACCAATAAATGACGAGAATCAAATTAAAAATAATTGTACATATGGGGAATGATTTTAAATTTTTCAAGTATAAGGATTAAGTTGAACATCAGCGTCACATATAGAGACCAAATGATTGGTTTACCCTAAAAATATTATTTTTTTTCCCACTTACCATATTTAAAAGAAGAAAAAAAAAGATTAATTGTACTTTTGGTCCCTTTACTATCGACAACATACAATTTTGGTCTCTATGAATTTTTTTAGAATATTCAGTTTCCCTATTTTTTTCAATATTGCAAATTCGAACGTTCTGTCCCATGACTGTCAATTTTTGAATGATCAATAGATAGTAGTCACATCTTTTAGTTGAATTCCTGTGGTAAAGGACCCTGTTGTGGAACCAAAAAAATCCCTCCGAAAGGAGAGACAAAACCATCAAACGTCACAAGGAAACCATTGACTCTGTTGAAACAAACATGCAGCGGAGTGAGATACTCAATTAGAGATTCTATGTGTTTCAAACAAAGGTTCCATCGGGTGCGTTTGATTTGCAAAAATTCAGGGGACTGGACAGCACAAAAATTTTTGTGCCTTGTTTGATTTGAAAAGTGGTCAGGGGACAGGACAAAAAAGGTGGTGAGGGACGGGACAAAAACCCAAAATTTTGTCCCCCACCAAACCATGGGACAAAAAGTTGTCACATGGACAGACTAACAAAAGACAAAATTATCCTTACATCTCTTTCCTCTCCTCTCTCTCTCCCTCTCTCCTCTCTAACTCTCTCTCATCTCCCTCCCTCTCTCTCCTCTCTCTTTCTTCCCTCTCTCTCCCTCCCTCTGTCCTCTCTCTCCTCTCCATCTCTTTCTCTCTCCTCTCTGTCCTCTCTCTCTACATAATTATAGAAAATTATATATTGTATATTTATATATTAAATAATATATATTATAAAGGGTATTCCGGTAAATTTAATATTATTTTATTTGTGCTGTCCATTATCCATCAAACAATGTACAAGACAAAGAATTGTCCTGTAACTCAAGGATTTGTCCTGTGCTGTCCTGTCTGTCCAGTTACCTTTTACAAATCAAACGCACCCATTATATCGATCATTTGGAAGAGCTTATTTAAGCTCCTTTTGACTTATCTGATGACATAAGCTCTTATGCAGTGTGTTTGGCAGAGCTTATAAAAATAACTTATGACATCCCATAAGGAGTTTTGACTTATTTTCATAAGTCACTTAGAGAAGTTTATGGAATTATCATAAGAGCTTATGCACTAAACACCCTCTCCATGTTTTTCACTATTCGAATCCTCTCATGCCCCTTTCTTTCTTTTTATTTCTTTAAGCACTTATGACATAAGCTCTTATGTGATAAGATCTTATCTGATAAATTCTTAATTAAGTTGTTTACCCAAACGCACCATAAATGTGATAAAAAAATCAGAGACGGAAAGTGTAATCAAGTAAAAAGAAAGATTAATAATGCAAAATTTTAAAAAGAAAAAGAAAAAAAAGAGTGAAAAAGGGTATGGGAAGAAACGGGGAGAAGCAAGGGAGTGAGAGAGGCACTGCAGAGACTGCACCAACTCTCACTCGCAGTCTCGCACCGTTTCTTCCGCTCCTTACTTGTCTCACTCAGATCTTCCTTCCTTCCACTTTCAACTCAGAGTTTCAATCTCGTGTTCCATGGAACAGGTTAGTCGTCATAATGCACTGCTTTTGTTTTCGATTTCCTCTTTCTTAACTCCACTCGCCGATTCATTGGTTATTTTCCCTCTGTTCGTTTCGATTTCTTCTTCTTTGCAGTACGAGAAGGTTGAGAAGATTGGTGAGGGAACATACGGCGTCGTTTACAAGGCTCGTGACCGCGTCACCAACGAAACCATCGCCCTTAAGAAAATTCGCCTCGAGCAGGAGGATGAAGGTGTTCCTAGCACCGCGATACGCGAGATTTCGCTCTTGAAAGAAATGCAGCATAGGAACATTGTTAGGTATTTTTATAATTGTTTAATTTAATCCATTTTATTTTATTTTATTTTTGTTGAGGAATGCAGTGATAAATATCGGTAATAAAATTTATGTGTGCTAATAAAAAAATACACTGATCGTAGAAAACTGGAAAGTTAATTTAATAATGTTCCTTATGTTTTTCTTTTGGTGAATAGATGTTTCTGCAATTTGGAATTTTAAGTGTAAATTGTAACGTGTAGTATAATCATAGATCTGCAAGAATAAAATATTTAGCAGTTGAATCGTGATGATTGGCAGGAGGTGGCTTGATATTGTCTTCATAGGGAATATGTGATTGTTGCAGTGTTGTTAACAGTTAACTCTTGTGTATGCCTCTAATGTTACTGATAATTTATGCCTTTTTAATTAAAGACGTCTCTGTATGTTTTTATAGTCACTCAAATCCTGAGTCTAGATAATGCTATCATTATCATGTGATATTCAGTTGAAGCTGCATTCGAATTAGAAAGATGCCTACGATACAGCCACAATTGCAGTTCTGAACAGCAATTTAAAACTATGTGTCATCCATGTTGTTCTTAATTATGGCTTCATCTTTTGACAGCCTGTGTTTGATAATTTACACTAACAACCAATCCTTATTCCGCTAGGTGGGGTTGGATACATGATCAATTGACACCTGCTTTTGATACTTTAATTCCATTCAAATTAATGTTTATGCTTTGGTGTTTGCTGAACTGGTAGTGGTAAAGCTGCTGAAGATATCATTTGACTGACTGTACAGCTGTGAATCGTTCTTGTAGGCGGTCTCTGTAGGAAGCATCAACAATCATGTGAAATTTTCATTTTCAAGTCGTTGTTTTGGTCTTAATAAATTCCCATATTTAATGTCCGTATATTTTAATATCTCCCAGCTTAATGCCCACAAGCAATATAAATTCTGTTTGAGCTGTTATGAGAGCTTTACAAAAGACATACCTTTGAGATATTATACTATTTATGCTATAAAAAGATATGATCAAATAAAAGCTGTCGACTCTAAAATTCCTCTTGCATTTCAACAAAATCATGTTGCTTCACTATGTTTCTCTAAATTGTATTCTGCCACTTTTGTCATTTCCTTATATAGTTGGTTGTGTGGATCACAGGTTGCAGGATGTAGTGCACTGTGAGAAGCGATTGTATCTGGTTTTTGAGTATCTGGACTTGGATCTCAAGAAGCACATGGATTCATCTCCAGAGTTTGTGAAAGATCCACGACAAGCAAAAGTGAGTGAGCCCCCCCACCCCCCACCCACCCACACACAGAATTTTTAATTAAGAGTTATAATTGTGAGAGTGATCAAGACTTTCCATAGATTAAATGAAGACAATAATTTGGGAGTGATTGATGATTAAATAACCTTATGGTTCGCAACTTAATTTCAAGTTGTCAATATGCAGGAATATACATACTGTGCATGTCTTGTGAGTTTTGTGATGAATAATTACAGAGTTATGTGGATTAGAGTTGATTAATTGAGTTGATCGGTATGTTGTTGACCTTAAAAGTTTCCTGTTTCAGAAAATGAGTGATGAGTTGATTAAGTTTGGCCTTTGGCATTTTGGATCAAACTGCCAAATGTTTGATGGCAAGTTGTTCAAATACTATTTCAAGTAGTTGATCAAATAAGAGATTTACTATGTTGGTTCAAGTCAATGTAGCATTGCAATAAAGATGCTTTACTGACATGCCGCTTTAATTTATGTCATTGGATTTTGTCTTTGCATCTTATTGCCTGAACTATCTTAGCATGTATTATGTTCCCATTTCCTTCCCTTCTTATTGTTTGTAGGTTTGGTCATGGTTAAACATTTCCACCTTACCTTGCATCATTAATATAAAAACTATATTGTCATTAATCTAAAAACTATGTGACAGTTAATTGAGAATTTGAATTCTTTAATGATCCTCTCTGCAGATGTTCCTTTATCAAATTCTCTGTGGCATTGCTTACTGTCATTCACATAGAGTTCTTCATCGAGACTTGAAACCACAGAATTTGTTGATAGATCGCCGCACTAATTCACTAAAGCTTGCAGATTTTGGATTGGCTAGGGCATTTGGCATTCCTGTCAGGACATTTACTCATGAGGTTTGTGTGCCACCTTATACTTGCTTCTAGTCATTCATGCATATAATCAAAATTTGAAATTCACGGGATTTTGTTAGCTGCATTCTTAGCTGCATTCTTAGTTGCATCTTCTGGAACTCTGAGCATAGTTGAAAACATTGCTAGGCCATTTGTACTATTGTAAGTCGTTGCTAACCTTGTGGCATGCCCTAACCTCGAAATGGGACAGCCTTCCTTCCCCCTAAACATTTGTTAACTGGGAAAAAAAGAATCTGCATTCTTTCATCTTCAACGAAGACAAGTAAATTTAATTGAGCTGATTAGGTGCACATAAAAAAAACTTGTGGAAAGGTATTATTTGTAGTCTTCTTGATGAATTTCAAAAGAACCTGATATTTATTCCCATTTCAGCATTTATAGTCGCTGGTGATTGCTTGTAGGTGGTGACACTCTGGTACAGAGCTCCAGAAATATTGCTTGGGTCACGTCATTATTCTACCCCAGTTGATGTTTGGTCAGTGGGATGTATATTTGCAGAGATGGTAAACCGACGACCTCTATTCCCTGGAGACTCTGAGATTGATGAATTGTTTAAAATATTCAGGTGAAAATATTTATTTCCATAAGTTTTACATTTCTCGGTAAATCGTAATAATATATCTGTTGGCTCAGAACATATCTCTGGGGTTTTAAAAGAAATGGGCACATTTTTAAGGATTCAAATAGGATTTTATTGAAGAATCTGAATCCTATATGGTAATAGTAATTTTTTTTTTGTTTACACAATATATATGCTTAGTCTTGTTTGTATGCCTAGTTTAAATGGTTTTTGATATGTTGGCAACATTTTGACGGCCAAAGTTCTTTGCAAATTAGTTCAGTTTTGACGAGTAATTGAATTATCAAGCAAATTGTCTGCTTGGGCTCATATTCTTGCTTTGCTGCCTGTCTGATTCCCCATCTATTTTTCTTTCTCTGAATCTTAAAACTTTGCGCCTTCCCTAAATTGAATAATCCACAAACTAATATAATTAACGTAAAAAAGTATGGCATATCTCACTTGGATATTTAGGGCTCTTTTGCTTTGTTTCTAGTTTTCTGTTTTCATTGATGATTACTAAAATGTCACATTGTTTTCTCTTTCCAGGTTACAAAGATTTGTACGGGTAATCGTAAAAACAACAAAATGTCGTTTTCACTGTTTCGTGTAAAAATCTTTGAAAACAGGGAATAAAATAAAAACAATGTGACATTTTTGCAATTATTACTGAAAATAGGAAACTGAAAATAAAACAAACGAGTCCTTAGTTTTCCATGGCCTCATGTCAAGGGGAATGTTCTTCAAGTTTATGCTGCCTTATGCTCATTCGAAATGGGGCAAAATAGTTAAATAAATTTTTGCTTTCAAACAAAGCTGCATAATATATGCTTATATATTTACATATTGTTCTTTATATGAAGAATCTTGGGTACCCCTAATGAAGATACATGGCCCGGAGTAACTTCATTGCCTGATTTTAAATCGACCTTTCCCAAGTGGCCACCTAAGGTAAATTAAATGGCTGTTTGTCTTTAACGTGGATTATTGTTGGGTTCTTCATTGCAGTAAGTATTTAACCTTGTCCTTTGCAGGACCTTGCAACTGTGGTGTCAAATCTTGAGCCAGCTGGTCTTGATCTTCTTTCAGTAAGTGCAACATGTCACAGTATTCTTTTTCTTTGCCATTATTAAAAGATAGTGTCAACAAGTTTGTAGCTCAACTGGCACTGGCCTCATTCTCTAAGACAGGTCTGATGATGATGTTAGAGGTTCAATTCTCTACTAGGTCCACCTATTCCCCTCCCTAAAAAAAGAAGTAATTGAATATGTATTATGGGGATAAAATAAAACAAAAGGTTTTTTTTTGTGTATTTTTGATAGGAACCAGTATCACACAACAATGAAACAGTAGCAAAAATAGGGAGAAAACTGAGGTATGTATGTATTAATTACTGGAAAAGAAAGATTTACAGAGGAATACACATTCCCTGCCACAGAGCAAGCTCCTATAGAGAGCTATTGCTCTCTATCCATAACAAACTTCTTAATTCTCAAAGATACCCCACTCCTAGCTACCCTCCCTACTATATGGACGCACCACTTTTCTGTTACTCTCCCCACTCACATACATTTTCTCTCTCTGCCAGCACACTACTCTCTAACACCCCCTTTTCCAATTCCTTTTTTGTTCCTCCTAACATAAACCTTCCATTCCTTCGATCTACTCACTCCTTGATCCAACAAAGGCATATTTGGGCCTCCTATGTTTCCTTGGGCCCTATCAATTTTATCATTATGAGAATATACTTTCTGTTCTGTTGAAAAATGGAGACAACTAGAAATTTATTTAGAAGCAACAATATAGACCCTAAGTATTAGATTGCAGTCTTTCTCACAAGGTGTTGCTTGAACCAATATTTGGCACAATGATGACTGCTTGTACGTCAGAAATCAAGGTAGTTTGGAAAGGATAATCATGCATAAACGGTGAGTTTAGCTCATCAAATATTCCCTAGTTATTGCTAGTTGTAAGGCACTTCATTATTTATGATTCTAAGTTTCTAAATCCGCAGGTATTTTTATTCTTTTTTCTCTAGTGGTGCTTATGTTTTCATATATTTATGTTTTCGTATTCCAGAGTATGCTATGCTTGGATCCCAGCAAAAGAATTACTGCCAGGAGCGCTGTCGAGCATGAATACTTCAAAGACATTAAATTTGTACCTTGATCCCTTGTCTTAGTGGCAAATGTGTTTATAGTAATTACTAATTAATGTGTAGAATCTATGGGTTTTGATTCTGTTAGAAATGCGTGGTTTTTTTTTTTTTCCTGCTATTTTCTTCAATGACTGGGGACTGTCATGTTTCATTTTGTTGTCCGTACATTACAGATTCAACTTGAGTGCGATTATATTGCTTATCCTTTTTTCATGTCCGAGTCTCAAATGGGGGCCTGGTAGCCCTTTCATGTCCGTACATTACAGTCAACGCATTTTAATTAGTTGTGTAAATTTTTAATAAATTTTAGCTTATTTGATTTAACTTTTTTGTTTTACTGTGTTATTCTATTTTTTTTTATGAAAATAAAAACTTTTTCTCTGTTTGGTGAATTCAGTATTTTTGTTTGTCTTATCTTTTTTTGTGTTTTCTTTGATTATTATATCTTGACATATTGTTTGACGTATTTTATTTCAATATTTATTTCATTTATTATTTTTTTATATTAGTTGAGACATTTTAAATTATATTAACAGTTAATAATATTATTTTTGAAAATTTAAATTATTTACTTACAATTTCTTTGTCAACTTTATTTATTAATTGATTAAATTTTAATTTATTTAAAATATACTTTTGCACTATGAAATCCCACGTTGTACTTTTAAAAAGAATTTTCCATTTTTATATGTTATGATGTAGCAAGCAGAAATGCAGAATGTAAACCGCATTGCCTTTATCATCCAGAGCCAATGCTGGCATTCAAGGAAAAATAGATTTTGGTTGGCAACAAGCTGAACATCCCTTTGGATGTCATTTTTGCATCGGCTAAGTTAACAATTTTGTACTTTAGGGCCTTGAGCATTATTTAAGTTTTGGTTTATTTTAATAATTAATTACAGTTTTACATTAATTAATTTCACTTTCTTAACTAATTAAGCAATTTTAGCGAATGCTATCATTAGGAATATATTATACTATATACACTAACAATCCAAACATAATAAAAACATTTGAACTTTATAAACAAGTGGAAATATAGTTTGAAAACTAAATACTAGCATACTAAAGATTGATTTCTTTTAAGAAAAACTGTATCAAAGAGAAAAGGAACGGAGAACAACCAAGAGAAGATAAGATATCTTCTACAAAGAACGAAAGTGAAGAAATGTCAAATCTAATTTTAAATATATTTTTTCAATTTCTCAATAATCTTCAATTTTAGCGGGAGTTGCTCACACATTTTGCACTTGGCCAAACCAACCAACGCAATGCGAAGTTCAAAAAAGCAGTTAAACTCTCACAGCCTTCTTCTTTCTCTATTTACTCTCTCGACACTATTCTCTTCTCTCACAATCATTCTCGTATTGTTGATATGCTAGGTGTCTTTGGACAGTGCAACCTCGAATTAACTGTGACCAAGGACGCCCAAGTCGCAGAAGACTGTTTTTACACTATGTAATTATAGTTGCAATTCATTTAAGTTAGTTTAGTTAGTTATAACTAGTTGCTATTTTGGTTTGTTAGTTGGTTGCAATCAGTTGCAATTCTGGTTTACTGGTTTAGCTCTATAGCTGTGCTGATATATATATTTTTAGTGCTGTAAAGGATTATTCATTCAATTTCAATGAGAATTGGTTCTTCTCTCAATTCACACTTGCAGCCTTAATATGGTATCAGTTGTTAATTTCTCTTCCGCATCATCTTCTTCTTTTTTCTCTGCAAGAACCCTCCATTGACAAATTGTCTTTGTGTTCTTCATCTCTTGCACATCATCTTCTTCTTCTCTGATTCTCTTTCTCCTTTCTCTCATGGCGGCTCAAAACCATGATGATATTTGGAATCCTTACTTCATTAATGCTTCTGATAACCCAGGCATGGTTCTGGTGTCTCAGCCACTCACGGTTGATAATTACAACTCTTGGAGTCGTTCCATGACGATGGCACTTGATGCCAAGAACAAACTCATGTTTGTTGATGGTTCTCTTCCTAGACCCGATGGTCAAGATCCTCATCTTCTTGCTTGCTGGAAGCGCAACAACAGTATTGTAAGTTCTTGGATCCTTAATTCTGTTTCAAAAGATATGGTAGCTACTCTGCTGTATTGTCCCTCTGCTGCAGCAATTTGGACCAATCTTAGAAACAGATTTGCTCAACAAAATGGCCCCAAGATTTACAAATTAAGAAAGGAACTTAGCAGTGTTGCTCAAGGTGATCTTTCTGTACATGAATATTTCACCAAACACAAAGCAGTTTGGGAAGAAATATCTGATTTTAGGCCTGCTTGCAATTGTGTGTGTGTGGAGGAGCTCGTGAGATTTTAGAATTCATTCAACATGAGGAAGTTTTAACCTTCTTGATGGGACTCAATGAACATTTCTCAAATGTTCGAGGGCAGATCCTTGCTATGGAGCCCTTTCCATCGATTGAGAAGGTGTTTGCTCTTGTCCTTCAAGATGAACAACATAGAGCAGTTACTGCAATAACCTCAGCTGAAACTCAGGTTGCCTTTACTGTCAAGCAACAATCCAATGCCAAAAATTTCAATAATGGTAAGAAAGAAAGACCTACTTGTACTCACTGTGGACTCATTGGCCATACTGTGGATAAGTGCTACAAGATTCATGGATATCCTCCAGGGTATTCCAAGAACAAGCCCAAGAATTCTGGAAAGGCTGTGGTTAATCAAGTCACAACTCAACCTTCAGTGCCCTTATCCTCTGATCATTGCCAGTGGTTAATTTCCCTTTTGTCATCACACACACAAACAAACCACACTGACATCAAAGAGATAGACCCTCCTTCAGGTTTGGTTCTATCAGCTGTTTCATCAAATTCTAGGGTTCATCCTAGTTATGATTCTAAAAGTTCTTGGATTCTAGACTCAGGTGCCACATGTCATATAGCATGCTGTCTAAAGCTCCTTGATAGTCATAAACCTGTTAGTAATTTCCATGTTACTTTGCCTGATAATTCCATCATACCTGTACATTCTGTTGGTACAGTGTTTTTAAGTTCCAAACTTACCTTACACAATGTTCTTTACATTCCTAGTTTTCATGTTAACCTGATTTCTGTCAGTGCCTTATTGTCTTCAAATGACATTACAGTCAAGTTCTTACCTAATAATTTCCTGTTTCAGGATCACAGCAGCTCGATGATGATTGGGAAGGGTGACTTACTTCAAGGACTTTATGTCTATAAGCCTTCTCCCATCCACAATCGTGCTTCTGTACCTATTTCTACACATAATAAAACTTGTACATCTACAATCCCTTTAGTAAATAAAGTTTCAATTGCTACCTGGCATGCTAGGTTAGGTCACTTGTCAAATAAAGCTTTGCAATTAGTGAATAGCAAATGCCAATTATCCTTACAAAAATCTGATCTTGTTCATGATTGTAACATTTGTCCATTAGCTAAACAAAGAAGAATTCCTTTTGTGTCTTACAATCATTTTTCAGATTCTGTGTTTGATCTTGTACACTTTGTGATATATGGGGTCCTTATCCCACACCTACACATGATGGCAAAAGATTTTTTTTAACCATTGTTGATGACCATAGCAGGTTTACATGGACATATATGATGCAATATAAGTCGAGGCACCAAAACTGATTCAACAGTTCTTTATTATGGTAGAAACTCGATTCAAAACAACTATCAAGCGATTGAGATCGACAATGCCAAAGAACTAGCATTGACAGAAATTCTTGCAATCAAAAGGAACACTACATCAATTCAGTTGTGTTGAAAGGCCTCAAGAGAACTCTGTAGTTGAAAGAAAGCACCAACATTTACTTGAATGTGGCTAGGTCACTCTTCTTCCAATCCGTAGTTCCACCTTTTTGGGAGAATGCTTGAAGGCTGCTACTTTCTTGATCAACAGAATTCCAATTCAAAATTTGAAGCAACAATCTCCATTTGAGGTATTGTATCAAAAGCAACCAAACTTGAAAGACTTAAAGGTTTTTGGATGCTTGGCATTTGCATCAACCTTGCCATCAAAAAGGGACAAATTTACTGCTAGAGCTACACCATCTGTGTTCATTGGTTATCCAATAGGGTATAGAGGATATAAACTCTATAACTTACAAACTCATACTATGTTCATATCAAGAGATGTCATTTTCCATGAACACATGTTTCCTTTTCACACAATTCCACAAACATCCTCTCAACTACCTGACCCTTTTCCCAACCTGGTCTACCCAAAACCAATCCTAGACCACTGTCCAAATGAACCAACAGCACCTATCATGAATCATGAACCGATTCCAGAAACAGAATCTAACCAAAGTCCACTCAATCCACCTCAAAATTCTGAACCTGAACCTGAAAATGTAACCAATCCTCCCCCTAGAAGATCTACTAGATCATCTAGGCCTCCAACATACCTTCAATACTACCAATGCAACTCAACCTCTCATTATCCAATCACCAATCATATATCCTACCACAAACTTTCTACCAATTACAAAAACTTCATCATGCAAGTCTCTGCAAATTATGAGCCACAATTTTATCACCAGACTGCAAAGTTTCCTGAGTGGCAGCAAGCAATGAATGAAGAATTGGCAGCCATGGAAGCAAACAACACATGGTTAGTAGTTCCTCTTCCTTCAGGCAAACACAGTATTGGATGTAGATGGATTTACAAGGTAAAAACAAAGGCAGATGGTAGTATTGACAGACTTAAAGCTAGACTAGTAGCCAAGGGCTATACTCAGCAAGCAGGAATCGATTTTAATGATACTTTTTCCCCAGTGGCAAAGCTCACAACTGTGAGAGTTCTGTTATCATTAGCAGCCATCAAGAACTGGAAATTTCTTCAACTTGATGTGAATAATGCCTTCCTCAATGGTGATTTATTTGAGGAAGTGATGCGTGATTTTTAAGATATAAAGGCAAGTGCACCTCGTCGCAATCAAGTAATACGGTGGTAAGACCGGTTATCGTATCCACAGGGATTGGTTGTCAATTACCAATTCGCAAACTTAACAACTATTTAGACTAAAATAAAGTATGAGAGATTAAAACAGAAAATAAAGAAAGCAAAACAATATTTTTGGTCTTTTGGGAATTTTATCGAACACTTGGAAGGCAAACAGAGATGTGGCTAAGATTGTTAGGGTTAGACTACACTAATCCTCCCTTAATTGCAATGAAATGGTTATCAACACAAGTCCTAATTCAATTATGACAATCAAGCCTTTTCTAAAATACTCAAGCCTAATTCCTTAGGTGCATTGAGCCTAAAACCCCAAATTAAACCCTAATTCCTTAGGTGGAATAACCTGAGATTTTGCATTAAGTCAAGACTTATAAGATTGCAAGCATTCAACACCTATTCCTAGATTCTTGAACTACTTGGCATATGATTCATGAGCATGCCTTAACACCAACCTTCCAGTCATCTATCAAAGCAACATATCATTCCTATGGGTAGCTAATCCAAGGAAAGCATTAAGCACAGAATCACATACTCATAAAGAAATAGAGACTTGCATTAAAACACCAAATCAAATACAACAAGTTCAGAAAAGTTACATCTAACCCCAACAATGGGGATTTAACTACTCATGACAAAAGGAAATACAAAAGAGAATGAGAAAAGGGATGGAGAACACTCATAGACAAGCTTCCTCCATTCCCCGAGCAAGGAAATCTCCCTTCTAGGGCTGGAACCCTATCTCAGCCATGACCTCCAAGTCCTCAAGTGCTCTCTCCACCAAAAGCTCCTCTTTTCTGCCCTAAAACAGCCACTTATACCCAGTCGGTGCTGCGCGCGCATTCGCGAGGCGAGACATGTCTCGCAAGGCGAATATTAAAAATCTGCTTGAGAGAATTGAACTCTCGCGAGGCGAGAGTTTCTTCGCGACGCGAGACCGAAAGGTTTTTCTTCAATACGCCCGTGAGGAGCATCGGGGCCTGGGGCGTGATGGTTTCGTGTTTGCGGACTCGCGAGGCGAGAAATGGGTTCGCGAGGCGAACCAGAAAGGCTTGCATTTTCTCCAACAATCGAGCTTTCGGGGTCGCGGGCGAATCCAGGCTCGCGGGGCGAATCACCGAGTGCGCTTGGCTCAATTTCTTCTCTTTTTAGGCTCTTTTTCATCCAAGCTCCATCAAGGCTAATTTCGAGCATTTTTCCATTAAATCCTGCAAAACAACACACAGAAAACCACCTCATCCGTTCCAAAGGAAAAACTATACAAAATCAACACTAAATTGGCCTAACTATATGCAAATGCATGCAGAAATGTACATGAAAAATGAGGTGAAATCACACTCATCAAATTACCCCAAGCTTAAGACTTTGCTTGTCCTCAAGCAAAAACTAAGGCCGAGAAGAGATAACCAGTCAAAGCATGGATAGTGCACCAAGAACCCGAGTAAAATGATCCAAGTAATGTGAAATTCAAACAATTCAGCAAGAGACAATCAATTCAAGTCCAATTAGGGGCTTAAGTTTCCTAGACTCACATTCTCACCGATTCGGGCACTCTTGCTCACTTGAAGCTCACCCCAAGCTTGTTTATTTGCTTGGCTCTCTTTCTTGCCTCACTCACTCAAGTGTTCAAGTATATATAACAATTCGCTCCATTTTCCTCAAGGAATGATTCCTACCATATGCTTGACTATCAACCAAATCTCCACTTTATTTATGAAAACACCTAAGAATCAAGAGGTCTTTATTTGGTTGTAACGTGGCCATGGGATTAATCTTTAGGTGGGGATAACAAAAAAGGGATATTTCAAAAGGCTAAACCAAGTATCAACATTTCAACACAAGACACCTTCTAAAATACCTTCTTGGGTTTTCAATACATTTTTCCACCTTTCTTTTCTTTCTTTTTCTTTTTATTTCTCACTTTTCTTTTTGTCATCCCCTTCTCTATTTATTTATTTTTCTATTTTTTCTATTTTATTTGGAGAAGGGGAGATTTTTTTTTTTTTTTGATTCTTATCCCAAACTTTCAACTACCTTTTTACCCTTTTGTAATACTTTAGAAGGTCCCTTGTCAAACATATTTATCAAAACACTTCAGGGTACCAAGAAAAGCATTTTATTCATTCAGGCTCAAAATTGGGCAACTAAGGGTAGCATTTACACATTCAAAGCTCAGAAGGCCCGAAGAATACTTATTGCCTCAATCATTTTCAAAAATGTTTCCAAAAAATTTTAAGCTTTAAAATGGTTTTAAGTCAAGTTCTAGAGAAAACAAACCAAGAGGAATAACACTCTACACAAAAAATGGGGGCAGATTTAGTGAGTACCCCCTAATGGCTCAAAAGCTCACATTTATCAGTTCAAAAACCAGTGAAAAACACAAGTCTATAGAAACATATGCTAATCATCAACTATCCAAGATCATCTCAAGAATATTCATTTGCAGCCATATCACAAGAATAAACAGAATTGGGTTCAAAAATCCACTATCACAATTTAATTGGCACTTAGTTCTCACAATCATAAGCTCAATCTAAGTAGGGGTAACCGAATCATGTGATCATGCAAACTTAAGCCTATATGAATGCAATATTTACAATGCAAGCAAAAAAAAGATTACCCCTGCCCCAAGCTTAAAGATTTACATTGTCCCCAATGTAAACAATCAAGTTGGAGAGAGGAGAAGAAAAATAAAATAAAGCAAAAAATTGGAACGGCTTACCGAGGCGGTAGCGGGTGTTGGCTCACATGCTTGTTGGTTTTGTTTCTCCCTGCTCTTTTTCTCCTTCCTTTATTCAAAATCTGAAGACACTTAACAAAATTATTAACAAACCTCTTGAGCTTCTCAAATTATTCAAGAGGTTAAAGCAAAAACAAAATTAACTATAGAGAAGGGTTAAGAAAAGTTGGGTTGCCTCCCAATAAGCGCTTCTTTAACGTCACTAGCTTGACTTATTAAGAAGCATCCACCTGGATCCCATAACCTGTGGTATAAGGACCAAGGAATGCTAACCATGTAAGATCCTTCAATCGGATCCCACGGTTTGCAGCATAAATATGGGAGTGAGCTCTTGAAAATCATGGTGACCTCACCAAATGTGTTGAATTTCTCACTCCCTCTTGGGTCAAAATTGACCCCTTCATCCACAAAATCTTCCCAATAAAAATGGGGTTCAACCTCGGTAGAGGCATGAACTCCATTGTTGACTCGCTTTAAAATGTGAGGTGGCAAACAAATCGAGAGGATCATTGGTGCTGTTCGCTTCAGACAATCTTCACTCTCGGCATTGCCAAATCTATCACCTTCCAAATATGCAGAAATCTCCGCACAAACCACACAAGTGTTTCTCCCATCACATTCCACACATGCATAGGAACCAATAGCACCATCTAATTCCAAAAGTTTTTCATCATCTCCACGCTTGGTGAAATAGATGTCCTCCAATTGCCTCTTCCTTTCTGGCTCCTTAGTCAAGGGTTCAATGGGGAATGGTGCAACTATGTTCTCCAAAACAGGGTCTTCACTTCTTGACTCGGTTGCTCCCAATTCTTCTTCCTCCTCATCCATCATTGCATCATCTTCATCATCATCCATCAAGTTCCCATTTTGCATTTCGGATAGAAGGTTAGAGAGTTCCTCAATACGCACTTTGAGACTTCGAATGGTATCTTCTTGATTCTTTAATTCTTCCATTGTTGTTGCCATGAAGTTCTCCAAAACGGCCTCTAAGTGAGGTTGACTATCCGGGATAGGTTGCTCAACCTCGATCGGGAATGCGGATTTGAAGTTCTCCCAAGCAACTTCCAATGGGGATGGCTCATCATACCAAGGTGTGGAAGATTCCCAATGTTCCCCTTCATCCATCAAAGTATTGTTTGGAGGGTTCCCCCACCATGGAGTGGAAGTGTTGGGAAATTGATTTCCCATTCAGCATAACCTACCACCTGGGTGGAGGAGAGACAGTTGCCCTTGACAGCTCATTACTCACTTGTTGGATGTTTACGGCTAATTGCAGATATCTACCCGCAACTGCAACTCGGATATCTCCACCGTCCGCATCGATGGCTGATAATAATTATAGTCCATGATCCCCGCCAAACCAATTTTCACCTCACAGACAATTAAGCCCAAGATCAAAGAAACAAAAATTCAAATATATACAAAACTAACAAAAGAAAAATATCAGTTATATACAGAAAAATAAAAAATAAAAAAATGTCTAAACTAGTTGTCTCATTTGTTACTAATGATATTGACACAGCCAATCCCCGGCAACGGCGCCAAAAACTTGATGCGTGATTTTTAAGATATAAAGGCAAGTGCACCTCGTCGCAATCAAGTAATACGGTGGTAAGACCGGTTATCGTATCCACGAGGGATTGGTTGTCAATTACCACCCGCAAACTTAACAACTATTTAGACTAAAATAAAGTATGAGAGATTAAAACAGAAAATAAAGAAAGCAAAACAATATTTTTGGTCTTTTGGGAATTTTATCGAACACTTGGAAGGCAAACAGAGATGTGGCTAAGATTGTTAGGGTTAGACTACACTAATCCTCCCTTAATTGCAATGAAATGGTTATCAACACAAGTCCTAATTCAATTATGACAATCAAGCCTTTTCTAAAATACTCAAGCCTAATTCCTTAGGTGCATTGAGCCTAAAACCCCAAATTAAACCCTAATTCCTTAGGTGGAATAACCTTGAGATTTTGCATTAAGTCAAGACTTATAAGATTGCAAGCATTCAACACCTATTCCTAGATTCTTGAACTACTTGGCATATGATTCATGAGCATGCCTTAACACCAACCTTCCAGTCATCTATCAAAGCAACATATCATTCCTATGGGTAGCTAATCCAAGGAAAGCATTAAGCACAGAATCACATACTCATAAAGAAATAGAGACTTGCATTAAAACACCAAATCAAATACAACAAGTTCAGAAAAGTTACATCTAACCCCAACAATGGGGATTTAACTACTCATGACAAAAGGAAATACAAAAGAGAATGAGAAAAGGGATGGAGAACACTCATAGACAAGCTTCCTCCATTCCCAGAGCAAGGAAATCTCCCCTTCTAGGGCTGGAACCCTATCTCAGCCGCAGCCTCCAAGTCCTCAAGTGCTCTCTCCACCAAAAGCTCCTCTTTTCTGCCCTAAAACAGCCACTTATACCAGTCAGTGCTGCGCGCATTCGCGAGGCGAGACATGTCTCGCGAGACGAATATTAAAAATCTGCTTCAGAGAATTGAACTCTCGCGAGGCGAGAGTTTCTTCGCGACGTGAGACCGAAAGGTTTTTCTTCAATACGCCCGTGAGGAGCATCAGGGCTTGGGCGTGATGGTTTCTGTTTGCAGACTCGCGAGGCGAGAAATGGGTTCGCGAGGCGAACCAGAAAGGCTTGCATCTCCAACAGTCAGCTTTCAGGGTCGCGGGGCGAATCCAGGCTCATGGGCGAATCACCGAACTCGCTTGGCTCAATTTCTTCTCTTTTTAGGCTCTTTTTCATCCAAGCTCCATCAAGGCTAATTTCTGAGCATTTTTCCATTAAATCCTGCAAAACAACACACAGAAACCACCTCATCCGTTCCAAAGGAAAAACTATACAAAATCAACACTAAATTGGCCTAACTATATGCAAATGCATGCAGAAATGTACATGAAAAATGAGTTAATAGGGTTTTAACTCTTATATATTAGAGTTAATAGGTAGAAAACCTATTTTCAAACATACTGCCGCCGCACAGTGAAAAGAGAAAGGGGAACGTGGATTTTAAGGAGGTTAGCAAGAAGGGATCAGGGATCTTGAGTGAAACACCAGTTTTCATTTTAGATACTACTTGAAAGTCTATAAGAGGTGAGTAAAAAATACTTTTTCTCACACTTTCATAGTATAATTAATTTGAAGCTTTGTCATATAGATTTGTTTAACTACGAAAATTAAGATTTTAGAGTGCATGATTTTTTTATTTGGAGTTTTGAAATATTTTCATGTCACTTGATGAATTGATTTAGTGAGTAAAAATGTTTTCTCTTATTCTTTCATGGTATAATTAATTTGGGATTTTGTACTACTTTTAGTCTGTCATGAAAAATTAGGATTTTTGGATTCTTGATTTGAGACTATTAAAATATTTTGATGTTGTTTAAGGAATTGATCTAAAAAGTATATTTCCCTGGATTTAATAAAGAATTAGTATTATATGTGTTTTCTCCTGATGCGTTACAACTCTTGCTTTTGATTGTTAATGGCAAAATAAATTCCAAAGCCAATCTCATTGAGTAGCACTGAAAGTTTCAATTTCCTTCTTAGACCTGAAGTTTATATCTCATTGGTCAAGGCTAATGCCCATTTGAATTGTAAGTAAAGTTATGTTTTCCTGTGACACTTGCGTTCACACATTATATTAATTAATTGGACCTTAAATCTTTTATCTATTTATTTATTTATAGTATGGGTTAATTTCAACTTTTATTATTGTTAAGAAATATGTCTGATTTATATGAGTTGTGGTTGTTTGGCATGCCTTGGCATGACATAATATTCTTGTTGTTGACGCATATAGTTTGAAAACCTTGGTCGTCATATTGTATTATGCATGAGTTGGTCATCACCTTCCGGGAAGGGATGACGGTACATTCTATTCCGAGAATAGGATAAGAGATATCACCTTTTGGGATGGAATATCAGACTATTAAAATATTCGCATATGGGATGGAATATTAGATACCTCCACCTGGGATGGGGAAGGCAGTGGGACGCCATTGCATGGATATGAGCTCATAGACCTTAGTGGATCTGAGATTCACACCAGTTCTGGGAACCAAAGAGTTAAGTCAAGTGATTCTGGGAATCACCGAGTCATGTTTGTGGAGTTGCATTGTATAGAGTTTGCATGGTGAATGTGATTAAATGCAATGAGATGTGACCGTTATTGAGTTTATGAGTTTGTGGTTTAAATGTTTGATATTAATTTTATTTATATATTATTATTTTGGAGGTTTATTATATTCATTATTTTAAATATTAGCGAGTACCATAAATGTTTTTCCTTTACACGCCCGACTGAGAACAACACTATTTGCGAACCTTTTCATTAAATGATTTTTATTCACTGGGATTATATCTCATTAAAAGTGTTGTGTTCAGAGAACGAGTACGACGTCACTGAAATTGAAGAGGCGTGAAGACTAAGTGGATTCTATTAGTTATTATTTCTAGTTTGGTTAGTATTTTCTTAAATAAGGAGTCGTATGTGGCTAGACATGTTTATTTATTTATCGTTGGGTTTATTAGTAGACGCCCGGTTTTTTAGGCTTGGGGTTTTTATTTGGTTGTATGGATTTAGTATTATATTATCACTTTGGATACTTTATATCTATTTTAATTAATATGGGGTATTTTCAGACCCGATCAAGTTGCGAAATTTTTATGACATGTATGTTTTTAATTTAAAATTCTTTAAAGGATTTTTCATTGATTTTGTTTTGGGTTACTAATGTAACGAAGGGCGTTACAGGACGCACATGTCTTTGGACGTGCAAGATTAATTTATCAGTGAGACGGGCTCGTCTACCTATAATGCGTCTACAGACTTTTCATCTTGTTCCGAGAGATTGGATGTGCTATACTTAAGAGCTCGTTTGCTGACGTGGCATCTAGAGAAACTACTCTGTCTATCAAGTCTTTGGACTTGTTATATTTCAAAGTCTCGTCTATTTTCTTTAGACTCAGTAACACGTCTTCCTAAGCTAATTTTAAGACATCGTCTATTCTTATTTTAACGATCTCGTCTACCATAAAGCTAAAGACTCAGAATTTTACCAAGAGTTTTAGACTGTTCTAGAGGATTGAAATAAAATCTGATAGATTCCATACTTTAAATTTTAAGTTCCTCTGACTCATATAAATCAAATAGTCCCTGCATACTTATAACAAACAAGTTAGATCTTTGACAACACTTTGCCATATAAATTTAACCTTTTTGTTAACACCAAAACTTAAGAGATTATTTTAATCCAAAACCACTTTGGTTCTAACAATCTCCCCCTTTTTGATGATGACAAAAACTAATTAAATTTGAGTGAGCAAAGTGTAAGAGAGCTACAGAGCTCCCCCTAAGACAAAGCATTCAAACTTTAAAGAGTAAAACAAATAAATAGCAGCACATATCAGTTTTAACTTATTAGATCAGTCAGGTCATATTCGAAAAACATATTATCAGAGCTAAACACTTTATCAGTGCTTATAAGTCCAACTAAAGAGATATATCAAAGACAACAACAGGCAATAAAGTATCATATCATATCAAGCGGAATTATGCAATAAAACAGTATGCATGTGAAAACAGATATATATGTCCAAAAACTGACTTTATATATAAAATAAAATTTAATTCTATCCTTTCTCCCCCTTTTTTGTCATCAGACAAAAAGGAAACAGGAGTGGACCATCATTTTGAGTTTAAAGAAACAAAAGAAAGCTAAGAAGAGGGTGGAGGTGGTGGAAGAGGGTTCTGGTTTGGTTGAGGTGGAGGAGGTTGAACTGGCAGATTGTGACTATATTGGAAACTCTATAAAATGCTCATCATTTGGTTGATCATTACATTCGTTGGACCCAAGGCTTCAACAACTTGCTCCTTGACTTGCTCTTTAACTTCCACTTTGACTCTCTCCTCTATGATCTTTCCAATAATCTCTTCAAAATTCTGAGGCAGAGAAGGTCTTGAGATTTCAGCACTGTCATGAGCATGTATTTGACCTTGAAAAGTACTTATAGTTCTAGAATTTTGAGGTTGATCTTGTGGATGGATGACTGTCAGAGCCAATGGTTGAGATGAGTGCTTTTCAGAAGTGCTGGGTCTTGGAGCAGACTCAACAACTTCCTCATTCCCAGTTTCTGGTTGAACAGCTTCAACATTCAAATCCTGTTCTTCAACTATGATTTGTTCCTCAGTATGTTCAGAAGGAGGAGATGGTGGGAGTGATGAAGAAAAAGTGAGTACAGGAGGAGGCATCTCTTTAGCCCAGTAGAAATGGTCTTCTTCATAGACAGGACTAATGACAGGAATACCAAGAGTATCCTTGAGAATGAAGAATCTGACATTTGAGAGTCCACATTTTCCTCTAACTTTGGGAATACTTCTCTTCTCTTGTTCACTTAATCTAGAGGATAAAGCTTCCTTACTACAAGTCACCATGTGATTTGACCAAATTGCAACTACAAAATCTTCATCTATGTCTTCAACTGGCTGTGACAACCAGAAATCAATCATATTCTGATCAATAGGTTCAACAGTATCAGGATTGATCATGCAGGAATTGTCTTCTGGTTTCTTTGCAGTGTTCCTTTGCTTCTTCAGATCCTTATCGTTGTTCAAGTCTACCATAGGTTGTCTTGGAGCAATCATGTAAGGTCTGACACCAATATTCGTTTCCTTCTTGGTATGAAGCAACCATGTTGGAGGGACAGAGTTTGAAGCTCTAACATATCTTGGCAGCTCAAATTCATTTTTCAAAAAAGCATATAAGAGGTGGTCCACAAGACTAATAGCTCTGCCATAAACACTTGGATGTCTAAATATTACCAAAGATGTCTCTCTGTCCAGAATGAACTTAGGTCTTCCTTCTGTTCTTGACCTTTTTTGGGTAATTGTTGGAGCATTGTCTTTGCAAGGGTCAGTAGACCAAACAGGTATGATATGCCTGTTGACACCATCTGTGAAAGGTTTGAAAGGAGGGGATTTGATGAGGTTTGGGAAGATTTTTCTAGGTGAGAATTTTTGTAGTGGAAGATTAGTTGGGGCAGGTCCAATGTGGTTGTGCAGAGTGGATGGAAGAGGATTATTGTTGTTTGGTACCTAGGGAACGGATACATGCCATGGGTGTAGGTAGATTTAGGTTCATATTCATACTCAGGCAAGGGATAGAAAGGTCTGGTTGACTCTGGTTCAGGTTCATGTTTGTGATAGAGTATTTTCCAGTCTTTTTTGACTTTGGCCCAGCTTTCAGCTTTGTCATCATAGAGAACTGAAGGGTTAGTGTAAGGGAATTTGGTTCTTGGTATTTTGGGAAAGGGGGCTCCAGGGTTAATTCCTACATCATCTGGTTGATTGAACCAGGGATCATCTGCAGGTATTATGGGTTGGAAATGTGGTATATTTGGTGAGGTTTGTACAGGTGAGTAGATAGGTGAGACTATTTGTGGTGAAGAAGTTTGTGGTGATGGTAGTGTGGGTATGTAAACAGACTCAGATGCAACAGCAACATCATTCCTATTTTCTAAGCTTTATACTAAGGCATCTACTGCTAATTGAACAGGATCATTAGCAGGGATGTTTACCTCAGAAGTCACAAAGGACTTAGCTTTTCTTGAGGGTTGCCTTCTCCTGGTAGGAACAACAACATCAGTAGCAGCAACAGTAGTTTTTTTTTTTTTGCTTCTTCAGAATAGCACTGATGGGGATACTGTCCTTATCATCTTCATCTTCATTACGGGACATGACTAGATTCCTTGTCCTTTTCTAAGATGGAGCAGGTTGAGGGTCAACATCAGCTTGTTCCCTGATCACAATACCAATAACATGCTTTTTGGCAATTGGTTTCCTAACAGCAGTAGTCTTCCTTCTTATTGTTCTCTTTAGACCTAGTGCTTTAGCATTGTTCAGCTCAATCTGTCCCTCCTTAATCTTCATCATCTCTTCTGTTTTAGCCAAAGCAGCATCAGTGTATGTGCTGAGATTCATGTTGGCTATGTTCATCTTCCCAAAGTCAGCAGCAGGCATTCCCTTCTCAGTTAGAATTCTTTCTTGCTTTTCAGGGGACTTAGCAGCAAGAGTGTCATAGATTCCTTGAGACTTGAAGATCTTTGACAGAAGGTGACAATATGGAATTGTAGAGAGCTTCTTCCTGTGAACAACAACATCCCTGAATCTTCCATAGAGAATTACGGGCAGGTTGATTTTATTCTCAGTGACGAGATGGCAGAGACAGAACTTGTGCAGAGTTGACAAGTTGTCCTTAGACCCAGTTGTAAGACTAAGCCCTCATTCATGTTTTGATGTATGACAAACAAAGTGTATTTTGCATAAGATTTTTAATTTTGACTACGTACTCATTTCGTGTTAAATTATATGCAAGATCACTGAAGTACACTAAAAGAACAAAGTAAAAAGCTGTCGTCCACTGAAAGAGCACATGAATCGCGTCCACTGAAAGAAACAGAAGATCTCGTCTGCTGACGTGGCACAGAAGCGCGTCCACTAAAGGAAACAGAAGAGCTCATCTGCTGACGTAGCACAGAAGCGCGTCCACTGAAGGAAACCGAAGATCTCGTCTGCTGACGTGGCACATGAAGCGCGTCCAATAAGGAAACAGAAGATCTCGTCTGCTGATGTGGCACTTGGAGCACGCATCCACTAATGTAAAAAAAAAAAAACACGCGTCTACTAACGTGGCAAATGGAAGTGGATATTTTTCTCTTCAAATAAACGCAGATATTTTTCTCTTCAAATAAACACGGATTAATTACTCTTCAAAAATACTTGGCTATCCTTTCAGATGGAAACAGTTATATCTCAAGAAGGACGCAATCTCTACAAAGATCAAACAGGATCACATTTGGAGATCAAGAATCAAGAAAGCAGATTTTGTTAAATCAGATCCAAATGTGTCTTAAATGATCCCAACGGCTATAATTTGTCTTCTATATAAAGAGGGATCAAAGAAACACTTTTTAACAACAACAACATATACAATAAACGCAACTCATTCTGATTGTGAAACAAAGTGCTTCATCTCTGAGAAAAGTGTGATAGTTAGAACTTCAATTTGTATTATCAGGCTTTTAGAGTCTTGCTTCTACTCAATTCTTTTTGTGAATTAGAGTGACTAAGAGAGGGTATCTCTTAGGGTTCAACATGGATAGAAGGGATCCTTGGGTAAAGAAAGCTACTGTGCTTTCTGGAGATTTTTCAAGCAAGGAGGGTATCCTTGTGTTGCTATAATTAGAATTGTGTAATTGCTGATTATAGTGAAGAAATCCACTGAGGTGTGGGACTGGATGTAGGCTTACCAGAGGAGGTAGCCAAACCAGGATAAATCGGTTTGCGTGTTCTTCTAATCCCTAAACTCCATATACTTGTTAAACTTGAATCTTTACATCTGCAATCTGTGTTAAAATCTGTTGTTACTACTTATAATTCTTCTTGTCATCATTACTTGTTCCATAACCTAATTCTTGGAAATTAAAATTGAGTGAAAACCAATTTTCTTTAAAAGAAGCACTGTTTTACTTTAAATTGTTGAATGCTTTCAATATCTCAATTCACCCCCCCTCTTGAGACCGTAGCCACTACCAACAATTGGCATCAGGGCTAAAACTCTTGTTACAAAGCTTAACAGCTTCAAGAGATGGCTACAAATGATATCCTGGGTGATAGGGTTTCACTCACTAGACCCCCTGCCTTTAATGACTCCCAAAACATGTACTGGAAAGAAAGAATGCTTATCTTTCTTGAGGCTGCAGGTTTAGATGTTTTAGATGCTGTTGAAAATGGTCCCTATGTTCCATTTATTCTTGATGTTAAGGGAAATAAACAATCTAAACCAAAAGATGACTGGAATGATGATGATAAAAGAAGAGTTGGTTATAATGCTAAAGAAAATAATATTATAACAGTTGCTTTGAATTATAATGAGTTTTTCAGGGTCTCCAATTGCAAAACGGCAAAGCAGATGTGGGATACTATTCAACTCACTCATGAAGGAACCAACGATGTGAAAAGAGCAAGGATGAATGCACTAGTCCATGAATACGAACTCTTTCACATGAAGAATGGTGAGGAGATAGATGATCTGCAAAAGAGGTTTACACACATTGTGAACCAGTTAGAAGGACTCGGACATACAATCACAGATGAGAAAAAGATTAACAAAATTATGAGATGTTTGAGTCGTGAATAGCAGCCAAAAGTTACTGCAATTGCTGAAGCAAAGGATCTTGACACAATGCAGATTGCTACTCTATTTGGCAAGTTGAAAGAACACGAATTGGAACTAAATAGATTGAAAGATCATGAAGATAAGGAGAAAAGGAAGAAAGGACTCTCGCTCAAGGTTCATATTTCCAAAGAATCAATAGAAAGTGATGAAGATTAACACCTTGATGAAAGTGAAGAATCCGAAGAAGAAGACATAGGATTGCTTGTGAGGAAATTTAAAAGATTCATCAAGAAGAATAGAAACAAGAAGCAATTCAGTTTTCCTACCAAAAAGAACACGAACAAAGGTGAAAGCTCTTCCTCAACAATCAAATGCTTTGAATGTGGAAAGCTTGGACACTACAAAAATGAATGTCCAGAGCTACAAAAGAAAGAAAAGTATAAGAATAATGACAGCAAAGAAAAGAAAGGAAGAAAGCCCAGAAGAGCGCACATAGCTTGGGAAGAAAATGATGTGGATTCCACCAGTAGTGAATCTGAAAATGAAGAAGCCAACCTTTGTCTCATGGCAAATCATCAAAGTGATAGTGAAACCGAGGTATATGATTCCTCTCCTACCTATGATGAATTACAAGATGATTTCGATGAATTGCATGAAGAATATGTTAAAATTGGTAAACAACTTAAATCTTCTAGAAAGATCATCGCAAAACAATGTAGTGATAATGCATCTTTATAAATAAAGCTTAAAGAACTAGAAACTGAAAATTCACAATTACTTGCATCTAGTTCAATTTGCACCAAATGCACTACACTAGAAAAGGAAGTTGAAAAACTGAATACAACTCTATCTAAGTTCACTTTGGGTAGAGATAACTTGAATGCCATATTAGGATAGCAGAAGGGTGTGTATGACAAAGCAGGAATAGGATATAAGCCAATGGTACATGAAAAATCTTTTAAAAATCTTTTTGTTCCACCCATTTCCTCATCTAGTCCTTTTGTTAAATGCTATTATTGTCTAAAGAAAGGTCATACAGCTGCTACTTGTAGACTTAGAAAGAACATTCATGTTGGCATTAAACAAATTTGGGTTCCAAAAGGAACTTATGTTGCTACTAACACTAAAGGACCCAAACAGATTTGGGTACCTAAAGGAAAAGCATAAAAGAATCTGTTTTGTAGGTGTGTTTGAAGGCCAAAACCTCAAGCTGGTTTTTGGACAGTGGCTGCTACAAACACATGACCGGAGACATCACAAAATTTAAATCTTTCACTCCCAAGGAAGGAGGAAATGTCACCTATGGAGACAACAAAAAAGGAAGAATCCTTGGTGTTGGAACAATAGGAAAAAGTCCAACAATCAAGATCGAGAATGTTCTCTATGTGGAAGGGCTCAAATACAATCTACCAAGTATAAGCCAATTATGTGATAAAGGCTACAAGGTAAACTTTAACTCAAAATTGTGTATGATCGAATCTATTCATGATAATAACATAAAACTGATTGGAAATAGAATCAATAACATCTATATGCTAGACATAGACAACTTAATTTCCAATGATGCATGTTGCTTAATTTCCAAAGAAGATGAAAATTGGCTTTGGCATAGGAGAATAGCTCACATTCATATGGATCACTTGAATAAACTGATTTCCAAAGAACTTGTAATCGGTTTACCAAATAAAAAGTTTGTTAAAGAAGGCCTATGTGATGCATGCCAAAAGGGTAAACAAGTGAAAACCTCATTTAAGGCTAAAAACATTGTTTCTACTAGTAGACCCTTACAATTACTGCACATGGACCTTTTTGGACCTTCTAGGACAAAAAGCTTTGTTAGAAATCTCTATGCTCTTGTAATTGTTGATGACTTCTCTAGATTCACTTGGACCTTTTTCTTAGCACAAAAGAATGAAGCTTTTAAAGTTTTTAAGAAAATGGTTAAGGTTGCTCAAAATGAGAAAGACATGAAAATTGTTTCAATTAGGAGTGACCATGGAGGAGAATTCCTACCTAAATAACCGAATTTTAAGTGATCAGCCAAAGCTGACTTAAAGCTAGGTGAAATATGGATCTTGGCCCACTAGAAAATCTTCCAACGGGATATTCTGAATCAATGATGAGGGTCATTGTTTTGAGTAAAATAGTGGGAGGCGTATTTAATTAAAGACCTAATTAAATAACTTCATGGCATGATACTTATATTTTGCATATTTATCTCTGTAGATTACCATGGCATCAAACACATCAAGTAACCTGTCATTGCGATCCGTCCTTGAGAAGGACAAACTATCCGGAACGAATTTTCTGGACTGGTACAGAAACTTGAGGATTGTCCTCAAACATGAGAAAAAGCTGTATGTTCTTGAGGAGCCTATTCCTGAGGAGCCACCGGCTTCAACTGCTCCTAGGGCTGACAGAGATGCTTATAAGAAGCATCAGGATGACGCCTTAGACGTCGGCTGTCTTATGCTTGCTACCATGACCTCTGAGCTGCAAAAGCAACATGAGACCATGGAGGCGTACGATATGATCGTGCACCTCAAGCTGCTCTACCAAGAGCAAGCAAGGCATGAGCGGTTCGAAGTTTCCAGAGCCCTTTTCCAGTGTAAATTGGCATAAGGGAGCCCTGTGAGTCCTCATGTACTCCAGATGATCAAGTACATTGAGAATCTCGAGAGACTGGGATTTCCTTTAGGCCAAGAGTTGGCCACCGACTTGGTTCTGCAATCGTTGCCTGAGAGCTATAGTCAGTTTGTCATGAACTTCAATATGAATGATCTTGACAAACCTTTGCCAGAATTGTTGAGCATGTTGAGAACTGCTGAACAAAATATTAACAAAGGAAAGGGGAAGGCCATTTTGATGGTCCAGGCTGGAAATAGCAAGAAGCAGCCCAAGAAGCCCAAGAATAAACAGAAGGGCAAGGGCAAGGGCAAGGGCAAGGGCAAGGCCATCAACAAGATCAAACCCAGTACTTCTGGTTTGCAGCCTGTGGGTGGTGTGGCTAAGGAAGGCAGTTGCTTCCACTGTGGTCGGACCGGACATTGGAAGAGGAACTGCCCAAAATACCTGGAAGAGATCAAGAAGAAGAAGGGAAGTGAGACTTCCGCTTCAGGTATGTTTGTTATAGAAGTCAATTTATCTACTTCTGCATCATGGGTTTTAGATACTGGATGTGGTTCTCACATTTGTACAAATGTGCAGGACTTAGACAGGAGTAGACCATTGACAAAGGGCAAAGTCGATCTACTAGTCGGAAATGGAGCAAAGGTTGCTGCTTTAGCTGTAGGGACTTATGTATTGACTTTGCCCACTGGGCTTACTATTCAGTTAGAGAACTGTTATTTTGTGCCTGCAATTAGCAGGAATATCATTTCCGTTTCTTGTTTGGACAAGATTGGTTTTTCTTTTATAATAAAGAACAAAAGTTGTTCTATTTATTTGGATGATATTTTCTATGCTAGTGCACACATGAGTAATGGACTTTATGTCCTTGATCTTGAAATGCCCATCTATAACATAAATACTAAGAGGTTCAAACCAAATGAGTTGAACCCGTCTTATCTTTGGCATTGTCGTTTAGGCCATATAAATGAGAAGCGCATTTCGAAGCTCCATAAAGATGGACTCTTGGACTCATTTGATTATGAATCATATGAGATATGTGAGTCTTGTTTATTGGGAAAGATGACTAAAGCTCCATTCACCGGCAAAGGTGAAAGAGCCAACGATCTTTTGGGTCTTATACATAGCGATGTATACGGATCCCTAAACACATTAGCTAGAGGTGGTTTCCAGTACTTCATCACATTTACTGATGATTTCAGTAGATATGGATTTGTGTATCTTATGAAACATAAATCGGAATCCTTTGAAAAGTTCAAGGAATTCAAAAATGAGGTACAAAACCAACTTGGTAAAAATATTAAAGCTCTTCGATCAGATCGAGGTGGTGAATATTTGAGCCTAGAGTTTGATGATCATCTGAAAGAGTGTGGGATTTTATCTCAACTCACTCCACCTGGAACACCACAATGGAATGGTGTTTCTGGTAGGAGAAATCGAACCTTGTTGGACATGGTTTGGTCTATGATGAGTCATTCAAACCTTCCAAACTCTTTCTGGGGACATGCTCTATTAACAGCAGCTTTTACACTTAACCGTGTTCCATCCAAAACGGTAGAAAAGACACCATATGAGATATGGACTGGTAGACGACCCAGCATATCTTTTATGAAGATTTGGGGTTGTGAAGCATATGTAAAACGTCAAGTTTCTAATAAGCTTGATCCCAAATCTGATAAATGCTTCTTTGTGGGGTATCCCAAAGAAACCAAGGGATACCAATTCTATAATCCTTCCGAAGGCAAAGTGTTTGTCGCACGGACTGGTGTATTCCTAGAAAAGGAGTTTATCTCCATAGGAACCAGTGGGAGGAAGATAGAACTTGAAGAAATTCAAGAATCACAGAGTAGTGACCTACCATTGGTGGAACAGGAGCAACCTTCACAGAATGCTGTGGAGGAACAACCCGCTCCAGTAGCACAAGACCAGCGTAGGTCTAACAAGATACGTCATCAGCCTGAGAGATATGGATTTCTCATGACTCCACAAGGTGATGTATTGCTCATGGATCAAGATGAGCCTGTGACCTACCAGGAGGCCATCACTGGCCCAGAATCTGATAAGTGGCTTGAGGCCATGAAATCTGAGATGGATTCCATGTACACCAACCAGGTATGGACCTTGGTAGAGCCACCTGAAGGGGTAAAACCCATAGGGTGCAAGTGGGTTTTCAAAAAGAAAACTGACATGGATGGTAAGGTACACACCTTTAAGGCGCGATTGGTCGCTAAGGGTTTCAAGCAAATTCATGGTGTCGACTATGACGAGACCTTTTCACCTGTTACGATGCTTAAATCTGTCCGGATCTTACTTGCTATCGCTGCATACCATGATTATGAGATATGGCAGATGGATGTCAAAACTGCCTTCCTTAATGGAAAGCTTCTTGAGGATGTGTACATGACACAACCTGAAGGCTTTGACATTTCAGAGGATGCCGGAAAGGTATGTAAATTGCAGCGATCAATCTATGGATTGAAGCAAGCTTCCAGAAGTTGGAACCTTCGTTTTGATGATGCTGTAAGACAGTATGGATTCATAAAAAATGAAGATGAACCTTGTGTCTACAAGAAGGTTAGTGGGAGCATTGTTGTTTTTCTGGTGTTATATGTAGATGACATATTACTCATTGGAAATGACATCGCTACACTACAAAATGTAAAGACATGGTTAGGGAATTGCTTCTCTATGAAAGATTTGGGTGAAGCTACCTATGTATTAGGGATCAGGATCTATAGGGATAGATCGCTGAAATTGCTTGGCCTAAGTCAGAGTACATACATAGACAAAGTGTTGAGATGCTTTAACATGCATGAATCCAAGAAAGGACTATTGCCTATGTCACATGGTATATGCCTGTCAAAGGCACAATCCCCTTCCACTCAAGAGGATAGGGATCGCATGAGTAAGATTCCATATGCATCCGCAATTGGATCTATCATGTATGCCATGTTATGTACTCGACCAGATGTATCGTATGCTTTAAGCATAACGAGCGGTACCCGATCGATCCCGTGAAAGTCAGTCACTGTGCTTCAAAGAACATCCTTCAGTACTTGAGAAGAACTAAGGATTCGTTCTTGGTATATGGAGGCGAGGAAGAGCTTGCTGTAATAGGTTACACCGATGCTAGCTTCCAGACCGATAAGGATGATTCCAGATCGCAATCTGGTTATGTGTTCTGCTGAATGGCGGGGGCATGTAAGTCGGAAGAGTTCAAAGCGGAGAGACAGATTGCGATTCTACTACGAGAGGCTGAGTATATTGCCGCCTCCAATGCAGCAAATGAGGCTGTTTGGATCAGGAAGTTCATTGCTGAACTTGGTACGGTTCCAAGTATTGTGGACCCCATTGATCTCTATTGTGATAACAATGGGGCCATTGCACAAGCCAAGGAACCTAGATCTCATCAGCGATCCAAACATATACTTAGGCGCTTCCATCTCATTCGAGAGATCATCGATAGAGGAGATGTGAAAATATGCAGAGTACCAACACTTGATAACGTTGCTGACCCACTTACGAAACCTCTTGCTCAACAGAAGCATGAAGGTCACACTAGATCGATGGGCATTAGATTGATGCCTGATTGGCTCTAGTGCTAGTGGGAGATTGTTGGTGTAAGCCCTAGAGGCCAATGTATTTCTTTAGACTTACATTTGTATCTTGCTATTTTATATATATATGATATGAGACATTCCAGTTTATTGTGTTACTTGTTTAAACATAATAAAGTCCTTAGAATGGAAATTTCAGTTTAATAGAATATCAAGTATATGACTTGATCGTGAGACACTATTGAACAATGAAATCCTATTCTTAAATATCCGTAGTCAAGTATTTTATTAATAAGGACAATAATAATACAATTGAGACTATTATGTGTGCAGACTGATGACCATATCTCACGGGTCATGGATATGAGATATCGAGTCGACACATAGGTACACATTAGAGTAATGATGTACTGGATTGACCCACCATGAGAACACTACATGGAGCGTTATGTGAGTGTCATTAGTAGTTCTCATAGTGACAATGGTGCATACAATCCTTCGACCGAAATCACTACGATCCCTACATGAGGAGTCGTGGTGCTTTAATATCGTCAAACGTCATCTGTAATAGGATGATTATAAAGACGGTCATTGGGCATACCACGAGCCATGCGAGAGGGATGTGAGTGACCTAGATGGAATTTGTCCCTCCTACATGACAGGAGTAATATCCTGGGCCCCCCGATAGAGTGAGATCAGAAAATGCATGGCCACGCTGAAATGAGTCAATATGAGATATTGACCTCATTTGTTGTTGAGTCTACTCGGGTATCAGGGAACATGATATTGAACCATACAAGGGTGACACATTCTATGCCTTGTGTTCAATATAGATATATGGACAAAGGGATAATAATGCACATGAATATTTGTCACAGAAAGGTTTCGTCAAATCACTGACTTTCTCACTACTTAGGTAGCAGTGATGTATTGCTAGATACCGCTCACTGTTTGTAATATTAAATGGGATTTAATGTTACTACTAACGTTTTGGGAACCTATAGGGTCACACACATAAGAGCGGATTAAAAGAAGCATTAAAAGGAGAGTTGGACTTTCCTATTGGGCCTAGCGCATAGTACATGGGCTTAGGTCAAGTGCTGCTCACTAACTCACTTAAGGAGGCGCTACTATAAGTAGAACACTTAAGTTGTTGTGCACACAAGGTTGATACCCTAGCCGCACATAGAGAGTAAGAGTGAACAGTAAGTCTCGGTTTTGAAGCTAGCACTACAAGACAAAGATGCTTCAGGTTCGTGATGTTGGACGTTCACGGAGTCCGCTCATGTGGATACCTCTGGAGACACCGTTCGTGCGGTGTTCGTGATAGACGAATTTCAACCAACAGCCATCGCTTCAAGAGGTAAACTTTCTAATCATGAATCATGACCATTCGCATGGATCCTTCGATGGGAATTTTTCCGCTGCGTTTTATTTTGTTTTATACGCAAATTCCCAACAAGGTATTATCGGATACTTACTTTATCTCACTGCTAGTAGGCCAGATATAATGTTCAATGTGTGTATGTGTGCAAGGTATCAAGCTAATCCTAAAGAATCACATCTTACTACAGTTAAAAGAATCATGAAGTACCTCTTAGGAACAAAAGAAATGGGGCTGTGGTATCCCAAGGGATCCACTTGCACATTAATAGGACATTCCGACTCTGACTTTGCTGGATGCAAGTTAGATAGGAAGAGCACAAGTGGAACATGCCATTTATTAGGAAATTCCCTAGTGTCCTGGTTTAGTAAAAAGCAAACTAGTGTGGCCTTATCCACAGCTGAAGCAGAATATGTTGCAGCTGGGAGTTGTTGTGCTCAAATCCTATGGATGAAACAACAATTAATTGACTATGGCGTTTATCTGGATCATATACCAATAAAGTGTGATAACACTAGTGTAATTAATCTAACAAAGAACCCAATTATGCACTCAAGAACCAAGCATATTGAAATTAGACATCATTTTATCAGGGATCATATTCAAAGTGGTGGTGTTGTGATTGAACATATAGATACAACTAAGCAATTAGCTGATATATTCACCAAACCACTAAATAAGGAGAGTTTCTTCTTTATAAGAAGGGAACTTGGCATAATTGATCCTCAAAATAACTAATAACAGATGGTACACAAGGCAGCACAAGTTGCTGAAAATTATGAAGGACATGGGCAAGATGCTAAGCGTCCTTAGGTGTTTGTAATTTTTTTTTTGGGTTTTTTGGATGTTTTGATGTATTGCATAAGTTCTGAAATGCCTTATTATCAATGAATGCAAGACTGCTTATTAAGATTGATTTCGATATTTCCATAGTTTCTTTTTGATAATGACAAAGGGGGAGAAAGATGAACCATACATCTGAGATGAACGAGAAAGATGAACCATACATCTGAGATGAACTAGAAAGATGAACCATATATCTGAGAAATATGAACCATAAAAATGAACCATGCATTTTATGATATGCAAATTTTAATGAACCATGCATTTTCTGATATGCAATTTTTTTTTAATTTTATTTCTCTGACAAAGGGGGAGATATATGAACCATAAAGATGAACCATGCATTTGCTGTAAATTTTTTTTCTCTAATATGTAATTTTTTTTTCTCTGATACCCGAGTATGAACTGCTTTGAAAAGACATACTTGAACTTGTAATAAATGCAAGATGATTTTTTTTCTGATAATGATATGATAACACTTGATCTTTTGAAAGATATCAATGACACAAATGGGGGGGGGGACGAAAATAACTCAAGAACCATGCTTACTGAATAGCTGCACTCTGATTTCTTAATAACTAAGGTTAAGTATGGTAAGGTTTGTCATAATAAAAAAGGGGGAGTTTGTAAGACTAAGCCCTCATTTATGTTTTGATGTATGACAAACAAAGTGTATTTTGCATAAGATTTTTAATTTTGACTACGTACTCATTTCGTGTTAAATTACATGCAAGATCACTGAAGTACACTAAAAGAACAAAGTAAAAAGCTGCCGTCCACTGAAAGAGCACATGAAGCGCGTCCACTGAAAGAAACAGAAGATCTCATCTGCTGATGTGGTCATCTACTGACGTAGCACAGAAGCGCGTCCACTGAAGGAAACAGAAGATCTCGTCTGCTGATGTGGCACATGAAGCGCGTCCAATAAGGAAACAGAAGATCTCGTCTGCTGATGTGGTACTTAAAACATGCGTCTACTGATGTAAAAGAAGCACGCGTCCACTGATGAAAAAGAAGCACGCGTCCACTGAAGAAAAGGAGAGCTCGTCCACTGAAAGTAACAAGAGCGCGCGTCTGCTGATAGTAACACTTGGAGAACTCATCTACTAATGATACACTCTTCTTAGAAGCTCCATCCACTTACATGATATATAAAGCTCGTCTACCAGTTGTAGCCCATCCAATAACCTTGAGCTAATACTCCCGTCTGCTGACGTGGCAAATAGACGTGGATATTTTTCTCTTCAAATAAACGCGGATTGATTTCTCTTCAAAAAGACTTGTCTATCCTTTCAGATGGAAATAGTTATATCTCAAGAAGGACGCAATCTCTACAAAGATCAAACAGAATCACATTTGGAGATCAAGAATCAAGAAAGCAGATTTTGTTATATCAGATCCAAATCTGTCTTAAATGATCCTAACGACTAGAATCTGTCTTCTATATAAAGAGGGATCAAAGGAACACTTTTTAACAACAACAACAACAACAACACATACAATAAATGCAACTCATTCTAATTGTGAAACAAAGTGCTTCATCTCTGAGAAAAGTGTGATAGTTAGAACTTCAATTTGTATTATCAGGCTTTTAGAGTCTTGCTTCTACTCAATTCTTTTTGTGAATTAGAGTGACTAAGAGAGGGTATCTCTTAGGGTTCAACAAGGATAGAAGGGATCCTTGGATAAATAAAGCTAGTGTGCTTTCTGGAGATTTTTCAAGTAAGGAGGGTATCCTTGTGTTGCTGTAATTAGAATTGTGTAATTGCTGATTATAGTGAAGAAATCCACTGAGGTGTGGGACTGGATGTAGGCTTACCAGAGGAGGTAGCCGAACCAGGATAAATCGGTTTGCGTGTTCTTCTAATCCCTACACTCCATATACTTGTTAAACTTGAATCTTTAAATCTGCAATCTGTTAAAATCTGTAGTTACTACTTATAATTCTTCTTGTCATCATTACTTGTTCCATAACCTAATTCTTGGAAATTAAAATTGAGTGAAAACCAATTTTCTTTAAAAGAAGCACTGTTTTACTTTAAATTGTTGAATAAGTTTTCAATATCTCAATTCACCCCCCCCTCTTGAGACCGTAGCCACTACCAACACCAGTTTTTTGCAAAACAACCTTGTTCAGCAACTGATGAAGAATGCGAAATACATCCTTCATTTCCACTTATTTCCAAGAATGAGTTCTTACCGTATCTTCTTTCATCAGGAAAGCAGCTACCACCTCAAAACCACCAAGGTCCTTCTCCCAAGTATCAGTAAAAACCACTCCTTCTTGAGAATAGTTAATAGCATAAGAGATGGTCTTTTCAGAGACCACTATTCTTTTTCCAAGTACCTTAGCTGAAATCTCAGCAATTGTTACTTGAAGGTTTCTCCAGAAATCCCTAATTAAGTTAGGGTAGATAGAGACTTTTTCCACGAAGAGTCCTCCCCAATCAGCAACATTGATGTTCTTACTCACATCTAAGTTATATTCTTACAAAATTCCAAAGTTGAAGTGGTGCTCAATAGCAAGGTTTAATTTGTCCACATTGAAAGCAACAGAAGAGGAAGCCATTGCTGAAGGTTTGAGAGCTAGGGTTTTGGAAGAAAAAAAATAGAGTACACGAGAGTTCAAAGAGAGAAGATTGTGAAAGGTTTTTCAGAGGGAAAAAGTATTACTTAAAAAGGTTTCGAATATGAACAGTCTTCCCAAAGAAAATTAAAAAAGAAAACGTGTGAGAAAAGGAGTAATGAGTACTAATGCGGCGCAGGTTTTTGAAACCGTAAAAAGCTATTATTGGGATTGATGGAAATAACTGACTCAGCATAAGGATATTATTAAATATGTCTTGGACATGAATTAATGCAAATATAATAATAGATAGCATAGACAGCCTGATAAAACCATGCAAACAGTAAATGGACGCAATACCTACTGGACGCACATGTGACATCCATTGGACGCATTTGAGAAATAGACGCGTATGCAATAGACGCACAATCAATCCACACAAATCATATTAAGATGTTTTCTAATAAACATGAATCTGTCCTCTGCAAGAGGTTTAGTAAAGATATCTGCCCATTGATGGTCAGTATCTACAAATTGTATATCAATAATGCCTTTTTGTACATAAACTCTAATAAAGTGAAGTTTAATCTCTATATGCTTAGCCCTTGAATGCAGTATTGGATTCTTAGATAGATTTATTGCAGCAGTATTATCACACATAAGTGGAATACTACTTACAAACACATTGTAGTCCTCCAATTGATGTTTGATCTATAGAAGTTGTGAGCATCAACTAGCAGCTAAAATATACTCAGCTTCACCAGTTGATAAGGCAATGGTACTTTGTCTTTTGCTTGACCGTGAGACTAGATTAGCACCAATGAAGTGACATCCTCCACTGGTACTTTTTCTTTCTATTATATCTCCAGCATAGTCAGCATCACAAAAACCAACTAATCTGTAATCACCATTTTTCTTAAAGCACAAACCCAGATCAGTAGTACCTTTCAAATATCTAAATATTCTTTTAACTGCTGATAAATGAGATTCTCTTGGATCAGATTGAAATCGAGCACATAAGCATACACTGAACATAATATCAGGTCTAGACGCAGTAAGATATAGCAGAGATCCTATCATACCTGTATATACCTTTTGGTCTACATTTTTATCTTTGTCATCTTTTTTCAGTATGGACGTGGGATGCATAGGGGTGTTCATAGGCTTGCAATCATCCATCTTGAATTTCTTTAACAATTCCTTTGTATACTTCGTTTGATGGATGTACACCTCGTCCATTGTTTGCTTAACTTGAAGTCCAAGAAAGAACTCGAGTTCTCCCATCATGCTCATTTCAAACTCTTTCTGCATAAGCTTAGAGAATTCTTTACATAGAGATTCATTAGTGTTGGAACCAAAGTGGTTTTGGATTTAATAATCTCTAAGTTTTGATGCTAACAAAATGATTAAATTTGCTTGGTAAAGTATTAGTTGAGATCTAACTAGTGCTTTCAGTTATGCAGGAACGCTTTAATAAGTAAAATAAACTTGGGATAAGTTTCAATTGAAAAATACGCGTCCACCCCTGTAGACAGGTTGCTCAAGCACTGTGGTAAAGTTACTTAGTTGTTTAATTAAGTAAACTGACTTTCTTTAGTAGACGAGGCTATAAATGAATACCAAAATAACTTGTTAGGTACAACAAGTCCAAAGACTTGAAAATAAGTGCGTCCATCTTGCCACATCAACAGACGGAAGTAATTATTTGAAGAAAATGAACTAAAACACAAATTAATCTAGTAGACGAGCTCTAGTCGGCACATCACTAGACAAAGATCTTTATAACTCATTAAGGAATAGCAAGTCTGAAGACCTGATAGATAAAAGGATATGCCACGCCATCAGACGAGCTAAGTAAAATATAGAATAAACTTGGACTCTCATATGAATAAGTAGATGGAGTTTCCTTTTAGACGAACTCCATCTTGGAATGAATTAAATGCAATCCGAATCTCTTATATTTATTTCAAATGATTGATATTTATTTCAATAGAATATTTATTCTTCACATTTGTTTTATCTGCTTTAATATTTCACCTTGTTGTAAAAGAAATATAGTACAATCAAGAAATACAAAAATCAGAATCGTACAATAAGATACTATAAAAAAAACGATCTGTACGATGACAACTTTATGACTGAAAAAGCTGAATTATACACAAAGAAGAAACAACAAGTACTCAAGCTGCAATACTCAAAAGAGTGAACCTCCAAATTCATGCTACTTTAATAACCAAGAGTACTATTCAGTATTGCTACAGTCATGCTATCAGTCACAACGGATATCATGCATTAAACGCTATCTCTAAACGGGATTATTCAAAGTAACCGTTGAATAATTACAAGAGAAGAAGAAAGTCACTATAAATTGAAGACCTCAGATACTGAATATATAACTCTTGCCTGCACAATCTTGCTAGTGGAAATTTTGTCATTTGATAATCATTCTTTCCATTATTCTTTTAAGGAGCAAGAGTCTGTATTCATTAGTTTGAATATTATTGTGAGATTCAACTGATATTAAACTGTCATATTCTCACCCATAGTGAGTTAAGAAGATCAACCATTAAATCTCTTTGTTAGAGTTAGAGCCTGAAGAGGCTTGGTAAGAAAGGAATACTTGTAGGCTGGAGAGGTGTTGAATACTTGTTTGTAATCTATTTAGAGAAATAGTGGAAAAATCCTTCAAGTCGAAGGGACTGGAAATAGCTTAGTTGGAAGAGAGTGAACCAGGATAAAATCTCTTGCGTGAATCTTCTATCCCTAAACTCTTCAGTTTTATTTTCTTATACTAACTTTGGGGTTTTGATATTGCTTTTGTTAAAGCCTTTTTTTTAAAAAAAGGATCTTTGTCTTTGTGTGTGGTTCTGTTTCATATCTCGAGTGCAAAAATTGTTTTAAAGGTTGTTTTCGAAAATTATTAACAAACACAATTCAACCCCCCTCTTGTGTTTGCCTGTGTCAACTTCAGTTGGTATCAGAGCTCAGTCTCGAAAGGATTGAGCATCTAACAAGTGCTAAGGAAGTACGATCCAACAACCATGGATGCAGAAGGACTTGCTATCAACAGACCTCCTCTCTTTGATGGTTCTGATTATGACCATTGAAGGAAGACGATGATGGCATTTTTGGATGCACAAAGTCTTGACATATGGGAGCTCATAGAAACTGGTTACATTGAACCCAGAAAAGAAAATGGAGCTGCTGTTGCTAGAGCAGACTGGACAGTCGATCAAAAGGCAAAGCATCAACTGAATCTTAAAGCTAAGCACTATTTGATGTGTGCCATCACCAGATCTGAAAATGACAAAGTTCACAGCTGCAATACTGCTAAAGAAATCTGGGATACTCTTTTCCTAGCTCACGAGGGTTCCTCACAAGTTATGGAATCCAAGATCAGCATGTTGGTTCATCAGTATGAGCTGTTCAAGATGGGTGAACATGAAACAATAGACCAAATGTTTGGAAGATTCCAAACCATCACCAACAGTCTCAGATCTCTTGGAAAAATCTATGAAAATAGAGATCACTTCAGAAAAATTATGAGAAGTCTATCTAAGCAGTGGAGACCCAAAGTAACTGCTATGCAGGAAGCAAAAAACCTGAATGCACTCTCTCTGGAAGAGCTTCTTGGATCTCTCAAGGTTCATGAACTTGAACTCAATGAAGAAGAAAATTCAAGAAAAGGAAAATCTATTGCCCTAAAGGCAAAGAAAGCAAGTTCATCAAAAGTTCTCAAAGCTGCTAAGTCATCTGATGAGTCTGAATCTTCTGATGATAACGAAGAATTAGGTGAGGATGAATTATCCTTTATCTCCAGAAAGATTCAACATATGTGGAGAAAGAAAGGTGGTTTCAGAAGGAAGCAACTCAATAAAAAGTTTTCCAAGGAGAAGTCAGACTCCAAGGAAAAAGGTCCACCCTTGTTCTTTGAATGTAAGAAACCTGGTCATTTCAAAGCAGACTGTCTTGAGCTAAAGGACAAAAGGAAATTCTTCAAAAAGAAGAAAGGGTTAATGGCCACATGGGATGATCTTGATCTATCTTCTTCAGATGAAGAATGAAGCTGAGGAAGAGGCAAACATCTGTCTTATGGCAGACACTGCATCAGAAAGTGAATACACCGATGCTGAGGTAATGGAATCTGACCCATCCACTCTTCAAAATGCTTTTGATGAATTGTTTCATGAGTCATCTATACTATCACGAGAATATAAGAGTCTCAAAAAGAAATTCTCTAAACTATCTAAAGAATATGATAGGGTCTGCACTGAGAAACAAAACCTCAAAAATGAAAGTGACACACTAAAATAAATGAATGTCAGTCTAGCTGACAAAAAGGTGTGTGAACCTGATGTTCCTTGTGAAGTTTCAAAACTGAAACAAGATGTAACATATCTAACTGATTCTTTGTCAAAGTTTGCAGGGGGCTCAGATAATCTTAGTCTCATTTTAAGGTATTCTAGGTCACCTTATGATAAATCTGGTCTTGGTTATGACAAAGAGAAGCAAGACGCATCTCACAAAAGTCAAAACCATTTAAACATCATAGAACTTTAAAAGCTCCAAATAAACATACCAAAGCAAAGTCTAGCTTCTCTAACACATTTTGTAAAGTATGTGGAAAAAATGGGCACATTACATCTAGATGCATACACAATAAATATGCTAAGCACACCTATCCGGTTACAACTAACAAGAAAGGACCCAAGTCAGTTTGGGTACCTAAAGATAAGATAATACCTGTTGCAGATTTGTTTAACAACAGGAAGAAAACAGATGTCTTGATACTTGGACAGTGGCTGCTCACGACACATGACGGGAGAAAAGTCTATGTTCCAAAACCTTAAACCCAAAGATGGTGGCTGGGTCACATTTGTAGGAAATCAGAAAGGGAAAATCACTGGTATAGGTAAAATTGGTAAACATCCTTTTCCCTCTACTGATAATGTTCTTTTAGTAAATTGCTTGAAGCACAATCTACTGAGCATAAGTCAATTATGTGACAGTGGATATGAAGTGTCTTTTGATAAGAACATGTGTACTGTCAAGAAAGATGATGGATCACTTTTATTCACTGCAAAAAGGCAAAACAATCTCTACAAGATTGACATGGAGGACCTCTCAAATCAAAGTGTCTCATGTCTAGTGTCCATTGAAGATGAGCGATGGATTTGGAACAAAAGGGTAGTTCATGCAAGCTTGAAATTAATTTCAAAGCTAAAAATGCATAACCTCGTGAGAGGACTACCAAACCTTAAGTTTAAATCTGATGCTCTCTGTGATGCATGTCAAAAGGGAAAAAGCATAACCTTGTAAGAGGTCTTGATAAGAATATGTGTACTGTCAAGAAAGCTGATGGATCACTCTTATTCACTGCCCAACGGCAAAACAATTTGTATAATATTGACTTAGAGGACCTCTCAAATCAAAGTGTCTCATGTCTAGTGTCCATTGAGGATGAACGATGGATTTGGCACAAAAGGTTGGGTCATGCAAGTTTGAGATTAATCTCAAAACTGAAAAAGTATAACCTTGTAAGAGGTCTACCAAACCTTAGTTTCAAATCTTATGCTCTCTGTGAAGCATATCATAAGGGAAAACAAGTCAAAGGTTTCTTTAAATCTAAGAATGTTATTAGTACCAACAGACCACTAGAATTGGTACACCTTGATCTCTTTGGTCCAACAAGGACTGCCTCTGTCAGTGGTAAGAGATAGGGTCTTGTCATAGTAGACGATTACACTAGATGGACATGGGTTATGTTCCTAACTCACAAGGATGAGTCTTTTAAGGTCTTTTCTGTATTCTGCAAACGTGTACATAATGAAAAAGGCATGTGTATCACTTCAATCAGAAGTGACCATGGGGAAGAGTTTGAAAATGAGCTATTTCATAAGTTCTGTGAAGAGAGTGGTATTTTCACAACTTCTCAATACCTAGAACACCACTTTTGAGAAAGAAATATTTGGGGTGTATGACAATCGTTACATTTTGGGTAGAACATAATATAACATAATATACATTAGACCTATCCTAAATAAGACTCCTTATGAACTGTGGAAAGGAAGAAAACCCAACATATCTTATTTTCATCCCTTTGGTTGTAAATGCTATATATTGAATACTAGAGATCAACTTGGTAAGTTTGATGCTAAAACAGATAGTGGAATTCTATTAGGATACTCTGAAACATCTAAAGGCTTTAGAGTTTATAATTCTAGGACTCTGATAGTAGAAGAAAGTATTTATGTCAAGTTTGATGACAAACAGCCTGATAAGAATTGTCAGAGCTAGATGAAGCTTTTGCAGATCTCGATCTAAGCACTCCAGGAGACTCACCTGAGATAAAAGTTGATGATCAAGAAGATGACCCCACTCAACAACAAGAAACTTCCACTTCTCAACATGATACGGTTCAAAAATCTTGGTACTTCAAGAATTATCATCCACAAGATCAGATCATTGGAAACCCCAATGACAAGCTAAGAACTAGATCATCCTTCATAGAACAAGACAATTCTGCACTAGTCTTAGTTGGAAACAAAGATAGTAGACGAGGCTCTGCTGGACGATTGTTGGATTATAGCTATGCAGAAGAACTCAATCAGTTTGAAAGAAGTGATGTTTGGACTCTGGTTCCTCTGCCCAAGGACAAATCAGTGATTGGAACAAAGTAGGTCTACAGAAACAAGCTTGATGAAAATGGTAAGGTAATCAGAAACAAAGCATGACTTGTCGCTCAAGGTTTCTCTCAAGAAGAAGGTATAGATTATACTGAAACCTTTGCACCTGTTTCTAGATTAGAAGCTATTTGAATTCTACTTTCATTCGCTGCACATCATAGTATTATGATTTTTCAAATGGATGTTAAGAGTGATTTTCTAAATGGCTTTATTAATGAAGAAGTCTATGTTATGCAACCTTTGGGTTTTGAGTGTGAAACCCATCCTGAACATGTATATAAGCTTAAGAAAGCTTTGTACGGTCTTAAGCAAGCTCCTAGAACTTGGGATGATAGACTATTAGAGTATACTATGGTATGGTACAATATGTAACAGTGTATTGTATATCTACAGTGCACTGCAATGACGGTTACACAATTATCTTGTATAAATAGGACATACACTGTAATGATTCAGTTGAGCAATAACAATTCAGTTCCGTTCTGTTTAGATTCTTTCTCTCTCTTTTTCATGTTTTCTCTCAACTCTAATATGGTATTATAGAGCTTGAAGTTCGATCATGACCGAAGCTTCTCCTCCTCCTCCTCCTCCTCCGCCGTCACAGCCGCCTGTTGCTTCGGTGGCCGCACCGGCTAATCTCTCTGTCACCGTCACAATGAAATTGAATGAAAAGAACTTTCTTTTTTGGAAGCAGCATGTCGAATCTGTTATCAAATAGAATCGCCTCGAGCGTTTCGTTTTCTGTCCTAGTGTTCCGGATTGGTATCACACCAATGGAGACCGTGTGAATGATATTGTAAATCCAGCATATCTTATTTGGGAGCAACAAGATCAATATCTCTTCTCGTGGTTGCTTACGACGCTATTGGACTTGGTTTTTCCTCGAGTGGTTGGTTGTGTGCATTCCTTTCAGATTTGGGATGAGGTACACATGTACTTCAATTCTCAAACTAGTGCACATAGTCGTCAGCTCCGATCTGAGCTCCGGCACACGGTGAAAGGAGGAAGAACGATCTCAGAGTACCTCCTTCGTATCAAGGCGATCGTAGACACTCTTATTTCGATTAGTTCTTCGATCACACATCAAGAACATTTAGATGTAATTCTGGAAAGGTTACCGGATGAGTATCAATCGATCGTCACCGCCATCGAGAGTCGCCTCGATTCCTACTCGTTAAGTGAGATCGAGTCTCTTCTCACTACTCATGAGTGTCATCTTGAGCGTGCGAGACAGAAAACCGTGAATGACTCTCTTTCTGTAAATGTTTTGCAAGGACCACCTCCGGCCTCGGTGCTGCCGCCGCCGCCTCAGTCTTAGGTGAATCTATCATCTACAAACCCTAACCCTACCAATTAGGTTGCTTATCAATATCCTTCATCGAATAACCCTAATCTTGGCTCCAATTTTGGTTTTCGTAGAAGACGTGGCGGATGGTATAGCCGTGGCCGTGACCGTGGTGCTCGTAATGGTCTCTTCTTCCATCTCTGCTTCAAACATGGACATGATGTATTCAGTCGCTATCATAGGTTTGACCCTTCGTATCAGCCAAACAACTTTGGTGGCAATGGCTATGGCAGTAATTACAGTGGAAGTGGTAACAACAACTATGGTGGATATTATCAAGGCAATTTTGGTTACAATAATGGCTTCAACAATGGCTATGGTGGTGGCAACTTTGGAGCTACTTCGTATGCTTATGGCTCACAGAGGACTCTTTATGCTCCTCCTATAAATTTTCAGCCTAACTACAGTCATGCACCTTTATATTCTCAGACTCCTTCTCTGCCTTGGGATCCCAATAGTCCTATTCCATTTTCTCCAGGTTCACAAAACTCAACCACAGGGCCACCATCACATCAAGGAGCCATGGCTACGGTTGTCACTTTTTCGGGCTTTGATGCAAGAACTTGGTATCCGTATTTAGGTGCCACTCGTCACCTCACTGAAGACACGAACAATCTTGGACAGAGGTCTGATTTGTGTGGTGACAATCAAATTTTCATGGGTAATGGCCAGGGTTTACCAATTCTTTCTATTGGTTCAGCATCCTTTCCTTCTCCCTTTAATCCAAATGTCACTCTTTCCTTAAAGAATTTACTGCATGTTCCTGCTATCACTAAGAACTTAGTTAGTGTAAGAAAGTTTTCTAGGGATATTTCTGTATATTTTGAGTTTCATCCTAACTCTTGCTATGTGAAATCTCAGGTTGATCATCAGGTTCTTTTAGAAGGGACTATAGGACCTGATGGACTCTATGTTTTCACCAGTTTTCCAGTTTGAGTCATCAACCAAGTTGGCTCTTGCTGCCTCAAGAAGTCTAGACTCTAGTTTACTTCAATGTAATTCTCATTGTGTAATTCCTAGTACTCAATTTACTTCTGATGTAACTTCTTCTTGTTCCTCTGTAAATCCTGTTGTACTAAACTCTGTAACAGCAGTGCCATCCACCTATAATTTGTGGCACTGCCGCTTAGGACACCCTAGTGAAGCAATTGTACTTGACATACTCAAACAATGTAATGTTGTGAATATCAATAAAACTCCTCGTGATTTCTGTTCATCTTGTTGTGTTGGAAAATCTCATAGATTACCCTCTCATTTGTCTACTGCAGTATATAGTAAACCTTTTGATCTTGTCTTTATTGACTTGTGGGGTCCAACCCCTTCATTATCTTTCTCTGGTTTCTCTTATTACATGGCTATAGTCGATGCATGTACTAGGTTCACTTGGTTATACCTACTTAAAAATAAGTTAGAAGCTTTAACCTTGTTCAAACAATTTCAGCAAATGGTTTTTGTGCAATTCCAAGCCACTATTAAGGCTATTCAAACTGATTGGGTTGGTAAGTTTCGCCCCTTCAGTAAATTCTTGGCAGATTTAGGCATCATCACTAGGGTAATCTGTCCTCATACCCACCATCAAAATGGTAGTGTTGAAAGAAAGCATAGGCAAATAGTAGACACAAGGTTTATCATTGCTTGCCCAAGCCTCTTTGCCTATCAAATTTTGGGATCATGCCTTTGTTACTGATGTGTACCTAATTAATAGGCTTCCCACCTCTACTCTACATAACAAAGTACCCTTTACTGCCCTCTATAACAAGGCACCGGATTATAAATTTCTTAGGGTGTTTGGTTGTGCTTGCTTTCCTTGCTTAAGGCCCTATAATGCAAACAAATTACAGTTTAGATCCCCTGAATGCACTTTCTTAGGGTATTCCACTTCACACAAAGGGTATAAATGCTTATCCTCTGATGGGAGAATTTATATATCTAAGGATGTGCTTTTTAATGAGTTCTGGTTCCCTCATAGTCAAGTCTCTTCCTCACCCACTGTTCCTTCTCACAGCACTTCATCTTCTCTTAGTGTGCCTCTCATTGTGCTCCCTCGAGTGCATGACCCTGCACCTACTACCACTCAGCCTGTGTCTCCTCTCACTCACTCTCTTGTAACTCAACTATCTCCTCAAATTTCCAACACAAAGTCATCTCATTCCTCTGGATTTGTCAGCCCTACTCTTGCTGAATCTGTGTCACCTTCATCCTCTTCCTCATAGCATATTGCTCCACCCATTCCTTTGCCCGTTATTCCTACCATTCCCACTAACATTCATCCTATGAAAACCATATCTAAATCTGGAATTTCAATACCCAGAACAGCCCCTAGAGTCCTTCTTACACATGTTGAACCAAATAGTGTCATGGAAGCCTTGTCCATTCCCCATTGGAAGGCTGCCATGAATGATGAATACTCTGCACTCAATAAAAATCAGACCTGGGCACTTGTTGAATTGCCTCCAAATAGGCAAGCAATAGGGTGTAAATGGGTCTTCAGGGTGAAAGAAAACCCTGATGACTCAATCAACAAGTACAAGGCAAGGTTGGTTGCCAAGGGATACCATCAACAACATGGCTGTGATTATACTCAGACCTTTTCACCCGTGGTTAAGCCTGTCACTGTTAAGCTCATTCTCACCATTGCACTCACTCATCAATGGGCTGTCTAGAAGCTAGATGTTAATAATGTTGTCCTCAATGGCTTATTGGAGGAAGAGGTGTACATGCAGCAGCCTACTGGTTTTGAACGTCCTAACAAAGGTCTAGTTTGTAAGCTACATAAGGCAATTTATAGACTTTAACAAGCCCTTAGGGCCTGGTTTGAAAGGCTTTCCAACACCCTGGTTGCATTTGGGTTTCACAAGAGCAAATGTGACCCTTCCCTTTTTGGTCAATCAGCATCTACTCACAAGCTATATGTGCTGATATATGTGGACGACATCATAGTTACAGGCACATCCCCACAACTAATTCAGCAGCTAATTACTAAACTAAATACAACATTCTCTTTGAAACAGCTAGGAAACTTGGAGTATTTCTTGGGAATAGAGGTCAAGAAAGTTCTCAATGGCTCCCTACTTTTCTCCCAAACTAAGTATATCAATGATCTTTTGCAAAAATCGAAAATGGGAGAGGCTAAGCCTCTGCCCACACCAATGGTTAGCAGCTGCAAGCTGACCAAATATGGGTCTAATTATATGCAAGACCTTTCCCTATATAGATCAGTTGTTGGGACCTTGCAATATGCAACTATTACAAGGCCTGAGATAAGTTTCAGTGTAAACAAAGCATGTCAATTCCTATCTCAGCCACTAGAGGAAGATTGGAAGGCTGTAAAACAGATACTCAGATATCTACAGGGCACTATTACTCATGGCTTACTACTGCAGCCTGCAAATCCTCACAAACCTCTGCCATTGAGAGGATTTTATGATGCGGATTGGGCAGCTGACCCGGATGATCGTAGGTCTATTTTAGGGTCTTGCATCTTTCTTGGACCGAATATTGTCTCATGGTGGTCGAAGAAACAACAACTTGTGGAAAGGTCTAGCACAGAGGCAGAATATAGAAGCCTAGCTAACACTGCATCTGAGTTAATCTGGATACAATCTCTGCTCAAAGAGTTGCAGTTTCCTACTACTGTACCCGAGATCTTTTGTGACAATTTGAGCACAATGGCTCTATCTCACAACCCAGTGCTTCATTCCCGCACAAAGCACATGGAATTGTACCTCTTTTTTTTCAGAGAGAAAGTGATCAACAAGACTTTGGTAGTCACACACATCCCTGGACAAGATCAGCCTGCAGATCTTCTTACCAAGCCACTGTCTCAGCTTGGGTTTGAAGAGTTGCACAGGAAACTCAGGGTGTTTGGCATGTATACATTAGTCAACCCACCTTGAGTTTCAGGGGGGTATATTAGAGTATACTAGGGTATGTTACAATATGTAATAGTGCACTGTAGATACAACGCACTGCAATGACGGTTACACAATTATCTTGTATAAATAGGACATACACTATAATGATTCAGTTGAGCAATAACAATTCAGTTACATTCTGTTAAGATTCTTTCTCTCTCTTTTTCATGTTTTCTCTCAACTCTAATATAGACTAAGTTCATTTTTATGGAAAATGGGTTCAATAGAGGAAAAGTTGATACAACCTTATTTAGAAAATCCATTAAGTATAATTTCATAGTTGTACAAATATATGTTGATGATATTATTTTTGGTAGTACTAATGAATCTCTGTGCAAAGAATTCTCTAAGTTAATGCAGAAAGAGTTTGAAATGAGCATGATGGGAGAACTCAAATTCTTCCATAGACTTCAAGTAAAACAAACCATGGACGAGGTGCTCATCCACCAAACTAAGTATACAAAAGAACTTCTGAAGAAGTTTAAGATGGATGACTGTAAACCAATGAATACTCCTATGCACCCCACTTCCATACTGAACAAAGATTATAAAGAGAAAAAGGTAGACCAAAAGGTATACAGAGGTATGATAGGATCTCTCCTATATCTTACTGTGTCTAGGCTCGATATTATGTTCAATGTATGTTTATGTGCTGGATTTCAATCTGATCCTAGAAAATCTCACTTATCAGCAGTTAAGAGAATTTTTAGATATTTAAAAGGTACTACTAGTCTTGGTTTGTGCTTTAAGAAAAATGAAGATTACAGATTAGTTGGTTTCTGTGATACTGACTATGCTGGAGATAGAATTGAAAGAAAAAGCACTAGTGGAGGATGTCACTTCATTGGAGATAATCTTGTCTCATGGTCAAGCAAAAGACAAAGTATCATTGCTTTATCAACTGCTGAAGCTGAGTATATATCAGCTGCAAGTTGCTGCTCACAACTTCTCTGGATCAAACATCAATTGGAGGACTACAATGTATTTGTAAGTAGTATTCCGCTTATGTGTGATAATACTGCTGCAATAAATCTATCTAAGAACCCAATTTTGCACTCTAGAGCTAAGCACATAGAGATTAAACATCATTTTATTAGGGATTATGTGCAAAAAGGTGTGATTGACATTCAATTTGTAGATACTGACCATCAATGGGCAGATATCTTTATTAAACATCTTGCAGAGGATAGATATATCTTTATTAGGAAGCATCTTAATATGATAAGTGCGGATTAGTGTAGGCGTCCTGCCTAGAAAAAATTGTTTTGCTAATTCTGCATCTATTACCTATGCTCGTCTAATACATATTTAAAGTTGTGCTTCTATTGCATAACGTATTGCACGCGTCCACTGATATTGATGATCACATCCATTGTATAGTTTCAGACGAGTTCACATCTGCCTATTATTAAAATTATTCTATTTGTGTGTTAATAAATACATTTATTTTGTCACAAGACAAATTTATCCTTTATTCTCTCTGCTGAGTCGGTACTTCCATCAATCCCATCAAGGCCTTTTTATGGTCCTAAGTTACCAACGCCGTTTTATCATAGTGACATGTCATGTCAAAAGTTTTTTTTTTCTAAAAACCTCTGATATTCAAAATTCCTTTAAAAGAAACCTTTTCCCTTTGAGAAAAACTTTAAGCTTCCAAAATATCTCAAAGTTGTCTCTCTCTTTACCTCTCTCTCTGTTTTCCAAACCCTAAGCTCTTTGATCATCTACAATGGTATCTTCAACCTTCAATGTGGACAAACTCAACTTAGCTATAGAGCATCATTTCAACCTTAGTGTGCTGAAAGGCTACAATCTTGACATAAGCAAATATGTCAATGCAGCTGGCTGGGAAGGACTTTTCGCGGAGAAAGTCTCTGTCTTCCCCAATCTTGTCAGGGATTTTTGGAGAAACATCCAACTGATAGAAACTGACTTCTACTCAACAGTATTAAGAAAGAAGATTATAGTTTCGAGAAGACTATTGCTGACGCAATCTTCTGTGCTCAGGAAGGTCTCGTTTTGACTGAGTCATGGGAAGAAGACTTGGGCGACTCTGAGACTATATAATTCTGTCTCATGAAGGAGGACACAGTCATGACTCACTCGTGAAAGGCTTTTGAAATGAAGGACATTGTTCGTATCATTCACCAGCTTCTCAACAAAGTGGTGCTTCACAAGGTTAGATCAAAGGACAACCTCCCATCTCTTCACAAATTCTGTCTCTGCCATCTTCTCACAGAGACAAGAATCAATCTTCCAAGAATCCTTTATGGAAGATTCAAAGACGCAGTGATGAACAAGAAAAGACTCTCTGCACTTCCTTTCTGCCACCTTCTCTCAAAGATTTTCAAGGCTCAAGGAGTACATGAGTTTCTTTCTGCGAAGACTCCTGAGGAGCAAGCGAGGTTACTGACTGATAAACCAATGTCTACTACAGACTTTGGAAAGATGAACATAGCCAACATGAACCTCAGTACGTATGTTGTTGTTGCAATGGCTAAGACTGAGGAATTAATGATGGCTAAAGAAGAGATGATTTAATAGAATAATGTTGAAGTCCTAGAGGTTAAAAGGGTAACCAGGCAAAAGATAAATGCTACACGGAATCCTACCCCCAAGAGGCCAAGAAGTGGGATTGCTATCAGGGAGCCTTCTAATGTCCCCTTCTGCAAAAAGGCCAAGGAAAATTATCCTCTCTCATAATGAAGATGAGGAAGCTGATGAGGATAGCATTCCTATCAGTTCTAACCTAAAGAAGCAGAAGACCTCTGCTGCTGCTGCTGAGGTCGTTGTACCTGATCCATCAACTGTACCAACAAAACCAAGGAGACAACCGGCAAGAAAAGCTAGCTCGACTAAAACTCCTAAGGTAACTATCTTTGCTAATGATCCTATTCAATTAGCACTAGATGACCTTGTATCCAGTTTAGAAACTAGGATTGATGATATGCACGTCCCCTCTCCAAATGACGTATATATTCCCACACCTCTCTCACCCCAACCAACACGAACAACCACTTCACAAGCCGATGATCCCTGGTTAAATCAACCAGATGAAGGCATTTCCCCTGGTGCACCTTTCCCCAAACCTCTGAGAACCCTATTTCCTCCCCTCACCCCAACATCCGTCCTTTACAATGGCAAATCTGAGGATTGGGCCAAAGTAAAAAGAGAATGGAAAATTATGTTTCATTTTCACCAATTTGAACCAGAACACATCCTAGACAGATGGTATCCTCTACCTGAATATGAGGAAGAAGTTAGCCAATCTGTTGAACCCCTCTACCTACCTCACCCAGACTGTCAATTAATCAAAACCATGCCTTCTCAAATGCACAATGATTTAGGGCCTTTAGTCACTCACCTACCCTTAGCCAAATTACCCCCCCCCCCCCCCCCCCTCCGCAAGAAAATTTACCCAAAACTTGTCAAAACTCCTCCATTCATACCACTTACTGATGGAGTTGAGAGACACATTATACCCGTCTGGGAGAATGACCCCAAGAGGAAGAATCTTCCTATTATTCCTGATAGGAGAGCAAGATCATCTAAGCATGTCCCCATGATCATGCCAAGGGACACAAAATGGATGTCCTTTGAGCATCCCAAAATATATGGGAGGGATGCTGATTTGTTTCTGGATTAACTCTGCTATGATATGCTGAAATGGGAGTTCAGCCAAATCAGAGTTGATAGAGCTGCAAATTTTGTTCCTCCATCCTGGCTGAGGCGTAAGGAAGCAACCAGGATTGGAATCAAGCCCTACAGGATCTGTTCGAGATTGCCAATGTTGGATCTTAACAAGGACAAGGACTTGAAGAACAGAAGGTTCAAGGGAGTGATACCTGAAGCTGAGTCAGTATTGCTTGACCTTGATCAAGAGACTTTTGATTACTCAATGTTGGATTTCCTTCTAAATAATGAATCCACTGAGTTAATCAATGAGCACAGACCTGCTGAATTTTGGAAGTCACACATAATTCACTGCACCAGAGAGGCAAATTCCTCTGGTTTATCTGAAGAAGAAAAGGAAGATATTCCCAAGGCTAGAGGAAAGTGTGGACTCTCACACTTTAGGTATATGATATATAAAGGCCTCTAGGGACTTCCAATCAACAACAGGAATGTAGAATTTATCTACCCTGTTAGATGGGCAAAGGAAATCACAGTTAAACCCAAACCTACTCCAAAGCTTATCTAAGATGACCTTGTTGCTGAAGTAAATCGACAAATTGTCATTGCTGATAATTTGGAAAACACTGCTGAATCCTGTCACCAATAGAGCTCATCAGAAAGACAATCTTCTCAACCTCTGACAATAGTTGTAATGCACCCTGAAGATCAATCAAGAACTCTGAGCACTTTTCAAGAATCTGCAGAAAGCTCAAGGCAACAGACTTTGCCATCAAATATTGAAGAAGTTCTTGGAAAACTGGTTGATGAAAGGGTTGGCAAGTTGGTAGATGAAAAGGTTGACAAGATAGCTGAGAAGATCAAGGAGGATGTTCATCAACAAGTTCAAACCTCAATGGCTCCAACCTTAGAGGTTGTGAATAAAATGCTTGAATTTCTCATGGACTTCAAGAAGAGTCAAACTCAGAACCCTCATCCTCCACCACCTCCATATTCTTAGCCTTCATTTTTCCCCCTCTTTTGTACTAACAATGATGATCCTCTCCTTTTTACCTTTTTGGCTGATGACAAAAAGGGGGAGAAAGGAAAAGAAAGAGAATTATATATATAAAGTCAGTTGTTGAAAAGCTCTTATGTATTTGCATTTGCATTTGCATATTCCATTCTACTTGATAAATTGCTCTGCTTTACTTCTGTTTAAATTATTTACTTTGATATCTGCTGCTCTGATACTTGTGTTTATATAGATTCTAAGAATGATAAGCGATTATACCTATATATTAGTTTATAAGTCTGGTTAAGTATTTGAATGCTTTGTCTTAGGGGGAGCCCTGCAAGCTCTCTTAGAATTTGCTTTTAAAATTTAATTAGTTTTGTCATCATCAAAAAGGGGGAGATTGTTGGAACCGAAGTGGTTTTGGATTTAATAATCTCTAAGTTTTGATGCTAACAAAAGGATTAAATTTGTTTGGCAAAGTATTAGTTGAGATCTAACTAGTGCTTTCAGTTATACAGGAACGCTTTAATAAGTAAAATAAACTTGGGATAAGTTTCAGGTGAAAATACGCCTCCACCCCTGTAGACGGGCTGCTCAAGCACTGTGGTAAAGTTACTTAGTTGTTTAATTAAGTAGACTGGTTTTCTTTAGTAGACGAGGCTATAAATGAATACCTAAATAACTTGTTGGGTACAACAAGTCCAAAGACTTGAAAATAAGCAAGTCCTTCTTGCCACATCAACAGACGGAAGTAATTAGTTGAAGAAAATGAACTAAAACACAAAGTAATCTAGTAGACGAGCTCTAACCGCCACATCACTAGATGAAGATCTTTATAACTCATTAAGGAATAGCAAGTCTGAAGACTTGATAGATAAAAGGATATGCCACATCATCAGACGAGCTAAGTAAAATATAGAATAGACTTGGACTCTCATATGAATGAGTAGACGGAGTTTCCTTTTTGACGAACTCCATCTTGGAATGAATTAAATGCAATCTGAATCTCTTATATTTATTTAAATGATTGATATTTATTTCAATAGAATATTTGTTCTTCACATTGGTTTTATCTGCTTTAATATTTCACCTTGTTGTAAAAGAAATATAGTACAATCAAGAAATGCAAAAATCAGAATCGTACAATAAGATACTATAAAAAAATGATCTGTATGATGACAATTTTATAACTGAAAAAGTTGAATTATACACAAAGAAGAAACAACAAGTACTCAAGCTTCAATACTCAAAAGAGTGAACCTCCAAATTCATGCTACCTTGATAACCAAGAGTACTATTCAGTGTTGTTACAGTCAAGCTATCAGTCACAACGGATATCATGCATTAAATTCTATCTCTAAACGGGATTATTCAAAGTAACCGTTGAAGAATTATAAGAGAAGAAGAAGGTCACTATAAATTGAAGACCTCAGATACTAAATATATAACTCTTGCCTGCACAATCTTGCTAGCGGAACTTTTGTCATTTGATAATCATTCTTTCCATTATTCTTTTAAAGAGCAAGAGTCTGTATTCATTAGTTTGAATATTGTTGTGATATTCAACTGATCTTAAACTGTCCTATTCTCATCCATAGTGAGTTAAGAAGATCAATCATTAAATCTCTTTATTAAAGTTAGAGCCTAATGAGGCTTGGTAAGAAAGGAATACTTGTAGCCTGGAGAGGTGTTGAATACTTGTTTGTAATCTATTTGGAGAAATAGTGGAAAAATTCCTTCAAGTCGAAGGGACTGAACGTAGCTCTTGGTTGGAAGAGAGTGAACCAAGATAAAATCTCTTGCGTGTATCTTCTATCCCTAAACTCTTCGGTTTTATTTGCTTATACTAACTGTGGGGTTTTGATATTGCTTTTGTTAAAGTCTTTTAAAAAAAAGGATCTTTGTCTTTATGTGTGCTTCTGTTTCATATCTCTTGAGTGCAAAAATTGTTTTAAAGATTGTTTTTGAAAATTATTAACAAACACAATTCAACCCCCCTTCTTGTGTTTGCCTATGTCAACTTCAATTAGTAGCACCAAAAATTATGTCATCTACATATATTTGAACAACAATAAAACTGGACTTATTGGATTGTCTAAATAAGGTTGTATCAACCTTTCCTCTAATAAATCCATTGTCCATTAAGAATGAACTTAACCTTTCATACCAAGATCTAGTAGCTTGTTTAAGGCCATATAAATCTTTCTTTAGCTTATATACGTGTTCAGGTTGGGTTTCACTTTCAAAACCCGGAGGTTGCATAACATATACTTCCTCACTAATAACACCATTTAGAAGGCACTTTTTACATTCATTTGATATAGCATTATACTATGATGTGCAACAAAAGTTAATAAGATGTGAATTGCCTTTAATCTAGCAACTAGTGCAAAAGTTTCAGTGTAGTCTATACCTTCTTCCTGAGAATAACCTTCCGCAACAAGTCTAACTTTATTTCTTATCACCTTACCATTTTCATCAAGCTTGTTTCTGTAAATCCATTTGGTTCCAATAACTGATTTGTCTTTTCTGTAAAGGCACAAGAGTCCACACTTCACTTCTTTCAAACTGGCTCAGTTCTTCCTACATTGCAAGAATCCAGCCCTTGTCCAGTAGAGCCTCGTCTACTGTCTTTGGTTCTAACTCAAAGACTAAGGCAGAATCATCTTGCTCTCTGAATGTAGATCTGGTTCTTAGCTTATCATTAAGATTCCCAATGATTTGATCTTGAGATGATAATTCCTGAAGTACCAAGATCTCTGGACATTTTCTTGTTGAGAAGTTGAAGTTTCTGACTCATGTTGTTGAAGGTCGTCCACTTGATCATCAGGTTTGACATTACACATGTTCAATTTTACATACTCCAATGATATTCCCTTTCTGATTACCTCCAAAGGTAACCCAGTCACCATCCCTATGTTTAAGGTCATGGAACATACACCTTTCTCCCGTCATGTGACGTGAGCAACCATAGTCCAAGTACCAGGATGTGTGTTTCTTTCTTGTTGTTAAGCAAGTCTGCAACAGGTACAATCTTATTCTTATGTATCCAGATTGACTTGGGTCATTTCTTGTTAGTAGTCACTGGACGAGTATGTTTAGTATGCTTATGATGTATGCATCTAGATGTTATATGACCACTTTTTCCACACACTTCACAATAAGTGTTGGACTAGCTCAGTTTTGTTTTAACATGTAGTGTTAAATTTTTTGAGGTTCTACTATGCATATGTGGTATTGACTTTTTATGAGATGCTTCATGCTTTTCTTTGTCATAACCAAGACCGGACTTATCATGAGGGGACGTAGAGTACCTTAAAATTAAACTTAGTATATCTGAGCCACCTACAAATTTAGATAGAGTGTCTGTCAGATATGTCACATCTTGTTTTAGTTTTGTAACTTCACAAGAGATAGTTGGCTCACACTTGAGTTTGTCGGTTAGACTGACATTCTCTGATTTTAGTTTGTCATTTTCATTTACAAGACTTATTTTCTCCATGCAAACCCTATCAAATTTTTTAGATAGTTTGGAAAATTTCTTTTTGAGACTTATATACTCATGAGACAGAATTGATGAGTTGTGCAATAATTCATCAAATGCATCTTGAAGAATGGAAGGGTTAGAATCCATTACCTCTGCATCAGTGTATTCACTTTCTGATGATGTACCAGCCATGAGACAAATATTTGCCTCTTCCTCTGCTTCATTTTCTTCATCAGATGAAGACAGATCCAGATACTCCCAAGTAGCCATCAAGCCCTTCTTCTTTTTGAAGAACTTTTTGTCCTTCGCTTAAGGCGATCGACTTTGAAATGACCAGGCTTTTTGTACTCGAAGCAGGTGACCTTTTTCTTTAGAGTCCGATTTCTCCTTGATGAACTTTTTGTTGAACTGCTTCCTTCTGAAACCACCTTTCTTTCTCCACATATGTTGAATCTTTCTAGAGATAAAAGACAGTTCATCCTCATCAGATCCTTCATCATTGTCAGAAGGGTCTGCTTCATCAGAGGATTCCTCAGCTTTAAGAACTTTGGAAAAGCTAGCCTTCTTTGCCTTTAGGGCAACATATTTTCCTTTTCTGGAACTTTCTTCTTCATTGAGCTCAAGCTCATGAACTTTTAAAGATCCAAGAAGTTCCTCCAAAGTGAGAGTATTGAGGTTCTTTGCTTCCTGAATAGTAGTGACCTTAGGTCTCCACTGTTTATGTAAGCTCCTCAATTTTTTTTACATGATCTCTGTTCTCAAAGGTTTTTCCAAGAGATCTAAGACTATTGGTGATAGTTTGGAATCTTCCAAACATTTGATCTATAGTTTCATGTTCAGCCATTTTAAATAATTCATACTGATGAACCAGCATGCTTATCTTTGACTCCTTAACTTGGGATGACCCTTCATGAGCTAGAGCAAGAGTATCCCATATTTCCTTAGCAGTGTTACAGTTGTGGACATTATCATGCTCAGATTTGGTGATAGCACACATCAAATAGTGCTTAGCTTTCAGATTGAGTTGATGTTGATTTTTCTGCTCTTGAGTCCATTGAGCTCTAGGAATAGTAGCTCCAGTATCACCTATTGGCTCAGTGTAACCAGTTTCAATCAGCTCCCAGATGTCCATGTTTTGTGTATCAAGAAAAGACATCATTCTCTTTTTCCAGTAGTCATAATCACTACCATCAAAGAGAGGAGGTATGTTGATTGCTTGTCCTTCTGTATCCATGCTTGTTGGATCGTACTCCCTTAGCACTTGTTAGATGCTCAACCCTTTCGAGGTTGAGCTCTGATACAAACTAAGGTTAAAACAGGGAAACACAAGAAGGGGGGTTGAATTGTGTTTCTTAACAGATTTTCGAAAAAGTCTTTTCTCAAACCTTTTAGGCTACAGAAGGTTTTATCCACTATTCTCCAAATAGGTTACAAGTATTCAACACCTCTTTAGGCTACAAGTATTCTTTCTCTACCAAGCCTCTTCAGGCTCTAACTCTAACAAAGAGATTAACTGATTTGATCTAAGAACTTACTATGTGTGAGGATTAGAAAGTTTAAGATCAACAAGATTTACACGTAAACTTGTTTTACAATTTCAATAGAGTTTTTGCACTATGATATCAGAGCTTCATGTGTATGCAAGTGTATCTCTATCTGTGTCTCACTTTTCTTCTTGAAATTATTCAAGCATATATAGATGAAGTGATTCTCTGTCTTGATCTTATTCAACTGTCTTCAAATTATATCCGTTTAGACATAGCATTAAATGCTTGGATCTGTTGAGACTGGTAACTTGATATGCTTCTTGGAGAAGTGTTTTTGATTATCAAAGGAATGCTCAAAGTAGAGCTGTCACTTCTCTGTTGTACCAAGGGTTGCTTTCTGACTTTCCATCTTTGTACTTGACTTGATATTTACAACAATGTAGTTGACAGAGTACAAAGGTTTGTAGTTTCGATGGTACGAAGTTCTTTTATCCAAGAGATAAAGATTTTAAACAATAGAAGCAACAAGGGTAAAAAGACATATATGCTTTGAATTAAATAAGCAATAATTTGAAATAAATACACTTAAGCTTAGACGGGTTCACGTTTTAAAACTGGTGGACGCGCAGGTCTTTGGACGTGCAAGATTAACTTATCAGTGAGACGGGCTCGCCTACCGATAATGCATTTACAGATTTTTCATCTAGTTCCGAGAGATTGGACGTACTATACTTAAGAGCTCGTCTGGTGATGTGGCATCTAGAGAAACTACTCCATCTATCAAGTCTTTGGACTTGTTATATTTCAAAGTCTCATCTATTTTCTTTAGACTTAGTAACGCGTCTTCCTAAGTTAATTTTAAGACCTCGTCTATTCTTATTTTAACGATCTCGTCTACCATAAAGCTAAAGATTCAGAATTTGACCAAGAGTTGTAGACTGGTCTAGAGGATTGAAATAGAATCTGATAGATTCCATACTTTAAATTTTAAGTTCCTCTTACTCGTATAAATCAAATAGCCCCTGCATACTTATAACAAACAAGTTAGATCTTTGCCATACAAATTTAACATTTTTGTTAACATCAAAACTTAAGGGATTATTTTAATCCAAAACCACTTTGGTTCTAACAACAAGTGTCACGAAGGTGCAACACCTCTACTCAGTCCACGCGAGCAAAAAGGCGTCGGAGCTTTGTGTCTTGTGCTAGTTGACGACTTTGGGGAGGCATGACAAAACAAGTCTAGGTTTAGAGGGAGACTAATAGTCTATTTATAAGTCACAAACTCCTCTTGACCTAACTGCTTGCTTATTGGGTCTTGTACGCTACAAGTTCAATAACCTTTATATTAATTAAATCATATTTAACTAATTAACCCTCTCCATATTTGCTTTATGCGTGTGACCCTGTAGGCTCCCACTAAGTTGGCAATAATATTAAATATTATAATAATATTAAATATTAAATATAATATTAAATATTATAAATATTGAGTGGCATCTAGCAATGCATTATTACTGCCCAATTAGCGAGAGTATCGGTGATCCGATTTTAGCCTTGCCGCAACCAAAATTTACCATGCAGTAAATGCCCCTTCGTCCGTATATCTTAATTGAAGACAAGTCATAAGAGTGTCATCCTTGTTATGTTCAATTATTTATTACCCAATACCTAAGTAGACGTGTAATTACAAATGGGCCCAATATCACATATTGGCCCGCATCCGCGTGGCCACGCATATTTCACTTCTCATTCTATCGAGAGGCCCAAGTGTAACAGCCTGATTTCTTAATATGTTTTATGATTAATGTTTAAGATTAAGACATGGATTATGTGGTTAAAATGTTAGTTAAAGTATAGGAATTTTTGCATAGAAAATAAGCGATTATCGAGAAGGAGTTTAAATGTGGGCAAACTTGTGATTTTCCCGATTATCGTCTTTAGGGCGTTTGAATGTGAAATAAAAAATTTGGAGTTAGGATTGAGCTTAGGCATTTTTTAATGGTTGGAGGTTGTTCATTAGGCCTTAATGAGCCCATATCTCAAATTTGAGGTCAATCGGACATCAAACGAGCTCAGAACGCGAAGTCAACGTTGCTGACCAGAGGCCATGTTGAGCATGGTGGAGTTGACGCTGAGCGTGGGGAAGTGGTGCCATGCACACGGGCACGTGGTGGGTGACGTGGCACGCATGCAAGCACGCTGGTGGACACTCCCACTCTGAGCATGAGCGCCAGGAATTGGAAAAAAAATTAAGAGGGCTCAAGTGCATTCACTTGAGCCATTTGAAACAGAAACAGGGAGCAGGTCCTAGAGAGAAATCAAAGAGCAAAAACCAGAGAGTTCTAGAGAGAGAGAGGGAGAGAACTAGAGGGAGAGATATAGATAGAGTTTGAGAGTGAGGAAGGCTATCAAGAGCCTAAACCACCATTCTTGAGCCGGAACAACTTCAGAAAAGTCATCACCACACCTTCCTCCACCATTGGATCTTGTTCAAATTTCATAGAGAGGTCCTAGGTTGGTAGTTCTTGATATCCAACGGTTAAAATTTCTGTATTTTCTCCATAGTGAGAGTTATTCAACTCAGAAGAAGAAGGAAAACCCAACCTGAGTAGCTCCTAACCAGTCACATTGGAAGGTTCGATCTAGGCTCGTTCACCGTTGGATCGAGCTGAAATTTTTGGAGAAGGTAAAATAAAGCTATTTATTTAAACTCAATGGTCAAAGTTTCAAATAAAGGTATATACCTTGATATATTGAGCCATAACAATGACTGATTTACCAATGTTACTTCACTTTTTGAGTTCCTTACTTTGTTGCCTTTCAAATGTGATGTTTAGGAGGAATATCGGAGCTTCGGGGACCTGTTTCTAATCGAGACAGAATCAAGGAGTTCGAGGATTCTTCATTTTAGTTTGTTTCGTCTCGTTCCGTTTAGTGCACGACTCTCGGGAGGGGGAAAGAAACCATTTAACGTCAGAAACGACGTGGTTGCATTTAATTCGATAATGGCGTAAGGCGACCTAAACCCTACACGAGAGCGAGTAACAGACAATGTCCATATCACATTGGGGAATACCTAGTGGTACCAATGATAGATTTAAGGGAATACCTAGGATAAATGATCCGATGGATCAGTTGAAGGGAGCAACGGTGTTTTCTAAGATAGATTTAAGATCAGGGTACCATCAGATTAGGGTGAAGAAGGAGGATATACCTAAGACCGCTTTCAGAACGAGGTATGGACACTATGAGTACCTAGTTATGCCTTTTGGTGTAACTAATGCTCCAGCGGTGTTCACGGATTACATGAACATAATCTTTAGACCGTTCCTCGATAAGTTTGTTGTGGTGTTTATAGATGATATTCTTATCAATTCCCGTAGTCGGTAAGAACACAAGGGACATCTGAGAGTTGTGTTACAGGTGTTGAGGGATAGGCAGTTGTATGCTAAGCTATCCAAGTGTGGGTTTTGGTTAGAGGAAGTGCAGTTCCTAGGTCATATAATCAACAAGGAAGGGATAATTGTGGATCCGGTTAAGGTAGAGGTCGTGATAAAGTGGGAGAGGCCTAAGACAGTGAGTGAAGTGAGGAGTTTTCTAGGTTTAGCAGGGTACTACAGGAGGTTCATCGAGGTATTCTCGAAGATTACGTTGCCTATGACGTAATTGACGAACAAGGGTATGACGTTCGTTTAGACCGAGAAGTGCGAGGAGAGCTTTCAGAAGCTAAAGGAGAAGTTGACTACGTCTCCAGTGCTGACATTACCAGATCCCTTAGGACAGTTTGACGTGTACTGTGACGCGTCATATCAAGGATTGGGTTGTGTTTTGATTGCAAAAGGGAAGAGTTGTGGCTTATGCTTCCCGACAGTTGAGGGTTCATGAAAGGAATTACCCGACCCATGATCTGGAGTTAGCAGCCATAGTGTTCGCATTGAAGATATGGCGGCACTATCTTTATGGAGCTAAGTTTAACGTGTTCAGTGATCACAAGAGTTTAAAGTATTTTTTGATTAGAAGGAGCTGAACATGAGGCAGCGTAGATGGATGGAATTCATTAAGGACTATGAATTTGATCTACAATACCATCCAGGGAAGGCTAATGTTGTGGCGGATACGCTAAGTCGGAAATATTTGAACGTATCCACGGTGACGGTGAAAGAGATGGAGTTTCTAGAATAGTTTAGAGATATGAACCTAGGTATGGATTTGACTGAGGATAGAATATGCTTAGGTATGATCACCATCAGAATTGAGTTTTTGAGAGACCTTAGGATTAAGCAAGGTCAGGATGAATATCTCCAAGAGGTAAGTCTAGGCATAGATGAGGATAAGGTTTCAGAGTTCAGGAGAGGATCTGATGGTGTGTTGAGGTTTTGAGACAGAATATGTGTGCCAAAGGACTTAGAGATTAAGAAGATGATCTTAGAGGAGGCACATAAGAGTAAGTTGAGTTTTCACTTGGGAGCCACCAAGATGTATCAGGATTTGAAGAAGATGTTTTGGTGGCCCAAGATTAAGGAAAAAGTGGCGGAGTATGTTCTATCATGTTTGATACGATTTAACTTATCATTGATAGGTTGACGAAGTGTGCTCACTTCTTACCTATTGGTGAGAGTTATAGTCTAGTGAAGTTGACACAGATCTACATCAAAGAAGTTATCAGGTTGCACGGTGTGCCATCGAGTATTGTCTCCGACCGGGATCCTAGGTTTACATCTAGATTTTGGAGACAGTTACACAATGCTTTGGGAACAAAGTTGAGGATGAGTTCTGCTTATCATCCTCAGACGGATGGACATTCAGAGAGAACAATTCATTGGAGGATCTTTTAAGAGCCTGTGTTTTGGAACATGTTGGCTGTTGGGATGAATTCCTACCTTTGATTGAGTTCACATATAATAACAGTTTCCACAACAGTATCGGAATGGCACCATATGAGACTTTGTATGGGATAAAGTGTAGGACTCCGTTGTGTTGGTATGAGACTGGCGAGAGCCAAGTGTTGGGTCCTGATATGGTACAGCAAACAACGGAACAAGTCAGGAAGATAAGAGTGAAAATGAAGGAAGCACAAGATAGTAAAATGAGCTACAGCAACAAGAGAATGAGACCCTTAGAATTTCAAGAAGGTGATCACGTGTTCTTGAGAGTCACTCCGAAGACCGGAATTGGCAGAGCTATAAAGTCTAGAAAGCTCACTCCCTGATTCATTGGACCATTTCAGATTCTTCGACGGATTGGTCCAGTAGCTTACCGGATAGCCTTACCGCCTTACCTTTCAAACCTTCATGATGTCTTCCATGTGTCCCAATTGAGAAAATATTACCCAAATCCTTCTCATGTAATCGAGCTAGAGTCAATACAACTCCTAGAAAATCTTGAATATGAGGCTTTACCGTCTAAGGTTGTAGATAGAAGGATTAAAGAATTCTGTGGTAAACAAATTCCCCTGGCCAAGGTCATATGGAACAGTGTTACCGAAGATGCTACTTGGGAGCGTGAGGCAGACATTCAGCAGCAGTAGTACTGTTAAGTCACCGGCAAGTGTACCGGGTCGTCGTAAGTAATAAAACACGGTAAGTAATTTCCGAGGTCGGACACAGGGATTGGACTACCAATTCTACCAATTCACGAGCAATTCGATACGTTTGGTCAAGTAACAGTAAGTGGTTGTGGAGAGAGAGAGAATAGGATCGCAATTCAAATCGACAAATCAAATAAAGATATAGTATTAAAATCTGAAATTAAACATCTAAGGTCACAAATCCACCTACACAATCATGCATAGTACCCAAGTGATGATGATTCGCTCCCCGAGTTCAATTACAATGTCAACCAGGACCCCCAAATTCTCCTAATGACACTCTCGTGCTCAATAGGACATATTCAACAATTGAGTTAATTACTTACTAGGTCTCATAACCCAATCATCAAACTCTACTAAATCTTGTTCCCTATAAGGTTGCACCGATCTCCTAGTCACTCTCGTGCAATATTCAATCAATGATCCCAATTCATGTTCTAAACGCGAATTGCCTACTAAGCCTCATCACGTTAACTAGTCAATCACTTAGGCATATGATCAACGCAATAAATTCAGAATTGGAAAACATGAATTGAGATAAAGGAGAGAAACATACATCACATTGAACTACACCGTCATGGGTGGTTTCATTGATCCCATAGACAAGGGGATTAGCTCCTCATGCTTGTAACAAGACACAAACAATCGGAGTTCATCCTAATTGTAAAAAAAGAAAAGAAAATAGGGAGACGCAGCTCCAGAGAATCTCAAAAATGATCTAAAAACAAGTGGTTGACAAAAAGTCCTCAATCTGACCTAAAACAGCCTATAAATAGGGGTTCTGGTTCGCGCCCGCTCGTGGGGCGAGCAAGCTCTCGCGAGGCGAATTTCAGTTTTGGCTCCATCTTGATTTGAATGCTCGCGAAGCGAGATGGTGAATCGTGGGGCGAGACAGAGAGGTTGACATTTCTGGCACAGTCAGGCCTTCAGACTCGCGAGGCGAGGTGGTGATTCGCTGGGTGAGACAGAAAGGGGTGACTGTTGTTGTTCAGGCTGGTCTTCAGGCTCGCGAGGCGAGCTCCTGTTTCGCGAGGCGAAACTTTTAGAATTGTTTTTCCACTGTTTTCTTCATTTTCCTTGACTCTAAGAGCTTCACTTTTAACCTGAAACAACAAAAGAAAAAGAAAAGCGTAATTCTACTCAAAATAAACTAAAAACTACTAAAAACGCACTAAACGAATCAAATTCTAACTTAGGAACAAAACAAGGACAATTTGGGAGATTAGCGAGGTTGACTCGCTCAATTAGGCACAAAATCTACCCCTTTTCTAGCTAGAAACTAGATGAGCCAGAGGCTGATCAAGTACCCCCATTTGTTTTCAGGTACGTAAATTCCGAGGACGGAATTTCTTTTAAGGGGGGTAGAAATATAACAGCCTGATTTCTTAATATGTTTGATGATTAATGTTTAAGATTAATAATCGGATTATGTGGTTAAAATGTTAGTTAAAGTCTAGGAATTTTTGCATAGAAAGTAAGCGATTATCGGGAAGGGGTTTAAATGTGAGCAAACTTAGGATTTTCCCGATTATCGGCTTTAGGACGTTTGAATGTGAAATAATAAATTTGGAGTTAGGATTGAGGTGAGGCATTTTTAATGGTTGGAGGTTGTTCATTAGGCCTTAATGAGCCCATATCTCAAATTTGAGGTCAATCGGACATCAAATGAGCTCAGAACCCGAAGAAACACGCGAACTCAACGTTGCTGACCAGAGGCCACGCTGAGCATGGGGGAGTTGACGCTGAGTGTGGGGAAGTGGTGCCATGCACACGGACACGTGGTGGGTGACGTGGCACGCATGCAAGCACGCTGGTGGACACTCCCACTGTAACACCCTGTATTTTGCTGTTTTAAATAATAGTAATACATATAAATATGTTTATAAGTTTATTTGAGTTTTAGAAAATTATTTTTAATTACACGGAGTTTACTACTCAATCCTACTTGAATGTAGGAAGCTACGATTAAAATTTAGGTTGGAAAGTCAGGCGAAACCGGCTTGCGAATTTCATTGACAGTATAATTATACTGCTCAAAAGACCTAATTTTAATTCGTGAACGAGATGAAAAATGTTTTTATCATATTTGCTACAATAATGGAAGTTTTGAAAATTTTGATAAAAAATTAAAATATTATATTTGTTGCGGGCGTATACGTCGAGATTATCTCTAGAAAAAACTTGCACCAGATGAAACCCGGAGTCGGCAATGCAGCTGAGATAATGGATTTGACCGACTTGACGAGCATTTATGACTAGCTTATCCGAGTTATAATGGCCATAATGGCGCATTTATGACAAAGTGAATTTTTGCTATGAAATGACCATTTTACCCTTGTCTTTTTATGACAATTACAAGCCATGCCATTGGAAAATTTGACCAAATCCAACCCAAAACTCACGGCTCTTTCCTCCATTCAAATCACTTGGACATCACTTTTCCTAAGCCATAAATGACATTTATGTTAAGTGGATGAGTTATAAGGCAAAGTCATTCTCTCATCAATCACCCGAAACCGCCACGAAATTCTGACCAGTTTATGATTTGAATCTCAAACAACTTTCAACATGAAAGTTGTTCATCTTTCTCTCTTCTTTCCAACTACATAAATATCATCCAAAACGGATAAGTATGTTTAGAGATATACCCAAATTACTAAAACTGTTCTAAACCCTCATCAAGTTCATCTTCTTCTCCAATGTTCTCAAATCTTCTACAAGTTTCTTGATTCTTCTTAACCTATATTTGACTCACAAAATCAGCCAACTTTGGTCAAGATAAGCTTGCATTAAATGTGTCAAAATCATCATCATGGCACTTTATTGACAATTTGCAAACTAGTCCTTCAACTTTTGGAATCTTTGCAAATTGGTCCTTAGAACTTAATTGCATTTGAATCCTTTAACATGACAACTCACCATCATCTAGAGTCTTCCTAATATGGCGCCACTCTCACTATAAATACCTTACTCTCACTTTTTATTTAGTTCTTTTGTCATTTGCTTCCAAAACTCTAAAGTTTACAAGTTCCTTAGTTCTAAGATGTAAAGCAAGTTCTTGGATTTCCTTTGTCATTGATTTTCAAGAGGTAAATCCTAATCTTCATTCTTAATCATGCCTATGTTCTTTAGCAAGTTTATTGATTCAAGGCTTATATCATAGTTGTTCATCACTTTAAAGTTTCTAACCCTAGAACTTTGAAAAGTCATAACTAATTCTAGAAAAATCCTTTTGACATGAAACCAATTGCTATGATCTTATAATCATCTCTATTTTCATCATCTAGAAGCATAAGATCATGAGAAATTTCTTACCTTGAATTCTGGTCATGGCCGAACCTAGGTTAAAGTTGTGTTCTAAGGTTTTGTTTCAATTTCATGTCTTGATTCATGATTCAATCCTTTTGTATCTTGCTAGTTCTTGTATTCAAGTATATAGAAGATCAAAAATCAAACTTGAGCCTATTTGTTTCTTCAAAAACCGAAACCCTAGGTTTGAGTACTTAATGGTTTTGTGATTCAAAAGTTGTTTGTAATCCTTGAATCCAACTCTAAACTTTGTATGTTGATTAAATCCAAGAGTTGAGGAAATTTTAAAATTTCTAGCCTAAAAATCTTGAGAAAACCGAACCCTAGTTCTTAGAACTAGATGAGTTTAATTCATGTTCTTGGTTCACAATCATGGTTTAAGTGATTAATCATGCTTAAGTAACTTATGGATCATTAATCCTTAAGTTAATCAAATTTTCAACTTCATAACCTAGATAATTGGTTGAAGCCGAAACCCTAACCATAAAGGTTAGAGGATTTTGTTTCAAATTTTAGTCTTGTAATAAGTAATCTATGTTAGTTAAGACTCTAGTAATTAGGATCCAAAAGATGACATTAAGAAGATAACCCTAAACCTATTTTCTAAGTCTTGGCCGAACCTAGCCCTAAAGTGTCATAGATGGTTGTTAGTTGATTAATTATAGTTATGATTGTTTGAATGAAGGTGGTTGTGTTAACTCGTGGCGGGATAACGAGGATCGTCGTGTACGTGTTTCCGGTGCAAACTCAGGTGGGAGAAAGAACCATTCCATCATCGGAACTGATAAGTAGTATATAATTTATAATAATGGTGTAGGGCGACCTAAACCCTACTAGTGGTCGAGTAATCGACAATACCAAAATCGTATTGGAAACTTTTTCGTAAAACCAATGACGATTTGGGAATTGTAGGTTTATCGCCTTAGGTTGATTATTCATATTTGAGGATGTTTGAATTATTTACTTTTGACTGTTTGTGATATGCTAGTTGAGGTATTCCATCTGCATGTGACGTATTGTTTTGGTGTTTGAATATTATGATATTGAGGATGTTTGAATATTCTGTTGATTAATGTGTTATGCATGATCTGCCTGGGTTTAATTCTATGCTTAGATAATTTTAAGGAAAGATATATATTGCTCGGAGGTATTTTGTTTGGGTGAGAGTTTTGAATATGAATTAGAAGTTCCTCGCTATTATTTTATAGAAGTGATGTGATATAGTGTGTAAGTGGAGGTTATGAGGAAAAGCTTGAGGTACTAGGTTGTTATTGATAAAAGTCAGTGAGAATCATGTGTTGCATTGTAGTTCATAACCGTGTATTTGAGATACACGAGGTCCGAAGTTCTTGTAGACCGTTCCAAATTAGAATTTAAGTTGTGCAACTATAGTGTCATTGCTTTGCATGAGCACCCTTGATAGAGTTGAGAGAGAGAGAGAATCAGGGTGTGCACCGACGGTACAGTGCAGCTATAGTGTCATTGCTTTGCATGAGCATTCCTACCATGGATGAGAATGTGCACCGTGGGGGAAACGTGTCACTTGGACGATCGACTGGCATCCCTAACGAGGGATGTGTGACAGAGTAGTAGTGGCCACATCAAGCATAAAGGTCTAGTTGCATGAGTTGAAGGGTAGAGGATGATGTTATAAAATATGGATGATTGTAAATTGTGAGTGATGCATGTCTCGCGACCGTTATTGTATTATATGCTATGAATCTTTTCCACTTATGATGATAGAAATGTTTCTTATCTCCCTATTTCTGTATTTTTGTGTATGTCTACTTTGTTACGTTAGAAGACCAGATGGACGAATATGTTGCGGAGGAGATGGATGGAACCCTGATGAGACTGGGAGGTGGTGGAGGAGTTGAATGTCATTCCGTATGAAGCTGATGCTGGAGAACAACCGACGGATCCTAATAATATAGTGTAGTAAGTTTAGGGCCAGTGAGTCATATATGACGTTTTTGTTTTCCGTTAGTTATAAGCAGTTTGTTTTAAATAAGTACCTGTGTGGGATCCTACTGAGAGGATACCCTAATCAGTGTTGTGTAAAATAAATGATACTCATGTGTGTATTTATGTAAAATAGTTTGGTGTGTTTTATATCTGCATAAGTTATATAATTATTAATTAAGTTTTAAGATTTACGTATTTTCAACGTTAAGCGCGCGATTAAGTAAATAAATAATTAAGGATTTAATGTAATAATACAATGGGGCACAACGGGGTGTCTCACCCACGCTGAGCATGAGCGCCAGGAATTGGAAAAATAAAAATAAAAAGGGCTCAAGTGCATTCACTTGAGCCATTTGAAACAGAAACAGGGAGCTGGTCCTAGAGAGAAACCAGAGAGCAAAAACCAGAGAAGTCTAGAGAGAGAGGGAGAGAACTAGAAAGAGAGAGATAGAGTTTGAGAGTGAGGAAGGCTATCAAAAGCCTAAACCACCATTTTTGAGCTGGAACAGCTTCAGAAAAGTCATCACCACACCTTCTTCCACCGTTGGATCTTGTTCAATTTTCATAGAGAGGTTCTAGGTTGATAGTTCTTTATATCCAGCATTTGAAATTTCTGTATTTTTCCCAGAGTGAGAGCTATTCAACTCAGAAGAAGAAGCAAAACCCAACCCGAGTAGCTCCTGATCAGTCACATTGGAAGGTTCAATCTAGGCTCGTTCACCGTTGGATCGAGCTAAAACTTTTGGATAAGGTAAAAGAAAGGTATTTATTTAAACTCAACGGTTAAATTTTTATACAGATGTCTAGATCTTGAGATATTGAGCCATAACAGTGGCGGATTTACCAATGTTACTTCAGTTTTTGAGTTCCTTACTTCGTGCCTTTCAAATGTGATGTTTAGGAGGAATATCGAAGCTCTGGGGACCTGTTTCTAGGCGAAAAAGAATCGAGGAGTTCGAGGATGCTTCGCTTTAGTTCGTTTCGTCTCGTTCCATTTAGCGCGCGATTCTCAGGAGGGGGAAAGAAACCATTTAACATCGGAAACGACGCGGTTGCATTTAATTCGATAATGACGTAGGGCGACCTAAACCTACACGAGAGCGAGTAACGGACAATGTCCATATCACATTGGGGAATATCTAGTGGTACCAATTATGATATAGAAATTGTGCGTTTATCTATTTTACGATATATATATATATATATATATATATATATATATATATATATATATATTATTTGATGATTGCTTGTTTGAATGGTTTATTTGATTTTGGTAATTGATGGATGATGATGTTATGAATGTTGTGATTATTATTTTATTATATTATTATGAATCGATAATGATGATGATTAGTGTAATGATTGTGATTAGAGATTGAGTAAATGATAAGTTATGTTGAGACATGATGATGTATTGGGGAATTCATATTATACGTGTTAGTAATGCCTAACTGAGATGATTACCGAGATATGATGATGATGAGATTAATGAGATGAGATTTATTGAGGTTACTTTTGAGATTATGATGAGCGGTTAGAGCACTAGGGGTGACCTGAAATATGGTCTGGTGGACTTGAAACAAGGTCGTGTGGGGTCTTTTCCTCGGAGGGAGAATTCCCGGGGTTTGGGCTAAGGGCGGACCTTCCCATAAATGATTTCATTTTAGTTGCAGCTATAGTTCATGCGTTGCATGAGCACCCTAGCCGTGGTTCAGAGGTGTGCACCGGATTGTGTAGTTATAGTGACATTGCTTTGCATGGGCATCCTCCATCCACGGACGAGGGTGTGCGTCGGGGACTCTAGGATGTGTCGATTCTATTGATGTAATATCTGGATATAGTCGATACCTGATGGGATGATTCATACAGCATTTGCGTTGCATCATGATGGAGGGTAGAAGAAAGATCCTAGATGTGGATTGAGGATGAATGTGTCATATACATATATATACATATACTTTTGGAGACAGATGTTTGTGTACTGTTATAGAATTAAATATTGCTAAACCCTTTCCATGTTTGATGTTATATTGTTTCTTATCCCTTTTCTTCTTGTTGTTGTGTGCGTTTTATTTATGTGGTCGCTATAAGAAGACTCCGTGGAGGAGCCAGCTATGGAGGAGCTAGATGGAACCCCTTATGAGTCAGATATTGGAGGACGGGCAGGGGACCCGAGTAGTTGAGTAGAGAGTATGCGGCCAGTGCGTCTTCTTGAGGCGTTTTATCTCCTGTTTCAGTTTTTTGATGTATTTTATTTTCTTCCAGTTTGTACATATTGGGATCCTACTGATAGGAATCCCTTGACAGTACAGTACCATGAGGTTGTATATATATAGTTATGTTTATGCATGTATGTATATATGTTGTTTATATTTCAAGTTTTAATTTTTCGCCGCTTTAATATACCCGCTTAAAGTAAATACACGTTTAGGTTTTAATAATTTTGAGTTTTTATTTGATGGGATGTCGGGAGTCTCACCAAGACATTACCCTTATCATGTAGGAGGGGACGAATCCTGTCTACATCACTCACACTCCTCAACTTGATTTATTACAGGCCCAATAACTACCTTTATGATCACCCTGTTACGCATGGCGTTTGATAGCATTAAACCACACAACTCCTCATGTAGGAATCGCAGTGACTTCAAGTCGAAGGACTATTCCACTATGGTCTCCTTGAGAATACTTATGACACTTACATAACTATTATGAAGTATTCTTATAGTGGGTCATCCGGTATAAATATTACTCATAATATTTATGCATGTGTGCTTACTTGATATCACATATCTATGACCTGTGAGATGTGGTCATCAGTCTACTCACACAATAGTCTCAATGTAATATTGTCGTCCTAATTAACAATAATACTCGACTACGAATATTTAAAAATAGCGTTCTATTATTCAATGACGTCTCACGATTAAGTCATGTACTTAATATCTCATTGAACGAACTGCCTATTATAAGGACTTATTATGCTATAAACTAATAACATAATAAATGAATGCCTTATTCATATATTAAATATATGATAAATTCATGATACAAATGATGATCTATTCAAAATAGATTGGCCACTAGGGCTTACACCAACACCTTATACTTGCTTCTAGTCATTCATGCATATAATCAAAATTTGAAATACATGGTTTGTGTGCTGCATTCTTAGTTGCATCTTCTGGAACTCTGAACATAGCAGAAAATCTTACTGCCATGTAATGCTAAAGCTACACAAATTATCATGGAGATTAGATATGGTAATTTGTTATTTCTTCTCCTGATCTAAAAATTATTAATATTTCAGCCTTCGTTTTTTCCTCTTATATTTTTGTGTGTGTTATCTATATATGATACAAGATCAAGCATAATGGTGTATTAGAATCCATGAAGTTGACCTCGTCGAGTGGGAATAAGCCTTGGTTGTTTGTCTTTCGCCTAATGGATTGTTAATTTAAATAGTTCTTTCCAGAACTTAACTAAATTTATCCATGAGATGGTTATCTGAGTTGTAAAAAGTGGATTTTTAATGATTTTACAAATTCATATTGGAAATATCCTCCTTGGACTGTTGAAAGATTATTGGTAACTTTCATATTATCCACCAAACTGGTATTCGGTGACTACTTCCTTTCTTGTTAATTTGAAATTATGAATACATGAAAGGTATAAGTTAGTAATGAGTGTTCCACTAATAAATACTTAAATAGTTAAGCAACAATAGTAGTAAGGTTGTTCTCTGTGTTACCTGCAAAAATGGTAGCAGCATCTCGTATTGTTTATTTGCTAGGTGTCTTCGGACACCACAACCTCGAATTAATTGTGACCAAGGATGCCCAAGTCGCAGAAGAATGGGTCCAGGACTCCAGGTCATGCTCGAGTCGAACAGAGTCTACTGGAGCAATGAAACCTTCTCACCGGTCTCGGCATATTCTGGACTCACAGCTTAGCTGGAGAAGACGTTCCTGTAGCGACATTGCGACTATGTGTGGGCCACAAGCTCCTTCCATACCAGCTGCAGCTCGTCGATGTCGTGTCAGATAGACTCCGGCTGATTCTAGCGGGCTGAAATCATCCGTCGACCACAGGAACTCTCTGGACAAGCATAAGTTGTCCATTTCCCAACATGCAATGGAGTTGTATAGGAGTCCACTTGATATAGGTGTTCTGACCAGGAGACTCGATTTGATAGAGCGACCAGAAGAGAAGTTACACATGCAAATGGCAGTTACTCATCAATGCTTTCACGTTTGGGGATGTCATTAGAGCTTGAGAATAAAGGTAATGTTCTACCCTAGTATTCTAAGCTAGCTTATGCCCTCTTGCGAAAGAGTTAATATTCTGTAGGGACGAGCCTCTTGGGCCCAACAAGGTGGATGAGTCATCAGATGAGGACGGTGATATATACGAGTCAGATGAGGACGAGGACATGGACGAGTGGGATAAGGACAAGGACATGGATGAGGGGATGACAAGGAGGACATGGACGAGTGTGATGAGGAAGATGAGGACATGAACAAGGGGGCTGAAGAGGAGGAGGAGGACGAGTGGAGGTCGACGACCTGCCATCGAGTGAAGGCGACAACCCAGGAGGGCAGATCGTGTCGACAACTGGGTCGAATGAGGTGGACCCATAGCCATTGCAATACAATCTCGTGCCTATTAAAGCCATTGTAGGATGCAACAAAGAAAAATAGTTATTGTTGGAAAATGGGGTATGGCCTGCAACAAAGAAAAAGAAAACAAAGGTAGTGCGCAATCTCCAAGGCGTGTAGGAACACTAGATTTTAGGTTCGATCCCCCCCCCCCCCCCAATCAATCTCTCCTCGTAGATTGGATGCAACAGGTGTAACCGGCGAATCCCCTTCAGGATACAATGGAGTAACCTTGGTTTGGTTTGCACACCCTAAACCAAGCGTATCGTCAATGGCTGTTTACAGAACAATAGTCTTCGTAACTCTCTTTGCGCACAAGGGAGAAAAGAAGGTGATTTGGAGTGAAGAATGGTTGAGAGATTCTGAGATTTTTCGTCTGTTTTATGGTTATATTTATAGACCAACTCATGTCACTTGGTGAAACAAAACAACTTTTTCACCAACGGTCAAATACAACATTTAAGTAAAACTAACAGCGACCAAATGACACAACATGTCAATTGGCCTAGTGGCAAGCGGTTGTGTCTCTTCAGCTTGAAGTACTGGGTTCGATTCTCACTGGTTACATGTTTTTCATTTTAAACAAAAACGGTCACATAAAAAACCAAATTGCAGGGGACAAGAGTCGAACCTTATGAAAATCGTGCATCTTTAAATATATTTAATTGTTGATAAAATGCAACCTTTCAATGATTTTGAAAATCTCTCACAACCCCCCACCATTTTCAAAATAAATCCAAATCCCATTATTCTGGAAATCGCATGCTTTCAGACAAAGGTATCTTGGGGATTTGAACCTTTGCTTAGTAAGCCATGGGTTTCACTCATCCCCAAATAATTTGGTAGACAAGCTTTGAACCAAATATTCATTAGAACAAGCGTACATGGCTTACACATGAAATCTCGATACCATTGAACGACGTGGTAGTGTGACACATTTGGTAAGGCCTTGTGTCGTGTATCCTTTTCATGAGAGCTTACAGAGTCAAGCCCAACTCTAAGAAGCGGCCCCACTTCACTCTCATATAGGTGGACTTTACCAAAAGCACCCTCATAAGTTGGGCACCTCGACACATATATGCTATAGGTCCATTAAGAGCAAAAGCTCGCCTTTTTCCTTTTATCCTTATGGTATCCAAGTACTTTTAAACCTTATGATGTATCTATTCGTCAAGTACTTGTAATCACTCTCATAATGTACTTTGGCCACATTGAACTCAAGACTTGATGCTACTCAAGTGTGAGCTGGGTTTCCACCATTGGTGATCATGTAGATATGGGCTTGAGTCTCATCCCTAATGATGTTTTCAACACCATATCCCTTGTCAGTATTTTCGTCAAAGGATCTGCAAGATTCCTCTCTGTTTTCATAAAGACTATGGATATTACTCCATTTGTAATCAAATCTTTTACATAGCTATGTCTTAGCCCAATGTGCCTGGACTTTCCATTATAAACCTGGTTATATGCCTTTGATAGTGTTGATTGACTATCACAATGTATGGATATTGGTGCTATTGGCTTTGGCCAAATTGGTATCTCATACATCAAATTTCTAAGCCATTCGGCTTCTTTGCTTCCTGCTGTCAATGCTATGAATTCTACAGCCATGGTGGAGTCAGCAATGCAAGTTTGTTTCTTGGATCCCCAAGAAATAGCACCCCCACCAAGTGCGAAGACCCAACCGCTTGTTGAATAATGATCTTATGTATAAGTCACCCAACTGGCATCCGTGTAACCTTCAAATACCGAAGGATACCCATTATAGTTCAAACTATAATTCATTGTCCCCTTCAAGTATTTCAATACTCTTCGGATAGCATGCCAATGGTCTTTGGTTGGATTACTTGTATACCACCTACTTAGTCTCCCTACAGCATATACAATGTCTGGTCTAGTACATGTCATGGCATACATTAAGCATCCAATTACTTTTGAGTATTCAAGTTGTGCTACTGGACAACCTTTATTTGGTACTAAATTAGTGTTATAATCAAAGGGAGTAACAACAGATTGACAATCAAATTCATTAAATTTCTTTAACACCTTTTCTATATAATGATATTGGGACAAACCTATGTTCTCACCATCTCTTATTATTCTAATCCCTAGTATCACATCGGCTTCCCCTAAGTCTTTCATATCAAAATTACTAGAGATGAAACTCTTAGTTTTTTCCACCTCATCTAGATCAGTACCAAATATTAAAATATCATCAACATATAAACAAATAATAACACCTTTTCCATTATGGAATTTACTATAAATACACTTGTCAGATTCATTTATTTTATATCCATTAGCTAGCATAACTTGATCAAACTTTTGATGCCATTGTTTAGGAGCTTGTTTTAGTCCATACAATGCCTTATTCAATTTACATACCTTCTTTTCTTGACCATTAACCACAAACCCTTCAGGTTGTGACATATAGACCTCTTCATCTAACTCCCCATTAAGAAATGCTATTTTCACATCCATTTGATGAATGACAAACTTATAGATGGATGCAAGTGCCAATAGCACTCTAACTGAGGCAATTCTTGCCACAGGTGCATATGTATCAAAATAGTCAATGCCCTCTTTTTGTGTAACTCCCTTAGCAACTAGTCTTGCCTTAAACTTTTCTATGGTTCCATCTACCTTCATTTTCCTTTTGAAAATCCATTTACAACCTATAGGTTTGGAACCAGGTGGGAGGTCTACTGATTTCCACGTTTTATTCCCCATTATTGAGTCTATTTCCTCTTGTATAGCTTCCTTCCAAAAAGCGGCATCTTGAGACTTTATTGCCTCTTCGAATGTTTCTAGATCATTTTCTGTATTATAACATATTGGTCCATAACTGTCTATGGACTCTTTTGTTCCTTCAACAAGGAACATGAAAAAGTCTGGTCCATAAGTTTTCTCTTTCCTAGCTCTCTGACTTCTTCTAAGTTCTGAACTTTCTAAAGTATTATTATTAAATACATTGGTTTCTAGATTATGTGCATTACTATGAACATTATTTTTGCGACTTGGAATTGAGTTAAACCTATCTTCTTGAAAGATAGCATCCCTAGACTCAATTACTGTAATTACAGGATATGAGTCATTAGATTCTATAACCATGAATCTATATGCTTTGCTATTTTTAGCATAGCCCAGGAACACACATTCAATTCCCCTTTCACCTAATTTCTTTCTTTTTGGTTCAGGAACTTTTACTATTGCCCTACAACCCCAAACTTTGAAATAGTCAAGGTTGGGCTTTCTATTTTTCCAAAGTTCATATGTGGTTATTTTGTTCCTTTTGTTTGGAACTCTATTCAAGATATAACAAGCCGTCAACAAGGCTTCTCCCCAATAACCCTTTGCTAGACCAGAATATGATAACAATGCATTTACCATTTCTTCTAATACCCTATTTTTTCTTTCAGCTATGCCGTTTTGTTATGGGGAATAAGGTGCGGTTGTTTGGTGAATTATTCCAGTAGACTCAAAGTAACTGGGGTTATAGAACTCTCCTCCTCTATCACTCCTAAAACATTTAATAAATGTTTCATGTTGAAGTTCTACTTCTGTTTTAAATATCTTAAATTTATCTAACACTTCATCATTTGAATGCATTTAATATACATAGCAATATCTAGTACAATCATCTATGAATGTCACAAAATATTTTTTACCACCTATAGTGGGCCAACCATGTAAATCACATACATCAGAATGAATTAAATCTAACACTTTAAAACTTCTTTCAACTCTAGGAAAAGGAAATCTAGTTATCTTAGTTAGCATACAAGTTGTACATGTATTTGAAATCCTACTTGTTTTAGGAATTAAACATGAATTCATAATTTCATCCATTTTCCTAAAATTAACATGTCCTAAACGAGAATGCCATAAATTACAAGACTCAACAATATAAGCATAAATAAATCCATTATCATTAATAATATTGAGTTTGAACATATTCTCACAAAGGTATCCCTTTCCTACAAACATTCCTCCCTTAGAGAGAATAAACTTGTCTCCCCCAAATACACATTTGAACCCGTACTTATTAAGTAACGGTACAGAAATTAGTTCTTCCTAACATCTGGTACATAATAAAGATCTATAAGAGTGACTACTTCTCCCGAAGTGAATTCTAGTTCCACCGTCCCTTTGCCTTTAACTTGGGCAGTTGATGCATTTCCCATATATAGAACAGTTCCATCTTCTTCATTAATTGTCTTGAATAGATCCTTGTTCTTACACACATGGCGAGTTGCACCGGAGTCAATCCACCATGATCCAACATCTTTTATCATGTTGATTTCAGAAATGACCGCAACAAGATTGTCCTTTGTTGCACTAGATTCCTACTCTTTTTCCTTTTTCAGGAGACGATAATTCCTCTTGAAATGTCCCGGTTTTCCACAATAGAAACAACCATTTTTCTTTTTCTTTTTCTTGTAGTCATTCTCATTCACTAGTGCAATAAGTGCTTTTTACGTCAGTTAAAATTGATTTTTTACGTCAGAATACTGACTGACGTAAATACAGCTGACGTTAAAAGTTAAAATTTTAACGTCAGTTGAGAACTGACGTTAAATATAAAACTATTAACGTCGGTTCCTTAACACAACTGACGTTAATTTTGTCAAAATTAACGTCAGTTCTTTAAGAACAGACGTTAATTTTGTTAAAACTAACGTCAATTGTTATAAAGAACTGACGTTAAAGGTCTTAATTTTAACGTCAGTTGTAATAAACAACTGACGTTAATAGTGTACTGTATATTTTATAAAATACTATTAACGTCAGTTGTATATTTTTTTTTAAAATTCAGTTTTAAAATATCACTCCCCTCAGCTATCCCTGCATTTAGTAAATATCCCAGTAACACAGAATATCACACACATTACAGAATTGCAAAGGAAAAATGTAACAATGATCCATATGTATGCCTGTTCAGAAACAATATATATTTATTAACATAGGTTATAACTCAAAATAAATACAGAAATATAAATAAAAATAAATGTATACTAAGTTTAAACTACCTATATCAATATCCCTTCGTGATGATCATCACGAGTGGCATGTACAACGTCCACCTGTGTCTCCTCGATTATAGTAGGCATGTTTGTTGAAAAAGAAGGAGTCTCAGGAATATCAAGATTTGAATCTTCATTTTCATCACTACCATTATACATGCTTTTTCCGTGGAGAACCACGGACAACCTTTTGTTAGAAGGATCAGTGATGTAGAACACTTGTTTTGCTTGGGAAGCCATTATGAAAGGCTCATTTATATGACCTAACTTGTTGAGGTCTACCAATGTGAACCCCAATTCATCGGTTTGTACACCATCGGTACTATCAACCCACTTACATTTAAATACCGACACCGTAAGCTTAGTGTAATCGAGCACCCAAATATCTTCAATATATCCAAAGTAAGGACTCGGTGCTTTAACGGGTTTTGTGTCCTTTGCACTAGAGAAGTGCATTGCTTCGGCCACGATCATAACCCCACTATTTTGCATGGTACTCTTTTTATCTTGTTCCTTTGTATAAAAGGAAAAGTTATTTATGTCGTATCCGCTCCAACATATGACGTTGAAGCTAGGCCCACGTGCTAGCCATCTTACGTCATCAGAAGCAGTACTACCATCCTTAAGCATTTCTTCCTTGAACCATGGTAAGAAAGTCTTGTTATGCTTGTTCAACAACCACCTTTCGCTCATTCGAGGGTTTTCTTGATTGAATTTTCTTTTATGTTCAAATAAGAAAGGCTGAACACATTTGATGTTGTTCAATACATACAAATACATCCACCTTTTGGCGCCGTTGCCTTCAATTATATTACTTGATTCCACATTTTTGCTGCAAACCGTGGGATCCAAGTGAAAGATCTCACATGGTTAGCATTCCTTGGTCCTTATACCACAGGTTATGGGATCCAGGTGGATGCTTCTTGATGAGTCAAGCTAGTGACGTTAAAGAAGCGCTTATTGGGAGGCAACCCAACTTTTCTTAACCCTTCTCTTTAGTTAGTGTTTGTTTTTGATTTTCAACCTCTTGAATAATTTGAGAAGCTCAAGAGGTTTGTTAATAATTTTTGTTAAGTGTCTTCAGATTTTAAATAAAGGAAGGAGAAAAAGAGCAGGGAGAAACAGAGCCAAAAAGCATGTGAGCCAACACCCGCTACCGCCTCGGTAAGCCGTTCCAATTTTTGCTTTATTTTATTTTTCTCCTACCCTCTCCAACTTGATTGTTTACATTGGGGACAATGTAAATCTTTAAGCTTGGGGTAGGGGTATTTTGCATATGTTCATATCTTGCATTGTAAATATTGCATTCATATAGGTTTAGTCTTGCATGATCACATGAATTGATTGCCCCTGCTTAGATTGAGCATCTGATTGTGAGAGCTAAGTGCCAATAATTTGTGATAGTGGATTTTTGAACCCAATTCTGTTTATTCTTGTGATATGGCTGCAAATGAATATGCTTGAGATGATTTTGGATAGTTGATGATTAGCATATGTTTCTTTAGACTTGTGTTTCTCACTGGTTCTTGAACTGATAAATGTGAGCTTTTGAGCCATTAGGGGGTACTCACTAAATCTGCCCCCATTCTTTGTGTAGAGTGTTATTCCTCTTGGTTTGTTTTCTCTAGAACTTGACTTAAAACCATGTTAAAGCTTAAAAAAAAAATTTTGGAAACATTTTTGAAAATGATTGAGGCAATAGGTATTTTTCTGGCCTTCTGAGCTTTGAATGTGTAAATGCTACCCTTAGTTGCCCAATTTTGAGCCAAAATGAATAAAATGCTTTTCTTGGTACCCTGAAAAATTTTGATACATATACTTAATAAGGGACCTTCTAAAGTATCACAAAAAAGGGTGAAAAAGGTAGTTGAAAGTTTGGGATGAAAGAATCAGCAGTAAATGTTAAAAAAAAAAAAAAAAAAAAAAATTCCCCTTCTCCAAGTAAAAGAAAGACAAAAGAAAAAGAAAAATAAATAGAGAAGGGGATGACAAAAAAAAAAAAAAAATAATAATAATAATAATAATAAAAAGAAAGAAAAAGAAGGGTGGAAAAATGTATTGAAAACCCAAGAAGGTATTTTAGAAGGTTTCTTGTGTTGAAATGTTTGATACTTGGTTTAGCCTTTTGAGATATCCCTTTCTTGTTATCCCCACCTAAAGATTAATCCCATGGCCACGTTACAACCAAATAAAAGACCTCTTGATTCTTAAGTGTTTTTCATAAATAAAGTGGAGATTTGGTTGATAGTCAAGCATATGGTAGGAATCATTCCTTGAGGAAAATGGAGCGAATTGTATGTATACTTGAACACTTGAGTGAGTGAGGCAAGAAAGAGAGCCAAGCAAATAAACAAGCTTGGGGTGAGCTTCAAGTGAGCAAGAGTGCCCGAATCAGTGAGAATGTGAGTCTAGGAAACTTAAGCCCCTAATTGGACTTGAATTGATTGTCTCTTGCTGAATTGTTTGAATTGCCTGTTGCTTGGATCATTTTACTCGGGTTCTTAGTTCACTATCCATGTTTTGACTGTTTATCTCTTCTGGCCTTAGTTTTTGCTTGAGGACAAGCAAAGTCTTAAGCTTGGGGTAATTTGATGAGTGTGATTTCACCTCATTTTTCATGTGCATTTCGGCATGCATTTGCATATAGTTAGGCCAAATTAGTGTTGATTTTTGTATAGTTTTTCCTTTGGAACGGATGAGGTGGTTTCTGGTGTTGTTTTGCAGGATTTAATGGAAAAATGCCCAGAAATGAGCCTTGGGGATGCTTGGCTGAAAAAGAGCTTGAAAAGTGAAGGTTATGAGCCAAACAGAGCCTATCACGGCCTGGCCGTGATGACCATCACGGCCGTGATGAAGCAGAGCAAAAGGCAAAAGTCAGAGACTGTCACGGCCTGGCCGTGATGGCCATCACGGCCGTGACTTAGGATTCGCGTCGCGAACAAAGGGCTCGCCTCGCGAGTGACCAGTTTGTGCAAATTCGCCCAAGTCAGAGACCGTCACGGCCTGGCCGTGATGGCCATCACGGCCGTGACGGGCGACGGACCTATAAATACAGCACAGCAGACAGAAAAGAGAACCAACTTTTAACCTAAAATAAGGGGCACTTGGAGGCAGGCTAAGGCTGGTGGCTGGAGAGGGTTTCTACCCAAAAAGGGGGGCATTTTCTCTGCTCTTGGATGGAGAGAAGATTGGAGGAAGCTTGTCTATGAGTGTTCTCCATCCCTTCTCTTTTTTCTTTTTTTTGTATTTCCTTATCATGAGTAGTTAAATCCCCATTGTTGGGGTTAGATGAACTTGTCTGAACTTGTGTAATTGATTTGGTATTTTAATACAAGTTTCTATTTCATATGAGTATGTGATTCTGTGTGTAATGCTTTCCTTGGATTAGCTACCCATAGGAATGATTTGTTGCTTTGATAGATGACTGGAAGGTTGGTATTAAGGCATGCTCATGAATCATATGCCAAGTAGGTCAAGAATCTAGACATAGGTGTTGGCTGCTTGCAATCTTAAAAGTCTTAACTTAATGCAAAATCTCAGGTTATTCCACCTAAGACATTAGGGTTTAATTTGGGGTTTTAGGCTCAATGCACCTAAGACATTAGGCTTGAGTAATTTAGAAAAGGCTTGATTGGCATAATTGAATTAGGACTTGTGTTAGAAGCCATTTCATTGCAACTAAGGGAGGATTAGTGTAGTCTAACCCTGACAATTCTAGCCACATCCCTGTTTGCATACCAAGTGTTTGTTAAAAATTCTAAAAGACCAAAAACATTTTGTTTTCTGTTTAATCCCTCACATTTTAGATTAGTCTAGATAGTTGTTGAATTTGCGAATTGGTAATTGACATCCAATCCCTGTGGATACGATAACCGGTCTCACCACCGTATTACTTGATTGCGACGAGGTGCACTTGCCTTCAATTATATATCTCTAACATTCACGCATCAAGAACTGATGAGTGTGATTTCACATCATCTTTGTCTATCATTTTACATGCATTTTCATGTAGTTTAGGCATATTTAATTTGATTTTTTGTTAATTTTCCTTTGGAACGGGTAAGGCGGTTTGTGTGGTGTTGTTTTACAGAAATCAAGGGAAAAATGCTCAAGATCAACCATGATGGAGTTTGGATGAAAATAGGGCTTGAAAACTGAAGAAAATGAGCCAAACAGAGACCATCACGGCCTAGCCGTGATGCCCATCACAGCCATGATCGAGCAAAACTGAAAAAGAAGAAAGGCTGAAGTCAGAGTCTGTCATGGCCTGGCCGTGATACCCATCACGGCCGTGACCAAAAACCCCCACAAGTCAGAGACCGTCATGGCCTAGACGTAATTCTTATCACGCCCGTGAGAAGCTGAAAAAAAAAAAGAAGGCTCGCGTCGCGAGCATGCTTTCGCGTCGCGAGAGTTTGGAACATGGAGAAGTACCAGAGGCAGAAGCCATCACGGCCCGCCCGAGATGGCCATCACGGTCGTGACGCGCATTACTTGGACCTGAAGAAACCGATTTAGATCAGAATTTGAGTTAGATTGGGACTCTAACTTCCCAATTCTATAAATAAGGACCAGGCAGATGCAGAATGATCATCGATAACAACACACGGACTTCTTGGGCGGCTACTCTAGGCATAGATTTAGGATCTCTCTTCTTCTCCTCCTCTCTTCTCTTAGTTTATTTTCGTGTTATTTGTAACCCAGCCTGTCATCTCCATGGAAAGGCTAGAGTAGTAGCTTAGTTTCTAGGGATTGGGGCTATGCCCGAGATTCGTTTATGATGTTGAATTTGATGTAATATCTTCGTTAATTTTGATTTGCTTTAGATCTGATTTCTAGTGTTTTAATCACTCGTAAATTCGGCGACCGCTTATTTGTGGGACGTAGACATTCTAAGGAGGAACCTAGCGGTGAACTTAGGATTTCTAGTGTTTTTCACTCGTAAAATTCGGCGGCCGCTTATTTGCATGACTTAGACATTCTAAGGAGGAACCTAGCGGTGAACTTAGGTGTCGGATCTATAGAGTCAGACTTGGGACTGAAATCACGAGAGTTAGAAGCCGTCCCTCGAGGATCAACGAGTTGTCACGAAACGCAAAGGGTCCAATCTGAGTTCGACTACCACGAGAGTAGGGGTTGGGTCAATTGGGCACGGCTTTTGTAACCCGAGAGGGAGCTTAAGCTATTAGAGGATAAACTCGCCTTCAAGGCAATTTCGCTAATTAACAAGGGTAATCGACTTAGCAACGTAAACGATCTTGTTGGTAACCTAAAATCCCTAGAAACCCATTTAGATCCCAAAACACTAAAAAGATTTGTTTTGTTTTATTTGATTCTGTTTTAATTATCTCGTAATTCAAAACCATTTCAAAATATAAAAATCCTTTTTACACAGTCCAGATTTACTCGATTTGAAAATCAGTTGCGATTCGGGATCACAGTCTCTGTGGGATCGATATATTTTATTACTTGGCGACAGTCCGGTACACTTGCCGGAATCGCACGCGTCGACGCGTCGCTCGAGCGTCTTTGTCAAGTTTTTGGCACCGTTAGGGGGACTGTGCCTTTTTGAATCTCAATTTAGTTTTTGAATTGATTTTTCTGGACCTTTTCTTTTTATTTGATTTTTATTTCTGGAAAAAAAAAAGGTCAAAATTTCTTTCCTTCTAGTGTATCCATCTCTATGTGTTATATGCAAAGATCCCTAAGTCTTGGGAGCCTTAGTGAGGTTGATCCAGAAATCGAGAGGACCTTCCATAGACGTAGGAGACTACAAAGAGAGGGAGAAAGGTTGACCCCCATTCCACTCATTACGAATCAACCGGATACAAAACCTTTGAAGGACTACGCAGCCCCAAATGCGAGAGGCTTGCGAACTGGGATAGCCAGGCCAGAGATTGAGGCGGAGAACTACACTATACCGCCTATGCTAATCAACATGATTAGGCAGCACCAATTCGGAGGATTGCCCTCGGAGGACCCGACAGATCACGTAGAAACATTCTTGGAGTTCACCGATGCAATTAGGATTCATGGCGCACCGGTCGATGCTATTCGCTTGAGGTTGTTCCCCTCATCTCTGACTGGAAAAGCAAAGGCTTGGCTAAAGCAATTGCCCGCCAACACCTTGACTACTTGGGACCAACTGGAACAGGCGTTCTTGGAGAAATTCTTCCCTCCATCCAAGACGGCCTACATACGAACCCAGATCACCGGCTTCTTCCAAAAAAATGGAGAATCCTTATCGGAAGCTTGGGATCGCTACAAGGGACTGCTGGAGTCTTGCCCACACCATGGACTCGAGAGGTGGTTATTAGTGCACACCTTCTACAACGGATTGGACTACTCTTGAAGGTGTCACTTGATTCTACAGCTGGTGGAGCCTTTATGAATAGGCCTCACGATCGAGGCATTCAACATCATTGAGAATGTCGCCACCAACTACCGCCAATGGGGTTCCGAAAGAGGTAATAACCCGAACAAGATTTCGGGGGGTAAGTTTGAGGTGAATAGTATCGATCTGATTATGTCTAAATTTGACTCACTAAATAAACGATTAGATAAGATTGAAAAGGCTCATGTGAGTTCGATCGGTGCTACTAATGTTGTTTGTGAGATTTGTGGTGTGCGGGGACATGATATAATGGAGTGCCCACATGGTGTCGCTTCCGAGTCCGGTGCTTGGGGAGAAAGTGAACTCTTGCCACAATTTTTACGACACAAACCCGAAGCTGCCAAACTATGCTCCCCGAACCCCTACAACCGGAGGAGGAATAGTCCTTACCTTTCCTACGGAAACTACAACAACACGTTGAATCACGAGTTCCAAGAAGGACAAGGTAATAGGAAGCCCGCGCCTGGGTATCCTCAGGTACAAAAATCTAAGCTCGAGTCTCTCATGGAAAACTTTGTTGCCACTCAAACTAAGCAGAATGAGGCAATAAAAGAGCTAGCATCCAAGGTAGACAACTTAGCCATCCACAACAAGATGCTAGAAACACAAATTGTCCAACAAGCCAGCACATACACTAGACCTAAGGGTACGTTCCCGGGTCAACCCGAAGCTAATCCCATTGAGCATTGTAATGCCATACACTTAAGGGATGATAAGCTTGGGGTGGGGGTAATTGAAATGGACGTGGAACCAGAGGAGGACATGAGCGAAAAGGAAGAGTCGGAACCGAAGTATGTCCCTCCACCACCGTACCAACCCCCGATACCTTTCCCACAAAGGTTGGTCAGGAAAAATCTCGTAGATATAGAAGCTAAAATGCCTCCTAAACTGAAAGACCCAGGTAGCTTCTCTATCGCTTGCTCAATTGAAAAAGTGCAAATAGACCAAGCCTTATGTGACTTAGGGGCTAGCGCGAGCTTGATGCCCCTCACTATCATGGAAAGGTTGGGAAGCAAAGAGTTGAGACCATTCAAATTCTCCTTACAATTTGCGGATGGCTCAACTAGGACTCCTCTAGGCATACTAGAGAATGTTCCTGTAAAGGTAGGGAAATTCTTCATCCCTGCCGATTTCCTGGTATTGGACATGAAAGGGAATTCTGAATTCCCCATCATTTTAGGAAGGTCATTCTTGGCCACCGCTGGAGCAGTAGTAGACGTAAGGAATGGCAAACTCTCTCTAAATGTAGAGGAAGGTAGGGTAGATTTTCAATTGACTAACTCTTATAACAACCCTCCTTTTGAGAGCCATGTGTGCAGAATTGATGTAACGTCTCCAGTGGAAAAGAAAGAGCTTAGCGTGGAAGTAACTCCGAAAATATGCACGGATGATGATGCACCCTGTGGTGATGAATTTGGAGTTGCTAATCATGCGGAAACAGAACTTCCGCCGGAAGGAAGGAAGGCTAGGAAGCTCTGAGAGAAAAGAGCGAAGCGGAAGTGTAACTGGCCGTATGAGCAGAATCGGCTTTTTGAAGGAGTTCCATGGAAGAGAAGTGTTCCGGCACATCTACGCCCAGCCGACCCCGGTTGATTGAAGGAAGTATGGTCAAGCTTAAGACCATAAATAAGCGCTTCTTGGGAGGCAACCCAAGTTTTCTTTCCCTTTTTCCTTTTATTTTTGAATTTACCTCTTGAAAAATTTGAGAAGATCAAGAGGCAAAAAAAATAAAAAATCAATAATAGATTTGTCTAGTGTTTTCAGGTTAAAGAGGAAGGAAGAGCAAGAAGAGCATAAAAAAATAAGTCAGAGGCCATCACGCCCTGGCCGTGACAGTGGTCACGGCCGTGATGAACTAAAACAAGAGCACAGAAAGGATCACGGCCCAGTCGTGATATCCATCACGGGTGTGATGAGTAGGATGCCGAGGCTAGAGAGCATCACGGCCTAGCCGTGATGTAGGTCACGGCCGTGAAAGGGCAACTCCTGAGGACCAGAATTGATCACGGCCTGCCCGTAATAAGCCTCACGGCCGTGATGCTATTTCCACCCAAGTTTTGACTGGAATGTGAGCCAACACCCGCTACCACCTCGGTAAGTTGTTCCATTTTTCTCCTCTCTCCGACTTGATTATTTACATTGGAGACAATGTAAGTTTTTAAGCTTGGGGTAGGGGTATCTTTTGCATTTGCATTGTTGCATTCATATTGCATTCTCATAGGCATAGTTTGGTATGATCACATTCTCTAGATTGCCCCTCACTTAGAATATGCATCCAATTGTGAGAACTTGGTGCCAAATGAATTGAGATAGTGAATTTTTGAACCCAATTATTTATTATTCTTGTGATAAGGCTAAAAATAAAAATTCTTGAGATGATCTTTTGATAGTTGATAATTAGCATGTGGTTCCTTAGATTTGTGTTTCTCACTGATTTTTGAACTACTAAATGTATGATTTTGAGCCAAAAAGGGGTACTCACCAAATCTACCCCATTCCTTGTGATAGAGTGTTTTAATTCCTCTTGGACTGTATTTTCTAGAACTTGACTTGAAACCATTTTGAAACTTGAAAATTTTTTAAAACATTTTTTGAAAATGATTGAGGCACTAGGTATTTTTCCGGCCTTCTGAGCTTTGATTGATTAAATGCTACCCCTTAGTTACCCAGTTTTGAGCCTAAAAGATTAAAATACTTTTCTTGGTACCTTGAATTGCTTTGATAAATAATGCTTGGTACGGCACCATTTAAAGTATTACAAAAAGGGTAAATGGTAGTTTGAAAAAGTTTGGGATGAAAAAGCTAGAAAATAATTTCTCTTGAGCTATAAATCTCCCCTTCTCCAAATAAATAAAATGAAATAAACACAAAAAATTGGAGAAGGGGATGACAAAACAAAGTGAGAAAGAAAAAAAAAAGAAAGGAAAAAAAGGTGGAAACGTGAATCAAAGCCCAAAAGGGTATTTTAGAAGGTGTCATGCTTTGCAATGTTTGATAATTTGTTTAGCCTTCTTGAATTTTCCTTTTTCTTGATTTCCCCACCTAACAATTAATCCCATGGCCACATTACAACCAAAGGAAAAGACCTCTTGATTATTATGTGTTTTCATTAATAAAGTAGAGATTTGGTTAATAGTCAAGCCTATGGTAGAGTACTTTCCTTGAGGAAATTGAGCGAAATGTCATATACCCTGGAACACTTGAGTGAGGTGAGACGAGTGCCCAAATCAGTGAGAACATGAATTTAGAAAACCTAAGCTTCTAATTGGAATTGAAATTGATTATCTCTTGGGGATTTATTTGAATATGCCTGTCACTTGGATTAGCTTCTCGGGTTCTTGATTCACTATCCATGCTTTGAATGATTTATATCTTATGGCCTGGGTAATTGCTTAAGGACAAGCAAAATCTTAAGCTTGGGGTGATTTGATGAGTGTGATTTCACATCATCTTTGTCTATCATTTTGCAAGCATTTTCATGTAGTTTAGGCATATTTAATTTGATTTTTGGTTAATTTTCCTTTGGAACGGGTAAGGCGGTTTGTGTGGTGTTGTTTTACAGAAATCAAGGGAAAAATGCTCAAGATCAACCATGATGGAGTTTGGATGAAAATAGGGCTTGAAAACTGAAGAAAATGAGCCAAACAGAGCCCATCACGGCCTAGTCGTGATGCCCATCACAGCCATGATCGAGCAAAACTGAAAAGGAAGAAAGGCTGAAGTCAGAGTCTGTCACGGCCATGACCAAAAACCCCCACAAGTCAGAGACCGTCACGGCCTAGACGTAATTCTTATCACGCCCGTGAGAAGCTGGAAAAAAAAAAGAAGGCTCGCGTCGCGAGAGTCTAGAACATGGAGAAGTGCCAGAGGCAGAAGCCATCACGGCCCGCCCGAGATGGCCATCACGGCCGTGACGCGCATTACTTGGACCTGAAGAAACCGATTTGGATCAGAATTTGAGTTAGATTGGGACTCTAACTTCCCAATTCTATAAATAAGGACCAGGCAGATGCAGAATGATCATCGATAACAACACACGGACTTCTTGGGCGGCTACTCTAGGCATAGATTTAGGATATCTCTTCTTCTCCTCCTCTCTTCTCTTAGTTTATTTTCGTGTTATTTGTAACCCAGCCTGTCATCTCCATGGTAAGGCTGGAGTAGTAGCTTAGTTTCTAGGGATTGGGGCTATGCCCGAGATTCGTTTATGATGTTGAATTTGATGTAATATCTTCGTTAATTTAGATCTGATTTCTAGTGTTTTAATCACTCGTAAATTCGGCGACCGCTTATTTGCGGGACGTAGACATTCTAAGGAGGAACCTAGCGGTGAACTTAGGATTTCTAGTGTTTTTCACTCGTAAAATTCGGCGGCCGCTTATTTGCGAGACGTGGATGATCTAAGGAGGAACCTAGCGGTGAACTTAGGTTTATTTGCATGACTTAGACATTCTAAGGAGGAATCTAGCGGTGAACTTAGGTGTCGGATCTAGAGAGTCCGACTTGGGACTGAACTCACGAGAGTTCGAAGCCGTCCCTCGAGGATCAACGAGTTGTCACGAAACGCAAAGGGTCCAATCTGAGTTCGACTACCACGAGAGTAGAGGTTGGGTCAATTGGGCACGGCTTTTGTAACCCGAGAGGGAGCTTAAGCTATTAGAGGATAAACTCGCCTTCAAGGCAATTTCGCTAATTAACAAGGGTAATCGACTTAGCAACGTAAACGATCTTGTTGGTAACCTAAAATCCCTAGAAACCCATTTAGATCCCAAAACACTAAAAAGATTTGTTTTCTGTTTTATTTGATTCTGTTTTAATTATCTCGTAATTCAAAACCATTTCAAAATATAAAAATCCTTTTTACACAGTCCAGATTTACTCGATTTAAAAATCAGTTGCGATTCGGGATCACAGTCTCTATGGGATCGATATCTTTTATTACTTGGCGACAGTCCGGTACACTTGCCAGAATCGCACGCGTCGCGTCGCTCGAGCGGCGCGTTGTCAAGCACTTCCTCCCGATCCTTCCTATTAATTCTTAAGCCATGTGTACCCTTACCTTGACATCCGATCTCATCATGCCGAGGCTTAGGAACCCCTATAGGATCCGTGTTATGAAGGTAGTCCAAACAAAACTCAATAGCTTCTTCTGCAACATACCTTTGAACAATAGATGCTTCCGGACGATGAGGATTCTTCACGTACCCTTTCAAGATCTTCATGTAGCGCTCAACTGGGTACATCCATCTCAGAAAAACCGGCCCACATAATCTAATCTCCCTCACCAAATGAACAATTAAGTGAACCATTATGTCGAAAAAGGAAGGAGGAAAATACATCTCCAATTGGCACAAGATTGTAGCAGCCTCAACTTCCAAGTCATCCAACATACGGGGGTCAACGAATTTGCTACATATAGAATTGAAGAATGAGCACAACCGAGTAATGGCATGTCTCACATTTTTTGGAGCAATACCACGAATAGCAACGGGCAGAAGTTGTTGCATCAAGATGTGACAATCATGAGACTTTAAGCCAACCAATTTAAGATCACTCGAGACAAGCATTGATAAGCCTGCGGCTTATCTAGTTTTATAACTAGATGGACTGTGGTTTTTGTGCAAATTATTCGAGTTCAATCTCGTTTTCGCCCAAATTTGGCCTTGTTTTATTCCTAAGTAGACTTTTACTCGTTCTAGGCATTTTTAGTAGTTTTTAGTCTATTTTGAATAGAATTACGCTTTTTGTGTCTTTTTATTGTTTCAGGTTAGAAGTGAAGCTCCGGGAGTCAAGGAAAGTCAAGAAGCAGAGGAAAAAGCACTTCTGGAGATGCTCGCCTCGCGAGTGTATGCTCGCCTCGCGAGCCTGAACATCAGATAAAGCAGGAACAGCCATCACTCTGGCTCGCCCACAATGCATTCTCGCCTCGAGAATCATGAAGACCTGGAAGTCAGAGACCATCACGGCCTAGCCGTGATGAAGGTCACAGCCTAGAATTGAAGTCTCGCACCGCGAAAAGAATCTCGCCCCGCGAGAGTTTGAAGACCCTGGAAGACGAGACCATCACGGCCTAGCCGTGATGAAGGCCACGGCTGTGACAGATTGAAGTTGGAAGACTCGCCCCGCGAATACACTCTCGCCTCGCGAGAATCCAAAATTCAAAGCGCGCCAAAACTAATGTTCGCCTCGCGAAATATGGTTCGCCCCGCGAGCGGCCGAGAACCAGAATCCTTATTTAAAGGCTGTTTCAGATCAGAATGGGGAGCCAAGGAAGTTTATCCACTTGTTTTTAGATCAGATTAGGACGAATCCTTGTTATTCTGGAGCTGCGTCTCCCTTCTCTTTTCTTTTCTTATTTTATTATGGAGATTATGTCAGATTGTTTGTGCGTCGTCACGGGCATGAGGAACTAATCCCCTCGTCCGAGGGATCAATGAAGCCGCCCATGGCGGTATAGTGTTCATGTGATGTATGTTTTTCTCCCTTGTATCAATTTATGTTTTCCAATTCTGATTTGAATGCGTTGATCATATGTGTTGCGTGATTGACTAGTTAAACGTGTTTGAGGCCGATCGGCAATTCGCGTTTTAGAACTTGGATTGGAATCACTAATCGAATAATGAGCACGACAGTGGATTTAGGAGATTAGTGCAACCTTATAGGGAACAAGAATTAATAGAATTCGAGATTAGGATTATGAGACCTAGTAAGTAATTAATCCAATCGTCGAATACGTCCTATTGAGCACGACAGTGGATATAGGAGAAATTGGGGGTCCCGGTTGACGTCGTAATTGAACTTAGGGAGGAATTCATCATCACTTGGGTACTATACATGATTGGGTAGGTGGATTTGAGACCTTGGATATTTTAATTTCTGATTTTAAAACCTTAGTTTTATTTGATTCCTTATTTGAATTGAGATAATAATCTCTCTCTCTCAACCACTTTCTGTCACTTGACCAACGTATCTAATTTCCCACGGATTAGTTGAATTGGTAGCCCAATCCTTGTGTTCGACCTCGGTAATCTCTTACCGTGTTATTTTATTACTTGCGACGACCCGGTACACTTGCCGGTAAAATCAACAAGTTTTTGGCGCCGTTGCCGGGGATTGGCACACCAATTTTCCTAATTTTTAGGGAATTTGATTATTTGGTTAAGCTGTTTTTATTTTCTGATTTATTATTTCTCTCTACTTCTTTGATTCCACTTAGTCTTGCCGTGTTTTTGTATGCGAGGTACCCTTTCACAAGAGGACCTGCTATTTGATTCGGAGATCACCAAGACCGAGAAGCGCTTAAGGAAGGAAGTCAGAGAAAGAAAAAGGCTTGAAGCGAGTGATTTTGAGAGAATGGAAGAAGAAAATCCTCCCCCTCCTCCTCCTCCTTGTTACAAGCCTCTCTTTGAGTACGATCTACCCAGCTTGGGTGATTGTGATTCTTCTATTGTGAGGGGCAACCTGAATACAGACTCCTTCGGAGTGGAGGGATGTGTCACATTCCAGATCCGGGAGAATCAGTTTGATGGGAGTGGCAAACAGGACCCTCATAGACACATCACTCGCTTCCTTGAAGCTTGTGACTTACAGAAGATAAGAGGAATCTCACAAGATGAGTTTCGCTTGCGGCTTTTCCCCCTCTCTCTTAGGGATGTCGCTCGCGATTGGGTTGACAGCTTGGATAGGAACAGCATCAGAACTTGGGAGCAAATGGCACAAAAGTTCCTAACCAAATATTTTCCCCCTCAGAAAGCGGCACAAGCAAGAATTGCCGTTACATCCTTCAGGCAGACAGAAGATGAAACCTATAATGAGGCCTGGGAGAGGTACAACGGGCTCCTGAGAAGATGCCCTTCAGCGTTCTTTGACCTGGTCTCCAAAGTTCAGCATTTCTTTAACGGGTTGAGGGAACGCTATCAGATGAACTGTGATGCCGCGGCTGGCGGTTCTTTCTCCTATTTATCGGCTGAGGATGGATGGGCATTATTGGAGAAGATGTCATATAATGATTACAACCGCGGTAGAGAAACCTCAAGTGGAATTAGTTCAGCGACAATGGAAGCCATTCTCGAGCAAAACAAATTGTTCAAGATGCAGAATGAGGCTTTGTCGGGAAACAAAAGGGTTAATGTGATACATGAGGGGATGCCTTCGGGTTGTGACAATTGTAATGGAGATCATGACACTCGGAGTTGTTCGCTGAATTTCTCCCAAGAACATGTGGACTCATGCCACAACTTCTATGACACTGTGCCCCAGAACAACTATCGAGAGGAATGTATAAAAATGACTACGATCGAGAATCGAAATAAGGGGTATATGAGGAGAGACCATCCGGGTTTCACTTGGAGTAATGCTAGTGGTGGTCTATCCGGGCAGCAACATCCTCAACAGAATTGGCAACAACCTCAACAGGGTCTGAGGCCGAACATTGGAATTCAGCAACAATACCCAAAGAGGCTCTTCCGGTGACTAATCAATTGCAAATAACAGATGGTGGAAGACAACCTTGGGAGTTGTCTTTTGAGAAGTTGAGTGCAGCAGTGGATAAATTGTCAATCGACACAAATACTGCCATTGACAAGTTGGCGACTCATACGACAGGGTCGGCAATTCAGAATCTTGAGACGCAGATGGCTCACTCACGAAGCAACTAAATGAGCGTCTCCCAGGGAACTTTCCCAGGTGATACCGAGAACAATCCTAAGAACCATTGCAATGCCATAACAATCGGGAGCGGTAAAGTGTTGGGATCTAACAGGGTGCAACTAGTTCTCGGGAAGACAAGGCCCCGGAACAACCGCATGTTGAGGAAGAGCAACCCGAGAAAGAAGACTTGGTAAGTGACAAGGCACCTGAGCAAGGGGAAGGCTGAAACTTGTAGATGAAGAGTTCCGACGGAAGAAGTGGGTTGAACCCCAAGACCTCCCGCCCTACATGAAGGTACCGTATCCTGAAAGATTGAAGAAGCCTCAACAGGATAAGCAATTCAATAAGTTCCTTGATGTCTTCCGAAAACTTCAGATTAACATTCCATTTGCGGAAGCCTTGGAACAGATGCCATCATATGCCCGGTTTATGAAGGAACTTCTCACCAAGAAGCGGAGAATAGTGGATGAGAAAATGGTTGCTTTGATCGAGGAGTGTAGTGCCATTCTTCAAAGAAAACTACCTCCAAAGTTGAAGGATCCCGATTCTTTTTCGATACCATGCACCATTGGGGGGATGACTGTAGGGAAGGCATTATGTGATCTAGGGGCAAGCATCAACTTGATGCCCCTCTCTATGATGAAGAGGTTGGGGATCAAAGAAGTCAAGGATACACGGATGTCACTCCAACTGGCCGATCGTTCTGTAAAATATCCTTATGGGGTGGTCGAAGACTTGTTAGTAAAGGTGGACAAGCTTATATTTCCGACGGACTTTGTAGTGCTTGATATGGATGAAGACGCCGAAATCCCTCTCATATTGGGTAGGCCCTTCTTGGCCACTGGGGGTGCCTTGATAGATGTGCGACAAGGGAAACTCACTCTAAGGGTGCAAGATGATGAGGTAGTCTTCAATCTCTTTGAAGCAATGAAGCACCCTGCAGAGAGAACGGAAGTGTATCGTGTGGATATGGTGGATCCAACTGTGAAAGCAAAGGCAACTAGAGAAGCCCATGGTTCTTCACTTGCTCAAGTGTTGGTAAAATCCCATGATGATAGTGAGAAAAAAGACCCTTTGGGGGATGAGGTCTATCTCGAGTGGTTGAAAGACATGGAAGCCTTACCGAGCCTCCCAAGGGAAGAATGTGCAAAGAAGGAGCTCAGCAACAAAGGCATGAAAAAGAATGGTAAAGCACCGAAGTTGAGGGGTGGCACAACCATGGTGGTCAATGCAGACGATGAGTTGATCCCAAAAGGACCATCACGGGGTGGAGAGTTCGTGCTGATTATAGAAGGATGCTGGACTTAAATGAGTTGTCCGGGAACAGCATGCGAGCATATGAAAGGGCAAGAGCCTACAGGAAACAGATTGAGGCAAGGCATGGCAAGCAGTTTCTTCCTCCGGAGTAACCCTCTGGGGTGACTTGAGTCAGGCTCGGGACGTTAAACAAGCGCTACTTGGGAGGCAACCCAAGCTGGGTATCCCTTGTTTTTAGTTTCTGTCATTATCATTTATATTATAAAAAAAAAGAGATGTTTGATTCGCCACGCGAATCCACTGTGGCCGCGCGAGACAGAAAGCCCTGAATCTCTGGGGTTGCTCACTTTTCTGTCTCGCGTCGCGAGGTCTACTTTCGCCTCGCTATTCTGGGCATCATCATCTGTTGAAATTCCAGATTCGCCTCGCGAGATACTACTCGCCTCGCTTTTCTGGAGAGTGTGGAAACAGTTTTTCCAGATTCGCCTCGCGAGTGATATCTCGCCTCGCGAATCTGCAATTAAGGTTTTAATTTGCAGGAATTCTTCCAGGATGCTATGCAACAGAAGGGAGGCCGTGAGACCAATTGGATGAGGAGGCAACCATGGAAACTTGATCAGGGAGTATCCTCTCCTCTCCTCACTTTTGTTTTGTTTTTGTTTTTGCTTTTTGTTTTGTTTTGTTTGTCACTCTTGAATAATTTGAGAAGATCAAGAGTTGTTGTATGAATGTCGTGTCGGCAAGCTTGTTGGATTTTAATTAAATTGAGCATAAACTGATTGCATGAATTATTTGACCATTGATGATTTCCCCCTAGGTTCTGAAATTAGAAAAGTTGATCCCCATGTGAAAAATTGAAAATTGAACTTTGAGAATTTTATTGTGATTACTTGATTTATGATAAGTTTGGGGTGAGGGGGTGCACACACTAGGAATCGTATCTCGGTCAAACAATTTGCAAAATGTCCAGGTGAGGATTTGAGCCTCCAACTCTGTTTTTGAATGTGTGAATCACTGTTAAGTTGCACTTTCCCGAATTTGCTTGAATCTCTATATGGTTTGCATGTTTATGTGTTGCATCAAATGATTTAGGCAATTTTCTTTGAATAACTACTTGGCCTAAAAAGGACCATCCCTAATGCATGTTCCCTAGTTAGCCACATTGAGCCTAATTGACCTATTGTTTCTTAATGACCCTATATTACAAGCCAAAATCTGAAAAACCATGTTAACCCAATCTTAGGATTAGGAGAGCATGGAAGCGTAGCAAGAGAATGGTTGTGAGGAACTAAGTTTGGGGTGGCTACAAGGTGATGTGTCATATTGGGGGTGATAAAAAGAAAAATAAAGGTTGATGAAAAAAAAAATTGCCAAAAGAAAAGGGGCAAAACAGAAAAAAATAGCAAGGAAAAGGTTGTAGTCACCCGAGGCAAAAAGAAAAATGGAAAAAGGAATTTGAGTGGAATATGTGTCAAATGCTCATGCTCTCTTAGTTCCTAGGGACTTAAGCCGAGTATCCTTGAATATCCTACCCTCAGCCATGCCCCATTTCAACCTTTAAAAGACCTTCTGATGTTGCATGCATGTTTTCGTGGGAACCATTTTTGAGATGAAAATCAAATTCATGGGAAGTGCTCTTGATACGTGAAATTGAGTGAAAAGTTGATAGCCTTGACGAATTTGAGCGAATGAGTGAAATTTTACATACCCTTGTGAGGAAGGCAATTGTTTGAAATTGGTGATCTTCCTTTTGTGTGTGACTCTGATCCTCAGCTTAGACTAATGATTGCATGAATGATGAAGTTCTCAATTGTTTAAAGTAAATGAATGTGGGGATTACATTGATGTAAGGGGTGGAGATCATTGGAGAAAAACTGTTTTGATTGCATGAAATTTGTGCGAAATCGATTGATTCCTTTAAGGCTTGCCAAGTCTTGAGTCCTTTTTGAGTTTTAGCTTGCTTGGGGACAAGCAAGGTTTAAGTTTGGGGTGTTTTGATAAGCCTTCGGCTTATCTAGTTTTATAACTAGATGGACTGTGGTTTTTGTGCAAATTATTCGAGTTCAATCTCGTTTTCGCCCAAATTTGGCCTTGTTTTATTCCTAAGTAGACTTTTACTCGTTCTAGGCATTTTTAGTAGTTTTTAGTCTATTTTGAATAAAATTACGTTTTTTGTGACTTTTTATTGTTTCAGGTTAGAAGTGAAGCTCCGGGAGTCAAGGAAAGTCAAGAAGCAGAGGAAAAAGCACTTCTGGAGATGCTCGCCTCGCGAGTGTATGCTCGCCTCGCGAGCCTGAACATCAGATAAAGCAGGAACAGCCATCACTCTGGCTCGCCCCGCGAACAGTATTCTCGCCTCGAGAATCATGAAGACCTGGAAGTCAGAGACCATCACGGCCTAGCCGTGATGAAGGTCACAGCCTAGAATTGAAGTCTCGCCCCGCGAAAAGAATCTCGCCCCGCGAGAGTTTGAAGACCCTGGAAGACGAGACCATCACGGCCTAGCCGTGATGAAGGCCACGGCTGTGACAGATTGAAGTTGGAAGACTCACCCCGCGAATACACTCTCGCCTCGCGAGAATCCAAAATTCAAAGCGCGCCAAAACTAATGTTCGCCTCGCGAAAGATGGTTCGCCCCGCGAGCGGCCGAGAACCAGAATCCTTATTTAAAGGCTGTTTCAGATCAGAATGGGGAGCCAAGGAAGTTTATCCACTTGTTTTTAGATCAGTTTAGGACGAATCCTTGTTATTCTGGAGCTGTGTCTCCCTTCTCTTTTCTTTTCTTATTTTATTATGGAGATTATGTCAGATTGTTTGTGCGTCGTCACGGGCATGAGGAACTAATCCCCTCGTCCGAGGGATCAATGAAGCCGCCCATGGCGGTATAGTGTTCATGTGATGTATGTTTTTCTCCCTTGTATCAATTTATGTTTTCCAATTCTGATTTGAATGCGTTGATCATATGTGTTGCGTGATTGACTAGTTAAACGTGTTTGAGGCCGATCGGCGATTCGCGTTTTAGAACTTGGATTGGAATCACTAATCGAATAATGAGCACGACAGTGGATTTAGGAGATTAGTGCAACCTTATAGGGAACAAGAATTAATAGAATTCGAGATTAGGATTATGAGACCTAGTAAGTAATTAATCCAATCGTCGAATACGTCCTATTGAGCACGACAGTGGATATAGGAGAAATTGGGGGTCCCGGTTGACGTCGTAATTGAACTTAGGGAGGAATTCATCATCACTTGGGTACTATACATGATTGGGTAGGTGGATTTGAGACCTTGGATATTTTAATTTCTGATTTTAAAACCTTAGTTTTATTTGATTCCTTATTTGAATTGCGATAATAATCTCTCTCTCTCAACCATTTTCTGTCACTTGACCAACGTATCTAATTTCCCACGGATTAGTTGAATTGGTAGCCCAATCCTTGTGTTCGACCTCGGTAATCTATTACCGTGTTATTTTATTACTTGCGACGACCCGATACACTTCCCGGTGAAATCAACAAGCATCTTCATATTTGAAGAGTAACCGTGTGGAACTTTGATGCCCTGAAGACACAGCATAAACTTTGTCTCTCTTTTTTTGACAAAGTATGACATGCTGGCCGGCAAATAAGTCCGCTTACCATCCTCAACAACTGGAGCTAACTGCTCTCGTATACCCATAGCAACGAGGTCGAGACGAGCATTCACACCATCCTTTGTCTTGCCCTGAATGTTGCGAAGCATCCCGATCACACTATCACACACATTTTTCTCCACATGCATCACATCAATGCGAAGATGCGACATCAAGCTTGCGCCAGTATGGAAGATCAAAGAGTATCGACCTCTTCTTCCATATGTTTTTCTCAGCAGATTTACCTTTCTTTTTGGACTTGCCGAATATAACATCGATGCCCTTTACCCTCTGATAAACCTGCTCTCCAATTAAGGCCGTCGGCGCTTCTTCTGTCTCTTGGCATCCATTAAAAGATTTTTTCATCTTACGATATGGGTGATCACGTCTAAGAAATCTCCGATGCCCAAGGTAAACCGTCTTCTTTCCATGATGCAACTGAGTGTAGCATGTGCCTTCTTCACATATAGGGCATGCTTTATGCCCCTTGACACTGTACTTAGGACAAGTTACTGGTATCTTTGGAAAGTCGTTGATGGTGCAAAATAACATGGCACGAAGCTTGAAAGTCTCGTGAGAATACCCATCAACTACATCAACACCTTCCACCCACGGCGTTTTCAAGTCTTCAATCAAGGGACCTAGATAAACATCTAAGTCATTTCCCGGTTGCTTTGGGCCCGAAATCATCATAGACAACATCATGTATTTGCGCTTCATGCACAACCAAGGGGGCATGTTGTAAATTACCAATGAAATGTGTCATGAACTATGAATACTACTCATGTTACCATAAGGATTCATTCCATCCGTAGCAAGTCCAAGCCTTAGGTTTCTTGGCTCATCGGCGAAATCCGGAAACATAGTATCGATATTCTTCCATTGAATAGAATCAGCAGGATGACGAACCTTTCCATCACGTTTCCTTTCATCATTATGCCATCTAAAGGAGAAAAATGTACAAAAATGTTTTGTCGTTTAATTTTGAAGTTTGTTCTTTTTTTCATAAAAACTTAAAAATAAAAAAATTATTTTGCTTTGTTTCTATTTATCCTAAAATCCAAAAAAACCACAAAAAGATTTTTTGTAATTTTTATTCTATGTCCTTTTCTTGGTTTTTTTATTTTTTATTTTTTATTTTATTATTGGATCAAACCAGTCAAGTTTACTATCCCTATGCTAACCCAAACCCGGATCCACCCGCACCACCTTTTTCCTATTCTCTGAAAACCCTAGAAGCCACGCTCATCTCAATTAAAATCCTTTATTATCTTGAGCATTTTCTTGCTAATGATCCGCATGACTTGAAGTTCTGCCAAAGTGACAGGGACAGGGAAATCATGTACAGTTGCTGCAATTTCTACATGTAGATTTTACTTGGCTTCTATGTTGAATAGACTTGAAGTCATTTTTGGTCATGAAAGAATACAATGGATAGCAAGAGTGTGATTTTCACGTAACAGAGACGTATAACTCGATTCTTGAATTTGACTTGATTTTAAAGACCATTTTTTTAAGGATTTTTCAATTTTTACCTGAATTAAATAAAATTGATAATAATTCTATTTTTATGTTTTTTTTAGATTATTTTTTATCGCCGTCGCGCCACGATTTTTGGTTGCGACCCTAACAATTAGTATCGGCAGGAATCTTTACTGGTTTTTCTCTAGTGGTGCTTATGTTTTCGTATGTTTATATTTTTGTATTCCAGAGTATGCTATGCGTGCTGTCGAGCATGAATACTTCAAAGTTCAAAGACGTTAAATTTGTACCTTGGTTCCTTGTCTTAACGGTAAATGTGTCTATAGTAATTATGTAGAATTTATTGGTTTTGATTCTGTGAGAAATGCGAGCTTTTTTGCTATTTTCTTCAATGACTGCGGAACTGTCATGTTTCATTTTTTGTCCGTACATTACAGATTCAACTTGAGTGTGATTATATTGCCTATCCTTTTTTCATGTCCAAGTCTCAAATACACTGCAAATTGATGTGTGATAATGCTGCATGCTTCTTGTAGAACAAACCCATACTACGAGTGCCTCTCAATTTCTCAAAATAAATGGTGAACTTTATTTAAAATCATATTTTATGTCACTACTTTTAGAAATATATGCATTGATATATCCAAAACTATAGTAATGGAGCTTTCCATTTATTTTGAGAAATGAAGAGGATCTCTACTCCCGTACTACTAGTACATTATTAGCAAATTTGCACTTATTCCAAGAGTAACTTTTGGTAGAGTTACTCTCCTTAATAACTTACTGGGGACATTGAATTTCAACAATCCAACCGTTGAATTTTGTCATCTTATCCAATCAATCATGCACACCAGATTCCATAAAAATGGACATCCGTAGCTATGTAATCTTATAATTGACATTTACTCATATTTTTAAAAAACGTATTATACGTTCATTTCGATGAAGTATTAAATATTTTTGAAATTTTATGAAACTTTGAGGGGTTGATCTACTCAATAAGAAGTTTTAATTCAACGGTTGGATTGTTGAAAGTCAATGTTGTTGATGAGTTATTAAGCGGATACTCTTTGAGTAAGTGGAACCCCACCACATATATATATATATATATATATATATATATATATATATATATATATGAAACATTTAACTAAAAGTAATTCTCTTAAGAGTGTGTTTTGTTCAAAGAAGGATGGGAGAGGAAGGGAGGGGAGGGGGAATTTTAATTAGCTGTTGTGTTTGGTTGAGAGGGGAGGAGGGATTTTAACACAAATCATGTTTGGTTCACAAGGGGAGGGAACATATTTTAAAATTAATTTACTTTTATACCCTTTATGTTTCATGGTTGTAATCAAAATTGTCTTTTACAAATTAGACTTCCTGGCCTAGTCTTCACAAACACGAGAGAGCAAATTAGCAATGGCCACTGAGAAGCCAAAAATGTAATTCTATATTCTTTTGAATTCCCGCAAGATATACATGTGATTAGGTTACTATATTCTTTTTCATTTTGTACGTAAAATGATAAACAATTTTTCCTAATATGAGAATATAGAAATATAGAATTCCCAGCCACATGAAGTTTCTTCCATAAACTTCGTTAATTTGCTGCTAGCAGGTTTATAAATTATGTTCTACAGCTTTGCAGACGCAAGAAGGTAGAAAGCGAAACTATGCTGACCTAAAAGACAACAGGGATAATTATGGATTTCAAAATATCATTGATGATATTTTAGTCTGATTGTTTAAAATATTTTAAAGCTGCTTCCCCTCACCTCCAAATTCCCCCAATATTGGAGGGAGCTAAAATGGACTCAGGAGAGCGATTTTGAAATCAAATAATTGACGTAACCAAAACACAGGCTTCTAAACGCCAGCCAGAGGATTTCAATCAACAACAATATATTTTCCCATCTATTGTATTGAGTTACACAACATATTTGATTTTGAGGTCGTCCTGCTATTTGAATGAGGAATGATTTTTGTACCCTTTGTTTTTTGGGTGTATTTCTGAGAATCGTGTATACAAAGTGAGAGATAGATATAAACATATATGGTATTACATATACGGTGTATAAAATTTGTGTTCAAATATCATAACTCACAACTCATTTGAATACAAATCTTCTCCACTTTTATACATTGTTATTACACATGATCTGATTCTGCTGTTTTTTGAAAAGATAAAAATAAAAATTGACCTCTCCAAAAACAAAAAGACCTGATTATACATATCTTGCCTTTCTCTCACTACCAAAATGTAATGGTATCACAGAACACAAAACTAGCACAGGTTGCTACTATGAAAAGGTTATTATTGCTCACTGAGATTGTAAGCTGAAACTATCACAATTCTTTTTCTTATGTTTTGTTAAGTAGAGAGGCAAGATTGCGAAGTTCCTCAAAGGCATGCATTGTTTCTGCATCAAATCCTCCTGCAAACTGCATTGAGAATAAATAAAGATTACCTCTTACAGCATATTCATGAGTCGCAAATCTAAACGGCTGCAGGAACAGGAACGACGCTAAAGTATATTACTGGACAAACCTGATGGATTCTAAAAGCAAATCTCACTCCTTGGAGAAGCATGTAATCCATTGCAGGATCTTTTTCTAATGCTGACTTTACTTGAAGTTCCATAGCTACCCTTTTCATATACTTCTTGGCCAATTTAACTGAGCCAAGCTTTATCTGCAAAAGAAAGTTGTTGAATCAAATACATGATTGCTGAACATGCTTACTTGCTTATCAACTCTCAAGGAAAGAATAACACAATCCAATGAAAACAGATACAAATATATGTGATGCTCTCATGCATGCCACATTCATAATATCATGTTTCACATTCATTATTTACATTTTGTAAGGATGGATGCACAGTATGGTGTACCTTGCCAATAATTCCATTATCAAGCATCCATTCTATGGGAATTTGAAACCCCTTGCAGTTGCGCATTAACGACTCTCTTGTGCGAAGAAGGTTGTAAATAGTTCGCTCCATCCTGACAGTGAAGTTAGAACACAAACATAAATGTTTGCAAAGACAGACTTAAATTTAGGAGAGAAAGGGAGACACAAAGCACATTCACATATATTTGAGTTGCTTACTTTTCTGATAATGCAACCATTTTCTTTAGAGCAATATCACAAGGTAGCCGGGGATCATCCTTGTAGGATGAAACTTCAGACTCCAATTTTTTCAAATCTTGATACCCAAATGCTGCTTCTCTTAATGTGTCTGCTTTCTTCTCAGGCCAATCAAAATGCTTGAGGACCGCCCTTTCATCCACCTTAGCATGTACACAATCATAATTATATCACACAACAAATACATGCATAATGTTTCATAGGAATAAAAGAATTTTGACAGAAAAGAATCTCCTATAGACCTCATGAAAATAACAACCTTAAAATTGGACTTATTTAATCTAGCTTAGTTTTTGTACATGAAATAATTTCAATCTAGACAGGTCATATCATAGGAAAAAAACTTACAAGGAAGCAGAGTTCATCATCAAGCCACTTCACAAAAGCAACCACATCTTCTATGTTCTGATAAACTGCATTGTTCACCTCTCTAATCAATGAATTGACAAATTCTCCTTGAGTTTCAATATCTGCCTTTATCTGCATATCAAGGGATAGTAATTAGGAATATAGATCTAAGGCAGACCATTCAGTAAAATAAGATACAAAAGATTTGAGATGGCTTCATAATTCTGCTATAAGCTCAAATAGCATAACATAACATAAAACATATGGAAAGCATAAACAACATATGTGAGATTAGTTGAAAAAATATGCATCATAAAAGAATTTCCTTATAGAAAAATCTGAAATTTAACAACTGAGATACACATAAAGTAGAAAACCACTCACAGCAAGCAAATGTGATGAACGGTTTTCAATTTCTCCAATCATGCTGCTACGAACATCTGCAACATCTGGTGCATCAGAGAGTCCTCCATTTGAAGAATCCTTTCTAGAATCTCTCTTCATAAGTGAATGGTAGAGTTCCACCACTTGCGGGGCACGTGTTACCATCCCGGCATTACTACTTCTTGATGCAAAATTCAAAGGAGGTGGTGGGGGAGGTGGAGGTGGAGGAGGTGCAACTTGAGTTGAAGTTTCCTGTTTTGTTTTGCTATAAATAGAACATGAGGAGGGCCTTGGAGGTGGATTAGGAATTCGTAGGGCCCTCTTCTCAACATCTAAAGAAGCCAAAAGTTGTGGTCTTTGGACAATCTCTAAACCAGATTGTTCAACAGATAATGGCACTGATTCCTTTTCCATTTCTTTTGAACATACAAAATAATCAGACTGTCTTCTCTTACTCAGGACAACCTCTTCCTCTGAGCAGTTTGATCCACTGATAGAGTGTCTTCTTCTGGGGCTTCCCCCTACCTCAGATTCATTCCAACTTTTTTCAATAAGCCTATCTGGGCATTCTACTTGTGACAAATGGTCACTAGTTATGGGCCACTTTTTTGGCTTCTTCATCAAACTGAACCTATTTGCACTACTACAATCTAAGTACTGATTGCTTTGATCAGAGAAAGAACTAACACAATCTTCACTATTGCTCACAATAGAGTGAGGACTAGATGGCTTATCAGAATCCAATGCTGAGCATGAATTCTTCAACTCATTTCTTAAACATGAATTCACCCACCTCAGGTAGGCAAGCTCTTCAACCTCATTTAATCTGCTTATCTGTAAACCTTCTACTTGTTTGCTCAGGTCTTCATTTGTGAGCCTCAGCAATGATGCCTCAGCTTTAAATTTGGCAACAATGTCACTCTATTCAGAAAATGACAGTAAGTAGGGGTAAACAAAAACAAAAACAAAAAGGTAAATGAAAAAAACTTGAATTAGCCAAATTGAGTAAAGTTACCTCTGAAGATTTGGCAAGACAAGACAATTGAGACTCCAGAGAAGAGAGCTTGCAAGTGAGGTTCCTTTTCTGCATCTGCAGCTCCTTATTCAGCCTCCTCAATTCAACAACTTCAAGCTCAAGATTTTGCACTGAACTATCCTTCTTTTCCCCTTTCAACACTTCCTCTTGTCTATCTGAGACACAAGTTAATGCAGCAAGCTGCTCAGAGAGGCTTGTTTTCTCTTCTTCCAACAAAGCAAGCTTCTTCACAAGCTCATCAACCTCACCCTGGTTGCTCTTGCACTCTGCCAACTCTGCATGCAGCTTTGACTCTCTCTCCTTGGATTCTTGCAGCAAGCTCCTCATGTGATCCAACTCGGTGAAAAGGTCAGTGGATGATTGTCTCCTATGTGTGGGGAATGCATGAGGATGAACCTGAGAAGCATTCATGGAGCATGACAAGTCACCTATGAGGGACCTCTTGACCCTGGAATGTGATGGCACAAAAGGGTTCTTCTGGTTTGCAATTGCAACAACATCCGAGGTTGTTAGAATCTGCTGTTTCTTGGTGGGAACAGTTGATTGAAGCTTGGTCTTCTTGTCTGCAGAGAAGCCTTTGACAATGTGGGCACCCCATGAAGAAGACAACCTTGGCTTTGAATGATTGTTGGGGTTGGTTCCTTTGACATTTTGAAGCTTTGGAGGTTGGTTTTGATCTGCAAATTTTGAAGCTTTGGACTTGTTCTCTGATGGGTTGTCTTCCCCCATTGTGTGATCAAGTTCAAAAGTTGCAAGTGCAGAAAAAAGAGAAAACTTTTGAAAACTGATAGAGAATGGCTCTAAATTTCTTAAGAACTCAGTTTAGCATTGAAGCTATAGCTAATTTCTTAAGAACTGAACTTAGCTTAGTTTCTCATATAAAATGGAAAGGTGCTTCCATTAGAGGAAGCAATATTGGAGGCTTTTGTTTTTGATGATGATGTATAAGGAAAGTGGGATCTCTTTGTTGAGTTTGCTTCACAATTTTTTTGAAAGTTTGAATTTTGAAATGGAGAGAGAGTGAGTGGTAGCAGAAGCAGTGGTAAGTTTGGAGTGCAGGAGAGGAGCGAGGAGTACGAGGCCGGAGTTTGGGAACTGTACTGCAACGGTCGTTTTTAGAAGTTCTAGGGCCCACTTTAACACTTTTGGTCTTTTGCTATAAAGTTGACTTTCAAAAAAAATATAAGTTAGATCAAATTATAAATAGTTAATGTTCAGTTTAAAAAATTACATTACATTAACTTTACATATAATTTTTTTTTTCACAGCAGCAAACTTATTTTATTTCATTAGACATGATAATAATCATAATAATGTATGTAATACAAGTAGGAGTAGCATCATAAATATGGAGACTGATAAAAAAATAGCCGTCCTAACTAAACTATGAGTAACTAAATTTGATCGCCTCACCAATATGGTGTTGGTCCAAGTAATAAGACGGTTTGAGTCCATTAAACATGTGGTCCCACGACAGCTTTGCAGTCTAACTCAAAAATGACTTAATTCCGTCCATTCAATTAGCATTACTATAATCTATCAAAAAATAAAATTTAACACCACGACAAGAATTAAAATTATTAGATTAATATCTCTGTTTTTTTATTAAAAATTATATCTACTTATTATTTCTATTTTAATATACTAATTCAGAATTATTTTAATAAATAAAAAATAAGATATTAGTTAATAGTATAACCAAAACAATGAAGAAAAGAAAAATACATATTTATAAAAATAATGAGAAATAAAGATGTATAAAAAAGGGAAGCTAGAGATTCCACTTCGGTCATTAAGGGTCTGTTTGCTTTGTTTCCAGTTTTCAGAAATAATTACAAAATTATCATCTTGTTTTCATTTTGTTTCCTCGCTTCTAAAGATTTGTACAAGAAACAATAAAAACAAAAAAAAAAAATGTTTTCAAAGTTTCCTGCATAAAATTCCCAAAACAAAAACAAAATAAAAACAAGGTTGCGAGTTTTGTAATTATTTCAAAAACAGGAAATGAAAATAAGAAACTCGAAAACAAAGCAAACATGCCCTAACTTTTTTATAATAATAAATTTTGCACCATTTCACTATAATTATATAATCTGTGGATCTTGTTAGTTCTATAATAGACAGGTATTGCAAGGCTATGCTAATTCGTTGAAGGAAAAGCAAGTCATATATATTTACATAAAAAGGAAAACAATATAAAGCTCATTTTACCTTATTATAATAAGCTTATTAGAAAAGTTTATAAAAATAATCAGTTTTTAGCATTTTTGAAGAGAAAAAAATTTATAAAAAAAAGGTTAACTAAATTAATTACCTAGACGCACCTTTACTCAAATTTGAATAGAACCTGTCATGAAATCATGTGAACATATGACCCTTTTTTTTTTTTTTATAGGCGACCATATGGCCTAATAACCCATATCACATAATCAACTGAGGATCCGGATTGTCGCCTCTCCAACACCTCTCCAGCCAAGTAATATGGATTGTCCGTCCAGATCAGATGGTCCAGATAAATCAACATCTTATAAAATAAAATATAAAATAAAATTTGAAAAACCCAAATTTCTTTCTCCTCCCAATGTTACTTTACGTGACTCGGTTCCCTCATGCCACCGCCATCCTGCCGGCAACTCGTTTTTGGCTAACCACCGCTTTCCATGGATGATCCAGATCACTTAGCTGGAGAGGCCTGGCTGGAGACGATCCAAGTTCATCAACTGAGGCCCGGGAGGGCCTCCGGCTTTATGCATCAGCAGGAGATGCAATCCTTTGGCTGGAGTATGTCACGGAATTAATGGCAATGGCAAGAGTCAAAATTAAATGAAAAATTATTACAAAGTAATGACTGATAAAATAATTGCACGCAGAGATGCCACAACATAACTCTCATTCGTATTATTACAAGAGTTATAGCAGTTGCTTTAATTTAAAATGAAAGCAGGCCAGATGAGTTATCGATGATGGGCATTCTAAACCTTAAAATCCCACCATGTTTCAACTTGAAGGGTCATAGCAAGTCATTTGTAATGTTGAGATACCTCCCAAACTAGCTTATCCATGAAATGGCATTTCTTGTCAAATCCCCAGCCTGGGTTGCTCTGCATCACAATACAAAACAACCATAAATATACTATAATTTACAGAATAATCCTTCCACATAGTTTTTTAAACCAGCTTCCCATATTTAAATGCAATAAAAGAAAATTAAAAAACAAAAGAATCAATTTGAAGGAGCTATATGGTATAGGATAGTTTAGATCGCCATTACAAGCATATATAATTTGTACTCTCGTAGCATTGTATATTTACAGAAAGAATTACATCACATACTGCCCAAAAAGCATCCAAAAACAAGAAAAATCTTGTATGCCGCTGTAGTTCACAACATTAAAGAAAAAGATTTCATTATCTGCCGTTAAATTCACAACCATGAAGTTAAATTCTAATACTTTCTCTTCCGTGTTTTCTTTTTGTTGATTGTGACTTTTAAGTTAGTAAACTGTTGATCTCTTCCAAAGAAATGACTGTAGCAGTGACACCACAGAAACCTCTGCTACAAAAATTTGAAGAAAAAAAAAAACCAGCATCGGAATATCATATTTTGTAACTTCAAACAAAAATAACAATAAAACTAAATTAAATTTACACCTGTCCCAACACAAAAATTAACCAAAGGAACTCTCAAATATTCATAACATTAACCAAAGGAACTCTCAAATATTCATAGCAAGCGCCAAACATTTTACTATTTTAATAACGAAGAATCTTTGAAGCAAAGAAACCTGTTAGCATATACATTAATACGTCCGTAATCTCGAAGAAAATTTCAACGAATTCATGAAACGATAAAATAGACAGGAGGATTATATGACTCAGCCTCAGAATGAGCAAATTAACACTTTCCTCATATGAACAAATACATTAAGATTTGGACGTTAGATATGCTCTCTTATCCAATGCAATTAAGATTAGTGCAATTCCAAGGCCACATTTGCAACTGTGGGCAGAATAAATTCATTACCAAAACATATACAAACTATATATAATCATGACATCCCAAGTTTCTGAATAGCTTCTTCTGATGTACATATGCACATATTCTGCATTAGTGGCAGCAAATTGCTTTAGATCTAGACGACTAATGTTAAGGAACCTGATGGATTTCAAATGACGTGGTAAATAATTATCCTATATTCTATCAAAAGCATTTATCAAAAAAATATGTAAGCTCCAAGAGCCCACGATCTTCATTCATTCTTCTAAATATTTGTTAATAGATTCTAACAAGTATTAATGATTTTTCAGCCTAAGGATGGACTATCTTACCACTGCCTTTGGTAATAACTACTCAACCTATGTATAACATCCAACTTCCGTTGTTTTCAAGAATCTAAGATGTACATCAAATAGATACTTCATCTCAACTTGTCTCGATATTTTTGAGATTTATTTTATCAACTAGCATCTAGATTATAGATTACTAAAAAAACTAGCAAATTCTTCCTGGGATCTCAATTAAATATACATCTCTTGGGACAGAAAAATTATTTTGTCAACATCTTACAACACCTGCTATGGTCATGCCCAAAAATAGATCCTATACTAATAACAAATTACAATAACTATTCGAAAGAATGGGGTTCCTTTAAAACCGAACTGCATGAGCAAGCAATTGTTATTGAACATCAACAGAGACACATATAATCGGATTACCAACTTAAAAGAGAGGCAACCATGCAAGTAAAAGGCATTCTATTCTTAACAACAGTAACTTGACAATATACAGTATTTACAGTTTCAAACCTGAAGAGAGATAACGGCACGGTTAGTAAATTGCTTCACAGAAGATGGTGCACTTTCAGGAAGAGTTTTAGCAACTCTTTCTAATTCTTCTTGCTGCTTCTTTGCAGTTACCCTATCTGGTCCGCTGTAGTGATCAACAATCTTTTTCAATAATGGAACTCGTGCCATTGTCTCTTCCATTATTTCCTAATTGGATATGGAAGGTTAGAAAAGACAAGATGAAAATATGAAAATCCCAACACCCATACACGCATGCACACCAATAAAGTAGGCAACTACTACAAAAGCCTTTTCTAACTAGAACTCATAAGGTAGACAGCTATTTCAAAACAAATCCACTGATACAGCACTTATCTAAATGTAATTGTTACGCAGCTTTGATATAACATTGACAATCAACCCATAAGATTATTAATGAAGATAGTGGTGTATTAACAATATTAAAGAGAACGTCAGTAAGACAATCATGCCCTAAACATTTGCAAGTTATGTTATTAAATATTGTGTACTAACTCAATCATGGATGAGATTACTAGATTAGCAATAAAATATACCTCCCACTCTTCTTGACTTTGGATACCCTCATATGCCATCAAGAATGGTTTCATCTTCTCAAGTGTATCCCGAAGTGGAAGTGGTTCCTTCTCATCAATATCTGGATTCCTATCAAATTCGCCCATCAAATATTCTGGCTCACATTCTATCTGCAATGATCAATCAAGAAACAGAAAAATCACAAAACAATCAAACATTACGATATGCTTAGTAAACAGATGATTGAAGATTATTAGAGTATATACTTAGCTTAGCTATTGTACACACATAACTGAATGTGCTGAGTCAGCAACATTCAGTTATGGCAGTTATGTTAGTCTTGGCAGTTACATTATGTCAGTTTTGGCAGTTACATTGCAAGGCTATAAAAAGCATTTCCTCTGTTCATCGATTAATAAATTCTGAAGAACAGAATCAGATTTCTTTCACATTCTCCTCTTTTCTCTTTCTCTCACTCTATGATACAATCTATTATGGTATCTGGAGCTTTTTTCTGGGTCTGATCCTTCTTCGTCTCTTCCATGGCGGAAGCCAGTATTCCGTTTGGCTCTGTTTCTGGCACTCCTGCGTCTTCTTCGGTGCCTACATCCTTCAACCCTACGATATCCATCAAGCTTGACGATCAGAATTACCTCCTCTGGAAACAGCAAATCGAGGCCGTGATTATCGCGCATAAGCTCCACCGATTCGTGGTGAATCCTTCGATTCCTCCTCAATTCACTACCGAAACGAATCGCGCGTTAGGGATCGAATCCGATGCCTATCAACTCTGGATAGTTCAAGATCAAATGCTCTTCACATGGCTTCTAGGCTCACTATCACCCGCGATTCTCCCTAGGTTTATCGGATGCAAGCATTCGTGGCAAGTATGGGAGAAAATCCATAAACAGTTCCATGCACACCTCAGAACCATGGTTCGTCAGTTTCGCTCCGAGTTGAAGAACACGAAGAAAGGCACGCGTTCAATTCCGGAGTATCTGTTGCGAATTCGTGCCCTAATTGAGTCCTTACAAGCGATTGGTGATTCGGTCACAGAACAGGATCACATAGACACCATTCTCGAGGGACTCCCTGAAGAATTCAATTCCCTAGTCATGATGATCTATTCACGAGCGGATTCTCCGGCGGTCGATGACATTGAGGCGCTCCTACTGATGCAAGACGCTCAGTTTGAAAATTTTCGTCAAGAACTACCCTCACCATCGGTGACCGCTAATGTTGCTCATGCACCGAATCTACATGAGTCAGCAAGCAACACTACTCAGAACAATTTTCATGGAAATTACCAACACCAAAGTACCTTCCAGGGTAGTCACCGTGGCCGTGGAGGAAGGGGCCGTGGCTGTGGAGGTCCAAAACCAACTTGTCAACTCTGTGACAAGTATGGCCATGATGCATACAATCGTTGGTAGAGGTTTGACCATCAATTTGAACGACCTCCTTCACCTCAGCATCAGGCAGATCAGAATTCAGTGTATAGCCAACCTTCTCAAAGTCATGGCTCTGCCTCACACCAGTCTTATGCACTACATCTATCTACTCAACATCAGCCTAGTGCTAATATGGTGATGCAACAACCAAAGTTTGTGCCAAATACTCAAGAGCCCTTACAAAGGTCCTTTGACAGTCATGCTTGGTTTCCTGACTCGGGTGCCTCACACCACATCACTGCTGATCCAAGCAACCTAAGTCACAGCAATCCCTTTGGTGGACAAGATCAAGTTCTAATGGGAAATGGTCAAGGTCTTCCCATAAACTCCATAGGTTCATCTAGATTCCCTTCTCCTTCCAATCCTCATGTAGTTTTCTCCTTGAAAAATCTATTACTTGTGCCAAACATCACCAAAAACCTTGTCTCTATTTCTAGGTTTGCTAGAGATAATAATGTATATTTTGAATTTCACCCATTCTGTTGCTATGTGAAATCACAGGGTTCTGGTCGCATTCTCCTTGAAGGCTCTCTTGGTGCTGATGGTCTCTACAGCTTCCAAGACATCAACATTCTCAAAGAGCCTTCCTCTCTATGTCTTTAGCACACTGTCTCCTTCAATCTCTAGTGAGCTTTCAGATAATACTTCTGCTGTAACTAGTACCTTTGCCACTTGGCACTATAGGTTAGGACATGCCAATAATAATGCTGTAAAGGCTGTCCTACAATTGTGTAACATACCTTCATTGAATAAAACATCAAATGAATTTTGCAATGCCTGCTGCCTAGCTAAATCCCATAGATTGAATGCACCTCCTTCCCTCACTGTTCACTCTGTTGCCTTTGAATTAATTCACACAGACCTCTGGAGACCAGCTCCCCTTACCTCCTTTGGTGGATACACCTAATACATTACCTTTGTGGATGCCTACACTAGGTTCACATGGATCTATTTCCTTAAGCAAAAGTCTGATGCACTTACTGCCTTTAAACAGTTCTCTGCCTTAATATCAACACAATTCTCAGCCTCTATCAAAATTGTGCAATCTGATTGGGGTGGAGAATTTCGCCCCTTCACCAAATATTTGGGAGAATTAGGTATTGTTCATCGTCTAACTTTCCCTCACACATCCCATCAAAATGGGACTGTGGAGAGAAAGCATCGGCAAATTGTGGAGATGGGTTTAGCAATGTTAACTCATTTCTCTCTTCCTCTCCAATTTTGGGATCATAGTTTTACACAGGCTGTATATCTAATTAATAGGTTACCCACAGCAGCTCTAACCTCCCATTCTTCACCTTACCATGCTCTCTATGGTTCAATTCCTGACTTCTCTAACCTTAAAATTCTTGGATGTGCTTGTTTTCCTTTTTTAAGACCTTATAACAAACACAAGTTCCAATTTAGGTCCTCTGAGTGCATCTATTTAGGTCTGTCCCCACAGCACAAAGGGCATAAATGTCTTGACTCCAATGACCGAATATTCATTTCTAAAGATGTTTTGTTCAATGAAGCCAAATTCCCTTACACTCACCTATTCCCTTCTCAGTCCAATGCTTCTGCTTCACCTCCTTCCACTTACCCTGCATCCATCCCTACACCCACTTACCCTCCTCTTCATGTCACTCCTCTCAACCAACACCCACCACCTTCCTTACCATCTTCTCCTACTCAATCTGCTTTCAACTCACCTATAGATCCTCACCACACCCCTGCTACTTCTTCTCCAAGTCCATTGTTACAGTCATCTCCTAGTATTCCTCACTCTGTCCAATCACCTTCACCCTCTGATGACCACACTGCTTCCATCAATCCTGCTCACTCTATCCAGTCCTCTCCACCTTCATCCTCTTCTACCCTGTTGCCACAGTCTGCCTCTTCCCCAAGTTCCTCTCCCACGCAGCCCACTAATACTCACCCTATGGCTACAAGGTCCAAAACTGGCCATTTACCCCCCAAACCGTTTCTTAGTCATGTTGAACCTAGGACTGTCAAAGAAGCCCTCGCCAGTCCTCCTTGGCCAGCAGCCATGAAGGATGAGCACAATGCTCTCCTTAAGAACAACACTTGGTCTTAGTACCTCTTCCACCAAACAGAACAGCAATTGGTTGCAAATGGGTCTTTCAAGTCAAAGAAAACCCAGATGGGACTGTGAACAAGTTCAAGGCCAGATTAGTGGCCAAAGGATTCCATCAGCAACACGGCTTTGATTTTTATGAAACTTTCTCTCCAGTTGTTAAACCAGTAACAATCAGGATCATTTTGTCTTTGGCTATCACTCACAAATGGACCATCAAGCAAGTTGATGTCAACAATGCGTTTTTTAATGGGGTTCTCCATGAAGAAGTATACATGGTTCAGCCCCCTGGCTTTGAACACACTGGTCGAAATCTGGTGTGCAAACTGCACAAAGCCCTGTATGGTCTCAAGTAGGCACCTCGGGCTTGGTATGAAAGCCTTGCCTCTGCCCTCTTACACTATGGATTTGTCACTAGCACGTGTGACCCTTCCTCTTTTATTTACTCCAAGAGTGGCATTTCCCTATATGTCTTGGTGTATGTAGATGATATCATCATTACTGGTTCCTCACCTTCTTTCATCACTGATCTAATACAGAAGTTGAACCAACAGTTTGCTCTTAAGGAGCTTGGCAACCTAGACTACTTCCTTGGGGTTGAGGTGTCCCACCTCTCCAATGGTGCTCTGCTGCTCACCCAAAGCAAGTACATTCGGGACTTGCTATCTAAGGCACAAATGTCTGATGCAAAGGGAATCTCTTCCCCCATGGTTAGCAACAGCAAGCTCACCAAACATGGCACAGACACTATGGCAGATCCCCACCTGTAGAGATCAATTGTTGGAGCTCTCCAATATGCTACCTTTACTCGACCAGACATTGCTTTCAGTGTCAACAAGGTCTGTCAGTTCATGGCTAATCCTCTTGATACTCATTGGCAAGCTATGAAACGCATTCTCCGATATCTCAAAGGCTCGATTCATTATGGTTTGTTACTTCGCCTTGCTTCTTCAGCCACAACCTTTTCTCTACTGGCCTATTGTGATGCTGACTGGGTCAGTGACCCGGATGACAGAAGATCCACCTCTGGATCATGCATTTTCTTTGGACCTAACCTGGTCTCTTGGTGCTCCAAGAAACAGCAGTTGGTAGCCCGCTCCAGCACAGAGGCTGAGTATCACAGCATGGCCAATACCACTGCAGAGACTCTTTGGATTCAGTCCTTGCTCACTGAACTCAGAGTCCCTTTCACTGCTCCTAAGCTTCTGTGTGACAACCTCAGTGCAGACAGCCTAGCTCATAACCCAATTCTCCATGCTCGAACAAAACACATGGAGCTGGATATTCATTTTGTTCGTGAGAAGGTCCTCTCAAAGTCATTATCAGTCATTCATGTTCCAAGCTCGGATCAACTAGCAGATTGCCTGACCAAGCCACTCTCCTCATCCAAATTCACTGAATTAAGAGCCAAGCTCAATGTGGTTTCATCTCAGCAACCACCTTGACCTTGAGGGGAGGATATTAGAGTATATACTTAGCTTAGCTGTTGTAGACACATAACTGAATGTGCTGAGTCAGCAACATTCAGTTATGGCAGTTATGTTAGTCTTGGCAGTTACATTATGTCAGTTTTGGCAGTTACATTGTAAGGCTATAAAAAGCATTTCCTCTGTTCATCGATTAATAAATTCTGAAGAACAGAATCAGATTTCTTTCACATTCTCCTCTTTTCTCTTTCTCTCACTCTATGATACAATCTATTAAAGATTGACTGAAAAATTTTAACAAAGAAAAAATTTGTCCACGGATCTTCAGAGTTGGTTCAATCAACCCTAATGATGTTAGACCAATTCAATTAAGTGAACCCTCTTTTTTATGTTCTTTCTAACAAACTGCAAATTTCATCTTTACACAGATAAACTACAAATTGAAAATAAAATATAAAAGAGTTCTATTTCTACTACTTTTGATCATTTCCTAACAGATATATAAAGATATCTGCAGCAAATCACTTACTGCATAGTTAATGTCCATTGCTTCCACATACTCATCCTCCAATGGTGAGGGTAAAACTCTATCAGCCACCTCATCAAATCCTTGAGTCAATTGATTCATTATCTCAGGCCCAAGCTTCTTGGCTAACCTCTCACCATCTGCATCATCTCCAACATAAAGCCCAGCAGAATAATCCTCTCTTTCCTGAATCCTACCAGCCCTTCCTTCATCGTCCCTCAATGTAAACCCTCCCCTTCCTCGACCTCGGCCTCGGCCTCGACCAAACCCACCTCTTTCTTGTCCTACTCCTCTTCCAGTACCACTTCTGTCAGCAGCTTGTGACAAAATTTTCCGTGCATTCTTCACTGCATCATCCTGGCTTAGTGTTGGCGGTCTCTCAGGCACAGCAGTCTCAGATGCAGCAGCGGCGGCGGCGGCTGGGTATTGCCGATTGCGGCGATGCCTATTCTCTTCCATGACGTGAGCCTCTGGATCTGCGTCCTTCAAAGGCTTCCCCCTCCCAAGTCCAGACAATACCCCTAGTATGCTCCCCTGAAGGCTATGATCATTCACATTGTCATCGGTTCTGGCTATTGGCCTAACAACATCTTCACTTTTAGGAAAAATGGGTTTTTTGGGTCCTGAATCTGGTGGCTGTGAATCATGTTCGGGTTGAGATGCTAATGGACCAATACCCCGGCCACGGCCACCAGGTGGCTGTTTTACGGAAGATATAAATGATGAGAAAGAAGGAAGAGCTGATGGAGGAGAAATTGGCATGCTACGGCCATGGCCACGACCAGCACCGGGAGGAATGGGTGACTCTGGTGTGTCAGATTTGGACTCACTTGAATTAGGCTTACCGGGAGCATTTTCATTGAAGTTGAACAGGCCCGACCCAGACAAAGAGCCTCCACGGCCACGACCACCACCACCAGAACTTGAAGAAGTAGAAAATGGAACTAGAGTTTTTCTGGTGGCATTGTTAATGGTGGTATTGTGGAGCCTTATTCCAATGGTTCCCCTCATTGAAAAGATGGAAAAATTGCTTTATTGGACAGGTCAAAGAGGTTTCAGCAACATGAACCTGAAGGAAATAAATACATATACATTACCAAGTTTGTTTAAACTGTTGGAATAGCCAATAAAAGACAATAAATAATAACATAAAATTTATATTTCAGAAGTTATTTGCATCACATGTCTATTTTTCTAGTGCTGTTACATACAATACTTTTATGTTTGAACAATTAGTTCATTACTTCATTTGTTAATAATTAAATAACTTCATTTAAGTCAATTTTTAATAATTTAAATTTAAAATAGAATCAATCAGAAGGTTGTAATTGGCCTATCTTATTTACATTTATCAACAATCAATCAAAAAAGAATGTCCTATGCTTGAAAGTTAAACATTAGTTCATATTCACAATCATATTCTAATTTAAAAAAGATTTGCATTTCTCCATAGAAAACATATCAAAATTAGAGTTGGTTTAGAAGTGCCCACATCCAACCCCAATATTATGCAACAAATCTTACTCACCTTCTCATTGATCAACCCGAACGGCACCTATAACAAGAACACTATCCAAGGATAATAGGTAATGATCACAATTAAAAAGGAAACCAATGCCAAAAATGATTAAGAGTTAACAACCCACGAGCTTTAAATTCAAAATATCATCCAAATCAAATTGATAAGCCGGGACAAGACTCGAGCATATCTATAAATTCTATAAGAATTTAGAGAACGACATTGTTATCAAGTTTAAACCCCCAAAATAGCTACACATAGACAAGTAACAGCTATTAACAGAGACATCGGAGGAAGCAAAAAAAATTAAAAATAACTGAACTTTATGTTTACAGGAGGTAGTGAGGAACCAAAGAGGCCAGCTCGTATTCAATTCAAAACTCAAACCTTTTCTTTTTAAAATAAAAAACAAGACGTACTAATTTTCTAACACCAATTCATTGGAAACAAGATATAGAAGAAATGAAAGAAATCGAAATACCCTAAGCCTGAGGGCTTGGCTGTGGATAATTAAAAATAATAATATCAACAATACAGGTAAATGCTAAACATATTTTCTTAATCCATGTTATGAATGAAATCTACACGCAGCATTTTATTGGTAGGTATACAACTCTATAGGGAGATGAACATTATATTTTTTATAAAAGAAATAAAAACTCAATCCAGCAATCAAAAGAGAATGCAAGGTAAAGATGTAAGCAAAAAAAAAATATCCAATTTCATTTTTGGCGTTTTATTCTTAAAAAAAATGTAGCTAATTAATTTTGATCAACATAAAGTCAAAGGAACGATTGTTGACTTCAACAGAATCGAAGTAAACTTGCATGGCCAAAAGGAAGAAAAATAAATTACTGCAAACCTCCATTGTAACACATCTACACAAAAATATGACCCAAAGAACATTCTATACAACAAACTTTGCGCACCATAAATCTCTAAACAAACACAGCTGGGAAGATAATATTGGGAAGGTTTAATTTATCACCCAAAAGAAAAACAGATCATGTTATCAAACTTGAAAGAAAGAACAAGAAAAAAACCCAAAGCACACATTCAGAATCAAACTAGAAGAGCATACATTTGGAGCTCCTTCCAGCACAAAAACCAGTCCATAATCTTGGTGTTGCAACAAACAGTTCAAGATTATGCCAAATTGAAATTTAAAATCCCGCATTAACTTAACAAGTCAAACAGATCACAAAAAGAAATCATTCAGCAGATCACATACAACATATCAATCTTGTGAACAAAAATAAATCAAGCTAGCAGGGATCTCAAAATTAATATGAGAATTGGAAGACTGAGAATCAGACATCACTGACAGCCTAGAAGCACAAACTCAAATAAAATTGTCATGAATTTTCAAATAACAGTGCAATACAGAAGCAGAACTAAAGAAACGACCCATTTGGTTACTGAGGCTTTTCATCAAGCAGGTTGTATGCAGTGATGCAAATAGACTGATTGAACCACCAACATGTCAAAATGATTAAAATAACCAAATAACAAATACAGGTAAATTCTGAACACATTCTCTTAACCCCATGTTGGGAATGAAATCAGGGATGATTAAACGTACGCGACAACAAATTAAAATAGGAAAATGGGAAATTTTCGAAGACAGTTAATATGAATTAAACAGTAACTGAAATATAACGACAGATAGAGAAAGGAAAATGAAAAGAGATGATTTTCACGTGGTTACCTTCAGGAAGTTCAAATTGTAGAGATTAGATAAGAAATCAGAACACTGCGATTCAGCAAGTCGTCTTCTTTCTTCTTTGTTCTTCTCTGTTTGCAATGAAACAGGAAGCCCTTATAACTGAAATGGGCCTAATCTTCATCAATTTTGGTTTTGGGCTTCTCTTCCCAAACACTGCCCAATAGAATTTGGGTGCTGCTACCTACACCCCACTCAAGCTCCATCCACCCCACACGTCCATGAAATAACATTTTTGCCCTTAAAAATTTCAAAACACCTTCTCTCCTTCTCCCTTGTACGTATGAAAGCTCTCTTAGGCCCTTACTTTCTCTCATCATGGCCAAAACAAAACTCCTCCACATTTTTTTTCCTCTCCCTCCCTCACTCTCTTTCTCTCTGTTTCTCCCAAACAAATCATCAAACACTTTTCCATACAAAAACCCTCACCATGACACGCACCCTTAAAATTCACAAATTCGTCGCGGAAAACACCATGCCAGTATGTGGAGATGTGTGTGGCTGTATATGGAGCCGTGCGGGGGTTTAGGTGGCAGCACCCATAGGATTTTAGATTTTTTTTATGTGCACGGATTTTAGAATTTTAGATAGTTTTAGCTGAAAATAAAAATTACAATTAGCAATAAAATTAATTTAATTTAATGAAACTTGTTTGATTCACTTGAGAAACGAAATAATGTTAGTACCCAAAAATAATTAAGTGTTTTTCTTATATTTTTTATTATTCAACGTAAGTCGTTTTTCATCATCTTTCTCTTCGCATTAAGGGTGTTCGCGGATTGGATTGGATCGGTTTTGAGCTAAAAAGTCATCCGATCCAATGATGAAAACATCGTGCGGTTTGGATTGGATCGGTTTGCTTCCTTAAAAAAATCCAATCCGATCCAATCCAATCAAATGCGGTTTGGATTGGATTGGATAATTCGGTTTTTGTCATACTTTTTTTTTTTTCTAATTTCAAGTGTCCTTTCTACTTATTTAATAGTGGATAAAAGATAATCTTTGTTATAATTTGGGAGATTGAGAAGAAAAAAATTATTGGTATTTTTTAGCACGTTCTTTTATATTAATTCTCTATATCTACTCCCACTTATCCTATTTTTTTTCCTTGAATCGGCTACAAATAAATTGTAGCTAATTATTTTTCAAATTTACTTAATTATTTTCCTATTTTTCATGATTACTCAATCAAATATATATGCTATGTATCAAAACTTTTAGTAAAATATAACTTCAAAACATTAATATTTATTCTAAATAGTCTTCTATATGTCATTACAACAAATATATTAAAGAGAATGAGGACATAAAAGTATGAAGAATAATGTTTAAGTATGAGTAATACTATAATTTCAAAAATAGTAGTATATGTATATAATAGATCGGTTTGGATTGGATTGGATTGGATTTCACTATAGGATCCAAAATCCGATCCAATCCAATAAAAAATTGCGGTTTTTTCGGTTTTCGGTTTTCGGTTTTTTCGGTTTTCTGTTTGTTCGGTTTTTGGTTTTTCGGTTCGGTTTTTGCGGTTTGAATCGATTTGGATCGGTTGATGAACACCCCTACTTCGCATGTCATGTGTCATATATTAAATGCATTAAAAAAGATTATTTCATTTTTTTAATTCTTTTTTTAATACAAATATTCTTAATCACAACAATTCCAAAAAGGCTCGAACATTAGTATGAAGTATCCACCATCGTAAATAGTGAGTAATCCTCGTCAGAGGGCTCGGAGGATATCTAAAGATTGTTTCCTCCCAACCAAACTTTCTCCACAATTTTGCTTCAAACAGAATTTCAGACTGATCACAAACTAGATATTCGGGTCAATGAAGACCCAATTTTGATCGGGACTTTTCCTCAAGAAAACAGCAAACATTTAAAACAAAAAAATAAAGAAATTAATTAATTAAAAAAATCATTTTAACACCCTTTTGTTTGGTATTTTGTTTTGGGGGGTGCTCAACGGGACTAAAATCCAAGAAAAGAAAAAATTACAAGTAGGAAATAACTCGAGGTATGAAAGTCTCACTCATCTGAGACGAGTCTAATAAAATCTTTAGATTGGTGATTGTTCCCTTCCCATTTTTTTGTTATTCAAATAGTTTTAGTTTTTAATTTTACTTGAGTTGGATCAGTGTTAGTTCTTTGTCTATGCTTTTATGGGAGCTGACATTATTTTTAGTAGTGTCTAGCTTGTTAAACTTTGGGTTTAGGAAATGCAAGTCGGATCTAAATTTCATTGTTAGTTAAGGTTTCTGTTCCTTAAACACGATAAAAATAAATGGTTAGAGGTATCTGTAGTTGAGCAGCATATTCATGGACTTATATTAGCTTAGGCAACATGTCTTATTTTAATTCAGAAGTTAATTCAATTCAACCCAACAACATGAGTCAGAGTTTTTGTTCTAAATTTTGATCCATTTTTTCTCCATTTTTTTCGATTTTATCTTAGTGTAGTCCCCGACCACCAAGGTGCAAGCGACCCAATAACACATTGGGTCAAAGTACTTGTATTATCCCATTAAAAGGCTCATCTTACGCAAACCCAAAAAAAAAAAGGCCTCATCCTACGGTGCCCAATAACCCATCTTGCCGCACCTGCATGTCAAAACGTTTCAAAATCTTTTAATGGGTATTGTTGGTAATTTTTTTTAATCATGATACAGGTATGAAGTATCCATAATCGTTAACAGTAACTAATCTCCATCGGGAAATCTATTGGACACATAAGGTGGGTTCTCCCCTCCCATTCAGGTTTTCTTTATACACAAGAGTCAGGATTCGAACACCTAACCACTTGTTTAAGGTGCTCAAGTCCTTACCATTTAGACCAATCACATGTTTGAATCTTTTGATCGGAGGCACTTTTAATATTTAGAGTCAGGATTCGAACACCTAACCACTTGTTTAAGGTGCTCAAGTCCTTACCATTTAGACCAATCACATATTTGAATCTTTTGATCGGAGGCACTTTTAATATTTTTTATTTCTTACAAATTTTGATAACATGATAAATATATTGGATTTAATTGACATGTATTATCACAATAAAAAAAATTGTATCTATTTTTTTATAAGCTAAACTTCATTAAAAGAGACTAACAGAAGCACAAAAAATACTATCTGTTAGGCAGATTACAAAGAACAGGGGCACCGCAGAAAGAGCCGGACACCACAAAATTCAAACCAGAGAGACTCTCGTATCCATTAATTACCCGAAAATACCGCATGCATGGATACGAAAAGAAAATGATATGAAAATAAGATATTTGATATGATATGCCCATGATTTGATGATTTTATTTTTCTACAAATATATCTTATCTCATAGAAATAAATAATATAAATGTAAATTGTTTTTTTTTCTTTGCTCAGAAATAAACGATACTTAAAATGAAAAATGACTCGTATATTGGAACTTGGAATAAGCCCCTCTACGTGGACAAGGGGAATAACAATTTAATTTTTACACTGTCAAATAATTATAAGAGTAAATCCTGATTTTAGTCCCCGAAAATTCTTGAGGTATCATTTTTCGTCCTTCAGAAAAAAAAAAACAATTCATCAAATAGTCCCGAGAATGATAAAAGAGGGATACTTTAGTACCTTTGTTTGTCTCCGTCTTAAACACATCGTTAGAATCTTGATGTGTATCAGTATGTGTTTAATTAGGTGTCGAGACAACTGTCCCTACATGCAGAATAAACCATGAAAATAATTATACATTGACCCAATAAAGTCTACAAGTACTATAATTTAAGTAACACAATTAAGTCCCTAACAATCTCTATCGTCACACAAATTAGTCCCTACATGCTGTAGGTAACATACATGCATTAGATGTATCACACTGGATGTACCAACACAAGCCACATGGACTTATTTAATGGACACTCAGGCATACTAACAGTGAACATCAACACTCTAACGATGTTTTCAGGACGAAAACAGACAAAGGGATTAATATGTCCTACTTTTATCATTTTCGGTGACTGTTTGATAAGTTTTTTTTTAGGAACAAAAAGTGTTACCTCAAAAATTGTTAAAGACTAAAATGAGTATTTACTCTAGTTATAAATTGTCACATTATTAAAAATATTTGACTCTTATCATAACTAATTTAAAAGTCACATATAAGATAATAGTGATTGGTTAATAATATAAAAAATATAATACCCACGATAGGTTAAAATTAATCTCAATTATTTTCTTATAATTGCGTTAAAAAAAATATTTTTTCTTATAATTACAGGGGAAAGAGCAGTTACTCCATTAATTCCAAAATATATATATATATATATATATATATATATAGTAAAGAGACTAAAAGCTTTTTTTTCCTGGATGTGTTTAGCGACTTAGTATTTGTTAATTGTTAAATAGGAGATGAAGAGTTTGAGCCTAGTCAGCCTACTTTCTCACCTTTACTCAAGTCAAAAATCAAAAGAATTTTAAAAAAATCACACACATACTAAATAGGAAGCATCTAATTCTTTGTATAGTTCCAAGATCACATTATTCTCCTTCCATACCATACCATAGATACAAGATATGCTTCTTCCTACAAGATGAAGTAAAGAGGAAAATCACTTGATAATAGCTGACTTATATATATATTTCCTTCCTCTTCACTTAAAAAAAAAAATTTTGCTTTGACATAGACATTGTTAAAGATTAATTGATCTTGAAGTAGCTTTGAAACGGAATATATTATATCATGGCAGAGTGAGCTGTCTCTTTCGAATTTGGATGCTATCAAAGAGTATAATGGCAAAGTCCAACAACACCCCCTACCAATTTGGTTCCTTCCTATCCCAATCAATCACTAACCCAGTGGCCGGCTGCCCTCAAGAACTAAGAAGTGTAGACCAAGTTAGGCATTGAAAATTCTAACTCCACCTAATTGGCTAATTTTATAATCAAGACACCTATTATCCTCTCATTATAAAATATTTATATATGATCTTAATAGATTAGGATCCTCACCTTTTTTTTCTTTTTTTTCTCTCATATTATGAGATAGAACAACACAAAAATAAATTTTAATGAACCCTACACATAAAAACAAAATTGATTTTATGTCTTACTTCCTCTAACATGATAGGGAAAGAGAAATCAGAAAAGGAGATACTCAGAATCCGATCTTAATTGGTCATTTCCACATGACATATACAATGGATGGTTACACGACTTTACCATATTTCTTAGATAGCAAAATTGCCACCTTCCTTGTTATAAAAATAAAAAATAAAAAATTGCCACCATCCTTAGCTAGTGCGCCCACAAACATTGATTGATGGAGGAAAAACAAAACTGCATGCCATTTAATGTCAAATGGCTACCATGCATAAACTCCTTTCCATTTTGGCAAGATCAGTATTGATCGTAGATGTTTATTAAAAAAAAAAAAAAGTATTGATCGTAGATAATGGTTTCCTTCTAAGGTGGATAAAGGAGGATCATGTTCTTGGTTGAAAGCACTTTGTAGTTATTTGAAGTTTTTTTTTACTAAAAAAATATTCATTCATTCAAATTGATAAAATACATCGAACAACACAAATCTAACATCGCTAAAAACCGAAAAGGATGAATCTGCGAACAAACTCACAGCACCCAGGTTAATAGCATAACACGACAAAATCAAAATGCCTACAAAAGTGACAAAATCAAAGTCACCGAAGTACCCATGTCTCCGGATCTGTAACATTGACGCCTAATTCTTGATCAAATCTGTGATGGATCGAAGTAAATCTGTCAATCTGAACCAAACGAACACCGCACCAAGACGGGAAATCAAACAAACACCGCACAAAGACGGGAAATCAAACAATGACTCGCCAAGACGACGAACGACAATACCGCCGCATACAAAGACTAAAAACATGAAAAACACGAAGAAAAAAACCCAGATCTATGTGGAAAAACCACTTATTTAGATAAAATGGGAGAGAAAACGGAGTAGAGTGGTGATTCCAAGCCAAAAAATGGCTCAAAACCACCCTCTAATGGTGGCACGCGACTGTGTAGAGAGAAGGGAGAGAGTTTTTGAGAGATTAATTTTTTCATAATTATTTGAAGTTATTTTATTTGTAGGGTATGATGTTTTGGGACTATTTTATTTATGAAATATATATCAAAGCATTTTTGAATAAAATAATCAATAATATATAAATAATGTATCTAAACAGTAAAGAAACTATTAGAAAGAAAGGACTAAAAAAAATTCATGTGTTTCTATGACTAGATTGATGGACCCGTGCCATGCACGGGGAATATGTTATTTTTTAGGATTTTGTTTTAAATATATAATTGTTGAATTTATATTTATTGATAAAAAAATAATGATTTTTTTTTCAAATCAAAATTATAAGTTAACATTAACTATTTATTATCTCGTTACCTTCGTATCGTACTTCTATGAACATTTAATGAAAAATATACATTTTTATTCAACAACTCCTTTTAACCCGATTAATCATTTATAAATGTAATTTATTTAAATACTAATACTAAATATGTCGCCGTGATCTTCATAATGATATGAATTTTTTTCTTCTCTCTTGAAAAACGAACGATTTAATTTATTTCTTCTTTTTGTCCGGTGCAAGTTAACCATTTTTAGAAAAATATATTTATCTACTAATTTTGTTTCTTCTCTCCAGAAAATTTATTTGACTTAATTATCCTATTTTTTCGTGCAAGTTAAGAATTTTTTATAAATATACTTATCCATCATATTATTTTTTATTCTCTCTTGAAAATCTATTTGATTCATTTATCCTATTTTCCCGTGCAAGTTAATCATCATTGGAAAATATATTTATCTATCATATTATTATTGTCTTCTCTTTTCAAAATCTATTTAAGTTAATCATATTTTCCAGTGCAAGAAGATATCACATTTAATATTGTAATATGGTCTTATATTACATACGAAATTTTCTAAAATTTTAAGGTGCATTAGAAATGAATTTGGACTATCATTGGGTGCATCAAAATTCGAATCAAATCTCTTGTGACTCGGATTTGGATATGTAAAAATTTCATTTGATAATATGATATCATGTGTATTTCAGAAGATTTGAATTAAATGATGTTTTTCTCAGATGTTGACATGTGGAAGAGCATTCAATTCAATGAAATTATTCATATATATATATATATATATATATATTATTTAATAATATGATATCATGTATATTTAAAAATATTTGAATTAAATGATATTTTATACATCAAAATTTTAAATATTGAATTACGTATATACATGTTCAAACCCCGATTATAAAAAAGTAAAAATTATTAAATAAAAAATGTTATATCTTGAAAACCATAATTTTTAAAAAGGCATTTTTTTTAAAAAAGGATTGTGTCTATATATAATATAATAATAATACTAATACTAATATATTTTTCTTTATAAAATTCATATATGCATATGTTTTAGAAAAATGTTATCAAGCAATTTATATCTCGTGTCAGGGTAAATAATTGGACTGTGTGAAACTTACACCAGATAAAGTACATTTATATCTAATAATTTGGACCATTTTAAATTTACACAGTTTAATTGGTAGATTAATTTAAAAATTGTTGTGGTATGATATTATATGAAAAATTGTAATTTATAGATTTGTCTGCTAATTTTATATGATTTGGTTTTGTTCACATTTGAAATTCAAAATTTCGATTATCTAAGTAATATATTTGTTGTCTATTTGGAGAGGGAAAATGGTTTTGGGAAAGAAAAAATCATTGTAATTGCATCCTTGTTTTGAATTGAACGACTATTTTAATTGTAAAAGATTCTTGCTAATTAGAAGCTAGGCATAAAAACCTTTCATAATTGTGCAAAAAAATCGTCATAAATGCTTAATTTCTACGAAATAATACAATAAATGTGAAATGCACGAGGAGATGACATTTGGAATAGCATTCATTGAGTTTTATTCGTAAATGTTTATAGTATAGATAATGCAATAAATGTGAAATGCATGAGGAGATGACATTTGGAATAGCATTTATTGAGTTTTATTCGTAAATGTATATAGTATAGATATATAGTATAGATTTTTCCTAATTAGAAACTAGACATAAAAACCTTCAATAATTATGCAAAAAAATCGTCATAAATGTTTTCAACGAAATAATGCAATAAATGTGAAATGCATGAGGAGATGACATTTGGAATATCATTCATTGAGTTTTATTCGTAAATGTATATGATATAGATAATACAATAAATATGAAATGCATGAGGAGATGACATTTGGAATATCATTCATTGAGTTTTATTCGTAAATGTATATAGTATAGATAATGCAATAAATGTGAAATGCATGAGGAGATGACATTTGGAATAACATTCATTGAGTTTTATTCGTAAACGTATATAATATAGATAGATTAATGAGAGTTAGGAACCAAAATCTTTTTTTTTTTTTGACTGTTTTTTTATTGGATAACATAATGGATGATTAATGTAAGAGACCGATAGAATAAATGGAAACTTGAAGCACTAGGAGAAATTGTTCCCAAAAGTGATAAAAGCATAGGAGGAAGGGGAAGTTTAGAAATTAGAAGGACAGAGAGAAAAGAAATAACGAATGGCCTATAAAAAAAACAAAAATAAAAACGGTATAATTAGGGATGTTCATCAACCGATCTAAATCGATTTAAACCACAAAAATCGAATCAAAAAACCAAAAACTGAATAAACCAAAAACCGAAAGAACCACATTTGTTTTATTGGATTAGATCGGATTTTGGATCCTATAGTGAAATCCAATCCAATCCAATCCAAACCGATTTATTATATATATACTATTATTTTAGAAATTATAGTATTACTCATACGTAAACGTAAAAAATATTTTTCATACTTTTATGTCTCTCGTTCTCTTTAATATTTTTGTTGGAATGACATATAAGAAACTATTTAGAATAAATATTAATGTCTTGAAGTTATATTTTGCTAAAAGTTTTGATGCATAACATATATATATTTGATTGAGTAAACATGAAAAATAGGAAATCAATTAAGTAAATTTGGAAAATAATTAGCTATATTTTATTTGCAGCCGATTCAAGGAAAAAATATGATAAGTGAGAATAGATATAGAGAATTAATATAAAGGTTAAAGTAATCTTTTGGTCCCTATACGTGATACTGATTTTCAATTTAGTCCCTACACGTAAAAAGTTATCAATTTGGTCCCTATACGTGACACTGATTTTCAATTTGGTCCTCACCGCTAATTGGTCCCTATATAAGAGGACCCAATTGTAAATTATTGTCACATATAGGGACCAATTCAACAAAAAAAAATTTGAAATCGGTTCCTATATGTGACAATTATTTTCAATTTGGTCCCTATATGTGATAATGATTTGTAATTTGATCCCTCTTATATAGGGACCAATTAGCGGTGATGACCAAATTGAAAACCTGTGTCACATATAGGGACCAAACCGCACGTTGTTTTCATCATTGGATCAGATGATTTTTTAACTAAAAAACGATCTGATCCGATCCAATCCGCGAACACCCTACGAATGAAATAACAAATTAGTGACAAGTTTTTTAATACAAAACGTGACAAGTTGATCTTACTTTGCTTTGTTTATTTTGCTGAGCAAATAACTCTTTAGTGGGACACATGTTTTGAGCAATTTAAGATGTTCACGGATGGAAAATGATGTATTATAAATTATGTTAATAATTACTATTTTAAATTCATAAAATTTGCTAACGCAATTGAACCTAATCAACATGTTTGATAAGGCTTTTTTTTTTTTTTTGGTTAAAAATGTTTTGATAAGGCTTTAGATACATGTTTTCCATACATATGTAGTATTTATTTACAAGTTGCAATTTTCAGTTTTGAAATTACTTAAAAGAAAATTGCAGTAACTATATACGACTTCTATTATTTTATAATAAACCTTAAAAAGTGAAATCGTCACCAGTGAAAATAATGTAATATACGGGAACGTTTTACGTCAGTTGACCATATGTTTGACGTTAAAAATGAGGCGGTGGCAGTTTTGTAAATATTAAATCACTATTTACGTCAGTTGTTTAATGAACTGACGTTAAAAGTGATTATTAACACTTTTAACGTCAGTTGTTTATACAACTGACGTTAAAAGTGTGATTTTTACTTCAGTTAAATAAATAACTGACGTAAATAATCAACTCATTCCTATCTTTCTTTCGTTGTCATCTCCATTTTGTCACTCTTAACGCAGATCATCACTCCATATATAGTGCAGTTTATTTCTAATCTTTTTTTTTAAAAAGTTTATTTTTAATCTTAATTAATTAGTTTGAATTAGTAAACAAATTCTTGTGCAAATTAAAATAAATAAACACTTAACATAAAACAAGTTATATGTATAATCAAATCGTATCTCATTGAAGCAATTCATAAGTTACAATTACATGATTAAAAGATAACAAATTTCCGCAAGATAGCACTAAAATATAAAAAAGTTTCTGCTTCAACATCATTTTCTTCTCAGTCCTGTCCTCAGAAACTCCAGTGGATGCATCTCCTCCCTTACTTGAAGTCCTTGATGCTCCATCTGAATCCACAGTCAATTTGGAGCCAAAGCAGAGTGAAGGGTGCACTCGGTGCATTTGACGAATATTCTTGGAACAGTCACTTGGTTCCAAAGGCGAGGTTTTGGAAGGCTGTAGTGGCGATTCTCCAGAAGGATGATAATGTGTGCAATTCACATAATGCGATTTACACACCCTTATCACCCATGTAATGCGATTTACACAACCTCGGAAGTTGTTTGACCATTAAGACAGAGACCTTTAAGTCTAGGTATAGGAAGAAAGAGTGATGAAGTTAATCTCCATGGCAGAGCCATATTGTGAAGCAAAAAAATTAAAGGAAGGAAGGAAGCTATTTATAGGAGTAGGGGATGAAGTTACTAGGCGTCGTAAGTTGCTAAAAAATTAAATTGATCATTAAGAGCATTAGGTTCCAAGGCGCATTAGGAGTTGACAGTCATATATTATAAACGTGTAGAAAAGAAAACGTCTGAAGGAATAGGAAGAAATAGACCTTTAAGTCTAGGTATAAACTTAGTGCTCATAAAGAGGATTATAGGTTATAATGTGCATGGGTAAGTAGCACAGCAGTAACGGGTAATTAAGTAGCAGAGTAGTCAAGGGAATGAATGCTTTTGCAGAAACTTATACACTTTTAACGTCAGTTGTTAAATAAAATTGACGTTAAAAGTGTTTTTAAAATAAAAAATATTTATTTTTAACATCGGTTGTTTATACAACTGACGTTAAAAGTGTGATTTTTACTTCAGTTAAATAAACAGCTGACGTAAATAATCCTATATCCCTATCTGAAATGTCATGTTGTCACTCTTAACACGGGTGAATGGGTAAGTAGCAGAGTAGTCAAAGGAATGAATGTTTTTGCAGAAACTTATACACTTTTAACGTCAGTTGTTGAATAAAACTGAAGTTAAAAGTGTTTTTAAAATAAAAAATATTTATTTTTAACGTCTGTTGTTTATACAACTGACGTTAAAAGTGTGATTTTTACTTCAGTTAAATAAATAGCTGACGTAAATAATCCTATATCCCTATCTGAAATGCCCTGTTGTCACTCTTAACACAGGTCAATCCACATCTATAGTGCAGTTTATTTCTAAACTTTTTTGTTTAAACAAGTTTATTTGTAATCTTAATTAATTAGCTTGAATTAGTAAACAAATTCTTGTGCAAATTAAGATAAATAAACACTTAACATAAAAAAGTTATATATGTATCTCATTGAAGCGTTCATAAGTTACAATTAATTACATGATTAAAAAATAAAAATTTTATGCAACATAGCCCTAAAATATAGAAAAGTTTCTGCTTCAACATCATTTTCTTCTCAGTCCTGTCCTCAGAAATTCAAATGGATGCATCTCCTCCCTCACTTGAATTCCATGATGCATCGTGATTAATCAAAGTGAAAGGGATCTTTGCACCACCTCCTTCACTGGAATTCCTTGATGCATCATCTCGAATCCACAGTCACTTGCAGCCAAAGCAGAGTGAAAATGATGACTGGGATGAAATAAAGTGAGGGAATCACATTACGTGATTTACTCAACTTTACCATCCATGAAATGTGATTTACACAACCTCATAAGATTTTTGACCATTAAGACAGAGACCTTTAAATCTAGGTATAGGAAGAAATAACAAAGGTCTCAGAGCCATTTTGTGAAGGAATAGAAATATAGAGGAAAAGAAGAGGCGTGATACAGATCGATCTGAAAGAATGGTACTTTATATAGAGAATGATTTTTACACAACACTTTTAACATCAGTTGTATTCAATAACTGACGTTAAAAGTGTTTTTTTTTAAATATTAATATTTAACGTCAGTTTTTTAATACAACTGACGTTAAACAATTACTTTTAACGTCAGTTGTTTAATACAACTGACGTTAAATGTTGTTTTATATTGATTATAACGTTTACACCCGCGCACCTTCTGCACTTCGCTCAGTACGTACGTCTCTTTTCTCTTTTCATCACGCTCAACCCTAGATCACTCTCAACCCTCACTCTCACTCTCACCCAGCACAGAACCCCAATCGCGAGCTCATCTCCACCGCAACCACCGCGAGGGCTTCTTCGCCACCACAGTGAGATACACTATTAACCCTAACTCTGTCTTTCCGTTCATTCTTTGCAATAACTTGACATCTCTCTTTCCTCTTCCCACGCACTAACTCTCCTTGTCCCTCTGCTCTCAGTAACCACATCGAACGTTGGCCACCACTCGAGCTCCCCTCCCCACCACCACGCGAGCACCTATTTCTGGTGAGTATTTAGGGCACATTTTTGTATTTTTGGTTTTGAGTGTATGTTGAAACTGTAGTCTCGGTAGTTGAAACTTGAAACCGTGAGTTTGAGTTGTTTGGAATGTACGTCTCTATTTTTGGTTTTGAGTGCATGTTGCTCTGCTGGTTGATCTGTCACATCAGGGTGATGCTCATCACGGCTGGCGTGATCGGTTACTCTGTGATGGCATGGTTCTGCGTTCGGTTGGCGCGTTACGGCCGTGATGGACATCACCTGCCAGGCCGTGACCAGTGCTTGGCAATCTTCAAAAACTATAGTTTTCAATCTCCCGTATTGTCCTTATATTGGATATATGTTTTGTATATCTACAGGACCTATCTAGTTATGGATCGTAGTTGGATGGTTTGTAAGCGTACTAGTGCTGAGTATTTGAAGGGGGTGGGAGAATTTATAGAATTTGCTCAAAGGAATGTTCCTAATAGTAATGGAATGTTCTGTTGTCCTTGTGTCAAGTGTTTGAATACGAGGAAATGTACGGTGAATGATATACGTACTCATTTGAAGAAATGCTTAAGGATGGTAGTACTGCTTCTGATGACGTAAGATGGCTAGCACGTGGGCCTAGCTTCAACGTCATATGTTGGAGCGGATACGACATAAATAACTTTTCCTTTTATACAAAGAACAAGATAACAAGAGTACCATGCAAAATAGTGGGGTTATGATCGTGGCCGAAGCAATGCCTTTCTCTAGTGCAAAGGACACAAAACCCGTTACAGCACCGAGACCTTACTTTGGATATATTGAAGATATTTGGGTGCTCGATTACATTAAGCTTACGGTGCCGGTATTTAAATGTAAGTGGGTTGATAGTAACGGTGGTGTACAAACCGACGAATTGGGGTTCACATTGGTAGACCTCAACAAGTTAGGTCATATAAATGAGTCTTTCATAATGGCTTCCCAAGCAAAACAAGTGTTCTACATCACTGATCCTTCTAACAAAAGGTTGTCCGTGGTTCTCCAAGGAAAAAACATGTATAATGGTAGTGATGAAAATGAAGATTCAAATCTTGATATTCCTGAGACTCCTTCTTTTTCAACAAACATGCCTACTATAATCGAGGAGACACAGGTGGACGATGTACATGCCACTCGTGATGATCATCACGAAGGGATATTGATATAGGTAGTTTAAACCTAGTATACATTTATTTTTATTTATATTTCTGTATTTATTTTGAGTTATAACCTATGTTAATAAATATATATTGTTTCTGAACAGGCATACATATGGATCATTGTTCCATTTTTCCTTTGCAATTCTGTAATGTGTGTGATATTACGTATTCTTGGGATATTTACTTGAATGCGGGGATAGGCGAGGGAGTGATATTTTAAAACTGAATTTAAAAAAAAAAATACTATTAACGTCAGTTGTATCATACAACTGACGTTAATAATATTTTATAAAATATACAGTACACTATTAATGTCGGTTGTTTATTACAACTGACGTTAAAATTAAGACCTTTTACGTCAGTTCTTTATAACAATTGACGTTAGTTTTAACAAAATTAACGTCAGTTTTGTTAAAGAACTGACGTTAATTTTGACAAAATTAACGTCAGTTGTGTTAAAGAACCGACATTAATAGTGTTATATTTAACGTCAGTTCTCAACTGACGTTAAAATTTTAACTTTTAACGTCAGCTGTATTTACGTCAGTCAATATTCTAATGTAAAAAATCAATTTTAACTGATGTAAAAAGCACTTATTGCACTAGTACGTACATGGCATACACGATTTTGAAGTCATATATGTCATGTACAACTTACCTCAATCTGATAAATACTTTCCAAATTATATCATTTCGATAATTTATGAAGTAAATTGCAGTATAGTGAGGTCAAAAAGCCTACTTTTTGCATTCTATTAACAAGTTGTAAAAATTTATTGAAAAAACAAAACAAAAAAGGGGTCTCACTAACATAGTCAACTTGTTTATATTGTTCGAAACTAAATTTTGTCTAAGGTATAGGAAACACTTTGACAATGTGTGTTACCTGAACTGAATTAAGTTTAACTCAAACTTAATTTATTCACTATGAAAATGAGTTTATTTTTTCTCTGTTTACGTTTGGTTCATAAACTTGTAGCAAAAATATATATCAATAGTGTATTGTTTGAGATTTTTATACTTAATGGATTGTGTTTAAAATTGAAAGCACTACTAATATAATACCAAAAAAAAAAAACTACTAATATTATTATTCTTAAAATATGACTGTCTCTATATATAGAGGGGGAGTTTTTGTCACTTTTGTAATTCTATCCATTTTAAGGGATTAATCTTTACAGTTTTATAAGAAATATCCTGAAAAACCAAAAAAAAAATATAACCGCCTTTTATATATCAAGTCAACTAATAAGGTAATGAGTCAAATATATACAAGTTTAAACTCATCATTTAATAAATGACTCCAAAATTTTAACTCATTAAACTGTTAATAAATTGAGCTGCCAGCAAACTCACAGTCTGGCTCAGCTTATTACTTACCTAACTAAAACCAACCCGGTTTTCACACTTTACTTGAATTAAAAAAGATATATGCCGGGGTCCATTTTCGAAAGTGATGCAAAATACATTACCTTTTTCGTGTCATTTTTCACTGTTCACTTACCATTTTAATTTTAAAATGATTTTTTTAATAATTAAAAAATAAAATGAAGCATTTTTAGATGTGCATGTTCAATCATCTTTCAACAAATTGACAAATAAACATCACATCGCTTTTAACAATGGCATATCGATATGTTCATTTATTAGAAAATGAGTATGATGAATATCATAAAATATAATGTTAGATACTAGAGTGAGAAAACAAGTGTCAGATATATAAACAAGTTTTCGTCGAATCAGTATGTTTGAAATACACACCCATCAATTATGTATAACATATTAATTAACAATATATATCAAATGAGTTTAATTGACATATATTGTTGATGTAAAGTTTTTTACACTGTCAATCAATCATATATTGTTACTGTAAAAAAAAATATCTACAATGACAATGTATACCAATTAAACTTATATCAAATAATTAGTGAACGAAGAATTGATTATAATAAGTTAAAAAAATATTCTGGCATATAATTAATATGTTATTATTCAATAATTCACTTATCAGTGCTTATAAAAAAAAAATCACTTATCATTATGAGGTATAGGAAAGATTAAATCTAGGTGCAATGCACGAAAAGTGATCTCTTGCATGGTTACTTTCTTACACCTTACGTTTTATACCCTACTTGTTACATTCAACTGGGGGTGGCAAAATGATCCATTTATCCACCATCCATCCAGTCCATCCATGAGAAAATCCATCCAATCCATCCATTTATAAAAAAATAATATAAATGGATTGGATGGATTGGATTATTTTTTTAGTGGATGGTTTATGATCCATCCAATATTTTTTAAAATCCATTGGACCAACAATAAAAAATGTAATGGATCAACTTTTATCCATTCCAAAACCAATTTATTTTTTTCATATTATTTTTCACCAAATAAAAAAACCCTCCATTTGTAACAAAAAAAAACACTTCATCTAATTTTCTCTTCCGTTCCCTATTATTTTTTCTTCACTATTTTTTATTTTATTTATCTTCTTTTTTTTTCTTTGTTTGTTACATTAAGTATTAACTAATTAATTGTTCTCAAATACCAGTTGCAGTCCATCTCATCACGTATGTTTTCTTTTTTCGTTGTTTTTTTTTCCTGAGAAACTTAAAAAAAAGGTATTAAAAAATGGATCTTAAACACGCTTGGATCTTTTCTTCACATTTAGCTTTATGTCTAAATTGTCAACTTCATCGTCCTCTTTCACTTTTAGTGGGGAACTGCGAAAAAGTAAAAGCCATAAAGAAACATTCTATACGACCAAAAAACAAAACCATTTGCATAATTAAAATATTTAGAAGCAAAATAATCAATAAATCAAACCTATGTGTTTATCACATGTTAACAAACTAAACCACCCTAATTTAAGAGTTTTATGAAATCATAATGTTAAGAAGTTCAGATATTTAACTTCGAGTCAATTATATGTGATGACAAGAATGAATGCAACAAAAAAAAAAAAAACAGAACAGCAATGTCCAAAGTCTTCAAGACTTGGGCATGATGTTGATTTTGGAGGTTTTAATCCTCCAACAACCTTTCCCCTTCCCCTAATAGGGGCTTGCCTTGCACCATCAATGTAACAAATAAATAATAAATAAACAACTAAACAAATAAAACCAGAAGACTTGTTTTTAATATCATGGCTAAAAGCGGTACTAATGACCTAAACCAATAAGCTGAACTAATTTCCTTCCGATTGAACATATACATTACTAATTATAGAAAGCACATTAAACGTTTAACATTTTATATTGATGTATCATGTTCTTCCATTAAAAGGGAAATCTTGCACCAAATTTCGAATCCAATATAACAAGTGCAGGGATATACAGAGTAGCAACGCCAAGTAATAATAAATAATTTTGAATATTACAGCCACTTGAGCAATTAATGTTCATATTCAAGATATTAAGGAGTAAGAATTGAGAAGGTATACTATACACTAGGGGTGGCAAAATTATCCAATTGTCCACCATCCATCCAATCCATCCAAAGTTTAATCCATCCAGTCCATCCATTACAAAAAAAGAAAAGAAAAGTTAATGAATTGGATCAAATTGGATCATATTATTTTAGGATGGATAATGATCCATCCACTATCTTTTAAAATCCAATGGATCACATCTTTAAATGTAGGAGAGAGACGGTAGAGATGGGAAAGAGAGAGAGGATGAGAGGATATTTTAAAACTAATAAAATTATTTAATTGTACAAAAAAAATTATTAGGAGAGAATATTTTAAAATTAATAAAATTATTTAATTGTACAAAAAAAAATTTACAAAAAAAAATTTAGGAGAGGATATTTTAAAACTAATAAAATTATTTAATTGTAAAAAAAAATTATTCTTTAAAATAATTTTTATGGATGGATTGGATATCCATCCATAAAAAAGTTTTTAATGGATGGATTGGATGGATTTTATTAAATGGATCATGGATGGATTTGATTTTTTTTAATGAATTTTTAATGGATCATAATGGATTAATGGATCGTTTTCAATCCATCCATTACAATCCGCATAAAAATTTATCCAATCCATCCATTTGCCACCCCTACATTCAACGTTAGTTTTCACATGCTTGCCCAAATAATTACACCTTAAAACATTTTCAAGTTATAATTCATCATTGGAATGAATTGATATACAAATACCTGTTTTAAAAAAAATACTTTAAATGGAATAAATTTAATAATTTTCTGGTCAAATGTGTACCAGAATGAAGTGGAATGACAAATATATCATATGATTGCCACTGTTGGACTGTCGTTACTACCTTTCCAACTATATCGTTTTAAAAAAATATACAAATAAAAAATAATAAAGAAAAGAAAATTGGAAAATATCATAAAGGGGCCCACGGAAAGAGGATGGTCCCCAACACTGATAAGAGGGGCAGGGCATGTCAACTGTGATTGCTCCGTCCGCGTTCGTCTCCCAAACTACATAAACAAATGTTTGCATATTATTGGATACTTAAAAAAGATTATTAAATTATTACTTTTGAAATCCATGGTCTAAAATTTTGTTGAGGAATATCTTTAATCTTTGATAATCAACAAATACCGACAAGTAAAAAATATTCGTGTTTCAAAATTATTTTTTTTGGTGCTACGTGTTTCAAATTATTTTATACTATGTAATGTAATATATATATATATATATATATATATATATATATATATATATACTGTCTTTTTTCATTTTTAATAAAGAAAAATTCAACGGATGAGATGAGACCGTTAATACAATTTGATCACATTAGTTGAGTTAATCTTCCTTGTCACAATTTTTTTTCTTCAAATAATATGATTTGAAAAATAAGTAAAAAAAAAATATATTTGATACGAAAATGAATGCTCTCTACGTATTAATGTGGACATTAACTTACATGGTATTTTTTTGAAATTGTGGACATTAACTTACACGGTATTTTTTTGAAATTGAAATAAGGAGACTCGTAGGTAATTTGGTACAATTGTGTTCCATAAGTTTTTTTTTTTTTTTTTCACCTTACAATAATATTTATGATGATATATAATCAAAGACCAGGTGTGGCTCTTTCGGCAATTTGAAAAGATAGAAACTCTTTCGTCTTTGCTCATCATTCCTCTATGGGGGATGATCTATGGTTCTATGTGTGCAATCAATCTCACTTTGTTGAGAACTTCAATGGAAATCCTCCTAAATCAAGAGACAGTAGTAATTCTCCAGCTTCGGGAACTTGGTTGAAGCCTCCTTATGGTGCTTTCAAACTTAATGTGGATGGTTCGCACTTTCCTGGAATTGGTAGTTTAGCCAGTGGAGGTTTGATCAGAGATTCAGCAAGTAAATTTATTAAAGGTTTCTATTGCAAAATCACTTCTTCTAACATGATTTGGGCAGAATTGTAGGGTGTGTTATCGGGCCTTCAGATTGCCAGGAACATGAAGCTTTCCAGCATCATTGTTAAAGTTGATTCAAGAACAGCCATAGAGCTGATCAACAAGGGTGTTTCTTCAAGTCCTGCTATTCATTTTCTCATTGAAGAAATAAAAACTCTTGCTAGAAAAAGGGATTGGAATGTTAAATCCCAACACATTCTTATATCAGCAAAGTCTTGTGCTGACTATTTAGCTAATAAAGGCCATTTAGGAGATTACTCTTTATGCTTAGTAGAGACTCCTTGACCTATGTTAAGCTTTCTTTTTAAGATTATGTAAGAGGGTTAGATTCCTCTAATGTTTCCTAGTTCAATTTAATATCTGTTTATATATTAAAAAAAAGACCAAACAACAATTTTATATGGGTCTATTCAACTCAACTCATGATAATCGAGATCTAATGAGACTTTTGAATATCGAGTGTCTATAAAACCAAACAATATGAAGGATTCCTATACGATGATAATGATCTTGAATTTACATGATATAAACTAGCATTTTGATAAACAGACAATATTTATATAATAATAATAATGAAAAAATCTTGTTAAATAAATTTGTCGAGTAAGCAATGACATATATATTTTTAGAATACTTAATAAGTTGAGTTTTTTTATATACTTTGGATATTTCCTAAAGTTAAGGATCTTTGTGTAACTTAAGATATTTTTTATATATTTATATATTTTTTAAAGTTAAAGGATTCATCACTCCCAAACAATATTTTTTTTCATACGTAAAGAGTATCACGTGAACACTAATGACTAATGACTTGTAGAGGGGGTGGGGGAAATTGCCCTACAAGGCCAATTTTTTATTTACATGGGCATGCTTAGTAGTTTTTTTGTTTGTGCCCTTAAAAAAGTTGATGTTGCCCCATAAGATACATTTTCTTAAAATGAATATTGAAAAAGAAAACAGAAAAATAAAAGTCTACGATGTTGTTGTTCCTCTCTCTTTCTCTCTCTCTCTGCCCTGTAACGCTTTGAGAACATGGATGCAGAGAACTCCCCACCTATTAGAACCCTTCCTTCTCTTTCTCTTCCTCTCTCTCTATCTCTCAATTTCAACACAATTCTCCTCCATCTTCCCTACTCCTATTTTCTCACTCTTTCTCTTTCCCTTTCCAATCTATCTTCTCTTCACTTCTACCCGCAATTTCCTACTTTCTTCTCCTTTTTCACATTTTCTATTTCTCTCAATCCTCTACAAACTAGAAACGCTTAAAGTTCTACTCTTTTCCCCCCTGCAAGATCTTATGTTCTCCTGGGCAATTGTATAAGGTGTTTTTTTTTTTTCCTTTTTAATTTTATCTGTTTTTCTTTTCATAAATTATTGTTCTGTTCTGAGACTTATATGCCGATAAGCTCCATCTTCCCAATGTCGTTTGGGTTTTCTGTTTGTCGGTTCGTCCTTGATTTTCTTAGCTAATTCTCTGCGTTTTTCTTAGCTTAGTCTTGTTGTTGAGGTTGATTATAAGTGTGTGATGCTGCAGAAGCAAAAGGGTCTTTGTGTGTTGCTGAGTTTGAATTGTTGGTCAATATTGAAATTTTGTTGTATTGATGGACTATTTTTGTTTGCCTGTCATGTATTCGATCGTGAAACTGTGTGGTCTTTTGGATTTGTTTTATTCAAATGGGCAACTATTGGGTATTGTTTGAAATTTTCAAGGTGTTTTCTCAATTTCATAGGCTGTTCTACATTACTTGATGCCTGTTTTTGAAAACATGGCAAGGGGTGAAAAGGGGTCCTCTGGCCTCTGGGGATCTTTTTTTTGTTTTTTTGCCCTTTTGTTTTTTGCCTGACATACTCTGAGAGATATTTTATGTGCATATATATTACAAAGGTTGTGAAATATGTTGAAAAGTGTGGTTTCTTTTTATTTATTTTTGTTTGCTTTCCATATCACATGATTTTCTTCTTCCGGGGTTATCTGGATCTTGCATTTCTAGATAAGTTCTCTTTCTTCAGCTTTGTAGTTTTGAATTTATTGGTGATTTGGCGGGGTTCTATTTTGTTTGCAAAAGTTTTATGGTTTTTAGTATCTGAAGTTTTCTAAATTTTTTTCCACTTTTCATTGTGGCCTTTGGAACTCTTTGTTCCCTCCCTTTATCTTTTTCTGCGTCTCTTGGGGTCATAATTTTTTTTGTTGTGCTGATTTTTCATTTTGAACTTCTCCGAGGTTGTTTTCATTCCAGAGACAAAAAAATAAAACTTATGTCGTCTGGGTTTCTCTGCAGCATATATCCAGATCCTTCTGGAGAGTGGATCTTGATGTGATCACTGATCTTCGGGAATAAGACCTTGTTGATTTTGCAAATGCTAAATTTTTCTAGGTACAGAACTCAGTCAAGGGCAACCAGGTCTATGTCAATGGGAGGTAAGGTTATGTCTTCCTAATTCGAGTACAAATGGTGGTATGACCAACTCTCTGTTGATGTCAAATGAGGCTTGTTTACTTGAAGTATTAATCAATTAACAAATAAGAATTAAAAGTTATATCTTTTCTAGCACTTGAATTAGAGTATAGGATAGGTTGGATGCAAGCATATGGCATAAGGTGTTTGTAAATTCATTAATTTTCAAATCTCTGTGACTTATTTCATCTTGCTTTGTTGTTTACTAAGTATTTATCATTACAACTGAATTTTGGAGATATAATTTTCTTATGTTTTTCTGTCTTTTAGGAATGGATTATGTGGATCCAAAAAGGAAGGGCAATTTTGTTGGAAAAGTTTTTCTTGCTGCAGTATTAACGACATTATGCATCGTCATGATCAAAAGATCTCCATCCTTGAATTCCCCTAGTCCGGTAACCCCTATATTCCATCTGATCAAATACACAAACCATTATCATGGTCAACCATGTATATGTATATATGTCATGCACGTCTGTATATCTGTAGATTATATAATTTGTTGTATATGGTATTTTAATATATTTGTACATAATTATGTAATTACATTTTTTTACTCAATTACTCTTGGGTTAAATATGTTTTTTATCCCTATAAAATTGGTAATATTTGATTTTGGTCCCTATAAATTTTTTATTCCTTTTTAGTCCCTAAAGAATACAAAAAAGGTGTTTTTTAAATCCCTGGCTGTATGATTTGTTTGTGGAGCCAGTTGCTGTGGAGTTAAATGAAACTCTTCCAATGTATATAAGTTTCTATCTTTCTTATTGCACATGATTAATATGTAAATTTGTGAAGACAAAGCTTCATCGATGATTCTAATAACTGTTTTCTTTTATAAATTTGTTTGTTAAGTTGGCTTTTGTGACCTTTGACAAATATATAATTTCCGTTTAGTTTATTTTGCTGTTTTGTTATTCTGCTACTGAAAAAAACCTTGTGGTGGGCGAATCGTTGATAGAGATGAACTGCTTTTGTTATGTATCCATTTAAAGAAAGAAGCTTCCATATGCTTAATTTGGTGTTCTCCATTGTTGTTAGATATATTCAAGAAAGAAAGAAATTAGAGGAAAGAAAAATAGATGGGGTTTATAAGGGGAAATTTGTAAAAGATATGTCATGTTCAGTTACAATTTTCTTCTTTCTCTTGATTTTCTTGTTGGTATATTTAAATCTACAGCTATTTTACCCTTTTATTCATTTGTTGCTTTTCAATTTTCAGTTTTCCATCCATGAACCTGGGGTCACTCATGTTTTAGTAACAGGAGGTGCAGGCTATATTGGCTCACATGCTACCCTACGACTTCTGAAGGATTCCTATCGTGTCACCATAGTGGTATGTCTTATCATAGTATGAAAAACTTCTCTAATTAAGTCCAATGCACTGCTATGGGCATAACAATTTTTTTTCTTGGCAGGATAATCTGTCACGCGGAAATTTGGGTGCTGTCAGGGTTCTTCAGGACTTATTTCCAGAACCTGGAAGGCTTCAATTTATATATGCTGATTTAGGAGATGCAAAATCTGTATCCTTATAATCATTCTGTTACAAGAAATATTTTAGTGTTAAATTTTAACTTTGATTGCAGCCTATGTTGAGAATGCCCAAGAAAATTTGTCTACTTGACTGGTTATCAGGTTAATAAAATATTTTCAGAGAATAAATTTGATGCTGTGATGCACTTTGCTGCTGTTGCATATGTGGGAGAAAGCACACTTGACCCTCTTAAGTAAGTACTTATAGCTTTTCTTCAGGGACATATTCCCAGTTGACAAGTTGTGGAAAGTCGCATTTGTGTTCAGTTTCTGATTTTCTCGATCTACCTAAGTAGTATGAATAGCAAATTGTCTTTTTAGATACAATTTTACATCCTCAATTTTATGCAATTTTATACGAACTCTGTTATTTGTCAGGTATTATCACAATATTACATCAAATACGTTGACGGTATTGGAGTCTATGGCTAAATATGGTGTGAAGACATTGATATATTCCAGTACATGTGCAACATACGGGGAACCTGAAAAAATGCCGATTACAGAAGAAACAGAACAGGTGGAAAATCTAACAGTGGTTGAATTTGTAGAGTTTGGTCAAGAACTAATTTTCGTCGTTGCATCCTGCAATAGTTTTAATGCATATGAGATTGTATTGCTAAAATTGATTGTCTTCAATATCAGAACCCCATTAATCCATATGGAAAAGCCAAGAAGATGGCAGAAGATATCATACTTGATTTTTCCAAAAATTCAAAGATGGCAGTAATGATTCTGAGGTGTGTATTTTACATTTACATTTCTGATCTCTCCCTTATTTTAAATACCTTACTCATATCTTATTCAATGTGCCCTTTGTTTCTTAACTTATTAATGATTCTTAACATTCCTCAAATATAATGAAACCTTGCAAGAGGGGTGACTTTGACCTATTATAGTATATGGTTTGAGGTCTGACTTTGGATGAAAGATAACCAATTGATAGAACTTGATTTCAATTTAGTAATTCAGAATAAGCTATGGTCGTAATTATTGATAACATTCTTTGGGAACATCCAGATACTTCAATGTGGTTGGATCAGATCCTGAGGGCAGATTAGGTGAGGCTCCAAGACCTGAACTGCGAGAGCATGGTCGAATTTCAGGTGCCTGCTTTGATGCTGCTCGTGGTATTACACCTGGCTTAAAGGTATACTAATATTGCATTTTTACCTTTGGCTAATTTCTGGCTGCTTTGGCAAAGTAGTTGTGATTGCTTGTGGCTTTTTATCCGCTAAAGCTTATTGTATTTGTTTTATACTATAGTATACTGAAACTTTTGGTAATTTTTTTTATTAGCTCTTTCAGAAAAAAATGAATTGCTTTGGATATAAGCAAGTTTTAATAGTGCTTTGTTTTAAATTTTAGAGAAGCTTTGGCCATATATCAGCATTTCAGCGTACTTGAAAGCATGCAAGGATTTTGTTTGCAAACTAATATGCGCCTGCAGGTTAGAGGAACAGACTATAAGACAGCTGATGGAACGTGCATACGAGATTATATTGATGTAACTGACTTGGTTGATGCTCACGTGAAAGCTCTTGAAGAGGCACAAGCCGCTAAAGTTGGAATTTACAATGTTGGCACTGGAAAGGGTAGGTTTGACACTTTGAATATATGAACAATAGTGCTTTGATTTTCATGATAGTTAATTCACATAATTCTTAGTTGTCCCATGGTTCTCATGTGGGGTTGTTTATCAGGTAGATCAGTGAAAGAGTTTGTGGATGCTTGTAAAAAGGCCACAGGAGTGGACATCAAAGTAGACTTTCTTCCTCGTCGACCTGGTGATTATGCCGAGGTGTTCAGTGATCCTACTAAGATCAGACGCGAACTGAATTGGACTGCGCAACACACTGACCTGGAAAAGAGTTTACAGGTTGCATGGAAATGGCAGAAATCTCACCGTGATGGTTATGGGATTTCATCTGCAATATGAAATTTTTAGAGCTTTAGCATATCACCCTTATCAGATGTCCTTCTTTTCTATTGGCTCTCATACATGGCCTGAGGATTTTTTGTTCTTAGGGAGTTGGTAGTTCATTTGTTATATGTATTCAACACATAATAACAATCCAATAATAAAATAATGCCCAGGTCTCTGGTATTAGCTTTCATCTATCTTTTGAGTTTTCCTTAACATTCTAAGGCATTGCCCTGTATGGATTTTTTGGTGGCATTCTGGACTATGCCCTACTCAAGACAGTGCTGCATTGGCGAGAATTTAGTTATTTTTGTAGACTGTAGGAAAAGTTGCAATTGTGATCTTACAAGTCTTTTTTTAATTTTTTTTAACATTATTAAATGAGTATTTTATTTTGTTACTATAAATATTTAGAAGTTCAAGCCATTGAAATCTGCCAAATAGGCGAACTATTGTTCTACATCGATCATCAGAAAACAAATGTTCCAAAATTCGGAATAATTCTCAAGAAATTTCAGACACTGTTGATGCAAAAAACTTTATAAGAACTATAACAATAAATGAAGTTGTACATGACTCTTTTTTCCTAACATAGATCAATGTAGAAAAAAAAGGCTTGGTTATTATTGTTGTATAGATAATATAGAGGTGGAAAAAATGAGATTTAAAAATAAAAAAATAAATCTGAAAGCTATGCTTGTCCAAAAATTGCACCTGCAATCAGGGGTGTTCATCAACCGATCCAAACCGAAAATCGAAAAAATCGCAATTTTTTATTGGATTGGATCGGATTTTGGATCCTATAGTGAAATCCAATCCAAACCGATCTATTATATATATACTATTATTTTTTAAATTATAGTATTACTCATACTTAAACATTATTCTTCATACTTTTATGTCCCTCATTCTCTTTAATATTTTTGTTGGAATGACATAAGACTATTTAGAATAAATATTAATGTCTTGAAGTTATATTTTACTAAAAGTTTTGATGCATATATATATATTGATTGAGTAATCATGAAAAATAGGAAAACAATTAAGTAAATTTGAAAAATAATTAGCTACAATTTATTTGTAGTTGATTCAAGGAAAAAAATTAGGATAAGTGGAAGTAGATATAGAGAATTAATATAAAAGAACGTGTTAAAAAATATCAATAATTTTTTTCTTCTCAAACTCCCAAATTAAAACGAAGATTATCTTTTATCCACTATTAAATAAGTAGAAATGACACTTGATATTAGAAAAAAAAAATAAAGTATGACAAAAACCGAATCATCCAATCCAATTCAAACCGCATTTGATTGGATTGGATTGGATCGGATTATTTTAAGGAAGCAAACCGATCCAATCCAAACCGCATGATGTTTTCATCATTGGATCGGATAACTTTTTAACTCAAAATCGATCCAATCCAATCCAATCCGCGAACACCCCAACCTGCAACAGTTTGCACGTGAAAGGCTGAAACGTAATTCTGTAGCTTTGTAGTGTCCTGTCTCCCCTTTGGATGGAACAACTTGATCCCACGAATTATTTGGCCGACAGTATTGGCATTTGATTTCATTTCCTTTGGCTGAAAAGTTCACTCGAGATTTTATCGTGTCCAATATTGTTTTGGAATCTTGTTCTTCCTTACATCATTTTCAATGTCTTTTGAAACTGTTATCGTTTGGTAAATGTTTTCATCATTTGGTATTTAGTATGTCAAAGTAACTATGAAATACTGAGTATAAGAATTTTGAAACTTGAATAAATACTTTCGAATATTTTGATAAAAAGTACATCTTCGAAATAGATATTTTTAAAAGTAAAGCACCCACTGCCATCCAATACAAGAGTCTAGGCACTAATGCGGGCATGGGCAAATATTAAGCTAGAACTCAATGGCTGATTAAATTGGTGAATTTTCTGTACTGAAAATTCGTTTACTATTAATTCCTAAATTGTAGCTGTCTCTTATTTTTATTGGTGAAACAATCTCTCGAGCTCATTATTTTTATCAGGAGCTCCACATAATCGAAAGTTTGTTTACTATATGTAAATGAAATTGCTTAAAAATTAATTAATATAAGCTGTAGCTTTTACAACATCAAGACTCCAGTAAACCAAAGATTGTCATAAAACTTGAATCCTATGACACATTACCAGACTGATTATGTTCTAAGATACGCAATCAATACAATAGCCACGATTAGGTGTAAAAACAGCATGTGAAGACCTCACACCATTCAACTCCCGAAAGAAATCGAATCATCAACTCATCAAGAAAATGATTGTAGCGCTCTATCAAAGCTTTCTTCTGCTCCTGATACACGTTTAACCAGTACATGGTCTGGGTGTGAAAGCTTCAGCTGGCTGCAAAACAACACAAGTCACTCATTAGTGGAAAACCTTCATATACATGAGCAAAAATTTATTTCAGTCGAATGAGGTAAGCCTTGTCTCAGTTTGTTTATAAATATTTCTAGAAGAAACAAAATTCTTGATGCAATCAATTCTGTTTGAATTACTAACTCCATGTATTTCAGACTTACAGTACAAGCAAACTGCAAAGTGTTTGCATGAAAATAATTTTCTAGTTGCCAGGCAGACTGTAAATCAAGTAGTGTAACATGACATTATATTGACACAGAAATACATAAGTAGAGTACCAGAACACAGAAACAAGTTAGAAAAGGAGAAGTATACTGACGACTGAGACTTTCAACCAATAAGACACAGAAGACGAGCTTCACAATTCACATTTCTCAATTCATTCAGTAAAATTATATAATTTCAAAAATGCAACCACTTAAATGAGCTGATGCATTCCTCTAGGCTCTAAGCTAAGGCAATTATGCCAACCTTTAGACTAGAGTTTTTCAAAATAGTTCCTTCATAGCATGGTTCGATGTCTCAGAATAACTAAACCGTGTAGAGTGAGCCAAACCATATATACCCATATTCTCTCTCTCTCTCTCTCTCTCTCTCTCTCTATATATATATATATATATATATACATATATACTATAGGAGTTGAACTACAGTATTTGATCCTTTGTCACTTAATTTTCTATTAATATTTATGTTGAGAGTCCCACATCGACTAGAGATATGGCCTAAGTAGTGTTTATAAGGCTTGGGCGGTCCTCACCTTACAAGCCGGTTTTGTGGGGTTGAGTTAGGCCCAAAGCCCGAATTTAAGATGGTATCAGAGCCTATCCTCGATCTGTTATTGGGCCAAGGCCTCTATTATTCCACCCTCATTTGTCCACGTTCCAGATGTCCAAGCCTGGGCGTGCCGTGAGGGAATGTGTCCCGCGCTTCAGATGTCCAGTCCTGAGCGTGAGGGGGTGTGTTGAGAGTCCCACATCGACTAGAGACATGGCCTAAGTAGTGCTTATAAGGCTTGGGCAGTCCTCACCTTACAAGCCGGTTTTGTGGGGTTGAGTTAGGCCCAAAGTCCGAATTTAAGAATTTATATTAGTCAACTTTAGAGTTTGAGAATAAGTTAGAAACTGTTTTTTTTTTATATAATTAATGTTATTATACTTTACTATAGCTATTGAATGATATAGTTAGAATGTAAAGAGTTCAGCATTGACACAGTATTAGTAAGATTTGACAAACCAATGAGCCGAAGGTTGAAAAAACCAAAATGAGAACCATGGTTTGTTTGGTGCTTCTAAGGTAAGGAAGCAAGTAAGTCCCTCACCTATGCACCACCTCTTATAGCCATTAGATATATAAATAAAGTAAATCAATGGCTGAGATTCAAACCTAATAATGGTGGAACAGGTAATAAAAAAAATCAAAGTGACAATTTTGTCCCTACCATTCTATCCCTGACCCTCTGTCAGCCCCCACCCACCACCATCCCCAATTTATCACCACTTTCACCGCCGCACCACCACCTCCAAACAAAATAACAATACTGATCTATCTGATTAGAACCTTCACTTCATGATGCTCACCATGCTCATTGTACCAACAGATCTGAAACAGCCAAGGCTTTCAAGGCTCACTATGTTATTTCTTATTTATTCTCTCAAGGCTCCCAAAGTTGAAGACTTTCTGAATAAAACATGGAAAGGGGAGAATTGGTCCCTGATGAAATTGGTTGTGATTGTCGAAGACCGTCTTTTGCAACCTGATTCTATTCACGATGGTTGGCTTCTCGATGGATATCCCAGGAGCTTATCACAGACTGTTGCATTCAACCAATTTGGCTTCCAAAATTGATAGGACGTTAGACATTGGGCCTATGTGGGAATCCAATAGGGATCTGATAGTGGGCCTCAATCATGAGAGACCAAGGATAGAGAGTGCTGAGGTGGCTAGTTAGTTACTTCATGCACTAGCATATAGGGAGGTTGTGAACGAGGGAAAAGGGATTATGATTGTTATTCGGTTGTTGTGAACTTGTGATAGGCAGAGAGAGACTTTGTATTCTCTGAGGAGCTTAGCTGCAGGGATTACATGGGAAAACTCTTGTGATCATTTTTCTTGAGTAAATAACACATCCATTTTCCTATTATTCTGTTCTGGGTTCCTATCAAAAATCCTTCATGTTCTTCCTTTGGCTATATGAGTTTTACTGAGAACGGTGATAATGCAAGCTTGGGATTGGGATTAGTGGGTTTTGTTTTCCTTTTTAGGGTCTTAAAATTTTCATTTGGAACTTCTGGAAATCTTGTGGTGAGGAAGATGATGAAGGATGAGGGGTAAATGTGGTATTTGAAAAATTTTAAAAATTAAAAAAACTTTAGAATTACCTATAAACTGGTGGTGTATGGGTGAGGGCCTTGCTTGCTCCCTCACCTTAGAAGCCACCTTCTAAAATAAGTGATCCATGAAATATTGTTTGGTTTAATGTTAAGCCCCCAACTGAACTAACTTGGATCATAAGCACCACCTACTTTAGACCTACTACTTCAAGGGCACAACTCCAAGGGCATGTAACCAGACCATACCATTCTAAACTCTAAAAGTCTATAAACAAAACATTTTAATGACCTGAATTTATATAAATTCTAGCATCATATTCCATGGCTTTTAATGACAGTCTGGACTCTACAAGCATGCTTTAGAGAATCATAAAAACTATTGCTCCATTTGTGATGATCTTGGAATTCCCATTTAGTAAAATTCATTACCAATTACTATCGATTAACACTTAAGGGCTACAAATGCCTCTTAACCTTAGTTAAGAAGACATTCCATCTACAAATATTCCTTCATTGCAGGCCTTGACTCATAAAAAGCACACAAACTTGATTCAGAATTTAATAACACCTTTTAAGGAACAAAATATTTAGCCAGCCTATGTATGATATTACATCCATGCTAAGGATAATTTCAATGACATCCATGCTATTGGTAAAAGGCTTTCGTTATTTTTGTAGGATTAGGATAATGCCAATTGACATACAATAAAAACACTACAGGAGAGGAGGCGATAAGAGGTTCACCAAAAGATGCAACTGGTCCTTCACAGGGGGAGAGAGGGAGGGAACAAGCAATTAAGACGTGGGAACAGTTTACCTGAATGATTTAGAAGATGGTTTGCCAAGATGAAGACAGCATACAACAAGATTAGCTAGAGTTTCTGGATCCCTGGCATCCTGTATAAATCACACAAAGCTTCTTCACTACATGCACATTTTTCAAAACAAAAAGAACTGTCCTATCTTTTCAAAACAAAAAGAAGTGTGCTATTTCAGTGAGCTTGAAAGTTTGAAATCGAGAAGTAACACAACGAGAATGGTAGAATTCAGGAAAAATAATTAACAATCGAAGCAAACGGCACACGTATGAGTTATTTAGTGAACTATATTGAAGCCAGTATAGTAATAGAAGTAATGAATAAGTTGGAGTAGGTGGAGATGTAGTATCCAATAAAACGTGCCTTGTTTAGTGCTTCAACCAAAAGAGTCTCAGCTTCGTCAAAATTTCCCATGTGCATGCAGCAAACAGCCTTCCCATTCAAGAGCAAACTGGTGGATTGATACCTCTCAGATAAATCCTGGAAGATGAGATACGCCTCCTGGATCTTCGACCCACCCTGACATCCAACAACATCAAATTCATTCATTCATTTATCTATCTCCCTTCTTCAACCCTCACTCACACCCATGAAAATAGAAAATCAAATTAATAAAAACAAAACCACCTTTGAGTCCCTAAATTTGTAAGCACCTATCATCATATTAATCCCTAATTTTTAGGAAATTATCATTTTAGTCCCTGAAAACATAAGATCCGATAATATTAGCTGCCGAATCTAGAGACCTACTTGACTGATGGATCATAATTTCAAGGACTAAAACGATGATTCCAAAGATCAGAGACTAATATAAGGAATGCTTACAATGAAATAGTGATTTTGACATTTAATAAATAAATAAATTATGCCACAGCCAAATCTAGCCATGCCTATCATATTAATCCCTAATTTTTAGGAAATTATCATTCTAGTCCCTGAAAATGTAAGCTCCGATCATATTAGGAGCTGAATCTAGGGACCTACTTGACTGGTGGATCATAATTTCAAGGACAAAAAATGATGATAATTCCTAAAATCAGAGACTAATATAAGGAATGCTTGCTTACAATGAAATAGTGATTTTGACATTTAATAAATAAATAAATAAATTATACCACAGCCAAATCAAGCCATGCATTGGCAAGTTGTGTGAGGGTGTGATCCTCATCGATCTGCTGCATCACCCTGAGCTGCCTCTCTGCATAATCTGACCTATGCATCTTAATAAAGATTTGCACATTCAACGCATGCCTGAACCACACACAATTCCACCGTATAGATAAATCAAATCATCGAAACAAAGAATCACAAGATTTAAGTTAAAATAATAAAAATTAACATAGCATGATCATATCGTAATGCAATAATGCATACAGTTCCATAGTTCCTCCGGCATTGGTGTACTTAAGAGCCTCGTTGAAGTCCTGTTCATGCAAGAAGATGATTCCGGCGATCAACCTGAGAGTAGCGTTGTTCCCGATCGCAGGATCCGAGAGCCATTCCTTGAGGCTCGATATCGCCGATTCCTGAAAAACGATACGAGAAGATGAATAATGATAATAATTGAAGCGCGAGATTTAGACGAGACGAGACGAATTATACCTTGTTATCGGGAGAGGAGAAATAGAGGGCGAGAAGTTTAACGGCCTGGAGGGAAGTGGGAGCGGAGGCGTCGATCTCGGAGACGACGAACTGGAGCTGGCCGAGGGCGATGTAGCAGCGGTGAACGAAGGAGTCTCTCTCGACGACGTCGTCTGGGGAGAGGTTGTTGACGTCGCTGCTGTTGATGGCAGCTTGGTATGCACCCAAGTAGAAGTTGTTCCTCAGGTTGAACAAATGGTCCGGTGTAGCCATTCTTCTACTCGATTCGATTAGATGCAGATCTGAAACTCAACAGCAATTATTGTACAAACTCGCACTGCAAATTCCTTTGCTAATAACAAACTCTGGCCTATTGTTGGGCTTGGGCCCAATCACACCAGGCTTGCCCACAAAGTTATCAGGCTCTGATTTTTCTTTTTCCGAAAGACTTTTATCATTATATGGGTGACCATTGGTTCATGAAAGGTTTAATTCATAGATTCACAGATAAAATACATTTTTTAGACCAATGTTTGTTGGTCTAAATGATGAAGAGCTTGGTTTCCCTTAAACAAGGTCTCCGATTAGAACCTTGTGAATGGGAAAAAATAGGCATTGGGAGAGGTTTATCCCCTTAAATAAGTCTTCCCAACACGACTCGAATTAGTCGAATTCAACCGTAATTTACGAATATCGAGGATCTCAGACTATAAAATAGATTTTTGAGAATCTAATTCCAGCAATATTTCTTTCTTTATATGGAAATGGAATTTTCAACTTTCATCTAATTTCATGTCCATCTTTTGTATTCGAGGATATTTTTTATCTCGTGTATCAAACATAAGAAACTTTTATTTTTATCTCACGTTTTCCGAGAATATTAAAGTATGTATGATACCAAATGCTACCTTAGGATACTCAAACAGATATCTTTAACAATGAGATCTAAATTTGCATCACTTCTAAGTTTTGTAAGAGGTTTTTTTGGACTTATTAGTTTTTTCATTATCCAAGCTTACTACTATTATTTAGATAAAATTAGCTTTTCTACCCTCTAACTTGTTTATTTTGTTTAAATCGGTCATATAAATCTTACTTATAACAAATTAATCCTCTGAGTTAATAATTACCTTAATCGTTAGTCCTCACTTAACATCGTATCAAATGTGCCTACATGTCCATTAAATGTCCCTGCAGTCCATCACATGGTCTCTCGCGTGTCCGAGGCTTGGATTCGATTATCAAATTTTTCCTATTAACAAGTGATACATAAATTCCAGTATTAATCATTGTTGAGGTTCATAGTCTTTTATAATCTTGCACGGAAGCATGTCTTTCTCTAATCTAAACTTTTAATATACCAAAAAAATATATTACTAGATGCAACAAAAATCTTAAGCTTCCTTTGACATAGTCAATAGTCATAGTTTCTCATTCCTTGAATCTTAATCTTTACAAAGATATAGCTTTCACATGATAAATATTACAACCACATTTACATTCATCCGCAACCCGAAGCTACAAAAACTGAAGCCTAACCCACTATATCTGCGGTCAACTTGTCCAAAATGTTCAGCCCGTTCTGAGAAGTAATTACCACTGTGCATCTGCGTTACACAGTGGGAAGAATATCAGTAGCATCAATGCAATCACTTTCAAAACCACATTAACAAAAAAGGGCAACCTAGTGGTATAAAACTCCTACTATGCGCAGGGTCCAGGGAAGAGTTGGGCCCACTTGTAAAACTGAGATGTTTTAAAAGCAACAAAGATGTCAAGAATGCTTGCATTTTAATCACTAAACTGAATAAATAAGTTCACTTAAAGCACAAACTACAGCTCTTAAATAAAAGATATTAAGATTATGCCCTTTGTATCTCTTTTTGCCAGTTGTAGAAAATAACAAATAGAATAAAAAAATGAAGATAATATGGACTGGCGACTGCCAATAGTTCAGGTTGTAATATTATTACAAGCATATGCTTACATCTTTTCCACTGAATACTAATAGGCAGATAAAGATCGATGAAATTGTCTGTCTGAATCATTTGATGTTTTACATGTTGTAAACCTTCTGTTGATAGTTTCTCAAACAACTTTTAGGAACATAGAAAGGTATCGGATATAAAATTATGGAAGTGAAATATTGCCTGAACCTTAAAATCGAATCTGGTTTAACTGAAAATCATTCTACCGATCACTTCAAGTTCAAATAGATCTTTTGAAACAATGGCCATCTTATCTAGTTCAATCAGTGTGACTGTCAACCAATTATTTAAAAGAGTATAATGAGTAAAAAGAGAAAACTAACGGGATTTTATATATGACACCATGGTCCACAACACCATAAACTTTATCAAGGCTTTTTGCTACTTCAGCTGCAAGTAATACCAAGTCAATGGAATCCACCAGCGAAAATACTGAGACTTGGCACTTAAAACAGGCGTCACAATTGAAGAACTTACCAAGGCTTACTATTGGAGATGTAAAGATAACATCAAGAACATTATGTCCTTCTCTGGTGACTAGTGGGAAGTCACCTCCTAGTGGACCTGCTTGCCCTATAGATGGTCTTCTCCAGACCTTCATTTACAAAGCAAATAACAAATATAATCAGAGCATGCAGGTATTGCCAAAAAAATAAAAAAATGAAGAGAAATATAAGGAGTGGCATAAGAAAACCTCCTAGATCACTCTGTCTCTTAGGTTTTAGTTGTTCCTGACTGTCTTTTGTGAGGATGTCTTATCCTATTCCTTTGTACTTTTCTCTTCTCATCTTATAATATTTCTTATAAAGAGTTAATCAGCATAAAAGAGCTCTCCAATCCGACAGTAAGTCCACAATATAAATGACCCTAAAGTAACCCGTGTGTTAGCACCCTAACGGAAGCCAAGAAAACAACTTTATCCCATAAAAAGATGGGAAGGAAGAAACTTCTGACCAAAAACTCTGGCAACCTTGTTTTGTCATTGCTTCACCTTGATGATAAAGGATATGGTTTTAGGTCCTTCTGGTTCTTATTTTTGTGCTTTTTTTTTTCCTGGTTTCTGATTCAAAATCACGCTGTCCAAAACTTTTCAATGTTGAAGTCCTTTTGGAAGGTTAAGGTTCCCTCCAGGGCGAAGACTTTTGTTTGGACTGTAACACTAGGCAGTATTAATATAAGTGATCTGTTAAGAATTGTAGGCCTCACAGTTCACATGGACCAAGGCTATTCCTCCTCATGTTTGTGTCATATACTTTCAAAGTTAGGAGACGAATGATCATCTTTTTGCATTGTAAAGTTCCATAGCGACTTTAGAATTGGATTTTTTTTAACATTTTTGAGGAGCAATGGGTTTGCTTAGACTCCTTCCATCATTTTCTGTGGATTCATTTGGCAGGAAAAAGAATATGCAAGTTTGCTATGAGGGGTTATACTAAATTCAAAGTTCTTTTTAGGGATAATCAGTACTTTTCTTGTCTTGAGAGTTAAGAGTTATTGGAAATATATATTGTTTTCTTGCATGAGAAGTATTTATTGACAACATGGAGGCCTCTATACCATTGACACGTTTTAAGTAGGTAAAGCAATGAATCAGACCTAACCTTTTTTATTATATCTACAAGGAAAAACTTAGAAAAAGAGTGAACGTCTTGCAAACCTCAGCATCGCCTAGAAACATGTCTTCAATCTCTTCAGCAGTTGCCATCCAGTTGAGCTACGAAGAAAAATTTGAGTATTAAAGACAAAATATATATAAAAAAGAATTAACAACCTAGTAATTAGCATAGCTGCTTACAGACTGAACTAAAACTGGAATAGAACCTTCCAGACCACCTTTGTACTGGTTTTCTTCAATAATGAACACAAGTTTATTGGCAGCATTCAGTATGGACTGCAAACAGATAGGAAAGGGGAGGAAAAATCAATTATTAAAACATGAAAATTGATCTTCACAAATAAATACAGAAGAGATTGGTATAGCAACTCACCTTTTCCTGGACTATAGATTCCTCGCTTTGCAATTTCCGGCGCCCAATGATAGCAACAAGTGTTCCTTCTTCTATAACATCAGCATCATCAAAAGCAAAATCAATCTACAATAGAACAGTTGCCAATGAGTCTACACTAATATTTAAGTTCTATACGAATAAAAGCAAAGGCGCACTTAACTTTGCACATCCAGATAGTCCAGCATTAATTTGATTTCCCCCCTTTATAGTTTAGTTTCATTGTATAAAATTTTTTCAAAGTTATGCATTAACGTTAGAGACTTCTGTTTTTTTGCAAAATTTTAACCAGGGATTGCATACAAGGCTTCCTGCTCTTCTAAAATTTCTGGCAAGCATCCAGGAGCCCTCTAAAACAAGAAACACTCAACATTAAATGAAAATGTAAAAGATGATTATTTTTGTGCACACTTGAGAACTATCTTGGTAGGTATCCAATGGAATCCCAGCCTTTGCTGCCTCACTTGCACTCGCAACAGACCTGCATAAACACAAATGCATCAATGTCACATAGAAATTCCATTACAAAAGCAGTCAAAATTCATAAAACAGTTCATTTAAACAAATAGCATCGAATTTTCAAACAAGCGGAATAACATGGTAATTTAATTTAAGTGAAATGAAGGGAAGAAGAGATCAATATAAGGACGAAGAGCTCACATGGGAATCCCTACTATATCCTTCAAATTACCAGTCCGAAGCTGGCGACCCAAATGCTGAATGGCCATACCAGAAGCATGACCAGACCCCAATCCTACAACCATCCCACTTTTCACGTATGTATCCACCTACCAAACAACAACACATACCTACAAAATCATTCATCTCCCAATAAAATGTGACAATTACCATTTACCAGGCATCATAAAGGGGTAAACCAAGCATAATTGGTTTTGAATTGAACTGAATATTTTGCCTCACATGCATGGAAAAATCAAAATGAAGAAAAATTAAAAATTGCAGAGTGCAGACAATAGGAATCAATTCAAGAACATTTGAGTATTTTGTCAACTAATTCACATAAAATAACAAAAAGGGGTGTTGTAAAAGTAAGAAAAAAAACGATTTTGACAAATGTTGCAAACACCCATTAAAATAAGCATTATAGAAAGAAAGAACAGTTTGTGTTAGATGCATGAAAAACCAGATATTGATCACACGGAGAAAAATGCAGAAAGGAACAAAGTTTGAAAGTTGCAGATGGGAATCATGAATTGTTACAGTGTATTGTGCTGCTCGGAGAAGAGCAGAACTGTCATCGAGACAAGAGCGAGTCACCATCCTCACAAAATTGGGTTTGCTTCTTGTGCTGTTGCTCAATGGAGCTGTGGATGAATGCAGAAGAAGCCTTGTTGAAAACGATGAAGATGAAGAAGCTGCTGAAGCCATTGCGCTTCGATTCACAACCTTCTCCATTCATCAATTGTTATTATTTTTGTTTATTGTATTAAAAAAAAATACTTTTGTTTATTGTTTGTGGATAAGGGACTATGACACCTCTATGGCCAGCATAAAATTTGTTTTTTTTTTTACCAGCGATGTTTGGAAAAGATTCTTTTATGTGTTTCAGGCTTTCAGCTTCTTCTTTTTTTTTACAAAAAGCTGTTTTTTAAAAAAGATAATAATGTTTGGGTTAATTAGCTTAAATTTTAAAAAAACTTTTCTTTCCTAAAAACGCTGTTTTGGAACAATCTATGATAGATGTAAATCGGAAACGCTTTAATTTTTTCTGGCATCTGTGTGTTTTGCGTCATGTGTCCTTGCCGCATACGCTTTTATTTATCTTGCTTTCTTTTACGCTTTTAATTTATTTATTCCTGCAGTGCAAACAATATTGCCGCATATGCTTTTTTCTTACGCTTTTATTTTGTCTTTTTCTCTCTTTTTCTTCTTCTTTTTTTTTTCCTTCTATTTTTTCTTCTTTCTTATTTTATCTTCTTTTTCTATGTGTTGATTCTTTCAAATTGTGAGATTTTGGAAATACACCTTTATTTTGATGACAAAATATAAAATAAATCTAATATTAAAAAAATATTATAAACAAATATCTTTATATCATTTTTTGTAATTTACTATGTAAAAGTGATTATTTTTACACCACCCAAATGAAATAGATTATTTTAAAATCGTTTTTCAGCAAACATATCCAAATAAAAACATATTCTATTATAATCGATTATTTAAAAACAGATTATCAACATAATCTTTTTTTTTTCTAGCTTTTTCAAACACCAAGTTATGAAGAGTATGTAAGAGAGACGAAGAGGGATGGATAGTGCCTCTTTATTTCTAAACGCACGTTTGAGTCCCAAACTCCAGTTGCTATAATAACTGGTTGGAGTGTTTGGATATCAAATTTCGTTGAAAATAATTGATTTTTGAATGGGTAGAATTGATTCTGGTGGAAGTAAAAATTTCTAGCTTTTCTGTTGAGTAAAATTAATTATGGGTGTGGGACCCACAAAATTCTTTATATTTACACATCAAAAGTGATTTTACTTTATGATCCAAACACAAATCATTCTTTTAAACTCACTTTTGAAACATCGTTACCAAACACAAATCAATTTTTTCAAAATCAATTCTACCAAAATCAATTCATTTAGAATCAATTCCTTCAAAATCAATTCTATCAAAATCTAAACCAAACGGACCCTTAATAATGGACTATGGTGAAAATTCATTAAATCATTGTTTAAGAGTTTCTTCATTAATGAGATGTGATAGTTTAGGATGGTAATCCAAACCAAATCATTCCACTATATCTACACCTTTTCATTTTCATATCCTCCAAATTAGGGGGTTAAAATTTTCTTCCATTTCATCATTAAACTTTGAAAAATGAAGTGTGATGTTTTACTTTTTCACTATACTTTATTGCTAACCACTCTATTACTTTTTTCCAAATTCTAATTAATTTTGAAAGTCGAAACAAACAGCTAGCTTCACAAAATAAATTACTTTTACAACAACAACAAAAAACTTAAACAAATGGGCTCTTGATATTTTGAACCGTATTGTACTTAGGTTCTGTTTGGCAAGTCCAATAAGCTAGTTTATAGCTTATTTAACTAGCTTATAAGCTTGTTTGATTAAAGTAGAGATGTTTGGTAAACAAGGTTATCTCATTAGCTTATAGCGTTTCTTCATAAGCTAATCTATTTAGCTTATGGCTAGTAGCTTATAGCTTACTGTCTTTTCTCTCATTTTTACCCTAATTCATTTAATGAAATTCTCACTTTACCATGTCTATCATAAATATGTCCTTTTATGTCATTTTACATTTATAAGCTAGTTCGACCGCTAATATTACCAAACACTTCAAATTCAATCAACTAGCTTTTCAGCTATCAGCTATAAGTTATCAGCTAAAAATTAGCTTACCAGCTATCAGCTATTTTTGCCAAACAGAGCCTTAGTTTTCCAACATAGAGTTACCTATTTTTTTAATCAATTTTTCTAACATGTGCGACTTTGCACATGTTGAGGAATCAAAAAAAGAAATATTGTATTAAAAGTTGTGTATTCAATTACTCGAAAACTTAAAAACTACTCTTTCCAGGACAATATTTTTATTTTATAATTCCTCAACATAAATCCTTTTTTAATTTACTTGCGAACTTGTTTGCAAGACTCTAACATAGTGCATGTTATTGGAGTTGCTTAACTCATCTTTTTATGAGTCCTACCATGATTCGTAACAACTTTTTACTTTATATACTATTTTAAGCAACTATCCCCTCTAATGGTGCAATTATAAAAAGTTTATCAAATGAGTTCCACAAGTTACCCACATCTTTAACCATATATGATAGTCTACAAATAGAGATATATGCTTACCATATGATATATGATATGTGAAATTCAAGATTGTTGACTACTACCCAAAAAAAAGCTTGATCAGAACATCCTAAAAACATGTCCCTGCCAGATGCAATTTAAGCTTGATCATAACAAAAACATGAGTTCAAATGTAACTAACTTTTGCATCACCTTATGAAATTTGTGAACAATTGCAACCAGAAAAAAGAAACCATTCAAAAACATTACCACCATTTATTTATTGAGATATCTACTTTAATGCTAGCAGGACAATAAAAGGGTATGTTTTATTTTTTAACTTAAGTCTCTTTCTTGGTGTTCATTTTGCTGCTGGTGTTAATATTTTTATTCAAGGCCACTTGTTCATGATATTCTGAATATACTTTTTTAACAAGTGACTTTTGAATAGACAAACACTAGTGCAATATGTGCTTTTTACGTCAGTTAAAATTGATTTTTTACGTCAGAATACTGACTGACGTAAATACAGCTAACGTTAATAGTTAATATTTTAACGTCAGTTGAGAACTGACGTTAAATATAAAACTATTAACGTCAGTTCCTTAACAAAACCGACGTTAATTTTGTAAAAATTAACGTCGGTTTTTTAAACAACTGACGTTAAACTAAAACTATTAACGTCAGTTCTTTAATACAACGGACGTTGATTTTGTTAAAACTAACGCCGCTTGTTATAAAGAACGGCGTTAAAGGTTTAATTTTAACGTCGATTGTAATAAACAATCGACGTTAATAGTGTCTTGTATATTTTATAAAAATACTATTAACGCCGCTTGTTTGATACAACCGACGTTAATAGGTTTTTTTTTTAAATTCAGTTTTAAAATATCACTCCCCTCAGCTATCCCTGCATTCAGTCCCAGTAACACAAAATATCACACACATTACAGAATTGCAAAGGAAAATTGAACAATGAGGTGACTTAAAACCAAAACCCATGTATATATATAAATAAATTTTAGTTCCAATGTCTAAAAAACAAAACTATCTAAGGATATATATATACATGTTATTAATTAGTTTCTAAAGTCTAACAAAAAAAACTATTTATCTAAGTAGTGCGGAGGTATGTTGTGAATTCCTTTTTCAGCCGCATGCTTGAAGAAGAATTCAGCGAAGCGCATCCTCAAGTCTCTTATCTCATCTTCTTCAATAGGCGATTGGTCGATAAGTGCCTAGACACGTTCAAATAATAACAATAACATCAATGCAAGTCATCTTCAAAACTATAATATATAATTTAACAAGTTGTTTAAATATTACCTTCTTCCATCCATCCGTAATAGATACGGAGACTATGTTCAGCATATGAAGCATCACATAATAGCCGCACGACCAACTGTCAGTTTGAAATCGAGACTACCAACAAAATTAATTTCAACGTCAGTTGAATATACACATAAATTAGTAATTATAATATTAATTATTTGATAAATAAACTACCAAACCTTGAGGATGTTCCATACAGGATTTGCTTTAGCCTTAGAAGTCCTACTTCTCCCGTTGGCGCAACTTATGCTACTCGCCTTCAGCGCGCTATCATAAACAAATAATCATGTCGATCAATTAACAAACTCATATATCATGTGTGTAATAAACTAAAAACAACTGATATTAAAACTTAAATTAAATTTAAGATTAGTTACTTACATATTTACAGCTTTCACCACCTTCGGTGGCGGATATTGGTGGAGAGAGCAGAAGAATATGACAGTATGCCTAGACGGGTGAAGTACGAACAACTGTCAATGGCGTTCCATACAGTAGGGAGCCAGATATAATTCTTTCGGATTGTCTCCCAACAAGTTCCCTAAGTATTTACTCAATGCATCGCCATCAAAGAACTCGGGCAGAAGGATTGACGGATCTAAGAAACCGTAAACTGATGCAACGCCCTTATCAAGCTGAAGACGATGGAGATACCTAAGATATGAAAAGGTGTGGATGTTAATTACATAATATATATATATTGAAATTAAAATAAATTATTAAATGGAAAAATACCAAAAATAAATAAGTTATAAAATTAAAATTAACTTACGTGCACTGGACGATGACATTGCTTGTTCATCTAGACGTTATTTACAGCGGCGTTCTGAGATCGTCACCAACGAAGGAAAACATCCTCTGTTGATCTGGGCGTGCCACCCATCCATCGTGATCCAATGGACATTCAAAAATCTCAAACGCATAATCCTCACCAAGTAAGAACAAACGAGTGATAGGTGACAGCGACACCGACGTCGACTTGGCCTTCAGTTTAGGAAAAATAAAATATATAAGTTTTTGATAATTAAAAAAAAACACAAGTAATTATTTGACTAATTTGGACATTAATAATGAATAAATACCTTTGCTAACATTTCGAGCTCACGTCGTTTGGAGTCCAACTCAAGCTCACGCCTTTTCATTTCCAACTCATGCTCATGGCGCTGGACTTCCAACTCCCGCTCCCTAGCTGCCAACTCATCGTCCTCCACATGTGCCATACTAAAACTCTCTTTTGTGCTCACATGTGAAGCGTTGGCAAGCCCTGCGGTGTCCTGGTATGTCCGACGGAGGAAAGCTCTCTGGCAAGCGCCTGCTTGAATTCTGGGTTGGCTATTAAGCCTTGCATCAGATGTGTTGTAATATCTGGGTTGGACATGAGGTCTTTGAGTAATGTCAGCCAAAATTGATGCTTCATTGACCACCCGCTTTCGTGAAGCAGACTTGCCATAATATTGTTTGATGGTCACGTTCCCAAGAACACCGAGAACCCGACCAGGATGGTCTTTCTTGCCTAGAGCAGTCATCAAGACGTCCTGCCGTCCAGAAGGGACGAATGCGCCCTGGGAGGATTTTGCTTTAATATCCATCTACAATGAAAAAAAATGAAAAAACGTGCAAGTGAAAAGTGTTACAAATATCTATACAAATATCAATTGAAATCAAGTTAATTATTTACTTACAATCTTATCTGCCACTTCGCGAGTGGCATCAACTTTAAAAGATCCCGCCTTTGTCATGCGGCCGGCTAACCAGACATCCTCGCGGTCGATGTCCGACGTAGGACTTGATGGTGTGCCCTCAGGCACCTCTCCTCTTTCAATCCTAGCAGAGTGCTCTTCCTGCTTCGCCCTCAGCCTATCCGCCATCATCTGCTGGATCCGAGTATGGTACCCACCCTGAGACACGGTGTGGCGGTGGACGTTCTTCTTTGATTCTCGCGACCCTTATTTGCCTTAGCCTATTCAAACAAAAACACATAATTAAATACAGTTAAATGATCTATAATAAGCATACAAAATTAACTTAATCAACCAACCTGAAATTCTCCATCCTGTCGACTCCTGGCAAACATATCCCAAGTATCCTGATCAATACAGGGATAATCCGAGAACATTTTATCAAGCCGCTTCTTCCCAGATACACAGTACCTGGTAAGATCATGCTTGAACCCATTCCAACGCTTTGATGCCATTTTCATACATTTATGACGATGATCCTCGTCATTTGGCACGATCAAGCTACCTACACATTAGATACATATATAACAACTGGATGGATTATAACTCGGATAATTATCTAATAATGTAAATCAAACGAATGTAAAGGTAAAATATCGTGATAGCCTCCCAAATCGATCCTTAACGCTACGGGAACGTCATTCCGATGGTTGTAGTTGATGTTTACGTCTTTGCTTCGCTTGTAGAAACACCCACTTATTAAATTCTTTAGCACGGGGTCCCTGGGCATTTAGATTAGCATCGAAGGACACCTCAAGCTTCTGTCCGCTCTGCCTGTCCTTTTCTAGCTTCTTCAACGAGGTGGCTCCTCTACCCCGTTTCCTATGAGCCTGTGATGTCTGTATGGACAAAAAAAATGATAAAATAGAGGGTTGTAACATTATAAACTTACATTAACAAGAAGAACTAAAGATAGTATATAACATGTAAACTTACACTAGAATCAGGCGTAGGCGTGATCGGGGCCTGCGAAACCCCCACAGTGTCCTCCCGTGCATGTGGGCTATCCGACTGATCCATATGTATGCCTGTTCAGAAACAATATATATGTATTAACATAGGTTTTAACTCAAAATAAATACAGAAGTATAAATAAAAATAACTAGATAGGTCCTATAGATATACAAAACATCTATATATCCAATATAAGGACAATACGGGAGATTGAAAACTATAGTTTTTGAAGATTGCCAAGCACTGGTCACGGCCGTAACGTGCCAACTGAACCAGACCCTCATAGGCAGAAATGATCACGGCCTAGCCGTGATGAGCATCACTACGCAGGATGGATCAACCAAACAGAGCAACATGCACTCAAAACCAAAAATAGAGACATTCCAAACAACTCAAACTCACGGTTTAATGTTACAACTACTGAGACTACAGTTTCAACATACACTCAAAACCAAAAATAGAGACATTCCAAACAACTCAAACTCACAGTTTCAAGTTTCAACTACTGAGACTACAGTTTCAAACCAGCAGAGCAACATGCATGCACTCAAAACCAAAAATAAAAAAATGTGCCCTGATTAAAGACTCACCAGAAATAGGCGCTCGCGTGGTGGTGGGGGGGAAGCTCGAGTAGTGGCCAACGTTCGATGTGGTTACTGAGAGCAGAGGGACAAGGAGAGTTAGTGCGCGGGAAGGGGAAAGAGAGATGTCAAGTTATTGCAAAGAATGAGCGGGAAAGACAGAGTTAGGGGTTAAGAGTGTACTTCACGGTGGTGGCGAAGAAGCCCTCGCGGTGGTTGCGGTGGAGATGAGCTCGCGATTAGGGCAGAGTGAGAGCGAGAGTGAGGGTTGAGCGTGATGAAAAGAGAAAAGACGTACAGAGAAGTGGAGAAGGCGCGCGGGGGTAAATTATAATTAAAATAAAACAACATTTTACGTCAGTTTTTGGTAAAACCTGACGTTGAAGATCATATATTTAACGTCAGTTGTCTTAATAAACGGACGTTAAAAACTCTCACACTTATTACGTCAGTGTTAGTAAAAACTGATGTTAAATGTCATATATTTAACGTAAGTTGTATTAAGAAACTGACGTTAAAAACACTCACAACTTCTTACGTCAGTTGTATTACACAATGGACGTTAAAGGTTTATTAGTTTCTGCAAAAACATTCATTCCCTTGACTACTGTGCTACTTACCCATTCACCTTTGTACCTAATCCTCTTAATGAGCATTAAGTTTATAGATAAGTTTTCAAGAAAATCAGAATAACTTAGTAACTTCATCCACTGCTCCTATAAATAGCTTCCTTCCATCCTTTTAATTAATTTTTTGCTTCACAATATGGCTCTGTCGTGGAGATTAACTTCATCACTCTTTCTTCCTATTCCTAGACTCAAAGGTCTTTGTCTTAATGGTCAAACAACTCCTGAGTTTGAGTAAATCACATTACATGGATATTAAGGTTGGGTGAATCACGTAATGTGATTCTCTCACTTTATTTCATCCCCGTCATCCCTTTCACTTTGCTTTGGAAGCAAGTGATTGTGGATTCAAGATGATGCATCAAAGAACTCCACTGAAGAAGAAAGATGCAAAGATCCATTTCACTTTGCTTTCGCTGCTAGTGACTGAGGATTTACTTTGCATCATGGAATTCAAGTGAGGGAGGTGATGCATCCATTGGAGTTTCTGATGACATGACTGAGAAGAAAATGATGTTGATGCAGAAACTTTTTTATATTTTAGGGCTATGTTGCAGAAATTTTTTATCTTTTAATCATGTAATTTTAACTTATGAATCGCTTCAATGTCATATGATTTGATTATACATATAACTTGTTTTATGTTAAGTGTTTATTTATTTTAATTTGCAGAAGAATTTGTTTACTAATTCAAGCTAATTAATAAAAATTAAAAATAAACTTGTATAAAAAAAAAGGTTTAGAAATAAACTGCAGTACTATATGAAGTGATCTGCGTTAAGAGGGACAACAGGGACATGACAACCAATGAAATGAGTTTCATAATTATTTACGTAAGTTATTTATAGAACTGACGCAAATAGTTTACACACCACCTCATTTTTAACGTCAACTTAATTTATGACTGCCAAGTTCCCGTATATTAATTACATTATTTCCAATATTCATTCTGCACGTTTGATTATTTACGTCAGCTATTTATTTAATTGAAGTAAAAATCAAACTTTTAACGTCAGTTGTATAAAAAACTGACGTTAACAATAAATATTTTTTATTTGAAAAACACTTTTAACGTCAGTTTTTTTAAAAAACCGACGTTAAAAGTGTATAGATATCTGCAAAAATATTCATTCCTTTGACTGTACTGTGCTACTTACCCATGCACCTTGTAACTCAATCCTCTTAATGAGCATTAAGTTTATAGGTAAGTTTTCAAGAAAATCAGAATAGCTTAGTAACTTCATCCTCTGCTCCTATAAATAGCTTCCTTCCATCCTTTTAATTTTCTGCTTCACAATATGGCTCTGCCGTGGAGATTAACTTCATCACTCTTTCTTCCTATTCCTAGACTCAAAGGTCTTTGTCTTAATGGTCAAACAACTTCTGAGTTTGAGTGAATTACATTACATGGGTGATAAGTTTGAGTAAATTACATTATGTGAGTTGCTCACCTTATCACCTTTCGGAGAATCAGCTGCTGGATGGCTAATCAGATGCTCGGGGGTCACAGTTCCAAAACCTCAGCTTTGGCAGCAAGTGACCGTCTTGGAAGTCTCTGGAATATAGTTTTCCCTTTGGCATATTTCATAAAACTCTCTAATGGGATGTAGCTTTAATGTTTAGGATTTTAAACCCTTTCAATGTAACTTTTATAGGATTTTAAACCCTTTCAATCTTCTGTATCAGTCTGTATTACACTTCATGAATGAGATCCGGTTTGGGTTATTGATTCAACTTATAGTTTTCAAAACAGAAACACAAAACATCAAAGCAATTCATGTGAAACTGAAACTTTGAGGAAGGCAATACGGAAGGGATCGTATACTAGATAAAAAAAATTATTAAAATAACCTTTAACGTCTGTTGATGTAAGGACTGACGTTAAAAGTGAAGTGACTTACTTTTAACGTCAGTTCTTTATAGAACTGACGTTAAAATCTTCGATGTTAACGTCAGTTGTTTTTTGAACTGACGTTAAAAGTGAGTCACTTCACTTTTAACGCCAGTCCTTACAACAACCGACGTTAAAATTGAATTAATGAACTCTGATATTTACAAAACTGCCACCGCCTCCTTTTTAACGTCTAGCTTTTGGTTAACTGATGTAAACCTTTATCGTCTAATGTATATTTTCCACTAGTGAAATACGAAGGATTGAGTTTCATCTTTCCAAATTACTTTTTTGTAATAATTTTCTCGGGTAGTATTTCTTTTATGGCACATAGTCTAGAGCTCCCATTCTCATATTCTCGAATATGCAATGAGAACCTATTCTTGATGGTCAGCTTTAGCACTGGAGTGGACCCAAATCTGCGAGAAAGATGGACTTTTTTAGTACAAGAGATGTTAGGGATGGAACCCTTTGACATTATATTCGCAAGGGATCCCAGACTTAATATCTGCTTGGTATTCCGAAGAATGAACCGTCAATATAGTGTCAGTTTATTTTTCGGAATACAACTTTTTCTGTATTGATTGCTTAACCAATCCCTTACGATGGTGATTAGGAAGACCCTTTATTTTTATTTTATTTTTTTGACTACAAAGACCCTTTATCTTTTAAAACAAGGATATCCCAGTAAAAGAGATAAAGAGAATAAAACATTAAAAGACATTAATGGAATAAAAGGAATAAAGCATTAAAGTACATTAAAAGACGTTAATGGAATAAAGCATTAAAAGGAATAAAACATTTATGAAATTGTTAAGAGAATTAATTGTGATAAAAAAAACATTAAAAACCTTTAAAAACAAATTATTTTGAAATAAAATTTGCAACAATAAATAAAAACAATACCGATACAACATACATATCATCAAAGTCAAATCAACCAATGGAAAAAAAATGTTGAATGACATTAATGGAATAAATCGTTAAAATAAAGGAAAAAACTTACAAATAGTTCCTTACCTCTTTTTATATTGTTCCTCACTCAGAATATAATATAATTATTACAAGTTGACTCAAAAAATGCCCATATTTAATAAAAATAAATGTATCTTTGTATCTAGAACAGTATCAAATTATACCTAGGTTTACTCCTAAAAAAAATAAAAGAAATAAAACATTGATGATGCTGTTGAAGAGAATTAATAATTGTAATAAAATAATCAGAATCATCAGAATTAATTGTAATAAAAGAGACATTTAAAACCTTTAAAACAAATTATTTTAGAATAGAATTTCCAACAATAAATAGAAACAAAACTGATACACACAACATACATATCAAGTGAAATCAACCAATGGCTTTCTTGGGTGCATCCTTTGTTGTTATTTTCACATGGCTTTTTCTCTTCAACTTCTCATTTGCTTCAATCACTATCAACATGTCTGACAAGACTCACAACAGAATCAACTCAATTTGTGGTCAAACTCAAAATCCAGACTTCTGTGTAACCTCTCTAGAAGGCTATTTAGGAGATAACAATGCTGATGTCAATGAAATTGGCATAGTCTCAATACTCATGGCCACAGCACAAGCTAGATTAACCAAGGGTGTTGTAGATCTGCTTATCCCAAATTGGCCTGATCCCCCAACAAGCTCGCACCTTCAGCAATGTCAGACCAATTATGATGTTGCTACAAAAGATTTGGAAAATGCATATCAATTATCAGACCAGAAGGATTATCAGGTTATGCTTGACCTCGTGAATCATGCTAACACCATGACAAATCAATGCATAAACGAGTGTGCCCAAGGCCAAATACAGGATCAGGCATTGAATGAGGACAACCAAAAAATGGGGTGGCTCAATAACATTGCTCTTGTTACACTCGGCATTCTTAATAAGTGATTGCAGAAAGAGTGCTTAGGATTGTCAAGTATAGGAGAGCAAAATAAGGAGAGCGCTTCATGTTGCAGTTTCTTTGTTTTATCATTTCAAATTTAATAAGACTTTTTTTTCTTTCTTTTTATTTACCACTGTCCCATGTTTATTCGCACAATGTTACTGGATGGAACTTTCGCTCTAAATACCAATGTTGATCTGTCTACCATTACGATGTGACAATATTGGTAGATAATTGAATCCCTTAAATATGTGATCAGTAGTTCGATTCCTGATTCATGCGTGTGGGAGAACGTTCGGGAGATGTTAATCCCTAAGGATGCGTTTGATTTGCAAAAAGTACCAAGACAGCACATGATAGACAATATAACACAGGACAAATTATAATATTAAATTTACCGGAATACCCTTTATAATATATATTATTTAATATATAAATATACAATATATAATTTTGTATAATTATGTATAGAGAGAGAGGAGAGAGAAAGAGATAGAGAGGAGAGGAGGAGAGAGAGCAAGGAGAGAGAGGAGAGAGATAGGGAGGGAGGAGGGAGGGAGAAGAGAGGGGAGAGAGATGTAAGGATAATTTTGTCTTTTGTTAGCCTGCCCATGGGACAACTTTTTGTCTCATGGTTTGGTGGGGGACAAAATTTTGGGTTTTTGTCATGTCCCTCACCCCTTTTTTGTCATGTCCACTGACCACTTTTCAAATCAAACAGGGGACAAAAATTTTTGTCCTGTCCAGTCCCTCAATTTTTACAAATCAAACACATCTTAAATGAATCTATTCCAAGAATGTGTTTTCTAAAAATCCAAATCCAAACCGGTACCACGTGCTTAAAAGATTCCAACCCTTTCCTCAGGTCAACACATTGATTTCCTTAATCATTTTGATTCATATTTTTAATGTCGTTATTTTCACTTGATATGAATCATTTTTATTCATAGAAATTATCATCATTTTTATTCATAGAAATTGTCATGCAGACCGCAAATAATTATTATAGAAATTGATAGTGAATTGTAGTATAACAATGAATAAAAACAAACTAGAATTACAAAATGTGGAGTCCAACACAAATAAAAAAAAAACTAAAATGAAATAAAAAGACAACTTTGCAAGCTTATTCCATGGGTTAGTGGATCAATTTTCGTAACCATTAACGAGAAACACAGAGAAGAACATGTTAAAAAAAGGATCATGCTAATGAATGCCACACTCTTTGAGAAATTAAAAAAAATAAGTTTTTATTAAAAAATAAAATATTTCATATTTTAAAATATTAAATATTAAATACATCAATTCTCGGATGTTTTATAACGGTCTTAATACTTACTACTTATCACTATAAACTTTTTATTATATAGAAATGATTCATTACTATAATCAGTCTGTGAACACCTAATTTTGTCCGGGTATCTTCTTTTTAATTAATATTTTGAAAAAAATAAAAATAAAAGATTGAAAAGAAAAAATCAAAAATAAAATAATTCTCTAGACCCAATTACATGACCAAACCTAATCCATTTTTGTTACAAGGTTTGAGCCCAACCATCCAAGCCCAAGTAAAAAAATTAAAGCAGAATGAGTAAGCTTTCTGCTAGTTAAAAAAAATAAAAATAAAATAAAAATAAAAAAATACAACAAACTCTGAAAGGAACGTTTCACTCCCATCATAGCTCCCTATCTTCCATTTCAAGTAAACACCAGAAGACTTTATTTCATCTTGTCTGAGGCTCTTTCATTTTTTTGACAAAACAACAATACAGGGGTCCCTATTCTTTGTACCACCCAAGCATAAAGTTGTTTTGCAGCAACATCCCAACAGTGTTGTCCCCCTCCACACAGTTGGCAACAGAAATTTTGTCATCTTCTTCCCTTGATAGTCAATATATGTCACAGAACAGAAACAAAAGTGGGGAGAGGAGGCGAGAACCAAAAGAGGGGGGACTCGTTTTTTTTGCATTCTGAGGACATAGGGGAGGTAACAAAAATCATTCTCAAAACTGTTCTTTCCCAATTTTGTTTTCCTCACTATCATCACTTGCTTCTTCACCATTTTTTCTTGATGACCTTCCTCCCACTTAAGCCACCATAACAACCATTATCCTTTCATCTCATACCAAAACACCATAGCCTCAACACCCATCATGTCAAAATCTAACCAAAAATAAAACACTCCCTCATCATCTTCAACCCCTCATACACAGCCATCTCCCATACCCAAACAATATTCATCACCCACAAAACACACACCTTTTCTTCACCTTCACCATTAAAATTCCAGAATCCATCATACCACAATATTTTATCACCTTATCACCCATAATCATCAACGACAAACAAAGAAAAAAGAGAGAAACAGAGCAAACACCATCAACAACACCTATTCGGCTACCAAAGTGGAATTCACACGTCCATACCCTCTTCACCGTGTCACGGCCACCACCACACCACCTTCGTCCATTCCTCCCACTGCGCGCCGCCGTTGTCTTCATCCCCGAGCCGTTCGATCGTCCCCCTGCTCCATCACCGTACAAGACCGGGCCGCGAGCCACCACGTCTCCGCCTGGCACCGTCCTCCACCGTCGCTTCTCCTCCGGATCCACCCAGAACCGCGACGCTGCCCTTGTTTCATCACCCCATCACCGCCTCGAGTCTGGATCTGGAGCCAGCAACAAGGTCGAATCCCCCCTCTTCCTGTTCGGACCAATCGTCGTTGTTCCGCTGTGGTAGTTGCAGATCCCATTCCACCGTGCTCAGCCGTGCCATGCGCGAGCCGCCGCCGCCGCGGAGCTCTCCAGACGCTACTCCGCAACGCTTCCGCCAGCCATTCTTCCTCACTGCAGCCATTCTTTCCTTCTTTGCTTTTGGTGGGTGGGTAAGTGAAGAAGTTTTAAACTTCTCTCTTCTGATTACTCTCTTTATTTGTTCTGTTTTACTTTCTTATTTTTTTTTATATTTTTTTATTTATTTTCTATTTTATCATTTGAATTTGGGCCTCTTTTGTTGGGCTCATAATATGTGGGTCATATCATTTTTTTGCCACCTTTTTTCAATAAAAAATAACAAAAAAAAAAAAACAATTTTTTTTTCTTCTGATCATGGGCTTTCCAGAGTTGGGTCAAATTTGTATTCATGTCTCATTAAGAAAAACGTATCTTCAAATAATATTAAAAAAAATATATCTTTTGAATTCACGCAACAATCTACGATATTGATGTATGGACATATTCATCCTCAAGTGTTGTATAAATTGTAAGGGTTTATCGTATAGCACTGCTATCTTGGACTCTATACAAAAGTGAATTTATTCTGAAGTGAAATCTTTTTTTAAAATAAAATCAAAACAAAATCAAATCTTTTATCAAAAATTAACATCAACCAACCAATCAAAAATTTTCAAAAGAACTACGTGGCTTTGAGTTTCCCATCACACCCGGGAATACGTAGGAGCAAGATAAATCATCTTGTCGGACCAAAACTAAATTTTCATTTTTTTTGTGTCTCTTTTTAAGTTAAAATAATTAATCAAGATAATTAAACTTTTCTCTTTCCAGGGGTGCTCTATGGACACGGTGCCATGTTTAATCCCTTAGATTTGAGGTTACCATGTGGACTCATGTGCCATGTTCAACCTCATTTAGTTTTTACAAACCATAAAGTCAAAAGTATAAAAAATTTAATAAGAGTCAAAAATTAAAATTTAAAATAATTCTTTCTTGTAAATAATTTTCGGGGTAAAATAAATATTTAAAAGGTTATTAAAATGTTTTTGCACAATTAACTTGAGGTACCGTTCTTAAACGGACGATGTGGGGTGCTAACACTTTCCCTACTCGTAACCGACTCCCGAATCCAAATCTCTATATTTTTTTTAAGACCGGTTTATCTTTAAATAATTGGGTTTTTCTAAGATTTTCCCAATAAAAATTTTAGTGGCGACTCCTCTATTTTTACCTTCTCTTTTCACGGCTCCCAGACGGGACGGTCGGTCGTCATGACACAGCCAAGGCACTATCGGTCACTTATTTGAGGAACCTGGTTCCATGAAATTGATACTTTCATAACTATCGAGCACAGAGGGTAGAGTAATTTCAAAACCATGGTTTTCAAATTAATTCATCTATATATGTTGATAAAACTGCTGCGAACAAAAATTATGTCATCAATAAAGGATGCAGAGTAAATTTCACACACAACAAAATTTAGGGAAACACATTTGAAGCCCAATATCATACATGAATAATAGTTATTTGAACCAAAACCAGATTACAAAAGACAAATGATTATTATTATATATTAAAAGAAAAGAGACAATAAAAACTACAATAGCATTGATGCCTAAATAATACGAAAATCAGTGGCCATCAACATTTGGGAAAAGTAATCAACACCCCCAGTGATATCTCTAATAAGCCTGAAAAAAGACAGAACACAAATGATAAAAAACAGTAATAAAAAAAACAAGGCTTAATTGCACTTTTGGTCCCCCAAGTATCACGATTGTGCGATTTTGGTCCCTCAGGTTTCAATTGTGACAATTCGGTCCTCCAAGTATCGCGATTGTGCAATTTTAGTCCCTCGGGTTCCAATTGTGCCAATTGGGTCCCTCAGAAATTACGATTGTACAATTTTGGTCCCCCAGATATCACAATTATGCAATTTAAAATGTCTGTAGCCTACGTGGCACATGTGAGACTGATTTGACATTTAGTAAGGTCGGTTTGACAACTTATATGACATTCCTATATAATATTGTTGACACCTCACATACTTTAATTGACACGTAGGATGTCATGTAAGCTATCAAGTTGGCCTCACTAAGTATAAAATCAGTCTCACATGTGCCACGTAGGCTACTGACATTTAAAATTGCATAATTGTGATATCCGGGGGACCAAAATTGCACAATCGTAATACCTGGGGGACCCAATTGGCACAATTGGAACCCGATGGACTAAAATCGCACAATCGCGATACCTGGGGGACCCAATTGTCACAATTGAAATCCGAGGGACCAAAATCGCACAATCATGATACTTGGGGGACCAAAAGTGCAATTAAGCCAAAAAACAAAATTGACTGTAACCCTTGGCTGTAGACTAAAAGAAAAAAGTAATAACAGTAAGGAAACCTTGTTAGAAATGTTATTTGAAAGCCAGTCTAGTCCCTCGTATAAACCTTCACCTGAAGTAGCACATGTACTTTGGATATACCTGGGATAAGTATAAATATACAAATACACATTTCAGTGATGCTTTAAGTTGAATGAGGAAGAGTACAGAGGGTCCTCGTTTGTCAAATTAATTTACCAGTGGCGCTGTCGCAGAGAGTGTAGACCAAGCTTATCAGTAATCTCAGCAGCATTCATTGCATTGGGAAGATCTTGTTTGTTTGCAAAAACAAGCAAAACGGCTTCCCTTAATTCATCCTGTCCATGAAAATAAATCAGATTAGCAGGGAGGTTTTCATAAGAAGAGTTACTGCATTCCTAATAGACCAACTATTGATATAACACGACCAAATCTCCCTTTTACCTCATTCAGCATCCTGTGCAACTCATCTCTAGCCTCAACAACACGATCTCGATCATTGCTGTCCACCACAAATATAAGCCCTTGTGTGTTTTGGAAGTAGTGTCTCCACAAAGGTCGAATCTGAAACAATCCCATGCTACAGAATTATTATTTGAAAACAATAACAAATGTAATAGTCGTTTCCAAGAATTACATCATCAACCACATGCATATGCACCAGTCTTAACAGATATAGATATACAAGAAAGAGTACTTTTTAAATGCTAATGCAGACCAGTTACAACGTGGTGTGTGTCATTAAAATCAACTTCAGGACAATACTAAATTTCAACACAGGATAATGGGGTACCTAACATGAAAAACTATCAGTACTTCAAATAACAAAATTCATAGCTATAAGTTAAAATAGAAACCGTTGGACAAAGTTTGATCACTATGAAGTTTAGAAGAGACAAGACGAATGCAACTCAGCAGATTATAGTTTTTATGGGGTTGTCTCCACAACTCAAGTAGTTTATAACATGTTGAAAGTTCAAACATTTGATGAGTTGTGCTACTGATCACCTTGTCCTGACCACCAACATCCCACACAGTGAAACTAATGTTCTTATACTCCACAGTCTCCACGTTAAATCCTGTATATGTCATTAAGTAATCATTCAGTCCAAAAAGACAATAACATTAAAGTGCATGAAAAAACAACAAAAATTCTTTACAACTTCAATATAGCGGAGTTTAATTCAATGCATTTCACATGTCATACATGATTAAAAGGAAAAACATACCAATAGTAGGAATAGTGGTGACAATCTCTCCCAACTTGAGTTTATACAATATGGTGGTTTTACCAGCGGCATCAAGACCAACCATTAGAATACGCATCTCTTTCTTAGCAAAGAGACGAGAGAAAAGCTTCCCAAAAGACAGCCCCATTGAGTATCTGCCATTCCAATAACCCAAAGTGGAGTAAGGCATCAAATGTCAAATACTAATGTGCATGAATTAACTTATTTTCTATTCAAAATAACTTATAATCAAAAGTTTTTAGAACTTGCAAAAATAGTGATTATTCTCCTAAATTTAATTAAAACCAAGCAAGCTATAACTCCAAGGTCTAGGCTAAATCAAAAATAGAATAACAAAATTAATATAATTTTGAATTGATGTGAAATTTTATCAGCATACTGATATGGGTGAAATAGACGTTGCAAAAGAAAAATAAATTATCAATGAAATTATGCAAACTGTAAGTTTGATATGAACCAGTTTCTTGTATAGTTGTATATGTGATTCTAAAGCTACATTTCCTAAGACCTGCCTTATTGTAACTGTCAGAAAGCTATACATAACACAGGAAAGAAAAAACAATACTTTTTATTGACTCATTAACGCTAACCTAAGTAATCAAGGCAAACCCAGAAATCCATGATTTGCAACACAAAGAATATTGAAATTGAAAATTTATTTTCTAATTTAAGGGCATAAATAATTTTTAGGATGCAGAATCATGAAATAAACGTGACATGCATGATTGTATGATCAGCATTAGATATCTGGTAAGCCCAATTCAAAGAACAGCTAAGTGGTTCAATTCCATTTAATCCAAGAAAAACTCAATCTAATGTCTTATTCTTCATTTTCTCATTAATCACAACCAGAAAACAACAATAAAACTTGAAGAAATTATCAAATTGGAGCCATGCTTAGATAAAACGATAAAAGCTTATACACATCTCCGAATCAACAACAAGGAATTGAAATTGTATGAAAGGAATAAGAGACGAACTTACGGTGATGGAAAATGAAAGGAGAAGAGAGACAAATCAAAAGAAGTGATTCAGATTGAAAGGAACAACATCAACTATTCCTCTTTCTCTATAAAAGGCCACGCCAAAATCGGATTTCAAATGTGTTTTTTTTTTTTTTTTTGACAAATGTGAAACTTAAAGTGGGATTGTTATTGTTTATTTTGCTTCAAAAATCATTTTTTATTGGATAATTATTTTTTAAAATTTTTATTGTGTTTGTTTTTGTTTTTGAAAATAATGAAAAAAAAATCATTTTTAGGATTAAATGAAAAACAACTTTTATTAGTTTTTTTGAAAAAAAATCAGTTTTTATAACTAACTATTGTTTTAAAAAATCATTTTTTTATTGTAAACAAACGTAAGCCTGCTTTGGCTTTTCTTTAGAATCTCTAAAAATTTATATCAAAATCATTTATTTTTTAATCTTAAACAAATAGGCTCTTAAACAATAGCCCCTTTGCCATGAGTGTTACTCATATATTTTTAAAGGTACGAAAAAATAGGCTTAATTATATTTCTGATCCTCTTATTATTGAAACGTGTGATTTTAGTTTCTAAAGTTTTTTTTTTTTGCACATGTAGTCTCCTCTTTTTAAAAATTTTCAAATTCGATCATTTCATCTAATATTCGTCTTTTTCAATGATTAACAAAGAGGAACCATTGCCAACGAAGGTTGATCCAATTGGTAAGGATATGGCTCATAACCCACAAGGTCGTGAGTTCGAATCCCACTACTGATGTGAGGAACTCTCCTGATGTGAGGAACTCGTTGGTGGGTAATCTGTAAGTACATAACTCACCTAAACTTTTGTATAAATAAAAATAAAAATAAAAGAGGAACCACTGTCTAAGCACATAGAACCAAAAAGGTCATAGAAAAGAGGGACAAAACCAGTAAATAGTGGAGAAGAATCATTGAATCATTTTGAATCAGAGAAGCAGAATAGGGAAAACCTCAATTAGAGGTTTTGTACCCTTCGATGAGTGATTCTTTTATGTTAAAGTAATGATATTTGGACATAAAAATAGTGTCCAACGTCGTATAGAAATACTTATTCCCACTTGTTTATTGTTTTCTTCTCTCTCATCATGTATTTCATCACTCCCAAGACACTTATAATCTCTACAATTGTTGTCATACAAGGTATCCAAATGAATGCGTCCAAATATCTTTACTCTTTATGCTAATCATTGAAATCGAACAGAAGGATTGAATCTACATCATTAAAAAAAACATAAGAGGGTCAAATGTGTAAAAAAAAATTTAGGGACTAAAATCTCATATAATCAATAATACGGGACCAAAAATGGAATTAAGAAAACAAAATCCAAGGTTTGAGTTATTATTATTTTTTGACTGAAGGTTTGAGTAATTATTTTAAAGATATGCAAATTATATAACGTATATTTGATGAATCTTGTTATTGAATACTTAGGATACAATATTTAACTGGATATCTTTTTCACATCTGGATATGATACATCCATTTTAGCTAGGGACAAAAGATATTTTTCTAAATATTAGAATGGAACATATAGTTAAGGACTTAAGGTGTGTTTCCTATCTTGACTCCTCAAATTTACATCTCGAGACATAGTGCTGATGTGAAGAATGTAACTTTTAAATTATCGTGAGAAAGACTCGTGACACTTAGCACAAAAAGTGGTTCAAAAATACTTTAACTGCTAGAAGGGAAAATGGTTTTTCTGTACGCTAGACCAGGTTGAGGGAAGCTACATTGTAAGCCTTCTAAAGCAAATACATGTAAGATAGTGTAAACCATGAAAACTAATATACATGTTTTTCATTAAAAAATAGACTAAAATAGTTATTGATTCTGGCTGCACAGAAGTAGCATAAATACAATGATAATAAGAGGGGATCAAAGACTCGATAATGGAGAATGCAGAAAATGTTGCTAATTCATAATAAACATTACTCTAAAGTAAAGGTTATCAAACGTTTATTGAGCCTTGCTTCAATTTCCCTTTTAAGTTTACCAATCCAAGGGTGTAGAATGATATTAACAATCTTAGAAAACACCTGATGCAACTCCAAGGGGTTGGTTTAACCCCAAGGGGTAGGTCTAGTGAAACATGACAGGGTCTTGTATCTGGTAGGTTGCATGTTCGAACCCTCACTAGTCTCCTTAGGACGAAGTAAGTGTAAACCCCTCTGTAAGTGCTCATAGAACCCGAAGGTCTTCTCTGCCTTGGACTGGGGCATCATCCCCTCACCCTAAATTTTATTTATCGCCAAAAAGAGAACACCTGAAGCAAGCTTGCTTTTATAGGAACCATAAAGAATAACAGTGATGAATAAACTAGTATAATGCAACCTCCACCACATAATAACCAAAATTGTGCTCCACTCTAATATTTTTCCATATTTAAATTTGACAGAGTTGCAACTCAAGAGTTTGAGATCATTTGTCATACAACTTGCGCGATTTTTCATAACCCTTTCATTTCTAAATGCAATATGACAATAGCTCTGCAGTTGTAGTATTCAATTTGCAAACAAGCAAAAATTAAACTACCTGGACCCAAAACAATTCAGTACCAATTTACTCAGGCCTTAAAATGTATGACAGTCACAGAGCTATAATGTTAAAGGCAGACATCAAATTCCTTCCATCAGTAATCTTACATTATCTGCAAAAATGTCTTTGGTGTGACTACAAGAAAGCTCTCAGAATAAAGAATAAGGTAAGAATCTATGGTTTCTCCATATTCTATCCTATCCCAACACCTCATACAAGAAACAAGCATTCCCGTGAACTTACAGCATGTAAGAAACAAAAGATACGTTCTCAATGAAAAATAGTGAGAAGGAAGCCAGATGTTTGGAAAAGTCTACACTCATCAGGCCTTTCTATACTGCATTATGCAGTGCTTGAGGTTGAAGGGATCCATCAATTTGATGTCCCCTGAACACAAGCTAGGCATGCTAAAATCATGTGGGGTTGAATCTTTGTCATGGCCCTTAAAGCACTGTAGCACTTCTCAAGCAAAAGACCTCAACTGGGTTGTACGGATAATCTCTCTGTTAAAAGGGGATAAAAGAGAAAACAAAAGAGATTAGCTATATCAGAATGAAGCCTCCAGTTCATCATAATGGCAAGTCCAGTTCCTAAAACTACAGGATAAGATTATCATCCAGGTCAAAATAATGGCAAAGAAACATTGTATAATAGCAGTTACACATTGAAAGAAAGAAAAAACAAGAAACATATTAGCACCATCTTTCTCAGACATCAGCTGACTTTTTGGACACCTAAGGAGGTAATTGGTTTGTTTTCTGTTTTCATTTTCAGTTGATATATTTCCAGAAACATTTATAAAAATGTCATATTATTTTTACTTTGTTTCCTGTTTTGACACTTTTGTGAAGGAAATGGTGAAAACAAGAAAGAGTGTTTTTTTTTTATCATTTCCTTCACAACTGAAAACAAGGTGACATTTTACTAATATTATTAAAAATATCAACTGAAAATGAAAACAAAAAACAAACAAAACACCACCTAAGAGTTGAGGAACAAGTTCAATAAACATTCTCAGCACACAACCCATACACCGTGATGGTGGGAGGGAATGAGGGAGAAGGAAGGGGGGCACACTTTGTCAAGAAGACAGCCATGGACGGTGTTACATTCAAACTCAAATGAAGTAATTAAAGCAAAAAGGTTGCTTGAAGTCAAGAATTTCCCCATGTAACAAAGTTGAAATCACATCATGTGAATAATAAATCATAATAACGGGAAGTGTAAGTCATTACTAGTCATTCTCAAAAACAATCTGATGCCAAAAAACTAAACAAAGATTTGACATACTTATCAGTTCATAAGTAACAATCATTGTTGTTCCATAAAGTGACATATTTAAAAATCGAGGTCCAAATCCCCTGTAAAATCCCCACCATCCATCTTCCTTAATGAGAGTCTTTGTTGTCTTCAGTACTGATGGTCTTCCAGATCCATAGTTGTCCATAACCTTTGTGCAAAACAAAAGTAAGAAATCCAAAATAACCATATTTCAGTCAAAATCCAAAAACAAAAAAGAGCTGCTACATAAAAGAAATACCAACTATTAATTGAAAAATATCAATGTCTTCAAGTGCTAAGTCTTTTCCATTTTAAGTAGCAGCAAATTCAAAAAACAAAAAGTTTCATATACCTGAAGACATGTTTTTACAGTATCTATGGGAGTAGTAATAACAGAGGAACAAGCACCAGCCACCATCCCTGCTGTAGCCTGAACTGTAACCATTTCCACATGTGTAGGTTTGTTCTCCATGTCATCTTTGTACCCCAAACTCCTATAACCAATAAGCATTCATAAATTAAAATGAAAAAGGAAGAGCAACTCTTAGAATATTTAGTAGATTGTTGTTAAGAGAGGAATATACCTCCAAATTATGTGTTGTGCTGCACCATATGAACCCCACCAAAGTGCAGATGCTGGAGTCTGGGTTACAGCTGTTAATCCAAAACCTCTATACAGGCCACGAAAACCCTCAGCTTTCACAACTTTACGGATAACATCAAATGGTCCTCTACAATATGAAGTTCCAGGAAGACCTTGTACCATTAACCTCTGGCAGATCTAAGAAAGCATTGAACAAAATTATTCAGGATGATCAGTCAAGATTTAGGAACAAGTAAAGGTTTGATTGCCCATCTTTTTGAAAGAATACACATGCATATCTATATAAATAGGAGCTGTTATTGTGGAAATAAGAACACTGAATCTTGATTGTTGGATAGTATTTGAATGGTCAATATTAAAAGGCAAAATGCACATGACTTTTTTCAGTGGTCATGTGACCACTAAACAATTTCTAATCTTGATTATCCATGTATGGTTGTATGGTCAAGATTTATTGTTCTCACATTCTTAAAATGAGAACTGTTCTCATTAATCATTATATATGCCCCCAAAACTAGAAAAGACCAATCAGATATGGAGTTTAGTGGAAATCATGGGGCGAGTGATAAAAGTGAGAGAAAGAATGTTATAGTAATACTATTCACATTTCACACAGAAAGTACAGAACACTGATTGTACTAAATAATCAAGTCGAACCAAACATTTTACAATTTTGTAATCTTCTCCAAACAAATAAAAAAAGAAAAAAGAAAAAGAATGACAGACAGTAAACAAGATACTAAAAAATGGCATCTGATTAACTCAGACTTCTTAGAAACAGGATATCCATTAGTGATAAGTACTTCTAAGATCCATTTGGAAATAACATAGCACAAACAGTTTATGAAAGAGCAGAAAGAAGACTATTTAGCTAATATATTGCTAAAACAGATCTATGGCTCTTTTATTTGTAGACAAGTGACAAAACAACTTCAAAGCATCTAACAACTTGAAAACTACAATTTGTTTAGCATGCCCTAGAGAAAAAAAACCACTATCACAAAAAAAGGGAAATGATAGAAAAACAGAGAAACAGGAAAAGAGCCATTAATCATGCTCAGCTAACATTTGTGAAAACGCTGTCAAAAAAATGAATGTGACAAAAAATCAGAAAGAAGAAAAGAACCATGAATCATTCTTCAGAAGAGCTTTATAAATTGGTCAGATAACCAACAAGGTTTATAAACTGATACAGACGACTTCAGGAAGAGCATTTGCAATATATTCTGTTTCAAATTAGCAAGATATTATTAAAAGACCAATTTGTTGGCATGCCTTTAACTAATCTTCTTTTTGCCTTCTAAATCTAATGGAGACAAAATATCAGAATTGAAGGTTGGAGTGAGATTACATACCACATCCAAAGGCACAAAGTATACACAAGATACCAGATTTGAGACCATGCCACCCACTCCATTTGCAAGACCAATACGCGATGCTTCTGGTATATCACTACCTTGAGAGTACTTTAACATGATGTCTTTTGACATCTCAAGAGATGTGAGAGCCAAGACCCTGCCAGGCATTGATCCAATAGCAGAAGTGCCAAAACCTCTAAAGATTCCAGGAATGCCATCACTCCTCAAAATTTGAGTAAATACTGACATTCCTCGCATCTGTGAGAGTCCAACACCAGACCCAGCAACTTGCATTCTTGTCTTTACCACTGCCGTTGGGTGAAGTAAAGCTGATTGAGCAGTAAAGAGTATGGCACCAATGATATGGAACTTAGTCTTATCCAACCTAAGTTTAAACCAATTGGGGTTGCAACAAAGATTAGTTCAAGGCCTAATTTTTATTATATAAAAAATAGAAGTTATATGAAAAAGATTGCTAATATAGTAAGGCCAAAAAAAAAAAGTATAAAACCTTGCATTCAGGACTGATTTAAGAAGATTAAGAGTTACAACTTAGGGCATCTTGAATGCTAGAACTCAATTTGGGTTCTTAATTATCTTTTAGTGGATCTACAATGTCATATGAGATTTAATAACTCCCAGCAATTTTCACTTTAATGATAGAACTCAACCTGCGTTCTTAACTTACTTTTGGTGGGTCCCACTTTTTCATCTTTCAATCTGATGCAATGGGTATGGGGAAACAATTTTTAATCAGAAGAACTCATTTTGTTATAGAAAAACAGTTCTTATATAAGAAAGAGAACTCCAGCTCAGCTGTCTCCACTCTCCAATGCAGTTCTTGGTTCTTAGTTCTTAGGAATAGCCTGTTCTTGTAAATAAGAATCCATTCGAGAACCTCCGATCCACTGGAGGTGCTGTTACATCTTTGTGTTATTTATTATACCCAAAAAAAAAAAAAAAACGTGTTTATGATTTCTATTGAATCAGCTAGCTCGATTGGTTAAGCTAAGCTGCGAGACATATACTACATGATCTCTCTTACCCTTCCCCTTGTAAGGCCTACCATGAGACTCCCATTGTATAAGGAAAATAGAAGTGCTTGTGTTCCGCTGTAAACCAAGAAACACCGCCTTTGTTGATTTTTCTAACGCAAAAGAAAAGGTTTTGAAGACAAAGTCGGCAAGAAGAGAGGGTACCTGTGCCAGTTGATATCAGTATCATCGAGCGCCAAGTGTGGAGTTGTAGCAGCCTCAGCTTCCATCGCCATCAAAAACCGTTTCTTTGTTTGGCAGCTATACTATAGTGTTGTGGTTCACAAAAATGAAACTTGTTTCCCTCACTTCATTGGGTTGTTTTGTTTCGAATATGATCTCATTCTCATGTATGTTGTGCGGAAGAGAGAGGACAAAGTAATGGTGACACCGCTTATACAATAGTTGGAATTTTCGAGTCCTTTTCTAGAAGTCGGGCACCACACAATAGGTCAGCCCGTCAGGTGGAATTTTGTTATCATACGTAATATTTGAACACAAAATTTTGATATCATATATAATATTGTTATCTTTCACTTATTTTTTATCTTCTTATAATATACACTTATTCCAAAACAAAGAGACACCATATTTATATCCATTTTTGTGTTCAAAAATCATTTTTCTTTTGTTATTGCCTACATCAAATTTTTATGTCCTTCCTTCCTCAATAGCTTCTCATCATTTTGTCAACAAAAAACGGCTTCTCATTAGATCCAAAATCCTCTCAAATTTTTCAGATGAAAATGCCCCAACCTGTCCTCCATGCCCTTCATCCTCTGCTTCACCTAGACTAGGGTTTAGGACCGCAAAGCCAAGTCCAAGTCATCTCTTTAGTTTACTTTGCCTACTCGGTAAAAATAATAAGTAGTATTTCATGTATCACACCTATATTTTAAATTTACATGAAATTTAAATAAAATATGTAAAATCAAAATATAGATATAATAATAAAAACTTTCAAATTAAAAGTAAAATACACAATTTATTAAAAAAATTAAAAAACTTTAATTTTTATCTATAGAGAGAAGGACAATGTGATTGTGAATTATGGGATTGGTATATTTGATTATGGAATGCATTAAATTGAAATGATATAAAAGTGAGTACTTGTGAAATATGTTAAATCAAAATAATATAATTAATTAGAGTATATAAAAAATGAAAAATGTAACTATAATATATATATATATATATATATATATATATATATATATATGTGTGTGTGTGTGTACATATAGCTAATGCATATGATGAAGCGTCTCAAGCATCTCACGCCTCTTGAAAGTGTTGGAAATTAATTACAGAAATGATAAACTGACACAGTTTTTCGGACAACATACTGATGCATATCGTATGAACAGATGTCGCAGTGATGCGCTTCATCAGTTTGCATTATCGAGATCGTTCCATTTTTTTTTTTAATTTATTTTTTTTAAATAAATTTTTTGATTAAGTATGTGTCAATATCTGGTGAACCGGGTACAAGTATCTGGTGAATTCAGTTCATTATCTGGTGAATGAGTTTTTTTTGAGAAATAATTTTTTTGATTAAGTATGTGCAAATATCTGGTGAATCCGGTATAAATATCTGGTGAATTCAGTTCATTATCTGGTGAATAAATTTTTTTGAAAAATAAATTTTTTGGTTAAGTATGTGCAAATATATGGTGAATCGGGTATAAATATCTGGTGAATTCAGTTCATTATTTGGTGAATGAGTTTTTTTTTATAAATAAATTTTTTGATTAAGTATGTGTAAATATCTGTTGAATCGGGTACAAATATCTGGTGAATTCGGTTCATTATCTGGCGAATGAGTTTTTTTGAGAAATAATTTTTTTGGTTAATTATGTGCAAATATCTAGTGAATTCAGTTCATTATCTGGTGAATAGGTTTTTTTGAGAAATAAATTTTTTGGTTAAGTATGTGTAAATATCTGGTGAATCATGTACAAATATCTGGTGAATTCAGTTCATTATCTGGTGAATGAGTTTTTTTGAGAAATAAATTTTTTGGTTAAGTATGTGCAAATATCTGGTGAATCATGTACAAATATCTGGTGAATTCAGTTCATTGTCTGGTGAATGGGTTTTTTTGAGAAATAAATTTTGGTTAAGTATGTGCAAATATATGGTGAATCGGGTACAAATATCTGGTGAATTCAGTTCATTATTTGGTGAATGTGTTTTTTTAGAAATAATTTTTTTAAAAAAAAGTCAAAATTAAAAAAAAATAGTTTCTGCTACAGTAGCGCTACAGTGCGCTACTGTAGCAGTGTCGCGTATGCTGTCATTTTTCCGTGTCTGTTTAGTACGGCTGAATTAATTATAAGGCACGTGTGAAAGTGTAAGAAGTTTATTATAAGGCATTATGATTGGTTGTTAGTGTATAAACTATTTATATTGACAATACATCATAATTAAATCCTTATAACAATTTTAATTTAAGTTTAATTTTTATGTATTGTTTACACTGTCAACCAATTAGAAATCATTAGTTGGTTAACTTTTATGACAGTTAGGATAAAAGTCAAACATTTTAACTTATGTGGCAATTTCTGATTGGTTGACTGTGTAAAATTTTTGTATACTAAGAGTGTATACCAATTAAATCCTTTTATTTTTTTGGATATTTTTCTCGCTTTATATGATCAAATATTATTTTAGACACGTGTAATTAACTATTTATATGTTTATTTCTTTGTATTTATTTTTTCCTTTTAAATATAATAACTTTTTTTTTTTGTAGTGTGAATTACACTTCTTCCCGTAACACTGTTAAATTACTAAAAATTTAAAATTATTTATAATATTTCAGTTGATTAATATTAACTAAAAATATTTTAAATGATTAATTTTATTTTTTGTTTACAAAATAAAATTGATTTTCTTAATTTTGAAAATGAAATATATAATTTGAAAATTTTATGGAAAAAACTATTATTAATATAAGTGTTTATTTTTTCAATCCATTATATATTCATTTTACTCAAGCAAATATTTTTTAATACATCCTCTAATGAATGGTAGATATAAAATGTATATCTGTTGTGTGAAAGACGACATTTTTCATTATATTTTTGTTTTTGTAGTCATTTGCCTCAATAACTTCTTACCAAAAAGCATGCTTTCAATTATTTTATCTATAAAATTATAGTTTTTTTTTACAAAATAAAATTATGGATTGTTAAAATACGTGTTGTTCATAAATTGAAAAGGGGACATTTAAACAAGCATATATGGATATAATTATATAATATTGAATATATTTTTGTCACATTATAACATACAAAGAAGACAATGTGATATTAATTTAGAAATTGTTCCAACTAAATGATTAAAAAAAACATGAATTGTATAGGACGAGGCGAATTTTCATCCGACGAGTGAGCGGCGGGGGAGTATCGCCCGTATCCGCTCTGCCCCATTGTCATCCTTACACATAATTATAGCTTTAATCTTTAAGATGCATTAATTTTCCAAAGGGGCTTGAAAAGATCACCGATTTTTGGTGTTGTATATTTTTTTTTTCAATGTATCCCCAAATGTTTTTTAATACCAGAATAATTATGTGACCTCTTCACATAAGTGACTAATAATTACTTAATATCCCTATTTTTGGTTAACATTTAATTTTTAATTGGCTTATGTTTTTTCATACTAAAATCCTTACAAAACTAATCATACTATTTTTTTTCTGTTTATATATATATATATATATGAGGGCAAAGTCAAAAAAACACTAAGGCTCTGTTTGGTAAAAACTATAGTTGATAGCGGATATCGAATAAGCTAGCTGATAGCGGATTGGATTTGAAATGTTTGGTAAAACTAACGGTTGAACTAGCTGATAAATGTAAAATGACATAAAAGGATATGTTTGTATTGTTTTATATAAATTATATGTATATATATATATATATTATTTATCGTTTAAAAAATTTAAATATTAATTTTTAATTTAAATATTAATTTAGTTTTAATTATTTTTAATAAATAAAATGGAATAATAAAAATAAAATTATATACTGATTTGATTTTTATATAAATTTTATTTTCTACTTTTTATCTTAAATATAAATCTAAATAGTGAATTTATTTCTTATTTATATACTATATTAAATGATTAGTATTTTATTCTATAATTAAGGATAAGTGAGGAATTTAATTAAGATGGTAGCAATAGAAATGGAAGAAAAAATGATACGCTATATGCTATAAGCTCACACGCTACTTTAAGTAGCGTCTAGGAAAAACGATATACGCTGGTGAAAAACGCTATACGCTAATTTTAAAAACAACTGCCAAATGGGGCTATTTTTTCATTCAGTATACACTATCTGCTAAACGCTAACGGATTTGACAAACCAAACAGTGCCTAACTAGCTAGCTACAAAGCCAGCAAATGAAATATCCACCATATCTTGAACAAGTAAATCCCCATAGAAGGAGTTTCCAACACATATAAAACCGAATCTATTTGTGACCAGTTTTAGGTAGATAATTTGCAACTTGATTTCCATCTCCCAGCACATGGCTAATGATACAATTCCTCTAGCAAGATTAAACTTCCCAAATAGTCAAAACTGTAGTAGCATACAAATGTGTTAGTTGACAACCCTCATTTACCAAGCCCACAACTACAACCAAATCACTCTCTACCTACGCTAATCCTACTAACTAATATTGCTCACATCATATCCCCTTTTGAAGATGTTCCTCACAATAAGCTCGCCTGAGTTAAGAGACATAGATTTCTGAGTGTTAGATTTCATCTTAAAATCAATTGGCTTTAAGTATAGTTGTCCAACAGTATTTAAACCGCATTCCAGGATTTGAGGCAGGCGATGTGAGACTTCCAACACCCATCCTCCACAAATGTCTGCTGGAACAGGTGCTACACAGGAAGATTGTCATAACAGGCAATACGCAGGAAGATGAGCTCTGGCTCTAGTACCATGTTAAATTCCAACTTAAAACCAATTAGTACTATTATCAAACGACAAAGATGGATGTTTAGCGATCGAGACAATACAATTAAGAGACTCAGTAGAAATAGATCCCCTAACACACCCCGAGATACAAGAGGACGGAGTTTAGTACAATTAAGAGACTCAGTAGAAATAGATCCCCTAACACACCCCGAGATACAAGAGGACGGAGTTTACCAAGAGAACTATGATCAAGACTAGAGCTGGGTATATGGGTCTGGGCCCGCGGAGGCCCGTTTAACCCGTGATCCGTGCGGGTTAGGATTATACAAAATGTAGGCTCGTTTAAATACGGACTTATTTAGCCCGGTCCATATAACCCGCGGTTTATATGGGTTCGGTCTGTGGGTTAGCGGGCCAACCCATGGGCTAAAAATATTAATGTAAATTATATGTTCATATATGAATATATTATGCATTTTAATGTTTTATAATGAAAAAATAATTATTATATGCAAGTGATTATTTATCTAGGATGCCGTCTGTGCAATTGATCTTTATTTGCAAGCTTAAATATTTAATTCAATCCTATAAGCATATTAAACCATATATATTCACCAAAAAAAATATTAAACCATATATAAGCTATTATGGGCTAATTTGAACTTCTCAACCTAGTTAAAATTGAGTAAATTTTGCAAGTATTACTCAGTTAAATTTTCTCTATATTTTTTTGGATAATTAAGAACCATACTCCTAATATTATTTTTTAAAAATAATTAATTTTTATAAAATAAATTTTTAATTTCAAATGAGTCTCAGAGGCGGTCCCGCCAACCCATGTTAGGTGGGCCAGCCACGAACTATAGAAAATGTAGGTCCGTTAACTTCGCGGGCCAACCCGATCGAGTCTGTTTAACTGTTGGTGAATATGGGTTGGGCTTAAACAGACCTGACTGACCCGTATAGCCAGCTTTAGTTAAGACCTTGATGCCAAAGATGAATAGTGGAGATGGTGGAAGCAGCACAAATGTTGGACACAATGGGAACATGTATATTAGTAAGCTCAAATAGCCTTCCGATCTTACGTCGAGTCCTAGTGAGTTGTCTCGTTCATGACAACCCAGAGGAAGAAAATGTGACTTCATAACCAAGATCACATAATTGGCCAATCGATATGACGTTAAAATTTATCTTAGGAACTAGATAATTGTTAAGGTAAACTGAGATTGGATAGAGAGATAGAACCCTTATGACTTGTATCCATAAGAGATCATCAGCAGTGTGTATAGAACTGTCAATAACAGATGCAGATGGTCATATTTTTTGCAGCAGACTTGTGGTTCAGACACTTGGAGGCTGAGACAGACTCTCTAAATGAATTATCCTTCCTACTTTGGGTTGCTTATACGCAATAGCAAATTTAGTAGCTTTTATGCCTTCCAAGTTTTTCATGTTACAAGAGATGCCAATCAACTGGCTCATCTTTTAGCAAAATTTGCTTTACATAGGCATCACTCTATAAAGTGGTTTGAATGCATTATTTTACTGTATAAAAAAAAACCTCCAAATCCCCATATTTTTTTAGCTGCCCTATATTATTATTTTAAAAAAGACATATTAACCCGATATTTGCAAAAATCTCACGGCAAAGGTTGAAAGATGAAACGAATCATGAGCGTCCAGGTGTAAAAGGGACCCACAGGAGATGAGGTTCTGATCACAACCGTCCAAGGTTACTGATGGTTAACTTATCAATCCAACACAACCCATCGTATATAGTGTCGGTTTACATTGCAGTGCGCATCCTCCTTCCGTCTTTCAACCCTAACAATCGCTGCCTCTCTTCTCATTCTTTTCTCTGCTTCTTCATCCCAATTATCTTCATTTTCATTACTACTATTGTTATTATACACATAGAAGACAGAGGACTTAACACCCAACATGTTCGCTTATTAAGCACAATCCAAACCCTCTTCCATTGTCACCTACCTAATCTAAGCTGAGGTAACCCTTCCTATGATACTATATTCACTCTTTTATATATATTCTTTTCTAGGGTTCATGGGTTGCCTTTTTATTTTTTATATTTTTTTATTGATTGTTTCGTTATATATGGATTTGATTTTGGTAGGTCTAGTGAATTTTATTTATCTTGGGTAGGATCAAGATTCAATTTTGTTAATTCTATTGTCATTAGGTGTTAATGGGGGTCTATGAATTTTCAGTGTTGCATATGTTATTTAAACGTTAATTTTTTTTTTCTTGTTTCAATTGTATAGGTATACATATTAGAAAAAATGGCTACAGCAGAGGCAGCTTCTGCTGCGCTTGGTCCCAGATATGCACCTGATGATCCTACTCTTCCACAGCCATGGAAGGGTTTGATTGATGGCAGCACCGGTCTTTTATACTACTGGAATCCTGAAACCAACGTTACCCAGTATGAAAAACCAGCTCCCTTGGCCCCACCTGTGCCCTCGGGGCCTGCACCTTTGGCGTCTACGCCAAGCTTGGCGCCCATACCGGTGCCGCACACGGCACAACATGGGCTGCAAGTGCAACCCTCACAACAGCAGATGAGTCACCTTGGACAGCAGCATGGGCAACCGATGTCGCAGTTCACACAGCAGCAGCAGCAACAACAGTCCTCTCAGGTTGCTCAATCTGCACAGCAGCAGAATTCGCAGCTGTCACAGTCTGTGATGCACCCCGGGTTACATCAACCCAGGCAACAAATGATGCATCCTCAAGGACAACAAATGATGCAGCCTCAAGGGCAGCAAATGCATAATCAGATGCCGCCACAGGCGATCCATTCCCAGCATTTTGGGCAAGGACCATCTCAGGATCATGGCTCGTATAATGCACAACCACATGCACATCAATTCACTCCCCAGGACTTCCATTATATGCCATATCAGCAAAACATGAATACATCTGGGCAACCAAATTCCCAGCCAATTCAGCCAAACATGATCGCATCTGGGCAACCTAACTCCCAGCTCATTCAGCATAACAACAAACATGGCCAGCCTTTTGAAAATCAGCCAGATTTTAAAGCAGGGTTTCCGAAGGTAGAGGAAGCAGAGTTTAAAAATGGAAGCCAAGTTGGACAGTCACCATCCCAGTATCAACAAAGAAGTGTCTTGCCTGTTCAAAACAATCAGAACGTTCCTGCTGAAATCATTTCTGGTAAAGTGCCAAATGTAGGTGTTAATGCTGGCCAACCACAACAATTTAGGGGCTTATCGGGCAGTGTGCATCAGTCTTCCTCTGCAATGCAGTCACCGCAGGATGGTTCCGATTTATTTTACCAACATGGTGCTAACTTTCAAAACCAGATGAGCCCAGGAATGATGCATGGTCATCCATCCAATGTCCATCCTGGTGGCCAAAAGATGGGGCATGAGGACAATTTACGTGGTAGAGTTGGGAATGAATATTACTATAATTCTAGCAAAGAGATGCCGGCAATGGGTCGTCAACAGCCGGATATGTCACAAATACCCATTCCCGGAAATCGGCAGGTACTTTCTTTTTTTACCTAGTGTGCAGTTTTAAGTCGTAGCTGCACTTTTCCATTTTTGATTAGACCTATTATTCATGGTTGGTATTTGATTGTTAGGCTGATAGTTATAGAAGTTGCTTAAAGTCTATTAAAGTGCCATTGACTATTGAAGTAAATTTTTTTGTGGGACCCTGGCAGAGGTGGCAAAATGGTCCACCCGACCCGCAGCGGGCTAACCTGATGCGGGTTCGGGCTTTATCGGGCCGGGCCAAAAGCCCCGAGTTCAAATGGGATGCAAAATAGGTGCCCAAGCCTGACCCTATGCGGGCCTGTTCGGGTCGGCACTGTTACATGCTAAAAGTTACGTACTAGCTTCTAATTTCATCTATTAATGTCTTATTTTCTTTCATAAACAACTCATAAGGCAGCATATAATTTATATGCATAAAACTGGCTATTTGCTTTCACGTCAAATACTCATTGTTTCAATCAATTGGATGCATATAATATGATTTGCTTTTAGTAGGCATAAATTTTATCAAGTGCACATTCACTTTCAGTAGGCATAAATTGATTAAATTCCATCAAACAGGGTAAGAAACTATAATTCGTGAGTGAACTTTTAGGAATGTGAAGCTTGTGAGTGAACTGATGATGTTTGATACTCATTATGTGAAGTGAATATGAGTGTGTTGTCGACGTCGTACTGCAGAAATGCGTAATAGCAGTATGGATCGAGCAATAAAATTTTTTTAATTATCATGTTTTTTCATTTTTATTTTTTAGTGGAATAAAAATATTTAAAAATTAAAATATATATGAATTTATCCGGGTTGCTCGAACCCGGCTGGGCTAGCCTGCTCCGGCCTTGGGGTTCATAGGACCGGGCCAAAAAGGCCCGAGATTAATTCGGACTCAAATTTCACAGCCCAAACCTTATGATTTATTGGGCTTATTTGGGTCGGCCCATTTTGCCAGCTCTATACCCTGGCAGGATTCAAACTCCTGCCCACTTAGTTGATGCAGTCTGCCCGTTGTTGGCATGTAAAATAATGATTTAATATATGGAAACCCTTCCCTACCCTCCTAAAATAAAATAAAAATATTACTTAGTGAAATAACTTACTCGATGGTGTCTAAACATGTCTCCGTTAGGGTAATATTAGCTTGGGGAGAATGTCTATATTCATATATTTGTATGTATGCACTTATTGGTATCACAAAACAAGGATCACAGAATAAGTAGTGTAGTCAAAGGCAGCAAGGTGGTGAAACGGGTCAGGGACATGGGGCCTCTTGCTGGTTGCGGCCCTTTAGTGAGACACACACCTTTGGAATGCTTTTCTGGATTAAACGTGGCATGCCTTTAATACCTTATTGATAATTGCAGAAGGCCCAAAAAACCCAATTGCTAACTGTGATGCTAAAGGGGGTAAAATAATATGTTAAAGAAAATAACTAGTTGTTGATCTTTGGTACTGCTAAGCAGCAGATAACTTGGGTTTTGTAAAATGAACATCTTAATTATATACCAAATTAGTCCAAAATAGTTCAATATTTTACTGGTTTTCTTCTTCTATGTTGACACCTTTCTTCAGCGAGGCATGCACTTTTGGGGATCTCGCCTCATGGTGTTAAACCACCTAGCACCTAAAGGCACCTTTTGCCTTTGACTACCTCAACGCTACTTTGTGTTTATAATGCATGTGTCAAAGCTTCATTTCTCTTCCTCACTCTTTGTTTTCTTAATTTTAAGTCAATTGTTTATTGCATCCCCCCCCCAAACCACCCCCCAAATAATGCTTGTTCTATATTCTAATTAAATATTCCCCCTTCATGATTCTATTTTACATCTTTTCAGGATATGAGGATTGGCAACGCCCCTTTTCAAAATGTAATGCCTGGTGGAAGTGGTATTGCTGGGAATGCTATGCATAACATGTTCACTCCCCCAATAGGGGGTCCTCCACCTGTCTCAAGTAATGCTTTGATGAAGCCTCCTTATATTGGATCTTCAGATGTTACGGGTCTCTCACCAGCTGAAATTTACTGTCAGCAACATGAAGTTACCGCAACAGTATGTATTTTTTCCTGGCTGTTGTGTTTGGTATTTGTTTTCATAGCTTGAATTCTTGATACAAGTAGCATGCGTGTGGTTTGACATGATCAAGCTTTTACATGCCCCTAGGCAAACATGATAATGATATTGTCATTAACCTTTCTGTTACGATTTAAGATTCTTCGAAAGAGCAAACAAAGCCCATCTTTGTTTATATGTAGTATATATGATATATTATATGATCTGTTCTGAACTGATTCTGCTTGAGTGGATATTTGGACATATAAGCAACATGGTTTGGGGTTTATACTAACATTTTTATTTCCTTGTAGAATGACCACCTTTGTTTTTAAATATTTATATTTCTTGTATATCTTGTGATGGGCTGTTTTTTTACATGAATATGTGTCTTACTTGATAGGGTGACAACATTCCTCCCCCTTTTATGACATTTGATGCTGCTGGATTTCCTCCAGAGTTATTGAGAGAGGTAAGTTTATTCTTTCCTGTTTTATGGTATTGCATGATTTGGTACTTCCTAGGGAAAAAATGGCTCTACTCCTTTGCCCCTTTCTTTTAGTATAAATTTTACTTTTAAACTCATATATTCTCGCTTGTCGCAGGTGCGATATCTGCTCCAGAGCAGGAGCATATGTCGTACGCTGCACTGCTAATCTGCTATTGGCACAATTACACGTGCAACTACTATCCCGATTTTTGGAGCCTGCAAAATGGATGTTTGGAACCTTTCTTGGGCATCTTCTATAAGGGTGGATGGCCCTTCATTCAAATTTCACCTTATGTGACGTGGGATTTGTTGCATGTTGGCTCCGCTCTTATGTCTTTTTTGCCTTTTTTTATTGCCTCAAGTTGCTTCAGTAAGCAACCATAACCTATGGGTCCTTTTTAATCATTGATGATTGCTAAATTATGTACACTGTTGAATGTAGTTTTGTGTTTTCTATATCAAAAGGCATTTGATGTGTTAACTGTTCATTGGTCTCACTGCCTGCCATATGCTCTCATTTCAGATATATTCTGCTGGCTTCTCAAATCCAACACCAATTCAGGCTCAAACATGGCCTGTTGCACTGCAGGGTAGAGACATAGTGGCAATTGCCAAAACAGGCTCTGGGAAAACATTGGGCTATTTAATTCCTGCCTTCTTTCTTCTTAGACAACGACGTAATAATCCCCTAAATGGCCCTACTGTCCTGGTTTTAGCTCCAACACGTGAACTTGCAACACAGATCCAAGATGAGGTCATCAAATTTGGCCGATCTTCACGGGTCTCTTGCACGGTTTGTCCTAGCATTTCTATACATCTTTTTTTTTTTTGCTGTTGTAGTCTGTCAATTTTTTTGACATAATCTTAGGTGCATCTCTTGATTTTGTTTCCCTTTTTAGTGCTTGTATGGTGGAGCACCCAAAGCTCTTCAGCTAAAAGAATTAGATCGAGGAGCAGAGATTGTTGTTGCTACACCTGGTCGGCTCAATGATATACTTGAAATGAAGAAAATTGACTTCGGGCAAGTTTCACTCCTTGTGCTTGATGAGGCTGATCGGATGCTTGATATGGGTTTTGAGCCTCAAATCCGTAAGATTGTGAATGAGATTCCACCACGCAGACAAACTCTCATGTATACTGCAACCTGGCCAAAAGAAGTAAGAAAAATTGCCAGTGATCTTCTTGTCAATCCTGTCCAGGTTAACATTGGAAGTGTAGATGAGCTTTCTGCAAATAAAGCTATCACACAGGTATTCAATTAGTGCCCATTCAGTTAAAAACAAGATTGATGGTTCTTTTATGTTGCTTTATCAGTGATTTGAAAGCTCAAAGTTACCAATGTTATTAATTTGTGTTCCATTCTTTGTGAATGTTGATTGCTGTTATCCTACAGTTATGTAATTGAAGTATCGTATATACTATCTATATCTATATATCTATATATATATAATTATAATTATATAAAAGGAGTGGTCCTGTTGAATTTGACATGTGGAAATTGACTTTGTCGTTGGTAGTTTTGTTTTGACATTTGTCTATCTTAATGACTCTCATTGTTCCCAATACTTGTTTTTGTTCCCAATGATATTTTCTCTTTAATTTTACTTCAAATACTACTAAATTTTGATTTTTTGATTATATATTAAAAAAATAGACTAAATTTATTATTCATTATTCAAACATTATTTTAAGTTAAATATATATAATACTATATTATTTTCTTTCTTCAATACCCTTTGCGTCGCAAGGGAAGATCTGTTAGTATGGTAAGTAATATATAGCCAATAAATTTTAGCATCGAGTTCGATTTTGTATTTTATGGTTTGAGGAGTTTTCAGGATCCATAAAAGTATGAAATCCATGTTTTTCTGGCCTGAACAAAGTTAAACTTCAATGTCAGGGGTTGAGTTAGCTGTGTGAATCTTCCAAATTCCAGTAGATCATTTATTTTCCCTTGATGAATATTAGCTTTGCCCTTTTGTCTTCATTGTGTATTATATTCTATATCCAAATTAGAATGACCATTTCAACTCTCTTTCAAACGTGAGTTCATTTAATTTATTTTTTGTGTAGTAGGGGTTGAAGTTTCTTAAATGAAGAATGCCATCACAGTACTTTTTAAGGAAGTTAGGATTTTGATTATACCTGTGAAATCTTAGTTAATGTAAATTTGTATTTCCCTCTGCTACTTTGTTTTGCCGTTCAGGACTTGATTTGAAGGCATTTTCTCTTTGGTTATTGAATACATTTGACCTTCATCTGGCAACTGTGGGTATCTTCCTTAATATATCGGGTGATTCATTCCCTTCTAAAATGTTCAATTCTTGTTTATTTCCTCTCAAGAAATTATTTTATAAGAGGGTGAGCCTTGTTATAACAGTAAGGTTGCTGCATTTGTGATCTGGTGGTTGTTATGTTGTCATCTTGTATCCTTAATGCAATCAATGAAATACATCTATTTTTTATTCTATACTCTCTTTGTAATGAATTTATTAATTTTTGTTTCAAATTGAAGAATATTTTTTGTTTTCATTTCTTGGTGACTTAATTCTTTTTTTCCCTGCATAAATGTATTTTGGAAATGGGCAGTATGTTGAAGTTGTCCCACAAATGGAGAAACAGAGGCGTTTGGAGCAGATCCTCAGATCCCAAGAACGAGGTTCCAAGGTCATAATATTTTGCTCCACAAAGAAGTTATGTGATCAGCTTGCCCGTAGTATTGGCCGCACTTTTGGGGCTGCTGCAATTCATGGAGACAAGTCTCAAGGCGAGAGAGATTGGGTTTTAAATCAGTTTCGGTCTGGGAAGTCACCAATTCTGGTTGCCACTGATGTTGCTGCCCGTGGGCTTGACATTAAGGATATAAGGTTAGCCTCTTTGTATCTTAAGTGCCCATGCTCAAGTTTATAAATGAAAAGGTGTCATATGATGGTGTCTTTCATATGACGGGTGCTTGTGGTAGATAATGATGATCCTATTAGTCAGTACATTTTAGCCTTAGCTTTGTTCATACGTTTTATGATGATGCATCTTAATTGAATCTGACTTTTCCACATTGCAGGGTGGTGATCAACTATGATTTCCCCACTGGAATTGAGGACTATGTACACCGTATCGGAAGAACTGGAAGGGCAGGTGCTACTGGAGTGGCATATACCTTTTTCTCTGAGCAGGACTGGAAACATGCAGGTGATTTAATCAAAGTTTTGGAGGGTGCTAACCAGCAGGTGCTTCCAGAGTTAAGACAGATAGCTTCGCGTGGGCCACCGAACTTTGGAAAGGATCGGGCTCCAATGAATCGGTTTGACTCTGGTGGTCATGTTGGTGGGCGCTGGGAGACCAGTGGTCGTGGTGGCATGAGAGATGGTGGGTTTGGTGGTCGTGGTGGCATGAGGGACGGTGGGTTTGGTGGTCGTGGTGGCATGAGGGACGGTGGCTTTGGTAGTCGTGGTGGCATGAGGGATGGAGCTGGTGGACAAGGTGGGAGAGGTGATTTCTTTTCTGGTAGGGGCAACAGGGGTCGGGGATTTGGCAGCCCTCGTGGAGGTTATGTTGGTTGGGGTAGGGGTGAACAGGGCCTGGATGATCGGTACAACATGGACGGGCGTGGACGAGGGCGTGGACGTGGACGATTTGACAATAGAAGAGAAATTCCTTACAGAAACAGAGGCAGAAGTAGCAGTCGTAGCCCTGAAAGAGTTCGAACATGGGACTGTAACAGCAGCAGCAGGAGCAGGAGTAGGAGTAGGAGCTGGAGCAGGGGTCGTAGTAGAAGTCGCAGCTGGTCTCGTGGTCGTAGTCGCAGCTACAGCCGTAGCATTAGCCCGCGTCGAAGTCGCAGCCATAGCCGTGGCCGTAGAAGTTACAGCCGCAGCCGCAGTCCCATCTATGTTAGGCGTGATAGGCCACCTACAAAGTTTTCTGATGCGAAGGATCTTATGGCACCAGAAGTAGGAGCTTCTGCTCCAAGCACTCAAGGACAAGGGAATTTATTTTTGGGAACTAAACGTGTGGAGCAGGTACCTGTTGTTGGGGGTACTGGCCCAGATAATCCTGAGGCTGTAGTAGACCTTTCTCATCAATCAGTTTCTGGTGTTTGAAGCTGCTTTACAAATCTCAATTTTTGAAAGGGCACTCTCTTAACTTTTGTCTATTGAGTGGTGACTATGGTAACCTCTTGTGTTTTTGTTGGCTTTACATGGTGATTACCTGATGGCAAGAGGTTGGAATCTTAGTAAACAGTTTAATATGATATATACTGCAGCTTTGTTGAATGAGTTGATTGGATGTAACAGTGGTTAGACGTTAGTTCATTCCATCAATTTGTGGTAGCTCATTTACTTCTCAGGTTCAGCTAGGGGCTGCATTTGTTTTTATGTAGTTCTGGAATTTGGGATAAACAATTGTGTTGGATTCTTTCATCAATCAATTATTTTAATTGGTAATAGCTTAAATGTCCTCAGTCCTTACTTTGTTATCAAATGGTAATTGTTGCTTTGTTTTGCCATTCCCTTTTAGAACAAGTTTTAGATAAGCACGGTCTGTTTCATCCATTTGAAATAGTGACATTTTTTAAAGAAAAACTTATTTTTAATATGACATACATCTTTATACATGTCAAATAATAACTTAAATGTTTATGATGGATTTGCTTAAAATTTTTCTTTTCAATTTGAATCTATCCTCTTTCCTCTAGGTTTCTTCACCGATAGGTTTGGATGTAGTTTCGAGGAAAATGAAATGGAGAGCAAATAAAAAAGTGTTTAATTGTAAACAACCATTTCTATTTCATTTTCTAGTGCGGATGAAGGGTGTAGTTAGCATAATGTTTTTTTTTTTTTCCGATTCATGTGATTACTAGCATAGTTTTAAACCTACCAGTGTTAGCGCCATTGTACCTTTATCTCTTCCTTTTTTCGTAAGAACACAAAAGTGTTAAAAGAGTTTTCTTGATAGGGTTGAGTTAAGGTGTACCACCTATATTTTGTACCATCCATTACATCATCCATATGTGACAAATTTTGGACCAATCAAATTGCCACATGGGTTAGGTCAAAATTTCAAACTTTTTAGTTGTATTTCGTAGTATAGTATATTTTGTAGTATAGTATATGTACTCTTTGTATTCACAAATTTAACTCATAATGTTTTTTTGATTAAAAAAACTGATTATATTATAAAATAATATTTTAATATGAATTAAAATAATCTTCGTTGTCAATAATATTTTGCAATATAAACAGTTTTTTTTAATTAAAAAATATTATTTTAATATGAGTTAAATTTGCAAATACAAAAAGCACATATATTATACTACAATATACTGTATTCATATAGTTTGACTACAGTATAATACAACTAGAAAGTTCGAAATTTTGACCAACCTATGTAGCAATTTGATTGGCCCAAAATTTGTCATATGGATGGTGTAGTGGGTGGTGTAAAATGTGGGTGGTTTATCATAGCCCAACCCTTGTTGATAAACACTGATAATTGGAGTGGTAGGAAAGAAATTCATGGACAAAGCGAGGCACATAATAATCTCTTTTTGCACCAAGTGCTTTCCAAGAATCCCCTTCATGGAGAGGAAAAAGCATCCACTTTTTCTTTATTTGCTTCCTTCTGCACCTTCCTCGTGAGCTAAGCATTCATTCTCAAAAAGTTCATTCTTCAACTAATATTTGTATATATCCATGTTTTTTTTTTCCTTAACTTTTCTGGTCACTCTTTAGTTGCATTTTCTAAAGTGCCCAGGTGATTTTTGATTTCCACAGTATCATTTTCAAAGTGTGGTACAGTCTACACATGCACACACAATCTCGCATGTAAGAAGAGAAGAGAAGAGAAAGGAAAGGTAAAAAGATGCAAGCTTCAAAAGGAACCCACTAACTGACGTGTAAAACATATAATAAGATGTTTCATTATTTAGAGCAGTCTTCGACGTGCAGAAATATTGTTGTCCTTGTCCTGTTCTTAACTCACCAACTACAATATCGTGACCAATTCCATCAGAGTATTTGAATGATAATCGTGTTAACGTAATCTTGAGGAATGCCTTGTTAGAAGTTCTTCAAATTATCTTTTTTCTTTTTAATTTTTTTAAATCAAATAAGCAGTAATCATGGCAACTATATTTCTTTTTTATTTTTCCTGTAAAACGATAGTGGGGTTTAAATATATATAGAGAAAATCTACATTATCTTAATTATACTTGACATCCTTTTATTTCATTAGCTATATAAAACTTTATGGTGATTCATATTGTCGTTACATTACCTAAACGGGTGTGAGTCAGTTCGTTGAGTAGACTGAATCTTGTGGGGATGACGTGAATTCGAATCCTACAAAACATATTTTTGATGAGATGCGAATTTTTTTAATTAAGGCTAAGCACCTGAGCAGAGATCAGTCTTATAGTGAATCTAAGTTTGTGGGATACTTCGCGAACTCATTGAGGAGTCAAAAACCCTAATTACGGTTGATTTCAAACCCAAAAAATATTGTCATTACATTGATTTCCTGTATTATCTTACACTTACACCTTGAGATTATGTTGTCAATTCACTTGCACTTTGTACAACATAAACCTCAAAGCTCAAAGGAAGTCAATACAATTTCTTAAAACAAATAAAATTAAATGTAACTAAGCCAAACCTCAAAAAAAAGTCTTCTTTCCTTTCAAAGAAAAAAAGTCTTCTTAAACCTAAAGTTCTCGTGAAAACTACTCAAATCCTTCACCAATAAGTAAATTCTAGTGATTAGCAACTATTTTAAGAAACATTATTTTCACCACTTCAACAACATGGTCTTTATCATGTGAGCTAACTTAGTATTTGGTTCGAAGAAAATAGAGGGAAGGAGAAGGGGAAGGGAAGGGAATGTAAGGGAAGAAATCGATTGAAAACATTTTAAATACATCACCTAAATTAAAGACGGCTTAAAACATTTTAAATACATTAACTAAAATATCATTATTTATATTTTAAAATCCAAAATATCAGGATACAAAATAAATTAGTTTTAAAATCTCCATTATAAAACAAACATGAAGAAAAAAAAACCATTCCCTTCATTAAAATGCTCCCCTCATTGAACCAATCAAAGCTTAATCTCAAATTGAAGAATACATATACCCAATTTTTTTTTTATTGAAGAGTATGGCACTAGTTAAAGAATATAGACAAGTAATTTTTTTATGTGAAAGTGACGTATTTATTATTTTAAGAAGTGATATATTCAAATTTTTTTCCATAAAAAAATGCTTCTTTTGAATTCATTGCCACTAGTTAATAATATAATAGCTTATTATTGAGCAAATATTAAAATAAATCTTTCTAGAGTTTTCTCTTCCTTGTAAGTTCGTTATCTTTCTTCTTTGACAATTTGTAAGATGCTCGTTGAATTTTTTTGGAGAACTGCCACCTTGTTAAGGAACTTATCTATCCATTAAGCAATGAGCATATAGTATATAGTCTTGATTATTCAATTATAAAAAATGAATGTAGTGATACAAACAAATAAACAATAGCCCAATAAAAAACACACAAATCTATCAATGGGGAAAGAAAGCGAGGGAATTATCGCCCATTTTCGGCTATATAAGGCAATGCTATCCTCACACCCATTTCTCGTAACTACCATGACCTCTCCAATCGTGGTCCTCAATGCCATTGTCGGTAAATAAAACTCGAAGGGCATTATAGGTAAATCAAAACAAATATCAAACTCATCATTGGACAGTGACCGCGATAGATCACTGTCATCGTAACCCTAACAGTCCACCCCCATGGCGTGCGCATCAAGCAGTCTAAAACGACAGCGTTTTTGAATCTTCCCAACGCGCCCCATTGAAAGGAAAAGTGGTGTTATCGTTGTAAACTAAGGCACGGAGGGGCAATTCGGGTAATCAACAAAAAGAGAAAAGAATTAGCAAAACGCGTCGTATCTTAAATAGTGGTGGAATCTCTCTCTCCTCTCACTACTTGCGCTTCTGGTATTTTCTCTTTCTCTCACACACCAAAACGGCTCTCTCGAAGTCCAAAAGCTTCGCCGTTTCGATTCATGGTTAGGGTTTCGTAGTCGCGTCACAATGTTGCAGGATTCTACTCTTTCGCTCTTTCTGCTCTCTAATTCCATCTCGCGACAACGTTCTTCGCCGACTATGGCTTGATTCGTTTTCTTCGTCTCCCTTTTTCTACTTTTCGGGGTAATATTTTCTTCCCTCGTTTCTTCCTTTGTGTTTTTCTGTTTGATTCCTTCTTTTATTTCTATTGGGAACTTGAAGTTGTATTTCTTAAATGCGGTGCTTTGTGTTATTATTTGTGTTTTTCTGTTGTGGAGCACTGTATCGATATATTATAGGGTTATGCTAATTGGATTTTTGTTAGGTTTTCGTTGCGAAATTGGTTTCCTAATTGGTGACTTGCTGAGCTATATATTCTGATTTTGGAGGTCTTGAGAGGGTTTGTGACGAGTGGAGAGAGCTGGTACTGATTTTGGGTGTCGTATGAAAGAGAGATTTGCACTATACAATGAGGGTTTTTGCATTCTATAGTTATATGTTGTTAATTAATGGCATCCATGTTTTATGTCTATTGCTTTTCTCTATCCCTAATAATTTTTGAATTGTTTTGTGTGCTTATACTTGATTTTGTGGCTGACTACAGTGGTGGCAGTTCTGGTATGGAAATGTATGATGTTTCTGAAACTAGAAACCCAGATGCTTACTTGGTAATCTTTTTTATAAAATCTTGTGACTTCTTTACTTTGAACCTTGATATATCAGGTTTCCTTTAATGTTTTGATATCCATTGTAAATTTGAGCATTTTGTATGTGTATCATTATTTATGTAGAATGAGTCAATGACAGTCAATAATGTCTGTGCATCATTTTGACATAGATTGAAGGTGCTGATTTAAATTCACACTTCACAAGCCCTAATCTCGAACAAACTGAAATCATGTTGAACGAAGGAGCGCCCGAGTTTGTTGTGGATCAGAACTTGTATTACCCTGCTGCCACCAATTATGGGTATTACTGTACAGGTAAATTAAAAGCATTGTGTTAGTGCTTTGATTTGATGGTATTTTACATTACATGAATATTTGAATGTTTGTTATTTATCGTGGCTAGGATTTGAATCACCCGGGGAATGGGAGGACCACCATAGGATTTTTGGTGTAGATGGTCCCGATATTCAGTACACGGTGAGTCTAGCTCCTTTCTCTCTATTTCTTGTTTTGGATCAGTGGTTGATTTTAATGTTTCTGTTTTTTATCTCAGGGTGCACAAAATGAAAATTTGCCATATGTATATTATAGCTATGGATATGCACAGTCTCCATACAATCCATATAATCCTTACATTCCTGGTGCTGTGATAGGAGTTGATGGCACTTTTGGAGGAGGACAGCAATATTATGCCCTTCCCAATTATCAAAATCCTGTTTCTTCACCTGCTTATATTCCCCTTGTTGTTCAACCAGACAATTTTCCTGAGAGTTCTGCGGACTCCTTGTTTGGAGCTAGTGCTTCTGTCAGTAGACCTGATGGAAGAGGTTTGAAACATAAGTTCAATTCAGCTTCTGGTAACTTTTCTAGGAACTCTTCAAAACTTCTATCAAATCAGACAAGTTCCTTGGCCAGGGTATCAGAAGGGCCGAGAGCTAATGATGTGAGGAAACAAGATTTGACGCATGCAAGTGTTTCTGGGAGTAGTTTTCTCAACTTACCCTCGTCGGCTGTCCATCAGGTAGGGAATATTCCCCTTTTTAGATTATATATTTAAATTTTAGTGTGTCCTGACTACTGCTGTTGTTTATGTGAGAATCTAAGTTTCCTTGAGTGACATTAGTTGCTACTACTAAGCGAAAGATTTTACCTACCTACATCATATTATTTTTTAGTAGGCCAAGTGGAGGGGATGGCTAGATTGTGGCTTTCTCAGTTGTCTTTATATGTTGAAATCTGTTATTGGTTTTTGTTTGTGATGTCTGGTGGTTTGATACTTTGGTGGTGTAGTTTCCTCTTCAAAAATGCAAAACTGTTCTTGGTAACTGGCTTATGGTTATGTCTTCTGTTTTGTAGGCTAGAAGTTCTGGTCCCTCAATCCAACAACCTGTAGATACTATCTCTAATGGAAATGCTCTGTCTCATCGCAATCAACTGAAAGTAGCTACTCCTAATAGTGGATTTTCATTTTCTGATTTTGGATCTACTGCCAATGGACAGTCTGCAGTTGCTAAACTCCGGCCAAAGGGTCACATTGGAAAAGTTCCAATTGATGTAAATGGTGGCTCTGATGTATTGGGTGAGCAAAATCGCGGTCCTAGAATTAGTAGATCAAAACATCAGTTGTCTGCTAAAGTCTATACATCCAAGGCAGGAGATGGTAACGAGCAAGGGAACATTATCATTTATACTGATCAATATAACAAGGAGGATTTCCCTCTTGACTATGAAAACGCAAAGTTTTTTGTTATAAAATCATACAGTGAGGATGATGTGCACAAAAGCATTAAATATAATGTCTGGTCGTCTACACCTCATGGAAACAAGAAGCTGCAGAATGCTTATGACGATGCGAAGAAAGTAGCAGCTGAAAAATCCGTTGTTTGTCCTATCTTCCTATTTTTCTCTGTGAGTTTCCATCATGATGTGTTCAATGTGTTTTTGATTCCGATTCCTTCTAAATTTATATCTATTTTTTATTTTTATTTTTTATATGCTAGCTAATTCTGTTCTTTTTGTCACGCTATTTTTTTTTTTTTTTTTAATGCAGGTTAATGCGAGTGGTCAGTTCTGTGGGGTTGCGGAGATGGTAGGTCCGGTTGATTTTAATAAGGATATGAACTTTTGGCAGCAAGATAAATGGAATGGGAGCTTCCCTGTAAAATGGCACATCATAAAAGATGTTCCAAATGCAAATTTTAGGCACATCATACTAGAGAACAACGAACACAAGCCAGTAACTAATAGCAGAGACACTCAAGAGGTATATATTGTTTCTGCTTAGGAGTTCTTTTATTAAATTCAGAATTGGTTGGTTCTTCTGTTAGACATTTAACATTAGTTCTGTGTAAGTTTTTACCTGAGTAGTTTCACTTAACTTGTTTCCTGTGTGGATGTAAAATGACTTGCAATTTATCTGAAGTCTTGTTCTGTTATGTCAATCGCAGAGTTATCAGATGACCATTTGATTTATCGAAACTTGAAAGCAAACATTGTTTTGTCTGGACACTTGAATTGGATAGCAGAAGTGTTGATAGGGTTTAAGATTTAATTGGAGTAAAAAAATCTTAAGTTGAAAACGACGGTAAAAAATTATGAGTAGTTTTTTTTTGGATTGTTAGAGATACTTTTTTGAGTTAACAATCTTGATAGTTGATGCTCGACTTAATATTTATTAATTGAATATTGGGATAGGTGCAGCAGTGCAATATAGGTATACATATTTCCTGAAACGAATTTTTTTAGTTGCACCAAGTAGTGTTCTTCATTTTCTATGTTGTTTTAAATGTTGGGTTAAGATATTATGGTTAAACTGTGGCTTTATTTTGACTATGAGAAATTTTCTCTGTCATTAGTAATGTGTTTATTTTTCTCCTTTATTATTATTATTATTATTAATATTATTATTATTGAGTTCTATCATTTACTGTCGAATGTCCCTTGCCTTTGTGCAGATAATGTATTGGAAAGGTATGGAAATGCTGAAAATATTCAAAAATCATAGTTTGAAGACATCTTTGCTTGACGACTTTATGTACTATGAAAATCGTCAAAAGATCATGCAGGATGAGAAAGCCAAGTTGCTAATCAAGAGTTTTGAAAGTCCATTATTTATACCAGCATTGGAAGCTCCACGAAAGTTGAATTTTGTTGTTGACATACCGGCAGTTAATGATGAGAAGAATTCAAAGCTGAAGTATGATTCTGGTAGCTTAAAGCAGACTTCAACATCAAGTCCTGAGCCGATTGTTAGTAATTCTAATGTCACTAGCATCAAGCCTGAGGATGAGAAGGCTGAAAAAATTGAAGTTGACAAAGAAGATATGTCTTCTATTCTAAAGATTGGTTCAGTCACTATTACCCCTAAACAGGCTGAGACTAAGCAATCTGTTGTTGTTGGTAATGAAGAACCAACTGATGTTGTTACAGTAGGCTCAATGCAAGTCAAAGTTAAAGGATATGCTGAATCTTCTGGTTTCTTGAAGGTTGGTAGTATCCCACTTGATGCAAGAGCTTTACAACCGGGAAAAGGAGATGGTGCTGTTAAAGGTGGATCTCAACGTTAAATTTTGCATCTGCATTTTGAGGCACCGTTTGGTTCTTGTTTTACTTCGGTAAAGTTGGAGTAATGTTTGCCCGATTGTACCATACAGTTGGGAAGTTGAGTTTCTTTTCGATCTCTTATTTGGATTTTCTTGTTCATTTTGCTACCGACACTTTTGATACTTGGCCGAACTGATACCATGGGTCTTTGAATGGTGTTGGCGTTGGCTCGTAAAGCTTTCATGAAAGTTTAACCTCTTTTTTGCATTTTGCTCGTCAGTGCTCAATATACAAAGGGGATTTCTCTTTAGTTGCAATCCGTGTTCAGAAAACTGCCTAAACTTTTCGCCAGCTTTCGTTCTTATGTGATTCTGCTATATTAACAAAATTTCAGGTCTGTTCTATTGTTTAGAATGTATTCCATTTTGATTTGTTTTTAAGATGACGAAATGTAACAATGATGAATTAGAGCTTCGTTTTAAGAAGATAACAAAATATCTGTGTCTGGTTTATTTCCTTTTGTCCTGTACTGTGGAATGAATCTGTTTTGTTTGTGAGTTTGGAGAGTAAGGAAAGGGAGGAGATCAATGAGGAAGGAAGGGGAGGGAGAGTAGTATCTCTCACTTTGTTTGTGAGTGCATATTGTATGAAGGGAAGTAAATGGGAAGTTTATAACATATTTTTACAATCTTACCCTTATTTTAGAAAATTATTTTAAGTAATATTTTTTAAAATAATATTAATACACTTTTCAAAAAAAATATTAATGCAAAATAGTAAAGACTAGGAGGGTAAATCAGCAATTTAATTATTTTCCCCCAAAAATATCCTCAAATTGGGATAAACCAAAAAAGTGGGCTTAGGAGGGTTTTGGGGGTTTTCTAAAATCCTCAAAACCTTCATTTTCAAATTTTAAACTCACAAACAAGAGAGAGATTCTTACAAACATTCCTTCTCTTACTTCTCTTCCAAAACAAAACTTATAAACAAAGCCTTAAAAATAATTCCTTTGGAAATGTTTCATTCTTCTAAGTACAATGTGACATGTTTCATCAAGTTTAGTTTAACACGATAAAATAGCTTAGGGTTTTGGGGGTTTTCTAAAATCCTCAAAACCTTCATTTTCAAATTTTAAACTCACAAACAAGAGAGATTCTTACAAACATTCTTTCTCTTACTTCTCTTCCAAAACAAAACTTATAAACAAAGCCTTCAAAATAATTCCTTTGGAAATGTTTCATTCTTCTAAGTACAATGTGACATGTTTCATCTAGTTTAGTTTAACACGATAAAATAGCTTAGGGTTTCGGGGGTTTTCTAAAATCCTCAAAACCTTCATTTTCAAATTTTAAACTCACAAACAAGAGAGAGATTCTTACAAACATTCTTTCTCTTACTTCTCTTCCAATACAAAACTTATAAACAAAGCCTTAAAAATAATTCCTTTGGAAATGTTTCATTCTTCTAAGTACAATGTGACATGTTTCATCTAGTTTAGTTTAACACGATAAAATAGCTTAGTTTTTTTCAAGTATGTTACGGTTTTTCCCCACTTTTTATTTGAAAAAAATTTATTGAGAGGTAAAACTCACTTTTATGTGAGTTGGAAGCTGCTTTTGGTGCACCAAAACATCAATAAATGTGTTTTTTTTTTATAAGCCAAGATAGTATATTGATTCCGGGGTAAAAGGATACCTCAACCCATGTACAATAGCATGATAAAAAAGACTCAATATAACGAAAATACTAGATCTAAAAAATCCAGCATTTGTATTACATTAGCCTAAGGAAATACCCACCAAAACAAGTAAGAGACCAATTGAACCACTTGAGAATCATAACCCCCAAACATCTTTTTCTCCCACTGTGACAGAATCCCCCTCATCTCATCACAGCAATAAATGTGTAAGTAAGCGTGTAAGCGTGATGAATGACAAGATTACTGGATCATAAATTAAATGAATTTCATATGATAACCAGTAAGTGGTAAATATACAAAATAAATAAATGATAATTTGTCCGCGGTGGTAATAACTAACAAATAACTTAGTTGATGCCTTAAGGCTCACGTTTTATGCAGGTACCACCTAAATTATTTTGAGTGGGATGTCTTGCTAATGTGACAACAAACCATTCGAATTGGATCAGAATCTTTTCAAGTCAATAATAACATGGGAGGGTAACATGAGTGGAAAAAGTAGGATTTCTTCTAAACAATACCAGTGAGCTTTATCTTCAAGTATAATGAGTTTTTTTTTTTAAGCAAAGCAAACTTATTGTATTTCATTCATCATTTCGTCAACAATTTATAACGAGCTTTTATATGCTAAAATTTGTGTCTATTTATCTTAATATGATAATCATGTTACATGTGGGGGATCTAAATGTAAACTTAACAGTTTTTGCACACCACTGAACTTGAAGCCAAGTGTCACAGTTAGAGTCCACAAATTTGAGAATGGAATAGATTGGCTACCGGCAATCATCAACAAAGGAAAGGACCTGCCAACTTAGTCAATGGCCAACATTGTTGGCACTGCAAAAAACAAAGGCCTTACACTAAATTACTTTCACGTGATTTATGAATTAACACTTGTGCTAGACAAAATCATAAGAACTTGAACCATTGAAAGTAATTTCACCAATACTCTGTTTTCTGAGTGTGTCCAAGATGACAAGGAAGAAGGGGTTAAGAGTATCTTATAAGTGACCTTATAGTAGAGATTTCTGCAAAAAAATATATATCATCTTGAAAGTGTGGTTAAGAATAAAACTATGCTTGAACACTAACATAATTGATTGTACTGTTGGAAAGAATTGAGGTGACCAAATATCCATTTACGCGTTGAGATTGTGAGAATATTTTATATTTGAGCTTACTTTTCTGTTATATGATCCTCTGCCTAATCTTTGAATTATATACAGTTAAAGCATACTAATTAACAAATATATACAAAATGAGAAAAGACGAATCATAGTTGCATCTATGCGGTTCTTTCACTAATTTTGGTGAACCAGATTACAACTTGGAGGTATACCTAACTTGCTAAATATTAAATAAGAGAACTGCACTAGTTTACCATTAAGTTATTGTACAGTAGATAACTTATGGCATACTATATATATAACAGGTATAGAAAATGACACTTCCCCGGCACATAATAATACTTGAAGAGGAGGAGAGCGACTTTATCTTTTTGAGCAGGCAGTCATTTCCCGGAATAAATTTAGAATATTGAATATGGAATAATAATATCTTATTCTTTCATGACAATCTTTTTCTTTTGAAAATGACATTCTTCGTGTGAGGGATTTTTAAAATAACGGAAGTTCAAGACACCAAGTTGGAAAGAGGTTGAAGGATACCAATAGGTGTGTCTCTTCATGGCTTTCAAAACTTTCCTAATAGATGTGTTTTTTCATGATTAAGTGTGTTCATTCATCAAGTATATATTCTTGAAAGGTTGTAATCATTCTTTCAAATACATGAAAGGTTATTTCATTCATCAAGAGGCATAAGTTGGTCTATAAATAGAACCACTTGTGCATGCAGAATGATGTCTGAAAATTGGCTAAACTTCTGCAAGCCAAATCACTTCCTTTCTTCCCTTAATGCGCAGAGAGAATTAAGGAAACTATTATTCTCTAAAATGCCATTGACGATACGCTTGGTTTAGGGTGTGCAAACCAAACCAAGGTTCTTCATTGTATCCTGAAGGGAATTCGCCGGTTATACCTGTTGCATCCAATCTTCGAGGAGAGATTGGTGGGGGCGAATCGAACCTAAAGCCTAGTGTTCTTACACGCCTTGGAGGGTGCACATGTCACTTGTTCTTCTCTTCTTTGTTGCAGACCAGACCCCCCATTTTCTAACAATCTTTAGGTTCGATTTTCATTCTGTATAACAATGATTGCAACATTGGAGGGAGATGACATTTAACATTGTTAAAGTAGAGAGGTTCGAGGATGGAAACTACGTACGTTCGTTGGGAGAAAGAGATGAATGATCTTTTACGACAACGAGAGGTGAGTACTCATATGCTTCATCAAAAATATGTTTATTTGTGACTATGGTGAAAGGTACACAATTACTTTCTATGGCTATGATATGCTTGATATTCTAAATTCATGTATGTTTAATCCTAAATGGAATGTGGCATTAGAGCCTTAGATGCATGATTTAGAATAAAATCAACTATGTGAATTGTGATGAACATGAATATGTTTGGTTTATTATGCATGCAAGTATGTTACTCTATATGGATAGAAAGGTTTTAAATATAAATGATTATATCATGTGCAAGCATTAATGGAGTTGCTCTATAAGAATGTATGATTTTGTGAATATAAGATGGAAATTGTTTCTTGGTTTTATAGAAATTTTACATGCTTTAGATATGGTTTTGGATTGTTCTAAGTTGACAAAATAAACATGGAAGTTTGTGGAGAAATATTATAGAAACTTGAGAATGATTGGATCATTGTTTTGTTTGTTTTTATAAAGAAAATCATTTAGATTTATCCTAGAACATATTTAGACATGAATACAAATCATAGATATAATGAAAATATGTTTAACTTTGGGTTGGCAAGTTGTGAAAATGGCAAAGTGTTTGCTGGTCATGTGCACCCGATTGTATGCAGAACGGGTCTAGTTGACCCAGCAGGCTGCAAAGGTGACACTAAAAAGTTGCATATTTTTTTGAAAGATCGCGTTGAATTTTTATTCAAATAATATAAGCTGTTTCAGATTTGCATCAAACGGTGCGTCGTTCTGGTGGTTCAAGGTCTCGAGTTCTTCGCACGCGGTAGGGTTCGAATCTCATTTTTGAAATTGTGAATGTTTTATGACCGTTTTAGAAAACCAACTTAAATGAAAAGTGGAATCTGCTGGGACTCGAACTCGTTGCCTTGGAGTTTGTTGAAAGCGCACTGACCATCAGGACAACCTTCAAGATGTGTTATAAAGTGGTCGTTAATGATATTTATATACCTGTTATAATTTGAATATTATATTTCTCTTTAATAATTTATATTATGAATGTCTTGCTCCTTATAGATAAGGAAAGTCAAACTTAAAATGTGAATTAATTTCCATTACCCAAAATTTTTGAAGCTTATGTATGTTATTTTATAGTGAGGGTAAATTAAAGTTGGTTGTTATAAGATATTAAATGCTTTAGGAGTTATAAGAAGAGTAGGATAATTCTATAACCCAAATTACTTTGAGTCTACTCGAATAGTTGACCAAACAACTGCATCTTATTCCCTTTAATAAATTGGTATAATTGAAAAGAAAATTAGGATATAAGAAGAAATGGTAGAAGCCATGGTATCCTATGTTGGTCTAACTAAACGATATTGGGGAGAAACCATGTTGAAGTCTTTTTATATAGTAAATAGGGTTCCAAAAGAAGGAGCAATATAACCCCACATGAGCTCTGGAAAATAGAAAACCCATTCTCAAATTTTTCGAAGTTTGAGGTTGTAGGCCAATAGTAAAAGTTCTTGAATCAGAAGAAATAAATTGTGTGGATGGGGAATTGAATGTGTGTTCCTGGGCTATGCTAAAATTAGCAAAGCATATAGATTCATGGTTATGGAATCTAGTGACTCATCCTGTTAATACAGTAATTGAGTTTAGGGAAGAATCTTTCAAGAAGATAAGTTTAACTCAATTCCAAGTCACAAGGATAATGTTCATAGTAATGCACATGATCCGAAAAGCAATGTATCTAATAAAGATACTTTGGTGGGTTTAGAACTTAGAGAAGTCAGAGAGCTAGAAAAGAGAAAACTTATAGACCAAGGTTTTTCATGTTCCTTGTTGAAGGAATAAGAGAGTCCATAGACAGTTATAGACCAATATGTTAGAATACAGAAAGTGATCCAGACACATTTAAAGAGGCAATAAGTCTCAAGATCTCGCTTCTTGGATGAAAGCTATACAAAAGGAAATGGACTCAATAATGGAGAATAAAAGATGGAAACTAGTAGACCTCCCACCTGGTTCCAAACCCATAGGTTGTAAATGAATTTTCAAAAGGAAAATGAAGGTAGGTGGAACTATTGATACGTTTAAGGCAATATTAGTTGCTAAGGGATTTACACAAAAGAGGGTATTGACCAAATACATATGCACTGGTGGCAAGAATTGCCTCAATTAGAGTGCTATTGGCACTTGGATCCATCTGTAAATTTGTCATCCATCAAATGGATGTGGTATTCCTAAACGAGGAAATAGATGAAGAGGTGTATATGAGACAACCTGAAGGGTTTGTGGTTAATGGTCAGGAAAAGAAAGTGTGTAAATTGAATAAGTTGTATGGACTAGAATAAGATCCTAAGCGATGGGATCAAAAGTTTGATCAAGTTGTGCTAGCTAAATATAAAATAAATAAATCTGACAAGGGTATTTATAGTAAATTCCATGGAGGAAAAGGGGTCATGATTTGTTTATATGTTGATGATATATTAATATTTGATACTGATCTAGATTAGGTTGAAGTAACTGAGAGGTTCTTATCTAGAAATTTTGACATGAAAGGCTAAGGGGTAGCTGATGTGATTCTAGGAATTAGAATAATAAGAGATGGTGAGAATGTAGGTTTACCCCAATCTCACTATGTAGAAAAGGTATTAAAGAAATTTAATCACTTTGATTGTCAACCTATCACTACTCCCTATGATCACATCATTACTTTAGTACCAAACAAAGGTAGTCTAGTAGCACAACTTGAATACTCAAAAGTAATTGGATATTTAATGTATGCCATGACATGTACCCAGTCAAACATTGCATATGTTATAGGAGACTAAGTAGGTATACAAGTAATCCAAGAAAAGACCATCGGCATGTTGTCCAAGAGTATTGAAATACTTGTTGGGGGCAATGAACTATAGTTAAAACTATAATGGTTATCCTTCAGAATTAGAAGGATACACAGATGTCAATTGGATGAATTATACAGAAAACCATGCTTCAACAAGTGGTTGGGTCTTCACATTTGGTGGGGGTGTTATTTCTTGAGGTTTCAAGAAATAAGACGACATTGCCGGTTCCACCATGGCTGCATAATTCATAGCATTGGCAACATTTAACAAAAAAATTAAATGGCTTAGAAGTTTGTTGTATGAAATACCAATTTTAATGGTGCCGGTATCCATACAATGGGATAGTCAGAAAATACTATCAAGAGCATATATCCAGGTTTATAATGGAAAGTCCAGGAACATTGGGCTAAGACATAGTTATGTCGAGGAACTAATTGCAAATGGAGTGATATCCAAGGTCTTTATAATACGGAAAGAAATCTTGCATCCTTTGACGAAAGGACTGACAAGTGATATGATGTATAAAAACATCATTGGGGATCAAACCCATATCTACATGATCACCAATGATGGAAACCCAACTCACACTTGAGTAGCATAAAGTCTTGAGTTCAATGTGACCAAAGTACACTGAGAGTGATTGCAAGTACTTGACGAATAGATACATCCCAAGGTTTAAAAGTACTTGGATACCATAAGGACAAAATGAAAAGGATGAGCTTTTGCTCTTAATGGACCTATAGCATATATGTGCTGAGGTGCCTAACTTATGAGGGTGCTTTTGGTAAAGTCCACCTATATGAGAGTGAAGTAGGGTCGCTTCTTAGAGTTGGGCTTGACTCTGTAAGCTCTCATGAAAAGGATACACGACACAAGGCCTTACCAAATGTGTCACATTAACACGTCGTTCAATAGTATCGAGATTTCATGTGTAAGTCGTGGACACTTGTTCTAATGAATATTTGGTTCAAAGCTTGTCTACCACTTTATTTGGGGATGAGTGCAACCATGGCTTACTAAGCAAAGGTTCAAATTCCCAAGATACTTTTGTCTGAAAACATGCGATTTTCGGAATGATGGGATTTGGGTTTATTTTGAAAATGGTGGGGGATTGTAAGGGATTTTCAAAATAATGGAAGTCCAAGACACCAAGTTGGAAAGAGGTTGAAGGACACCAATAGGTATGTCTTTTCATGGCTTTCAAATCTTTCCTAATAGGTGTGTTTTTTCATGATTAAATGTGTTCATTCATCAAGTGTATATTCATGAAAGGTTGCAATCATTCTTTCAAATACATGAAAGGTCATTTCATTCACCAAGAGGCATAAGTTGGTCTATAAATAGAACCACTTGTGCATGCAGAATGATGTCTGAAAATTGGCTAAACTTCTGCAAGTCAAATCACTTTCTTTCTTCCCTTAATGTGTAGAGAGAATTAAGGAAACTATTATTCTGTAGAATGCCATTGACGATACGCTTGGTTTAGGGTGTGCAAACCAAACCAAGGTTCTCCATTGTATCTTGAAGGGGATTCACCGGTTATACCTGTTGCATCCAATCTTCGACGAGAGATTGGTGGGGGCTAATCGAACCTAAAGCCTAGTGTTCTTACACGCCTTGGAGGGTGCGCATGTCACTTGTTATTCTCTTCTTTGTTGCAGACCAGACCCCCCATTTTCTAACACTTCCAATATATATTCTTATAATCATTCTTTGAGGTATAAGCTTTATTCCAGAAACCTAATGATTCTTTGTTATTTTAGGCAAAACATTTATATCTCACTATGAAGGTAAAACGAAGATCGTAATTTACTAATTTTTGGTAGATGACTGAGAAGATAAAGCATAATTAACAAAATATGCCATAAAACAATACAAGAAAGGAGCTGAATGTTTTCTTTTCTGCTTTTATTGTTAAAATTATTTTGTATTTTATTTTTTGCTATTAAAAAAGACGATTGTATTGAAAGCTAACTTTTCTAGTGTTGTTAGACTCAATCGGTCATCAACTTTGTGGGGGACATGGGGTCAATAAGTCGCTAGTTAAATCAGCGAGTCACTGGTTTAACTATATATATACACACACACGGGAGCGACTCAAGTGAGAGGAGTATGTATTATGAGAGATGAGAGGAATAAATCTAGATATATGTGACTTTTTTAGATCACACATGAATGATCAATGTTAAAACATAAAGTTGTGTGACTTTTTTAAGTGATCACATGGCCATCAACTAACTTCTAATCATGACCATCCATATATGATTTAATGACCCAAATTTGTTTCTCTCACTCACACAACAAGACATCCCTCTCACTTGAGTTGCCTCATATATATATATATATATGTGTGTGTGTGTGTGTGTGTGTGTGTGTGTGTTTGTGTGTTTTGGCATACTGACATAATTTCTCTCCATTCCAATTTGATGAGGTCAACTTCAATTCATTTGCATATTCAATTTAATGTGCTGATAGGACCGACCATAGGTTCAATTTCCAGTCGGATTGATCGATCCGGTTCGAGTTTGATAACACTCAACTTGTCCTTTTTTTAGGTCTTTGCACTGTATATCAATTCAGGGTTTCACCTTGAAAATGGGAATCCCCTATGAAAGATGTTGATGTGACAAATTCTGTTGAAGTCAGTTAGAACTTTCCACTTTCCTTCAGTTTCAGTTTTGGTTCAGTTTTATCAGTTTGTTATGAAACTTGTAATCACCTATCTGCTAGTATATAAAGCACATATGTGAACTACCTGAATAGAATAGAGAATAGACTTTGATTGTATTACTAAGAACTAAGTGATCAAGAAACAAATTGAGAGAGCTCGAGTGTAATTGAGGTTCAAAGGGTTCTGTGTGAAAACTGAGAGTGTGAGCTGGGAAAGGGAAGAACTTCTTCTGTAATCTGATTCTAACACTCTGATATAGACTGGATTAGAAGCTGTGCTTAGTCCTGGAGACGTAGGCAACGTTGTGGCCGAACTCCTTAATCAAACACCTGGTGTTCATCTTTCTTTTTCTTTATTCTTTTGTCTTTAAACTGTTTAGGAATTCCATTGTGTTGTTTTAGAGCTAGTTATAGCTGTGTGTGTTTCAAATTTACAGGGAATCTTGCATAACAAAGGATGATCAATAAAATAAACGTTCAACATTTCACATCATCCATTCATTATAAGGCTTATTAGTTTGAAAAATAAGAAAAGTAGAGAAATAAATAAAAGGAAAGTTTTGACAATTAGCTTTCCATTTGCTGCTTTGAAACAATTTAGATTATTTTAAGAGAAGGTATGTTTCGTTACTTAAAATAAAGACTAAACCCCCAATTTGGTCCCTGAAAAAAATACTTGGGTCTGAAATAGTCCCTATCCAAAATAAATTATCCATTTAATCCTTAAGAATGTTATTACCGGGACACGTTAGTCATTCCTTTAGTTGACCACCTTTGACCTCCGGTTTCAAGCTTACGTGTCGCCCGTTTTTGCTGAGTTGTCAGTTAGCATGTCTTACTTGTATTCCAGCATGGAAAATAACATAAAAATAATTTTAAAATAAAATCCAAAATTACTCAGGACCAAAACGCATGCATTGAGGGGAGGGGTTGCTGCAACGAAACGACGTTGTTTCGTTAGTGGGGGGCTGAAGGTGATGGGTCTTCTCTGCCAAACCCTTTAGCTCCCTCTCATAATTTCATTTCATTCACTCACAAACCCTTGACAAAGAAAGATGTTCCATACGAAGGAGAAGAAGTGACGGGTTCGCGTGAATCAACCAGCTAAAGGGAGAAGAATCGGGTGAACAATATATGAACAAATATGGAACTAAAGGGACTCATTACCTTAAATAAGGGGCAAACATAGAAGGGTCTTTTTGGGTTCTTATGTGTTCTTGAAGTACTGATGACACAGGATCTCTGACAAATGCAATTTGGAGGAGGAAACTTTGGGATTACAATGCTTGAGGAAGCACTCCGACTATGGTCACGGCTAGACACATCCTTAGAATCCCAATTCATTTCGATGCTGGTCCAACAATGGAAAGGGGGCGAAATACAAATTAGGGTTTCAGTTCGAATTGATGAGAGAAAGGGGGCGCGAAGGTCGATAATGGAGAGGGAGTAGAGGTCCTAGGGTTTCTATCAGTGAAACTTGAAGGTGGAGAAGAAGGAGGTTAATAGGGGAGGTGGGCATAGATACGATGTCGTTTTGATAGGGAATATGTGGAAAAAAATTGCCACATTGGAGTTCCGTAACGGCCACATAAGCAACATAACGGGAACTGTTTAGCGAAGGTCAAAGGTGGTCAACTGACGAAAGGACTAACGTGTCCCGGTAATAACATTCTTAAGGATTAAATGGATAATTTATATTAGATAGGGACTATTTCAGACTCCGAGTGTTTTTCTCAGGGACTAAATTGAGAGTTTAGTATAAAATAAAAGAGAAAATCTAAATTCAAAGAACACATTGAGTGATTTTTCAAGATTGCTTTCGGAAGGATAACAAAATTAACAAGTGGAATCTAATAGGAAGAAGAAATATAAGGACAAGTACATAATCTTATAAATTCTAATAAAGAGGTTAAGGGGAATAAGGGATATATCAATGATGAGCCTCTGTTTTACTGGTTTTATAACTAGTCAAGACCTTGGCTTTGTGCTTATTTTATACCATTTTTACCCAAATTAGACTTGATTGTTCCTAAGTAGTATTTTGAGTCTGTAAATTGTTTTTATGTTAATTTAGTTGTTTTAGAGTTGAATAATTATTTACTTTTATTTTCTATTTTCAGGTTAATAAAAAGTAATAAATCTGGAGCCTCTCGCCCCGCGAATAATCTCTCGCCCCGCGAGTATTGCAACCATGAAAAAGTCAGAGATGATCACGGCTTGCCCGTGTTGAAGATCACAGCCGTGGCAATTCTGAAGTTGAAGCGTTCGCCCCGCGAGCATTCCTTCGCCTCGCGAGTATTGGAAGATCAGAAGCCATCACGGTTTGGGCGTGTTGAATGCCACGGGCGTAACAGTTGGAAGCTGAAGAGTTCGCCTCGCGAATGATGTGCTCGCCTCGCGAGAAGACAAAGAGTTGCAGACCTTTCATGTAATTCGCCTCGCGAGCAGTGATTCGCCTCGCGAGTACTCTGACTCCAGAAACGTGTATATAAGCAGTCTTAGGCAGAAATGAAGAGTTGGTCAGAATTAGCCAGTTTTGGCTAGTTTCTGAGCTAATCTTAGTTAGCCTTTTGTTTTCTCTTTAGTTATGTTTTGTTTTCCTTTTGTAATGGAGAATTAGTCTCCTAGATTAATCTACTGTGATTGGTTCCTGTTAAGACTTGAGGTTTCTGTAATCCTGTTTCATTTGCTTTTCTCTTTTCAATGCCATGCTTTATATTTCTGTTTGCTTAATTCAGGAGTATATTGTGTTGTGTTGGTTTATCTCGGTGATATCATGTTCCTATAATTAATCGCGTTTGCTTAATTCGCGTGTGTTCGTTTCGTGTTCGCTTAGTTCACGAAGGGCTTAACCCCGTTTGCTTAATTCGGGAATAGGGACATATATTTGTAGTAGTGGTTTCGCTTGTAAATTGTTGCTACAACCGGGAGGGGATTAGAATCTGATTAGGGTTGCATGAACCGATGATAGTTGGGAAACCGAGAACAGTAGGTTAATCGCTTAGCTTATTTGGTAACTACTCTGTTTTCTTGCTTTGTTTTCTGTTTTGCTTCTTAATTTAGTTTTCAATCCAAAACCCCCAATTCTGACTTTTTCTAACTTTTTCTGTTAATAATAACAACAACTAAAGAGTCCTTGAGAGACGATCCGAGTTGTCGCTCTATACTACATTATTTTGTAAACGCTCGTTCTTTTTGGCGCGTGGCGACAGCGCGGTCAAAAATTGGCGCCGTTGCCGGGGACTCTGGTTTGTTGTTATTAGCAGGAAATAATTTAAAAAAAAAAATAAAAAAATAAATAAATAAATAAATAAATAAATAAATAAATATAAAAATTTCTCTTTTCTAGTTAGTCTGCTTGTCTGGTTGTTTGATTGCCATGGATAATTACATGTATGGATATTTGCCTAATGTTTATTATGAACCACCTTGCATGTATTATCCTAGTTTTAATGAGCCACCACCATACTATCCTAGCCAAGTGACCACCTCTGCACCTTCCGAACCTTCACAGAGCACCTTGGATAAAATTGCTTCTATGCTACAACAAATGGCTGCACAAACGGAAGCATACAATCTTGAATTTCAAAAGAGGATGGAGGCAATGGAGGCAAGTAATCTTGAAGCCTACCAGAGGAGCCAAGCTGAATCTCAGAGATTGTGGGCTCTAATTAATCAAGTTACCGCCAACTCGGCTGCAATGCTAACTCCACAGCCTCTTGAGAAACATACAGATTCTAAAGTGGTTATTTCTGAAAATACTTTTGATGATAATTTTGATGATAATGTTTCTGTTGATGATGAATTTAGTGTTGAATCCCCTGATCCTAATGCTTGTTATTGTGACGGAACTGCTTTGTGTGTTGAATGTTTTACAGGTTTATACTTTTCAGGAAAAATAGAAAATGCAGATCGTTTTGCAGGTTTGTTCTGTTCGGGAAACTTAGATCAGGAGGATCAAGAGAACATCTGCTCCACCGTGCCTGAAGATAAAGAAGAACCTTTGGGAGTAGATGATTCAAGTAAAACAATTGAATGTGTTGAGAGTAGAGGGGTGGATGATGAACTAATTGCAGAATTTCCAGACATTGTAGATTTTTCTGATTCATTTTCTTGTAATATATGTACTAACTCTAACCTTTGTTTGGTGTGTGCTGAAATTTCTGCATGTATAGCAGGTGATAACTTTGTTAGTGCAGTGAGTGAAGAAAGTGCAGAAGTTGAAGCAGCACCATTAACCCCAACTAACTGTTTACCACCTACCCCTGAGGAGCCACCAGTGATGGATTTTGCACCCTTGGATTTTGCACCATGGCCAATCCAAGAGGTTGAGCCCCGATTCTATTGGGAGGATTTTATTGAGAAGGAGGTCATCTGTGACCCGAGAGGAAGTGAGAAGTCCGCCGCACTCGGCGAGGTCGTCATAATTGTCAAGCACCCACTTCCAAATCAAAGCTGCAAGTTAGGGAGGCTTGGAATGAATTTCAGTCCTTTGGCTACCATGTGGGACTTATGTTACAGGCAGTGGGATCCTGGTGGAACCACCACCTTCAATGAGTTTTTCTTAACCCTTATCTCTTTTAATTTTCTTTTTCTTGCTTTATTTCTGTTTTATTTTCAATAAAGCTCTTGAATAATTTGAGAAGCTCAGGAGTTGTGTGTTGAGTCTAGTAGTGGCAAGTTTATTGGTTTTGATTAATTTTTGCATAGATTGATTGCATGTTATGTGTTGACGGTTTCCCCCTAGGTTGAAAAAATTTTGTTTTAAAAAAAAAAAAAAAAAAAAAAAAAAAATATCCCCATATGATTGAAAACTGAACTTTGAGATTTTGTTATGATGGCATGATTTATGATAAGTTTGGGGTGATAGGAAGCACACACTAGGGATAGAATCTCTGTCAAATAATTTGCAAAAAAATGTCCAGGTGAGGTTTTGAGCCTCCAACATGTTTTAAATTGTGTGAAAATCACTTATTAAGTTGCACTTTCCTGAATTTGATTGAATCTCTTTTTGGTTTGCATGATTATGTGTTTGCTTCAAATGATTTAGGCATTTTCTTTGTAAATAGCTACTTAGCCAAAAAAATAACCAATTCCTAATGCATGTTCCCTAGTAAGCCCCATTGAGCCTATTAGCCTGTTAATTCTTGATAACCTAATGTTATAAGCCCAAAAATCTGGAAAACCATGTTAGCCCGATCTTAGGATTAGGAGAGCATGTAATCTTAGAATGGGTGCAAGAAACTAAAGTTTGGGGTGGCTGCAGGGTGCAATGTGTTGTTTGGGATTAGGGAAAAAAAAAAAAAGAAAAAAAAGAAAAGTGTAAAAATAAAAAAAAATAATAATAAAAAAAAAAGTTGATAAAAAAAAAAATAGAAAAAAAAAAAAAACAGAAAAAAATAAAAGTGGAAAAATGCCAAAAAGAAATAAAAAGGCTGTAGCCACCCAGAAGTGTAAAAAAAAAAAAAAAAAAAAAAAAATTAAGAAAGGAACTTGAGTGAATTTCAAAGTGTAAATAATGTTCATGCTCTCTTAGTTCCTAGGGTCTTCAGCCTAGTACCTTTGTATATCCTACCCTTAGCCAGGCCCCATTACAACCCATAAAAGACCTTCTGATGTTGCTTGTATATTTTCTGTGGGAACTATTTAGAGATGAAAATCAAATTTATGGGAAGTGCTCTTAAAAGTGAAAATTGAGTGAAAATGTTAGCCTGACAAAAATTGAGTGATTGAGTGAAACACAAATTTCCCTTGTGAGGAAGGCAGTTGTTTGGATTTGGTGATCTCCCTCTTGTGTGTAACTTAGATCCCCTGCTTTGATTAATGATTGTTTGAATTATGAAACTCTCAATTGTTTGGAATAAATGAATGTGGGGATTACTTTGTTTAAAAAGGGGGGAACATTGAAGGAAAAATTGTTTTGTTAAATTGCTTGAAATTTGTGTGAAAGTTAATTGAGTCCTTAAGCTTGCCAGGTCTTGAGTCTTTTTAAGTTTTTGAGTGTAGTTTGCTTGGGGACAAGCAAAGTTTAAGTTTGGGGTATTTTGATGAGCCTCTGTTTTACTGGTTTTATAACTAGTCAAGACCTTGGCTTTGTGCTTATTTTATACCATTTTTACCCAAATTAGACTTGATTGTTCCTAAGTAGTATTTTGAGTCTGTAAATTGTTTTTATGTTAATTTAGTTGTTTTAGAGTTGAATAATTATTTACTTTTATTTTCTATTTTCAGGTTAATAAAAAGTAATAAATCTGGAGCCTCTCGCCCCGCGAATAATCTCTCGCCCCGCGAGTATTGCAACCATGAAAAAGTCAGAGATGATCACGGCTTGCCCGTGTTGAAGATCACAGCCGTGGCAATTCTGAAGTTGAAGCGTTCGCCCCGCGAGCATTCCTTCGCCTCGCGAGTATTGGAAGATCGAAAGCCATCACGGTTTGGGCGTGTTGAATGCCACGGGCGTAACAGTTGGAAGTCGAAGAGTTCGCCTCGCGAATGATGTGCTCGCCTCGCGAGAAGACAAAGAGTTGCAGACCTTTCATGTAATTCGCCTCGCGAGCAGTGATTCGCCTCGCGAGTACTCTGACTCCAGAAACGTGTATATAAGCAGTCTTAGGCAGAAATGAAGAGTTGGTCAGAATTAGCCAGTTTTGGCTAGTTTCTGAGCTAATCTTAGTTAGCCTTTTGTTTTCTCTTTAGTTATGTTTTGTTTTCCTTTTGTAATGGAGAATTAGTCTCCTAGATTAATCTACTGTGATTGGTTCCTGTTAAGACTTGAGGTTTCTGTAATCCTGTTTCATTTGCTTTTCTCTTTTCAATGCCATGCTTTATATTTCTGTTTGCTTAATTCAGGAGTATATTGTGTTGTGTTGGTTTATCTCGGTGATATCATGTTCCTATAATTAATCGCGTTTGCTTAATTCGCGTGTGTTCGTTTCGTGTTCGCTTAGTTCACGAAGGGCTTAACCCCGTTTGCTTAATTCGGGAATAGGGACATATATTTGTAGTAGTGGTTTCGCTTGTAAATTGTTGCTACAACCGGGAGGGGATTAGAATCTGCTTAGGGTTGCATGAACCGATGATAGTTGGGAAACCGAGAACAGTAGGTTAATCGCTTAGCTTATTTGGTAACTGCTCTGTTTTCTTGCTTTGTTTTCTGTTTTGCTTCTTAATTTAGTTTTCAATCCAAAACCCCCAATTCTGACTTTTTCTAACTTTTTCTGTTAATAATAACAACAACTAAAGAGTCCTTGAGAGACGATCCGAGTTGTCGCTCTATACTACATTATTTTGTAAACGCTCGTTCTTTTTGGCGCGTGGCGACAGCGCGGTCAATCAACCTTTTCCTTGCTTCAAATATTTTCTTCTCTCTACCAAGACTTTGTTTATTGCCGCACTTCCATGATCCATAACTTTATTCACAAGGTCTAAAGGTCTTATTACTTTGTTGGTGAACACATCAAAAAATTTAAAATATACCATCTGTATTTCTAAAAGATCCAAAATCAAACTCCTATTGTCAATTTATATGAAAAGGTAAGAAAGATATCAACACTCGTGAAAAAAAAACCAATGAAAGAAAACGAAAGCACTACATAATTAAAGAAAACAATAAAAACAAAGCAAATACACTGTAACATAGCGATTGGTTGGAGGGGATTGGAGGGGGATGATTTTTTAAAACTTGTATGTTTGATTCAACCTTCGGAGATGAGGAGAGCAGATGGCTTGTTTGTGAGTTTTGGAGGGAAGGGGGGTGGGGCGGGGGAAGACTTTGGGAATAAGAAAGGGAAAAGGGACAAGGGAAGGGAAGGATACGCCCCCACCTAGGAGGAAGACTTTGGGAATAAGAAAGGGAAAATGGATGAGGGAAGGGAAGGATACGCCCCCACCTAGCATGAGGTTTATTTTTTAACAAATGAATCAAAGTTCTCCAATTTGGGGAACTCAAAAAAAATGAACTAGAGGAGGATTTTGGAGGGCTATATTCCCTCCCGTTATCCCTTTCCCCTTATTTTTCTCAGAGCCTTCCCCTCCCAAACTCACAAACAAGCCCTAAGTGAATTTTGGCTCCTTCCAATATTGGAGGATTCAGAGGAGATTGGAGAGATTTTAAAATATTTTATATGTATTGACTAAAATATACCCACTTGTCTATTTTGAAATAAATAATTATAAGAGTTTAAAAGTAAAATTGTTTTAAAATCACACTCATCCCCTGTTGAACCAAACATGAAAGTGTCATTTCCCCTTCTCTCAATCAAACACAATGTCTAATTAAAATCATTCCCCTCCTTTGAACCAAACACACCCTAAGATTATGTTTGTGAGTTGTTTTTTTGGAGAGAAATGGAAGAAAATGAGAGATTAATTTTCTCTCCCTCTTGTTTTTTAGTTTTATTAATTGGAGGAAAATATTTTGGGATATTTTAATTAACTTCTCATTCTCTTCCTTAACCTATTTTTTTCATTTCATTCCCAAATAAGGAAGAGGGATATACTCCCCTTCCCCCTTTCCTCCCCTCTGATCCCCTCAGTTTCCTTCTCTTTCAAACGTGCAAAGAGGGCCTAAAAGATGAGAAGACTCTAAACTAGAGCCGGCTACTTTGCATTATACCTTTGGGTAGCCACTATACAAATTCTTCCCATTTTTATTCAGAGAACTTGGTGCAAACCAATGTTATATGGATATTAAATTAATCCAAAACATCACGCTTAGGTGCCTAACCAAAGCGAAAAAGTACATTTGATAAAAGTTTGTTAAGATACGACGAGATACATCTGTATATGCATATTTAAATTATGTTATTTGAATATAAATTTTGGATATCGTATGTGAAATTATATATATTTATCTCTATCTCTCACTTATTTTTTATCTATTTTTATATATACATTTCTAGAAAATACATTCAAAAAACAAAAGATCTCTATTTTATGTAAAAAAAATCATTCCTCAACTGTCAAATTACGCTGCTATGTAACAACATTGACACTATAATTTCTCACACATTTTAATCTTAAAAAAGATATTGCTAACCATTGTCCTTAACTTAAGATATTGGTTAGCATTTTTTTTTAAAAATTATTCAACAATTAATAAAAAGAGATTAATTTTTATGCACTTAGACAAGGAGTTTATACATTGCATTGGAAAGTATCAATAACAAGAACGCGTTACGCGTATATAATGGAAGTGTGTTAAGAGGAGGGAAGCTACTGAGGTGAGATGCTTCTTTACAATACAATACAGGTTGTCTGTCATAAACTGCCAAAAAATGGGCACTCTCCGTTAATCATGTTCATGTGTCTTTAAATGCTTCATTTCACCAAAACCATTACTCAAAAGTTTCTCTTTTTTACTATCATCTTTCACCAACTGTCTCTTTTCTCTTTCTCCCTTCACTTTCACTATTCTGATTCAGCATTATACACTGCATAGCATTTGCATCAAATTTCCCCAATTTATTTGTTTTGTTGTTAGCTTTTTCTGGGCTTCTTTCATATCCTTTCCTTTTTTTTTTCCTACAAAGTTTGTTTTTTTGTAATGACTAAGGACGTTTCTTTGGTTCCCTTTTGAGTTTTGACTCACATTATCCTCTCCGTGCTGTGCTTTTCATTGTCCCATCAACATTTCTCTGTGTCTAAATGGTGTGAAAGTTCCTGTTTCTGCTTAATTAACCTATCCTTTGTCATTTTGATGATTTTGTTGTGTGTACTCCAAGTGGGTTTTGGAATTTGGTCTACTACTTGGAACTTGTAAGCTTATGTTATTTCATTGGACTAGATGAAGTAAGCAGCTGCCATTGTGGTTCTATTGAAAGAAAGGGATTTATTTGCATAAATTATCTTATAAATCAAAATGATGTCTAATGGCTTGCTGATTTTAGTACCATAGGTGTGTATGTAGTTATAGTTCTTCATAGCACATACATTGGTGATAGCCAAGATTGATTGATTAAGCATAGTTCTATTTCTGCTACTATATATTGTTGTTTAAGCATCATTACTCCTGGTTAAGAAACTATGGAAGAGACATTTGTTCCATTTCGTGGAATAAAAAATGATCTGCAACAAAGATTGATGTGTTACAAGCAAGACTGGATTGGTGGTCGCACGGCGGGTTTCGGGTACATTTTTTTCTTATGCTACAAAATACTCATTTTCTTAGAATAGAGGAGTGGATTTTGATATCATGACATGCTTTAATGAAAATAGAATGCTTTTCTGTTTATTATGTTGGTATTCCTTTAAGATTAGTACACTTTTAGGTGATGTTAACTTCATACTTCTTATTTCGATTGGAATTTTAACTTGGTACTTCAACTGCTATTTCTTAGGATATTAGCCCCTACCACATATATATTTTTTGCATCAGCAATTCCAGTTATTTCATTTGGGGAACAAATGGAAAGAGATACAGGTACATTACAGAGTCCTATTTAAGTATTTGTACTCGTTAAGATGTTACTCGTATGTCGTATCCCATAAAGTTTCTTGGATTTTGTCCATGCATGGAATCTTGTTTATGATCAGATAGAAGATTAGATAAATGCAGAGATATTGATATCTTGCACCTCGAATTTGATGTACTGTGTTCCAACAATTTTCAGATGGAGTACTCACTGCAGTTCAAACATTAGCATCTACTGCATTGTGTGGAATTATACACTCTATTATAGGAGGCCAGCCTTTGTTGATTCTTGGAGTAGCAGAACCAACTGTAATTATGTATACATTCATGTTCAAATTTGCTAAAAGTAGACCAGAATTGGGTTCAGAGCTCTTTCTAGCGTGGACTGGATGGTATAGCACGCTCATTTCAAATTTGAAGTGATATAGTCATTTATGTTATTGGCTTATATTTTTGTGACAAGCTACTGTCTGCAGATTACCTTAAAGAAGAAATTTTTTACCTCGTGAGTTTATTGTATGGGCAGGGTATGCATTTGGACTGCCATTTTGTTGTTCCTACTGGCTATCTTGGGAGCTTGCTCCATCATCAACAGGTTCACTCGCCTAGCAGGGGAACTATTTGGCCTTCTTATTGCAATGCTCTTCATGCAGGAGGCTGTTAAAGTAGGAAGCATATTTCTGTTTTCTCTGTACAGTAATTTTGACTCAGTGATTAGTTTAATGCAAAAAGGATTAAGTGGTTCTTGTATGAAGTAATGGAAAATTTATGATATAATATTGGATGGCAATTAATTCAACTGATACAGATACTCTCTAATTGGGTTTAACAGGGACTGATTAATGAGTTTCATATACCCGATAGAGCAAACCTAACATCAACTGAGTTTCAATCTTCATGGAGATTTGCAAATGGCATGTTTGCTTTGATTCTGTCCTTTGGCCTTCTGCTTACAGCTTTGAGAAGCCGAAAAGCTAGGTCTTGGCGATATGGATCAGGTAAGATTTGTGAAATTATTTTAGAGGTTCCAAATCACAGTGCATTTGCACCATCAACAAGTAAGAAGACAAAAAAATTTTCTTTTCCTTATAGTCTATTTGTGGATGTCGACAAAAGTTGCTGCAATACTAAGTTCTTCCATTAGGATATGCATTCTTTATTGAAAGAAGTATTTAACCAATAAGCTAAGAACTTACATGGCGCCAAGTTACCAACCATGGTCTTCAAATTGATCTTCTTGATGTCATGGATTTGATCCCTGCCGTGCCCCCGTTATCTTCACACTTTCCTAGGTCTGTAAGGCCTCCTATCTGACCCCTCTCCCCTAAAAAAGACCAGAAACGTTTGCCTTAAAAGAGATCAGCCACAATAGGAACAATGTTGTTGAGGAGTCATGGATTCGATGAAGCATTCCATTAGCAAAGTGTGGCTCTGGATGTCACTGACTGGAGTTATTGATCTGTAGGTTGAACTCTTCCTGAAGAACATCCCAAAATCTGTCTTTTAAGCTTAAGTTTTCAAAGATATGAACTTCTGTCTTGATGATAATTTTGTTGCTACTCTTGAAATTGATTTCGTAAGATTTTGACTTCTCTTTAATCTGCGAAGAAAGGCTAAAACTGATATGTCAGCTTTATGAATTTCTATAGAGCCATCTAGTTTACATTGGAAGGTCATCTAGAGGTTAAATCTGATCAACAAGGAACAAGGATGGTTAATAGGCTTCATAACTCAAAATATAGATCAAAAATGATTTTTTTTACTTCAAAATAACTGAAAATATAGGCATTTGATTCATCTTTTGACCAAATTCTTTCTTCGTGTTTCAGTAATTCTTACTTTCCCCTTTTTACAGGATGGTTACGGGGCTTGATAGCAGACTATGGTGTCCCATTGATGGTTCTATTATGGACTGCTGTTTCTTATATACCAGCTGGAAGTATTCCAAAAGGAATCCCTAGGCGCCTCTTTAGTCCAAATCCATGGTCACCTGGTGCATATGAAAACTGGACAGTCATAAAGGCACGACTAGTTATTATTAGTTAACAAGTCCAAATTATTTTATTGTTAGGATAAATGTTGATTAAACTTCTCTTTCATATTTTATAATCTCAACACTTACATGGAAAGTGCTCATGCATAATTCAACAACACTGACAGGACATGCTGAATGTGCCAATCCTCTATATTTTTGGTGCATTTATTCCAGCGACAATGATTGCTGTGCTCTATTATTTTGACCATAGTGTAGCATCTCAGCTTGCTCAGCAGAAAGAGTTCAATTTAAGAAAGCCACCTTCTTTCCATTATGATTTACTTCTATTGGGATTCATGGTACATTAGCCTCCTTGCTCTATTTGATCTCTTGCTTTATGTAAAATTCCTTTGGTTCCTTCCTTTTGCCTAAACGCTCTTTGTTTTCCCCTTGCTTTTTGAGACAGTATGGCTTCCTGATCTTACCATGAACTGAATGTGATCCTTAGTTGACATATTTGCTATGTTGAATGTATGACAGGTTATATTATGTGGTCTAATTGGAATTCCTCCGTCAAATGGTGTCATTCCACAATCTCCAATGCATACCAAAAGTTTAGCTACATTGAAGCACCAGGTAGACATATTAACTACAAATGCAGGTTTCCTGTTCTCTTGATTTATAGAGCTTCACTGCGATATATGTTGCCAATAAACTTTCATTACTACAAACACCACTAGGCCTAGAACTTTAGAGGAGGAAATGGAAACAGAATATATAATGCTTACATGTGCACCGCAAATTAGCATCCTAATATGTTATTTACTCATGATATTCGGTTGATTTGCAGTTACTTAGAAACCGCCTTGTTGCAACAGCTCGGCGTTGTATGAGAAACCAAGCAAGCTTGGGACAAGTATATGGAAGCATGCAAGAAGCTTATTGGCAAATGCAAAGCCCTCTAATTTACCAGGAACCTTCCTCTCGGGTATGTGGGATCGTGATCTCTTATTCTCCCTTTAAACCTATTATATGATTACTCTTCAATACCAGACAAATCGAAGTTGATAACAATTTTCTGTCATATGATTCCTAAGTTCGGCTTTGTGTTTTGAAAGTTTTCTACTCTAGGATGGATGCAAAAGAATCTTCCATCATGTCATTGTGTTCATGGTTTAACAAACTTAACTTTCTGATATTGTCTCTAGTAGTTCAAACTTCAAACAGCAAGTAGCATACCATATTATTGTACAACCATGCCTAAACTTGTTTTGACAGGGATTAAACGAGTTGAAAGAATCAACTATTCAATTGGCATCAAGCACAGGGAGTGTAGATGCTCCGGTTGATGAGTCAATATTTGATGTTGAGAAGGAAATCGACGACTTATTGCCTGTTGAGGTTAAAGAACAACGAGTGAGCAACTTTCTTCAGTCTTTAATGGTAGGAGGATGTGTAAGCGGCAATGCCTATCCTAAAAATGATTCCAACTTCTGTACTCTGGGGCTATTTTGCTTTCATGGCCATTGAAAACTTACCTGGCAACCAGTGCTGGGAACGGATTTTATTAATTTTCACTGCTCCTAGCAGAAGATACAAGTATTGTTCTAAACGCCATTTCCTATCATTTTTCTCTACAGAATATTTAATGAGTTGCATTCACTGACATGCTGCTGCTGTTTTCCTATTAAAATAATTAGAGTTCTGGAGGAGTCCCATGCAACTTATGTGGAAACCGTACCTTTCAAGACAATTGCAGTATTTACACTCTTCCAGACTTCTTACTTGCTAGTTTGTTTTGGTATCACTTGGATTCCAATTGCTGGGGTTCTATTCCCATTGATGATCATGCTTCTGGTTCCTGTAAGACAATACATTCTGCCCAAGTTTTTCAAAGGGGCACACCTTCAGGATTTAGATGCTGCCGAATATGAAGTATCTGCATTACCATTCAACCTACCTACTGTAAGTCTTCAATACTAGAGTCACGTTCACCTTTTTATTTAGCTACATGCTAGGTGTTTTGTCTCATGACAGGAAAAAAAAAGGATGAATGCGTGCATAGTGCATACTATTGATACCTCTATGTCATGGAATTGCATGAAACATAAATGATGCCGATATCAATAGTTGCAAGTAATTATATGCATTCATCCATGCAATTCCATGACTTACTTCTTATGCAATCTGTAGTTCTTCTTTAATGGTTTAGGTTGCTTAGGAATGTGCTTAATGATTTATGTTGCTTTTGGCATAACTACTTTGCAGTCAATCCGCGACTTACTTAGGCTTCTGTCTTCCATGCTTGCCATGTTTATGCAGGAGGGGGACTTGGGAAGGACAGCTTCCTTTACAGATGGAGAGATTCTAGATGGAATAATCACTAGAAGCCGGGGTGAGGTTCGACGTGTTTGCAGTCCAAAGGTGGTGAGCTCCACTGCAATACCTTCCATAGAGTTCTCAAGTCTTCAAAGTCCAAAGCTCACAGATAAAGTATACAGCCCCCGGCTAGGCCAACCCAGAGGAAATCATAGCCCTAGAGGTGTTGGGAGAGGACCATTTAGTCCTGGAGAAGCAAGGCCATCCAATTTGAGGAAATGTGGTTGAACACTGATATCTGATATACATTTTTTATTGGTACTTATGCTTATAAATTTACAAGGATTGCCAGCAAAGGTGGCATGCCCCTCACTCATTTTAACATCTCATTCTTGACAAAGGCGATTGCTACAATATAAGTTGTTTTGTGCAGGGAATTTGTAACAAGAGTTCACTTTATTTTCCAACTGTAAGATAAGAATGGTTAATGTCTATGATTTGTTAGTATAATGCAATTGTGGAGGCATTAACTTGTTGCTACCATGTCATATCTTCTTCTTGGACAACTTGTTGCTACCATGTCATATCTTCTTCTTGGACAAACGTCTCATTAAATCTGTCATCGTTCAAATCTGAAAGAAACTTTAAAAATCAATGTTTTAAAAACCGATCCGGAGATCGAACCGGCGAGACTTTCGGGTCATGGTTCAATTGGTTCATTCGGTTCAATCGTGGGTTGAATCGAATGACTAATAAATTAATAAATAAATAAATAGAAAATACTAAATTATTGTGCAGTAAAATAAGTAAATAATCCATTTGGAATGGTTTAATTCGACCCAATTCACGGTTCAAAGCGGTTCAACCCTGATCAATCCGGTTTAATTGGTTTTTGGGTGGTTCAATCATATCACAGTTCAAAACGGATGGATCGTACTGTTGAACTAGCTTGTTTCCGGTTGAACTGTTCGGTTCGGTTCGGTTCTGTTTTTAGAACATTGTTAAAAACTATCATGCAAGGATATTGATCCTAACAACAAATTAGACCATCATCAACCTAAGGTAAAGGATCCATCAGAGAGTGTGCTTTTGATACAAAATCTTTTATGAAACTGTTCCTTTCAATATTGTTAACTTCGAACTTATGGATCTTACAAATATATCTCTCAAAATAATTTATCAGCAATCGTTTGTTGTAATGTGAATCCTAGGCAACATTATGCTTTAAGTTAATTATGTAAAATTATTTTATATCTTTACCCTACATTTAGATAAGAGAATTGAAAATTCTAGGGTATTTAAAATTCTTGGTAATTGAACTGAATCAATTAAATTCCATTTATTTTGAAAATTTATTGTTTGGATAGAATAATTAAATTGTTTCGTTATTTAAATTCTTTGTTTGAAATTTGGATAGAGACACACAGTAATTAAATAAAGGTCAGATAGCAGTGACGGTCCGGTGGGTGGCACATGAGATGGGGAAAGGAATTTCAAATTTCTAACTTTTAGGTGGTATTTCAAATATCCCAAATTTAGTTAAAATAAAATACCCTAATAAAATCTCTTCATTTTTAAAATATCTCACATTTAATATCCAAACAAAATATTTTACATTAATGAATTTTAATTACTCTCTACAAATATATTACCCTCTTAAATTCCCTCATTCAAACATACCAGGTTTTAGTAGTTCCCGATTGTCTTTTGCGAGAATGTCTTATCCTCTTCCTTTTTACTTTTCTCTTCTCATCTTATAATATTTCTTATAGAGAGCTAATCAACTTATAAAGTGTTAGCACTTGTCACCCTGGCGGAAGCCAATAAAACAACTTTCTCCTATAAAAAGATGGGAAGGAAGAAACTTCTGAGTTCTGACCAAAAACTTAAATTTGGCAACCTTGTTTTATCATTGCTTCACCTTGATGATAAAGGATATGGTTTTTTTGGTCCTTCAGGTTCTTATTTTTGTGATTTCTTTTCCCCGATTTCTGATTCAAAATCCTGCGGTCCAAAACTTTTCAATGTTGAAGTCCTTTTGGAAGGTTAAGGTTCCCTCAAAAGTGAATGCTTATGCTTGGACTGTGACACATGGCAGCATTATAATAAGTGATTTGTTAAGAAATTGGGATTGTAGATCTCACAATTCACAAGGCTTAAGGCTATTCCTCCTCGTGTTTGTGTCATCTGCTTTAGAGTTAGGAGACAAATAATCATCTTTTTGCACTGTAAAATTCTGTAGCAAAATCCTGCTAGCACACAGTGTCGTGTTACCCGTAAGGCTAATAAGAAATGGGCCCTGCTATCCACGTCGTTTTTTCCTGCCTGCACCTTGCATCCTTTTTTATATTTTGTTTATTCCAAAATTACCCTTAATAATCCATTTCTCTTATGCTGACACCAGAAAAATCCGGAAAACCCTATCTACCCCAACATTCTCCTCCCTGCTCCGTGCCTCTTGCTTCGCGCCTCCCAACACCTCGCGCCGTGCCTCCCAACGCCTCCACAAAGGACAGCAAGCTCCGACTTCATCTTCTCTTCCGGGTAAGCCTTCGTTCTCTTCCATAACATTCGAATCCGGCGGCTTCTCCGTTTTGTCTACGACGGCAGCGACAGAGAGGAGATAAGACTCGACGGCGGTTCAGATGAGGTGCTTGCATTCTGGGTGAGAGAAATCGATGCCGAGTTGCTCCGAGGCAGCGACTCGGATGCTGAACTCAGTGGTCTCTTCAATGTTCGATTGCTTCAGTATTTCCAACACCATTTCCTTAATTTTCGTTCGAGTTTCTGGTTCCATTGCACAAAAACAAAGACAAAAACCTAGATCACATTTCTTCCTCCCCCACTCTTTTCGTCTGGATGTTTGAGTTTTTGATGCGTCCAGATTTTTGATTCTAGTGGCATCGGGAATTGGTTTTCTGGAGGTTCTTGTCTGGTCAATGTTGCTGCATGTATTGTCCGGAATATGTAATCCGGATGGCATCCGGAATTGGTTTTCCGGAGATTCTTATCATGGCCTCCGGATTTGGTTATCAGGAGGTTCTTGTCTGGTCAATGTTGCTACAACTGTCATGAAAAATCACGAATTTGAGGCCCCCAGAGGTTGTACTGTATGTTGGGTGTGAGAAGGCGACGCGTGAGGGTGGAATACAAGGTTCGCACTGTTGGGCGGTGGTGGAAGTGGCGGCGACGGCGTATCGGAGTACTGGATATAGACATGGTTCAAGGTGAGAATGGGTTGAGGTGTGAACGCTTGTGAATGGCGGTGGAGAGGTGCGCACCGAAGACTGCTGTGGAAGGGAAAAGCCTGTGCGCTGTTTGAGAGGGTTGTGCGCAAGTTTGATGCAGAGTGTGGTGTGGGAGGAGGTCAGGTGTCAATGCAGAGTGCACAAGCTTAGGGACAAAGGTATTTTTGGAAAATAATAGATTGCAAGGTGTGAGGAGGAAATTGCAAGGTGCAAATAGCACGGCCCATAAGAAAACCGTCACAGGCCTCAAATTATTTTACTTCCTATCTTACTACTCCGGTCTCTATTATAAGGAAAAATTAAATAAAACACATATATTAAGGTAGGTAGTTGATCTCATTTAATATTGTTAATCTTATTTAAAAAATTAAATTTGTTACCTAAATTATCCTTCATCTTATTTATTAAGCTTGCATTGTAGGGAATAAAATGAATCATTGGAACACAAAATTTGTATTAAATGAAGGGTATTTTGGGAATAACATCATTAAATTGGATAGGAATAGCTGGAATTTGCTTATATATTAGACCAAAAAGTTTAAGACTTTTTATTTATAATAGAGACCGGAGGGAGTATTTTTTTTTTGTTAAATTATTATCCTATTATTACTATTACTATTAACAACTCATTGTTAGGATAACAAGTGTAAACGTTGCAAACTTATTCCGGTGGGGTACTTATGGCCAATGACAAAAAAAAAAAAAAAGTTGCAAACTTATTGGACATTATAACACTAAAATCACATGGTTGATGGTAAAGAATAAAGACTCTTATTAGTTTAGTCAACACAACCTATTATGTTTTTCACCAAAAAGTATCTTGTCACGTTAATGTTTAGGAGAATCTTAACAAGTGTTCTTAGGACATTGTTTAATGAATCAATAGTTGAAATTTTACATGAAAATGGTGTATTTAGTATACCGAAAGGTGTTTAACTTAGTTTTCCAATACAAATTTTTCTTTTATATATTCCTTAACCAATATCCCAAGGACACTCATTAACAAGACCCTAATATTTATCATATAACCTATGAAGTTGTGAAATACGTATTGGTTATCATCCCAAGGCTATTAATATTCTCATTCTATCTTTTAAATTCTCTCGTTCTTTTCTCTTTCTCCTCGTCTCCGTATTATTTTGAATACTTGGAGTGAAGTGATAAAGTAGATATTTAATATCAAATTGTTGTAGTAGATAATATCAACATGCAATTCTTTTTTTCCAAGTTCTATCATTTCATATTTTTCTTATTTACTTTACAAAATTATTTTGTTATATTCTTTATTGTTTCTTTTTTGTTTTATTTTATTGTTATACTTTGTACTTAATTGAAAATCTCAAATAGAAAGTATGAATCTGGTTTTGAAAAATTAAAGAAAAAGAGAGGAGTTGAAAAATTAATTCAATCTCAACGTGGTGCTTTTGATAAGTTTGCTAGTATTCATAAAAGGGATACAACAACAACTTCAATTAAAATTACTTAAATCCCATATAAGATCTACAATGTTACAAGATAGACTGAATGAATTAACCATCTTATCTGTTGAGAGTGAAATGTTAGAATTACTTGATTATAAAACTTTGATAAATGATTTTGCCACTAAAAAGGATATAAAATTAATATTAAGGGTGCGTTTGATTTGTAAAAATTTAGGGGACTAGATAACAGGACATCCAAATGTGTTATCTAGTCCCCTAAATTTTTCCCCTATAGGACATCCAAATTTAGGGGACTAGATAACAGGACATCCAAATGTGTTATCTGTTTGATTTGTCCCCTGTTTGATTAGAAAAGTGGTCAGTGGACAGCACAAAAAAGGGGGTGAGGGACAGGACAAAGACCCAAAATTTTGTCCCCCACCAAACCATGAGACAACTTTTTGTCCAATGGACAAACTACTAAAAAAAAGACAAAATTATACTTGCATCTCTCTCTCCATCTCCCTCTCTCACCCTCCCTCTCCCTCCCTCCCCGTGACACCCCCTTTCGGGCGCCACAGTAAGCAGATGCATTAATAAAATAACAGAAATTTAAAACATTTACAGCATGTATTTTAAACAATAAAACACATATATAAATATATACATCATCAGAGTTTCACAGAAGCGATAGTGTAAACCAAAAACTGACACTCCACTGGTCGTGGTATAACTAATAAAAGACTCAACTTTAACTCTGAAAGTCCTCGTGAGAGACATTAGCATCCTCATCACCCTCCTTGTCTCGACACCAGCTAAAAGCTCATCTCCGTCTTCTTTTTTTTTTTTTACGGTAAAGATCTTCATTCAATTGCTAAAACAAGGAACATTACAATCAAATTGATCAAGCAGTGTAAGGGTATTCCCCATCCAAACTAAGGGACTAACTCTAAGAATTAAGCCTACCAACTCAACAACCATATTACACATAGATTGTGCAGAAAACAAAGGGGCATCAAACCAAAATCTATATCCTAGCATCCAGCCTAACAATTTCTTCCTCACTTGGTTAAGGACAAGGAATAGATGAGATATCACAGTCTCAATGCTTATCAAGTTACGGATAATTTCTTTGGCTTCTTCAGGCACAATTCGACTACACGTTGTCTCGATATTGTCCAATTTAACCCTTTGATTGGAAGCCAATTGAAGTGTGGAGAGGATACTGAAATTGGAATCAGCCAGAAGTGGACCTACACCCTCTACATGTTTCCAAAAAGCTGAGTTCATGGACTTTTTCACAAACATCTCCAGAGCATTATTTACCCCATCAAGAACTATGAGCAACCTGCATAAAAGGGATAAAGCAGAGGCCATAGCAACAGGACATCCAAATTGAAAATTTGTACCTCTGTCTGGTGGTTTTGGCGGAGGTCGAAACACGACCTATTCAGAAGGAGGGGAAACTGCCTCGCTTTGCTGGTAATCGGAATTCCTGGGGTCAGTGTGACCATCTGTTTCCCTCAGAGTTCTGAGTCTGTCCTGTGGCGGTGGTTCGGGCGGTGGTCGCACCGCCGGTGATGGGAGACCCTAAGATGGGATCCAGAGAGAGTAGGGAAGTGGTGGAGGGCAGATCGCCAACGACTAAGTTAGTCTCCAATAAGAGATCGAAACCAAGCCGTGGGGTTGACTGAGGCAGGTTAAAACTCGGATCTGTCAAAGATGGATTGACATGGGTAAGGTGGAGCAGGGGTGAAGGATCTGGGATATGGAGGTGGCAGCGAACTCCGGTGACAGGTGGAAAGAGACTCAGGGTTGGCGACGAAAGGACGAGGCGGAGGAGTGGTGGGGAGGTTGGGTGTTGACATGGGAGAACGAATGGGATTTCACAACAGGGCGGAGGAGCAGTAGGAAGAAAGCGTGGGCTTCGACCAGCAAGGTCCCACTGTTGGGGGAGCAAGCCACCACAAAGGGAGGAGATAAGACCATGACGACGCATGGGGGGATAAAACCCTAGCAGAGCCGAACGACTCTCAGGGTTCTTTATTAAAGCTTTTTTAAGCTCATCTCCGCCTTTGAGTTACGAACCGAATAAACATAATACAAACAAAGAAACATACATATACAGGAGGTAAGAAACTATAATCATCATAAATGGGAAACAACATAAAATACTACTTATCAACATGTACAAACACAATCCATCTCCCAAGATCATTGTCATACCAATCAACCTCGATATCTCAACAACTAGGATCATTACTTATTCTAATGCATAAGTGGTCCTACATGCATGATTGGCCAATTCTACAACAACATAAGTCGGGTAGTTGAGTTACTGCCTCCCGCGTTACCAAGAAAGTGCAACAGAGGTCCTCCAACACTGAGGAAACATTGCCTTCCCGAATCCCTCCAACTATGAGAAACTCGAGAAGTTCTCCACCATTGAGAAAGCACCCGCGTTGCTCCAACATGAGTTCCACCAACTTGGTCGCTCCGGATAGTTCACCTCAAACTTGTGTGGCAATTGCTCAGCTGTAGCAACTGTTCACACGGTTCCACCGTAACGACCACTCAAACGGTTGTTGCAGTCGATATGGTCACCTCCCTTGTGCAATAACCACTCAAACGATCAGTGCACTTATATACAAAAGTATGATCCGACCTCGTATAACAGTCACTCAAACAACTATGAAGGCTGTTCATATGGTCCTCATGTGATAGCTGTCCAACTATCGTTGTAGTCAATCACAACCATCAACCTTATATTAGTAACCGCCCAACAACTGTTGCGGCTACCCACAAGGTTGATCAGCAACATGATATGATATGTCATGCAATCATCACCACATAATTTCACACCACCTTTCCGTCTAACACCTCAATATCACCACAATATCATATTTTCCTACTCAAGCTATCAACTTAAATTCATATCAACCATCTCCAAAATATCATCAAGATTAATTCACCACACCTCAATATATATCAACAACACATAGTGAACTTATCATCATATCATCAATAAAAATATTAATCATACATCACCTAGCATGTTATCCTATAAGCATAAACGACATATTAAATATACATCATATACTCAGATAAGCATGTTATCACATAAATATTATTAACCAACAATCAACGGGAGTTGAGAATCCCCACACATGTTAATGTTCATAATTTATGCCTATTGTCCCGATAATTGAGGTTTCTTCCCCCTTACCTGACGGTGCATGCTTCCCCGTAAAGCTTTTGAACGCGTCCATGCTACTGGCACTAACCTCGTCACACTTTCCAGCAACGTCCACAAATCTGCCACCATCTGTACCAGCACATCGATCATTTCGTTTTCCGTTTCGATTACAAGTACGGGTATCACAATTCACCAAAAACGCAGAAATAACAACAGAATCAACAAGGTTCTAATCAATTAAACTATGAGAATCAACACACGAAATCAAAGGGAAAAACCAACAATAACAACGGCTGGACTTAGGTGAAGTCGGGTTTGAAAGTGAGCTCAAGAATCCAAGGGAAAAGCTACCAAACAGGGTTACTGTACGAGCTCCATATCTTCAGATAGAGACCTTTAATTACAAAAAGGAACGGTGACAATAAATAACTATTGGTCATGAACCTTCCCACAAAGTTTCAGCCCAATCCAACGGTGAACGAATCTCGGATGACCGTTATATGATGATAGGTTAGGTGGCATCCGGGTTGAGTTTCTCACGTGATCCATATTGTGAGCTGAATATATCCCACTATGTTGCAATTATGACCGTTGGATATGAAGAAATACCAGTCTTGAACCTTCATATTAAATTTCAGGACGATCCAACGGTTGAAGAATGTATGGTGATGATTTCATTGTGACTGCTTCAACCAAGCTTCAAAGTGCCATAACCATGACTGACCAAGCTTCCATTTGTCTCCACCCTGTAAATTTCTCTCAAGATGCCATGAAGAACATGGGAAAAGGCCTACATGCATCATTAACTTGCTTTTATTTAATTAGTTAGAATTATATTATTATTATCTTTATTTTTAGTGGAGTACAAGTGTTATGCAAGCATTTTAGGTATCATGCATGTATTTTAGGTGTCATGCATGCAAGGGTAGTGGAATCCATATGTCCCTTGATGGCAGCCCCTATCCATGCAACCTTCCATCTTGGTTACACATGTCCAATTGTGACACATGTCATTCACACATGTTGCCGCGTGTTGCCCTCTCGGCACGCCTGAGTGTTTTATTTCGCATTATCCCGCGTAACCTATTGTTGGAATATTTTTCTTAATTATTTTAGGCTACTCCCAATATACTCAAGCCCGACCTAATTTAATATCCCAACTCTCAATTAATTAATTACTCGATTAATTACCTCTCGATTTGCATTTTCTTGTGTTCTGAACCCGTTTCAATTATGATTTTTCTCAAACTTGAAACACAAGCAAACTAACACCTAAGGAACACGATTAAGCCTTCAATCATGATTAATCAATTCCTCATATTCTAATAGAGAAAACGGGGTGTTACATTACTGGCCCCCTTAAAAGAAATTTCGTCCTTGAAATTTCGTGGTGGTTATAGGCAACATCAAAGGTTCATACCAAAGTTCTATATATTTCCGTTGTGCACTCTGATACAAGTATCAATAACACAAACTTTACTGATACATATACTTTTATTTATCAAAACCTAAACATACACCAACTTGTCGATCCATATTTTCACACACATATTTACATACTATGCTATCAGAAAATATACATCATCATCCTTAACCTAACCACTTATAGGTATCTAACTTATAACTTCAGAACATTATCTTCGACCGAAACATAGTAAGAGAAACTTGCTGACTACTCCAAAAGATCATCAACCAAAATCTCGCTTCTCACGATTGATAATGCTCAGTTCCTCTCAATGTGAACACACGTCACATTGTTGGAGTTCGCTTTTTCTGTTGTCCCATTCCCTGACACATTATGTGTGATCCTACACATTTAAAACAAGTAAGTGGTCTTTATCTATCCATTCCAACTGTTACCGTTTACTGGCTTGGGCGATCATATGGTTTATGCTCTTGATGAAATCCTTCATCCCCATTCTTTTCATGATTCCTTATTGGTCCCTTGTTCTTCTTTTGCTGACGAGCTTCTACCCTTTTGTCATGACTTTCTAAAGCAATACATCGTTCAACCATTTCTCGAAGCCTGGAAATTCCTAAAGGTAGCATTGATCTCTGTAATTCACTTCTCAAACCATCTTGAAATCTCCCACATACCCACTTTTCATCTGGATATACTTGATAGAACTTGGAGAACTTGAGCAAAGCATCAAACCTGATAGCGTATTCTCCAACTGACATATTTCCTTGTTTCAAACTCATAAATTCCTGCTCCTTCTCATGTCTAATTGTTTCAGGAAAATATTTTTCCAAGAAACATTCCTTGAACAGTTCCCATGTAATTATTCTTCTTTCTGCTTCTAAAATTTTTTGTCGATTCTTCCACCATGACTCTGCACCTCTTACCAGCATGAAGGATGCGTACGTGACTTTTCTATCTTCCCTGAAACGCAAAGCTGTGAACACATTCTCTATTTCTTGTATCCATAATTCTGCTCCTTCCGGGTTATATTCTCCATGAAACTGTGGCGGCTTTCCTTTCATGAATGCTACCAGTCCCGCATCCATTACCCCTTCTTGCTCTTGATTCCGCGGTTGTTGGTTTTGCTGTTGTTGCATCAACTGCATATTCTGTTGTGACTGAAGCAACATAGTTCTTGCCATATCCCTCATTGTTCTCATAACTTCTGACTGGTTTTCTTCTTCTGCTCCGGGAATCTCCACTTCCACATTATTATCTTCCATGTTGTTCCCACTAGCCATAGGTTCCTGTAGAGGTAACTATCAGCTCATATTTATAAGAAATATATGACACATACTTCTTATAAATAATCAAAATAGTTATCATTATCTCTCAATGTAGAAACAAAAAATAACTCATGAAACAAACATTCCACTCAACCCCTAAACCTAGTTAGCCCTCGATGAGGGTCCAACTAAACACGGCCAGTAACAACAACTAGTATCTCCCAGTTCTCGATTCTAATTGGACATAACCCTACAGTCCATTTTAGAACCGAACTGCTCTGATACCACTAAATGTGACACCCCCTTTCGGGCATCACAGTAAGCAGATGCATTAACAAAATAACAGAGAAATTTAAAACATTTACAACATGTATTTTAAACAATAAAACATATATATAAATATATACATCATCAGAGTTTCACAGAAACGATGATGTAAACCAAAAACTAACACTCCACTGGCCGTGGTATAACTAATAAAAGACTCAACTTTAACTCTGAAAGTCCTCGTGAGAGAAATTACCACCCTCATCATCCTCTTTGTCTCGACACTAGCTAAAAGCTCATCTCCGCCTTTGAGTTACGAACCGAATCAACATAATAGAAACAAAGAAACATACATATACAAGAGGTAAGAAAATATAATCATCATAAATGGAAAACATCATAAAATACTACATATCAACATGTACAAACACAATCCATCTCCCAAGATCATTGTCATACCAATCAACCTCGATATCTCAGCAACTAGGATCATAACTTATTCTAATGCATAACTAGTCCTACATGCATGATTGGCCAATTCTACAACAACATAAGTCGGGTAGTTGAGTTACTGTCTCCCGCGTTACCAAGAAAGTGCAACAGAGGTCCTCTAAAACTGAGGAAACACTGCCTTCTCGAATCCCTCCAACTATGAGAAACTCCAGAAGTTCTCCACCACTGAGAAAGCACCTGCGTTGCTCCAACATAAGTTCCGCCAACTTGGTTGCTACGGATAGTTCACCTCAACCTCGTGTGACAATTGCTCAGCTGTAGCAACTGTTCACACGGCTCCACCGTAACAACCACTCAAACGGCTGTTGCAGTCGATACGGTCACCTCCCTTGTGCAATAACCACTCAAACGACTGTTGCAGTTATATACACAAGTATGATCCGACCTCGTATAACAGCGACTCAAACAACTATGAAGGCTGTTTATATGGTCCTCATGTGATAACTGTCCAACTATCATTGTTGTCAATCACAACCATCAGCCTTATATTAGTAATCGTCCAACAACTGTTGCGGCTACCCACAAGGTTGATCAGTAACATGATATGATATGTACATGCAATCATCACCACATTATTTCACATCACCTTTCCATCTAACACCTCAATATCACCTTAATGTCATATTTTCCTACTCAAGCTATCAACTTAAATTCATATCAACCATCTCCAAAATATCATCAAGATTAATTCACCACACTTCAATATATATCAACAACACATAGTGAACTTATCATCATATCATCAATAAAAATATTAACCATACATCACCTACACATGTTATCATATAAGCATAAACGACATATTAAATATACATCATATACTCAGATAAGCATGTTATCACATATCATATTATCAACCAACAATCAACGGGAGTAGAGAAACCCCACACATGTTAATGTTCATAATTTATGTCTATTGTCCCAATAATTTAGGTTTCTTCCCCCTCACCTGATGGTGCAAGATTCCCCGTAAAGCTTTCGAACGCGTCCATGCTGTAACACCCTACTGTTTATTTTTCCGATTTTTATTTTTTTGGTAAAAATATTTTACGCTGTATTAACCAGTATAAATGTATTTATTTATATTTTTATCTGAGTTCATGGAGATTGATTTTTATGAAATAAAAATCATATTCATACTCTATATTAGGGTAGAAGCTTACGATAAAAATTTGGGTTGAAAATTCAAACGGAACCCGATCTGTGTTTTCACTGACAGTATAATTTTACTGAGAAGAAAACCTAATTTTGACTCGTGAACGAAACAAAGTATGTTTTTATCATGTTTCCAACAAGATAGGCGATTTTGTAAAATTTCGTAAAAAATAAGATAATTGACGACGTTTGGGCATTTTGTCGTTAATCGGGTAATCGACGGGGCCGGGAATGGATGGAAATATCTAGATATTTAGTGGAAATATCTAGATATTTATTTGAAAATATCTAGATATTTATATTTAACTTAACCATGGTTATTATTAACTATAGTTAAGCTAACTTAACCTATGTTGAGTTAAGATCAACTATGGTTAATCCTAATGTCTATAAATAAGCAATTCACTCCCTCATTTCCTATCCTTGTTGCGCCAGCCCTTCCCCCATCACACTTAATCATTTTCTTCATCCTCTTCTTCTCTTCACTTTCATTTTTCCAAGAACACCATGAACACCATATTGGATTTATGAAGAACTTCATCAATTCTTGCCATTTTTTCAAGCTTCAAGAGGTAAAACCTCTTCTCCCTAATCATCTAAGTCTTCTCCTTCATTTATTTTGTAAGATCAAGCCATGATCATCAAGTTTTCATAATTTTCCATTCCTAGATCTAGAACTTCAAATAATTCTAGAAAATTGTAGAAAAATCATTTTAATGTGAAACCAATCTCTATGATCTTGTTATGTCTTCTACTTTCATTATCCAAGAGCATGTAATCAAAAAAAATTTCCTTCCCTATTTTCTTTAAGTGGCCGAATCTCACCCAAAGGAGGGTTTGATGATTTTGTTTTCATTTTTGAAATCTAATGTTTGATTTGAGCTCTCTAGTACCTATATGATCTAAATCCAAGAGCTTGAATCCAACTAAATTTCCTAGCCTATTTTTATAATATGGGCCAAAAGCCTAACCTTTGCTGTTAGAGGGTTTTGTTTCAATTCTTTTAGTTATGATCATTGGTTTTATAATTATAAATACTTAAGGATCATTGATCTAAGAGATTGTGAAGTTTTGAAATCCCTAGCCTTATTTTGGGTTGTCATAGTCGAACCTAGCCTTTTGTGGTTAAGGATAAATTTTGTTTGATTAATTTATTCTTATGTTGATTGGTTGAAAGTTGATTTAATAACCGTAGTGTCGTGACGAGGAACAGAAAGTTCGTGTTTCCGGAGATAAGCTCAGGTGGGGGAAATAATCAATCTACCATTGGAAACGGATAAGCTGTATATAAATTATAATAATTGTGTAGGGCGACCTAAACCTTACTAGTGATTGATTAATCGACAAGACCAAAATCATATTGAATGCTTTCATATCAATGATGATTTTGGGATTGTAGGTTTATCGCCGTTAGGATAATATGATGATATTCGAGGTTGATTGAATTTATTGATTATTGAATTATGTTGTGATAAATTGTTTATTATGATGTCTTGTGATACTTGAGTAGTTGATTGATAATGTAGTATGTATGATCTGCCTGGGATGATAAACTGTTTAGTTGATGTTAGGGCACGAAATGTGTGACTTAAGAGATGTGTTTGGGTGATGCATTGAGATTCATGGCCGTGTGCGATGGAACACACGAGGTCGGGATAGTCCTTGAGTCCCTGAGGTATGGCACTAATTGCACAACGACATGAGTAGTTTGGAACTACTGGAATGGTGTATGGGCACCATGGTACTAAGTTACTTGCACCGGACCGATTGCACTACTGACACATGACACGAATGTAGATGGCCAAGTGAACATTCAAGTTAAGTTTGCATGAGAGTAGGGTAGAGGAATCAAATAGTGGTTTAAGGATGAGTTGGAATTTTGAGAGATGTTTGAGTGGATGACTATTATATTTCTATACTATGTCCATTTTTCCACCTTTGTGAAATAGACAACTATAAACACGAGAAGTGGGGTTGAATTGTGTTTATCAGAATTTAAGCAAAGCTGAAATTTTTTCGCAAACAGAAAGCTAGCTTTGGACGAGTGGAAGAATACAGGATGGACGGGTGACTATTGCACACACACCACTTGACAGATGCAATAAAAACTAAAGCAATTAAAGAGTTTAAGGGAAGAGAGATTGACACGGTGATTTATCCTGGTTCACTCTTCTAATCAAAGAGCTACGTCCAGTCCTTGGCAGCACCAAGATTTATCCACTATAACTGATAAGGTTACAGACTCAAGTATTATTTGCACACCTAGCCTCTTCAGGCTCAAGACAATTATTATTTGCACATCTAGCCTCTTCAGGCTCAGTCTGGTTTGTTTGAGAGATTGGGTGTGTAATAAATACAATTTCTCACAGGAAGATCTTTCACTAACACTCAGAGAGTCGTTTAAGTGTAAGGCTCAGGAAAGTCTACGTAATAACTTCAAAATGATTGAAGAATAAAGAATAAAAGAATGAATAAATAAATGCTCAGAGTAATGGGGTTTTAATGCAATGTGTATTCTCTCTGTTCTTCATCTTCAATGACTTCTGTATTTATGGTCTTCAAGCATTTAGGATCCGTTAGAGACATCTCCTCAGATGTTGGCTTCAAGCAGAACTTCATTAATTGCAATAGAGTCGTTCTGGGCAGTCATTAATGCAATAGAGTCCTTTTGGGCAGCCATTAATGCAATAGAGTCGTTGGTTGTACTCTAACATGAAGGATCATGGCAATAGAGTCGTTGGTTGTACTCTAACATGAAGGATCATGGCTTTATTCATCGTGCTACAGCCATATCAAAGTTGTGCAGAGAGCTTTTTGTACTTTACTGAGTACACTTCCCTTTTTGTGTAAGGACCAGAGGTACTAGGGAATAAAGCACGTTGGAAGCATTCTTTAACTGGTCTTTGGTTCTGATTATCCAAGGTTGCTTCAGAGAGTAGCTTCTGACTTTTCTTGATAATCGTGAAACTGAGTAGGAAAGAAGGCTTCAAGTCTTTTTCTGATTCTTGAACTAAGATTCTGATAATCCTTAGAGAATTTGCGTTCATAAGATAAGTGCTTCCATCTTGAAAATAATCACGTCTATCTAGTCATTTGAGTTTTCATTCGGGCTAGTAGACGAGCTCCATATTAAAGACTCAGCAAGTCCAAAGACTAGTGGCCGAGCGCTTCTGTCACCTTTAGTGGACGAGCACTTCTGTTACTCTAGTGGACGAGAACTTCTGTCACCTTTAGTGGACGAGAGCCTCTGTTACTTTACTGGACGAGAGCCTCAGTCAGTCTGGTGGACGAGAGTCTCAGTTACTCTGGTGGACGAGAGTCTCAATTACTCTAGTGGACGAGAGTTTCATTTACTCTAGTGGACGGAAACATTCTGACCTTAATGGACGAGCACCATTTGCTACGTCATTGGACGCGCATTGCTGATACTTTATTGGACGTGCGGTTCTGATACTTTAATGAACGAGCTCAAAGTGATTCCTTAATGGATGAGCTCAATCTGATTCCTTAATGGAAGAGCTCCATCTGCCACGTCATTGGACGAACCTTTCTGATACCTCACTGGACGGTCTTTTCCGATACTTTGATGGACGCGCTATTCTGATACTTTGATGGACGCACTCCAAGTGCCACGTCATTGGACGGATAATTTTGATACCTCACTGGACTGGTTTTTCTGATACTTTGAGTAGATGCGGCCTTCTGTTGTTTTTAGTAGACGCGGCCTTCTGATACTTTTAGTGGACGCGGCCTTCTGATATTTTTAGTGGACGCAACCTTCTGATATTTTTATTGGACGCGGGTTTCTTTCTCTTGTGTTTTTGGACGTGCGCTTCAAACACTACAGTGTTGGACGTCTTCTTGTTACACTTTGTTAGACGTCTGCTTGTTTCACTTTGTTGGACGTCTGATTCTATTTCTTAATCTGCACACTCAATAGTTAGGTTAGCAACCAATATGAAGGTTAATTAAATCATTAACCAATGTTTAATTTTCATCAAAACTTAGGGAAATATATATCAAACATTTTAGAGACTTAAAAATCTCCCCATTTTTGATGATGATAAACATTGAGATGATTTAATGAACCTCAGAAAATATCAACAAAGAAAATAGCATATATAGACAGGTTGAAATTTTCTTAAGTGTGAACAGGTCATATCATATTCATTCTCCCATTCTATTTCTCCTATTCTCCCATTTTCATTTCTCCCATTCTCCCTAATTTGTCAACATCAAAAAGGGTTATCAAGTTTTATTTATGAGATATGTTAAAGGCAAGATAATATGTTAAGAAAATCATAGTAATGCAACAAGCATATTAGACATATTCCACTTAAATTACTGTATCATTACTCCCCCTGAACTAATGCTTAGTTGAAAGAACATGTATATAGGAGTAATGACAGATTTAGCATAGACTCGTTAACATTCATACATGTCATTCAACAATGAAATGCATGTTTATATTATCTCTAATAAATAAAAACCTTTCTTCTGCGAGGGGTTTAGTGAAAATATCAGCCCATTGATTTTCAGTTTTAACTAACTTAATATCAAAAATGCATTTCTGAACATAATCCCTAATGAAATGATGTTTGATTTCAATATGCTTAGCCTTAGAATGATGAATTGGATTTTTAGTTAAGCATATAGCACTGGAATTATCACACCATACAGATATGTTATGTTCATAAATAGAGTAATCCTCAAGTTGATGTTTTACCCATAAGAGTTGAGAGCAGCAAGTAGCAGCAGAGATGTATTCTGCTTCAGCAGTAGATAGGGCAATGGTTGTCTGCCTCTTGCTTGACCATGAGACTAAACTTGCTCCAATGAAGTGACATCCTCCACTGGTGCTTTTTCTTTTTATTCTGTCTCCAGCAAAATCAGCATCACAATATCCCACTAATCTGTATTCTTTTGATCTTAAATACAGCAAACCAAGATTAGTAGTTCCAAGCAAATATCTAAATATTCTTTTAACAGCCTTAAGATGAGATTCTCTGGGATCAGATTGGAATCTAGCACACATACAAACACTAAATTGAATGTCAGGTCTGCTTGAAGTTAAGTACAGTAGAGAGCCAATCATACCTCTGTAGACAATTTGATCTACCTTTTTACCTTCATCATCTTTGCTTAGTTTTGCATTGGGTTGCATAGGGGTTTTCATGAGCTTTGCATTTTCCATTTTGTATTTCTTGAGTATCTCCTTGGTATATTTTTGTTGATGAATGTAAATTCTATCACTTGTCTGCTTGATTTGTAATCCAAGGAAGAACTTCAATTCTCCCATCATGCTCATCTCAAATTCAGCTTGCATTAGATTTGAAAATTCCTTTCACAGCTTTTCATTAGTTGCTCCAAAAATAATATCATCAACATATATTTGAACTATAATAAAGTTCTCTCTAGAGCATTTTTTGAACAGAGTAGTGTCTACTTGTCCTCTAGTAAAACCATTATGCATGAGAAAAGAACTGAGTCTATCATACCATGCTCTAGGTGCTTGTTTCAAACCATATAATGCCTTTTTAAGTTTGAAAACGTGATCTGGTTTATCAGTATCCTCAAAACCAGGGGGTTGTTTAACATACACTTCTTCTTCAATTATACCATTTAGAAAAGCATTTTTCACATCCATTTGAAATAGGGTAATTTGGTGTTGTGCAGCATATGACATTAAAATGCGTATGGCTTCTATTCTAGTTACAGGTGCAAAGGTTTCAGTATAATCAATACCTTCTTGTTGGTTATAGCCTTGAGCTACTAACCTTGCCTTATTTCTGACAACTTTACCATCTTCATCCAATTTGTTTCTGAAGACCCATCTTGTTCCAATAACTGACTTGTTTTTAGGCTTAGAGACAAGAGTCCAGACATCATTTCTGGTGAACTGGTTAAGTTCTTCTTGCATAGCAAGAATCCAGCTTTCATCCTCAAGAGCTTCTTCAATGCGTTTAGGATCCAAATCTGAAATAAAGGCCACATTGCTTGATTCTCTTAATGTGGATCTGGTTCTTACTCCTTCAGAAGGATTTCCAATAATAAGATCCATATGATGATGAGTGTTGAGCTTCCAATCCCTTTTGAGATCATCATGAAGATCTTGACTTGTCTGCTGACTGGTACGTTCGACTTGTCTTTCAGCCTCAGGCACAGGTTCTGTTTTGGTTAGATCTGGTTGTTGACTTTCTAGCTTGTTTATATCAAGACCTGCAAGATCATCTTCTAGATCTGATAGTTCTTTATCAGTCTTTAAACCATAATTGAATTTAACATGAACAGATTCTTCAATAATACAAGTTCTTGAATCGTAAACTCTAAAAGCCTTGGACTTTTCAGAATAACCTACGAAAATATCTTTATCTACCTTAGAATCAAACTTTCCAATATTATCTTTGCTATTCAGAATAAAACATTCACATCCAAAAGCATGAAAATAAGATATGTTGGGGCTTTTTCCTTTCCACAATTCATAAGGAGTCCTTTTTAGAAAAGGCCTAATAAGTATTCTATTTTGTACATAGCAAGCAGTGTTTACAGCTTTTACCAAGAAGTACTTAGGGAGATTATTTTCATTGAGCAGAGATCTAGCCATCTCTTGCAGAGATCTGTTCTTTCTCTCAACCACTCCATTTTGCTGTGGAGTTCTAGGTGCAGAGAAATTGTGAGAGATTCCATTCTCCTCACAGAACTGTCTAAACTGCTCATTTTCAAATTCTCCCCCATGATCACTTCTAAGGTTAGAAATACAGAAACCCTGCTCATTTTTTTACTCTTTTGAAGAATACCGAGAAAGTCTTAAAAGACTCATCCTTGTGTGTTAGGAAGAGTACCCATGTGTATCTAGAATAGTCATCAACTATGACAAATCCATATTTTCTTCCAGCCAGACTGGCAACACTAACTGGTCCAAACAGATCCATGTGTAACAACTGAAGAGGTCTAGAGGTTGATACTTGGTTTTTAGATTTGAAACTTGATTTTATCTGTTTACCTCTCTGACATGCATCACACAAGACATCTTTCTTAAAGCTAATATCAGGCAATCCTCTCACGAGTTTATTCCTTTTTAATTCAGAAATTAGTTTCATACTAGCATGTCCTAGTTTCTTATGCCATAACCATCTCTCATCCTCTTTAGACATCAGACAGGTTACACTTTGATCTGAGAGATCAGACAGTTCAATCTTATAAAGATTTTGTTGCCTTTTAGCTGAAATGAAGGTTTTGCCACTGCATTCTTTAACTATGCATACATCCTTGATAAAGGAAACATCAAAGCCACTGTCACATAATGGACTTATGCTAAGCAAATTGTGTCTTAATCCTTTAACCATAAGAACATTAGATATAGAGGGAAGAGGGGGTTTACCACCAATAGTACCAATACCTATAACTTTCCCTTTCTGATTTCCTCCGAAGGCAACGTGTCCTCCTTTCTTAAGTTGGAGGTCTAGGAACATAGACCTTTCTCCTGTCATATGACGCGAGCGGCCACTGTCCAGGTACCAGCAGTGGTGTTTTCTTTGTCCTGTTGAGGACATCTGCCACAAAAATTATTTGATCTTTAGGTACCCATATTTTTCTGGGTCCTTTTCTGTTAGTTCTAGGAGTCTGTAAGACTTCCTTCTCTTCTTATGGATACACTTAGACATAACATGCCCAGTTTTTCCACAGAAGTTACAAATAGGTCTTGATTTAGTTCTGATTGACTTAACGAATCTTTTAGGAACTTTAGTTGATACTTTATGATGTGTCTGATGGACATATCCAATACCTTCTTTGTTAAGAGAGTGCTTCTGAATGCCAAGTAGCTTAGTCAGATTGTCTCTACCATTAACAAATTTGGCAAGATCGGAAGTGAGCTCTTCCACTTTCTGTTGAAGTTTATCAACTTCTTCAGATGGTGATGTTTCACTTGAGATCTTAGCTTCATTAGACTTTTCAGTCTTTAGCTCACTGTTCTCTTTAGCCAACTTCTCGCACTCTTGAGATTTCTGTTTATGCTCACTGGTGAGCTTTACATACTCTCTCTTGAGGGATTTGAAGGCTTTAGATAAGCAGTTGGATTCCTCCAACAACTCCTCATAAGCATCAAGTAATTCCTCATAGTCAGGATGTACCTCATCATCAGAGTCTGATTCAGTGTTGGCCATCAAATAGAGATTGGCTTCTTCCTCAGTTTCTTCATCAGAAGATGTTGACTCCAGATCCTCCCAAGTAGACATCATTCCTTTCTTCTTCTTCTTGAAGAATTTCTTAAAAGGGGTCTTATTGAGTTGAGGACATTCAGCCTTGAAGTGATCGGGTTTTTTGCACTCATATCAAACAATTGGACTTTTGTTTGCTGAGGTGGATTCTTTGAAGTTCTTGTCCTTGTTGGACCTTCTGAATGGCCTATCCCTCCTGAACTTCTTTTTCTGTAGGAGAAGCTTTATCTTCCTGGTCAGGAGAGACAACTCTTCATCACTCTCAGAATCCTTGAGTTCTGATAGGTCAGCATCACTGGATGACTCATCTGCCTTCAGAGCCTTGGAACATTTTACTGACTTTTGATAAACTTTCAGAGCAATTGACTTGCCCTTCTTTGGTGCAGCTTCATCTCCAAGTTCTTGCTCATGAACAATGAGTGTTCCAAGAAGTTCATCCATAGTCAAGGTAGTGAGATCCTTGGCTTGGGAGATAGCAGTGACCAAAGGTCTCCACTGTTTAAGTAGACTTCTCAGAATCTTACCAACCTTCTTAGCATTGGTATAGATTTTGCCAAGAGATTTTAAACTGTTGATGATAGTTTGAAATCTTCCTATCATCTGAGCAACAGATTCTCCTTCCTCCATGATGAACAGTTCATACTTTCTAACAAGTATGGCAATCTTTGACTCTTTGACTTTTGTTGTTCCTTCATGTGTGACAGCTAAGGTGTCCCATATTTCTTTTGCAGAGTCACAGGCACATACCTTCTCAAACTCCTCCGGACTGAGAGCACAAATGATGTTGTATCTGGCTTTGTGGTTCAGCTCCCATTTTGATTTTTCTGCAGCAGTCCACTGAGCTTTTGGTTTGTCAGTGTTATCATCATTCTTGGGAATGAATGGACCATCTGTGATGACATCCCAAAGATAGAATGAACCATTGAAATCTATCCTTCCAGTAGTTGTAGTTTTCTCCATTGAAGTAAGGAGGTCTGGTTAGGGAAGCTCCTTCAGTCTGATGACTTCCACTTGAACTAGCTCCAGCCATCATATCTATTCTTCAGGACCTTTTACCTCTACACTGGTAGATGCTCATCCCAGAGCCTGAGCTCTGATACCAACAGAAATAGACAACTATAAACATGAGAAGGGGGGTTGAATTGTGTTTATTAGAATTTAAGCAAAGCTGAAATCTTTTCGCAAACAGAAAGCTAGCTTTTGACAAGTGGAAGAATACAGGATGGACGGGTGACTATTGCACACACATCACTTGACAGATGCAAGAAAAACTAAAGCAATTAAAGAGTTTAAGGGAAGAGAGATTGACACGGTGATTTATCCTGGTTCACTCTTCAAATCAAAGAGCTACGTCCAGTCCTTGGAAGCACCAAGATTTATCCACTATAACTGACAAGGTTACAGACTCAAGTATTATTTGCACACCTAGCCTCTTCAGGCTCACTCTGGTTTGTTTGAGAGATTGGGTTTGTAATAAATACAATTTCTCACAGGCAGATCTTTCACTAACACTCAGAGAGTGGTTTAAATGTAAGGCTCGGGAAAGTTTACGTAATAACTTCAAAATGATTGAAGAATAAAGAATAAAAGAATGAAGAAATAAATGCTCAGAGTAATGGCGTTTTAATTCAATGTGTATTCTCTCTGTTCTTCATCTTCAATGACTTCTGTATTTATGGTCTTCAAGCATTTAGGATCCGTTAGAGACATCTCCTCAGATGTTGCTTCAAGCAGAACTTCACTAATTGCAATAGAGTCGTTCTGGGCAGTCATTAATGCAATAGAGTCGTTCTGGGCAGCCATTAATGCAATAGAGTCGTTGGTTATACTCTAACATGAAGGATCATGGCTTTATTCATCGTGCTACAGCCATATCAAAGTTGTGCGGAGAGCTTTTTGTACTTTAATGAGTACACTTCCCTTTTTGTGTAAGGACCAGAGGTACTAGGGAATAAAGCACGTTGGAAGCATTCTTTAACTGGTCTTTGGTCTGATTATCCAAGGTTGCTTGAGAGAGTAGCTTCTGACTTTTCATGATAATCGTGAAACTGAGTAGGAGAGAAGGCTTCAAGTCTCTTTCTGATTCTTGAACTAAGATTCTGATAATCCTTAGAGAATTTGCGTTCATAAGATAAGTGCTTCCATCTTGAAAATAATCACGTCTATCTAGTCATTTGAGTTTTCATTCAGGCTAGTAGACGAGCTCCATATTAAGGACTCAGCAAGTCCAAAGACTAGTGGACGAGCGCTTCTGTCACCTTTAGTGGACGAGCACTTCTGTTACTCTAGTGGACGAGAGCTTCTGTCACCTTTAGTGGACGAGAGCCTCATTACTTTCTTGGGCGAGAGCCTCAGTCAGTCTGGTGGACGAGAGTCTCAGTTACTCTGGTGGACGAGAGTCTCAGTTACTCTGGTGGACGAGAGTCTCAGTTACTCTGGTGGACGAGAGTCTCAGTTACTCTGGTGGGCGAGAGTCTCAGTTACTCTAGTGGACGGAAACATTCTGACCTTAATGGACGAGCACCATTTGCCACGTCATTGGACGCCCATTGCTGATACTTTATTGGACGCGCGGTTCTGATACTTTAATGGATGAGCTCAAAGTGATTCCTTAATGGACGAGCTCAATCAGATTCCTTAATGGAAGAGCTCCATCTGCCACGTCATTGGACAGACCTTTCTGACACCTCACTGGACGGTCTTTTCTGATACTTTGATGGACGCGCTATTCTGACTATTCTGATACTTTGATGGACGCGCTCCAAGTGCCACGTCATTGGACGGATAATTTTGATACCTCACTGGACGGGTTTTTCTGATACTTTGAGTAGACGCGGCCTTCTGTTGTTTTTAGTAGACGCGACCTTCTGATACTTTTAGTGGACGTGGCCTTCTGATATTTTTAGTGGACGCGACCTTTAACGCGCTGTCGCGCACGCGTCAAAAAGCGAATGGTTTGTAAAAACGTAGCTAGGGAGCGATAACTCGGGTATCGTCTCACAAGGACTCTTGGATTGTTATTAGCAGAAAATCAGTTTTGGGGGTTTGAGATTAAATACTCAAAAAAAAGACTAGGAAAAACAATGCAAACTAGTGATTAATAATAAGCTAAAAACGATTAACATATTGTTCTCAGTTTACCACTATCATTGATTCATATAATTCCATGCCCTAGGCGGATTCTAATCCCTTTTCAATTGTAGCAGCAATTAACAAGCGAAATTGACACTACGAGACATATGTTCCTAATTCCCGAATTAAGCAAACGGGGTGAAGCCCTTGTGAATTAAGCAAACACGAATGAACACACACGAATTAAGCAAACGCGATTAAGTATAGGAACACACAATCATCGAAACAAATCAATACTAATTCTATACAATCATGAATTAAGCAAACAGAACATATAGAACAATATTGAAAGAGAATAGCATTAAGTTTAGGAATTACAGAACCTCAAGTGTCGGCGGAACCCGATTACAGCAGATTAATCAAAGGAGACTAGTTCTCCATTACAAACATAAACCCTAAACCTAATTCGCAGCCGCACTATGAAAAGAAAAGAAGAAGTGAAGAGAGAGCCTCCAATCTGCCCTGAAACAGCAATTTATATCCAATAGACTCTGCGCGCGCTCGCGAGGCGAGCATAATCTCGCGACGAGAATATTAATTGTGGCGCGAGTTCAAATTAGGTTCTTGCGAGGCGAGAGGGCAGTTCGCGAGGCGAGACTTCAAATTCCAGTCTGTCACGGTCGTGACCTTCATCACGGCTAGGCCGTGATGGTCTCTGTCCTTCAGGGTTTGGATTTCTCGCGAGGCGAGATCGTTGTTCGCATGGCGAGGCAGAGAATATGACATTTCTGGCACAGGCTGGTCTTCAGGCTCGCGAGGCGAGTAGCCTCTCGCGGGGTGAATAATTCCAGAATTGCTTCTCTTTATTATCTTGAAAACAAGAAATAGCAGTAAGTGCTTTATTCGACTCCAAATCAACTAAATTAACCTAAAAATACTTAAGAGACTCAAAATGTTGCTTGAGGACAATTACATCCAAATTTGGGCGAAAATGAGATTAAACTCGAATAAAACCTATGGTCTTACTAGTTAAAAACTAGTCGAGCCAGAGGCTGATCAAAATATCCCAAACTTAAACTTTGCTTGTCCCTAAGCAAACTAAAACTCAAAAAGGACTCAAACTTGGCAAGCTCAAAGGATTCAATCAATTCCGCACAAATTCATGCAATCTTAACAAAACAGTTTTTCTTCAATGTTTTCCCCCTTTAAAACAATGTAACCCCCACGTTCATTTACTTTAAACCATTGAGAATTCAATCATTCATGTAATCAGTAATCTAAGTTGGGAATCCAAGTTACACACAAAAGGGAGATCACCAAATTCAAACAATCGCCTTCCTCACAAGGGCATTTAGTGTTTCACTCATTCGCTCAGTTTGTCTAGGCTATTAACATTTCACTCAATTTCACTTTTAAGAGCACTTCCCATGAATTTGATTTTTATCTCAAACAAGGTTCCCACGAAAACATGCATGCAACATCAAAAGGTCTTTAAAGGTTGTAATGGGGTCTGGCTAAGGGTAGGATATTCAAAGGTACTAGGCTTAAGTCCCTAGGAACTAAGAGAGCATGAGCATTTGATACCTTGAATTTCCACTCAAGTTCCTTTTTCCATTTTCTTCTTTTTGCTTTGGGTGACTACAACCTTTTCTTCAAATACCCCTTTTTTGACATTTTTGTTCTTTTTCCCTTTTTTTTTCTTTTGCCTTTGGCTCCAACCTTTATTTTTCTTTTTCTCAACCCAGAATGACACATCATATCCTCGTAGCCACCCCAAACTTAGTTTCTTGCAAACCTTGTCTTGCTAAGCATCCATGCTCTCCTAATCCTAAGATCGGGTTAACATGGTTTTTCAGATTTTCGGCTTGTAACATAGGGTCATCAAGAAGCAATAGGCTAATTAGGCTCAAAGGGGCTAACTAGGGAACATGCATCAGGGATGGTTATTTTCAGGCCAAGTAGTTAATTCAAAGAAAATTGCCTAAATCATTTGATGCAAGCACATAAACATGCAAACCATGAAGAGACTCAAGCAAATTCGGGAAAGTGCAACTTGAAAGTGATTCACACAATTAAAAACATGTTGGAGGCTCAAATCCTCACCTGGATATTTTTCGCAAATTGTTTGACCGAGATTCAATCCCTAGTGTGTGCATCCCTTCACCCCAAACTTATCATAAATCATGCAATCACGACAAAATATCTCAAAGTTCAATTTTCAATTTTCAATTTTTCACATGGGGGTTAATTTTCAATTTCCAAGACCTAGGGGGAAAACCATCAACAGTCAACACATATCATGCAATCCATCTATGCAAAATTTGATCAAAAACCAACAAGCTCACCGACACAAGACTCATACACATACTCTTGCTCTTCTCAAATTATTCAAGAGCTAAAAGAAAACAAAACAAAAACAATGCAAGGATAATTAAAAAAGGAAAGGGTTTAGAGAAAACTCATGGAGGCGGTTCCACCGGGGTCCCATTATCTGTGATACAGCGGCCAAGGAATGCTCAAATTGCAATATGATCCTCCCGGATCCCATGGCTTGTAGCATAATGCCCGAGTGATAGACAAGGGACGGAAGCTCATTCCATGGTCCCCTAACTTGCAGCCTTGATATGGAGGTGAGCACTTGACAATTATGGTGACCTCGCCAAGTGCGGCGGACTTCTCACTCCTTTTTGGGTCAAAGATGACCTCCTTGTCAATCTTGTCAACAAAGTTCTCCCAATAAAAATGGGGTTCAACCTCTTGGACTGGCCATAGTGCCTTCATATCCAAGGGTGCAAAATCCAGAGGCTTGAACTCCATTGCTGGTGGTTCCACAGTGGGAGGTGGCAAATAGGTAGAGAGGATCTCTGGTGCTGCTTCATCTTCTGCACAATTTTCATCCATTGCATTACCAGATTCATCACCTTCTATATATGCAGTAACCTCAACACGCACCACACATGTATTTCTCCCATCACAATTGGCACATGCGTAGGAGCCAATGGAATCATCTAATTCCAGAATATTTTCATCATCCTCTAGCATGACGGAATGGATGTCCTCCATATGCCTCTTCCTCTCAATTTCCTTAGTCAAGGGTTCTGATCCTTGAGCTTGCTGCATGGCCTTCATCGAAGTGGCAAGCTGTCCAATCTGTGTCTGCAAAGTATGAATGCTAGCATCCGTTCGCTGATGAAACTGTCCAATCTGTGTGTGCAAAGTATGAATACTGGCATTTACTTGCTGTTGAAACTGGAGATTGTTGTCAGCCATTTGCTTGATCAGGTCCTCTACTGAAGGTCCAGAAGGTGCAGAGGTGGTTACTTGGGGAGAGTTCTGTGGTGGTGTCAGCAGCAACATCAGTTGTTGTTGCGTGGGTGAGTTTCCATACCAAGGGTTTGGATGGTTTCTCCAGCTGGGGTGGTACTCATCAGTGGAAGGGTCAAGAATGTTATGACTGTTCTGATTGTTGCCTTGATTGTAAAGATTGACTGTATATGCTTGAGGTGATTCATTGACTTGTCTAATACCAAATATCTCTCACCTGATTGATGTAGCTCTGAAGGCAGGAAAGTATCTCTCTAGGAAGACTTTCTTCAAATCAATCCAGGTTGAGACGGAATTCGGCTCAAGACAATACAACCAATCCTTCGCAGCACCTTCAAGTGAGAATGGGAAGGCTCTTATCTTGATATGGTCTTCTGTTAATCCTTTAGGTCCCAAAAGTATAGAGCAAACAACCTGGAATTCTTTCAGATGCTTCAGCAGATTCTCACCTGCAAGACCACTAAACTTTGGCAACAAGTGTATTAAACCAGAAAAGTCAGGATAATATATGCATGGTGGTTCATAATTAACATTAGGCATATAACCTTGCATATAATTATCCATGGGTAGATTCACAATCAGACCAATTCATCAATTTTTTTTTTAATATTTTATATTTTATTTTCTATTAATAACAACAAGAGTCCCCGACAACGGCGCCAATTTTAACGCGCTGTCGCGCACACGTCAAAAAGCGAGTAGTTTGTAAAAACGTGGCTAGGGAGCGACAACTCGGGTATCGTCTCACAAGGACTCTTGGATTGTTATTAGCAGAAAATCAGTTTTGGGGGTTTGGGATTTAATACTCAAAAAAAGACTAGGAAAAACAATGCAAAATAGTGATTAATAATAAGCTAAAAACAATTAACATACTGTTCTCGGTTTCCCACTATCATTGATTCATATAATTCCATGCCCTAAGCGGATTCTAATCCCTTTTCGATTGTAGCAGCAATTAACAAGCGAAATTGACATTACGAGACATATGTTCCTAATTCCCGAATTAAGCAAACGGGGTGAAGCCCTCATGAATTAAGCAAACACGAATGAACACACGCGAATTAAGCAAACGCGATTAAGTATAGGAACACACAATCGTCGAAACAAATCAATACTAATTCTATACAATCCTGAATTAAGCAAACAGAACATATAGAACAATATTGAAAGAGAATAGCATTAAGTTTAGGAATTACAGAACCTCAAGTGTCGGCGGAACCCGATTACAGCAGATTAATCAAAGGAGACTAGTTCTCCATTACAAACATAAACCCTAAACCTAATTCGCAGCCGCACTATGAAAAGAAAAGAAGAAGAGAAGAGAGAGCCTCCAATCTGCCCTGAAACAACAATTTATATCCATCAGACTCTGCGCGCGCTCGCGAGGCGAGCATACTCTCGCGACGCGAATATTAATTGTGGCGCGAGTTCAAATTAGGTTCTCGCGAGGCGAGACTTCAAATTCCAGTATGTCACGGTCGTGACCTTCATCACGGCTAGGCCGCGATGGTCTCTGTCCTTCAGGGTTTGGATTTCTCGCGAGGCGAGATCGTTGTTCGCGTGGCGAGGCAGAGAAGATGACATTTCTGGCACAGGCTGGTCTTCAGGCTCGCGAGGCGAGTAGCCTCTCGCGGGGCGAATAATTCCAGAATTGCTTCTCTTTATTAACCTGAAAACAAGAAATAGCAGTAAGTGCTTTATTCGACTCCAAATCAACTAAATTAACCTAAAAATACTTAAGAGGCTCAAAATGTTGCTTGAGGACAATTACATCCAAATTTGGGCGAAAACGAGATTAAACTCGAATAAAACCTATGGTCTTACTAGTTAAAAACTAGTCGAGCCAGAGGCTGATCAACCTTCTGATATTTTTATTGGACGCGGGTTTCTTTCTCTTGTGTTTTTGGACGTGCTCTTCAAACACTACAGTGTTGGACGTCTGCTTGTTACACTTTGTTGGACGTCTGCTTGTTTCACTTTGTTGGACGTCTGATTCTATTTCTTAATCTGCACACTCAATAGTTAGGTTAGTAACCAATATGAAGGTTAATTAAATCATTAACCAATGTTCAGTTTTCATCAAAACTTAGGGAAATGCATATCAAACATTTTAGAGACTTAAGACTTTGATGATAGAAATATGTCTTATCCCCTATTTCTGTATTTGTATATGTTTTGCTTATATGGATACGAGAAGATTTTACGGAAGATCCGGGTGATGAATATGTGGAGGAATCAGCTGAGGACTTCACCGAGAATCTTAATGTGTAGGAGTTGGACGGGACTCCTTATGTGCCAGACACAGGAGGACGAGCTGTAGATGGTAGTAATAGAGTTTAAGTAAATAGGGCCAGTGAGTCTAGATCTATGTGTTTATGTTTCCGCAACTAAGGGTTTGTATAATGATGTACCTGCTAGGGATCTTACTGACAAGATGACCTAAACAGTGTTTTGGTATGGTATTTAAGTGTGTATTTATAGTCTGACTTTGAAGTTTATATGTTGTTGTGTTCAAAATTTTAATTCCTTCGCATTTGCGAATTATAATCAACGTTAACGTCATGAGTACATCTTATTAAGTAATAAATGGCACAAGGGGCACAGTGGGGTGTCTCACACGCTACTGGCACTAACCTCATCACGCTTTCCAGCAACGTCCACAAATCTGCCACCATTCGTACCAACACATCCATCATTTCGTTTTTTGTTCCGATTACAAGTACGGGTATCACAATTCACCGGAAACGCAGAAATAACAACAGAATCAACAACAAGGTTCTAATCAATGAAACTATGAGAATCAAGACACGAAATCGAAGGGAAAAACCAATGAGAACAACGGCTGGACTTAGGTGAAGTCGGGTTTGAAAGTGAGCTCAAGAATCCAAGGGAAAAGCTACCAAACATGGTTACTGTACGAGCTCCATATCTTCAGATAGTCACGTTGAATTACAAAAATGAATGGTGACAATGAAGAACTATCAGTACTAAACCTTCCCACAAAGTTTCAGCCCAATCCAACGATGAACGAATCTCGGATGACCGTTATATAATGGCAGGTTAGGTGGCATCCGGGTTGAGTTTCTCACCATCGTGATCCATATTGTGAGATGAATATCTCCCACTATGTAAATTATTTTGCAATTCTGACCGTTGGGTATGAAGAATTACCAGTCTTGAACCTTCATATTAAATTGCAGGACGATCCAACGGTTGATGAATGTATGGTGATGATTTCATTGTGACTGCTTCAACCAAGCTTCAAATTGCCATAACCATGGTTGACCAAGCTTCCATATGTCTCCACCCTATAAATTTCTCTCAAGCTGCCATGAAGAACATGGGAAACGACCTACATGCATCATTCACTTGCTTTTATATTAATTAGTTAGAATTATATTATTATTATCTTTATTTTTAGTGGAGTACAAGTGTCATGCAAGCATTTTAGGTGTCATGCATGTATTTTAGGTGTCATGCATGCGAGGGTAGTGGAATCCACGTGTCCCTTGATGGCAGCCCCTATCCATGCAACCTTCCATCTTAGTGACACATGTCCAATTGTGACACGTGTCATTCACACATGTTGCCGCGTGTTGCCCTCTCAGCACGCCCGAGTGTTTTATTTCGCATTATCCCGCATAACCTACTGTTGGAATATTTTTATTAATTATTTTAGGCTACTCCCAGTATACTCAAGCCCGAACTAATTTAATATCTCAACTCTCAATTAATTAATTACTCGATTAATTAACCTCTCGATTTGTGTTTTCTTGCGTTCTGAACCCTTTTCAATTCTGATTTTCCTCACACTTGAAACGCAAGCAAACTAACACCTAAGGAACATGACTAAGCCTTCAATCATGATTAATCATTTCCTCATATACTAATTGTGAAAACGGGGTGTTACACTCCCTCTCTCTCTCTCCCTCTCCCTCCCTCTCTCTCACCCTTTTTCTCTATCTCCCTCCCTCCCTCTTTCTCTCTCTCTCCCTCTCTTTATCCCTCCCTCCCTCCCCTCTGTCTCCGTCCCACCCCACTCCACTCCACTCCCCTTTAACGTTATTTATTTTTTTTCAAACGTTAATGTTATATATAATACATATTAATATGAAAGTAATAATATATTATCATATATACCATATATTATAAAAATATATTATATATTGCTTAATACTTACATATATTAATAATATTATATATTAATATATAATAATATATATTACAAAGGGTATCATAATAAAAATAATATTATTTTATTTGTGTTGTCCATTATTTATCAAACGAAGTACATGACAAAAAGTTGTCCTGTGTTGTCCTGTGTTGTCTCGTGCTTTAATACGTATCAAACGCATCCTAAGATTGATAATTTATATTACATTAAGTCTCTTTAAAATTTTAGTCTTAGGCCCTAAAATTTCTTTACACGACCCTGCTAGCACAATTACCAAGTAACACTTACAATGACACCCTTTTCTTTCCTTAAGAACCATTTCAACCATAAGCTTGAGTCATTCTTAGCTTCAACAATAATATAAGCATCTATATCACCGTCATATAACTATACTCAAGGCTTCCTATATCCGTTCTTACCCTTTTGCATTTCATAATTGCATTACCTATAAACACAGTCCATAATCATGTTCCTCTCCTTCCTTACCATTAGCATATGCCAACCAGATAAGTGATTTACGATACTAACACATTCTCACACTCATGAGTCATATTTAAGATAGTATGATAAGATCATCTAAATTCTCTTAATCACACATATATTAAATCTATTTGTAAAAAGACAAACAAAGTGATTCCATTAATACAACTCAATTTTTACCCCACATTATGCCACAAGCATGTTAACATAGTTTATTAAATTCTTCAAACAAGGTCATCCCTCGTCACACCTATATATACCAATTTGTGACAATTTCCTTTTCTTTCGCCAATTTTACCATAATCTCTTCTAATATGTTCTTAATAAATCTCGTCATATTATAGTACCTCATATCAAATTTACTTTGTTTACACCCATTCTAAGTCCTTAGCTCCTTAGTAGCTAGTGTGAAGAAAATCGGAGATCAAAAAAATTAAGTTGTTGTCTGGGGCTGTTGCTCAGCGTCAGATAAGTGGCACTTAACACGAGGGAATTATTAACCAAGTTTCTCTCGGGTACGCTGGCGCTAAGCACTGGGACGATTTCTGCAGAATCGCAGAAACACAAAATTCTGCAAAAATTCTCTCATTTCAAGGTCCAAAACAACCATAAATACATATCTGAACATGCACGAAGCTCATTGTGTAACAACACATAACAAATCATATCATATTACTCATATAGCAATAATAATAAATCATTTTAACATCAACATCATGCCAAATTTATGTCAAAAACACCCCAAATGCATGACCCAAAACCTAGGGCAATATTCATATGAATTTTCCCAATTTAAATCAAACATATAAACAATCTAAATCCCTCACCTTGTTTGAAGTTCTTGAATATCTTTTTCCCTTCTTCCTCCATTGTTATTCTTTTTCTCTTCCCACTCTCTTTTCCTCCACCTTTTCTCTCCTCCTCCTCCTCTTCCTCCTCTTCACCTTTTCTTTTCTGCTAGGGTTGCTAATGACTTCCCTCCCTCATTCTTCTACTATTTATACCTCATCTCTTTTACCAAAAGTCCTTGATACGATTAACATATAACTTAACACTTGGGTGCAAACGAAATATATCTCTAAGATTATTATGATAACTCATTTATTTTATTTTATTTTTATTTTAAAGCACATATATAATACTCATTATTATACTCTAGTAATTTTCCCTTGTTATAAATAATTTATGATATGGCAAACAAATTCATTAGTACCTTGTTTATTTATTTTATAAAAAATACTTTATGCCATTTTTGGCGGGTATTTTCTTTTTGCTAAACACCATACTATTAACATAGACTCGAGACACTCTAACCCATTTACATTGTAACACCATCTTTCCATCATATGTAAATAAAAATACTGATCTACAGGTAAGAACATTATTATCTTTACATCTTTCAACTATACCCACAAAGACCACAATTTCATACCCAGAACCCAAAGAGAAAAGAAACCAGTCAAAATATACCACTTAGAAACAAAAAACATCCCATAAACTATACTTCTGGAGATAACAACCACTCTTTAATTTGCTAACAATAATAGACCTTTGCTGGTGTTGATTAGAAAAGTCATCCATAATACACAGTAAAATTTCAAACCATCATTAGTTACTAAGCCTGACATAAGCTGATGATTACCATTCCTTTCCTCATTACTCTATGAACCAGTCCTACAAAAACCAAAAACACCACCCTACCCACGCCTAATGGGATAGATTAGACCCGATACCTGTTGTTTCAGATCCCATCATTTGTTCTCTAATTGCATCACTACAAAAGCATCTTCCATTCTGAACCTTTTAATCCTCCAAATATCAAACCAAAACAACACATTGTCCACCACTCTTCTTCCTTCTTTAGCCCCCGAGAAATAGACTAAAAGATATACCATATGGTGTTGCTGATAATAGTTCAACCACCACAGATATCCACTCCACTTAAGCCTTCAACACACATTAGATTTACCAAAAGCCCCAGGAATGCTTTTGTAATTACCCCTTTTTTCTTCCACTCTCCCAATGACCTTCTTCCTTTAAACACCACACACCTATCATATTTCTTCTACTTTCCACCCAAACTCAGCACCATCCACAAATTATTTGCTCTGCTGACATTCCTTATTGACGTGATGTGCCTGATGTACACATAATACCGAAGCTATATCCATCTCCACTTGACCACTCGATTTTTTTTTAAAAGAAATCATTCACAAATTACAAATGAAAATTGGCATTCCATGACCAAGTAACAATCAATTTGGCAATGTCAGACAGGGTGGGAAGAACTTGCACCAAAGAAACAGGAACAACAAGTTGCTAATATAGAAGCTACTGAACAGTTTACTAAAAGCATAGCCACAAGCTTCTCTCATTTTACTAAAAGCATAGCCACATGTCAATCATCTAGAAGCAGAAGCGCCAGCAGCTGCACTAGCCCCTTAAGCAGCAGTTGCACCACCTGGATTGGCAACAGTGTTGGGGTGGATGTAGTTCTTGATCCCTTGACCAACCTATCCCTCAAAAATTCGAGCGTAGGATACAAAATCACATAAGCTACTGTCAACTCGCAAAGAGCTGCCACAAAGGATCCATGGGACATCAGGGAGAGGACAAATTGGGTGGATCAATGTAGCTGAAGGAGAAGGGCTGTGGAGGGTGGAGGTGAGCTAGATGCCACCATCGTCAGGAACATGGACATCACCAGGAACAAAGGACCCAAGGAAGAAAACACAGAGAATGTCATCAAGAAGATGATCGATTGGTTCGCACTTGACCACTTTATTGCAAGCAAATAAACCATGATAACATAGAAAACACACAAAAATATGATCATCTACAAAATCTTTTTTTTTTTTTTTTTTAAATTTGAACAACATTCAATTGTAAAGTTTATTTTCAAAAAAGAGAGCATATCCTATCATAGCTTGCATATCTTAACTAACACCACCCTACATGAATACAATGCATATTCCACATACAAAGACCCCAAGTTTTATATCAAGTATATATTTGCTATACATGCTTTGGTGGGTATTATATATATTAGAGGCAAGATAGGCACTGATGTGCTGTCTAGCAACATTTCTAATTCTTTTACTTGTTTTTATCCACATTCTTGGTACATAATATTGTTTTGCCACTTGTGGAAAGTGTGTATTTTTAATCGGTATTTTTTACGACTTTATAATGTGACTTTTAATGTAATCACACATATTTCATAGAAGAAAAACATATGACAATAAATGCTACTTTATTTATTAAAAATAAGTTATATTTTTTTGTTGATAAAATAAGTCAACTTTACAAGATAGATCGGATCTTGGACATACCTATTTGTCCCCATCATCCAAATCAGTATTTAAATTATGTCTCTTTATATATATTTTTTGTGTGCATAGGATTATGTCTCTTTATATATAACTTAATCAATAACCAAATCACTCTATAAATATAAGATTAGGCTGCTCGAATTTGTATCATTGATTACCAACATCTGTTAATCCAAATAACAAAGAGCTTAATTCTCCTTAAACTTAGATTTGTATTATTGATTACCGATGGTCTTAGACCAAAGATATACATTATTGATTTCCACTGTATTTTTCCCTGAGCTAGCTTCCAACCCATGAATAAGTGAAAAATTCATAGATCCCACTCTTGTATCTTCTGCATCAATTACATCACTTCCATGTCACTTACCCTAATAGTCTCGGTCCTTGAGGAGACCTCATCAATTCTTGCCGGTTCTAAACAAAAATATACATATTGTGCCTATCATCAATGACCAAGCTAAACCTATCATCCACAAACAACTTCTAAATTATATATTTTTTATAATATCTTCTAAATTATCATTACTGATCATATCCAAAGACGCCACCTCTAGCAAACATGAGACAATTAAAAATAGTGTACTCAACACACATAATACTGAAGTGATATCCATCTCCACTTGACCACTCAATTGCAAGCAATAAACCATGATAACATACAAAACACAAAAGAATATGATCATCTACAAAATCTATTTAAAAAAATTGGGCAACGTTCAATTGTAAAGTTTATTTTCAAAAAAGAGCATATCTTATCCTAACTTGCATATCTTAACTGACACCACCCTATATGAATACAATGCACATTCCACATACAAAGACTCCAAGTTTTATATTAAGTGTATCACTCTTAGGGAGTTGCATGTATTGCTAAAAGTTAAGAGTCATCATCATCATCATACCAACACCAGAAATCATTCAGAACATTGAGGTCTGGAAAAACAATAATTTCCAAGTTGTCATTAAGCATCACCTTAAATTTTTACTAATATTTAAAGTGAATGAACCAGCTTAGGATGCTGAGAAAACAATTTTGCATGATCGTTCAAATCCTTCTCCAAAGGTGCACATTCCTAAGCACGAAGTAGCACAAAACCTATCAATCCCATTCAATGTTGAATTGTCCTTCGCTAATAAGCATGGACTGAACTATGAGGAGGTGGACCAGTTTATGCTCTTTCCAACAACACATCTTTGCATAAATATTTATATGAGAACCTCATAGTCCAAAATAGCGGGGGGGAAACACAAGCAGAAGAACAGTAAAATACAATGAATGAAAAACACAGACAACTGAAGTAAAGCAGCAAGCGAGAGAAAAAAGCAATCTTAGTACTTACCCGGAATTTTAGAGGTCCTCAAAATCAGATCTCGTCACATGATAAACGGTGGAGAAGATTGAAATGAAAAAGTAGAGTAGTAAGTAGACAGCAAAATAAAAACAAAAATCAAAAAAAGAAAAAAGAAAGCAAAGAAGTCATGAAATTGAAATTATGGAGGGTAGTTGTTGTGGGTGTTTGTGATTTGTGAAGTTGAGGATCAATATTCAAATATCGTTGCGTCGCCCGAACCTGAAGTGTATCAGTCCCGTACCCACCAACACACAGTCCGACCGCTTCACAAACAACCCGCCAACACCTCTGATAGCGGCACACGGCCAAATCTCTCTCCCTCAGTGTTGCTGTCTATATCCCTTTCAAACACTTCAACTTCCCGATTCTTTTTTTATGATAGAAAGTGCAAAAGGGTAAATTTTTCCATAGAAATTGTTGAGGAAAAAATCGTTGGTATCTTTCCGATTGACTCAAATTATAGAAAACACGTCAGAATAGTAATTTGGGTTTGCAAAGTTCTTAACTTCATTTTTCGTGTGGGTGTTTTTTGAGGTCTGTCTGATGCTATCCAAAGAAAGAAGAGATAATGGGAATGTTGCGGTTTACGGAAATAGAGAGATAGAGAAGAGAAGTGTTATAAAGCAAAAACTGCTATTCGACCCCGTGTGCCCATTACCTTATTCACGCTAATGCAGTTTTACAACTTGGATTTTGAATTTCATCCCTTCCAGTTCTGATTTTGAAAAATAAAATCTAGCTTTAATCGTACTTTTGTTCTTCGTAATATTAACCGGATGTGATTTTGGTTCCTAAATTTTTTTGTGCATATTTGATCTCTTATTTTTTCAATGCTATAAATTTGGTTTTTCGTCCAATGTAATTCAATTTTTCAATGATTAACAGAGACCTTACGGTGTTACCAAAAAAAAAATCTCGTAAAGAAGGGACAAAACCAGTCAATAGTAAAGAGAAATCATTATATCAAATCAGAGAGGCAGGGGAGGGAGAACCTCAACCAAAAATTCTAGGTTGATCATTGAAAAAATTGATAGACATTGGATGAAAATACCATAATTGCAACATTAAAAAAATATGGGGATCAAACATACCCAAAAAAAACTATATATATATATATATATATATATATAAAGACCAAAATCACATATGATCGATAATAGGGGATCGAAAGTAGAATTAAGCCTAAACAACAATTTAGGGTTTTCTAAGATATGATCTGCCATTCACAATTGACAAATGACAATTGCAGCTTCCTTCATACTCTAGATATTAATATTTTTTGGGTGAGAATGTTTAGTTAATCTCCTTACTCAATTTCTTCTGTCCCTGCCCGTTCTAATTTTTTTGGGCCAAGTATGCCAAGTCCTTCATTTTGAAGGGAAAGGTGCATGAAGCGCCTTATTTTTCCTAGAACTAGCCTTGTAATTATGGCAGTGAGTCAGTGACATTCTCTACATATAACTTTCGTGAGACCCAAAAGTCAAAACTGTTGGCCCCATTTGCTATCACTTCACAATTTCACATTAGGTGTCTCAGATTCTAGGATTTGGAAAGTCAAAATAAAATGTTCAAGGAAATTAACTGTCAAAAAAGTCTCTTTTTTTTTAATGTTAAAGTCAGAAATTTTACATATGTACCCATGGAAATTTGGAACATAATAATGCTACAGTATCTTCTTGGATTAGACTTCGACTTTGGCATCTTTATCATGTATCACACACAATGCTTTTCAAAGTAAACCAAGTAATGGAAAAACAAATGGCCGATCACTGCCGTCTCAAACAATCATCCACAGGAAGGTAGGTATAGAATCATTATCTCCCAAACCTCGAGTTGATACAGACATTGAATCATTTGGTAGAAACTGGAAAGTAATTTTAACAAACTTAAGCACTATTGATAATGATATGAATAAGAGTAAACGAGAAAAAACCATGGTGGTATTTTCTACAAATATAGTTTTTTTTTTTTTTTTCAACAATTTAACATAACCATCATAAAACACCTTGGAAGGTTTGTTCGACGTGCTTGATCTGCCAAATGTTGCACTGATGGACAAAGTGAATCATTTGGAATAAAGCAAACTAAACAGCTTTAGGACTCTTGCTAAATCTACGACCAGACATCTGCTCTGACTCATATAGTATGTGGTTGATAAGTCCCCTTGCGGCACTACAAAACCAGGAAAACATAAGTATCATTTTGTGCTCAGAATCAGTCAACCTATATCGGTGCATATTGCATAGTACTTAAGATACTGTTAATATTCTGTTAAGTGAAACAGAAAGTAGTTTAGATACAGTTATGTGGAGGATGCCTCAAAATCAATATATTGGGAGAAGCAAAGTTTGCTGGCAAAAGCACCATAATCGATTATGGTGACAACCATAATCGATTATGGTGGGAGGATCGACTATTCGCGAGAAAATGGTTACACCAACAGAATGGGCATAATCGATTATGGCTCGATCCAGCATCTATAAATATGCAGTCATATCATTCAGAATGGAGGGTGTGGCAGAATACACAAGTTTGAGTGTGAGACATCTAGAGTGATATTGTTAGGAGATTTAGAGAGGATTTGTGATCAAGAGAGTCTTGTGTGTGCAATTTGTATCTTGAGGAAATCAAGAGAGATTGTGAGAGATTGAGGAAGGTGCATAGGAATAGAAAGATCAACCTTGGGTGTAGTTCTTGAAGAGCATGGTGAGAAACATGAGTGTATAAGAATAGGCAAGGGTTGGGGGGATTTTCTATTGTAAAGCCTTGTAATCTCTTTGTTGATCGTAGTGAAGATTTGCCGCTCTCTCCCATGGACGTAGGCCCCACCGACTGAACCACGTTAAATCTGGTGTTCATCTCCATTATCGTTTTTTGCTGCGTTTATTTCGATTCTTGCATTGCTACTGTGTTCTAGTTCATTTAGTGTTTTACTTTGTTCTTGGATTGTTTCTGGCTTGCTTTCTTTACTTGTTTTCAGTACTGTTTCGTGACCACATCAAAACCCAACAAGTAGTGCCGTCTGTGGGGAGCACGATCAAGACTGTGAAAACAGAGGTGGTGTAATCGATTACATAATCGATTACTGTGTGGAGCAAGAACCAGAGAAGGAATAATCGATTGCTTAATCGATTATTGGTCGGATCAAGAACGGGAAGCAAGAACAGAAGAGGAATAATCGATTAGAGAATCGATTATTGTGTAGAAAATAATCGATTAGAGAATCGATTATTGTGAGGAACCAGAATGAGACACCGATCAGGAGCAAGAACAGTGAAGGGATAATCGATTATGTAATCGATTATTGTGCGAAACATCACATAATTTCTGGGAAGTCAGGGAAACTAAGGTGTATTCTTTTTTCTCTTGTGCTTATTATACCTTTGTATTCTATTTTTGTTTTAGAGTTTGCTACTGCGTTTAATTTTGTTTTGATAGGGAGCTTCAAAGTGGGAAGGAAAGATCAAGAAAAGAATCATGTGTACCACTAGATATGATATTGAAAAGTTCTCTGGAAACAATGATTTTGAGCTGTGGAAAGTCAAGATGGAAGCAATCTTGGTGCAGCTGGGATGTGCAGAAGCATTGAAGGGAGAGTCAAGGTTGCCTCTCTATCTCAAAAGGAGAAGGATGACATGATAAACAAGGCAAGGAGTGCTATCATCTTGTGCCTTGGTGATAAGGCATTGAGGGAAGTTGCAAGAGAGAAGACCGATGCGTCAATGTTTATTACTCCATTTGTGTTCATAATCATGCTTCTTCATGAGGATGGAGATAGAGCAGACACGTGTTTTGTGGGAATTCACGGGGTGGTGTTTCTTGTGTATGTCACGGGCGAATGGAAGTGGATTAAAAAGTTCATTAGAGTGTTAATTGTCTTTGTTTTTTGGGGTTCTAACTTCTAATGGCTGTTATTGTGAGACAGTGATGTTGACGGCATATGAAGATCAGGAATAATAAAGCACACAATTCTGGTGTATGTTGCAGTGACCTTGTGAATAACCCCATTATTTTAAACTTAATCTTTGTCTGCATTTGGTTCATGATAGTGTTACTTTTAATTAAACACAGCACATCAAGTCTGGGATGGACCAGCTTGAGCAAATGCTGTTAACACTTCCAAGTTCACAGGCGTTTGCCTGTTCATAGTAAAGGATAAATCCAAGTACATGACGGATATCTATATTATTTTATTGGATTTCTATGCTTTCGCAACCCTGGCACGGGTACTATAACAACAATTTTATAATCTTTTTGATTGGTCATGAATTATTGGCTTGGCTGGAACTAGAAAGGGTTCATTACTGCAGTATTTTTGGAGCCTTATTGATGCATTGAAGAAGGGTAGTATATCTCACTTTGACTTACAAACTTAAAAATGAGTTTATTGTGTTAAAAATGATTTGTCTTATAAATTGGTTTTATGAGTAATGATGATCGGTGCAAGATCAAGTACTATATAATTTCTTTTTTCTTTTCTTGTTGGTTGTGGAAATTCTATTTTCCTATTAAGCTGCTCCTTGGAGAGTGTAGAAGTAATTCGGTATGTACTTGGAAACCCCATATTTGTCAATAGAAATGTTGACCTACTTCCAACATTTTTTTGGATGAGGGCGGATACGATTAGAAGTTAGGTTGGTGGTATTCATTGTCCTTGCAAAGAGCATGTATTCCTCCAATCTAAATTTTATGTAACCAATTTTTTTTTTTAAAAACTTTATTTTCTTCCAATAAAGAGAGAAAAGGAAAAGAGAGAAAGAAGTGAGAAAGAGTATGAGAAGAGAGAAAGAGATGAGAAATAGAGTAGATGTGATGTTATTACTAGAAAATATGGAATCAATGATCAGATATAACGTCTGTTTAATAAAAAGTGGACGTTAAAAAGGAGGCGGTAGTAGAACCGTAAATATGGGGTTCATTTAAATCATCTTTTACGTCAGTTTTATAAACAACAAACGTTAAAAGTGATGAGTGTCACTTTTAACGTATGTTGTTTAAAAAACAGACTTTAAAAGTGCATATTTTACGTTTGTTAATAAGTAAATAACGTTAAATATGAACTTTAACGTCCGTTGTTTTAACAACAGACGTTAAAGGTGATTTTACTAATTTTTTTGTTAGTAGACCCTCTTGGAATCAAAGTGGTTTTGGATTTAATAATCTCTAAGTTTTGATGCTAACAAAAGGATTAAATTTGCTTGGCAAAGTGTTAGTTGAGATCTAACATGTGCTTTCAGTTATGCAGGAATACTTTAATATAAGTAAAATAAACTTGGGATAAGTTTTCGTTGAAAGAATACATGTCCACCCTTGTTAGGGCTGCTCAAATACTTTGGTAAAAGTTACTTATTTATTTAATTGAATAGGCTGGTTTTCTTAAGTGAACGGGGCTCTAAATGTTTGCTAGACGAATACCAAGATAACTTGTTAGATATAGCAAGTCCAAAGACTTGATAGACAAGAGGATATGCCACGTCATCAGACGAGCAAAATAAAATATTGAACAAACTTAGTCTCTCATATAACTAAGTAGACAGAGTTTCTTAAAGTAGACGAGCTCCATCTTCGAATAAATAAATGTTATTCGAATCTCTTGAATTTATTCCAAATGATCGATATTTATTTCAATAGAATATTTGTTCTTCACTATTGTCCTATCTGCTTTAATAATTTACCTTGTTGTAAAAGAAACATAGTACCATCAAGAAATGCAAAAAGCAGAATCGTACAATAAGATACTGCAAAACGATGACAACTTTATGACTGAAAAAGCTGGATTGTTCACAAAGGAGGAACAACAAGTTCTCAAGCTGCAATACTCAGAGGAGTGAACCTCTAATTTCATGCTACCTAACCAAGAATACTGTTTAGCGTGCCACAATCAAGCTATCTGTCAGAACGGATATCATGCATTAAATGCTATCTCTAAACAGGATTATTCAAAGTAACCGTTGAAGAAATACAAGTGAAGAAGAAGGTCACTATAAATAGAAGACCTGAGATACTGAAGAAAGAACTCTTGACTGCACAACCTTGCGAGCTCAATTTTTGTCAAACTACAATCACTCAATACTCATATTTCTTTAAAGAGCAAGAGTCAGTATTTCTTAGTTTGAATATTGTGAAAATATTCATCTGATCTTAAACTGTTATATCCTCATACATAGTGAGTTAAGAAGATCAAACATTAAATCTCTTTGTTAGAGTTAGAGCCTGAAGAGGCTTGGTAAGAAAGAAATACTTGTAGCCTGGAGAGGTGTTGAATACTTGGTTGTAATCTATTCGGGAAATAGTGGAGAAAATCCTTCAAGTAGAAGGGACTGGACGTAGCTCTTGGTTGGAAGAGAGTGAACAAGGATAAAAACATCTTGTGTGATTCTTCTATCTCTTAACTCTTACATCTTTATTTGTTTCTTACAAATCGAGGGGTTTTGATATTGCTTTTGTTAAAGTCTTTTTAAAAGGATCTTTTTCTTTGTGCTTGCTTTTGTTTCTAATCTCCTTGTATGCAAAAATTGTTTTAAATGTTATTTTCGAAAATTGTTAACAAACACAATTCAACCCCCCCTTCATGTGTTTGCCTGTGTCAACTTCAGTTGGTATCAGAGCTCAGCCTCAAAAGGGTTGAGCATCTAACAAGTGCTGAGGAAGTACGATCGAACAACCATGGATGCAGAAGGACAAGCTATCAACAGACCTCCTCTCTTTGATGGAACAGATTATGACTACGGGAAGTCAGGGAAACTAAGGTGTATTCTTTTTTCTCTTGTGCTTATTATACCTTTGTATTCTATTTTTGTTTTAGAGTTTGCTACTGCGTTTAATTTTGTTTTGATAGGGAGCTTCAAAGTGGGAAGGAAAGATCAAGAAAAGAATCATGTGTACCACTAGATATGATATTGAAAAGTTCTCTAGAAACAATGATTTTGAGCTGTGGAAAGTCAAGATGGAAGCAATCTTGGTGCAGCTGGGATGTGCAGAAGCACTGAAGGGAGAGTCAAGGTTGCCTCTCACTCTATCTCAAAAGGAGAAGGATGACATGATAAACAAGGCAAGGAGTGCTATCATCTTGTGCCTTGGTGATAAGGCATTGAGGGAAGTTGCAAGAGAGAAGACCGCTGCGTCAATGTGGGTCAAGTTGGAGTCCCTTTACATGACAAAGTCATTGGCTAATAGGCTATGTTTGAAGCAGCAACTCTATTCCTTCAAGATGATGGAGTCAAAGTCAATAGCGGAACAACTTGCAGAATTCAATAACATTCTTGATGACTTGGAGAACATCGAAGTGAAACTTGATGATGAGGACAAGGCTTTGCTTCTACTCAACTCTCTACCGAAGTCCTATGAGCATTTCAAAGATGCTATTTTGTATGGCAAGGATCAAACCATTACTTTGGATGAGGTTCTAACATCCATTCGAACCAAGGAGCTCCAAAAGCATCAAGAGCTGAAATTCTAAGTGCATGGTGAGGGCTTGAATGTTTCAAGGGGGAGAACAGAGAAGAAATGATCAAAGGAGAAGAAGTCCAAGAGTTACAAGTGTTTCAAGTATCACAAGACGGGTCATTTCAAGAGGGATTGTCTAGAAGAAAGGGACAATGAGGTTGAAGATTTTGCGGATATTGTGGCAGTTGTTGATGACTATGAAGGTGCAGAGGCATTGGTAGTCTTTGAGACCTTACCCTGGAAGAAGGTGGAGTGATGATTGATGCATGTGAGAAGGTGGAGGTTTTGGCGAAGATGGGTGCTTCAGGTGGAGGTAGACCTTCTAGGGCATTACCTCGGGACAAGTTCAGGCTAGGCTTGGATTTGTGTTGGATTCTCTTAAGCATAATCATAAGTGGGAGAGCGGCACTAGAGTGAGCACTATGATGATAGAAGATCTCTGATTTAGAGTCAAGGTGGAGAATTGTGGAGAATGCCTCAAAATCAGTATATTGGGAGATGTAGAGTTTGCTGGCAGAAGCACCATAATCGATTATAATCGATTATGGTGACGACCATAATTGATTATGGTGGGAGGATCAATTGTTCGCGAGAAAACGGTTACGCCAACAGAATGGGCATAATCGATTATGGTAATCGATTATGGCTCGATCTAGCATCTATAAATATGCAGTCATATCATTCAGAATGGATGGTGTGGCAGAATACACAAGTTTGAGTGTGGGATTTCTAGAGTGATATTGTTAGGAGATTTAGAGAGGATTTGTGAGCAAGAGAGTCTTGTGTGTGCAATTTGTATCTTGAGGAAATCAAGAGAGATTGTGACAGATTGGGGAAGGTGCATAGGAATATAAAGATCAACCTTGGGTGTAGTTCTTGAAGAGCATGATGAGAAACACGGGTGTACAAGAATAGGCAAGGGTTGAGGGGATTTTCTATTGTAAAGCCTTGTAATCTCTTTGTTGATCATAGTGAATATTTTGCCGCTCTCTCCCATGGACGTAGGCCCCACCAGCTGGAACCACGTTAAATCTGGTGTTCATCTCCTTTATCGTTTTTTGTTGTGTTTATTTCGATTCTTGCATTGCTATTGTGTTCTAGTTCATTTAGTGTTTTGCTTTGTTCTTGGATTGTTTCTGGCTTGCTTTCTTTACTTGTTTTCATTACTGTTTCGTGACCACATCAAAACCCAACAAGTTAATATTCTGTTAAGTGAAACAGAATATTCTGCTAGGAGTCTAGGACTATATGTATTATGCGAAGTCCTAACTGAGCTTCTTTGAGAAGCTTCCTGTGAAATGTATAAATACCTCATGCACTCTACAATTCAGTTGAATGAAAAACAGATTCAGTTTTACGGTTACTCCCCCCCTAGACTAGGAATCTAGAAAACATGCATAATATAAATTCAATATACTAGAGCACAAGCTTACTCATCCTTTAACTTCTGAATCTTCTCAGGATCTGCCTCATGCATGTTCTTCTTAAACTGTTGTCTCACCATATCAACAAGAAGCTCCGTGTTATGTTTCTGCAACAGAAAAAGCCGGTATACGACGTAATCAGTTACATACATCTTAGTTTCATTTCATCACACATGCAGATTACATTTTTAACATCACAGTACAGTGCTTCAGCAGAAAGTGGCACTACTAGCCATGGAAGGGCAGTAATTCCTATGAAGAAGCATACCATGATCTGATCAATGATGAAAAGTGTATCAAGCATACAAAGACAGTTATTTAAGTAACGTGTAACTATCGATATATCCACATAACAAATCCTTCTAGCATCCTCCTATCTACTTAAAACAGAAAATATTAAATGAAAATACTAAAGCATTTAATATCTTGAGAATCCAAAAAGAATTTAATACTTTTTCATTTGAGTAATCAAGAGGATATTAGACTGGTTCATTAGGAGGATGTCCTAAATGTTAAATTTCAACATATAAATGTGAGAATTTGGGCATCAATTGAATGTCTCTAGAAAACACACGTCACAAGCTTGAGTTGAGATACACACCATTGTAAACTTCTTTGCAATAAAATTCACCATGAAAACAAGAAACCCACCACTTCAAATGGGATTTTTTCTGATACACTCTAACTAAATTTTTCCGCCACTAGCAACAAGCCTCCACTGAAGCTAGGTGAGTGAATTTGAAAATATGCGTATGAGAAAGACAGGGATAGAGAGAGAGAGAATCACGTACCCGATGGCCAATATATTTAGCTCTTCGTAGGCATTCACGGTAAAGCTAAAAAACAAAACCCCAACATTAAAAAAGAGATTTTTATTAGCCCCAAGGTCTTAATTTTCAAACAGGAGCACAGACAGGGCTTTTATTAAATAGAAGAAAAAGAAAGGTATAGTTTCAGACCCTAATGGCATTGTTGGCCAGCTCAGGAGGCAGTGCCGTTTGAAGGGAAGGCATTTTCAGAATCCTGGAGCCTGCGAACGAAAAAATAACAACCTAAATCCTTGAAGTTCACAGAGACAATTCGTCGAACATTTCGGGGCAGAAAGTAAACTTGGTCTAACGAAAAACATTACACGAAACCCACGACCAGAAGAACGAACTGGGATCATGGGCACTTGCCTGATTCGAAATCTGATGCGTATGGTGCAAGATCGAAATCAAAATCAACTTTGTCCGAGACCGCAACACGGGGGGTTACACTGTTACAGTGCCAACGAGCACAGCAAAGAAGATAAAAGGAGAACACACACAGCGTTTTAGCTTAGCCCAAATGAAACGACTTGCCGTTTCTATAGTTCTAGAACAAGGAGTGTATTTAAAATTAGATTATTTGAAAGGAAAAAAGTATATTGTTATTTTTGTTCTTTATTTTATTTTGTTTTTGTTTTTGGTCTTGTAACTAATAATAAATGCTCCCTTTTAGTCTTATAATAGCATGTTTGGGATCGTGATCAAACTCTCCAAAAGTACTTCCAAGTGAAGCTACAATGTATAAGTTTTTAGGTTTCGCTTATACTCTAATTTGTCGTAGTTCCAATTAGGTATTAAGTTTTTCATGTTTATCACTTTAGTTTTACCATCATCTCTCACATTGTTAAGTTGAAAGTACGAGACAATTGAAATTCAAATTTAAAGGCTTAGGTGACATGTACTCCACAGTGGCACACTATATTGGATAGTCCTAACTACTATCTAAGCGTGGTGTGTGTGAGTAAAGTGTTCAAGAGTGTCCTCTTTAGGGGCAAAGACATTCTTCGTATAGCCTCCCTCTTCAGGTGTGGATGACGTGAAACGGTTTTGTGCAATGGGGTCTTGTTAGCGGGATACGCAGGCGCGACATATCTCATTAGTGATTCCCTTCTCTCCTTCATGTATTGTGCATGCCTTCTAGAAGATGTTTGTGGTGACGTGTCATTTCTCGACCAAGATGTGCCTTCTTGGATCTCGACTGACCTGCCTTCACGAATACAACTTGAGAGCCCCACAGGCCACGGTCCATACTTCATGCCACTTCCTTTATCTTCCTTCTCTTGGGTTGGAACTTTCATTTCTTCTTTGGGATGAGATAACCACTTTATCCTTTCATAATCATGGGTCTATTATTGGATTGTCTCTAGCCTATATTGGGTCCGAATTCGGTCTAGGCGGGAACAATTCATAAAATAATATACGTATTTTACGAATGTCAAATTTAATGATATAAAACCAACAATATCGAGCACAATTGGTAGATATTCAGGTTCCTAAAGCATGTTGTATTGTTGTTGGAGTTTCGATTCCTATCCTGTGTATAAAAAATGCTTTATTGAGAAGATAAAATTTACTTTGACGATCTCTATACCTCGAAACTTGAAAGAGATTAATCTTCATCTATCGGTTGAAAGATATTCTCATTAAAAATAAATAAATAATAGTATTAAAATATAATTTTGGTTTGCATATACATACTAGTGCAAGCCAAATCATAGCCAGTTGTCAATAATTTGACACAAAATATTCAATGACTCCTTATATATGCTAGAGGGTCTATGAACATCATTACTTAATTGAATAATGTTATATGTATTTGTTATTATAAAAATCAAAATGTCTCGAATTTGATGTCCATGAAAAAAAAAATTCCTACTTAATTTTACACTCGCTTCAAATGAAACCCGAGCTAGTATTTGAAGCCATTTATATTATATATAAAAGTCCAATCAAGCTATTACAAATGTAGGTCACAAAATATAGACTAAATTCACTATCTGATCACTCATCACACACCATGGGAATAAACCCAAATAGGGACGAATCCTAAGCCCACAACTCATAATAATGGCTCTCTTTGCTCTAGACATGTACTAATATGCTATATCTTCCATATAAGTAATTAAGCACAGATATATAAAGTAATATGTTAACTGCATTCATATGCAGAGAGCTCTCTCACTGTCTCAGGCAAACCTTCTCTTAAGCAATCAAGTGGAGGTATAGTCATGGTCTCTTGAGTTCCATAAGCATTCCAGCAAAAAGGGTCATCAAGTAATTGCCCTTCATATGGCAAAAGCTCAACCTCAGATAGTGTTATGTTTGTGCAAGCAACACTATCACTGCAAGCAAAGTGAATAGGAGGGGTTCTCACATCATAAGTACCCTTTATATTCCTGTATGACACATCATTTACATGTACAGCTGAAGTCTGATTAAGACACTCCTTAGACAAGCAGTAGTACTGGTCTATAATGATGCAGTTCCTGACATTCTCCATTTGGATGTTCTCAAATTTCAACCCTGTCACTGAGCCTGTACCACCTTGCCATGTCTTGATCCTGAGACCATTGTCTGATTCCCTTATGATTGTGTTACGAACGGTTAAGTTAGAGACACATGCCTGAGAATTGTGCACTCCAAGGCTTCCAATGCTGTGTACAAATGACAACAATAAGCTTTTACTGAGGCATGATGAACTTAGCATAATAGAAATTAACTTGGTACTGTAAAAGGAAAAAAAGTGAAGGGAAGAAATTGTTGTGATATTAATGATTGGCAGCTTGAACCGTTCCAACTGTTAAAGTAAGTATAGTTAGATAGATCACTAAAAGAAGAAAACAACACCTGTCAACACCTCCTTTTTTAGGAGAAATGTTAAGGATCATTTGAAGGTTGAAACATTTCAATTTCAAACCCAACTTTTTCATTAAGTTTTTACTAAAGATGAGTTGGAATCTTGGAGACGCCTAGAAGAGTTACTACACTCACCCTAGTGGTTAAAGTCACCTTTTTTCATTTTTCCTTCAGAAAATGTTCTACAATCACAGTAGGGGTGAATGAATGTATTAAATAACAAGCATCAACTGTGTTTTTTTATTTACATCAAACTAATCATCATCAATTAATAATTAACTTTGGTTAAGAGATAATCAGTAATGTACCTGATCCCGTGGCTAGGAGCACAAGTTACACCCTCTATGTCCACATCGGAGCACCCGGGTCCAATTGAAATACAATCATCACCTGTTCAGAAATCATGTTCAGTTCTTGTAAACTAATCACCTGACATATATATAAGAAATATAGAACTAATAACCAAACTGCCATATTGAGCAAGTAACAAAATTCTCTTTAGTCTTTACCATTGCTTATCATGGTGTTATATATCCCAACACCCCTCGTGTTTCCTAGGTGGATTCCATCAGTATTGGGGCTGAGTTTAGGCGAATAAAGGGACAACTTATCAATCAGCACTCCTTGGCAGCCATCAAATTTTATATGGAACTGAGGACTGTTTTGAATTTTCAGCCCACTCAGCACCAGATTGGAGCTCATGAAGAACCGTATCATCTATAAACCAAAAGTGAAACAATTCTAAGACTAATAAGATAAAAAAAAAATAGGACAGTTATCTAAAGGAAGAGTTGAATTCTGAATAGTTCACTCACTGTAGGGCTATCACATGGTCCTGAAACAGTATTTCCATTGGGACCCTGAAATGCCATTTTTTACTACCATTTAGTGTGATTTCATTCAACATCAAATAACAACAACATTAATGGGATGAAAGTTAATAATGGTGACTAGATGAAATGATTACCCTGTGAGGTTTGCAAGGGAGATCCCACCATTGCTCTCCATTGCCTTCTATGATTCCAGTCCCATTAAGAGTCATTTGATCAAGTCTATAAAACACAAGCCATTGATTTCGGCTATCTGCTTCAGGCCAAGAATCTGGTCCATCTGGTGGCATGAGAGTACCATCCACCTGTTTACATTTGAACCTTGTTAGTGAGCTATGTATTTATATCCAATCATGCTATTATTTGATTCATCTCAAACACATGATATGATAATATAAAGTCATATAGTTTGTTATCAGGTGCGCATCAAACACAAGAATGATGTGATGGACTAGGAAATTGAACAAGCATTCTTACTTGAAATACTAGTCCTGGCTTGCATGGACCTGAAAAGATAGTTGAAGTGATCTTAAAACAGTAGTTTTCTGGAGCTAGAACAACCCCATTTTCCACTGCACAAGCTGCTTTCCATGCTTCCCTGAATGCAGCTGTGTCATCAGCTGAACCATCTCCAACTGCCCCAAAGGATGTTACATCAAAAACACAGTCTGAAGGGGAATCCCCAGGATCATTGGGATAAGGGTCAGAGGGGACACTAGGAGAATTGGAAGGGGGTGAAGAAGGGTCCTCTGGTTTAGGAGAATCAGCAGGAGGCTTAGGAGATGGGGAAGCTTTCTTATGCTTCTTGTGAGAGTGGTACCTTCCTTCCACATTGTCCAGATTGTGGATAAAAAGAATCACAGTAATCCATAGTATAAAAAACACACTAATGAGATTCATTATGTTCAAGTCTTTTTGAGTTTTGACACTGAAGAATGTTTGTACCAATGTGGAAGCTCCTAAGATGATATCTGTAGATAGTGAAAAAAACTACAGCTTCAGAAATCTTAATATGACATATCAATGGAGAAGATTAAACTAGGAGAAGGAAATAATTATGGTCTAACATGCAAAGGATTCAAATCAGCAAAGGTTCTTATTTATATTCAAAACATAGATGATATTGGTGAAGGAATAAATTCTTGAGCATAAGGTTGATACGTGTCAATTACTGGTTGATTAACAGTATCATTGTGTCTCAAGGAAAGGCTTGGACGTTTTTAGAGGCCTTTTTGTAGGTCCATGTTCTGTAGTAACCCCTGGCACGGTTCTTTGTTCTCTCAACCCCAATTTCCGATCAGCTAGCTTCTTATTTTCATTTTAATTGTTTAATGTGTTGTGGTCCATGATATGATATACCTTTGTTCTCTTCTTATTATTTTGTACTTGTAGACCTCAATTTCTCTTCTGTATTCTGTATATTGTTTTCAGAAACTGCACAATGAACAACTTTCAGCTGTATGTTAAGCTCCTTTAAGGTTCAAGTTTAACTTTCTAGAAAAGTGCTATTACTAACTATACTTCTACTTCCTTTTCTTCTTTTAATTTCTTGTTCCAATTATTTTGATCCATTTTCCCTCTAGTTATTCTCCAAAATGAAATGAATCTCTTCTAGTATATACAGACTAAAAACTCTTGAACATATATAAAGGTGGCTTCTTGAGTTTCAAGTGGTTGAATTGTGACAACTAATTACTTAAAATCTTAAATCGCACTAATCAAGAGGACATCTATATATGCATATAGTTTTCAAGTGTCTCTTATGAATATTTATACATAATGCTATTAGCCTATAACTGATAGCATAGGTAAAAACGCAATAATAATAAGTTGTGTTGTGTAATTAACTAGACAAAATACATTTGGCTCTTTAACAAAAAGGGAATATTTTTAATCAAAGCTAAACTCATGTCACGTTAGAATATAGGAGAAAAGAAGCCTTGTGTATATATACGTACTGTCCAAGAAAATGAGCAAATTAATTATGAAATTTGGTTTTTTAGCATATTTTGTCCAGTTATGTGACATCTGTCTTTGTGGGTTTTACCTGAGAAGAGGCCAAACCGACACATGCAGCTATTGAGAAATCAATAGTATATAAGATATTGCACGTGAATTATAGCTATAAGTTAGAACAGGATCAGTAAATCACAAAGAAGCAGATAGTAAAAGAAAAGAAAGCTAACCATCATGGGAATCGTGCACATATGAAGCCTACCTATAGGAAGACAAAAAACAATTGTACTATTTATAGTGAAAAGTGAATCACAACCACCTTTCTTGTTTGAGTTAAACAAAATTTACCTTTCCATTTTATGAAAGAATAAGAAACTTTCTCTTTGCTTGTTAGATTAAGCAACTATACCTCTGATTAAGATGTTTTTTTTAAATAGATTTAACTTCCTCCTGTTTGTTTTGTTCCTTGTAGCTAGCATTGTAAAACACCTTGTGTCTATGTGCTGTTTTTTTCTTTTATTTTCTTTCTCTCTTCTAATAATACATTTTGCTTATAAAGAAAAAGCTATAATATATTGTCATTTTATTTTTTTACTTTTTTTTTTACTTTTTCAATCAATTATATATTATCATATTATTTAAAAACGTTTAACTTTAACTAAAGTTCATACGGTATGATGTGTGATTGGTTGATAGTGTGAAAATCTTAACACCGCGAACGTATCAAAATTAAACTCATTTTAAATTAAGCTAAAATTCTTTATAGTGTGAACACTTTGCATTTTAAGAAGATGAGAATAATATATCATATACATAGATGGTCGAGATTAAAAATTAAGTTTACGTAATGTCATATGACCGCTTAAAAAAGTCACATACATTTATCTTCTAATTTTAACCTATTCAAATAAGATCGGATGGTCACAATTTATTGTTCTTATTTTTTTTCATAATAATAAGTGTTATGACCTAGTATGGTCCTTATTATTCGAGATAATTCAAATATTAGTTGTATTAGTTGTTGAGTTTGTTAGATAGTTAGAGAATTAGTTAGTTGTTAGTGTGACTAATGTGTAAGTGCTCTATTATAAATAGAGAGTACCTAGTGTATTGTAGAGGTGTGTGAAGTGTGTAATTGTGAAGTGTGTAATTGTGAAGTGAAATTAGTGAATAGAAATTTCAGTTTGTGATATCATTTCTCTCCATTCTCTCTTTGATTTCTCTGATTCTTTGTGAGTGTATGTGTGAGATAGTGTTCTTGCACTAACAGATATCTTCAAGGTACAGAAGGTGTCAAGATATGATTGTGAAGAGTGAATATCAGTGTAGCACTGCAGCAGAACAAGATGGGTCTTCGAAGGAGCCAAGAGAGGAAGCGTGTGGAATTGAAGAAGGGGATAATTCTTGTAACAAGGAGATCGAAGAAGCAGAAGATGATGGCAGTGACGAAGCAGGAGAAGCGGATGTTGCTATGGCGACGCAAGGTGTATTGGTGATGGCGGTCGAGACGGCGGTGTCGGAGCTGGAGACAAATATCAAGATTGGTAGAGATGAAAATCTATGAGTCTATAAATAGACTTAGTGCTATAGTGTAAATATGTAGAAGTGTGTACAATTGTGAGTATGAAGTGAATAATAGAGATTTTTTTATTGTGTTCATTCTCTATCTCTTTCTCTCATCTTTCTCAATATTTATATTCTTTCTATGTGTGTGCACTATGAGTGAGTATGAGTGCTTGTATTCCAACACTTATAATGTAATAAGTATAATAATAATTAAATAAAAAAAGTTATAAATAACATATCATTTATTAAAGAAAGTATAATAACATATTAAGCTACTTTTAAATAAATATATTTTAATTTAATCTAAAGAGCTGAATTATCACACACTCATTTACATTTTGTGCACCAAAATATTTGCTTGTTCTGTTCTAGCTTTTTTTCTCCTGTGAACTTGTTCTATTCTAGCAGATCTCCAAACACATGCCAAAGCACATGAGGGAATGATTCCTTTCATTATGGATTGGCCAAAATAAGAAGGAAAAAATAATAACCGTGTCGGAAAAAATAATAACTGTGCTGTGGGGCTTGATCAGAGGGAATAGTGTAAATTGTGTGAATGTGGTTTTGATGTAAAAGCAATCCATATCGTGACTCTTTGTTGTTGTTTAGCTCCTTGTGGCCACGGATTTGTGGGGAACATACGACAAAAGAATTAACACATTCACGGGTGGAATCAAATCCTGTTTGATTTAATGCAAAAAGAAGGGAGAAAACAAAGATAACAAATAGTTGAGACATGGAAAATCGCCCTCACAGAAACTAAGATCAGAGCATTCTTGAGATTTTGGATGTCATGCAGGAATCCAAGAAAATGATATCCTCATGATTATTTGAAGATTGTCTTATATATTTTTTGTTATAAAATCATTAATAATCCAATCATCATAAATGTTTTTTAAAAAATCATTTTCGATATAAATCAAAACAACACTATTTAATCTATAATGTGACATAATAGATCGTAAATAAGATTTTAACAATTTTATTTATGAAAAACTTCTGGTGCCCCCAAAAAATAAATGTTATAAATGTTATATAATTTCATTTATATATAATATAAATGTTATATTATATATAACATTTATATATAATATATAAAATTTTACACTATCTGATGCCCCAAAAAAATTGGGGTCATGAACGATCGCCAATCTCGATCGTGCTTACGGCCACCCTGACTAAGATACCCCCTCAACCCCACAAACATCTATTTGACTATTTCTTACATGACAATTGAAGCAAATAAATAGAACATTGAAAAATCAACTAGACTTTGTGACTTTACCTGATGATACAAATATTTTTTTTCTTCTCTTTTTCTCTTAGCTCAGCAAGTTTCTGTAACCATCCAATGCAATGGATTTAACATTAAGTTTATAACTATGTGTGTCTAAGCAAATTATGCTGCAAAATGAAAAGATTTGCTTTGTAAAACATGGTATGAGGGGGCTTTTATAGAAGGGTAGATATTTGAGACTAGCAAAATGGAAATAGTGAGCATGCATTCATGTTTGTCTTAACCTGTCACATGTCTACACAAGTGAGAGAGACTTTAAAAAAAATAATTAACAAAAAAAAGAATGGCAATTTTAAAAGAAGAAAAGTTTGTGTCTAGAGATTCTGGGGTGCACTTTTTTGTGCTCTGAGGTGACAGCAGTGTTTGTGGCTCTCAGCTATGACACGTGGCCCAGGAACACACACACGCGCCTCACTCGTGAAGTTACTGGTTCATTGCTTCATTCATATGTGTAGGTCCAGTATCACCATGATTGATATATAGGCCATGAGTTCCAACACAATACAATACCATCGTTCACATGCAGCTCTAAGCAGATTCTGCGGAAATCCAAGGACGACCCTTTTCACACTCATAAATTTTTATCATAGTTTTTTTTTAATTATATTTTTATTTATAACTATTGATTAGAAAATTTTGCTTTGAAAACAATGATAAATGATAATAGATGATTAAGATTCAGCTATATAAAATGATGTGATAAGAAAATAGTAAAATGATAATATTACTTCTCTTTTAATTTGTTTATTACTCCATTTGTGTTCATAATCATGCTTCTTCATGAGGATGGAGATAGAGCAGACACGTGTTTTGTGGGAATTCACGGGGTGGTGTTTCTTGTGTATGTCACGGGCGAATGGAAGTGTATTAAAAAGTTCATTAGAGTGTTAATTGTCTTTGTTTTTTGGGGTTCTAACTTCTAATGGCTGTTATTGTGAGACAGTGATGTTGACAGCATATGAAGATCAGGAATAATAAAGCACACAATTCTGGTGTATGTTGCAGTGACCTTGTGAATAACCCCATTATTTTAAACTTAATCTTTGTCTGCATTTGGTTCATGATAGTGTTACTTTTAATTAAACACAGCACATAAAGTCTGGGATGGACCAGCTTGAGCAAATGCTGTTTACACTTCCAAGTTCACAGGCGTTCGCCTGTTCATATTAAAGGATAAATCCAAGTACATGACGGATATCTATATTATTTTATTGGATTTCTATGCTTTGGAAACCCTGGCACTGGTACTATAACAACAATTTTATAATCTTTTTGATTGGTCATGAATTATTGGCTTGGCTGGAACTAGAAAGGGTTCATTACTACAGTATTTTTGGAGCCTTGATTGATGCATTGAAGAAGGGTAGTATATCTCACTGACTTAGAAACTTAAAAATGAGTTTATTGTGTTAAAAATGATTTGTCTTATAAATTGGTTTTATGAGTAATGATGATCGGTCCAAGATCAAGTACTATATAATTTCTTTTTTCTTTTCTTGTTGGTTGTGGAAATTCTATTTTCCTATTAAGCTGCTCCTTGGAGAGTGCAGAAGTAATTCGGTATGTACTTGGAAACCCCATATTTGTCAATAGAAATGTTGACCTACTTCCAACATTTTTTTGGTCGAGGGCGGATACTATTAGAAGTTAGGTTGGTGGTATTCATTCTCCTTGCAAAGAACATGTATTCCTTCAATCTAAATTTTATGTAACCAATTTTTTTTTTTTAAACTTTATTTTCTTCCAATAAAGAGATTCAAGACTTGTCCATATGTAAAATCATAATTATTGATATAGGCATTTTCCACGTAAAAAGGGAATAAGCAATCCATTCTATAGTTTATTTATCTCAGGAAGCCAAAATCATGCAACTATTCGTATGTTGTTGAATAGAAATAAAAAAAATGCTAATCTTTTGAACACAAAAAAATGCCAATCTTTGATAATTTTGTCATCAACTAATTCTCTTTCTTCTTCCTGAGAAAAAAAAAATTGGATTGCTTAGACTCGCTGAGTGGATCAAAGGTAGATTGGGTAATCGCTCACTAATGCTTTGTTTGGTTGTGAGAAGAAAAGGAAAAAAGAGAAAGAAGCGAGAAAGAGTATGAGAAGAGAGAAAGAGATGAGAAATAGAGTAGATGTGATGTCATTACTAGAAAATATGGAATCAATGATCAGATATAACGTCTGTTTAATAAAAAGTGGACGTTAAAAAGGAGGCGGTAGTAGAACCGTAAATATGGGGTTCATTTAAATCATTTTTTACGTCAGTTTTATAAACAACAAACGTTAAAAGTGATGAGTGTCACTTTTAACGTATGTTTTTAAAAAACAGACTTTAAAAGTGCATATTTTACGTTTGTTAATAAGTAACAGACGTTAAATATGAACTTTGACGTCCGTTGTTTTAACAACAGACGTTAAAGGTGATTTTACTAATTTTTTTGTTAGTAGACCCTCTTGGAATCAAAGTGGTTTTGGATTTAATAATCTCTAAGTTTTGATGCTAACAAAAGGATTAAATTTGCTTGGCAAAGTGTTAGTTGAGATCTAACATGTGCTTTTAGTTATGCAGGAATACTTTAATATAAGTAAAATAAACTTGGGATAAATTTTCGTTGAAAGAATACATGTCCATCCTTGTTAAGGGCTGCTCAAATACTTTGGTAAAAGTTACTTATTTATTTAATTGAATAGACTGGTTTTCTTAAGTGAACGAGGCTCTAAATGTTTGCTACACGAATACCAAGATAACTTATTAGATATAGCAAGTCCAAAGACTTGATAGACAAGAGGATATGCCACGTCATCAGACGAGCAAAATAAAATATTGAACAAACTTAGTCTCTCATATAACTAAGTAGACGGAGTTTCTTAAAGTAGACGAGCTCCATCTTCGAATAAATAAATGTTATCCGAATCTCTTGAATTTATTCCAAATGATCGATATTTATTTCAATAGAATATTTGTTCTTCACTATTGTCCTATCTGCTTTAATAATTTATCTTGTTGTAAAAGAAACATAGTACCATCAAGAAATGCAAAAAGCAGAATCGTACAATAAGATACTGCAAAACGATGACAACTTTATGACTGAAAAAGCTGGATTGTTCACAAAGGAGGAACAACAAGTTCTCAAGCTGCAATACTCAGAGGAGTGAACCTCCAATTTCATGCTACCTAACCAAGAATACTGTTTAGCGTGCCACAATCAAGCTATCTGTCAGAACGGATATCATGCATTAAATGCTATCTCTAAACAGGATTATTCAAAGTAACCGTTGAAGAAATACAAGTGAAGAAGAAGGTCATTATAAATAGAAGACCTGAGATACTGAAGAAAGAACTCTTGACTGCACAACCTTGCGAGCTCAATTTTTGTCAAACTACAATAACTCAATACTCATATTTCTTTAAAGAGCAAGAGTCAGTATTTCTTAGTTTGAATATTGTGAAAATATTCATCTGATCTTAAACTGTCATATCCTCATACATAGTGAGTTAAGAAGATCAAACATTAAATCTCTTTGTTAGAGTTAGAGCCTGAAGAAGCTTGGTAAGAAAGAAATACTTGTATCCTGGAGAGGTGTTGAATACTTGGTTGTAATCTATTCGGGAAATAGTGGAGAAAATCCTTCAAGTAGAAGGGACTGGACGTAGCTCTTGGTTGGAAGAGAGTGAACAAGGATAAAAACATCTTGTGTGATTCTTCTATCTCTTAACTCTTACATCTTTACTTGTTTCTTACAAATCGAGGGGTTTTGATATTGCTTTTGTTAAAGTCTTTTTAAAAGGATCTTTTTCTTTGTGCTTGCTTCTGTTTCTAATCTCCTTGTATGCAAAAATTGTTTTAAATGTTATTTTCGAAAATTGTTAACAAACACAATTCAACCCCCCCTTCTTGTGTTTGCCTGTGTCAACTTCAGTTGGTATCAGAGCTCAGCCTCAAAAGGGTTGAGCATCTAACAAGTGCTGAGGAAGTACGATCGAACAACCATGGATGCAGAAGGACAAGCTATCAACAGACCTCCTCTCTTTGATGGAACAGATTATGACCACTGGAAGAAGAGAATGATGGCCTTCTTAGATGCACAGAATGTAGATATTTGGGAGCTGATTGAAATCGGCTATGATGAACCAAGAGATGAAGCTGGAGCCGCTGTTCCTAGAGCCCAATGGACTCAAGAGCAAAAATACCAACATCAGCTAAATTTGAAGGCTACGCACTATCTCATGTGTGCTATAACCAGATCTGAACATGACAAAGTTCACAGCTGCAACACTGCTAAAGAAATCTGGGACACTCTTGCCCTAGCTCATGAGGGTTCTTCACAAGTTAAGGAATCAAAGATCAGCATGCTGGTTCATCAGTATGAGCTGTTCAAGATGGGTGAGCATGAAACAGTAGACCAAATGTTTGGAAGATTCCAAACCATCACCAACAGTCTCAGATCGCTTGGAAAAGTTTATGAAAATAGAGATCGTGTCAGAAAAATCCTAAAGTCTATCCAAGCAATAGAGACCCTGTAACGCCCTCCCCTCAGGGCATTACTATGTAACCCACGCGGAAGTAAATTTAAAAGATAATTTGCTGGTTGCTTTCGGAAAATTTGTTTTCTCTTAAGTCATAAAACTGGGGTATAAGATTTTCTTCTATAGGGATAACTCTGAAATCCATCATACATACATTTAAAACATAAAGTCATGTTCGTAACAAAGTTACCATGACATACAACATTTCTATAAGTTTCCATTTTCGAAAGAAAAAGTTTAAACTTCAGATGGATGTATATAACACTACATTCACGGACCCCTTTAGATATACAACCCAAACCTAAACTGGTCATTCAATCAAATATTCATTGGAGAGACCCCCAATCGGAATACTTTCCTAACCCCTAACACCAGGTCTTCAATTGACTTAGAAAGACTCCTCTGCAACATCGGCACTAGAGTACCAAGGTACTACAGCAAAACCCGAAGAAACCTGATATAATTGTAAGAGTGAGATACCATCATAAGATATATCCCACAACAACCATATACATGATACATACATCACATAATCATATAAGCAGTTAAATCATGCATATACACAATATAATAGTGTAATATCAAAGGGTCTCAAACCCGCACAGTCAACCTTTGAAAATATGCATGGCACTTCAATATCAGGCTCTAACTTAATCTCCGGAGATCCAAACATCCTCCAAATGAGTTGATCAGGCTCGATACACCGTCTCATTGGCTAGCTAAGCACAACGATAATACACCGTCTCATTGGCTAGCTAAGCACAACAATAATACACCGCCTCATTGGCCATTTAGGCACAACGATTATGCATGCCGTTTCATTGTCCATTTAGGCACAACGATACACGTACACCGTCTCATTGTCCAATTTAAGAACAACGATAATACACCATCACATGATACCTTTCCTGTTAAGGTCTCACGTTAAAACCATGCCGAGCACGTCTGCCGTAAATGCAAATGTAAAACATTTAGTTCTCAATGTTTTCTTTGTGTTCATTCTTTTTCGTTGTCGCAGCTCAAAGCTAACGACTTAATCATCATTTCCCCATCACTTGAAAACTTAGAAGCATAGGACACACAGTCCGAATACTCAATCACAACGCCCGAGACCGATGCACCAGTCCTGGGCTTGTGGTCGTAGAAAACAACATTCACCTTTAACGACGTTCATCACAACGTGGTTAGGACACAGTCCACAACAATGAAATCAGAACGCACTGTCCTCGATTTCGAGAATTGGACCCTCAGTCCAGAACATCATGAATAGGACTCCTGGTCCCGAATTAACACTGATCCAAGATCACGTGCATATAACTGAATACTAGAGGCGACATCTCGCGTACTAGATTCTCTTTCTTAAGTACTTATTTTTCGTTCAGTGAAAATCAAATTTAAAACCGAATCCTCGATAACCTATCCAGGTTATCGGAAAGTTTCTAAAATATTTAGGAAAACCTTTTCTTTGAAAATCTTTTATAAAGCATCTTTGAAATTCTTTTATCTTTGAAATATTTCCCCCAATAGGATATTGCCAAATAATCTTGAAAGTTTTCACTTGAAGACACATAGTTCAAAAAGGATTTTTCTCTTGTATAACAATAGTTCACCAAAACCATTTCAACATTTAAAACAAGTACTTTAAGTTTAAAGAGCTTTTGGAAAAGAACACCAATCCCTTCATCTTCAAAGCTTATTAAGGTTTTTAATCCTTATAACGGTTGAGCACAGACGCATGTCTGGCTTAGCAAACTTTCAATCAACAACAGTATATATCATCAGTTCAATGCTAATATCACAGTTGAAAGCAGTTCATCACATATACGCATTATATCATTTAGAACAAGTACAGTTCAACATCAGATAATAGCATAACAGTTCAAGTACATTAGATAATCAAGTAAGCTCAATCAACATGTAAATATCCAATTAAACACATACACACATGCATACAGTTATTGAATATCTTTAGGAAATCCCCTCTTACCTCGAGAAGGTAAGAGAATGCGAGAAAATAAACAATTTCACGAACGTTCTTCAAAGTTGGTTAGGATGCAAGTCTAGGTTTCAAGATACAAGGTTCAAAGGATTAGAACTCAACCAATAAGTTAGGGCTAGAAGTTTCCAAAACACATGCAACTTAGGGATTTATGATCCTTAAGTGCTAGGAGTTTAAAACATGATTACTTTAAACAAAGTTGAACAAAAATCCCACCAAGTTACACTTGATGGAGATTCGGCCTTGACCAATAAAATAGGCTAGGAACATTTAAACTTTCCAATCTCTTTGGTTTAGCATCCATTAATAGTAAGGAGCTCAAAACCATGATCACTTTGGATAAATGAAAAACGAAACACCCTAGGTCCATTACCTTTAAGATCCGGTCATCCTTGGGTTTTTATGATAAAAATCTTTAAATTCTTCCAATCTCTTAGACCTTTTAGCATCCAATAACTTATGGAGCTCAAGTCTATGATCATCTTGAAAGCAACATAGTATTTTAAATAACAAAGCTCATAAGCACATAAAGTAAGTGACATAATGTAAATGACATAAAGTAAATGGCATAAATATAAATGACATAAAAGTAAATGACATAATGTAAATGACATAAAGTAAATGACATAAAGTAAATGGCATAAATATAAATGACATGAAAGTAAATGACATAAAGTAAATGACATAAATATAAATGGCATAAAAGTAAATGACATAAAGTAGAGTAAAAATCTTTAAACTTTCCAATCACTTTAGACATAGCATCCTTTAACATAAAGGAGCCTTGGTCCATGATCATTTTGGGAAAACAAATCTTTAAACTTTCCAATCACTTTAGACATAGCATCCTTTAACATAAAGGAGCCTTGGTCCATGATCATTTTGGAAAACAAATCTTTAAATACAAACTCATACTTGTAAAAGTTGAAACAAGATCCATCTAAACCATAGGCATGGTTCGGCCCCATTAGAAAGTAGAGGTTAGGAAACTTTGTTTTACACAACCTTTTAGTATGTTAAACTACAAGTAAATACAAGGCCATAGAAATTGGTTTCAACTCAAAAGGAGTTTTCTACCATTTTTGAGAGATTTTTGAAGATAAAAGCTCATAAATGACATAAAGAAGAAACTTTGGAAAAAGATGAAGTTTTTAAAGAAAAGAATACATGAGAGTATTAACCTAAGCAAGAGGAACAACTTTGATGAAGAACACTTAGTGAAAAGAAGAAGAAAAACTAGAGCTTTGGAAGCTTGAAGTTAAGAAAAAGATGAAAACTTAAGGGTTTTAATGGAGTGGGAGAAAGGAAAGTGATGAAGTGAAGTTGATGAGTGGTATTTATAGAATAAGAAGGAGGGGGGCACGGTTTTGGAGAGGAAAGAAGAAGAAAGAAGAGAAGGAAGAAGAAGAAAGAAGGTGGTTGCTTGTAGAGAGGATAATGAGTTATGGTGATGTGATGTGATGTGATTGGAGAGAGAAAGATGAAAAAGTAAGATTTTGAAATGAAGTCAAGATTTGTCTTTCTTAGGTGTGTCATAAGCATTTAATCAGGCTTCCCATCAAGCCTTCTCTCATCCTTTAGGGTTCTTTTAACTGCTTAAATACGTAACCGGTTGTACATCCGATCGTATTTTCTGAAGGTTTCGTCCGGATAAAATATTATATTTTATTCCCGGACAACAAAATTCGAAAATTTACTAAACCTACACAAAACCTCATGAAAACACTAACCGTCTCGTTCACGAATTAAAATTTTGTCTCTAGCTCAGTAAACTTGTACTGGCAGAGAAAACGCAGACCGATTTTCGTCTAAATTTTCAATCGAAAATTTTACTGTGACTTCACGCGGTAAAACAACACAAGAAAATGATTTTATTTCAAATAAAATCATCCTCTGGATTTTATCAAAAATAAATACATTAAAGCATGTATTTACTGATAAAGAAGCATACGAAAAAAACAGGGTGTTACAGACCCAAAGTAACTGCTATTCAGGAAGCCAAAAACCTGAATACACTCTCTCTGGAAGACCTTCTTGGATCTCTCAAGGTTCATGAACTTGAACTTAATGAAGAAGAAAATTGCATAAAAGGAAAATCTATTGCCCTAAAGGCAAAGAAAGCAAGTTCATCAAAAATTCTCAAAGCTGCTGAGTCATCAGATGAGTCTGAATCTTATGATAATGATGAAGGATCAGATGAGGATGAATTGTACTTTATCTCCAGGAAGATTCAACATATGTGGAGAAAGAAAGGTGGTTTCAGAAGGAAGCAACTCAACAAAAAGTTTTCCAAGGAGAAGTCAGACTCCAACGAAAAAAGGTCCACCATTGTGCTTTGAATGCAAGAAACCTGGTCTTTTCAAAGCTGACTGCCCTAAGCTAAAGGATAAAAATAAATTCTTCAAAAAGAAGAAAGGCTTAATGGCTATATGGGAGGATTTTGATCTGTCTTCATCGGATAAAGAAAATGAAGCTGAGGAAGAGGCAAATATTTGCCTCATGGCAGACACTAAGTCAAAAAGGGAATACATTGATACTGAGGTAATAACCTCTGACCCGTCCACTCTTCAAAATACTTTTGATGAAGTGTTGCATGAGTCATCTATACTATCACGAGAATATAAGAGTCTCAAAAAGAAGTTTTCTAAACTGACTAGAGAATATGATAGGGTCTGTACTGAGAAACAAAACCTCAAAAATGAAAGCAACATACTAAAATCAATGAATGTCAGTCTAGTTGGAAAAATGGTGTGTGAACTTGATGTTTCTTGTGAAGTTGCAAAACTGAAACAAGATGTAACATATCTAACTGATTCTCTGTCAAAGCTTGCAGGTGGCTCAGATAAGCTTAGTCTCATTTTAAGGTACTCTAGGTCACCTTATGATAAATCTGGTCTTGGTTATGACAAAGAGAAGCAAGACGCATCTCACAAAAAGTCAAAACCACTTAAACAACATAGAGCTTCAAAAGTTCCAAATAAATATACCAAAGCTAAGTCTAGCTCGTCCAACACCTTTTGAAAAGTGTGTGGAAAAAGTGGGCATATTACATCTAGATGCATACACAATAAACATCCTAAGCATACTCGTCCAGTGACAACTAACAAGAAAGGACCCAAGTCAGTTTGGGTACCTAAAGATAAGATAATATCTATTGCAGATTTGCTTAACAACAGGAAGAAAATAGATGTCTTGGTACTTGGACAGTGGCTGCTCACGACACATGATGGAAGAAAGGTCTATGTTCAAAAACCTTAAGCCCAAAGATGGTGGCTGGGTCACATTTGGAAGAAATCAGAAAGGGAAAATCATTGGTATAGGTAAAATCGGTAAACATCCTTTTCCCTCCTTTGATAATGTTCTTTTAGTAAATGGCTTGAAGCATAATCTACTGAGCATAAGTCAATTATGTGATAGTGGATATGCAGTTGCGTTTGATAAGAACATGTGTATTGTCAAGAAAGATGATGGATCACTTTTATTCACTGCTAAAAGGTAAAACAATCTCTATAAGATTGACTTGGAGGACCTCTCAAATCAAAGTGTCTCATGTCTAGTGTCCATTGAAGAAGAGCGATGGATTTGGCACAAAAGGCTAAGTCATGCAAGCTTGAAATTAATTTCAAAGCTAAACAAGCATAACCTCTTGAGAGATCTACCAAACCTTAAGTTCAAATCCGATGCTCTCTGTGACGCATGTCAAAAGGGAAAACAAGTCAAAGGTTCTTTTGAATCTAAGAATGTTGTTAGTACCAATAGACCACTAGAGTTGCTATATCTTGATCTTTTTGGTCCAACAAGGACTGCCTCTGTCAGTGGTAAGAAATATGGTCTTGTCATAGTAGACGATCACACTAGATGGACATGGGTTATGTTCCTAACTCACAAGGATGAGTCTTTTAAGGTCTTTTCTATATTTTGCAAACATGTACAAAATGAACAAGGCATGTGTATCACTTCAATCAGAAGTGACCATGGGGGAGTTTGAAAATGAGCTATTTCGTAAGTTCTGTGAAGAAAGTGGTATCATTCACAACTTCTCAATACCAAGAACACCATAGTAAAATGGTGTGGTAGAGAGAAAGAACAGATCTCTTCAAGAGATGGCTAGAACTATCCTCAATGACACCTCTGTCCCTAGACACTTCTGAGCTGAAGCTGTTAATACTGCCTGCTACATTCAGAACAGAATATACATTAGACCTATCCTAAATAAGGCTCCTTATGAACTGTGGAAAGGACGAAAACCCAACATATATTATTTTCATCTTTTTGGTTGTAAATGCTATATACTGAATACTAAAGATCAACTTGGTAATTTTGATGCTAAAATGGATAATGGAATACTATTAGGATATTCTGAAACATCTAAAGACTTTAGAGTTTATAATTCTATGACTCTGATAGTAGAGGAGAGTATTCATGTCAAGTTTGGTGACAAACAGCCAAATAAGAAATTATGAGAGCTAGATGAAGCTTTTGCAGATCTTGATCTAAGCATTCCAGGAGACGCACCTGAGATAAAAATTGATGATCAAGAATATGACCCCACTCAACAACCAGAAACTTCCATTTCTCAACATGGTACAGTTCAAAAATCTTGGCACTTCAAGAATTATCATCCACAAGATCAGATCATTGGAAACCCCAATAACAAGCTAAGAACCAGATCAACCTTCAGAGAACAAGACAATTCTGCACTAGTCTCTGAGTTTGAACCAAAGACAGTAGACAAGGCTCTGCTAGATGATGGTTGGATTCTAGCCTTGCAAGAAGAAATCAATCAGTTTGAAAGAAGTGGTGTTTGGACTCTGGTTCCACTGCCCAAAGACAAATAAGTAATTAGAACAAAGTGGGTTTACAGAAACAAACTTGATGAAAATGGTAAGGTAATAAGAATCAAAGTAAGACTTGTTGCTCAAGGTTTCTCTCAAGAAGAAGGTATAGATTATACGGAAACTTTTGCACATGTTGCTAGATTAGAAGCTATTAGAATTCTACTTTCATTTGCTGCACATCATAGTATTATGCTTTTTCAGATGGATGTTAAAAGTATTTTTCTAAATGGCTTTATTAATGAAGAAGTCCATGTTATGCAACCTCCGGGTTTTGAATGTGAAACCCATCCTGAACATGTTTATAATATTAAGAAAGCCTTGTACGGTCTTAAGCAAGCTCCTAGAGCTTGGTATGACAGACTAAGTTCCTTTCTTATGGAAAATGGATTCAATAGAAGAAAGGTTGACACAACCTTATTTAGAAAATCTATTAAGTCTAATTTCATAGTTGTACAGATATATGTTGATTATATTATTTTTGGTGGTACTAATAAGTCTCTATGCAAAGAATTCTCTAAGTTAATTCAGAAAGAGTTTGAAAAGAGCATGATGGGAGAAATCAAATTCTTCATTGGACTTCAAGTAAAACAAACCTTGGACGAGGTGCTCATCCATCAAGCTAAGTATACAAAAGAACTTCTCAAGAAGTTTAAGATGTATGATTGTAAGCCAATGAATACTCCTATGCACCCCACTTCCATACTGAACAAAGATGATAAAGAGAAAAAGGTAGACCAAAAGGTATATAGAGGTATGATAGGATCTCTCTTATATCTTACTGTGTCTAGGCCTGATATTATGTTCAGTGTATGTTTATGTGCTCGATTTCAATCCGATCCTGGAGAATCTCACTTATCAGCAGTTAAGAGAATTTTTAGATATTTAAAAGGTACTATTAATCTTGGTTTGTGCTTTAAGAAAAATGAAGATTACATATTAGTTGGTTTCTGTGATGCTGACTATGATGGAGATAGAATTGAAAGAAAAAAGCACTAGTGAAGGATGTCACCTCATTGGAGCTAATCTTGTCTCATGGTCAAGCAAAAGACAAAGTATCATTGCTTTATCAATCGTTGAAGCTGAGTATATATCAGCTGCAAGTTGTTGCTCACAACTTCTCTGGATCAAACATCAATTGGACGACTACAATGTGTTTGTAAGTAATATTCCACTTATGTGTGATAATACTGCTGCAATAAATCTATCTAAAAATCCAATTTTGTATTCTAGAGCTAAGCACATAGAGATTAAACACCATTTTATTAGGGATTATGTTCAAAAAGGTGTGTTTGATATTCAATTTGTAGATACTGACCATCAATGGGCAGATATCTTTACTAAACCTCTTGCAAAGAACAGATTTATCTTTATTAGGAAGCATCTTCTTAATATGACATGTGTGGATTAATTTAGGTGTCCAGCCTCGAGAAAAAATTGTTTTGTTAATCTTGCGTCTATTACCTATGCTCGTCTAATACCTATTAAAAGTTGTGCGTCTATTGCATATTGTATTGCACGTCCATATGACGCGTCCACTAATACTGGTTATCACGTCCTTTGTATAGTTTCAGACGAGTTCACATCTGCCTGTGTTTAAGCATTTTTTTTGTGTATTAATAAATGCATTTATTTTGTCTCAAGACAAATTTATCCTTTATTCTCTTTGCTGAGTCAGTACTTCCATCAATCCCATCATGACCTTTTTATAGTTCCAAGTTATCAACACCGTTTTATCATAATGACATGTCATGTCAAAAGTTTTTTTTAACCTTTGAGATTCAAAATTCCTTTATAAGTAATATTTTTCCCTCTGAGAAAAACTTTACACTTCTCTAACCTCTCGAGCTATCTCTCTCTCTGCTTTCAAACCCTAAGCTCTCCGATCACCTAAAATGGCTTCTTCTTCAACCTTTAACGTGGACAAGCTCAACTTGGAAATAGAGCATCATTTCAACCTTGGAGTGCTGCAAGACTACAACCTAGACATAAGCAAGTATGTTAATGCAGCCGGGTGGGGGAGGACTCTTCACAGAGAAAGTTTCTGTCTTTCCCAACTTGATTAGGGATTTCTGGAGAAATGTTCAAATGACAGATACTGACTTCTTATCTACGTTGTTAAGAAAGAAGATTGTAGTCTTGGAGAAGACTATTGCTGATGCCATTTTGTGCTCAGGAAGGTTTGGTTTTTACTGAGTCTTGGGAAGAGTATTTGGGTGGCTCTGAGACCATTGAAGTCTGTCTCATGAAAGAAGATAAAGTCAGAACTCACACCTAGAAAGCTGTTGAAATGAAGGACATTGTTCGCATCCTTCATCATCTTCTTAATAAGGTGGTTCTTCATAAGGTTGGATCCGAGGACAACCTCTCCTCTCTACACAAATTCTGCCTCTGCCATCTTCTCACCGAAACAAAGATCAATCTTCCAAGAATTCTGTACGGGAGATTTAGAGACGCTGTGTTGAACAAGAAAAGACTCTCAACATTTCCTTTTTGCCATCTTCTTTCCAAGATTTTCAAGGCTCAAGGAATTCATGAGATTCGTGCTGCAAAGACTCATGAGGAGCAAGCTAGGATCTTAACTAAAAAACCAATGTCGGCTGCAGACTTTGGTAAAATGAATATAGCTAATATGATCCTCAGTACCTATGCTCCTGCTGCAATGGCCAAGACTGAGGAGTTGATGAAAACTAAATAAGAAATGGTGGAACAAAACAATGCTGAAGTCCTAGGAGTAAAAAGAGTAACTAGGCAAAAGACCACTGCAACAATGAAGCCTGCCCCCATGAGACCATCTTGTTGCATTATTATCAGGGAACCTTCTGATGCTCCTACTGCAAAGAAGTAAAGAAGAGTTATCTTCTTACATAATGAAGATGAGGAAGCTGATGAGGACGGCATTCCTATCAGTACAATCCTGAAGAAGCAGAAGACTTCTGTTGCTGTTACTGAGGCCGTTGTGCCTGTTCCAACAAAACCTAGAAGGCAACCAGCAAGAAAATCCAGAACAACTAAGACTTCTAAGGTAACCATCTCTGCTAGTGATCTTGTTCAAATAGCAGAAGATGCCTTAGTGTCCAGTTTAGAAACTAGTATTGATGATGTGCCTGCTCATCATAACATTGCTGTCTCCACTCCAGATGATGTGTAAACTCCCACACCCCTTTCACCCCAACCAACACAAATAGCTAGTCCACAATTTCAACCTATTATCTCTGCCGATGATCCCTGGTTCAATCAACCAGATGATGGCATTTCCCTTGGTGCTCCTTTCCCCAAACCCTTGAGAACCTTATTTCCCTTCACCTCAACTTCTGTTCTTTATGATGGCAAATCTGAGTATTTCCTTTCACTCTCACCAACCTGAACCCGAATACATTCCCACCAGATGGTATCCTCTACCTGAGTATGAGGAAGAAGTCAGCCCACCTGTTGAACCCCTTTACATACCTCATCCTGACTGTAAATTAATCAAAAATGTGCCTTCACAAATGCACAACAACTTAGGACCATTAGTCACTCACCTACCCCTAAACAATTTCCCCCCAGAAAAATTACCCTAACCTTGTCAAAAATCCTCCTTTCTTACCCCTCACTAATGGAGTTGAGAGACATATCATACCTGTTTGGGAGACTGACCCCAATAGAAAAAATCTTCCTACCATCCCTGAGCATAGAGCAAGATCCTCAAAGCATGTTCCCATGATCATGCCAAGGGACACAAAATGGGTGTCTTTTGAGCATCCTAGAGTCTATGGGAGGGCCTCTGATTTCTTTCTGGATCAGCTCATCTAAAAAATGCTGAAGTGGGAATTCAGTCATTTCAGAGTTGATAGAGCCGTGCATTTTGTCCCTCCATCCTGGCTGAGACATAATGGAGCAACCAGAGTTTGAATCATGCCTTATAGGATCTATCCAAGACTGCCAATGGTAGACCTGAATAAGGACAAAGACAAGAAAAACAGAAGATTCAAAGGAGTCATGCATGAAGCTGAATCAGTAATGCTTGATCTGAACCAAGAAACGTTCGACTACTCAATGCCGGATTTATTTTGCATACCAAATCCATTGAGATGAACAATTAACATCGAGCTGCTGATTTCTGAAAATCTCATATTATTCACTGCACAAGAGAGGCATCTTCCTCTGGACTGACCGAAGAAGAGAAGAAGGAAATTCCTAAGGTCAGAGGGAAGTGTGGTCTTTCAAATTTTAGATATATGATCTATAAAGACCTTTAGGGACTTCCTATAAATAGTAAAAATGTGGAATTCATCTACCCCATTAAATGGGCAAAAGAAGTCTCAGTGATCCCTCGACCTACTTCAGAGCCTATCATAGATGAAACCGTTGGTGAAGAACCTGGTCAAATTGCCACTGTTGTTAGCTTAGAAGATACGGCTGAATCCATTCACAATCAGAGCTCATCAGAAAAACAATCTTCTCAACCATTAGCTGTAGTTGTGATGAACCCTTCAGATCATTCAAGAACATTAAGCACATTTCACGAGTCTGCCGAAAGCTCAAGGCAACAAGCTCTGCCACCTAATCTTGAAGAGGTTCTTGGCAAAATAGTTGACGACAGAGTTGGTAAGATAGTTGATGAGAAGGTTGAGAAGATGACTGAGAAAATAAAGGAGGATGTCCAACAGCAAGTTCAATCTTCAATGGCTCCAACCTTAGAGGTTGTGAATAAAATGCAGGAATTCCTCATGGACTTCAAGAAAAGTCAGACTCGGAACCCTCCACCTTCACCACCTCATCTTGCTTAACCTTTGCCTTTGATCTTTTTTTCTCTTATACTGACAATGATGGTCCTATCCTTTTACCTTTTTGGCTGATAACAAAAAGGGTGAGAAAGGAAAGAAAAGAGATTTGTTTATATAAAATAAAAAGTCAGTTTTGAAAAGCTCATAGTTGTCTGCATATGCATATTCTTTTCTACTGGCTAAGTGCTCTGATACTTATGTTTGCTTATTTGCTTTGATATCTGCTGACTATGCTTATTTATTCCTTTATATATACTCTAAGTATGATAAGTTGTTGCACCTATCTGTTAGCTTATATGTAGTTGTTTTCCATATGCTATTTCTGCTTAACTATTTGAATGCTTTGTCTTAGGGGGAGCCCTGCAAGCTCTCTTGGACTTTGCTTTTCAAATTTAATTAGTTTTGTCATCATCAAAAAGGGGGAGATTGTTGGAACTAAAGTGGTTTTGGATTTAATAATCTCTAAGTTTTGATGCTAACAAATGGATTAAATTTGCTTGGCAAAGTGTTAGTTGAGATCTAACATGTGCTTTCAGTTATACAGGAATACTTTAATATAAGTAAAATAAACTTGGGATAAGTTTTCGTTGAAAGAATATTCGTCCACCCTTGTTAAGGGCTGCTCAAATACTTTGGTATAAGTTACTTATTTAATTAATTGAATAGACTGGTTTTCTTAAGTGAACGAGGCTCTAAACGTTTGCAAGGCGAATACCAAAATATCTTGTTAGATACAGCAAGTCCAAAGAATTGATAATAAGTGCGTCCATCTTGCCACGTAAGTAGACGGAAGTGATTAGTAGAAGTAAATGAACTGAAAAATAAAGTAATCTAGTAGACGAGCTCTAACTGCCACGTCACTAGACGGAGATCTTTAGGAAATATCAAGTCCAAAGACTTGATAGACAAGAGGATATGCCACGACATCAGACGAGCAAAATAAAATATTGAACAAACTTAGTCTCTCATATAACTAAGTAGACGGAGTTTCTTAAAGTAGACGAGTTCCATTGACACGTCGCGCACGCGTAAAAAAGCGAGCGGTTTAAAATTATGTAGTTAGGGTGCGACAACTCGAGTATCGTCTCACAAGGACTCTTGGGTTGTTGTTAACAGAAAAGTCAGATTTGGGGGGTTTTGGATTTGAAATTAAATAAAGAAAACAAAGCAGAAAATATGCAAACTAAATAACTTTCAAATAGCTAAAAACGATCAACCTACTGTTCTCGGTTTCCCACTATCATGGATTTATATAATTCCATGCCCTAAGCGGATTCTAATCTCTTTTCGATTGTAACATCAATTAACAAGCGAAACTGACGCTACGAGACATATGTTCCTAATTCCGAATTAAGCAAACGGATGAAGCCCTTCGTGAATTAAGCAATCACGAATTGAACGCACACGAATTAAGCAAACGCGATTAAGTATAGGAACACACAATCATCGAAACAAATCAATACATATTTTATATAATCCCGAATTAAGCAAATAGAATATACAGAACAAATATTGAAAGAGAATAGCATTAAGTTTAGGAATTACAAAACCTCAAGCATCAATGGAACCCGATTACAGCAGATCAATCTAAGGAGACTAGTTCTCCATTAACAACTATGACAAAACCTACGAACAAATTCGCAGTCGTACTATAATCGAAAGTATGGATCTCCCTCTAATATGCCCTAAACAGCAATTTATAAACCCAGGATCAGTGTGCACTCGCGAGTCAAGCATGCTCTCGCGACGCGAATATTAATTATGGCGCGAGTTCAAATTGGGTTCTCGCGAGGCGAGAGAGAAGTTCGCGAGGCGAGACTTCATATTCTGGTTTGTCACAGCCGTGATGCCTATCACGGGCAGGCCGTGATCACCTCTGACTTTGAGTGCTTATTTGTCATGGCCGTGATGGTCTCTGTCCTTCAGGGTTGGATTTCTCGCGGGGCGAGACATTGATTCGCGGGGCGAGTCAGAGAGGATGGCATTTCTGGCACAGCAAGGCTTCAGGCTCGCGAGGCGAGTGGCCTCTCGCGGGGTGAATAACTCCAGAATTGCTTCTCTTTATTAACCTGAAAACAAGAGATAGCAGTAAGTGCGTTATTCGACTCCAAATCAGCTAAATTACCCTAAAAATACTTTAGAGACTCAAAATGATGCTTGAAGACAATCAAGTCTAATTTGGGCGAAAAACAAGATTAAACTCGAATAAAACCATGGTCTTTACTAGTCAAAAACTAGTCGAGCCAGAGGCTGATCCAAATACCCCAAACATAAACTTTGCTTGTCCCCAAGCAAACTAAAACTCAAAAAGACTCAGACTTGGCAACTTCAAAAGATTCAATCAAATTCGCACAAATTTCATGCAATTTCAACAAAACTGTTTTTCCTCAATGATCCCCCCCCCTTGCAACAATATAATCCCCGCATTCATTTACTTTAAACAATTGAGAATTCCATCATTCATGCAATCAGTAATCTAAGCAAGGGATCCAAGTTACACACAAAAGGGATATCACCAAACTCAAACAATCGCCTTCCTCATAGGGGAATTGATGTTTCACTCAATCGCTCAATGTGTCTCGGCAATCAACATTTCACTCAATTTCACATTTTAAGAGCACTTCCCATGAATTTGATTTTCATCTCAATCAAGGTTCCCACAAAAACTTGCATGCAACATCAAAAGGTCTTTAAAGGTTGTAATGGGGTCTGGCTAAGGTTAGGATATTCAAAGGTACTAGGCTTAAGTCCCTAAGAACTAAGAGAGCATGAGCATTTTGATACTTTGAATTTCCACTCAAGTTCCTTTTTCCATTTTTCGTTATGTTTTTGGGTGACTACAACCTTTTTCTTTCAATACCCTCTTTTTGACATTTTTGTTCTCTTTTTTTTTCTTTTTTTTTTCTTGCCCTTTGGCTCCAACCTTTATTTTTCTTTTTCTCAATCCCAAACCGACATATTGTATCCATGTAGTCACCCCAAACTTAGTTTCTTGCAAACCTTGTCTTGCTAAGGATCCATGCTCTCCTAATCCTAAGATCGGGTCAACATGGTTTTTCATATTTTTGGCTTGTAACATAGGATCATCAAGAAACAATAGGCTAATTAGGCTCAAAGGGGCTAACTAGGGAACATGCATTAGGGACTGGTTCAATTTAGGCCAAGTAGCTAATTCAAAGAAAATTGCCTAAATCATTTGATGCAGACACATAGACATGCAAACCATAAAGAGATTCAAGCAAATTCGGGAAAGTGCAACTCAAAAGTGATTCACACAATTAAAAACATGTTGGAGGCTCAAATCCTCACCCGGACAATTTTGCAAATTGTTTGACCGAGATTCAATCCCTATTGTGTGCATCTCTATCACCCCAAACTTATCATAAATCATGCAATCATAGCAAAATATCTCAAAGTTCAATTTTCAATTTTTCATATGGGGATCAATTTTCAATTTCAAAACCTAGGGGAAAATCATCACAGTCAGCAAATATCATGCAATCATCTATGTAAATTCAACAAAACCCAATCAAGCTTGCCAACATAAGACTCGAACACAAAAACTCTTGATCTTCTCAAATTATTCAAGAGCTAAAATAAAACAAAACAAAAACAAGCAAGGATAACTAAAAAGGAAAAGGGTTAGAGAAAACTCATGGAGGCGGTTCCACCGGGATCCCATTGCCTGTAGCATAAGGACCAAGTGATAGCCAAAGGACGGAAGCTCATTCCATGCTTCCATAACTTGCAGCCTTGATATGGGAGTGAGCACTTGATAGTTATGGTGACCTCGCCAAGTGCGGCGGACTTCTCACTCCCTCTCGGGTCAAAGATGACCTCCTTGGTAACCTTGTCAACAAAGTACTCCCAATAAAAGTGGGGTTCAACCTCTTGGACTGGCCACAGTGTCTTCATATCCAAGGGTGCAAAATCTAGTCTCTCGGGCAGAGGCTTGAACTCCATCACCGGTTGTTCCACAGTGGGAGGTGGCAAACAGGTAGAGAGGGTCTCTGGTGCTGCTTCATCTTCTGCACAATTCCCATCCACTGCATTACCAGATTCATCACCTTCTATATATGCAATAACCTCAGCACGCACCACACAGGTATTTCTCCCATCACAATTGGCACATGCGTAGGAGCCAATGGAATCATCTAATTCCAGAATTTCTTCATCATCCTCTAGCATGGCGGAATGGGTTTCCTCCATATGCCTCTTCCTCTCAATTTCCTTAGTCAAGGGTTCTGATCCTTGAGCTTGTTGCATGGCATTCATCGAAGTGGCAAGCTGTCCAATCTGTGTCTGCAGGGCATGAATGCTAGCATCCGTTTGCTTTTTGCAATCGTCCAAATTGTTTCTTTGAACTGCCCAAATTAAAATCGGAGATTTTTTTGTGCATCCATTTGTGCAGTCATTTGTGCAGTCATTTGTGCAGTCATTTGCTTGAACAGATCCTCTAGTGAAGGTCCAGAAGGTGCAGAGGTGGTCACTTGGGGAGAGTTCTGTGGTGGTGTCAGCGGCAACATCAGTTGTTGTTGCGTGGGTGAGTCCCCATACCAAGGGTTCGGATGGTTTCCCCAGCTGGGGTGGTACTCATCAGTGGAAGGGTCAGGAATGTTGTGCCTGTTCTGATTGTTGCCTTGATTGTAAATATTGGCTGTATATGCTTGAGGTGATTCATTAACTTGTCTAATACCAAATATCTCTCGTCTGATTGATGCAGCTCTGAAGGCAGGAAAGTATCTCTCTAGGAAGACTTTCTTCAAATCAATCCAGGTTGAGACGGAATTCGGCTCAAGACAATACAACCAATCCTTTGCAGCGCCTTCAAGTGAGAAATGAAAGGCTCTCATCTTGATGTGGTCTTCTGTTATTCCTTCAGGTCTCAGCATTGTAGAACAAACAACCTGGAATTCCTTCAGATGCTCCTGCGGATTCTCACCTGCAAGACCACTAAACCTTGGCAACCAGTGCATTAAACCAGAAAAGTCAGGATAATATATGCATGGCGGTTCATAATTAACATTAGGCATGTAACCTTGCATATAATTATCCATGGGTAGATTCACAATCAGACCAATTCAGCAAATTTTTTTTATTTTTTTTTTATTTTATGTTAATAACAACAAGAGTCCTCGGCAACGGCGCCAATTTTGACACGCTGTCGCGCACGCGTCAAAAAGCGAGCGGTTTAAAATGATGTAGTTAGGGTGCGACAACTCGAGTATCGTCTCACAAGGACTCTTGGGTTGTCGTTAACAGAAAAGTCAGATTTGGGGGGTTTTGGATTTGAAATTAAATAAAGAAAACAAAGCAGAAAATATGCAAACTAAATAACTTTCAAATAGCTAAAAACGATCAACGTACTGTTCTCGATTTCCCACTATCATTGATTCATATAATTCCATGACCTAAGCGGATTCTAATATCTTTTCGATTGTAACATCAATTAACAAGCGAAATCGACGCTACGAGACATATGTTCCTAATTCCGAATTAAGCAAACGGATGAAGCCCTTCGTGAATTAAGCAATCATGAATTGAACGCACGCGAATTAAGCAAACGCGATTAAGTATAGGAACACACAATCATCGAAACAAATCAATACATACTCTATATAATCTCGAATTAAGCAAACAGAATATACAGAACAAATATTGAAAGAGAATAGCATTAAGTTTAGGAATTACAAAACCTCAAACGTCAATGGAACCCGATTACAGCAAATCAATCTAAGGAGACTAGTTCTCCATTAACAACTATGACAAAACCTATGAACAAATTCGCAGTCGTACTATAATCAAAAGTATGGATCTCCCTCTCATCTGCCCTAAACAGCAATTTATAAACCCAGGATCAGCGTGCGCTCGCGAGGCGAGCATGCTCTCGCGACGCGAATATTAATTATGGCGCGAGTTCAAATTGGGCTCTCGCGAGGCGAGAGAGAAGTTCGCGAGGTGAGACTTCATATTCTGGTTTGTCACAGCCGTGATGCCTATCACGGGCAGGCCGTGATCACTTCTGACTTTGAGTGGTTATTTGTCATGGCCGTGACCCTCATCACGGCTAGACCGTGATGGTCTCTGTCCTTCAGGGTTGGATTTCTCGCGGGGCGAGACATTGATTCGCGGGGCGAGTCAGAGAGGATGGAATTTCTAGCACAGCAAGGCTTCAGGCTCACGAGGCGAGTGGCCTCTCGCGGGGCGAATAACTCCAGAATCGCTTCTCTTTATTAACCTGAAAACAAGAGATAGCAGTAAGTGCTTTATTCGACTCCAAATCAGCTAAATTACACTAAAAATACTTTAGAGACTCAAAATAATGCTTGAAGACAATCAAGTCTAATTTGGGCAAAAAACGAGATTAAACTCGAATAAAACCATGGTCTTTACTAGTCAAAAACTAGTCGAGCCAGAGGCCGATCATCCATCTTCGAATAAATAAATGGTATCCGAATCTCTTGAATTTATTCCAAATGATTGATATTTATTTCAATAGAATATTTGTTCTTCACTATTGTCCTATCTACTTTAATATTTTACCTTGTTGTAAAAGAAACATAGTACCATCAAGAAATGCAAAAAGCAGAATCGTACAATAAGATACTGCAAAACGATCTGTACGATGACAAAAAGCTGGATTGTTCACAAAGGAGGAACAGCAAGTTCTCAAGTTGCAATACCCAGAGGAGTAAACCTCCAATTTCATGCTACCTCAATAACTAAGAGTACTGTTTAGCGTGCCATAATCAAGCTATCTGTCACAACGGATATCATGCATTAAATGCTATCTCTAAACGAAATTATTCAAAGTAACCGTTGAAGAAATACAAATGAAGAAGAAGGTCACTATAAATAGAAGACCTGAGATACTCAAGAAAGAACTCTTGACTGCACAACCTTGTGAGCTCAATTTTTGTCAAACTACAATCACTCAATACTCATATTTCTTTAAAGAGCAAGAGTCAGTATTTCTTAGTTTTAATATTGTGAAAATATTCATCTGATCTTAAACTGTCATATCCTCACACATAGTGAGTTAAGAAGATCAAACATTAAATCTCTTTGTTAGAGTTAGAGCCTGAAGAGGCTTGGTAAGAAAGAAATACTTGTAGCCTGAAGAGGTGTTGAATACTTGGTTGTAATCTATTCGAGAAATAGTGGAGAAAATCCTTCAAGTATAAGGGACTGGACGTAGCTCTTGGTTGGAAGAGAGTGAACCAGGATATAAACATCTTGTGTGATTCTTCTATCTCTTAACTCTTACATCTTTATTTGTTTCTTACTAATCGAGGGGTTTCGATATTGCTTTTGTTAGTCTTTTTAAAAGGATCTTTTTCTCTGTGCTTGTTTCTGTTTCTAATCTCCTTGTGTGCAAAAATTGTTTTAAAGGTTGTTTTCCAAAATTATTAACAAACACAATTCAACCCCCCTTCTTGTGTTTGCCCGTGTCAACTTCAGACCCTCGCGTTGCCTTCCTCAAATTTTCAATTTCAGTTTCACTTGCTTTTGTGTTTTGTGTTATTGTTATGTTAACATTAGGAACTTATTAGGTTAACATAATGCTGATTAATATCTGACTTGCTAAAGTTTATGTTCTATCTGTTCTGATTTTGCTATGTTCCTACATTGAAAACTAAAATATGTGTGAAGTAAAACTAAGTTGAATCAATAACCCAAACCGGATCTCATTGAAGTGATTTGGCAGATACAAGTTACAAGATACATTCAAAGATTTAAAATCCTGAGGTTATACATTGAAATGGTTTATGCCTAACCTAAAAATTTGTTGAGGCTTCGTTGCCTTCACATGTCGAGGGTGAGCAAGAGAGGAGTTGAGCGACTGAGTTTTCTAGAGAGGATGCACTCGATCTGTTTCAGCAATGGTTTAAGATAAAGTTGACACAGGCAAACACAAGAAGGGGGGTTGAATTGTGTTTGTTAATAATTTTCGAAAACAAACTTTAAAACAAATTTTGCACTCAAAGAGATATGAAACAGAAGCACACACAAAGGCAAAGATACTTTTTAAAATACTTTAACAAAAGCAATATCAAAACCCCATGGTTAGTATAAGCAAATAAAATTGAAGAGTTTAGGGATAGAAGATTCACGCAAGAGATTTTATCCTGGTTCACTCTCTTCCAACCAAGAGCTACGTCCAGTCCCTTCGACTTGATGGATTTTTCCACTATTTCTCCAAATAGATTACAAACAAGTATTCAACGCCTCTCCAGGCTACAAGTATTCCTTTCTTACCAAGCCTCTTCAGGCTCGAACTCTAACAAAGAGATTTAATGGTTGATCTTCTTAACTCACTATGGGTGAGAATATGACAGTTTAAGATCAGTTGAATATTACAATAATATTTAAACTAATGAATACAGACTCTTGCTCTTAAAAGAATAATGAAATGAATGATTATCAAATGACAAAAGTTCAGCTAGCAAGATTGTGCAGGCAAGATCTCTATCTTCAGTATCTGAGGTCTTCAATTTATAGTGACCTTCTTCTTCAGTTGTATTTCTTCAACGGTTACTTTGAATAATCCCGTTTAGAGATAGCTTTTAATGTGTGATATCCATCGTGACCGATAACCTGATTGTAGCAATGCTGAATAGTACTCTTGGTTATCGAGGTAGTATGAATTTGGAGGTTCACTCCTCCGAGTATTGCAGCTTGAGTACTTGTTGTTCCTTCTTTGTGTATAATTCAGTTTTTTCAGTCATAAATTTGTCATCGTACAAATCGTTTTGCAGTATCTTATTTGTACGATTATGCTTTTTGTATTTCTTGATTGTACTATGTTTCTTTTATAACAAGGTAAAATATTTAAGCAGATAAAACAAATGTGAAGAACAAATATTCTATTGAAATAAATATCAATCATTTGAAAATAATATAAGAGATTCGGATTGCGTTTAATTCATTCCAAAATGGAGTTCGTCTAAAAAGAAACTCTATCTACTTATTCATATGAGAGTCGAAGTCTATTCTATATTTTACTTGGCTCGTCTGATGACATGGCATATCCTTTTATCTATCAAGTCTTCAGACTTGCTATTCCTTAATGAGTTATAAAGATCTCCGTCTAGTGACGTGGCGGTTAGAACTCGTCTACTAGATTACTATGTGTTTTAGTTCATTTTCTTCAACTAATTACTTCCGTTTGCTGACGTGGCAAAATGGACGCGCTTATTATCAAGTATTTGGACTTGTTGTACCTAAAAAGTTATTTAGGTATTCATCTAGCAAATACTTATAGCCTCGTCTACCAAAGAAAGCATGTCTACTCAATTAAATAACTAAGTAACTTTACCAAAGTGCTTTGAGCAGTCCGTCTATAGGGGTGGACACGTATTTTTCAATTGAAACTTATCCCAAGTTTATTTTACTTATTAAAGTGTTCCTGCATAACTGAAAGCACAAGTTAGATCTCAACTAATAGTTTACCAAGAAAATTTAATCCTTTTGTTAGCATCAAAACTTAGAGATTATTAAATCCAAAACCACTTTGGTTCCAACACCAGAGACTTCCAAGACAGTCACTTGCTGCCGAAGCTGAGGTTTTGGAACCATTTGCTCTCTAGCAGTCGATTCTCCGGAAGGATGATAAAGTGAGCAACTCACATTATTTTTTTTACTCAACCTTATCACACATGTTATGTGATTTAAACAACCTTAGAAGTTGTTTGACCATTAAGACTAAAAACTTTGAGTCTAGGAATAAGAAGAATGAATAATAATATCCATGGCAGAGCCATATTGTGAAGTAGAAAACGAAAAGGGGTGATGCCTTTACGGTGAGCCATATTTTGGTCTTATGAAGGGAAGTTATTTATAAAGGAAGCTATTTGCATAGTAACTTGCTAAAAAATTAATTGTTCATTAAGTTACAAGGTGCATAGGAAGTTGGCAGTCAAATAAAGTAATAAATGTGCACTTGTATAAACGTGCAGAAATGAATAACCGATAACGTGTAGTTGGGAAAGGGATAATGCATAAATAGGATTTAAAAAATAAATTACTTTTAATGTCTGTTAAACAGAAAGTAGACGTTAAAAAGGAGGCGGTGGCAGAACCATAATTATCAGTTCATTTAAATCACATTTAACGTCTGTTGTTTAAAAAACAAACAATAAATGTGATTTTAAATTTTTTTTAGTAAGTATACGTTATACCCGCATGCATTCCCTTCTTCCACTCATTGCCTCCGTTCTCAGTTCTCACCATCTTCTCTGCCCTAACCCATTCTAGTGATCTCCTCTCCACCGTGAGCTCCGCGAGGTACATCTTATCTTCCCTAACTCTCTCTCCCCCTCTCTCTCTGAACTTTAAAATAGACAACTATAAACACGAAAGGGGGGGGGGGGTTGAATTGTGTTTATCATAATTTAAACAACGTTGAAATCTTTTTCGCACACAGAAGCTTGGTTCAAACGAGTGGAAGGATACAGAACAGACAAGTGACCTGTCTGATGGGATTTTAACAGAGACTAAGACAAACACGCCACTTGATAAACAGATAATAAAACTAAAGAGTTTAAGGAAAGAAGGATTGACACGGTTATTTATCATGGTTCACTCTTCAAAGCAAAGAGCTACGCCCAGTCCTTGGCAGCACCAAGATTTATCCACTATAACAGATCAGGTTACAGACTCCAAGTATTGTTTGCACACCTAGCCTCTTCAAGCTCCAAGACAAGTATTCTTTACACACCTAGCCTCTTCAGGCTCACTCAGACCTGTTTGAGAAAATATGGTTTGTAATAAATACAACTTCAAACAGACAGATCTTTCACTAATAGTCAGAGAGTGGTTTAAATGTAAAGCTTAGGAAAGTCTGCGTAATAACTTCAAATGATTGAAGAATACAGAATGAAAGAATGAAGATATTAATGCACAGAGTAATGGCTCTTTAATGCTATATGTATTCTCCGTGTCTTCATCTTCAATGACTTCTGTATTTATAGTCTTCAAGCATTTAAGATCCATTAGAGGCATTCCTTCAGATGTTGGCTTCAAGCATAACTTCATTAAATGCAATAGAGTCGTTCTGGGCAGCCATTAATGCAATAGGAACGTTAGTTGTACTCTAACTTGAAGGATCACGGCTTTATGCATCGTGAAACAGCCATAACAGAGTTGTGCGGAGAGCTTTTTGTACTTTACTGAGTACAATTCCCTTTTCGTGAAAAGGACCAGAGGTACTAGGGAATAAAGCACGTTGGAAGCATTCTTTAATTGGCCTTTGGTTCAGATATTCGAGGTTGCTTGAGAGAGTAACTTCTGACTTTTCTTGATAAGCATGAGACTAAGTAGGAGATAAGGTTTCAAGTCTCTTTCTGATGGGACAGCCAACAAAAGCTTGTTAGGTCCTTGGTTCTTCAACGAGTAACCTCAGACGAGTGTAGGAACTCATGGAGAAACATGTTGAAAATGCCTCTTAAAAGAAGTCAATCATCCTAGTCAGCAGACAGGTTGACTTTCGCTTATCCATACAGGTAGTCATCTATATGAGCAGACAGATGAGTCTTACTGTTTTAATCTGCACACTAGATAAACTTGTTAGCAATCAATATGAGGGTTAAGTAAATCATTAACCAATGTTTAGTTCTCATCAAAACTTAGGAAAATGTACATCAGACATTTTAGAGATCAGACATTTTAGAGACTTAACAATCTCCCCCTTTTTGATGATGACAAACATTGAGATGATTTAATGAACCTCAAAATATCAACAAAGAAAATTGCATATATCAGACAGGTTGAAATTTTCTTAAGCGGACAGGTTATCAGATGCTTGATTAGACATTAAGATTAATCATATAATCTGATTAATTTAGTCATGCATAAATTTGACTTGATTTACTGATTTACTTTTGAAACTATCAGAGCAATCTTACTTAAGATTTATCTGAGCAATTATAGCAACTATCAGAACATACTTTGATAAGATTTATCTGAGCAATTATACATAAAATCATATACATTCTCCCCCTTTTGTCACAGTAAAAAGGAGTGATCATAATAATAATAAAAATTATTATGGGCTTTGATAAGTACAGAGCAGTTTACAATAAAAAAAAAACTATCTAGATTGACTAAGTAATAAATATAAGGCAGCAATCCTTTGCTCTAAAAGCAGCCTATCTTGCCTTTCTTCATCCAGCTGTCTTCTTATGTCTTATACTCGCCCTTGAAGCAGATGAAAGTCTTGTAAGGCCACTGTCTGAGAAGTGGAAGCTTCTGTAGGCAGGTTTGAGGAAGAGACAAACAGAGAAGAGTGCCAGGGTAGGGGTAAAACTGGGGATGCCTTAGGTAGAGATAGGGGAGAGGTAATGGAAGGGAAGAAAAGTTCATGGAGAGTTTGAAGGGCATAGAAAGGAAGAAAGACAAATTTGAAGATAAGACTGATTCTGACAAAGTCAGTATTATGTGAAGGAAACACACAGGAAGGTCTCTCGGACAGAGACAGTCTGGTGACGATTATTTGGATAGGTGGGGGAAGAGGTGTTTGAGCAAAAACAGAGGGAGGGATAGGTAATAAAGAATTAATATGGCAGAAGAAAGAATTAGAACTTGTGACTAACATAAAGAAATACCTAGACCTATGTGGTAGCATTATAACAAAAGCAGGATAGTGAGTTCCGGCTAATGTTCTATTGAAGATAACAATAGGTGGGTAGAAGAAAAGTTCTCTACAGGGGTTAAGAATATGAGGTTGAGGAGAATGGATGACAGAGACATGTGATATACTTGCAAAGAAAAGAGATTGCGGATCAGACACAAAGAGTCTCGATGATATGCCAGTTTGTTCTTTGGGAGCAGAGTCCTCGTGAACAATCGTGTCTTGTGATCATCGTGTACAACGAAGAAAGAAGAATTTTTAGTTTGAAGAAAGTGGACAGGTGAAGGAAGAGGAGATGCAACAGAGAAAGGTTGATCAAAACGGGCAGATGGAGAAGAGACAGATAGGGTGATGATACCTTAATGTAAGGGGGAAGGGAATGAAGGAGATGTCTGATCTTCAGATATCTTCAACTTCTTGTGAGAAGGAGACACTTGGTCATCCTCGGGTACAACTGTCTGAGCGCCTCCAAACAGGTCTTCTGCGGTGTTAGCTTCTGTAGGCATTTCAGTCTTAGCAGGTACTGGGTAACCAGATCTTTTCTTTTTGGGAATAATTAATCCCAAAATGAAAGTCTTCTTTGGTTCTTCCAGAACTTACTCTGTCTGCTCCCCCTGAGCAGATGCTTCCTCTTTGCTAGGGTCAGACTCAACTTGTCTGACCTTGGCAACCAGCTTCCTTTTCTTGCTGGGCTGAGCTGGAACATCCATTGATTCCTCAGCTTCACTAGTCTTCCTCTTGGGAGAGGGTCTCCTCAGCCTGAACCTCAAGGGCTCAACTGTCTCAGCAGAATCTTCAGACATTGAAGGTTGCAGCTCTGGAATTTGGTCTTGTCTCGCCACCTTCCCAGACGATTTGAATAGTCTCTCTGAAATGGGGACTTCTGACTTATCAGTGGAAACCACTGGTTCTTCTTCCTTCTGCTCAACAACAGGTTTCTTCTTCTTCTTCTTCTGCTTCTTCTTCCTGCTGTCTTCCTCCTCATCAGTAAGAGGGATTCCCTTGATGTCCATCATAGACAGTATCTTCCTGTCTATAGGCAGTGACATGTCCATAAAGTGAACATCACTAGGAACAAACAGCTTGTTCCTGAAGACCCTTATCAGCAACATCCCATAAGGATAGGTCTGCATGTTGGTTCTCTTGATCAGTCTCAAGGTACATGTAGATAAGGTCGTTGATGTCAACCTTGAGAGTCTCAGACATTTTGTGACAAGCTCCAGAGAGCTAATGGGGAAGAGAAGGGTTCTATCCCCCATTTCAGCCCTAAAGCTATTGATTCCATTGCGTCTGTTGGTGACAACCATAACATTTCTCCAGAACGTTTGAACGAGCTTAGGGTGAACAAGCTCCTTGATGTCGAAGAAAGGAGTCCACTTGGAGTATTCCAACTCTTCAGTGACATCCATTCCTAGCTTCGTCATCTGTTGAAGATCAATAGTCTTTCCCGGAATGATCTTTTCTATCTCAGTAACCTTGAGATTGTATTTCTCAGTGATTTCTTTTGTAGATAGACGCTTGGATGATACCATTTTTGAGAGAAAACGATTCTAGGGTTTCGAGATAGAAGAGGTTTTGAAAGATGAGAAGACAAAGAGATTTTGGAATATTGAAACGTAAAGGTTCAACCTTTCTGATATATTGTCTTTTATAGTCATAAAAGCAGGAGAGAGAGAAAACGACATTTTTAATTCAAAATGGCACGATTTATATTGGGAACCATAACGCCCACTTAAGACATAATAAAAACATGGTTTCAAGATATGTAAACTACAGTGCACATGATTAGTGTTAATCTGGTTTGAAACCTTTCCTCAGAAGCAAAGCCTCCAACAATCTGCTATATAACAGATTTCTGTTATATCAGTTATAACAGTTTTCTGTTATCTGGTGCTCCTCCCTACAAGCCACACTCTTCTAACCAACTCTTACATGCCTATATATATGATCCCTATTGTATTGTAGAAGTGTAGAGAATATACAAGAATTCTGTAAAATCTGAGAGATAGCTTAGAGTGTGAGGAACCTACTTTGTAACTTTGATTCTTTGATAGTGAAGCTCTTTTCTCCTTCTGTCCGTGGGTGGATGTAGCCACAATTTGGTGAATCACCCACGTTATATCTTGGTGTTCTTTTTTTTTTGTGTAATCATTTTATCAAACATCTTCTGTGCGTGTGAATTACTGCGATTTAAACTCAACAAACTGGTATCTAGAGCTCGGTTAGATCTTCAGTTCTGTTCTGCATCCAAAGATCTCTGTCAAGAACTCTGTTAATTCAACAAACTGATCTTCAGTTTTGTTCTGCGTCTAAAGAACTCGTTCAAGAACTCTGTTAATTCAACAAGAAGATGGCCAGCACCATCAAGATCGAGAAGTTTAATGGGAGAAACAGCTTCAACCTCTTGCTCATCAAGATGCGTGCTCTGCTGAAGGAACAAAGTGCATGGGCTCCGCTTTCGGGTCAAGGTGGCAAGGCTGCCAAAGCTGCTACCCTGGAACAAGAAGAGAAAGCTCATTCTTTGATTCTTCTTTCTCTATCGGATGAAGTACTCTATGAAGTCTCTGAAGAATCCACTGCTGCAGGCCTATGGTTGAAACTGGAGAAACTCTTCATGACAAAATCTCTGTGCAACAAGCTATTTCTCAAAAGGAGACTATTTGGTCTTCGAATGAAGGAAGGTACACATCTTAAGGATCATCTTGATGAGTTAAATTCAATTTTACTAGAACTCAGAGATATTGATGTTTAAATGGATGATGAAGATATTGCTATGATTCTATTAGCCTCTTTGCCACCATCTTTTGAAAACTTTGTCAGTTCCATGATCATTGGCAAAGATAGCATCACCTTGGAAGAAGTGAAATCCAATTTGTATTCAGGAGAACTCAGATTGAAATCTAGTAATATTGAAGACAGCAATGCAGCTGGTCTGATAGCTTCAAATCCCTCAAAATCTCAGCACAAGAAAAGGGGGAAAGGGAAAAAGAAGAGCAAGGTTGATCCAAAAGATATATGTAACTATTGCAAACAACCAGGCCATTGGAAGAAAGACTGTCCTAAGAAAATGATGAAAGAATCAGTGGCAGCAGCTGTTCAGGATGACTCCTCATCTGATTTTGATCTAGTTCTCTCCATTGTTGATGATCAACAACATCAAGCTGATAAATGGGTGCTGGATTCAGGCTGTTCTTATCATATGTGTCCACATAGAAGCTGGTTCACCACCTATGAGGAGAAATCTGGAGGAAATGTCCTAATGGGAAATGATGCTCCATGCAGAACAGTTGGCACTGGTTCCATACAGCTCAAGATGAATGATGGAGTTGTAAGAACCTTAACCAATGTTAGGCATGTCCCCGAGCTTAAAAGGAATTTGATTTCAGTTGGAGCATTAGATGCAAAAGGTTTCACTTGCTATGTGGAAGGTGGAGAAATGAAAATCAAAAAGAATGGAGGTTCTGTGGTGATGTAGGGCAAAAGACAAGGAAATCTGTATATCCTTCAAGGTTCCACAATAACAGGCTCAGTCTCATCTGTTGAGTGCAAGCCCTCTGATTGTAATTCTCTATGGCACCTGCGCTTGGGCCATATGAGTGAAAAGGGACTTGAAATTCTCAGCAATCAAGGCCTGTTACATAAATATAAGAATGAGTCACTCAAGTTCTGTGAGCACTGCATTTATGGGAAGCAGCATAGAGGTAAATTCCCAAAAGCAATCCAAAATACTAAGACATCTCTAGACTATATTCATTCATATTGTTGGGGGCCATCCAAAGTTCCATCCTTAGGAGGGGCAAGATACTTTCTGTCAATAATTGATGATCATTCCAGAATGACATGGATTTTTCCAATGAAGCAGAAATCAGAAGCATTCAAACACTTCAAGCAATGGAAAATCCTGATTGAAAATCAAGTGGGAAAGAAAGTAAAATGACTCAGAACCGACAATGGACTAGAATTCTGCTCAGAAGAATTCACAGAATTTTGTAGGAATGAAGGGATAGCTCGACAACTCACAGTCAGAAACACTCCACAGCAGAATGGAGTAGCAGAAAGGATGAATAGAACCCTGCTAGAGAAGGCAAGATGCATACTGTCCAATTCTGGCCTAGGCAGAAATTACCGGGCAGAAGCTGTTAATACAGCATGTTACCTTGTGAATAGATCTCCAGCTTCAGCCATTGACTTCGAAACTCCCATAGAAGTTTGGTCCAACAAACCTGCAGATTACTCAGTGCTGAAGGTATTTGGCTACCCTGCATATTACCATGTAAATGAGGGAAAGCTTGAACCTAGATCGAAAAAGGGGATTTTTGTAGGATATGGAAATGGAATTAAGGGTTACAGAATATGGTCACCATCAGAAAAAAGGGTAATCATGAGCAGAGATGTCATCTTTGATGAATTGTCCTTGGTTCAAGGTAAAACTACATCAGAAGAACCAACAACATCAAAACAGGTGGAGCAATCAGGAACTGAACTCACAGGCCAACAACATGAAAAATCAACACCAAATTCAGAATTTGTTCAAACAATACAGCAGCTGCCAAGTGTGAATGACAAGGCTCCAACAAGGAAGTCATCAAGAAACACAAGACCTCCAATCAAATATGGCTTTGGGGATATGGTTTCTCATGCCCTCCACATAGAAGAAGAAGTTGATTCATTAGAACCAGTTAGCTATCAGGAAGCTACAACTAGTGCTGAATCAGAAAAATGGATTACAGCCATGCATGAGGAAATGGAATCCCTGCAGAAAAATAAGACTTGGCAACTAGTCAAGCTACCTGAAGGAAGGAAAGTTGTTGGATGCAAATGGATATTCAAGAAGAAACCTGGAATTTCAGCTAATGATCCAATTAGGAACAAGTCTAGACTTGTGGCCAAAGGATTCAGTCAAAAGGAAGGTGTAGACTACAACGAGATCTTCTCACCTGTGGTAAGACACACCTCAATAAGAGTCCTACTTGCACTTGTAGCAAATTTGGATATGGAGCTGGAGCAACTTGATGTCAAAACTGCTTTCCTACATGGAGATTTAGAAGAAGATATACTAATGAAGCAACCGGAAGGATTTCATGTATATGAAGAAAAAGAATTGGTATGCAGCTTGAAGAAATCTCTGTATGGATTGAAACAATCCCCAAGGCAGTGGTACAAGAGATTTGACCAATTCATGATATCTCATGGTTACAACAGAAGCCTCTATGATTCATGTGTATATCACAGCAAGGTGGAGGATGGTTCATTCATATATCTACTTCTATATGTAGATGATATGCTAATTGCATCAACTGATAAAGATGCAATACGAAGTTTCAAAATCCCTTCTCAGTTCAGAATTTGAGATGAAAGATATGGGGGCTGCAGAAAGGATTCTAGGCATGGAAATTTTCAGAGATAGAACTCAGAAGAAGTTGTTCTTATGTCAGAAAAGCTACATTCTTAAAGTCCTTAATCGATTTGGCATGTCTACAGCCAAACCTGTGAGCACACCTCTGACATCAGGCATTCATCTTTCAGCTTCTAATCAGCCACAATCAGAATCTGAACAGGAATACATGACCCGAGTTCCATATGCAAGTGTTGTTGGGAGTCTTATGTATGCAATGGTATGCACAAGACCTTATCTAGCACAAGCTGTAAGTGTGTTCAGCAGATACATGGGAAGACCAGGGAAGGATCATTGGCAAGCTGTAAAACGAATATTCAGGTATCTTAAGGGCACAATTGATGTTGGTCTCATTTATGGAATTAATGCATCATGTACTGTTGCAGGCTTCTCAGATTCAGATTATGCAGCTGATGTTGATACTAGGAGGTCCATTACTGGGTATGCCTTCACTGTAGGAAGCTCATTGGTTAGCTGGAAGGCTACACTACAACCTACAGTTGCCCTCTCCACAACAGAGGCACAGTACATGGCCTTAACAGAAGCAGCTAAAGAGGGAATTTGGTTAAAAGGTCTTATAAGTGACCTTGGTTTCCCTCAAGAACAAGCCATAATTTTCTGTGATAGCCTAAGTGCTATCTTCTTGGCTAAGGATCAAGTCCATCATGAAAGAACCAAGCATATTGACGTTAGGTATCATTTCATCAGAACTGATAAAAGTATAAAGGTCCAGAAGATTGATACAAAAGAGAATCCTACAGACATGTTTACTAAACCTGTGCCTAAGAGCAAGTTCATGCACTGTTTGGACCTGCTCAATGTAGATTGTTGGAAATAACAACAGTGAGATGGCAGTGAAAAAGGAGATTTTGAGTTGATATCAAGGAAAGGAAAGCTGTCAAACCAAGGTGGAGATTGTTAATCTGGTCTGAAGCCTTTCCTCAGAAGCAAAGCCTCCAACAATCAGCTGTATAACAGATTTCTGTTATATCAGTTATAACAGTTTTCTGTTATCTGGTGCTCCTCCCTCCAAGCCACACTCTTCTAACCAACTCTTATATGCCTATATATATGATCCATATTGTATTGTAGAAGTGTAGAGAATATACAAGAATTATGTAAAATCTGAGAGATAGCTTAGAGTGTGAGGAACCTACTTTGTAACTTTGATTCTTTGATAGTGAAGCTCTTTTCTCCTTCTGCCCGTGGGTGGATGTAGCCACAATTAGGTGAACCACCCACGTTATATCTTGGTGTTCTTTTTTTTTTTTCTGTGTAATCATTTTATCAAACATCTTCTGTGCGTGTGAATTACTGTGATTTAAACTCAACAATTAGCTTTAGATAAGGGAATGGCATTAATTAATTAATAACCATTTCAACAAAACTGATGAGTTCTAGCATAGTGACTCAGCAGAGTCAGACAGGTAAGCATAGACAGGTGATAAAGCACAGACAGGTTAACATTCAGACATGTCATTCAACAATGCAATGCATGTTTAGATTATCTCTAATAAATAAAAACCTTTCTTCTGCTAAGGGTTTAGTGAAAATGTCAGCCCATTGATTTTCAGTTTTAACAAACTTAATATCAAAGATGCCTTTCTGAACATAATCCCTAATAAAATGATGTTTGATTTCAATATGCTTAGCCTTAGAATGCTGAATCAGATTTTTAGTTAAGCAAATAGCACTGGAATTATCACACCAAACAGATATGTTATGCTCATAAATAGAGTAATCCTCAAGTTGATGTGTTATCCATAGGAGTTGAGAGCAGCAACTGGCAGCAGAGATGTATTCTGCTTTAGAAGTAGATAGTGCAATAGTTGTCTGCCTCTTGCTTGACCATGAGACTACGCTTTCTCCAATGAAGTGACATCCTCCACTGGTGTTTTTTCTTTCAATTATATCTCCATCAAAATCAGCATCACAATATCTCACTAATCTGTATTCTTTTGATCTTAAGTAAAGCAAGCCAAGATTAGTAGTTCCAAGAAAATATCTAAATATTCTTTTAACAGCCTTAAGATGAGATTCTCTAGGATCAGATTGGATTTTAGCACACATACAGACACTAAATTGAATATCAGGTCTGCTTGAAGTTAAGTACAGTAGAGAGTCAATCATACCTCTATAGATAGTTTGGTCTACCTTTTTACCTTCACCATCTCTGATTAGTTTTGCATTGGGTTGCATAGGGGTTTTCATAATATTTGCATTTTCCATTTTGTATTTTTGAGTATCTCCTTGGTATACTTTTGTTGATGGATGTAAATTCCATTACTTGTCTACTTGATTTTTAATCCAAGAAAGAACCTCAATTCTCCCATCATGCTCATCTCAAATTCAGCTTGCATTAGATTTGAAAATTCATTGCACAACTTTTCATTAGTTGCTCCAAAAATAATATCATCAACATACATTTGAACTATAATAAAGTTATCTTTAGAGCATTTCTTGAACAGAGTAGTGTCTACTTGTCCTCTAGTAAAACCATTATGCATGAGAAAAGAAATAAGCCTATCATACCATGCTCTAGGTGCTTGTTTTAAACCATATAATGCCTTTTTAAGTTTGAAAACGTGATCTGGTTTATCATTATCCTCAAAACCAGGGGGTTGTTTAACATACACTTCTTCTTCAATTATACCATTTAGAAAAGCACTTTTTACATCCATTTGAAACAGGGTGATTTGGTGTTGTGCAGCATATGACATTAAAATGTGTATAGCTTCTATTCTAGCTACATATGCAAAAGTTTCAGTATAGTCAATACCTTCTTGTTGGGTATAGCCTTGAGCTACTAACCTTGCCTTATTTCTAACAACTTTACCATCTTCATCCAATTTGTTTCTGAAGACCCATCTTGTTCCAATAAGAGACTTTTTTTAGGCTTAGAGACAAGATTTTAGACATCATTTCTGGTGAACTGGTTGAGTTCTTCTTGCATTGCAAGAATCCAGCTTTCATCCTCAAGAGCTTTTTCAATGTGTTTTGGCTCTAAATCCGATATAAAAGCCACATTGCTTGATTCTCTTAGTGTGGATCCGGTTCTTACTCCTTCAGAAGGATTTCCAATAATAAGATCCTTAGGATGGTGAGTGTTGAACTTCCAATCCTTTTTGAGATCATCTTGAAGATCTTGACTTGTGTGCTGACTTGTCTGTTGACTCGTCTGTTGACTTGAGCACAGGTTCTATCTTGGTTAGATCGGGTTGTTGACTTTCTGGCTTGTTTATATCAAGACCTGCAAGATCATCTTCTAGATCTGATAGTTCTTTATCAGTCTTTAATCCATCATTGAATTTAACATGAACAGATTCTTCAATAGTACAGGTTCTTGAATTGTAAATTCTAAAATCCTTAGACATTTCAGAATATCCCACAAAAATACCTTTATCTACCTTAAAATCAAACTTTCCAAGATTATCTCTGGTATTCAGAATAAAACATTCACATCCAAAAGCATGAAAATAAGATATGTTGGGGCTTTTTCCTTTCCACGATTCATAAGGAGTCTTATTTAGAAAAGGCCTAATAAGAATTCTGTTTTGTACATAGCAAGCAGTATTTACAGCTTCTGCCCAGAAGTACTTAGGGAGATTATTTTCATTGAGCATAGATCTAGCCATCTCTTGCAGAGATCTGTTCTTTTTCTCAACCACTCCATTTTGCCATGGAGTTCTAGGTGCATAGAAATTGTGAGAGATTCCATTCTCCTCACAGAACTGTCTAAACTGCTCATTTTCAAATTCTCCCCCATGATCACTTCTAAGGGTAGAAATACAGAAAGCCTGCTCATTTTGTACTCCTTTGCAAAATGCTGAGAAAGCCTTAAAAGACTCATCCTTGTGTGTTAGGAAGAGTACCCATGTGAATCTTGAATAGTCATCAACGATGACAAATCCATATTTTCTTCTAGCCAAGCTGGCAACACTAACTGGTCCAAACAGATTCATGTGTAACAACTGAAGAGGTCTAGAGGTTGATACTTGGTTTTTAGATTTGAAACTTGATTTTATCCATTTACCTCTCCGACATGCATCACACAAGACTTCTTTCTTAAAACTAATATCAGGAAATCCTCTCACAAGATTATTTCTTTTTAATTCAGAAATTAGTTTCATACTGGCATGTCCTAGTTTCTTATGCCATAACCATCTCTAATCCTCTTTAGACATCAGACATGTTACACTTTGATCTGAGAGATTAGACAGCTCAATCTTATAAAGATTTGGTTGCCTTTTAGCTGAAAAGAAGGTTTTATCACAACAGTCTTTAAGTATGCATAAATCCTTGGTAAATGAAACATCAAATCCACTGTCACATATTTGAATTATGCTAAGCAAATTGTGTCTTAATCATTTAACCATAAGAACATTAGATATAGAGGGAAGAGGGGGTTTACCACCTGTGAACACCCATTTTTGTCCGTCTTCATTTTATTCTAATTTTTATGATATTATGTTTCAAGGAGACTAATAATAATAGTGAAGAGAGAAAAAAAAGAAAAAATGAAGAAAGGAGGGGGCTCATAACTAATTTGCTGATGGACGGGGTGTCTCGTCCAGTCCATTGCACTTGCTGTTGGACGGGGTGGTTCCATCCAGTCCATTCCACTTGCTGTTGGACAGGACCTGTCCCGTCCATCACAATGGACTTGCTGTTGGACGGGGAGGTCCCGTCCACCACATTGGACTTGCTGATGGACGGGGTGGTCTCGTCCAATCCATTGCACTTGCTGTTGGACGGGGTGGTCCCGTCCAGTCCATTCCACTTGCTATTGGACGGGGAGGTCCCGTCCATCACATTGGACTTGCTGATGGACGGGGTGGTCCCGTCCAGTCCATTCCACTTGCTGTTGGATGGGGAGGTCCCGTCCATCACATTGGACTTGCTGATGGACGGGGTGGTCCCATCCAGTCCATTGCACTTGCTGTTGGACGGGGTGGTCCCGTCCAGTCCATTCCACTTGCTGTTGGACGGAGAGGTCCCGTCCATCACATTGGACTTGCTGATGGACGGGGTGGTCCCGTCCAATCCATTCCACTTGCTGTTGGACGGGGAGGTCCCATCCATCACATTGGACTTGCTGATGGACGGGGTGGTCCCGTCCAGTCCATTGCACCTGATGTTGGACGGGGTGGTCCCGTCCATTACATTTGACTTGCTGTTGGACGGGGCAGTCCCGTCCATTGCATTTGCCGATTGGACGGCGAGGTCCAGTCCAGTGCGTTGCATTTTCTGTTGGACGAGGAGGTTCCATCCACTTCAATTATTTAATTTTCTGTTGGACGAGGAGGTTCCGTTCGCTTCAATTATTTAATTTTCTATTGGACGAGGAGGTTCCGTCCACTGCAATTATCTATTTTTCTGTTGGACGAGGAGGTTCTGTCCCCTGCAATTATTTAATTTTCAGATGGATGAGGAGGTTCCGTCCACTGCAATTATCTTCTTTTTTGTTGGACGAGGAGGTCCGTCCAGTGTATATCTACTTTTTCATATCTAAGTTTCTATTGGACGAAGAGATTCCGTCCACTGCAATTTTATTTTCAGGCTGGAGGCTAAAGAATAAAGAGAGAAGAAGAGGAAGATAATGAAGAAAGGACGAAGAAAAGAAAGAGGAAAGGACAATCAACGAAAAAGGAAGGGAGATTGAGTTACTTCTCCTAACCCTAAAAAATCTTATTTTACATATCAGACAAAATCCCCCACCCTCTTCTCTCTTCAAACACACAACCTTCACATCAAATCACCTCCTTTATGATGCTCGCGTCGCCCCCATCTGGACACATGCTATTTCTGCTCAGAACCACCCTTGCACCTCCTCTACCCATTGGTCCTTTTTCTTCCTCATATCCTCCCTCATTTTAACCTGGCAACCCCACTCCTAACCCTAAAAGATCCGTCTTACACATCAGACAAAACCCCCCATCTCCTTCTCTCCTCAAACACGCAACCTTCACATCAAATCACCTCCTTTTTGCTGTTCGCGTCGCCCTCATCTGAACACACGCTATTGTTGCTCAGAACCGCCCAAGCCTTGGATTTCGTACAGACCGACCTTGAAGCCAATGGTGAGAAGAAGCAAGAAGCCCTCTCCTCCGTCTATAAAAGGAGAGGAAAAAGAGAGAAAAAGAGGAGGAGGGGAAAACAAAGAGGAGAGAGAGAGAGATTTTTATCTAACATTTTCTTTATGAAGAAGAGAGATTAGAGATCTGAGTTTTTTCTCTTCTCTATTATTAGAGTCGTTAAGAAGGAAAAGTTAAAAGAGTCAGTGAGATCGAAAGGTAAAGGTTTTGATCTTGAAATCTTACCACTGGGAGAAAACAAAATCATTGTTATTCTGCCCTCATTTGGTAATCTTTGTTCTCTTTGTTGATATTATTCATAAGTTTCTCTTGACATTTTTTTTTCAGTGTCTCTGTTTATGACAAAATAAAAACCCATGGATATTGAAACTGAATGAGTTAGTAAAAATGTTTCATTCTCGTCTCTGTTTACAATGACGTTCCTGTACCCCTATCTACTGAGTGATTTAGTAAAATATTTCATTGTTGTTCTATTTTCATAAGGTAAAGCTACTTTTACATAAAAATAGAAGATGATCACTTAATTAAAACAAACTTATTCCTTGGGTTGCCCTATGACAAGTGTCATGTTCAACCCTTTAGATTTTGAGGTTGTGCTGTGGACTTATGTGCCATGTTCAACCTCATTTAGTTAATAAATTTTTTTTCACAACTAAAGATTTTTTTTTTTAGAAAAAAGATTTTCGGGGTTAAACAAATATTTTCAAAGTTATTAATAATTTACACAACTAATTTTGTGATGTTTGTTTGGATTGTCCTTTTGGTTGGGTTTTCCTTTTATTTAAATGAGAAGAATTAGTTGTACATACATTTTAACTCATGTTATTGTTATATATGTTTCACTAACAATGTTTTTGTTTCCTCCTCCTTTCTTTTCTTTTTTCCCATGTTTTAACAATAGGGTAGAGGACTTATAACCATTTTTTTATATACCTATGTTTTTGTTTTGCAGGTTTTTCTTGTCTTTTTTTTATTTTTATTTTTAAGTGTTACAGGTTTGTATGCCCCCTTCACACACATCACTATCACATATTGCACACACACTTAGCTCTATACCCTAGCTTGCTCAAAAACCCAAGGATTAGGCGGTGCTCCGACATTGTCATTGAAGAGGTCTTGTACCTCCCTGATACTTGTCGGTTCACCACTCAGATTGTACATGAGATCATGGAATAGTCATATTGAGAGGGTTTATCCCTACTTGTGGCTAGATTCATGAATCATATCCTTATGAGGGAAATCTGAGGACCATGACTTTTAGAGGTCTAGACCCGTCCCAATTTTCACTAATAGAGCAAACCTAGTGGCCGACCTGTTTAGAGTCCTAACCTTAGGGTGTGTCCATCCTTAGGTTTTACCTGGCTTAGGACAAAAGGGGGCGTACTTTTCTTTCCTCTCTCTATCATCATAAGCATAAATTGTCATGCATGTTCATTGTGAATGTTCACAAAACTAGGAGCGTCACATTGTTGCCTCAAACCTGAATGACATATTCAAATATTATTGCACATCTAATAGGCGCTATGTCATAATGAAGGTGATGCATGCCCATCAGGGTTTTCAACCCCATTGGGTCCCATACAACATGAATCATGCAAGATACATTTGCTTCACTATACTCATTTTTTTTGTGTCTCTTTATTGGAAGATTTTGGTATTCACCTTATAGCAAGAAAATGGAAAATTTTGGTTCAGAGAAGAGCACTAGCAACGTGAGCTGTTCCAAGAAAAGTATCAAGATCAATGTGACACTCAATGACGTGAAGAGTTTATGTGAACTCAGCCAGCAAATGTCAGAAAAAGAACGCTCAGACTTTGTCAGCAAGTATGGTAGAATATTGGACCTATTGTGTGTTCCAGTGGAAGCTCCCGCTCTGAGTGCATTGGCCCAATATTGGAATTCAACCTTGAGGTGCTTTGAATTGCCTAACTTAGACATCACTCCGGCCATAGAAGAGTATGCTTACATGCTAAGACTGCCAATTCAAAAGAACACCCACGTCTACATGTATTATGGCCAATATGTAACAGATTGGAAGATAGCAAGTCTATTGGAGCTTCAACCGGAACAGATAGAGAAAGCAGAAAAGGGAACCACCAAAGGGTTGAAGAGGCGATTTTTGGAAGTGTACCTCAACAAGCTGGGCCAGCAACAACGATGGGTTACTTTCAACAAAGTACTAGCCCTCATGATATATGGCTTGGTGCTCTTTCCTTTTGTACCAGATTTGATTGATCAGTCAGCCATGGATGTTTTCTATAGGGTCGAAGAATATGGTGTGAACCCGGTCCCTGCCATCTTAGCTGAAACTTTCCTCTCCCTACAGGTTTGTCATTAGAATCAACGAGGGAAACTGCGATGTTGTGCATCAATATTGTATGTTTGGATCATGACTCGCTTGTACGCTCGTGATAAAATTGATAAAACAGATGACCCGCTGAAAGGATTCACTTGCATGCAACTAAAGCCACGTAAGCTATATGAATGGAAACAAGAGTTCGATCAGATCGACCCGTAGTCATTTAGTTGGATGTGTCCCTGGTATAATGGAGATTCAGTTGTATTCAGCTGTGGGGGTTTTTCAAATGTTCCATTAATGGGTCCTAGAGGTTTTGTATCATACTCACCAGCTTTGGTGATGCGTCAGCTCAAGTGGACACAGGATGAACCCCCCGAAGAGCTGCTCGATGGGATATTCTTCCTATACCAAGAAAGTGAAAGCATCAAGATTCAAACGATAGCAGTAAGGTCAACATGGAACGATGTTCATATAAAAGGACCGGAGGAATTAGGAAGGTGAATCATAGCTCAGACAAAAAGATATGAAGTATGGAGAGAAGCAAGAAGAGGTTTCCCTCCAAAACCTGCATCCCCTCTCCATAGGAAAAATAATCCTCTTACTAAAGATCAAATGTTGAAAGAAATCGAAGTTTTAAAATCTCAGATGAGGATTTTTGATGAGAAGGACCAAGCTGTCGAAGTAACTATTATCATGCTCCGAAGACAAGTGCAGAAGCTGAGTTTACAGATTGAGCATTTGAAGGACGAATGCGCCGATGCCCACGAAGCCCCGAGTCGCGCAAAAAGGGTAAGGAAAGACAAAAAAACAGAAATTCAAGAGCTGCTGGCAAAAATAGGATTTCAAGAGAAGATGCTTGTCAAACTTCAAAGGAAGAAAAAAGAGCTCGAGCCAAATGTAGGGGGTTCACGTTGAAACAATACATATACTAGAAGAGAGAGTTGAATCCCTGGAAGAATCCTTAGCCCAAATAGAAGTGTACTCTGATCAAGGATGGAACGAAGCAGCCAAGTATCGCGAGCTACTAGCAGAAGCCAACATGAGAGAAAATTGGCTCAGAACCAAGATAAAAGACGCCGAAAGGGTTGAAGCTCAACGTCAAGCAGAATGGGTAAAGGGATGGAAATTAGTGGTGGAGCAATTTGAAGAGGCATCCGTCCACATTCGTATGAACCATTTCCTTCAGCTACCACCGAAGGTGACCGAATTCTTCAATCATTTTGGGAAACTTGCTAGAGGGTTCAGGAAAAAGAAGATGAGACTCTTAACATAGAACTTTGTAGACCTCGGAGAAATATGGAAACCATCAATATACTTCTTTGATCAAAGACTCATGATTTGTATCGAAATATTTATAATGAAATGGAAGTTTTCATCCATGTCTGTCGAGCGTTTTTTAGATGATATCTGTCGAGGAGTGTATTCTCCCTTAGATACATCATCAACTATATTTTACCCTAAAAACAACGTGCTTTCTACGTAAAAATGAGGACGTTGCTAGTACAGGTGTGGTCTATCGAGGAGTAGATTCTCCCTTGGACTTGACGCCAACTGCATTCAAGTTAGAGGGAACCATACCACTAGATTTGATTGCAGGATGAGTTTTCTTGCTATAGGTGTATACGACAGTCTTCCTAAGAGTACCCTCACGATCGAACAAAGGATGTTAACTTGCACATGCATACATACACACACACAAATTTTGGGTTTACTAATGAGATTCTAGGATGCTTTACAGAGTCACATCCTTCTGAGGATTCGGGAACCATTGCGCGACCTAGGAAAGGTGACACCAATCAAACCCGAGTTCACAATACCAGATCTCGGACCTGGATGGCTGCCCGCATGCCTAAGGAAGGAAGAAACTTAAGCCCTGCTAGCAATGAAGTTCTCAATAATTGGGGGTCTGAATCATTTGTTGATGTTATTTCCATGAAGTAATTATCTTATCGTACTGAATATGAACTGATGTTTACATTGTTTGGGACATGAATGGAAATGTAGCACTTTGCCTTGTGTTTTCCTTTTGGTTCCATCATTTCTTTTCTCTCTCTTTCATTTCTTTACTGTGTTTAAGCTTTTCTGTCATAAATAAGACTCTTGCCTATACTTCTCCTATTCCTGACTTTTTCTTCCAGGGATAATTCTTCCACTAAAGATCTACCTCAGGAGAGGGACTTTGAAAACTCATTTATTAATTCCCTTGCGGCCGCTGATGAATACAACCTTGAATCTGATGAGGAAGAAGAAGACATTGAAGAATTCTTAAAGATGGCGAAACGGTCAGAAGAAGGGATTAGCTCGAATGATGAGGTTGCAGAAGTGATCAATATGGGAACCGAGGAAGACAAGAAGGAGTTGAAAATAGTGGATAACCCAGAGCGTGAAGAAATGGTTGCACTATTCAAGGAGTATCTGGATGTTTTTGCATGGTCCTACAGAGATATGTCGGGTTTAGATCCTGAGATAGCATCGCATAAAATTCCCTTATACCCAGATGTGGCTCCAAAGAAGCAAAAATTAAGGAGAATGCATCCTGAGATGTTGCTGAAGATCAAGGAAGAAGTGACCAAGCAGTTAGAGGCTGGCTTCCTGGAAGTAGCTAGATACCCGGAATGGGTAGCTAATATTGTTCCAGTACCAAAGAAGGAGGGAAGGGTCAGAATGTGTGTGGACTACCTAGACATGAATAAAGCCTGTTCAAAGGGTGATTCCCCCTACCTCATATTGATATCCTTGTAGACATTATAGCCAAAAGTCATAGGTTTTCTTTCATGGACGGGTATTCTGGGTACAATCAGATCCTCATGGACGATGACGATAAAGAAAAGACAACTTTTATCACTCCTTGGGGAACTTTTTGTTGCAAAGTGATGCCTTTTGGATTAAAGAATGTCGGGGCCACTTACCAACATGCTATGGTAGCATTGTTCCATGATATGATGCATAAGGAGGTAGAGGTATATGTTGATGATATAGTGGCTAAGTCCAAGGAAGGAGAAAGCCATGTGGCAGTTTTGAGAAATTTGTTCGAGAGGCTAAGAATGTACAAGTTGCGCCTCAACCCTGTAAAATGTACTTTCGGTGCATCCGCAGGGAATTTACTTGGCTTTGTTGTCAGTAGATAAGGAACAAAGGTGGACCCTAACAAGGTAGAAGCAATACGTGACATGCCAGCACCTAAGAACGAGCGAGAAGTAAGGCATTTTCTTGGAAGATTGAACTATATTGCATGCTTCATTGCAAATCTGACTAGCACATGCGAGCCAATCTTCAAACTCCTCAGGAAGAATAATCCAGGAAGATGGGATGATGACTGTCAAAAAGCCTTTGATAAGATAAAGGCATATCTACTGAATCCCCCAGTGTTGGTACCACCTACCCAAGGTCGTCCATTGTTACTCTATCTCACCATACTGCCAACCTTAATGGGGGCAATGCTGGGACAACAAGATGAATCTGGCAGGAAGGAGCAGGCAATTTACTATCTGAGTAAGAAGTTTAACGCATGTGAGGCTCGCTATATGGCAATTGAGAAGACTTGTTGTGCACTAGTAAGGGTGGCAAATGGATGGATCGGATAAATTTTTATTCGGATCTTAACAGATGGATTAAAAACAATCCATCAATCCATTATAATCCATTAAGATTCATTAAAAAAAATCCAATCCATCCATGATCCATTAAATAAAATCCATCTGATCCATCCATTAACAACTTTTCATGGATGGATATCCAATCCATCCACTAAAATTTATTTTAAGAAATTAAATAATTTTATATCTCTTTTATTCATCCATAAAATATTTTTAAAAATAAAATAATTTGTAAAAAAAATTAAAATATTATATTTGTCTCACTGTCGCTCTCCTCTTTCTTCCTCTCTCTACCCTTTCTCTCTCTCCCTTTTTTTCCTACTCTCTCTCAATCTTTTTACTCTCTCTAAACTCTATCTCACGACCATTTTTTATCACGGTCATTTTTCTATTACTATATGGGAGTTATTGATTATGTGCATCTACAGAGGTTGTTTTGCCACAACGTTCCATGACATTGTTTTACGAAACTTGTTACGACTTTATGTGCTTTCAATTAGTTAATACTGTTTTTTTAAGTTTCTCAGCAAAAAAAAGGCAACGAAAAAAGAAAATATACGTGATAACGTAGACTACAACTAGTGCTTGAAAACAATTAATTAATTAATACTTAATGTAACAAAAATAAAATAAAAAGAAAAAGCAGATAAATAAAATAAAAAATAGTGAAGAAAAAATAATAGGGAACGAAAGAGAAAATTAGATTGAGTGTTTTTTTTTATTACAAATGGAGGGTTTTTTATTTGGTGAAAAATAATATGAAAAAAATAAATTGGTTTTGGAATGGATAAAAGTTGATCCATTACATTTTTTATTGTTGGTCCAATGGATTTTAAAAAATATTGGATGGATCATAAACCATCCACTAAAAAAATAATCCAATCCATCCAATCCATTTATATTATTTTTTTATAAATGGATAGATTGGATGGATTTTCTCATAGATGGACTTGATGGATGGTGGACAAATGGATCATTTTGTCACCCCTATGCACTAGTATAGACCTCCAGAAGACTCAGACAGTACATGTTATATCATACCACTTGGCTAATTTCTCGAATGGATCCTTTGAAGTATATCTTCGAAAGTCCTCATATCTCCTTAAGAGTCAAAGTGGAAAGTGATATTGTCAGAATTTGACATCAAATATGTGACTCAAAAGTCTGTTAGGTCAAAGCAACCATCACACAAGAGGGGGGTGAATTGGGTGATAATAGAAATTTAAAACTTTTACTAAACAACAAAACATAAATCAGAGTTTTTCAAATAAAGAGAGTGTAGATGGATAGAAGAAGATAATTTAAAAACCATCTAAAAAAACTAATAACATATTTTTAACCAGTTTGGAAATAAGGAAGATAAAGCATTTCACTTGTCTAATTATCTTAGACTACACATTAACCGGTTAGACAACATCTAGCGGATAAAAACATTTGAAAATATCTTAGAACATAAAGCTTAAAATCAGTAAGAAAACTTTGTTGAAAATACATAAAACAACAAAGATAAGGAGATAAGGGTAGAGAGAAAATAAACAACAAGATTTATCCCGGTTCACTCATATAAACGATGAGCTACATCCAGTCCCCAGCAGTAGCTGAGTTTTTCTCAACTATTACATCAGATAATTACAATGAGTAGTCTTTGCACATCTAGCCTCTCCAGGCTCATTGAGTATTGTTCTTAACCAGCTTCTCCAGACTGTTGCAAGTATTATTTGCACACCTAGCCTCTCCAGGCTCATTGAGTATTGTTCTTAACCAACCTCTCCAGGATGTTGCAAGTATTATTTTCACCTAGCCTCTCCAGGCTCACTGGATTTTGATGAAGGTTACATAGAGAAAATCTCACAACACTCATAGAGTGATTTTACAATGAAGTACAGAGATGAGTTCTTCCTACACTCACAAGAGTGGATATATTTTTAAGCACTTCAGAAACGATAAAAGAAATCTCTTATAACACTCACTTGAGTGAATATAGAATGTTTACATGGAGGATGATTTCTGTTGAGATGAAGATGGCGATCCTCTCATTTTTCATCAAGTGTAGCAGAAGTAGTAGCTCCAGCAACTCTCACATCTTCATCTTCAATGACTTCTGTATTTATGGTCTTCAAGCATTTAGGATCCGTTAGAGACATCCCCTCAAATGTTGGCTTCAAGCAGAACTTCATTAAATGCAATAGAGTCGTTCTGGGCAGCAATTAATGCAATATAGTCATTCTGGGTAGTCATTAATGCAATAGAGTCGTTGGTTGTACTTTAACATGAAGGATCATGGCTTTATTCATCGTTCTACAGCCATATCAGAGTTGTGTAGAGAGCTTTTTGTACTTTACTGAGTACACTTCTCTTTTCGTGTAAGGACCAGAGGTACTAGGGAATAAAGCACGTTGGAAGCATTCTTTAACTGGTCTTTGGTTCTGATTATCCAAGGTTGCTTGAGAGAGTAACTTCTGACTTTTCTTGATAATCGTGAAACTGAGTAGGAAAGATGGCTTCAAGACTCTTTCTGGTTCTTGAACTAATATTTTGATAATCCTTATAGAATTCGTGTTCATAAGATAAGTGCTTCCATCTTGAAAATAATCACGTCTATCTAGTCATTTGAGTTTTCATTCGGGCTAGTAGACGAGCTCCATATTAAGGACTTTGCAAGTCCAAAGACTAGTGAACGAGCGCTTCTGTCACCTTTAGTGGACGAGCACTTCTGTTACTCTAGTGGACGAGAGTCTCAGTTACTCTAGTGGACGAGAGCCTCTGTTACTTTAGTGGACGAGAGTCTCAGTTAGTCTGGTGGACGAGAGCCTCTGTTACTTTACTGGACGAGAGTCTCAGTTACTCTGGTGGACGAGAGTCTCAGTTACTCTGGTGGACGAGAGTCTCAGTTACTCTGGTGGACGAGAGTATTTTGCTATTCTGGTGGACGAGGTCCATTTGCCACGTCATTGGACGGATACATTCTGACCTTAATGGACGAGCTCCATATGCCACGTCATTGGACGAGCCATTCCGATCTTAATGGACGAGCTACAAATGCCACGTCATTGGACGAGCCATTCTGATACCTTAGTGGACGGGCAATTTTGATACTTTATTGGACGCGCTGTTCTGATACTTTAATGGATGCGTTCCAAATGCCACATAGGTAGACGCTGGCTTTCAACACTTTGGCGGACGCAAGTTTGTTTCTCTTGCGTTTTGAACGTGTGCTTCAAACACTACAGTGTTGGATGTGAGCTTCAACCACTACAGTGTTGGACGTTTGTTTGTTTCAATTTATTGGACGTCTGCTTGTTTCACTTTGTTGGACGTCTGTTTGACTTATTTAATTTGCACACTTGATAGGTAGGTTGTCAACCAATATGAAGGTTAATTAAATCATTAACCAATGTTTGGTTCTCATCAAAACTTAGGGAAATGCACATCAAAAATTTTAGAGACTTAAAAATCTCTCCCTTTTTGATGATGACAAACATTGAGATGATTTAATGAACCTCAGAAAATATCAACAAAGAAAATAGCATATATCAGACAGGTTGAAATTTTCTTAAGCGGACATGTTATATCATATTCATTCTCCCATTTCATATTCATTCTCCCATTCCCCTATAACATACTTCTATCACAAATCTCGATTTCTCCTATTCTCCCCATTTTGTCAACATCAAAAAGGGTTATCAAGTTTTATTTATGTGATATGTTAATGGCAAGATAACATGTTAAGAAAATCATAGTAATGTAGCAAGCATATTAGACATACTCCACTTAAACTATTGTATCATTACTCCCCCCTGAACTAATGCTTAGTTGAAAGAACATGTATATAGGAGTAATGACAGATTTAGCACAGACAGCTTAACATTCAGACATGTCATTCAACAATGCAATGCATGTTTAGATTATCTCTAATAAATAAAAACCTATCTACTATGAGGGGTTTAGTGAAAATATCAGCCAATTGATTTTTAGTTTTAACAAACTTAATATCAAAGATGCCTTTTTGAACATAATCCCTAGTGAAATGATGTTTGATTTCAATATGCTTAGCCTTAGAATGCTGAATTGGATTTTTAGTTAAGCATATAGCACTCGAATTATCACACCATACAGATATGTTATGTTCATAAATAGAGTAATCCTCAAGTTGATGTTTTACCCATAAGAGTTGAGAGAAGCAACTAGCAGCAGAGATGTATTCTGCTTCAGCAGTACACAAGGCAATGGTTGTCTGCCTCTTGCTTGACCATGAGACTAAACTTGCTCCAATGAAGTGACATCCTCCACTGGTGCTTTTTCTTTCTATTATGTCTCCAGCAAAATCAGCATCACAATATCCCATTAATCTGTATTCTTTTGATCTTAAATACAGCAAACCAAGATTAGTAGTTCCAAGCAAATATATAAATATTCTTTTAACAGCCTTAAGATGAGATTCTCTATGATTAGATTGGAATCTAGCACACATACAGACACTAAATTGAATGTCAGGTCTGCTTGAACTTAAGTACAGTAGAGAGTCAATCATACCTCTGTAGACAGTTTGATCTACCTTTTTACCTTCATCATCTTTGCTTAGTTTTGCATTGGGTTCCATAGGGGTTTTCATGAGCTTTGCATTTTCCATTTTGTATTTCTTGAGTATCTCCTTGGTATATTTTTGTTGATGAATGTAAATTCCATCACTTGTCTGCTTGATTTGTAATCCAAGGAAGAACTTCAATTCTCCCATCATGCTTATCTCAAATTCAGCTTGCATTAGATTTGAAAATTCCTTGCACAGCTTTTCATTAGTTGCTCCAAAAATAATATCATCAACATATATTTGAACTATAATAAAGTTCTCTTTAGAGCATTTTTTGAATAGAGTAGTGTCTACTTGTCCTCTAGTAAAACCATTATGCATGAGAAAAGAACTGAGTCTATCATACCATGCTCTAGGTGCTTGTTTCAAACCATATAATGTCTTTTTAAGTTTGAAAACGAGATCTGGTTTATCAGTATCCTCAAAACCAGGGGGTTGTTTAACATACACTTCTTCTTCAATTATACCATTTAGAAAAGCACTTTTTACATCCATTTGAAACAGGGTAATTTGGTGTTGTGCAGCATATGACATTAAAATGCGTATGGCTTTTATTCTAGCTACAGGTGCAAAGGTTTCAGTATAATCAATACCTTCTTGTTGGTTATAGCCTTGAGCTACTAACCTTGCCTTATTTCTGACAACTTTACCATCTTCATCTAATTTGTTTCTGAAGACCCATCTTGTTCCATTGACTGACTTGTTTTTAGGCTTAGAGACAAGAGTCCAAACATCATTTCTGGTGAACTGGTTAAGTTCGTCTTGCATAGCAAGAATCCAACTTTCATCCTCAAGAGCTTCTTCAATGCGTTTAGGCTCCAAATCTGAAATAAAGGCCACATTGCTTGATTCTCTTAATATGGATCTGGTTCTTACTCGCTCAGAAGGATTTCCAATAATAAGATCCCTAGGATGATGAGTGTTGAACTTCCAGTCCCTTTTGAGATCATCATGAAGATCTTGACTTGTCTGCTGACTGGTCTGCTCCACTTGTCTTTCAGCCTCAGGCACAGGTTCTGTTTTGGTTATATCAGGTTGTTGACTTTCTGGCTTGTTTATATCAAGACCTGCAAGATCATCTTCTAGATCTGATAGTTCTTTATCAGTCTTTAAACCATCATTGAATTTAACATGAACAGATTCTTCAATAATACAAGTTCTTGAATTATATACTCTAAAAGCCTTAGACTTTTCAGAATATCCTACGAAAATACCTTTATCTACATTAGAATCAAACTTTCCAAGATTATCTCTGGTGTTCAGAATAAAACATTCACATCCAAAATTATGTAAAAAGACAATGATATCATATATGCAGTCACAACTTACGAAAGCAACATGTTTGAACATTAAACATCATACTATCCAGGATAATCAGACATTACAATAATATTGGGATAGAGATACTTATTCAAGTTTGTGAGGTGTGATGCTCCATAATTGAGATGAATCATTGTGCTTTCCTTTTGATCACATGCTCTTGGAAAATTTCAGCTTTAGCCTTTGTTCTTCCACTTCATTTCTTTGATTTGAACATTTGTGCCATGAATATATTCTTCAATATCCATTTATCAACCAACTTTCCATCTGTGATAGTCTTCTCAGCATCTTCTAAGAATGGTGCTTGGAAGTGGTCTAGAAGGGTACTCAACATTTTTCTCCATTCATCTCCTTTTATCCATACTTTCTTTGTTTTTCAATTGCTGTATACAAAACTTGCAAAAACTTCTCTAATACTCGGATTAGCAATATATAATTTTCAAGTATAACAATGCAAGCATTTTCAATCATTTAATCTTTCAGTAATTATAATGACGACAAAAAGAATCTCTTATGCATTGGACTATTATGATTTCAACTCATAAAAGCATTTCATTTCAAATTGATACCATTTCAACATAAGTTAAAGCACAAGAAATATTTAAGGCACACATTTGATAACTTCAAGTGGAAAGAATCTTTATCAATATATTTCTTCCAAGTGTGCATGTTGAATCATTTTAACATGTATAACAAACATTTTATGAGAATATTCAAATTCATGCGAGGGATAAGCAAATGCGAGTTTAGATTAATGAAAATTAAAATCATTATCTTATTTTAACATGAATGCACTTTAGCACACACAAAAAAAAAATGTGTAAAATAAATAATCACAAGTTAAACAACAACAAGAGATAAGGAGTAGATATCACCGAGTTTGATTCCTTTAATTTTTCAGCAGTCATGTTGTTCTGAACTTTTCAACAGGGAATAGGATCAAGTAACTTCCGATGTAGCTTCTCAAGTTTAATAAACTCAACTCCAAAAGTTCTTCTTGAGTTAGATCCTTCATGAAAAATTCTTCTTCATCCATATCTTCTCATCTCACAGGATTCTTGAGACGAAGAGCCACTAATTATGTTGTGTTCTACCTCTTGATGACATTTTTATAATCCAACTTCTATCAATGATCTGCATCTTCTAATTCAAGGATATACTTTTACACAAAGAAGCATTTTTGGTAACATAAATAGCATTGAACATAAATAAAATATTTTAAGATTTGATACACCTTTTGGGTTTGTCAAAAACAACAATTTTAAAAGACAAATTTCTTAAAAACATTTTTCTAATGTTAAAAGAAAAAAGTATCTTAACAAAATCAGTCCAAATGAATTTTGGTTTAGAAGGGAAAAGAGTATAAAGAAAAACATTACACAAAACAAAGTTAACATCTTATAAAAACAATTCCAGTTTGAATTTTTGTGAAAATAAATTCAAAGACATGAGACATGAAGTTTTTCAAATTTAAAAGCAAATATTTTTAAAAAAAATGATTTTGGTTGCTAAGATAACAAGGATCTTTAACTTTAAGCGGTTAAGCTTCTCTACAGAGCACGTGGCTCTGATACCAATTGTTAGGTCAAAGCAACCATCACACAAGAGGGGGGGTGAATTGGGTGATAATAGAAATTTAAAACTTTTACTAAACAATAAAACATAAATCAGAGTTTTTCAAATAAAGAGTGTGTAGATAGATAGAAGAAGATAATTTAAAAACCATCTAACAAAACTAATAACATATTTTTAACCAGTTTGGAAATAAGGAAGATAAAGCATTTCACTTGTCTAATTATCTTAGACTAAACATTAACCGGTTAGACAACATCTAGCGGATAAAAACATTTGAAAATAGCTTAGAACATAAATCTTAAAATCAGTAAGAAAACTTTGTTGAAAATACATAAAACAACAAAGATAAGGAGATAAGGGTAGAGAGAAAATAAACAACAAGATTTATCCCGGTTCACTCATATAAACGATGAGCTACATCCAGTCCCCAGTAGTAGCTGAGTTTTTCTCCACTATCACATCAGATAATTACAATGAGTAGTCTTTGCACACCTAGCCTCTCCAAGCTCATTGAGTATTGTTCTTAACCAGCCTCTCCAGACTGTTGCAAGTATTATTTTCACACCTAGCCTCTCCAGGCTCATTGAGTATTGTTCTTAACCAGCCTCTCCAGACTGTTGCAAGTATTATTTGCACACCTAGCCTCTCCAGGCTCATTGAGTATTGTTCTTAACCAACCTTTCCAGGTTGTTGCAAGTATTATTTTCACCTAGCCTCTCCAGGCTCACTGGATTTTGATGAAGGTTACATAGAGAAAATATCACAAAACTCATGGAGTGATTTTACAATGAAGTACAGAGATGAGTTCTTCCTACACTCACAAGAGTGGATATATTTTTAAGCACTTCAGAACTGATAAAAGAAATCTCTCATAACACTCACTTGAGTGAATATAGAATTTTTACATGGAGGTTGATTTCTGTTGAGATGAAGATGGCGATCCTCTCATTTTTCATCAAGTGTAGCAGTAGTAGCTCCAGCAACTCTCACATCTTCATCTTCAATGACTTCTGTATTTATGGTCTTCAAGCATTTAGGATCCGTTAGAGACATCCCCTCAAATGTTGGCTTCAAGCAGAACTTCATTAAATGCAATAGAGTCGTTCTGGGCAGTAATTAATGCAATATAGTCATTCTGGGTAGTCATTAATGCAATAGAGTCGTTGGTTGTACTTTAACATGAAGGATCATGGCTTTATTCATCGTTCTACAGCCATATCAGAGTTGTGTAGAGAGCTTTTTGTACTTTACTGAGTACACTTCTCTTTTCGTGTAAGGACCAGAGGTACTAGGGAATAAAGCACGTTGGAAGCATTCTTTAACTGGTCTTTGGTTCTGATTATCCAAGGTTGCTTGAGAGAGTAACTTCTGACTTTTCTTGATAATCGTGAAACTGAGTAGGAAAGATGGCTTCAAGTCTCTTTCTGGTTCTTGAACTAATATTTTGATAATCCTTATAGAATTCGTGTTCATAAGATAAGTGCTTCCATCTTGAAAATAATCACGTCTATCTAGTCATTTGAGTTTTCATTCGGGCTAGTAGACGAGCTCCATATTAAGGACTTTGCAAGTCCAAAGACTAGTGGACGAGCGCTTCTGTCACCTTTAGTGGACGAGCACTTCTGTTACTCTAGTGGACGAGAGCTTCTGTTACTTAAGTGGACGAGAGTCTCAGTTACTCTAGTGGACGAGAGCCTCTGTTACTTTAGTGGACGAGAGCCTCTATTACTTTAGTGGACGAGAGTCTTAGTTAGTCTGGTGGATGAGAGCCTCTGTTACTTTACTGGACGAGAGTCTCAGTTAGTCTGGTGGATCTGGTGGACGAGAGTCTCAGTTACTCTGGTGGACGAGAGTCTTTTACTATTCTGGTGGACGAGGTCCATTTGCCACGTCATTGGACGGATACATTCTGACCTTAATGGACGAGCTCCATATGCCACATCATTGGACGAGCCATTCTGATCTTAATGGACTAGCTCCAAATGCCACGTCATTGGACAAGCCATTCTGATCTTAATGGACGAGCTCCAAATGCCACGTCATTGGACGAACCATTCTGATACCTTAGTGGACGGGCAATTCTGATACTTTATTGGACGCGCTGTTCTGATACTTTAATGGAAGCGTTCCAAATGCCACATAGGTAGACGCTGGCTTTCAACACTTTGGTGGACGCAAGTTTGTTTCTCTTGCGTTTTGGACGTGCGCTTCAAACACTACAGTGTTGAACGTGAGCTTCAATCACTACAGTGTTGGACGTCTGTTTGTTTCACTTTGTTGGACGTCTGCTTGTTTCAATTTGTTGGGCGTCTATTTGTTTCACTTTGTTGGACGTCTGTTTGACTTATTTAATCTACACACTTGATAGATAGGTTAGCAACCAATATGAAGGTTAATTAAATCATTAACCAATATTTAGTTCTTGTCAAAACTTAGGGAAATGCACATCTGACGTTTTAGAGACTTAACAAAGTCCATCAAAGGAAGTGCGATTGGTGACCATTTATCAGAGAATCCTCTTGAGGACGGGCGGCCTATCAATTATAAGTTCCCAGATGGAGAGATAATGTCCCTCAAGGAATATGAAGAACAGGAAGATGTGTGGAAAATGTATTTCGATGGAGCAGTCAATATGCATGGCAGTGGTATAGGAGCAGTGGTTATCTCATCAAATGGCAAGCAGTACCCGGTGGCCGTAAAACTGAAATTTGAATGTACGAATAATATGGCAGAATACGAGGCATGTGCTGGTGGATTGCAAATGGCACTTGAACTTGGTATAAAGCAGTTGAAAGTTTTTGGGGATTCAGCTCTAATCATCTACCAATTCAATGGTGAATGGCAAACCAAAGACTCCATGTTGATTCCGTATCAGAAATACTTGACTCAGTTGATTGCAAAGTTCGACGAGATTACTTTCTCGCATTTAAGTCGAGACAAGAATCAGTTTGCTGACGCTTTAGCCACACTAGCTGCCATGACCAAGCTGGATATCCATACCAATGTCCAACCCATCCAAGTAAGAGTGCAAGATGAACCGGCGCACTGTGCTCATGCGGAAGGAGAACCTGATGGTAAGCCTTGGTATCATGATTTCAAGCAATATATCCAGAACAACGAATATCCGGCAGAGGTGAGCGAAGTAAATAGAAAGACCCTCCAAAGACTGGCCATGGCCTTTTTTATTAAGCAAGGAAGTCCTGTATAAAAGAGGATATGATGATACCCTACTCAGATGTGTGGATGCTCGCGAAGCTAAATTGATCATGATCAAAATTCATGAAGGAATCTGTGGGACACATGCCAACGGTCACATGATGGCTAGGAAAATCTTGAGAAGTGGTTATTATTGGTCTACTATGGAGTCAGATTGTATGGAGCATGTTCGTAAATGCCATAAATGTCAGATGTATGATGACCGGGTTAATGCACCTCCATTTCCGCTGCACAATTTAGCATCCCCATGGCCTTTTTCGATGTGGGGAATTGATGTCATCAGTCCCATTAATCCCAAGGCTTCCACTGGTCATCGTTTCATTTTAGTGGCGATAGACTATTTCACTAAATGGCTAGAAGCTGCTTCATATGCCAGCATAACTCAAAGGGTGTTTCTCAAATTCCTCAAGAAGGACATCGTCTGTAGATACGGGATCCCAGAGAGGATAATCACAGATAATGCTGCTAATCTTAATGGTATCGAGATTCAAAAGTTTTGCAATGATTTAAAAATCAAACACCACAATTCGGCTCCTTATAGGCCTCAAATAAATGGTGCAGTTGAAGCAGCAAACAAAAATGTCAAGAAGATCGTCGCCAAGATGGTTGTAAACTATAAAGACTGGCACGAAATGCTGCCATATGCTCTACATGCTTATCGGACTAATATACGATCAAGCACTGGGGCAACCCCTTTCTCTCTGGTGTACGGGATGGGGGTTGTCTCACCTATCGAAGTAGAACTCCCTTCGCTAAGAATCTTGATGGAAGCAGATTTAGAAGAATCTGAGTGGGTGAAAACTAGATATGAGCAGGTGAACATGATAGAAGAAAAAAGACTGGCAGCTATCTGTCACGGGCAATTGTATCAAAGTATAATGGCAAGAGCTTTCAATAAAAAGGTTGGTCCTAGAGAATTTTGCGCGGGAGACCTGGTTTTAAAGAAAATCCTCCCTAGTCAGGAGGATGCCCGAGGAAAATGGGCACCGAATTATGAAGGTCCTTATATTGTCAAACAAGCATTCTCAGGAGGAGCTTTGATTCTGCAAAACATGGATGGGGAAGAGTTACCAAGGCCAGTAAACTCTGATGCTGTGAAAAAGTTCTACGCTTGAAGGCCCGCTAGGTTGAAAACCCGAAATGGCAACTTAGGCAAAAGTTAGGGCAAAGAACAATGAACACAAAAGAAAAGAAAAGGCCCGCTAGGTTGAAAACCCGAAAGGGCATCCTAGGCAAAAGTTAGGGCAAAACACAATGAAAACAAAAAGAAAAGCAAAGAAACCCTAGGCTGAAAACCTGCAAAGGCAGCCTAGGAGGAGGATATGATCCAACATTTCCGCAAGCACTTACCGTACTGGGGCAATCTTATCCAACTGAGTATACTGGGGCAAAATTGTTAAAGAATGATCGAAGAAGGTGTGTTTGACGAATCAGAAACAGAAGCCAGGATCTGTGTCATCAAAAGGCTGAGGGGAATCAACTAAATGAAAATCAAAGGACCAACACTGGGGCAAATTTTATGTGATTCTCATAATTTTCTTTACTTATCTTTGTTTTTAAATCTTCATGATCCCTTTTGTAATTTTTTTCTCATTGTTATTGTCTCTTAAACAAACTAAATTCTCGTATTAATGCAAGAGTCTTTTCTTCCACACTCCCCTGTCGTGTTCACTCTCATGTTCAATCACTATGGTCATGTCTCAATAAAAGTAAATATAAGTTTAATGGTATGATTTGATAATTCTAATGGTAGCACCAATGAATGGTTTGAACCAAGAGAACTCAATACTTCAAATTCAATGGAAGAGGTAGCATGTACTGGACGACAAAAGAATGATGCAAATAAGCTTGGGAGAATAAACACAACATCCATATGATCCAGATCCTTGGGTGACCCATGTTGTTAAAAGAATGAATGATGCCTCGGCTCAGAATGGTCGGTGAACAAGGGTTTGGTTGGTGGAAGTTTTTCCATGGAGCATTTGGTTCCTTTGTCCTCAAAAGGAAGGGATTCTCATTTGTTTCAGATTACTGATTGAATATTTTCGAGCTCTAAGGCTCACTGCAATTTTATTTTCGAGCTCTGAGGCTTACCGCATCCTTATTCTCGAGCTCTAAGGCTCATGGCAAGTTTATTTTTGAGCTCTAAGGCTCGCTGTACATTTAATTTTCTATTGGACGAGGAGGTTTCGTCCATTGCATATTTACTTTTCTGTTGGACGAAGAAGTTCCATCCATTGCATGTTTACTTTTGGACGAGGAGGTTCCGTCCATTGCATATTTAATTTTTTGTTAGACGAAGAGGTTCCGTCCATTGCATATTTACTTTCTGTTGGACGAAGAAGTTTCGTCTCATATTTAATTTTTTGTTGGACGAAGAGGTTCCGTCCATTGCATATTTACTTTTCTGTTGGACGAGGAGGTACCATCCATTGCATTTAATTTTTTTGTTGGAAGAGGAGGTACTGTCCATTGCATTTAATTTTCTGTTGGACGAAGAGGTTCTGTCCATTGCATGTTTACTTTTCTGTTGGACGAGGAGGTTCCGTCCATTCCACATTTAATTTTCTGTTGGACGAAGAGGCTCCGTCCATTGCATGTTTATTTTCGAGCTTCTAAGGCTCGCTGCATATTTACTCTCCTGTTGGACGAGGAGGTTCCGTCCACTGCAATTTTATTTTCAAAACTGTAAGGTTTTCTTCTGAGCTCCTCATGTTTTTTCGGACAAAATATGTGTTAATTTTCTTTACTTGTTCATTACTACAATACATGAAAAGTCACGACTAATCATGTCTTCTAGTATGCAACAAGTAAAGAGGGGCAACTGTGAACACTCATTTTTGTCCGTCTTCATTTTATTCTAATTTGTATGATATTATGTTTCAAGGAGACTAATAATAATAGTGAAGAGAGAAAAAAAGAAAAAATGAAGAAAGGAGGGGCTCATAACTAATTTGCTGATGGACGGGGTGGTCTCGTCCAGTCCATTGCAATTGCTGTTGGACGGGGTGGTCCCGTCCAGTCCATTCCACTTGTTGTTGGACGGGGAGGTCCCACCCATCACATTGGACTTGCTGTTGGATGGGGAGGTCCCATCCATCACAATGGACTTGCTGATGGACGGGGTGGTCCCGTCCAGTCCATTGCACTTGCTGTTGGACGGGGTGGTCCCATCCAGTCCATTCCACTTGCTGTTGGACGGGGAGGTCCCATCCATCACATTGGACTTGCTGATGGACGGGGTGGTCCCGTCCAGTCCATTCCACTTGCTGTTGGACGGGGAGGTCCCGTCCAGTCCATTGCACTTGCTGTTGGACGGGGTGGTCCCGTCCAGTCCATTCCACTTGTTGTTGGACGGGGAGGTCCCATCCATCACATTGGACTTGCTGATGGACGGGGTGGTCCCGTCCAGTCCATTGCACCTGCTGTTGGACGGGGTGGTCCCGTTCATTACATTTGACTTGCTGTTGGACGGGGCAATCCCGTCCATTGCATTTGTTGATTGGACGGCGAGGTCCAGTCCAGTGCGTTGCATTTTCTGTTGGACGAGGAGGTTCCGTCCACTTCAATTATTTAATTTTCTGTTGGACAAGGAGGTTCCGTCCGCTTCAATTATTTAATTTTCTATTGGACGAGAAGGTTCCGTCCACTGTAATTATCTATTTTTCTGTTGGATGAGGAGGTTCCGTCCCCTGCAATTATTTGATTTTCAGTTGGACGAGGAGGTTCTGTCCATTGCAATTATCTTTTTTTTGTTGGACGAGGAAGTCCGTCCAATGTATATCTACTTTTGCATATCTAAGTTTCTGTTGGACGAAGAGATTCCGTCCACTGCAATTTTATTTTCGGGCTGGAGGCTAAAGAATAAAGAGAGAAGAAGAGGAAGATAATGAAGAAAGGACGAAGAAAATAAGGAGGATAGGACAATCAACGAAAAAGGAAGGGAGATTAAGTTACTTCTCCTAAACCTAAAAAATCCTATTTTACATATCAGACAAAACCCCCCATTTCCTTCTCTCTCCAACATGCAACCTTCATATCAAATCACCTCCTTTCTGCTGCTCGCGCCGCCCCCATCTAGACACACGCTATTTTTGGTCAGAACCACCCTTGCACCTCCTCTATCCATTGGTCCTTTTTCTTCCTCATCTCCTCCCTCATTTTAACCTGGCAACCCCACTCCTAACCCTAAAAGATCCGTCTTACACATCAGACAAAACCCCCCATCTCCTTCTCTCCTCAAACACGCAACCTTCACATCAAATCACCTCCTTTTTGCTGCTCGCGCCGCCCTCATCTGAACACACGCTATTGTTGCTCAGAACCGCCTAAGCCTTGGATTTCGTACAGACCAACCTTGAAGCCAATGGTGAGAAGAAGTAAGAAGCCCTCTCCTCCGTCTATAAAAGGAGAGGAAAAAGAGAGAAAAAGAGGAGGAGGGGGAAAACAAAGAGGAGAGAGAGATATTTTTATCTAACATTTTCTTTGTGAAGAAGAGAGATTAGAGATCTGAATTTTTTCTCTTCTCTATTATTAGAGTGGTTAAGAAGGAAAAGTTAAAAGAGTCAGTGAGATCGATAGGTAAAGGTTTTGATCTTGAAATCTTACCACTGGGAGAAAACAAAATCATTGTTATTCTGCCCTCATTTGGTAATCTTTGTTCTCTTTGTTGATATTATTCATTAGTTTCTCTTGACATTTTTTTTCAGTGTCTCTGTTTATGACAAATGAAAAACCCATGGATATTGAAAATGAATAAGTTAGTAAAAATGTTTCATTCTCGTCTCTGTTTACAATGATGTTCCTGTACCCCTATCTACTGAGTGATTTAGCAAAATATTTCATTGTTGTTCTATTTTCATAAGGTAAAGCTACTTTTACATAAAAATAGAAGATGATCACTTAATTAAAACAAACTTATTCCTTGGGTTGCCCTATGACAAGTGTCATGTTCAACCCTTTAGATTTTGAGGTTGCCCTGTGAACTAATGTGCCATGTTCAACCTCATTTAGTTAATAAAATTTTTTTCACAACTAAAGATGTTTTTTTGGAAAAAAACGATTTTCGGGGTAAAACAAATATTTTCAAAGTTATTCATAATTTACAGAACTAATTTTGGGTAACCATTTTTATAGATGTTCTAGGGTGCCGTGGGGTTAAGTCTCCATGCCTTCCCTAGACGTAATCGACTCCCGAACCCGAAGCTTTTTCTTAAAGGGTTTTCCAATTTTCCCGAAGTTAAATAAAGTTGGTGGCGACTCCATGTTCATTCTCTAAAAGAAAAACCACTTTTTCTTTGGTCGCTACACCACCAATAGTACCAATTGCTATAACTTTCCCTTTCTGATTCCCTCTAAAGGCAACGTGTCCTCCTTTCTTAAGTTGGAGGTCTAGGAACATAGACCTTTCTCCTATCATATGACGCGAGCAACCACTGTCCAAGTACCAGCAGTGGTGTTTTCTTTGTCCTGTTGAGGACATCTGCAACAAAAATTATTTGATTTTTAGGTACCCATATTTTTATGGGTCCTTTTCTGTTAGTTCTAGGAGTCTGTGAAGACTTCCTTATCTCCTTATGGATACACTTAGACATAACATGTCCAGTTTTTCCACAGAAGTTACAGACAGATATAGACTTGGTTACGGTTGACTTAACATATATTGTAAAAGCTTTAGTTGATACTTTATGATGTGTCTGATGGACATATCCAATACTTTCTTTGTTAAGAGAGTGCCTCTGACAGTCAAGCAGCTTAGTTAGAATATCTCTACCATTAACAAATTTGGCAAGATCAGAAGTGAGCTCTTCCACTTCTTGTTTAAGTTTTTCAACTTTTTTAGATGGTGATGTTTCACTCGAGATCTTAGCTTCATTAGACTTTTCAGTCTTCAGCTCACTGTTTTCTTAAGCCAGCTTCTCACACTCTTGAGATTTCTGTTTATGCTCACAGGTGAGCTTTACATACTCTCTCTTGAGGGATTTGAAGGCATTAGATAAGCAGTTGGATTCCTCCAACAACTCCTCATAGGCATCAAGTAATTCCCGATAGTCAGGATGTACCTCATCATCTGAGTCTAAGTCAGTGTTGGCCATCAAACAGAGATTGGCTTCTTCCTCTAGTTCTTCATCAGAAGATGTTGACTCCAGATCCTACCAAGTAGCCATCATTCCTTTCTTCTTCTTCTTCTTGAAGAATTTCTTAAAAGTGGCCTTCTTGAGATTAGGACATTTAGCCTTGATTTGACCAGGCTTCTTGCACTCATAGAAAACGATTGGACTTTTGTCTGTTGAAGTGGATTCTTTGAAGTTCTTGTCCTTGTTGAACCTTTTGAATGGCTTATCCCTCTTGAACTTCTTTTTCTGTAAAAGAAGCTTTATCTTCCTGGTCAGGAGAGACAATTCTTAATCATTATCATAATCCTCGTGTTCAGACAGATCGGCATCACTGGATGACTCGTCTGCCTTTAGAGCCTTGGAAGCTTTTGCCGACTTTTGATCTGCTTTCAGAGCAATTGACTTGCCTTTCTTTGGTGCAACTTCATCTCCGAGTTCTTGCTCATGAACAGTGAGTGTTCCAAGAAGTTCATCCATAGTCAAGGTAGTGAGATTCTTGGCTTGAGAGATAGCAGTGACTAAAGGTCTCCACTGTTTAGGTAGACTTCTCAGAATCTTTCCAACCCTCTCAGCATAGGTGTAGATTTTGCCAAGAGATTTTAAACTGTTGACTATGGTTTGAAATCTGCCTATCATTTGAGCAACGGATTCTCCTTCGTCCATGACGAACAGTTCATACTTTCTGACAAGTATGGCAATCTTTGACTCTTTGGCTTTGGCTGTTCCTTCATGTGTGACAGCTAAAGTGTCCCATATTTCTTTGGCAGAGTCACAAGCACATACCTTCTCAAACTCCTCAGGACTGACAGCACAAATGATGTTATATCTAGCTTTGTGGTTCAGCTCCCATTTTGTCTTTTCTGCAGTAGTCCACTGAGCTTTTGGCTTGTCGGTGTCATCATCATTCTTTGGAATGAATGGACCGTTTGTAATGACATCCTAGAGATTAGAGTTTGTAGAAAGAATGAACCATTGAAATCTATCCTTCCAATAGTTGTAATTTTCTCCATTGAAGTAAGGAGGTCTGGTTAGGGAACCTCCTTCAGTCTGGTGACTTCCACTTGAACTAGCTCCAGTAGTCATGTTTATTCTTCAGGACCTTTTACCTCTACACTGTTAGATGCTCAACCCAGAGACTGAGCTCTGATACCAACTGCAATAGACAACTATACACACGAAAAGGGGGGCTGAAATGTGTTTATCAGAATTTAAACAAAGTTGAAATCTTTTTCGCATACAGAAGCTTGGTTCAGAAGAGTGGAAGGATACAGGACAGACAGGTGACCTGTCTGATGGGATTTTAACAAAGACTAAGACAAACACACCACTTGATAAACAAATAAGAAAACTAAAGAGTTTAAGGAAAGAGGGATTGACACAGTTATTTATCCTGGTTCACTCTTCAAAGCAAAGAGCTACGTCCAGTCCTTGGCAGCACCAAGATTTATCCACTATAACTGATCAGGTTACAGACTCCAAGTATTGTTTATACACCTAGCCTATTCAGGCTCCAAGACAAGTATTCTTTGCACACCTAGCCTTTTCAGGCTCACTCAGATTTGTTTGAGAAAATTTGGTTTATAATAAATACAACTTCAAGCATACAGATCTTTCACTAACACTCAGTGGTTTAAGTGTAAAGCTTAGGAAAGTGTGCATAATAACTTCAAATGATTGAAGAATACGGAATGAAAGAATGAAGATATTAATGCGCAGAGTAATGTCTCTTTAATGCTATATGTATTCTCTGTGTCTTCATCTTCATTGACTTCTATATTTATAGTCTTCAAGCATTTAACATCCATTAGAGACATTCCTTCAGATGTTGGCTTCAAGCAAAACTTCATTAAAGACAATAGAGTCATTCTGGGCAGCCATTAATGCAATCGGAACGTTGGTTGTACTCTAACTTGAAGGATCACGGCTTTATGCATCGTGAAACAACCATAGCAGAGTTGTGCAGAGAGCTTTTTGTACTTTGCTTAATACAATTCCCTTTTCATGAAAGGACCAGAGATACTAGGGAATGAAGCACGTTGGAAGCATTCTTTAACTGGTCTTTGGTTCAGATATCTGAGGTTGCTTCAGAGAGTAACTTCTGACTTTTCTTGATAAGCGTGAGACTAAGTAGGAGAGAAGGTTTCAAGTCTCTTTCTGATGGGACAGCCAATAAAAGCTTGTTAGGTGCTTGGTTCTTCAACGAGTAACCTCAGACGAGTGTAGGAACTCATGGAGAGACATGTTGAAAACGCCTCTTAAAAGAAGTCAATCATTCTAATCAGCAGATAGGTTGACTTTCGCTTATCCAGATAGGTAGTTATCTATATGAGCAGACAGATGATTCTTACTGTTTTAATCTGCACACTAGATAGACAGGTTAGCAACCAATATGAGGGTTAATTAAATCATTAACCAATGTTCAGTTCTTATCAAAACTTAGGAAAATGTACATCAGACATTTTAGAGACTTAACAAACTTCACACTCTTTCTAAACATTTCGCGTCCTAACTCTCTCCGCCCCTCTCACTCTCAGCAACCACCACCGAGACGTCGCACCACCACCCCGGTAGCACCGCCACTGAGCCCTAACTCTCTCATTCTCCTCTCTGTGAACGCAAGTAACGCCTAAACCCTCAAAGTTTCAGTTTCAGTTTTGGTTAGTGTTTTAAAATATTCCTGTTGTTGATTGCAATTTCTCCACTTACTATGGGAAAACCACAGATACCCATCACAGTTCAGGGTCTCTGATGCAAAGATTTAGCACTACCCTCTTTAAAAGATACACATATTTCATGCAATTTTATTCATGAGTTTGGTTGAGATTAGTGAACTTGCCGCTGGTGGTCTTCTTTTAAGGGAATTTAGTTTCTGTTACTGTTATTGTTTCTGTTTTGGGATCTTTAGATTTTGGGGTTGTGTTTACTTGATTTGTCTAATTGTGTTGCTGGGCACTTTGTACATATCGGGGGTAGCACTTTGTAATGATGATTGTGACACCCTTAATCCGAGTATCACATTAACTACTTTGTTTAAAATTAAATAATTACTTTTAGCGAGTTGTCGATTTTACTTTCGGAAAACTTAAGATTTTTAAACCTCTTAAAATAATGTTCACTTTCTAAACAATTTAAAAAAAAAACAAACAACATACACGAAACTAATACAGAGATACTGAAATACATCAAGTTCATTAATTCTTAAGCCTTTATACTGACAGACTTCTTGACATAAATTTTTTTAGAGTGACAACTCATGAGATCATTTACAAGATACCAGATTAAGGTTAAAGATAAGGTTAAAAAGAGTCATAGCTAACATCAGATTCAGACAACAGAATACAACGTCCATACCAAAAATACCCCAAAAGGTTCCTAAGAGCTGGCCAACCTAATGAAACCCGTTAGGGAGACCCTGATAGTCATCCCCGCCTCTAGGAGGTGTAGTTGGTGCAGCCACCTGTACCTCTACTCCCTCACCGGGAGCATCATCAACATCGTCATCAGCAAGGGGATGGTACTGGGGCTCCTCCTCCATCAACTCTACAGGATCCTCCTCCACAAACTCCTCAAGATCCTCCTCTATTGGAGAAGTTAGAGCTACTTCAGGCTGAGGCTGTACTTGAGGAAACTCAAGATCCCAAAGCCCCTGGTTGGCCAGATGCTGTAGATAAATCTCCATAGGTGGTAGCCTAATATGGACAGTCTCAACAGTATGCACGCGACTCATAGCAGCGGCCTCTGAACCCACTACGGTACATATGGGTCCCGTATAAGTAGCTGCGCGGGATGACCCTGGAGCAAAAGTCCACGCAGTGGGATCGTCTCCGTTCTTAAACAGCAGATCCCGGGACCAGGAATGTGCCAGCTGAATTATGCCCGGGTCCATCTATTCTCAAGTGTATATATATATATATATATATATATATATATATATATATATATATATACACACACACACACACACACACACACACACACACACACATAACAAGAAAAGAAAACAACAAAAAATACAAGGGTGAGATACCAATATATGGATAAATTATGACGACCACATGCCCAAGCACAGAGCAACAGATACAGATAAATATTCATAATCAACATATAAATTCTCACAATAATCATATAAATCAACAATCGTCGTCGTTTTTGAAAACATGGCACTTCTATAGTTTAACATTCTGTCCTAGTCTCCAGAGACCCCAACTCCATGCAGTTTTTGAAAAAAACAGTGAGCTGATCAGGCTCAATTGCCACTCGGGCACAAATAGCCAACACATGTACATGGCTCTACTTAATTCCCACAGCAACTGTCCAACTCAAGGCACAGTAATCAACGCATGTGGGTTCCAGAGCACACCATCCTACACAAGGCACAGTGAACAAGGTTCATGGAGAGTCATGGTCTATCAAGGCACCAATGACACACTGCCGCATGAGATACCTCTCCCTTCGAGACATTCACACAAAACATTTTGGGCACGTCTGCCAAATGCATGTAAAATCATTTTATTCTCGCAGCTTTTCTTTGTGTTTCATTTTTTCCTTGTCGAGGCTCAAGGCTCTCGACCACCCATGAATTTTAAATGTCTTAAAGCTTTTATTGTCAACACAGGACATTAAAGTTCGAGTGTCCAACCACAATCAGTCATAGACTTGTGCACTAGTCTAGAACTTTGTGGTAGTAGAAAAAACAGTCTTTACCCTTTTTACTCCAATTTCCACGTTTATCACAACGTTTATAGGACACACAGTCCATGACAACGTGTATAGGACACTTAGTCCACGACAACGTTATAAGGAATCTCAGTCTACAGCATCATATATAGGACACACAGTCCACAGCGTTGTGATATGGATCATGGATCCACGTGTCATAACTCTAGTATCCCGACGTCTAGGTTACTAAGTTCATTTTTCAATGTTATTTTTCATTCAGTGAAAAACAAATACAAAACCGAAATTTTCCGTAACTTATCCAAGTTATCGGACATCTCTTTTTGAATAAAAATCTTTTTAAATAAAACTTTTCTTTTGAAATTCTTTTGTCTAAAACTTTAAGTTTTGGAAAAATCCATTTTTATTTCCATAAGACATTTTATTTTGAAATCTTCTTTTTCCCAAAACATTTGAAACTTCCAAATAAATTAATTTCAAGTTCCAAGATAAACTTTTGTTTTCTTCAACACATTTTTAAAGAAATTAATTTTCTTTTTGTATAAAATTACTTAAAATTTGCCATTGAATTTTCTTTATTAAAAAAATTGTTTTTATTTTTCTATAATTTTCAGTACTCATTTAAAATTACTTAACTTCCCTTTTTATCCAAAACCTTGTTAAAAGAAATCCTTACTTGTGATTTTCTTCATAAATATTTTCTTAAAGTTTTTATCTTCATTATTTGAGCTCTAACCAATGGTTAGGCTTCCATGCAACAACTTCAACATATATATGCAACAACAACTTCAACATATATAAGCAACATGCATATTTTCATAAATCATCAACTCATATACAACAATTTCAACATATACAAGCAACATGCATATTGTCATAAATCATCAACACATCATGAACTCAAAATCCAACCAAAACAGTTACAACAATAACAACATCAATCAAACACATCAAAACAAACACACATGGCAAATCATTCACATAAAAGTGGAGATGAGTAGGAGTTGATAAAATTTGGTTTTATGTTAAATAGATGAACATGCATCACTACAACATTTTCTACTTTAGGCAACAACAAAAAATCGTACCTAGAAGTATGAAAACCGTTGCCTAAACCTTAGGCAACGGTTAAAAAAGCGCTCTCTAGGTGGTCGTTGCCTATTCCCATAGGCAACGGTTTTTACTTAAGGCCACGGTTTATGAATAACCGTTGCCTAAACTTGGGGAACAGGCAATGGTTTTTTAGACCACTAACAGTTTTCATTATTCTGATTTAGGCAACGGTTTCTCCACTGTTGCTAGATGTTTTAGCCACAGTTATTTAAGTGTTGGCAAATACTATAAAGAACATTTACTTAACTATTGATAAGTGGTATAGGCAACAGTTTTATTAATGTTGCTAGACATTTCAGTCAATCGTCATTAATATAGGCAATACTTATTTAATTGTCTCAAATAAAGTAGAAAATGGTTAAAACAACTTTAGAGGACATTTTTGTATCTTTGTTATAGAATAAATAGGCAACAGTTCAACATGTCATAAAAACACTAGTATATATAATCGTATCAATTTGTCACAAGTCTACCATATATAACTCCAAAATATATACATGACCAAAATAAATTTCTCAAGTGGCAAATTTAACATAATAGTTTTCTTCTAAAATTCAAAAGAAAAACATCCACAAAGATCATAGGCATGCATGTGCATGTTAATAACTTCATTCCTCTTCCTTGCATGTCTTGAAGTTGATGTTCATCTTCACCAAGAAAATCTTGCTGCAATATGACAAAATATATGTAAGTTAGAAAAAGGAAAGCAAAGTAATAACAACTATTAAAGCACTAATGATAATTTCTTAGTGACAATTTTGGTAATGCTCTATCTTACTCTTGTAAATAAGAGAATATCAAAACATCAAAAATTATAGTAACAAAGTATGCGTGATAATCAAGTCAATATAATCCAACTTTATGCTACAAAGCATCCACCATACTTCTAGAATCAAGACAACATGCAAACTTCTGGATAATCTGTAGTTCTGCCCAATCAAGACTTGTGCCCATCTAGGTTGGAAGAATACACTACGGAAGTTGTCATATGTCCCAACTCTAAAAAAATACTTGATTTCTTAAAGTGCAACTCAAACAATATAGTTTACTACTTACACAAACAATATATTTATTGTGGTTTAGTCCGCGAATTGGGCATCTCAATGCAGACGCAAAGTCTTCCTTTATAAAGGTATAACTTTTGTCTACTAAGATTTCACTTAAGTAAAACACTAATACATTTTTCAAATGGAATTTCCACTTCCTTGAAAATTCTATCTCTAATTCTCTCTATAGCCGTCAGGTTCAAAAAAGTGCTTAAATGGTGATGGACATGATGACCATTCCCTTTCCGGCCCAATATATATTTAAATGCCATGCACACACTACAATAGTAACATGGGCAGATTGACATAACATGTTACAATAGCTACAATATAAGCAAATTGAATCAACTAGGAATTCAATAATGTTAATAGCTAATCAATTAAATCACACAAACAAAGATTTGGTAAATATGGTTATACCTTTTCATAATTTGGAATATGGGTTGATGTAGAAGAATGTAGTGCTGTGCTAATTGCCTAAAGCAGTTCCCATTAAATTATCCAAAGCCTTTGCATCCAAATTTGCGTTGTTTTACTTCAACAAAAATCTTACAAGTGCTTCCAATCCCTCACTCTTCTTAGCGATGCTAGTCATCTCATTACAAGTGCTGCCAACATATTCGCTTGAGTTTTGAATCGAATATTGAAGTGTAATCTAATAAAAGAACATTAATATTAAAGATAAAAGACAAGACTTTAAATGCAAATATGAATAAGACTTGCTTACAATAGCAGCTTATGTTTCTTGACCTACTTCCATTCTGTTCCGGCATGGACGAGTCTCGATGAACATTTAAGCTTGAGTGACATCCTCTCCATTCTCCTTCTTTCCATGCTACATCAATTAATTGAACAATAGAAAAAAAAATATCGATTAGGAGAAGATTTATTTGTTTTAAATATATAAAATAGCACGCGTAGACATAATAAATACACTACCAATTGTGCACGAATTGTAGCAAAATTTCTTGATGCCATGTGATGCATATATTTTAGCTTAGCCCTATTCACAGCAATAAATAAGGTTAAATTTCACATTTCACGAAGACATATTACAAGTTAGACCATTGGTACCAATGGAAAATAATGAATTCATGTCTCCAAGCTATTAAAAGGATATTCTCTACAATAGCTAAGTTTAAGCAAACACAATGAATAAGAAGTTTGTATTACATTACAATAAAGAAAATATGATGCTAAAAGGACCCCTCCCCTGGAAAATAAATCCCTTCGTCTAAGATCCAAAGACACACCACTAAAAAATCCAGTATTGAGCATAAAGTATAAGCCTTCCTTATTTTGCATTCACCGCACATCACATATTAGTGGAAGCAATGTGCAATTGTGATAGGGTCCTTGTCTATACCGTAGGCCCAATTGATCAAGGCCCACTATTTCTATTAGAGTAAGAGAGAGAAAGATGATTATGTTGTATAGGGAAGTGGGGAGAACAATAGGGTATCTTTTGGAAAATTGGTGTGTTTGTTATGGATAGAGAGCACTAGCTCTCTATAGGAGCCTAGCTCTGTGGCAGTAGGAATACCCTTCCTCTGTAATTCCCTCATTTAAGTAAATAATACATATACTCTTCTGCTCTTCATTACTTTTCTAATGTTTTATTGATCTGTGGATACTTGGGTTCGTATCAAACTGGTCCGACCTGTTGGATTCTCGAGGGAGAGCTAGTGATGCCGGAGATGAAAATTCCACTGTTTGATGGAAGGGGAGATGCTTATTGGTGGCTGATCCAGCTGGAGCGTTATTTTGAGGCCAACAGTTGGATCCATGAAGAGATGAAGAAAATGTGGGTGACTGTGTTTGCATTGAGAGGAGAAGCTTTGAAGTGGTGGCCCTCTTGGAAGTAAGACAATCAGAATGCAACATGGAAGACTTTTGAGCTAGCAGTGATCAAAAAATTCATACCAGATCTGTGGGTTTGTCTTCAAGCTTCAGAGAAAGGGGAGCTAAATTTGGAATCGGAACCACTGACGGCTCAAGGGTCATTCGAATTCCAACAAGAAGGAACTGACCTAGAAAAGTCAATTCCAATAAAGATAGTAGAAGATGAGCGAGAAAACAAAGGGGAAGAAGAAGCGTCGAAGACCAAGAACCAGAGAGTCAACGATGGAGTGGAAATGAACACAGATTCAGTGAAGAAAGCCACAGCAGAGAGCGCAACAGGATTGGGTATTTGGTCGAAGGGTAGTGTTAGAGTTTGCGACCCACCACCGTCACCAATATCGACGCACCAGAGAAATTTAAGGAGCTGGGGTTCACTGGCGATATGACTGAGTGGCCACCTCCAGGACAGTCGGACGACTAGCCGCCGCCACTGAAGCCGCCGGGCAGTGGTGGTCAAATGGTGGGTTCCGTTACTCGGGGGGAAAACAAAAAAAGGGAAAGCGATGCACTCCCACCACCACCGCTGCCCGAACCGCCGGATACACTGAATGAGCCACCACCGGAGTCGCATGAGCCGTCGCCAACTCCGCCTGAACCGCCAGATACATGCTGCCTGTTGTCGTGGAGGTGTGCGGCTGGTCATTAGGACACCGACTTCGATGACCCAAACTCCACCACCAGAGTTACCGGCGTCGCCGTAGCCACTAGGGACTGGTCCTACATGTGGTTGTAGCCGTTGATGAAGGTGGAGGCTGTTGGGTTCAGAAAAGAAGATAGAAGGGAGAAGAGAAGGACAAAAAATGAAATATGTAAAATAGGTCAATTTTTTTACCTAATGGGCCAAGCCCAAACTTCTATTAAGTCTGATTATAGTAATGAGGGTTCAGGGTCACACTTGAAACAATATTATGGGCCTGTTTTAAAAGCTAAATACTTGGCCCAATTTACTAATGAATGGAAGAAGCTTCAGGAGCCAAATTCATTGGGTCTGATCCAAGTGATAAGTTCTTTAAGCTTTTTATTCATGTTCCACGTATTCTCATTAGTCTCGCAGCTTCTCAAGACACTTATTGCCACTGCTTCAGTGTCTCCCATTTTATTTCGCTTATTCCCTTCTGTGGCCTATTCGAAGTTACAAATTGGTTTGGCTCATCCACTTGTAAGCTATGTGCATCTTCCATTCAAGACATGTACAAATATTCTCAGGAGAACATGTGTTGGAAACAAGCCTGGGCAGCTTATAGACGGGTTAAAGAGATTAGTGGTTTGCAATTCCATTATGTTGCTGGATGAAATTGACAAGACAGGTTCTGATGTTCGTGGAGATCCTGTTTCAACATTGCTAAAGGTTATTGATCCGGAACAAAATAAAATATTCAACGACCATTATTTGAATGCCCCATTTGATCAATCCAAGGTAATTTTTGTAGCTACAACAAATTGGATGCAGCCTACTCCTCCACTTCTGGATAAGTGTGATTTGATTCCTGCTCGGGTAACAAAAGGATGGCTTAGAGTTTTATCAAAAGAATATCCAATTATAGTATTCCACACAAGAATTAATGCGTCCTTTGGAAAGGGTTCATTTTATGTGATGAGACAATTTTCTTAATTGAAAAATGATAAACAGGCAGTATCTATTGGATTTGTTGGGTATCCAAATGTGGGGAGGCCATCAATGATCAATATATTGCGTACAAGGAATGTTTACAAGATTGCTCCAATTCCAGGGGAAAGGAAAGTCTGGCAGTATATAATTCTTACAAAGAAAGTCTTTTTGATTGATTTTCCAGATGTTGTCTACCACAACAAAGATTCTGAAACAGATGTTGTGCTAAAAGGTGTGGTACGTGTGACAAACTTGCAAGATGTTGTTGACCGTATAGGTGAGGTTTCGAAACACATGAAGAAGGAACACTGGGAAAGAGTATACAAAATAAAAGAGTGGGAAGATGAAACCTACCCCCTCGTTCAACTTTGCAAATCAACTAGCAAACTTCTGAAGGATGGTGAAACTGACCTAATGAATACAGCAAAGATGGTACTTCATGACTGGCACCAAGATGTTGAAGGCAATGCACACATTGATCGACAAATACAGGTCCCCTTTGCTTGGTTTTATGCACTCAGTGTGTGCTTAGTTGATGAGGCTGCTCTCTTACTGCTTTACTCAGCGTTGCAAGGAAATTCTGCTTTTTTGCAATATGTCTTTGTGCTGACTGATATGGATACATTGTTATTGTTGATTCTGGAAACTCTAGATGATTTCCAATGCTTGAGTATTTCTTCTAATACACATAATAGTCAGTATCGGGTTCTTGAATGGCAACAAGTTGCTGCTAAAATTGGAATGCAATGCTGTACTGCATCAGTCTAGCTGCTAAGTGGGAGAATTACTCTTCATATAGAGATCTTTTCAACGGAGGATAAGATAAAGGGGTTTGTCATGCGTCTGGGATTTTCAAAAGGTGTGGCATTAGATATATGGAATGCTCCTAGTGAGCTTGCTTTTTTCTTAGCCTGGACTGTGAGTGATAACGTACTGGCCTCTCTGAATTTGGAAGAGAGTTACTGCAGGTTGCCACCTAAATGCAACGGGAGTGAAACTGTGTGGTGGGCTCGATCATTAGAAATTGGGTCGTCAAGCTTCCAACAATGGGATCCAGGGGGCAAAGACTTGACTTTCAATGAATATTGCACAGGGAGAGCTTTGGAGGAGTCTGTTAGTCAATTTTTTTTTTTAATACAGTGGAGTCTTTTTTGGGAAGTCCTTTATCTGCCTTGAGGACAAGGCAGAATTTAAAGGAGGTGGTATTGATAGGGTCCTTGTCTATACCGTAGGCCCAATTGATCAAGGCCCACTAGTTCTATTAGAGTAAGGGAGAGAAAGATGATTATGTTATATAGGGAAGGGGGGAGAACAATAGGGTATCTTTTGGAAAATTAGTGTGTTTGTTATGGATAGAGAGCACTAGCAATCTATAGGAGCCTAGCTCTATGGCAATAGGAATACTCTTCCTCTGTAATTCCCTCATTTAAGTAAATAATACATATACTCTTCTGCTCTTCATTAATTTTCTACTGTTTTATTGATCTGTGGCTACTTGGGTTCGTATCAAATTGTGCAATTGTAAGGAGGTCTCCAATATAGATCAGTACACATAAACAAGTTAGAAAAGATCAGCTCCCGGTTGAAGACAAATGATAGACCAAATCCAAAAGAGACACCCTGTACCACCTCTGCCAAAATCATACCAGCAGAACCATTAAAGCATTGAAACGGTTATGGAAAACTAAAAGCCTGCCAAAATTGTTGCCATTATTCGAGCACTTGTTGATCAATTTGTACCCTTCTTGTTTGAGGGACATAAGAAACCAAATGAATAACATTTAAACCAGAGAAGCATCAAAATGAGAGAATTGTATCTCCATCTAATACTCATTTTCAAACCAGAATATATACACAAAGAAACAGGTTAAACACCCCAAATGAAATTATTCGATTCCATGCTGCTGTTAGGAAACTACACATCAGAGTAGCCACTTGACTTCAGGTAGTATTGATAATCTTGGTTACAGCACTAAAGCTGCAGATACCTTAATATTCAGCTCAGGTGCCACTACACAACTAAAACATACTAGAAGACCACACTGTGTTTGACTCTCTCACATATAAAACTCCTCTCAAGTATATAACTCCCTGCAGACATCCTTTCTAATTTTTCACTCCCCTCCTTTACTCTCTAAATTTTACTGCAGAAATCTTATTTTATCTAACTCAGGCACCACGGCACAACTTAAACATACTACTCTACCACACTGTATTTGACTCTCTCACAAAGAACATTGCATTGACAAAATCAAGAACATAGTGACTAAAAAAATAGTTATCAAATTACATGGATCAAACGTGCATTCTAGCCCAAAAGGAAATCAATTAACACCACCCAAATAATTTACTACTTCAGAGATCTTAATAACAACCAGTCCTGGCTCTTGTAGCTTAAGCATTTAGGATAGATGGCTCATTGACATATAGAGTCTTTTTGACCAAGAAACCAAGGCTTACAATCTTCATCATCTACACCCTAAAGGCCTAAATTAAATTCCATCACAAGGTTTTGTTGAGCCTATTCCCTGTCCATGCTTCAAGCCTAAAATGCATTTGCATGAAGGGGCAGCCAATTCGCTCAAACTTCACCCTTAGCATCATCTCATCAAGTGAATCTCGCACTATAGAAATCCATTACACCAACTTTCTTGTCGGTGCTACTATAGAAATCCATTTCACTGAGTATAATACTTTTTTTTCTCACCATTGACGAAATAACCATTAATCAATCAAAAGAGAATAGCAATAATACATGGCTCCCCAATAATGCTTGAGAATGAAGTAAAACAGGTATACATAAATATGAAATTGATCATGTCATGGTAACTATGCACAACATAACAAAATGATATAGTCTGCTATCAACCCAATGATATATAGTCTAAGTAAAACAAGTAAAGAATGCCATAGTATAAAGAAAATCAAAAGCCCCTTCACCAGACTCAAATAAAAACACACTAAATCCCAAAAAAAAAGATTAAATTATTGAAGTTCCAACAACTAAGCTAAATCAATCAAAATTCTTGAAACTAAATTCTACATGGTAACGTTGGATAGTGTGATAGTGGTAGCTTTTCAAATTTTCAAGATGTCAAAAAATTCAATTAAAATGAATTCAACTTTTCAGCTTTTCAACGGTGGATAATATGGTGGTGATAGTGTGATTCTTGTTCACTAGTCACTGTAACCACTACTTTTTTGTATTTTGTTACAAATTATACCTAAATTATTCTCAAATTATTTAAGAATTATGTTTCATTTGCAATGAACTAAACCACAAACCATTAAACTAACTGACCCAATGAAATATTCAAAAAAATAATAATTTAACCCAGTGAAGGTAATGAGAATTTGGTATTGGCGTCACTGAAGAATTTAACAAAGTAAGTAGAAACAATGATGGAATGCAAAAAAAGACAAAGATGAGTGTGGAGTAGAGAAATAGAGTTAAACAACGAGATTCAAAATGGATTACTCGAGCTTCAAACAGTGACGGCGATACAGCAATAACGGAACAGAACCGATGGAATGTGAACGACGGTGAAGATGAAATGAGATTTGAAATGATTTGTTTGAAGACGAACCTGACGAATGTGGGATTTGGGAGTTTGAAGAGGTTAGAGGCTCTTCTGGGAACGTGGGATTTGGGGTTCGCGGGATATTTGGGGTGTTAGCGGGAGAAGGGAAGAGTGAGATAATTTTGGGAAATCGGTTTACAATGCAGACAATTTTAAAAAAGAAATTAAAATAAAATAAACCGTAGCTTCAAATGTCAACAGTGTTGAAACCGTGGTTTTTAATGTATCTACGTTTTTAAAATTGTTGCTTATTATGGATACACAACAGTTTTATAATTTACACTTAAAAGATATATTAAATAATATATAATATGTCTACGGGTAAAAAACTGTTGCTTAATCCATGTTCTAGGAACGGTTTTTCAACCGTTGGCAAGATTAGTATTGCCTAAAATAAAAAATGTTGTAGTGCATCATGATAAAATCAACATGCATGTAAGTAAAAATTATATTTTTGATAAGAGGAAGAATAGAATAGAGAGATTATACCCTTGAGATGATGATGATAAGGAGTTGAAGATGAAGAACCCAAGCATACAAAAGTGAAAATGGATGGAGAAGTATGATAGAGTGAATGAGTGTGTGTGAGCTTGTAGAGAGAAAGCAAAAGTGAGTTAGAGTGATGAAGAGGGTATTTATAAAGGAGAATGGGGGAGGGGGCGCTGCATACAGTAGAGAAGGGAGTGGATTTTTTTTCAATTTTTGGTAAATTTTAAAATTTTGTTTTGATTAAAATATGAGTTTCTTGCAAATATGGAAAAATCAATGACATGTAAGACAATGATGAGATTCTAAATGTAATGTCTCATCAAGTCAACTCACATCCCATCCAAATCTGCAAAAAATCTGTTTTTGAATAATATGGCTCGTCTCGGTTCCATTTATTCCCCGTTGGTGTAAATCGATCGGATTTTCTTTCGTTAATTTTCCACCCGAAAAATTTTTATATTGAAAGAAATTTTATAAAATCATGGAAATGATTAAAATTGAGTTAGGAAAAATAAAAAATTTATTTTACTGATCGAAATTCATTTTCCTGGTCAGTACAGCTTAACTGACAGTGAAAACTCAAACCAGGGTCGTCTGAAATTTCTACCGAAAATTTAATAGTAGTTTCCTACTATGAAATAAATCCCGAAAATAATTTAGATGTATTAAAATAATTTCTCAAATAATTTTAGAATATTACATGCTTACACACATAGATAAGCACAGATTATAGAACAACAGAAAATTCGGGGCGTTACAATGATGAATATTGTCTCTGGTTTCTTAGAAAGTAGGCAAGTCATTGGAAACACTTGTTATGAGAATATATCATATCCATTTGAGGTCCACATAGGTACAGTTTTTTGTTGGGGTTGGATTTCTAGTTTACTCGGTAATAGGCTTATTGTTGGCATCGAAATGATGATTAAGATATATTCGGATGATGTTTTAGCCAATTACTCAATTAAGATATATATGGTTGTTAGGTTTTCAAATACAAGTGTGCTTTTCCAATCTCCCATATTGTGCTTATATTGGATATATATGTGTATATCTACAGGACCTATCTAGCTATGGATCGTAGTTGGATGGTTTGTAAACGCACAAGTGATGAGTATCTGAAGGGAGTGGAAGAGTTTATAGAATTTGCTCAAAGAAATGTTCCTAATAGTAACGGAATGTTTTGTTGTCCTTGTGTTAAATGCTTGAATACAAGAAAATGTGCGGTCAAGGATATACGTACTCGTCTTAATTGTGAAGGGATTTGCTTGAGTTATACAAAATGGATATGGCATGGTGATATGTTGTTAAATAATACACCAAGCGTATCCCAGAGTGAGAACATTGACGTAGATATGGAGGATGATCGAGTAGAGGACATAATCTGTGATATTGGACAAGAATCTTTTCAGCGAGCACATGTGTATTAATTATTGTGCAGTGATACGGATAAGCCTTTGTATCCGGGGTGTACTACTCATACACGGTTGTCGGGAGTGTTAAAATTGGTTTGTGTGAAGGCGAGAAATGGTTAGAACGATAAAAGCTTCACCAAATTGCTTGAATTGTTGAAAGACTAGCTTCCAGAGGGCAACATATTGCCTAACCGTAACTATGAGGCGAAGAAGGTATTGTTTCCAATGGGTATGGAGTATTAGAAGATACACGCATGCCCCAATGATTGTATATTATACACAAATGGTTATGAAAAGATGCACGATTGCCCCAAGTATGGGTTATCACGCTACAAAGTGAAGGATGGTGATGATGGTGATGATCTTGATGATTCTAGTTGTGATGTGAAAAAAAAAAGGGTCCTCTTACGAAGGTATTATGGTATCTTCCAATAATTACAAGTTTCAAGTGTTTGTTTGCTAATGTAAAATATGCAAAGAACCTTAGATGGCATGATGATGAGAGGAAACGTGATGGACAGGTTCGCCATCCGGCTGATTCTGTGCAATGGAAGAAGATTAATACTTTGTTTCTGGATTTCGCTAATGATTCAAGAAACCTTAGGCATGGACTTGCTATGCATGTAATGAATCCATATGGTAACTTAAGTACTATTCATAGTTCATGGCCTGTTCTCCTAATAATTTACAACCTACCTCCTTGGTTGTGCATGAAGCACAAATGCATGATGTTATCTTTGATGATTTTGGGCCCAAAGCAACCGGGAAATGACTTAGATGTTTATCTAAGTCCCTTGATTGAAGATTTGAAAAAGCTGTGGGTGGAAGGTGTTGATGTAGTTGATGGGTATTCTCACAAGACTTTCAAGTTGTGTGCCATGTTATTTTGCACCATCAATGACTTTCCAGCACACGGGAACTTGTCTGAGTACAGTGTTAAGGGCATAAAGCATGCCCTATATGTGAAGAAGGCACATGCTTCACTCAGTTGCATCATGGAATGACGATGGTTTATCTTGGGCATCGGAGAAGATAGCAGCAAGAGAGGCACCTGAGGACTCGTTTGTTGATTCTCCATCTCCACCCGCATGCAAGGATTGTTGGGTGGAGGATCGAAAGTCAAAAAAAGGAGATTTTAAAGTTGAAGCCACATGCATTGTGGCAGAAAAGATTGTAAGTAACAAACTAACTGCATTTCCAGTTGATATTTGTAACACCTTGTCTTCTTACACGTTTTTAATTTCGTCTTTGTAGGAGGAGCTTAAGGAACAAAGCTCGCAGGGATCATTCGTCCCACAGGATGTCGGGATATCTTGATCATCGCCCTAGGCAAAGACGACCACCCTGGTCAGGTCATTGGTGTTCCAGGGACGGTGGGCATCAAGAAATTCTATGGGAAATGCGCTTCACGTAGGCGGGTCTAGCAGACGATCGATGAGGAGGAGCTTAGAGAAGAGGTTAAATCGGAGCTCATTGCCGACCCGACCTTTAGAAAAGAGCTGCTAAGAGGGTTTCTAACTGACCCAGCTTTCACACGGATGATTAGGCAGCAGTTTTCCTCTATGGCTTCCCAAGAAACAACGAGAGTTTCCCAACCTTCACATGTGAGCACAAAAGAGAGCTGTCAAAAAACACATGTGGAGGTGGATGAGTTGTCAAAGATGGAGCGGGAGTTGGAGGTGAAACAGCGGAAGCTGGAGTTGGCGATGCAAGAGTTCGAGTTGTCCCAGGTATATTCATAATGATCATATTTCTCAATTACTTATGTTTTCTTTATTCTCAATTACTTATACTTTCCTAATTTACAATTTAAGGCAAAGCAGAAGTCGATGCCGCTTCGTCAGTCTCCCGTTACTCATGTTATCTCTTGGTGAGGATTTTCCGTACGAGATTTTTGAATGCCCGCTGGAACACGATGGATGGAGGGCACGCCCAGACCAAGCATTTATTTTTAAATTCTGTGGTGATGTTCTTGGGCATTTTTGCACAGATTGCTGTTGGATAGCCAACACGATTCTGAGTACTTTGTGCACATAAGTACATTTTAATTTTATAATTCATTTAACTTTTATATTTTATTTCAATTTTATAATTTATTTAAATTTCAATTTATTACGTAATTAACAATTACTTATTTCATATCTTAGGTATTTGCATCGCCTTCTAATTGACAGGGGCTGCAATGTTTATGGATTCTTAGACCTCACTGTCATGATGCCTCAATTTTTGTCTGATGACAGTAAATTCAGTAAATACCCTGGTGCCTTAGTGGGAGGAAGTGATCGGGAAGACATATATCTAGCACCCTACTTATGGAAGAACCATTGGCAGTTACTCATACTTTTACCTTCTAGGCATACTGTCATATTTTTATGCTCTCTCCACCAGGACTCACCAAACGTGGTGGTAGCCTCTATCAATACGTCAGTAATTAATCTTCTATTTAATTAAATTTGTAACATTTGCTTTTATTTTATTGCACACGTGATTAACATATAATTGACATGAATATTTTGTTTATGATAGCGCGATGCAGGCATGCAACATATCTTGCGCCAACGGGAAAAATAGGACTTCAAAGTTCAAAGGAAATCCTGAATGGATTAACCTCAAGGTTGCTAGTTTATTAAATAGTAATTAATATTATAATTACTATATATATATATATATTTAATTGACATTAAATTTTATTTCTTTTGTAGTCTCGTCATCAGATACATAGTTGGTTGTGTGCCTATTATGTGATACGTCATATGTTGAATATCGTCTCGACATCTATTACCGAGGGATTGAGGAAGGTAATTAATTAAACAAGTTATTTAATTATATATTTTATTTTTGGTGATGACTTGAGTTAATGTTTATTTTATTTGAACTTGTGCAGGCTTTCAGCAATCAATCTCCTCTTGAGAAAGACGATATTAAAGACTTGAGGATGTAATTTGCATAATTCTTTTTTAAGTATGATGCAGAAAAAGGAATAAAAATATACATCCTGCATACTTAGAAGATGTGTAGTTTGTATGAATTTACATTTATATACTTAGAATATACCTAATGTGTAGTTGTATAGAATATATATGTATTATTATGTTATGAACTTTTCATGTATTGTGGCATGAATTGTGTTAATTAAGATAATTATAGTTCTAATTGTTTTAATTAAGAATTATGTTAATTAGCTAGTAATAGTTCTAAATATATATATTGGAATGCAAATACATGAGTTAATGTATATGGACTTGTTAGTGATGAGTGTGTGTGCAAATTCTGTATTTTGGAATTAGTGAATGCGGGGAGCTAGTCGGGGGAAAGGGATATTGTAACAGAATTTTTTTAAAAAAAAAAAATCTACTTTTAATGTCCATTGTTTAAAAAATAAACGTTAAAAATAACACTTTATTTAAATTAAAGCAAACTCACCTAAACTTTTTTTTGTAAAAAAAGAGAGAGCAAATAATGGGCCATTTCTATAATATCCTAGCTTTCATAGCCCAAAATACTTTGTAGTCAATGCTGAATTAGAGTCTGTCTTTGAGCCATGAGGTCGTAGTATATTTTATGTGATTGCTCGTCCAAGCTGTTAGTGAACATGTATGCTTCTTTCATTATCAATGATGATATATATATATATATATATATATATATATATATATATATTCTTGAATGGCGAATGCTAAGTAAAGTCAATTTCCATTAAGCATGTGCAGAAGGACTGAAGGAGAGTAGCAACTGCCAATGCTTGTGCTGAATATAAAAGCAACTATTCAATATTATTATAAATTTATGAATGATTTGTATTTAATTAGGCCTACTTGTGGAAAAACATTACAGTCATGTATCAAGCTTTCAGATGTAAGGGTCTGCACCTCGTGGGTTTGGACTTAATTGCAGTTTTTGAGAGAAGAAAAAAAAAACTCTCTTTCTGAAATACCAAGAAAAAACATGTAGAGATGGCCCAGATAGTAGTGATGAAGTCCAGAGTCCAGTACATATATATGGTTGGTGAAAGGTAATCAAAATGGCCGGGACAATTGCAAGGGAACCACATGTGGTTTTGTTTGAATTAGTTGTAAAAATATATATTATTTCAACAATTAATTATATTATTATTATAATTGATTATAATAGAATCACTTTTATGATTTGCTATATTGGTTGAAAAGCGATTTTAAATCTATTTTATTAGAGTTGTATAAAAATCACTTTTATATAGTAAATTACAAAAAAAAATTGTGAAAATGTATATATTTTTTTTAAGATTAATAATAAGAAGAGTAAATCGGTTGAGTCAAGATAAGCTGAGCACTTGAAACTTGAGCTTGACTTATAAAAAAATGTTCAGGCTTGCTCATTAATTTAGACTAGTCAAATTTAAAAATGTGCTTCACTTGCTTAAAATATAAAGATTGAGTTTGACTTTTGGTTCATTTATATCTTAATTATTTTTTTCCTTATCAAATTCCTTCTTGAATTATTTTTAAGTTTATTACTTTAATATTTAACAAACATAGAAGATGGAATGAAAATAAAAATAAAATGTAATTTGGCATTCATAATTCATTTTATAAATAATTCATAGCTTCCACCATTATGAGTTACATGCACACAAATTATTTGTGAGTTTGTCGAACCTATAAAGCACGAACTTGACTAATTTAGTTGATCGAGTTTAGTTATTTGTTTTGTTAAACAAATAAACTTGATCCAATATTTAACAAGTTGAACTTAATTAATGAATAATTTATCTCATTTATACCCCTAATTAATAATATCTATTTGTAAGTTTGTTTTGTATAAGTGAAATAAAAAAAAATGATTGATCTTAAAACAATCGAACATTTTCTTAAATTAGTTTCAAACTTCTCACTTTTTTAATTTTTTTTTCTTTTCTATACAAACTACTTTTTCATGATTAAGTTTGTCAAATATGTAGAATTAAATAAAAACCTAATAATATCATAAGAAAAAAATCTTTCCTATATAAACATATATAATAACAAATTAAATGTTAGATTATTTTACGAGTATAATAAGAATTAAGAAAATATTAACTAGTATCCTAAAGATATTGATTAAGGATATAAAGATAGAAATTATGAACTGGGAAGTTGTGTATTTCATTTTTTCAAAGTTTAAAAATTATAATTCTCAATACAAATTTTCTATTTTTTGATTTTTTAACTAATGCCCTTAGAACAGTTTAGCAAGACCCCTAAAGAATTAAAATTCATTTCATCATTTGTGGTTGACAAAATGAATACATCAACCTTATTAGGCTATTTAAAGAACAATTTTCAACAAAAAATATTCTTAAAAAACATTTTTGAAGATTCATCTTAATAAATGGAATCGAGAGGAATACTTCAAATGCTTAGAAGGTGACACACCCCGCTGAGGCCAATTAATGCTTGTGACCTAACCTAACAGCCCCGATGCTGGTTGATGAAATTCCTCTTTCACATATTCCCCCTACAGATAACAGCTTCACAATTCCCATGAAAGAAATTTTATACCGCTCCACCTCTTGAAAGAGAAAGAATAGAGTAGAACCATAATTTTGGTAACCCCGAGTGGCGTTTATTTTTGTTTATTATTATGTCATGTGAATGGCATCTATAGCATGAATTGTGTTGGCAACATTTTCGCAATATTTTATGCATTCTTTATTGGCATAAAGTCATACCAAATTGATTGATATTGGTTTGGTTATCCTGTGGGACTAATATACATCGCTTTCACTTTTATTTGTTATTAAATAAAATATCGTATTGGTAAGTGATTAGAAGAGATACAAGTTGATAAACAAGGTGCTGGCATTGTTTTTGGCTAAACAAATGAATGGGGGATGAGGTGTCGGATTCATCACTAATAGTTTATATAAATACTTAATATAAGTGGCCAGAGAGCCAGTTTCTTACGACAGCCACTTGCAAAATCCATGTATTCAATCAGAATATGACTATAGGCGCAGCACTATTGCGAAGGCACTTTGATTAGTAATATATAATTACAAACGGGATTGAAATGGAAGGTATACATAAATGGGTCTTTAGTTGCTTAACCAATATTGCTTCTACTAATGAAAAAGGGCTTGGCATAACACAGATTAGGAGTCACTGTTTATAAATTATTCGAGTTTTGTTTGTTTAATTAAGTAAATAAACTCAAACTTGAAATTAGACTCAAATATTTAAATGAGATAAATTCAAACTTTTAAGGCCTGATATTAATAGGTCATGAATAGTTTGTCATGTTTATAACTAGAAAAGATGACCAACATATGGTTGGTCCGACTAGCAACGAGCCCGGGTCCCTTAAGCAAGTGGTCAGGGTCAGGGGTTCGATCATCGAATCCTGCGTATGGAGAAAATATGGTTGAGAAAGGTTAACCCTTCAATGTTATCTAGTACCTCGAGAAATTACCCGAGAAAAAAAATTAAAAAACTAGAAAAGATGAATGAAATGGATTACGGATATACAATTATATTCTACTTCTATTTTTATTGCATCTTCTAACATAAAGAAATTTGTTAAATATTAAACTAATAAACTTAAGATAATTTAATTAGTATACATCGTCGATATAAAAAAAAATCACACTATCAATCAATCATAAATTGTCATGTAAAAATGTTTGACTCTTATCATAATATTTTAAAAGTCGTATATAAAATAATTTGTGATTGATTGATAGCGTAAAAAACTTTACCATATATCAAAATTAAACTCAAACTTAAAAAATGATTCAAGAAGAAATTTAATAAAATAAAAAAATTATCAAACAATAAATAAGTTAAACAGAAAGTGGACGATTTTGTCCCGCGGGTCATGTGCCTGGCAGCTCAATAAACGTCTGCTAGATAGTGCAAGTCAAACATTTTTTATCCGTGGGTTCTGGTTTCAGATCTGTCGGAAGAAATGAATATTCTTAGTTGGAATTGTCGATGTCTGGATAATCTGCGTGCAGTTCCTGCCCTCAAATATCTTGTTCGGTGTTATTGACCGAACATACTTTTCCGTTTTTTATTTTTACCTTTGGAATTTTTAGTTTATGCAAATAAAGCTGAGGACAATTGACAGTGCGTTGAGCCTTCGTTACAGGTAGCTCGAAATACCGAAGAGCTGGCAATCGACTTCAGCCACAATTTATGTGATGAGGGGGAATATTTTTTCAAAGCTAAATTCTACGGTTACTCGCTCGGACTCCTGGTTCATAAAGAGGAAGTCTCATGTCTCTTTCAAGAGCACCAAACTAAATATAGAGCTATTATTTCAAATTGTAGGGATCTTTTATCATCTTATTCTCCAAAATTATTATGATGTTACCGGTTAAATTGCGTTCTTCATTTTTAATGGAATTGCTTAACTTTTGTTTTCTAAAAAAAATATAAATTAAATATGAGAATATTATTTAAAACAAGCAAATAGCCAAACGCTTTAAATCATGTGGGGTGCGATGCATCCTACTACCGTATCTATTTCATCAATGTGGAAAACATGTTATAACTTGATGAATTTGTTTTCTTTGTTTTTTCTTTGGCACATGATGAATTTGTCTTTTTATTTATTTACTTGTTGAATTAGGCTTGAAAACGATTTAGCTTTTGAATGATGCTCAGGTTTTTTTTCTTTCTTTCTTTTTTCGACAAAATGATCTTGTGGTTTTGATATTTCCTAATTGAATTTGGCATTATGAATTGAAGATATTCGATTATGAGAAGCCCTACGTTCTACGAAATTTATCTGCAAATACCATTGACGAAGAAAATATAACAAATTTAAGAAAACAAACTATAGTGCACCAGTTACAAAAAGAATAGGCTAAAATATACTCTAGTCATTTATCTTTTGATCAGCATTCATTTTGGTCGTTTATTTTTTAAAATATTTATTTTGATCTTTATCTCTCTAAATGTTATACACGGTCGTTCTTTCCGCCATCTCCATTTTTTGGTACAATAAAATTTAGGATAGGAGATGATGCTTCAGTCAAATGCATGAAAAACCTTCGAGCTCTGAATATTTATAAAGGAATTTATATTTACATTCATCAATAAGACTAGTGGGGACTCAAACCTGCAACATGTTAGCTACGAGATATCGTCATGCTCTATTAGACCAACCCCTGAAGATCCGTCATCTCCCAACCCTTACAAACAAAGTTAGTATATGTTGATATGGTTTTTAACTCTCCTCCTTAAAGCTGCCAAATGAGGAGACGTGGTAGTAAGTACTTTGGTGAATATATAAACACTCATATTGCAGAGAATGCAAAATTAGATTATTGAAATCCATTTGTTATGCAAGAGGTGTTCTTTGGTGTCAGGGAAAACCCAAGAAAAGTTGTAGATATATAAGAGATGTAATGAGAAGTGATCTGGCATGTCAAAGTCTAAGGCCTTAAGTACATGGAAGTGATGGAACTAAGCAAGGGGGTGACAAAAAATATGAATTTAGGTAATGTTAAAAAGATAAAGAACCATAATGAATATTTAAAAAAATAAAGTATCAAAATGAATCATACTAAAATATAAATGACCAAAAGTATATTTAACCAAAAGCATAATACAACAATTAATTATTAAAAAAATATTAAAATGTTAATCAATGCATTAAACATTTTATTCAATAAATTTAAAATAAAGTTTTTTGTGAAGAAATGATATAACCAATGTTTTTTAAGAAATTGAAGTTTTTAGAATACTGTTTAACAAGATCAAAAAAAATGAATAACAATTCAAACATGATAACTTAAGTGACAGTTTAATAGTAGGCATGAAAAGGTATCCTTTTGGTAATGATTACTTGAAGCATACGTAATTTCAAGCATATCAACTCCTTCAAGGAAAGGAAAGGAGATGATTGCTCCCGGATATTCATAGTCCACCACCACACGCAGTGCCATGCCCCAACAAAAGCTTTTATTTTTTAATTTTTTTTTATCAAATAATAAAATGCATGCATATTTGATTAATGTTTCTGTAAACGCAAAGAATTCTCGATACATTTCATAGAAAATAAAAAAGCTTTATTTTTGTCAAACGCCAATTTGAATCTTGAATCCTTTTATAATAATTAAAACAAGAATCAAAACTTACGAATAAGTACCGTATGCACAATTCTCCACATAAACAAATTAAAAAAATATCAAAAAATGAATAAATCCATAAAACTCGTCCGTTACATGCTTTTTTAGTACAAACCCATAGCTACAGTAAAGTACTATAACTAAGTTTTTTCCTTAAAACAAACCAAGTAGAAATCTATACAGTTATGTAGATTAAGTTGACAAATAGGTGATATAGTTTAATTAAAAAAAAAATAACTGATATATTATTATTTTAATTGAATAAATAATATTTTATTATATTGATTATTTATTTTCGCTTTGAGTAGTCCTTAGATAAAAAACTTTTTTCAAGGTGAAAACTCAATAGTTTTTTTTTTCGAAACAAGGTGAAAACTCAATAGTTAAAACTGCTCACAATTTATATAGACAAAGTTTATATTTTTTCAATTTAAAATAACAATTTATTTTGATAAACTGTAATTGTCAAAAGTTTAATAATTGCATACATTTATATGTTGTCACATAATCAGTCAATTTGATATCCAATTTAATTATTCAGGTAATCAAAATTATTGAATAAATTATCAGCACATCTAAATTAAGCTTATTATTATAAAACAAAATTAACTAGCTTATATGATATCTACTATAGTTCGTGCTTTGCATGAGTTCGATCATTAACAGGAACAACTATTGATCAGATTTTACTTATCTTCTGACCAAATCCCGGATTAGTCAAAATCAAAGACTCTGGACATCGGGGGAGGTCAAAGACCCTCCGAACAAAAAAATATGATATCTACTATGAACAACTAATTTTACTAAATATACTTCAATAACATGCTTCAAAAAAAAAACTTCAATAACAAGTTTATATATTATTTATTATTATCTCATCTGTTATCTTTTTTTGACAAAATTATGTTTATCAACTAGCTTATCCTATCATTTTTTTTGGGTTAGATTTTATCCAACATAGCTGAGGGCACTCTCGACATTTCAAGTACGTTTGATGTACTTGGCTCCTGAGAAGAAGCGTGGCGATCCCATATTCTTACGTTTCATTTGTGTTCACAACCTTACCCTTCAGTTGACCTCCGATCCGAAGCAACGAGCATCGTGGAATTTGGGGTAATCACAAGGGCAATAAGGTATTTTCATTCTACACAGTTGAAGTGAAAGTGAAATATCATGATGCGGCGCGTCTGAGGTAAGCACACGCTATAAGTGCTTCCTCGGAATCGTTTCGAGCCAAAAAAAGCACACACAGCAATACTAAAACGCGCAAAGTGCAAATCTTCTGAATTCCGAGTTCCCGTAGAAAAGGAAACGAAATCGAACGCTTCAATCAAATCCCTAATTTCATTAATTTGGAACCCTAGTTTGTTTTTTCTACTGCTTTTGGAAGAGGCAAGCTTGCAAGACGGCGTTTTGACGATGATCGTGAGTCAGAATATTGCGGAAGCGGAAATTCTATGTCAGCAGAGCATTTCCGTGCTGGATGTGAAGTGTCACCTTCGCGTGGCACAAGAACACAGCGTCAAGGTTGAGTTTTCACCAACCTCCAACGCTGTCCCTCTATTTGGCCAAGCGCAATCCTCTCACTTTCAAGAATCGGTATGTCATCTTTCATGTTTTTTTTCGTTTCTTGAATACTGGAATTTTTTTGGGTATTCTTACCGAAATTTGTTCTTGGGGTTTGTGATTTTGTTTTTATTTGGTGAAAGATTCGGTGTTTCCTTTGGTTATGTCGGTTATCTCTTGGGGTATGAATCGGTGGGTTTTTTGTTGTTGTTTTTGGGATGGTTGTGAATCAATCGGCGTGGATTTTATCTGTGAATTTGACTTAGTTTGATTTCAAATCTGAGTTGGGTTTTATTAGAGTTAGATGTGTTGCTTCTTTTGTTTGGTGAAGATCAAATGCTCTTGTGGTATGGCGTGGTTGCATGGGTATCAGAACCTGTATTTTGCAACTAGAATTTGGATATATTTTTTTTAATTATTTATAGTTTGCCTTAGCTAGGGTCTATTTTATATAGCATATAGCAAGTAAGTTCACATTAAAAGGATTTGAAAGAAGAATCCCTGCTTATACTTTTCCAAGAAATCAATTGATATATCTAGCCTTAATATCAGTGAATTCTAGGTTCCAATTGCTTCATGCCGATAGTAGACCTTCTTAGTTCTTAGCAAAGGAGCTTAGTAGTGGTCATGCTTCTATTTTTATAGTTTTACTTTTTGTTTTACCCTGTTTTTGAGTGGATTGTTTTTGTGCTGATGTGCTGATTGATGTCTTGTGTGTTAGGCTGTGAGTTGCACTGAGATAATTGAAGATTCCATTCTAGAGACTCCTGTGACCAAGTTTACCCCGAATGTTCATTCCGGTAGCTGTGTTGATATTGGTCCCAGGGGATCTATGGATGACGAGCACATTCAGATAGATGATTTAGCTGCCCACCTTGGATTTGTGTTCAAGTACCCTACACCAAGTGCATTTTATGCAGTTTTTGACGGGCATGGTGGGCCTGATGCAGCTGCTTTCGTTAAGAGAAATGCTATGAGATTGTTTTTTGAAGATGCTAATTTGCTGCAATCATATGATACTGATGCACTTTTCCTGAAGAGGTTGGAGGATTCTCATCGGAGAGCTTTTTTAGTTGCAGACCTGGCCTTGGCTGATGAACAAAGTGTTAGCAGTTCTTGTGGGACGACTGCATTGACTGCCCTTATACTTGGAAGGCATTTGCTGGTTGCCAATGCTGGTGATTGTCGAGCAGTTCTTTGCAGGCGAGGAATAGCTGTTGAGATGTCTCAAGATCATAGACCGAGTTATTTACCAGAACGTAAGAGAGTGGAGGAATTAGGTGGTTTCATTGATGACGGTTATCTCAATGGTTATCTTTCTGTTACTCGTGCACTTGGGGATTGGGACTTAAAATTTCCAGTTGGTTCGGCATCGCCCCTTATTGCTGAGCCAGATGTTCAAGTGGTTACATTGACGGAGGATGATGAGTTCTTGATTATTGGGTGTGATGGGCTCTGGGATGTGATGTCAAGCCAGGATGCAGTTAGTCTCGTGCGCCGGGGATTAAGATGGCATGATGACCCACAGCAATGTGCCAGAGATCTAGTCAAGGAAGCATTGCGCCTAAATACATCAGATAATCTTACTGTGGTTGTTATATGTTTGTCTTCTGTTGAAAGCATTGTTGAATCACATCCACCCCAAAGGCGGAGGTTCAGAGCTTGCAGTCTCTCTGAAGAGGCCCGGAATAGATTGAAGAGCTTTCTGGAGGGAAATTAAAATGTAAATACAGTTCTCATGATTCACAATTGTTCCAGATTAATTTTTAATTTTAGATTGTTTATGAGAGTTAGAGAAAAGCAGCCAGCAGTTTTGTAGGGGCAGGGGAGAATATTAGGTGGGGGGTGGGTGGTTTAGAGTTTGGACCTATTTAACTGGAAGGTGTTTGTATGGAGAGACAAATGTTGCTAATTTTGGCGGGAACCATTGTGGATTCAATTTCACGTTGTTGTTACATCTGTAAATAAGACAATTGTTTTAGACTTCTCAAGGTTGTTCTGGGTGAATGTAGCCAGAATTTGATATTTCTTTCCTAATTTCTTGCATATTGCATTCAGTAGCGGTCTGTTTGATATATTATTATTATATGGGAGTTGAGTACACGTTTGAACCTTTCTGTTTTTGTTTTACTCGTCTAAAACATTCGTTTCAATCCCCCAAAAAGCGCTTTTATCTTATCACAAATTCACAATAAGCGTATGTCTTGGGACGATGTCATTATCCTTTGGCACTTGTAGCCAAATCACGTATGGTGTTTTGTTTTGATGAGTGTTTCTCAATTATCCTAGCGTTTGTCATTCGTGCATTGGAGCTTGATATACTTTTTTTAATTTACCTAATTTTTGGGTGGTTTTTTGTTTACTTTTATGGGAGGAGAGTGAAGCGTACCGGTTGCATTTGTCCAACATCCAGCCATTGGTGGTAAAGTCGTTATCCAGTAGTTGTAAACATGAGTGGGGAACTTCTGGACTAATGCCTCGTGCCGAGATATAAAATTGAAGCTTTCAATCTACACTTTACTGTCATGATCCTAAATAAATTCGTGTATTTGTCTTTAACATTGAGTTTGTAGGCTAGCAACTTGCTTGCTTAGTTTATTTATAAGAAATAGAAGTAAGACACTCAAAGATGGGGAGTGAGAATTATGCTTGTAAATATTATGGAATATTCACTGGCCGTAATGATTAAATTTTAATCTCACATAATACTGGTTCAACTATAATTATTGTTCAAATTCTTGAAATGGCAAAACTGCAAAAGGATCTTGACGTAATTTCAGTTTGGTTTTTAATATTATTTTTTCAATTGTGTTCATAACGTTTTTAAGTAATTTCAATGTCACTTTTTTAGGCGATGAAGTCTAAATTGCTGATAGTAACTTTTGAGTTGGATTCTAGAAACTACATTTTGACCACATTCTTTTATATATATATATAAATATAAAAGGAGCTAAAGCCCAAAAACAAACTACACCAAAATTAGCCGAGGGGTAGAGACCCCTATAGCAACTGCTTAACTCGATCTGGAAGGGTTTCATAGATGACCATGTCGTTAGCCTGATCACACCCCATAGAAGCTAGTACATTCGCACACTTGTTAGCCTCCCTATACACATGAATTACTCTTACTTCCCAGTTCTGGTGAAGCAGATTCCTAATTTTTTTGAGTAAGCTCCTCCCGTTAGCATAGTCAGTACCACTCCCCAAAAGGCTCTGAGCCACCACTTGGGAATTGACTTGAAGTTCAATAAGGAAGAATCCCCTATCCTCGACCAATTGGAGCCCTTCCCACACACCCCCGAGTTCAGCTATGTACGCATTAGTGGTTCTAATGAATTTTGAGAACCCAAAGACCCACTTTCCATCCTATATGCACACAACTCCTCCACATCCTGCCTTGCCCAGAGATGAGCTTGCTGCGCCATCTGTATTTAGGCACACCCAGCCTGTTGTGGGGGCCATCCATCTCACGTTCTGCCACACCCTGCTTCTCTCTTCAATGCACAATTCAGCATTCTTAGCTTGAACATATTGATCTACTTGAATCTTCACCACCTCCCAAACTCTAGTGGGCCGCACCGCAGTACCATCACGCTCCATTTTATTTTTCCATTTCCATAACAGATGACAAGTATGGGCCCAAATACTGGCCCACGAAACTGCTGAAGAAGGCACGGTCAACACTGACAGATTCATAGTCACCCAGTGTTGGAGATTTCCATGGAAAAATTTGCTCCTATGATCCATACTAACAAGGTGCTGCCAGACGAAAGAGGCTAAGGGGCAGTCCCTTAAGACATGGAACACGGTTTCCACTATATTGCCACAATGAGAACAAAACTGGTTTCCCAGCCCCCATTTATACTTTCTACTATTGGTTATCAACCTTCCCAAAGCCACTTGCCAAACAAAACACTTAACTCTTTCAGGGGCTTCCAATTTCCAAATCTTTCTCCACACCACATTCTCTTCCAATAAATGATGACCCTTCAGTAAACCATAAGCACTGGAAACTGAGAAGGTTCCTAATCTTTCCCCTGGCCAAATTCGGACATCCTCTCCACTATACGAGCTTGGAGGACACACAGCTCTGATTAAATTCAATATGTCACCAGGAAAAGTAGTGCCAAGGACATTTCAATTCCACTGACCAGTGTCATCAATCAAATTGCTAACCTTCCAATCCTTCATGGGATTCGGAGTGTTATCAACAACATCCCTCAGCACCATGCCATTGCCTAGCCATCTATCCTCCCAAGCATGAATGGACACTCCATTCCCTATTGACTAGGCTTCAAAGTCAGTTAACATTGGCCAAAGCGGGTACCGAAAACCAAAGGATCACCCCGACGGATACCTCATAAGATGAGAAAACATTCTTGTCACAAAGGCTTTATGACTTTTATTCGCACATTCATTTTTAGGAATTAAATTAAAATCCCATTAAAAATTGGAAGATGTTAAGATTAATTGTATATCTCAATAAACGTTCCATAAAAGTGGTTTTGAATGAAAATGATTTTGTAGCTTATGTTTGAATGTGTTTATTTTGAAAGCAAGTTTGATATAAAACTTTGGATAAATTTTTTGAAGTTGGATTCCTATATGTAGGAATTCCTAAATTTCCCCACAGTTACGCAAAAATCCGTCAAAAAGGATTTAAAAAGGATTGAAATTTACGTAAACGGAGGAGGTAACCAAATACTAGTACCTAATTTTTGTTAAAATTTAGAATCACATTTAACACGAGAATCAATTCAGGCGGTTTGAAACGCCAAGTCGCCAATCACTCACCTCATCAGACATGTAACACGTGGCAAGCAGATAGGCAGTGGCAGTAGTAGGAGAGGCGAGGGTTTTTGACGAAAGAGGAAGAAGGAAGTGGGAGTGAAAGAAAATGGCGATGGCAGCAAACATAGCGAGAGGGAAGGGTTACATAGTGTCGACGAACCTTTCCTCCCACACTCTCAGGTATTCGCTATCTCTGTCCTACTTCGCTAGGAGGGGCTTCGCTTCCGGATCTGAGGAAAACGACGTCGTGGTGATCGGTGGTGGCCCCGGCGGCTATGTGGCCGCCATCAAAGCCGCCCAGCTGGGTCTCAAGACCACCTGCATTGAGAAGCGCGGCACCCTCGGCGGCACCTGCCTCAACGTCGGTTGCATCCCCTCCAAGGTTTCTTCTATCTATTTATTTATCTATCTATATGCCCTTATTCATGTAATTTTTAGGTTAAATTAATCTGAAGTCCCTCAATTATTTGAGAATTCTCAGAATAGTCCCTGTATTATAAAAGTTTGTAATCGACTCCCTGAACACATTGAAAATTTGTAATTGAGTCCTTCGTCAACTTTTCTACTAGGGTTTCCTTAAGTTCGTTAGAGTTCCATTAGGTGATTCGTTCACTTGTCCTTTGTGGATCCGAATATTTTGAAAAAATTCAAATAGGTCCTTATATTTTTTAGGAAAATTCAAATAAATTCATGTACTTTTTGAAATCCTAAAGAAATCTTAACGGAAAAATGTATAAAGGAACCAATTATAAATTTTTTATGTCTTTAGGGACCCAATTACAAACTCTTAAAGTATATGGACTTATTTGAAAATTCTGAAATAGTTTAATGGACCTATATATTAAACCAAATTTTTATTTATAATTTTTTGTCATCATGCAACAATACAGCTGATCTTTCTAATTGAAGAAAAAACAAAGGGGAACCAATATAACAGTTATAGGAAATTACATAAATTTCCTCAAAAAAAAAAAGAGAGGAGGAAATTACATAAATGATAGCCTGCAAAGTAAAGAGATGCTTCCAAAATAGGTTGATAAAAAATATGATCCCGATCACTTACAATGGTTTGTGGCACTCCATGTAATTTGTAGATATTATCTAAGAACAATTGAATAACTTCTTTGGCTGTATATGGATGAGACAAAGCCAAAAAAATGGACATGCTTACTCAGTCTATCCACGGCCACTAAAATAACCTCTTTACCACAAAACTTTGGAAGGCCTTCTATAAAATCCATGGTCCATGGATATATCGGACCAACAGGATTGTTTTTATTGTCAACATCACTTTTAGACATGTCAGGAACCTCTTGTTCATTATCATCCCCTGCTAAAAGATAAATTTGATCCTTTTTACATTTGTGGCCAGGCTCAAATTTTTCCTGGCAATAATAACATAAACTTTTATCTTGCCTTTCCTGCATTTTCATTGACAAAAAGTTCTCTTGACTGGAGGCAAGCGATCATCAGTCCCTTTGCTTGGTGGAGAACTAACAGCATTGAGCCACCATTATACATACCCTTGGCTTCTTTAAGAATTGCCTCCATTGTGCCCTCTTGGAGCGGTGCTAACTCAATAGTTTGAGTTTAAAGTATTTGGTTTGAACATGGTTATCTGATTCTTAATTGCATCCTTCGACCAACTAATGATTGCACAAAAGAATTCTCAGGCAAACCACTAGTTCTAGCCATCAATGTTTCAAATTGCTCGATATGCCTTCACCGTAGTAGCTTGTTTCAATTTTGTTAGCAATTCCACCGGGCTTTCATAGACATTAGGACCAAATCCAGAAACCACATCAACTGAAAATTTTGCTCACTTGACGTTGTCACATTTGCATTAGCCACCTCGTAACCTCTAACCCAATTAAGAGTCCTATTTTCCAAATGAATTATGGCTATATTCATCGATTCTTCTTCAATTCCATCGAGGTTAAAGAATCGGATGCATTTGTAGACCCATTTACTTGGATTTTCACCATCGAATTTTGGGGAATTCAATTTAGAAAATCGAGTTTGGATAGAAATATTGCTAATATGGGAATTGAACATTCTCTGGCCACTGCTACTACTACTACTTGAATCTTCATTTCTAGCTGTTAATTGATCAAATTTCAAACTCATAGCCAACGCCACATTTGTCAGATCAGACAAAGGGCTGCCTGTTTCTCTGTTGTTTCCTTCAACAGCCTCATGGTTTCTTCCAATCGCCGCTGTTCTTGTGCTTTAGTTCTGTTCGTCGTAGGTGGTGCCAGAATCGAACTTCGATACCAGATCTAATGACCCCAGAAGAAGACAAAAATAAATCGTTTCCTTGTAATTTTTGTTTATAAATTTTTCTCATCATGCAACAATACAGTTACTAGTGGTTTACAAGTAAAGAAAAATAGATAGGGAACTGAAATAACAGTTATTGACAATTACGCATGATCGGGAACTACACAAAAATAAATGAAGGTTGTAATTATTCATTATTGTTCTTCCAATTTATTAAGATCAAAAGTAAGGTATTAAGCACAACTGCTGCCCTGATATACAATTGACTTATCTGTTCTCACTAGGATTATTAACTGGATGACATATCTTAATTTTACATTAAGCCCTTGCGTACTAATTGTTATACACTTCATTGCATTTTCTTTCTTCCAGTTCATTTAAATTTTCATATGAAATCATTCCGTATCCTGCAGGACTTAACTTTTAGAATGCCATCTTATTTTTAACTTTGTGGTAGTAAGTAACCTTCACGATCTGCTTCACTTTTTATGTATTGTAAACAAGTGTACTGCCATGTAGTTGGAAAAGACTAGTGGCTAGAGTCTTCTCTTTATCCAGTTTTCTCATCTAGGTACCTCCATTTTTTTTATCCAGGCACTTTTGCATTCTTCCCACATGTACCATGAGGCCAAACATTCCTTTGCAAGTCATGGAGTCAAGTTTTCATCTGTCGAGGTTGATTTGCCAGCCATGATGGCTCAGAAAGATAAAGCTGTGTCTAATCTTATTCGGGGTATTGAAGGTTTGTTCAAGAAAAACAAGGTAAACTATGTCGAAGGATATGGCAAATTTGTTTCCCCATCTGAAGTCTCTGTGGATACCCTTGATGGTGGGAATACTGTGGTCAAAGGCAAGCATATTATAGTTGCCACTGGTTCGGACGTGAAATCTCTCCCCGGTGTCTCTATTGATGAAAAGAAAATTGTATCATCAACAGGGGCCCTGGCATTGTCAGAAATCCCCAAGAGACTGGTGGTCATTGGGGCAGGCATTATTGGACTAGAAATGGGCTCAGTATGGGGCCGACTTGGCTCCGAGATAACTGTTGTTGAGTTTGCACCAGATATTGTTCCATCCATGGACGGGGAAGTCCGGAAGCAGTTTCAACGTGCTCTTGAGAAGCAAGGCATGAAATTCATACTGAAGACTAAGGTGGTAGGAGTTGATACTTCTGGGGATGGCGTGAAGCTGACCCTTGAACCTGCAGCTGGTGGCGACCAAACCACACTTGAAGCTGATGTTGTTCTTGTATCTACTGGTAGGACTCCATTCACAAACGGACTTGGGTTAGACAAGATAGGAGTTGAAACTGACAAGGTGGGACGAATTTTGGTAAATGAAAGATTTGCCACGAATGTCTCTGGTGTTTATGCAATTGGAGATGTAATTCCAGGTCCAATGTTGGCACACAAGGCAGAAGAAGACGGGGTTGCTTGTGTAGAGTACATAGCAGGTAAGGTTGGCCATGTGGACTATGACAAAGTCCCTGGGGTTGTGTATACACACCCCGAGGTTGCGTCCGTTGGGAAGACGGAGGAGCAGGTGAAGGCACTTGGTGTTGATTACCGTGTTGGAAAGTTCCCTTTCTTGGCTAATAGCAGGGCTAAGGCAATTGATGATGCAGAAGGACTGGTAAAGATACTGGCTGAAAAGGAGACAGACAAGATTTTGGGAGTGCATATTATGGCACCCAATGCTGGAGAACTCATTCATGAAGCAGTGATAGCCTTGCAGTATGATGCAGCAAGTGAGGACATAGCACGTGTTTGCCATGCACATCCAACAATGAGCGAGGCAGTTAAAGAAGCTGCAATGGCCACTTATGATAAGCCAATTCACATTTGAAGAGCTGTTGCCACTTCATTCTTGCTTTCAATTTTGTCCAAGAATTTTACCATGACTTGGAGATCATGTGTTAAAATTGGAATTAGGAGTTTAAATACAAATTAGCTAGTTATTTACCTCCTCGTAATTAGAGGAATAATTGTGTTGTTTTTAATCGTTGTTGAATAATATTTCTCTCAAACTGGTGCAATATTGTAATTTTGACAGTTTGATGAAAAACCATTTAATTGGATGGTTTGGAGAGTAATATTGAGGTTGCTGATCCATAGAAAACGATCTTCATCTTCTGGATTCTTCTCTTTGCTTTGCATTGCACTGATTCCAGATACTCAGTCAAAGGAGGATATAGAATGTGCCACTGAAGAATCAATTTTTCTATACAAGGCATAAAGCCGGAAAAAAAAAAGTCAATGGTCATTACATTCAGAAACATATGTTAGAAGACTAGGTACTAAACCATTAGATATGTATACAAGGACAAATGCAATATGGGAAGTGTTTGTTGTAAGAGAATGAGAAATAAATCTTGACTATGTTCACCCAAAAACAAACATATATAAATGGTCAAAATTATAACTTAGTTAAATGACTCACGAAGTCACATGCATACAATGATCTATCTCTTAAAAAGCTCAAGAAGAGTGAAATAGCAACAAACAACGTGATAACCAAAAGCAATCAACAATATGTAATGTCTTTGCCGCATCCACCATCCAGCGCCGCAACCTTGTCCATATACAGGATAATGACGATAACAAACATAGTTCTGTTTTTGGTCTAGATTTGGCTTTAAAAAATATTAGATTTGAAGTTCGAAAAATTGAAACAAAAAATAAAAATGAAATTGGACGCATGCTAGATATATTGGGATCCCACATCACACACTTCTTTACACTGAATGCACTTAGCATACTCAGACTAGAATATAGACAATTATTATTATTATAATTGTGATAAGTAAACTCAAACTAGAATTATGGAGTCCTCCTGTGGAAGACCCCTCCAAAAATAGAGCATGCTGCTTTAGATGGCGAGCACACGGTATTCTTTAGTAAAAGGCGAAAGAATAGTTCGCTTTGTGCTCACCACACAGCTCCACACTGGAACATTGCCAAACCCTTCCCTTTTATAGTGATAGCGTTTCTGTCCTCTCATTGCTCTAATTGATGTGGGATTTAAACAGTCGTAGTTATTCCCATACACACTTTGACCTCCTTGCACCATAGAAAATAAGGTGCAGAATTGTGATTGCTGTTGTAACAAAGAGAACAGATTCATGAGCTGAATATAAAGAGAAGACAAGGAACTGAAGCCTATCCCAAAACTCAATAGGTAAAAAATAATTTCAAGTTAAGCAGACAAATACAGTTTTCCCAACAACCCCAAAAACTTTCTTCAGCTGCCACCAAGCCTACCTCCTAAAGCAAAAGACAATAACTACTTGTTACAGAGAAATTCGTTGAACACAAATATCAGGAGAAAAGCTCCTTGAAAGGTTGAAGATATGTCAGACATCAACAAATCATTAAGTGTTAAAATAGTACATTCTGTTCGATCCTAAAAAGAAATATCAAAAAGTTTTTTTGCAGTGCCTAAACATCCATTATTGCTACCATAGAAAGCTAAGTTGTAGTCACAAGAGCCATTGCAATTCATGCGTAAAAAACAAAGTGGCAAACCACAAAATGCAGACCACCACTTCCATCCTATTATACCTGCAAGGCCCTAACCGCAACCAAATTGGTTTCATAAGAACAACATCTGTATCCTCTTGCTGCTCTACTTGATGTGGGCTTTAACACTAGTAGTTCTTTTAACATACTTCAATACTTTCCCAGCTTAAACTCAAGTGTCTAACTGATGTAATATGCTAACTATCTACATAATCCAAATCTGATTGTTCTCTTTTCTTCTGTCTTTTTAAAGCCAAATCTAAACAGAAATCAGAACTATGTTTTTTTTTTTTTGATTTAATTATCATATCATAATCCATACAAAAATCAAGTGAAACATATCAATTTTAGTTCCTTACACCAGCTAAAAAATATTCGTTAACAAAAGAACTTTAAGTGCATTACCCTCTTTTCTACTCCCAAAACCTCAATTGGGGAAAAGAAAGACAAACGAAAGCAAATTAGAAGATCACAATGGTTTTGTACATTTTCAAACCTTACATTATCTCTTCCATTTTGTTGTTAGTGTGTCTTTATTTTGCTTCATCCTTCTATTCAGTAAGTGAAGGTAGATGTGATATGCTAAAATCATTGGAACTCAGCTTTCTGTTTAGCTGTTTTGAAGTCCAAGCAGTATGCAGTTCTTATTAGTATGCCATTGACTTAGTTCGTGCATTTTGTTTCTCAATTTGGAACTCTTAAACAAGTTTATTTCTCCTTTTGGCTTTAAAAGATCAGATTTGCAATTTGAAAACTTGTAAAGAAGGAAAAAAAAAACCACCATCAGATTTGGATGTTTGCTAAATAAGTTGAAATCTTTCATCTGCTACATACTTTTGGACTTGCACTGTGAATATATTGTATTATATATATTTTATCAGTTAAAAATTATTAAAAAAGGTCTGAAAAACATGTTTTAAAGAAAAGGATATATTAACAAAGAAAACGAGTAACCAAAGAGAGAGAACCAAGTAGCCATTTATAAATATTTAAATTAGAATTGGAGTTCTAGCTTTATCTCTTTCTTCGAATCCTATCTTTCATGAAAGGACCAAGCATATAGAAGTTGATTGTCACTTCATACGGGAAAAGATCCTTTTTCTCTCATAATTCTTTTTTTTTTCACGAGATATCTCTCATTGTTCTCTTTTTCTTCATCTTTTATCTCATGGTTCTCCTCTTCTTCTCTCTCAAGTAAAAGGTGATTGATTTTTAGTGAGCCTTTAAACAACTGATGTTAAAAATGAACCTTTTAACTTCAGTTCTTTGTAGATAATTCCCCAAGCTTTCCAAAGTTGCCCGTTCCTGAGGCCCCAGAACCACTCGAAATTTGTCCCAATAGTGGGCCGTAATAGCTGCTACCGGAAACTGTGACACAATGCCGTTCTTTCAACAACTGACGTTAAAAGTGAACCTTTTAACTTCAGTTCTTTTAAAAACTGAAGTAAAAGGTGAATTTCATAGGTGGTAAAAGAAATTTTGTTTTTTGGGTTTTGAGGGCTTACTGTGTTTTACAGAACCGTATGGGAGTGAGCACTTGACAGTTATGGTGACCTCGCCGAGTGCGGGTGCACCACACTTGGCCAAATCGTGAATCTGGTGCACCAGACCGCTTTGATCTGAGAGATCAGACAGTTCAATCTTAGGGGAGACTCTGTCAAAATTTTTGTAAAAATACTAGCTTTTATTCAAGTATATCTCTAAAGTAAATAGGCTTGCCAGGCTAGGATTGTAAGCCTGTGTGTCGATTGACCTTAAATTTGAGATATAAGCTCATCAAGACATAATAAACAACCGCAAACCATCAAAAAGGCCTAATCTCATTCCTAACTCATCTCAAAAGCGATCTAAAACAAGTGGTGAACAAAAGGTTTTTCAATCTGCCCTAAAACAGCCTATAAATAGAAGTTCTGGGTCTCGCCCGCTCACGGGGCGAGAAAGCTCTCGCGAGGACCTTAGATGTTTAATTCCAGATTTAAATTCAATTTCTAGTTATGACCCTAACTTACTCATCTTAAGCCCAATTAAGGCATATGATACCCTGTTGGAAAACTTATTCAGAGGCCCTTAATTTGGTTTAGGTTTGGGCTCACGAACCGCTATTAAAAGTGCCACTGCAGGAAAAGATAGTCGTTCCACATGGAAACGCTATCTTAACTAGATTCCTGACCTGGCTCGGTCTGGTGCACCAGATTCTTGATCTGGCACGGTGTGGTGCACCAAATTCCTAAGTTGGCTCCGTCACCCATTCATGTTTTTTTGTTGTTCTTCTTTCTGTATGGATATTCTATTATATGAGTATAGATGGACCTGGCGATGCCTTTGGCCCATACGGGGGTTTTGAGTTAAAAATAGGGTTTTGGGTCATAAATAGGGTTAGAATTAGGGTTTTGGGTTAAAATTAGGGATTCGGGTCAAAATTAGGGTTTTCGGCAGGTCTTGATATAAACAAGCCAGAAAGTCAACAACCCGATCTAACCAAAACAGAACCTGTGCCTGAGGCTGAAAGACAAGTGGAACAATCGAGTCAGCACTGGCCATAAACACTAAACTCGATCGCTAGAATCCACATCTAGTCCTCCTGCATCCGAATCGCGGTTACGCCTCTCTGCAACTCCATTTTGCTCAGGAGTACCAGGCATAGTGTATTGAGCTTCAATACTGCATTCCTCGTTTGAGGCCGTTTACGGTCTCCCGCCTTCAGTGTTTTGGCGACCTCGGCTTTCCGAAGCCATGCTCTGGTTCGGCCGATAAAGTTGTTGGGAAAAAGAGGACACACCTCTGAATCACCTGATCACTGCAAAACTTTTAAACTCAAAACCCTATTTCTAACCCTATTTTCGACCCAAAACTGATTTCTGACTTGGATCGGTATGGTGTACCAGATTCCTGGTTTGGCTCGGTGTGGTGCCCCTGATTCCAGACTTGACTCGGTGTGGTGCACCATCCCATTGGGATAATCATCACAAAGAAGCATATCTCTGGCAAGAAGTAAAACATCAGTTCAACAAATAAGTGATGATCGAAATCAAGGAGTCTCACTCCAGCTCATCCTCAATCTCGGCTGCAATAAAAAATCTAAATAACGATATTACAACTCATATATGTGTTGTATCGCACCATAAAAGTCATCTGCAACTCTGCTTGGATCACCCTTTACGTAAACACCACTGTTTATTATTGTTTTGTCTTCCTTCAATTTGTGTAAATCCTTTGGCAACAAGGAGTGCCTTTTATGGATGTTTGATACGCAAATTCCCAACAGTTGCCCAGAGTTCTTTTAACAACTGAAGTAAAAGGTGATTGATTTTCAAGTGAGCCACTTTCAACGTCAGTTCAAAGTTTAAGGTTGGCGGAAAGCGGTGGCGTGGCGGTTCATGGCGACTGGCAAATATGGTGCCTCATATCCCAAAAATAAATTTGTAGTGAGCCTCAGAGCTCGAAAAATCCCAAAAACAGAACTTTCACTAACACTCAGAGAATGGTTTAAATGTAAAGATTAGGGCACCTGATTCATGACCTGGCTCGATCTGGTGCCCCAGATTGAGGGTGTGAATGAGTTCGTCACTTTTGCTAGATTGCGGAAAATGCTAGACGTGGTTGTGTCTGAGGGACCCGTGGTCGTGGCCGTGGAAGACAGGGTTCCACCCACCCCCGCCACCATCCGACCAGCCCGGTGGGCCTTCTTGGGGATCGGGAGTCACGAAAAAATAGGGTTTTGGGTCATAAATAGGGTTAGAATTAGGGTTTTGGGTTAAAATTACGGTTACGGGTCAAAATTAGGGTTTTGGGTCAAAATTAGGCCTTAGGGTTAGAATTTGGGTTTTGAGTTAAAAATGGGGTTTTCGGTCAAAATTAGGGTTTTGGGTCAATTTTAGGGTTTTGGGTCAAAATTAGGGTCTTGCTTTCTCTTTAGATGTCCTAGCAGCAATAAAATCTCACTTTTGTCTTGAAGTCAATGGAGCTCGATATACACAACTTTATGTTCTAGCGAGATAACAAGGGTGTGTTGTGTTTAGGAAGGCTGAACCTGAGGCTTCGTGCTAATCTAGCTGAAGCTGAGGCTTCAATCATGAGGGAGCATTGTACTTGTTTATACTGTCATCAGGGTTCTCCTTTACCCTAAAGACCCACTTGCAGCCGATAGCATTTCTGTTGGGTGGGAGAGGGTTCCACTTGTCTTTCAGCCTCAGGCACAGGCCTGAATTTCCAACCTAAATTTTAATCGTAGTTTCCTACGGTCAAGTAGGATTAAATACTATAGAGCCCTCAGAAGAAGAACCCTTGCACTTTAAGTGGCAAACATACGGTATTCTTCAGAAGTTCGCTTTGTGCTCACCACACAAGTCCACAATTTTAACACCTCAGACCCTTCCATTTTATAGTGATGTCATTTGTGTCCTCTCACTGCTCTACTTGATGTGGGCTTTGAACAACAGTACTTCTTCCCATTCACACACTTTGAAAAACTTAATGTTATATATTTGTATCTGTTTTAGCTGTCAACAATACTTCTTCCCCCTAAGACAAAGCATTCAAATAACTAAGCAGAAAACGCATATGAAAAACAACTGCATATAAGCTAACAGATAGGTGCAATAGCTTATCATACTTAGAATATATATAAAGGAATAAATAAGCATAGTCAGCAGATATCAAAGCAAATAAGCAAACATAAGTATCAGAGCAGTTAGCAAGTAGAAGAGAATATGCAAATGCAGACCAATATGAGTTTTTCAAAACTGAATATAAACAAATCTCTTTTCTTTCCTTTCTCCCCCTTTTTTGTCATCAGCCAAAAATGTAAAAAGAGAGGACCATCATTGTCAGTATAAGAGAAAAAAGATAAAAGGTAAAGGTTAAGCAGGAGGAGGTGGTGGAGGTGGAGGGTTCTGAGTCTGACTTTTCTTGAAGTCCATGAAGAATTCCAACATTTTATTCACAACCTCTAAGGTTAGAGCCATTGAAGTTTGAACTTACTGTTGGACATCCTCCTTTATTTTCTTAGTTATCTTCTCAACCTTCTCATCAACTAATTTACCAACTCTGTCATCAACTATTTTTCCAAGAACCTCTTCAAGATTAGGTGGCAGAGCCTGTTGCCTTGAGCTTTCAGCAGACTCTTGAAATGTGCTTAGTGTTCTTGAATGATCTGAAGGATGCATCACAACTAGAGCTAATGGTTGAGAAGATTGTTTTTCTGATGAGCTCTAATTGTGAATGGATTCAGCTGTATCTTCTAAACCAATAGCAGTGGCAATTTGATCAGGTTCTTCAACAATAATTCCATCTGCAATGGGCTCTGAAGTAGGTGGAGGGATCACTGAGACTTCTTTTGCCCATCTGATGGGGTAGATGAATTCCACATTTTTACTGTTTATAGGAAGTCCCCAAAGGTCTTTATAGATCATATATCTAAAATTTGAAAGACCACACTTCCCTCTGACCTTAGGAATTTCCTTCTTCTCTTCTTCGGTCAGTCCAGAGGAAGATGCCTCTCTTGTGCAGTGAATTATATGAGATTTCCATAAATCAGTAGCTCGATGTTCATTGATCAACTCAATGGATTCAGTATGCAAGAAGAAATTCAGCATTGAGTAGTCGAAAGTTTCTTGGTTCAGATCAAGCATTGTTGATTCAACTTCAGGCATGATTCCCTTGAATCTTCTGTTTTTCTTGTCCTTGTCCTTATTTAGATCTAACATTGGCAGTCTTGGACAGATTCTGTAAGGCATGATTCCAACTCTGGTTGCTTCATTATGTCTCTGCCAGGATGGAGGGACAAAATACACGGCTCTATCAACTCTGAAATGATTGAATTCCCACTTCAGCATTTCATAGATGAGCTGATCCAGGAAGAAAAAGGCCCTCCCATAGACTCTGGGATGCTCAAAAGATACCCACTTTGTGTCCCTTGGCATGATCATGGGAACATGCTTTGAGGATCTTGCTCTTCGCTCAGGAATGGTAAGAAGATTTTTCCTATTGGGGTCAGTCTCCCAGACAGGTATGATATGTCTCTCAACTCCATCAGTGAGGGGTATGAAAGGAGGAGTTTTGACAAGGTTAGGGTAAATTTTTCCGGGGGGGAATTTGTTTAGGGGTAGATGAGTGACTAATGGTCCTAGGTTGTTGTGCATTTGTGAAGGCACATTTTTTATTAAATTACAGTCAGGATGAGGTAGGTAAAGGGGTTCAACAGGTGGGCTGACTTCTTCCTCATACTCAGGTAGAGGATACCATCTGATGGGAATGTGATCGGGTTCAGGTTGGTGAGAGTGAAACAGAACTTTCCATTCTCTTTTTACCTTGGCCCAATCCTCAGATTTTCCATCATAAAGGATAGAAGTTAGGGTAAAGGGAAATAAGGTTTTCAAGGGTTTCGGGAAAGGAGCACCAGGGGAAATATCATCATCTGGTTGATTGTACCAAGGATCATCGGTAAGGATAAAAGGTTGAAATTGTGGAGTGGCTATTTGTGTTGGTTGGGGTGAAAGGAGTGTGGGGTTGTAGACATCATCTGGAGTGGAGACATCAATGTTATTATCAGCAGGCACATCACCAATTCTAGTTTCTAAACTAGATACTAAGGCATCTACTGCTATTTCAACAGGATCACTAGTAAAGATGGTTACCTTAGAAGTCTTAGTTGATCTGGATTTTCTTGCTGGTTGCCTTCTAGGTTTTGTTGAAACAAGCACAACGGCCTCAGCAGCAGCAACAGAGGTCTTCTGCTTCTTCTGAATTGTACTGATAGGAATGTTGTCCTCATCAGCTTCCTCATCTTCATTATGAGAGAAGATAACTCTTCTTTGCTTCTTTGCAGCAGGGGCATCAGAAGATTCCCTGATAATAATGCCACTAGCTGGTCTCTTGGGGGCATGCTTCCTTGTTGCAGTAGTCTTTTGCCTAGTTACTCTTTTTACTCCTAGGACTTCAGCATTGTTTTGTTTCACCATCTCTTCTTTAGTTTTTATCAACTCCTCAGTCTTGGCCATTGCAGCGGCGACATAGGTACTGAGGTTCATGTTGGATATATTCATTATACCAAAGTCTGCAGCCAACATTGGTTTTTCAGTTAATATCCTAGCTTGCTCCTCATGAGTCTTTGCAGCAAGAATCCCATGAATTCCTTGAGCCTTTAAATGCTTGGAAAGAAGATGGCAAAAAGGAAATGCTGAGAGTATTTTCTTGTTCATCACAGTGTCTCTAAATCTACCGTACATAATTCTTGGAAGATTGATCTTCGTTTCAGTGAGAAGATGGTAGAGGCAGAATTTGTGTAGAGAGGAGAGGTTGTCTTTGGATCCAACCTTATGAAGAACCACCTTGTTAAGAAGCTGATGAAGGATGCGAACAATGTCCTTCATTTCAACAGCCTTCCAAGTGTGAGTTCTGACTGTGTCTTCACAGAAGATGGCATCAGCAATAGTCTTCTCCGAGACTACAATCTTCTTTCTTAACACCGTTGAGAAGAAATCAGTATCAGTCACTTGAACATTTCTCCAGAAATCCTTAATCAGGTTGGGAAAGACAGACTTTCTCCGTGAAGAGTCCTCCCTACCCAGCTGCATTAACATATTTGCTTATGTCTAAGTTGTAGTCTTGCAGCACTCCAATGTTGAAATGATGTTCAATTGCCAAGTTGAGCTTGTCCACGTTAAAGGTTGAAGAAGAAGCCATTTTTGGTGATCAGAGAGCTTAGGGTTTGAAAGCAGGGAGAGAAAGGGAGAGATAGTTCAAGAGGTTATGGAAGTGTAAAGTTTTTCTCAGAGGGAAAAAATTACTTTTAAAGGAATTATGAATCTCAAAGGTTAAAAAAAAACTTTTGACATGACATGTCATTATGATAAAACGGTGTTGGTAACTTGGAACTAGAAAAAGGTCTTGATGGGATTGATGGAAGTACTGACTCAGCAAAGAGAATAAAGGATAAATTTGTCATTGAGACAAAATAAATGCATTTATTAACACACAAAAATATATGCTTAAACACAGACAGATGTGAACTCGTCTGAAAATATACAATGGATGCGGTAACCAGTAACAGTGGACGCGTCATATGGACGTGCAACACAATAGACGCATAACTTTTAATAGGTATTAGACGTGCATAGGTAATGGACGCAAAACAAATTTATCTTAAGGCTGGACCCCTAAATTAATCCACATTTATCATATTAAGATGCTTCCTAATAAAGATAAATTTATCCTCTGCAAGAGGTTTAGTAAAGATATTTGCCCATTGATGGTCAGTATCAACAAATTGTATATCAAATACACCTTTTTGCACATAATCCCTAATAAAATGATGTTTGATCTCTATATGCTTAGCTCTAGAATGTAAAATTGGATTCTTAGATAGATTTATTGCAGCAGTATTATCACACATAAGCGGAATACTACTTACAAATACATTATAGTCCTCCAATTGATGTTTGATCCAGAGAAGTTGTGAGCAGCAACTTGCAGCTGATATATACTCAGCTTCAGCAATTGATAAGGCAATGGTACTTTGTATTTTGCTTGACCATGAGACAAGATTAGCTCCAATGAAGTGACATCCTCCACTATTGCTTTTTCTTTCAATTCTATCTCCAGCATAGTCAGCATCACAGAAACCAACTAATCTGTAATCTTCGTTTTTCTTAAAGCACAGACCAAGATTATTAGTACCTTTTAAATATCTAAAAATTCTCTTAACTGCTGATAAGTGAGATTCTCTAGGATCAGATTGAAATCGAGCACATAAACATACATTGAACATAATATCAGGCCTAGACGCAGGAAGATATAAGAGAGATCCTATCATACCTCTGTATACCTCATTAATTTACAATGGCTATTTCCTAAACTATTAATGACAGTCCATGAACCTTTGGACGGTGGATTCCAATATTAATGACAGTCCATGAACCTTTGGACGGTGGATAATCTTTGGACGGTGGATTATCTTTGGACGGTGGATTCCAACATTCAGTATGGAAGTGGGGTGCATAGGAGTATTCATTGGTTTACAATCATTCATCTTAAACTTCTTTAGAAGCTCTTTTGTATACTTGGTTTGGTGGATAAGCACCTCGTCCATTGTTTGTTTTACTTGAAGTCCAAGGAAGAATTTGAGTTCTCCCATCATGCTCATTTCAAACTCTTTCTGCATTTACTTAGAGAATTCTTTGCATAGAGACTCATTAGTACCACCAAAAATAATATCATCAACATATATTTGTACAACTACGAAATTAGACTTAATGGATTTTCTAAATAAGGTTGTGTCAACCTTTCCTCTATTGAATCCATTTTCCATAAGAAAGGAACTTAGTCTGTCATACCAAGCTCTAGGAGCTTGTTTGAGACCGTACAAAGCTTTCTTAAGCTTATATACATGTTCAGGATGGGTTTTACACTCAAAACCCGGAGGTTGCATAACATAAACTTCTTCATTAATAAAGCCGTTCAGAAAAGTACTTTTAACATCCATCTGAAAAAGCATAATACTATGATGTGCAGCGAATGAAAGTAGAATTCTAATAGCATCTAATCTAGCAACAGGTGCAAAAGTTTCAGTATAATCTATACCTTCTTGAGCGAAACCTTGAGCAACGAGTATTGCTTTGTTTCTTATTACCTTACCATTTTCATCAAGTTTGTTTCTGTAAACCCACTTTGTTCAAATCACTGATTTGTCCTTGGGCAGGGGAACCAGAGTCCAGACATCACTTCTTTCAAATTGATTGAGTTCTTCTTGCATGGCTAGAATCCAACCATCATCTAGAAGAGCCTCGTCTACTGTCTTTGGTTCTAACTCAGAGACTAGTGCAGAATTGTCTTGTTCTCTGAAGGTTGATCTGGTTCTTAGCCTGTCATTGGGGTTTCCAATGATCTGATCTTGTGGATGATAATTCTTGAAGTACCAAGATTTTTGAACTGTATCATATTGAGAAGTGGAAGTTTCTGGTTGTTGAGTGGGGACATCTGCTTGATCATCAACTTTTATCTCAGGTGAGTCTCCTGGAATGCTTAGATCAAGATCTGCAAATGCTTCATCTAGCTCTGATAATTTCTTATCAGGCTGTTTGTCATCAAACTTTACATGAATACTTTCCTCTACTATCAGAGTCCTAGAATTATAAACTCTAAAGCCTTTAGATGTTTCAGAATATCCTAGTAGTATTCCATTATATGTTTTAGCATCAAACTTACCAAGTTGATATTTAGTATTCAGTATATAGCATTTACAACCAAAAGGATGAAAATAAGATATGTTGGGTTTTCGTCATTTCCACAGTTCATAATGAGTCTTATTCAGGATAGGTCTAATGTATATTCTGTTCTGAATGCAGCAGGCAGTATTAACAGCTTCAGCCCAGAAGTGTCTAGGGACAGAGTTGTCATTGAGCATAGTCCTAGACATCTCTTGAAGAGATCTGTTCTTTCTCTCTACCACACCATTTTTCTGTGGTGTTCTAGGTATTGAGAAGTTGTTAAGGATACCACTTTCTTCACAGAACTTATGAAATAGCTCATTTTCAAACTCTCCCCCACTCTCCCCCACTCTCCCCCATGGTCACTTCTGAATGAAGTGATACACATGCCTTTTTCATTCTGTACACGTTTGCAGAATACAGAAAAGATCTTAAAGGACTCATCCTTGTGAGTTAGAAACATAACCCATGTCCATCTAGTGTAATCGTCTACTATGACAAGACCATATTTCTTACCACTGACAGAGGCAATCCTTGTTGGACCAAAAAGATCAAGATGTAGCAACTCTAGTGGTCAATTTGTACTAACAATATTCTTAGATTCAAAAGAACCTTTGACTTGTTTTCCCTTTTGACATGCATCACAGAGAGCATCAGATTTGAACTTAAGGTTTGGTAGTCCTCTCACGAGGTTATGCTTGTTTAGCTTTGAAATTAATTTCAAGCTTGCATGACCTAGCCTTTTGTGCCAAATCCATCGCTCATCTTCAATGGACACTAGACATGAAACACTTTGATTTGAGAGGTCCTCCAAGTCAATCTTATAGAGATTGTTTTGCCTTTTTGCAGTGAATAAAAGTGATCCATCATCTTTCTTGACAGTTATCAAAAGACACTGCATATCCACTGTCACATAATTGACTTATGCTCAGAAGATTGTGCTTCAAGCCATTTACTAAAAGAACATTATCAATAGAGGGAAGAGGATGTTTACCAATTTTACCTATACTAATGATTTTTCCTTTCTGATTTCCTCCAAATGTGACCCAACCACCATCTTTGGACTTAAGGTTTTGGAACATAGACCTTTCTCCCGTCATGTGTCGTGAGCAGCCACTGTCCCAGTACCAAGATATCTGTTTTCTTCCGTTTGTTAAACAGATCTGCAACAGGTATTATCTTATCTTTAGGTACCCAAACTGACTTGGATCCTTTCTTGTTAGTTGTCACTGGATAAGTATGCTTGGCATGTTATGCCCACTTTTTCCACACACTTTGCTAAAGGTGTTGGACAAGCTACACTTAGCTTTGGTATATTTATTTGGAAATTTTGAAGCTCTATGCTGTTTAAGTGGTTTTGACTTTTTGTGAGATGCGTCTTGCTTCTCTTTGTCATAACCAAGACCGGATTTATCATAATGTGACCTAGAGTACCTTAAAATGAGACTAAGCTTATCTGAGCCACCTACAAGCTTTGATAGAAAATCAGTTAGATATGTTACATCTTGTTTCAGTTTTGCAACTTCACATGAAACATCAGGTTCACACACCATTTTGTCAGCTAGGCTGACATTTACTGATTTTAGTATGTCGTTTTCATTTTTGAGGTTTTGTTTCTCAGCGCAGACTCTATCATATTCTCTAGACATTTTAGAAAACTTCTTTTTGAGATTCTTATATTCTCGTTATAGTATAGACGACTCAGGCAACAGTTCATCAAAAGTATTTTGAAGAGTGGACAGGTCAGAGTCCATTACCTCAACATCAATGTATTCACTTTCTCATGTAGTGTCTACCATGAGACAGATATTTGCCTCTTCCTCAGCTTCATTTTCTTCATCTGATGAAGACAGATCAAGATCCTCTCATGTAGCCTTTAAGCCTTTCTTCTTTTTGAAGAATTTCTTTTTATCCTTTAGCTCAGGGCAGTCAGCTTTGAAATGATTAGGTTTCTTGCATTCAAAGCACAAGGGTGGACCCTTTTCCTTGGAGTCTGACTTCTCCTTGGAAAACTTTTTGTTGAGTTACCTCCTTCTGAAACCATCTTTCTTTCTCCACATATGTTGAATCTTCCTGGAGATAAAGGACAATTCATTCTCATCTGATCCTTCATCATTATCAGAAGATTCAGACTCATCAAATGACTCGGCAGCTTTGAGAACTTTTGATGAACTTGCTTTCTTTACCTTTAGGGCAATAGATTTTTCTTTTTTGGAGTTTTTTTCTTCATTAAGTTCAAGTTCATGAACCTTGAGAAATCCAAGAAGCTCTTCCAGAGAGAGTGTATTCAGGTTTCTGGCTTCATGAATAGCAGTTACTTTGGGTCTCCATTGCTTGGATAGACTTCTCAAGTTCTCAGAATTTTTCTGACATGATCTCTATTTTCATAAACTTTTTCAAGAGATCTGAGACTGTTGGTGATGGTTTAGAATCTTCCAAACATTTGGTCTATTGTTTCATGTTCACCCATCTTGAATAACTCGTACTGATGAACCAGCATGCTGATCTTTGATTCCTTAACTTATGAGGAACCCTCATGATCTAAGACAAGAGTATCCCAGATTTCTTTAGCAGTATTGCAGCTGTGAACTTTGTCATGTTTAGATATATGGTTATAGCACACATGAGATAGTGCTTAGCCTTCAGATTCAACTGATGTTGGTTTTTCTGATGTTGAGTCCATTGGTCTCTAGGAACAGCAGCTCCAGCTTCATCTCTTGGTTCAGTGTAGCCGGTTTCAATCAGCTCCCAAATATCTACATTCTGTGCATCTAAGAAAGCCATCATTCTCTTCTTCCAGTAGTCATAATATGTTCCATCAAAGAAAGGAGGTCTGTTGATAGCTTGTCCTTCTGCATCCATGGTTGTTGGACCGTACTCCCTCAGCACTTGTTAGATGCTCAATCCTTTCGAGGCTGAGCTCTGATAGCAACTGAAGTTTACACAGGTAAACACAAGAAGGGGGTTGAATTGTGTTTTTTGATAATTTTCGAAAACAACCTTTAAAATAATTTTTGCACACAAGGAGATTAGAAACAAAAACAAGCACAAAGAATAAATATCCTCTTTAAAAGACTTTAACAAAACCAATATTAAAACCCCTTGGTTAGTAAGAAAAAAATAAAGCTGTAAGAGTTAAGAGATAGAAGAATCACACAAAATGTTTTTATCCTGGTTCACTCTTTTCCAATCAAGAGCTACGTCCAGTCCCTTCTACTTGAAGGATTTTCTCCACTATTTCCCGAATAGATTACAACCAAGTATTCAACACCTTTCCAGGCTACAAGTATTTCTTTCTTACCGAGCCTCTTCAGGCTCTAACTCTAACAAAGAGATTTAATGTTTGATCTTCTTAACTCACTATGTGTGAGGATATGGCAGTTTAAGATCAGATGAATATTTTCACAATATTCAAACTAAGAAATAACGACTCTTGCTCTCTAAAGAAATATGAGTATGAGTGATAGTAGTTTTTATAAAAGTTGAGCTCGTAAGGTTGTGCAATCAAGAGTCCTCTTGTTCAGTATCTTAGGTCTTCTATTTATAGTGACCTTCTTCTTCACTTGTATTTCTTCAACGGTTACTTTGAATAATCCCGTTTAGAGATAGTATTTAATGCATGATATCCGTTATGACTGATAGCTTGATTGTGGCAATGCTGAATAGTACTCTTGGTTATCGAGGTAGCATGAAATTGGAGGTTCACTCCTCTGAGTATTACAGCTTGAGAACTTGTTGTTCATCCTTTGTGAACAATCCAGCTTTTTCAGCCATAAAGTTGTCATCGTACAGATCGTTTTGCAGTATCTTAATGTATGATTCTGGTTTTTGCATTTCTTGACGGTACTATGTTTCTTTTACAACAAGGTAAAACATTAAAGCAAATAGGACAAAAGTGAAGAACAAATATTCTATTGAAATAAATATCAATCATTTGAAATAAATTCAAGATATTCGGATAGCATTTATTTATTCTAAGATGGAGCTCATCTACTTTAAGAAACTCCGTCTACTTAGTTATATGTGAGACTAAGTTTATTTTGCTCATCTGATGATGTGGCATATCCTTTTGTCTATCAAGTCTTTGGACTTGCTATTCCTCAATAAGTTATAAAGATCTCCATCTAGTGACGTGGTGGTTAGAGCTTGTCTACTAGATTACTTTATTTTTCAGTTCATTTACTTCTACTAATTACTTCTGTCTACTTATGTGGCAAGATGGACGTGCTTATTATCAAGTATTTGGACTTGCTGTATCTAACAAGTTATTTTGGTATTCGTCTAGCAAACATTTAGAGCCTTGTTCACTTAAGAAAACCAGTCTACTCAATTAAATAAACAAGTAACTTTACCAAAGTATTTGAGCAGCCCGTCTATAAGGATGGACACCTATTCTTTCAATGAAAACTTATTCCATGTTTATTTTACTTATATTAAAGTATTCCTGCATAACTGAAAGTACATGTTAGATCTCAACTAACACTTTGCCAAGCAAATTTAATCCTTTTGTTAGCATCAAAACTTAGAGATTATTAAATCCAAAACCATTTTGGTTCCAACAGACACTGCTCCCCCTGCAAAAGTCATAAAGTATCCAGAAGTAGATCTTCTAGAATCAACATCACCAGCCATATCTACATCTGTGTAGCCATCTAACACAGGTTGACCACCCCCAAAGCATAAACATACTTTGGAAGTGCCTCTGAGATACCTGAGAATCCACTTCACTGCTTGCTAGTGTCTCTGCCGGGATTAGAGAGAAAACGACTAACAACTCCAACAGCATGGGCAATATCCGGCCTTGTGCATACCATAGCATACATCAAACTACCAACTACGGATGCATGAGGAACCTTCTTAATCTCTTCTTTGTCTTTCTCACTTGTAGGGCATTTTTGAGAGCTCAACTTGAAATGACTTGTAAGTGGAGTACTAACAGGTTTAGAATTGCTCATGTTAAACCTTTCTAATACCTTCTCAATATACTTATGTTGAGACAACCACAATTTACCATTCTTCCTGTCACGAGTAATTCTCATGCCAAGGATTTGCTTTCCAGGACCCAAATCCTTCATAGGAAAGGACTTGCTCAAATCTTTCTTCAGACAATCAATCTTCTTAGTGTCATGACTGATAAGCTCCGGCAAGCGTACCGAATTGAAGCAAGTAATAATAAAACGGTGAGAAACCGAGTGTCGAACTTAGGGATTGGGAAACCAAGTGTCACTTCACAAATTAAACAACTATTTAGACTGGAAAATAGGTGTGAAAAGATTTCAAGAAAATAAAAGAAACAATAAAATCAAATAAATATTTTTGGGATTTCAAATTTTAAAAGAGATTTCCAGGAATTGGGTTACCAACAAGACTGCTCATGCTACTAGATTGACTACCCCTCTTGTTAATTATCAAAATTGCTTTGAAGGTGAATTCATCCTAAATAAGTTAATGATCCCTCTCGAGATACAAGAACCGTGCCCAATTAAACCAACCCCTACTCTCATGGTAATTGTATTTAAATTGAACCCATTAAGATTCGTGACAATTCAATGAACCCTCGAAGGACCGCTTCTAACTCTCGTGATTTAAGTCACAAGTTCAATCCCTATAGATCCAATACCTAAGTTCACCGCTAGGTTCATCCTTAGAGTATCTATGACATGCAAATAAGTGCGCACCAAATTCACAAGTAATTCATGCAATAGGAATTAAATCAAAAGCAAATTGGAATTAACAAAGGTAAAACATCAATTGCTAACATAAAACAAGTCTTGGGCATAGCCCAATTCCTAGAAATAAAAAGACTACTCAAGCATTGCCATATTCATAACAACCTTGAATAACAAAAGCATAAAAATCCTAAGAGAAAAGAAGAAATTGAGAAGAAGAGAAATCCTAAATTTTGCCAATTGGTGGCAGTCAAGAGATCCCTGTTTTCGAGCATAATTGACCTATTTACATAGGAGGTTAACTTGGATTTGAAACCATTACAAAATCAAATCAAATCAGCAATTCAAAATTCCAAATTTTGCGCGTCATGGTCGTGATGCCTATCACAGCCAGGCCATGACAGATTTATCAATTCAATTTTTATTCAATGTTTTCCCTTTTTCATTTCAATTAAACAATCCCCAAATTCATTTACTTTTAAACAGAGAGAATCCATCATTCATGCAATCATTAATCTAAGCAAAGGATCCAAGTTACACACAAAAGGGAGATCACCAATTTCAAACATTTGCCTTCCTTACAAGGGTATTTAATAATTAACTCATTCACTCAAGTGTCTAGGTTATCAACTTTTCACTCAATTTCACATTTTAAGCACACTTTCCATGAATTTGATTTTCATCTCAAACATAGTTCCCACGAAAACATGCATACATCATCAAAAGATCTTTTAAAGATTGTAATGGGGCCTGGCTAAAGGTAGGATATACAAAGGTGCTATGATTTACATCCCTACGAATTAAGAGAGCATGAAAATTTTTACCTTGACTTTCCACTCTTTTTCCTTTTTCAATTTTTTTTTTCATTCTTTCATTTTGGGTGGCTACAACCCTTTCCTTTTAATACCCTTTTTTGATATTTTTGAACTTTTTTCTTTTTATTTTTGCCTTTGGCTTCAACCTTTATTTTTTTCTTTTTCTCATCCTAAAATAACATATCAAATCCTTGTAGCCACCCCAAACTTAGTTTCTTACAACCCTTGTCTTGCTAAGCTTTCATGCTCTCCTAAATCCTAAGATTTGGTTAACATGTTTTTTCCCGATTTTTGGCTTATAACATAAGGTCATCAAGAAACAATAGGCTTATTAGGCTCCATGTGGCTAAATATGAAACATGTATTAGGGATGGTTCTTTTTAGGCCAAGTAGCTATTTCAAAGAAAATTGCCAAAATCATTTGATGCAAACATATAACCGTGCAAACCATGAAGAGATTCAATCAAATAAGGGAAAGTGCAACTTAAAAGTGATTCACACAATTTAAAAACAATGATGGAAGCTCAAATTCCTCACCTAGACATTTTTAGCAAATTATTTAACCGAGATACAATCCCTAGTGTGTGCACCCCTTCACCTCAAACTTGTCATAAATCATGCAATCCAAACAAAAATTCTCAAAGTTCAATTTTTAATTTTTCATGGGGATCAATTTTCAAATTTTCAAAACCTAGGGGGAAATCATCAAAAATCAACATATATCATGCAATCCATCTATGCTAAATTCAATTAAATTCATTCAATCTCATCGACACAAGACTCAACACACATATGACTCGAAGCAAAGCAAAGAACAGATAATTAAAAAGAGAAGGGTTTAGAAAAACTCATGAAGGCGCTTCCATCAGGATCCCATTGCCTATGGTACAACGGCCAAGAGATGCCCATGATAATAGTCATTCCTCCTGGATCCCATGACTTGTGGAGAGGAGATGAAATTAGCAAGTGTGAGGAGATTCCATTGATTTCATCAATTGCTATGATGAGCTCGCTTCCTCCCGGGTCAAATGGTAAGTCACCTACTCCAAGAATGCCCTTTATGTAAATAGATTCTTCATGAATCACTAGAAGCATAACTTTATGAGGTGACGTTAGAGCCTTTGCCTCTATTGATGCAAACTCCAGATGCTTGGGCAATGACTTGAACTCCAAAGTTGGTAAATTTACCAAGTAATATGATAGACAAATTAAGGGACCAAATTTGTAACATCCACACATGCATGCAAACCAACACACCTATCCAACTCAGAATTGCTATGCTCCTCAATAGGAATGGTGAAGGAAGAGTTTTCTACATGATTCTTCTTAATCGTCCCTTGCAAAGGAATAATAGGGGATAATTCCTCCTTGCACTCCGCTTCATGATCCTCTCCTCTTAAACCATCTTCCACCACGACTTCATCTTCATTTAAGTCCATATTGGCAATAGCATTATCTTCAATTTGAGTCTCGTGCGGCTTTTCTGCTAGCAATTTAGAAAATTCGTCAGCTTGCTCTTCTAACCTCTGAAAGTTGTTACTTAGCATCTCCGCTATCAATTGAGAACGTTTCTTACGCAATTTATGCCTCTGAACCATGACACTAAATTCCTCTTTGCTACGCTCTATGCTTTGGATCAAATGTTGAGCATCTGTATCCCAAAGTGATTCCAGTACCTCGGGATCCAGCTTAATGTCTGGTGGTGGTTGTAAGGATGACAAATAGGATTTCCATTCCTCCTTGGAGTATATCTTCACATGCTTAATGAACTATACAATCAAGCACGATCTAATCAATTTGAGATTCCCTGTTTAGATAGAAACAATAGTCCATGTGTGGCATCCGCCTAATACAAACAAAACTCAAAAGAAAAGATCAAATATATACAAAATAGAAAAAAATAATGTTTAAAGTAGTTGTCTTCTTTGTTAGTAATGATATTGATAGTGCCAATCCCCGGCAACGGCGCCAAAAACTTGATAGGCTCCGGCAAGTGTGCCGGATCGAAGCAAATAATAATTAAAACGACAAGTAAATTACCGAGTATCGAACTCAGGGATTGGGAAACCAAGTACCAGTTCACAAATTAAACAACTATTTTAGACTAAGAAATATGTGTGAATATATTTCAAGAAAATAAAAAACAATAAAAGAAATCAAAATCAAATATTTTTTGTTTTTAAATATGAGAAAAGATTTCTAGGATTGAGGCTACCACAATGACCAACTATGAATCCTAATTGACAATCCATTTATTAATGTCTAACTCAATTGAAGGTGAATCATCCTAGCTTAGTTAATGTTCCCTCTCGAGATACAAGAACCGTGCTCAATTAAACCAACTCCTACTCTCGTGATAATTGTATTTAAATTGAACCCATTACGATTTATGATAATTCAATGGTACCCTCGAAGGACCGCTTCTAACTCTCGTGATTTAAGTTCTAAGTTCAATTCCTATGGATCCAATACATAGGTTCACTGCTAAGTTCATCCCTAGAATATCTAAGACATGCAAAAAGGTGATCAATCAATTCACATGGATAAAGCACAATAAGAACCAAATCAATGAATCAAACATTAACAAAAGGGAAAAATCAAATATTCATCATAATAATGTCAAAGGGCATTGTCCAATTCTAAAAACAAAACAACTACTCAGCCATAAAAGAAATAACAGGAAGAAGAAAAGAAAACTCCATTAAAAATTCCACTCTATGGCCTAGGCGGTGCTCTCCTCGGTACTGTGTTGTTCCTCTACGACAATGCTGTTGTCTTCCCACTATACGGCCCGCCTTTGTTACTGACTTGCGCTACTTATATTGCCAATTCCAAGCAAAATCCAATCATATCCCTAAGTCAATGGTAATTTGTAAGTGGGACCCATTTTGTAATTGCAAACCAATTTGCAATATGCCAATATCTATGCTTCAGTTTCCTCCTTAATAGGATGTGGGCCATCTTTTTATTTGCAATTCTCAACCATCATGTGGCTTCTAGATTTTTGCATTGCCAATTTACCTTTTCAATTGCAAATTCACTTGAACAAAGTTCAGTAAGTCAACTTCTCTTTATTTTTTATTGAAGTTCCAACAATTCTACAAATAAAAATCAAGTTGACCTTAAAATTGACCAGAATTTAATTGGACTCCCACTTTAATTTCCAAGCTTCAATGGTAATTCTTCTTCTTCATTCTTGATATATTCCTTGAAATAATAAAATGCAAAACATAAGAAAAATTATCTAAAATTTAATTAAAATTAATTAAATACACATATTGACTCTAAAATAATCAAAATAGAAAAACTAAGTCTAATTTGGGTTAAATCAAGCATTCAACAAAATTTAATTGATGAAATTCATTCTAAAATAATAGCTAAAACATGATAAGCTAGCGGATTATCAATGACCAACAATCAACATGTCATCCACATATAGCAAGAGGATAATAAAATCATCATCAGGGAATTTCTTCACAAACACACATGATCTGAAGTGGTTTTACTATAACCATGTTTCTCCATGAAAGAATCAAATTTCTTGTATCATTGCCTTGGTGCTTGCTTGAGTCCATACAAACTTTTCTTCAACTTGCACACAAGCTGCTCTTTTCCTTTGACCTTGAAACCTTCGGGTTGCTCCGTATAAATTTCCTCCTCCAAATCACCATGAAGGAATGTTGTCTTCATATCAAGTTGTTCAACCTCTAGGTTCAAACTAACTTCTAATCCAAGCAGAACTCAAATAGAGGACATTTTCACCACAGGTGAGAAAATTTCTTCAAAGTCAATACCTTTCCTCTGATTGAAGCCTTTCACAACCAATCTTGCTTTGTACCTTAGTTGGGAGCTATTCTCTTCTGATTTCAACTTGAACACCCACTTGTTCTTGAGTGCTTTCCTACCCTTTGGCAACTTCACCAATTCAAATGTGTGATTCTCACACAAGGAATTCATTTCTTCTTACATGGCCTTCAACCACTCTTCCTTGTGGACATTTACAATAGCCTCTTCATAGCTTTCTGGCTCTCCACCATTAGTGATCATCACATATTCATGTGGAGTGTATCTTTGGGAAGCATGACGCTCTCTAGTAGATCTTCTCAACTGAGGCTCAACCGGTGTCTCAAATAGAACTTCTTCAACTAGTTCATCATGGTGAGGTGTAGGGTCATCAATTGCATTCCCATCATCTACCTGTATATCTCCCCCATCAACAAAAGTTCCAGTAGGAGGTTTAGGCGCAACATCAATATAACTTCTGGTAACTGGTTTCCGTTTATCAGCTTTCTCAAAATCTTCAATGGTTTGGTCTTCAAGAAATATCACATCCCGGCTTCTAATAACTTTTCTGTCAACTGGATCCCAGAGTCTATAACCAAACTCTTCATGACCATAACCCAAGAAGACACACTGTTTAGATTTCCCATCAAGCTTGGACCTCCCATCTCTTGGAATGTGAACAAAAGTCCTGCAGCCAAACACTCTCAAGTGGCTATAAGAGACATCTTTCCCTGTCCATACTTTGTTTGGAACATCACCATCTAGTGGCACAAAAGGAGAATGGTTGATCAAATCCACTGTAGTTCTCATTGCTTCACCTCGAAAGGCTTTGGGTAATTTTGCATGAGAGAGCATACACCTGATTCTGTCATTTATGGTACGATTCATTCTCTCTGCAACTCTATTATGCCAAGGCATCTTTGGAACTGTCTTCTCAATCCTGATTCCATGTTCTTTGCAATATTCTTCAAACGGACCCCTGTATTCACCACCATTATCTGCTTGGACACATTTCAACTTGCTTCCTTTTTCTCTTTCAACACTTGCATGAAAGTGCTTGAAGACACCAAGTACCTGGTCTTTAGATTTCAAAGCAAAAGCCCACACTTTTCTAGAGTGTTCATCAATAAAAGTAACAAAATATGAAGCACCGCCAAGAGACTTACAATCCATAGTGCAAACATCAGTATGAACTAAATCAAGAACATTTGGTCTCCTATGAGAACCAGAACTACGAAATGAAATTCTATGTTGTTTTCCAACAAAACAATGAGAGCAAGTATTTAAAGGTGTACCTTTCATAGGAAGAGAATTTTTCCTGGCAAGGATGTTGAGTCCTTTCTCACTCAAGTGACCAAGGCGCATATCCCACAAATCAGAAGAAGCATATTCAACTGCATTCACTTCCTCCTTGCTTAACTTTCCAAGCATCCTGTAGAGAATAGTGAAGCTTTCTTCTTTTGCCACCACTAGTGATCCTTTGGTGAGCTTGCATATGCCACCACCAAAGTAAGTATGATAACCCGCAATGTCCAAGGCTTTAACAAAAATCAAGTTGAGACGGATATCTGGAACATGTCTGACATTCTTCAATTGCATCTTGCACCCAATGCTAGTTTCAATCCAAACATCTCCCATACCAACAATTTTACATACCCCTTCATTTCCCATTTTAACCGTGCCAAAATCACCAGCAGTATAAGATGAGAAGAAATCACGCCTAGGAGTGACATGGTATGAGGCTCCAGAATCAACAATCCAACTGGAATCATGGCAGGCTAGATTTATAGAATTATCATCACAGACAATGTAAACATCACTATCAGATGCAACTGCAGTTGTGTCTTTATCATTTTTCTTCTCTTGATCTTCATATCTTTCCCTTGACTTCTATCTCTTGAGGAACCTGCATTGCCTTTTGATGTGCCCCGCCTTGCCACAGTGATAACATGTCACTTCTTTTCTAGTTCTGGACTTGCTTCTTGACTTGCTACGGCTGTCAGATTTTTCATGCTTATGGAAATGTCTAGTTTGACTTCTCCCCCGTGACTCTGCAACTAGTGCTTTTGACTGAGTGGAGGTACCATTCAAACCACGCTCCTTTCTTCTAGCTTCTTCATTCAATATGCTATCTTTTACCATTGACATTGTCAACTTCCCATTAGGAGCTGAATTAGTCAGTGTCACAACTAGAACTTCCCAACTGTCAGGCAAGGAACTAAGCAACAACAAAGCTTGCAACTCGTCATCTAATTTAATATCTGCTGATGTTAGCTAATTCACAGTATTCTGAAAAGTACTCATATGCTCTGCCATCGAATCCATTTCCTTGTATTTCATATTCACTTGCTTCCGGATCAGAAATGCTTTATTTTGTAAATTCTTCTGCTTATACAACTCGGTCAATTACTTCCACATTTTTTGGGCATATGTTTCTGTGTCTACATGAGGATATACACTCAAATCCAGCCACTGCCTAATCAAAGCAACTGTCTTTCTATTCATCTTCTTCCACTCACTTTCATTTTTATCCTCGGGTCAAGTAGTGTCCCCCTCAATGGGATTATACAAGTCTTTGCTGTATAACATCTTCCATGAGGGTCTTCTAAAGTGTATAATTTGTAGAGTTCAACTTAATCATATTTGGCCCTTGATTTTCTTTCATTTAAATGCACAGAACAGAGCAACCTATGCTCTGATACCACTTTGTTGGGAAAAAACCAGAGATAACAATCTCTAATGAAGCAAATATTTTTTTCCCTTCACCTGTGCAGATAAATAGGCACAACAAAAATATTCTTCCACGGGATAGTATAAATGACAGAAAAATAAATAGCAATGACACCACAATTTTTAACGTGGAAAACTCCCTAGTGTAGGGATAAAAACCACGGGACCAAGTCCAGCAAAAACTTCCACTATAAATAATAATGGTTACACCAAGTCTTCCTAAAAATACTAGGGAACTCCAAATCAACAATATTTCACCTAAAAGGTGGATATCACCAAGCAACAAGAGAGAAACCTCACAACAATGAGTATAACAACCCAGCTTAAAGAGAAGGCAAAACCACAAATAAAATATATCAAACTGACAAGCTCATTGACAGGAACAACATACTGAAATTTCAGCAAAAACGGAGCAAGTTTGCTGTATCACCTTCCACCACGTGAATCCACTTTCTTCTTCTCTCGACGCCGCTGGTTCACTCTCTGTCACTCACTTTTTCTCTCTTTCTCACGCATAGTGTCAGACACACACGGCTCCTTTCTTTTTGAACTTTTCAAAACCCTATTTTTCCTTTTCTATTTAAATGCCACATGGACTTGTCCCATTAGCAACTTTATTTTTTTTTCTTGTAATGATATGAGACCCACTTAGGAGTGACCCACCTAACAATTCCAAATTACAGTGGTGATTTGGTTACCATCACTTTACACAATGTGATTTTCAAAGTGGAAGTCAAGGAACAAGCTCCAACAATTCAACTGCAAGAGGACCTATGTATGAGGCAAAATATTCCATAGATGAATTACAAGCCAATATACAGAAAGGAATCTATCTCTATCACATTAAACAATGTCAGGGGTTTAAAAGTTTTAACCATTGCTTTTTGGTTTACTTGGTTGAGTGCCCAGTCCAACCTGTCAAAATCAAAATATTCTTCTTGCTCCTTTTTTTTCTAGAGTGAAGCTTATGACCAATTGACCACGAGTTCATAGCAGCACTAAAGTGATAAATTTTCATGGAAAAAATAAAACTATAATTGATTTGAAGGTGTCAATTCCTTTTGTTAACGAATATTTTTGTAGCAAGTGTAAGGAACTTCGTTGAATCTTTAGAAAGGAAAAAAACAATGATGTCTTCTAATTGTGTTTAGAATCTGATCCTCCATACTTCTTAATATGTGTTGTTAAATGATTTTTGTTTATTAATTATCTAATTCTGGATTAATGGTTTTTCAAGTTTCAAATGTTATTTCTAGACGTATATTAATATTGCTTATAAGTTTAAGAGATTATTATTGTACTGGCCGAGGTTATTAACCCGGCCACCGAGCCCAAGTACCCGGCCCGGTCCAGAAATTATAAAAGGGGCAGTACCCCTCATAAGAAAAGGGGACCTTTTCACTCAACACAGGTGACTCTCCCTAAAGCGTGTTAGAGGAACTAGCGTCGATCAAGAGACTATGAAACAGTCCTTGCTCCCTAGTACTCGTCCAACACAAAATGAAGGGATCGAGATCACCCCCGCCAAGGGATGAACCTAGAACTACGTCTGGCTTTGATTCCCACTGGGATACGTAGGACCGGAATCACTGAATTCTGTCAAGCCCAAATCATAAAATAACCCCCTTGGTTTCACGTTCTATGGAGATTCGGACAAAACGGGTTTTGACAGGAACATTTGGCGCCGTCTGTGGGAAACGAAGAAAAACTTTCCCATACCACAAACCATGGTGAGATGGCTTTGTGTTATCTCTCTTTGTGAGAAGTTTGAAGTCTGAGGTTTCCTTTCTTGCACAATAATGATGGATGTGCGGCTAGATACTCTTTCACTGACCGATGATGATGAGGAAGGAATCAGTCTCCAACCTAGAGGAGGAGGAGAAGGATGGGATTCAGAGGCACGGTGACTGTAGGGCTCTGTCTTGCGGGGCGGTTTCTCACGTATAGACCCGGTTAGGGTAGCGGCGGGTGATGTTCTCAACCAGATTGCTCTAACTCATGTCTCTTTCTGGGTTCAAATCTATGACCTCCCAGTAGGATTCATGACTCCAGTTATAGGAAGACACCTGGGAAACTTCATAGGCGAGAGTATGACAAGAACAATGAAATCGGTATCTCGGCATACATGAGACTTCGTGTTCGCATTGATGTAAGCCAACCTTTGAAGAAGGAACGGAAAGTGAGGAAGCCGGGGAGAATGGAGAGTGGTGAAATTTCGATATGAAAGACTGGATATTTTCTCGCTTTTATGTGGGCGATTGGGGCACACCGATCGCTTAAGTGAAGCTCTATTCACGGCTGGCTAGGTTGGTGGGAGGAGAGAATGGAGAGCTGAGCTCAGGGCAGATACCACCAAGCGGATGGGTGGTGCCGGAGGTAGCAGGTGGGTTCGGAAGCCAGGCGAAGGGGTCCGAGATAGCAGGATTATGGGGTCGAAAATTAAGGATGACGTTCAACTGTCAACGATGATCACGGGATCCCGAATAATGTGCCTTTCAATGCAGATAAGGCCATTATTAGCAATAAAGGGCGATTTGATCCTTTAATGACAGATATCTCGCCAGCAGTAACCAATCAGCATTAATGGGCATGGGCACTCAAAATCTATCTCATTGGATAAGGCAGTAACCAATCAGCATTAATGGGCACTCAAAATCTATCTCATTGGATAAGGCAGTAACCAATCAGCATTAATAACCAATCAGCATTAATGGGCATGGGCACTCAAAATCTATCTCATTGGATAAGGCAGTAACCAATCAGCATTAATGGGCATGGGCACTCAAAATCTATCTCATTGGATAAGGCAGTAACCAATCAGCATTAATGGGCACTCAAAATCTATCTCATTGGATAAGGCAGTAACCAATCAGCATTAATAACCAATCAGCATTAATGGGCATGGGCACTCAAAATCTATCTCATTGGATAAGGCAGTAATCAATCAGCATTAATGGGCACTCAAAATCTATCTCATTGGATAAGGCAGTAACCAATCAGCATTAATGGGCATGGGCACTCAAAATCTATCTCATTGGATAAGGCAGTAACCAATCAGCATTAATGGGCACTCAAAAAAATTTTTTTTGAGGATCAACTGGAGGAAATCGTGGAGCTAATACTGGCCCTGTTTTCAATTCAAATCCCTACGTTCGTGTAGGCCCAATGATTGCCACATTAATTGTTCCCCAAAGTATGCACTATCAATCAGTTTTTAATGCAGATAAGGTATATTCTCCCAACCAATCAGCATTAATGGGTATTCAAAAAAAAAAAAATTGGAGAATCAACTGGAGGAAATCGTGGAGCTAATACTGGCCCTGTTTTTCAAATGCCTACGTTCATGGAGGCCCAATGATTGCCGCATTAATTGTTCCTCAAAGGGATCTTATGATAATGATGAGGACGAATCAGGTGATAAAAAAAAAACAAACAAACAAACAAATTTTATTATGAATATGGTTTTATTTTTTCTTGCTTTGCCGAAGTATTTATTTTGCAGGCGTCTTATTTTAATGGCCGAGTTCGAGCCAGTCAGAGGGGCCAAGTTTGAGCCCAGCGGCCGAGTACGAGCCGTTGGCCGAGTTCGAGCCAGTCAGAGGGGCCAAGTTTGAGCCCGGCGGCCGAGTACGAGCCGTTGGCCGAGTTCGAGCCAGTCAGAGGGGCCAAGTATGAGCCCGACGGCCGAGTACGAGCCGTTGTCAGAGGGGCCAAGTATGAGTCCGACGGCCGAGTACGAGCCGTTGTCAGAGGGGCCAAGTATGAGCCCGGCGGCCAAGTACGAGCCGTTGTCAGAGGGGCCAAGTGTGAGCCCGGCGGCCGAGTATGAGCCGTTGTCAGAGGGGCCAAGTATGAGCCCGGCGGCCGAGTACGAGCCGTTGTCAGAGGGGCCAAGTATGAGCCCGGCGGCCGAGTACGAGCCGTTGTCAGAGGGGCCAAGTATGAGCTCGGCGGTCGAGTACGAGCCGTTGTCAGAGGGGCCAAGTGTGAGCCCGGCGGTCGAGTACGAGCCGTTTGCCGAGTTCGAGCCAGTCAGAGGGGCCAAGTTTGAGCCCGGCGGCCGAGTACGAGCTGTTGGCCGAATACGAGCGAGTCAGAGGGGCCAAGTGTGAGCCCGGCGGCCGAGTACGAGCCGTTGTCAGAGTTCGAGCCAGTCAGAGGGGCCAAGTTTGAGCCCGGCGGCCGAGTACGAGCCGTTGGCCGAGTTCGAGCCAGTCAGAGGGGCCAAGTTTGAGCCCGGCGGCCGAGTACGAGCCGTTGGCCGAATACGAGCCAGTCAGAGGGGCCAAGTGTGAGCCCGGCGGCCGAGTACGAGCCGTTTGCCGAGTTCGAGCCAGTCATAAAGGCCAAGTCTGAGCCTGGTGGCCGAGTACGAGCCAATTACTTTCTAAAGGCCAAGTTTGAGCCTGGTGGCCGAGTACGAGCCATAAAGTTAAGTCTAAAGGTCAAGCATGATCTTATTAGCCGAATCCGAGCTATTATTAAATTATTGACGTTGAATTCAAGCCACGAAAATAGTAAAGCTGAATATGCGCAAAAAACAAAATTCGTAAAGGCCAAGTTTGAGCCTAATGGCCGAGTTCGAGCCGATTATATTCTAAAGGCCAAGTTTGAGCATGGCGGCCGAGTTCGAGCCGATTATATTCTAAAGGCCAAGTTTGAGCCTGGTGGCCGAGTACGAGCCAATGGCCGAGTTCGAGCCAATTACTTTCTAAAGGCCAAGTTTGAGCCTGGTGGCCGAGTACGAGCCATAAAGTTAAGTCTAAAGGTCAAGCATGATCTTATTAGCCGAATCCAAGTTATTTAAGTTGTTGACGCTGAGTTTGAGCCGCGAAATTATTGAAATCAAATCAAATACGTATATCAAGAAAGAACAAAGTTTGTGTGGCCGAAGAATAAGCTCGGTTTCACACTTATCAGCTCCTTCGCTTATTCAAGCTCGGAGCTCGGGGGGGCTTGTTGTGTACTGGCCGAGAATGTAATCCCGAGGACTTGCCTATACCTCGGGTTGACCGAGCTTACCCCGGCTATGGGCCCTAGCCCAAAGTCCTCCAGGGCCGAGGACATATCAGCACAGCTTGGATCACAGCCCGATCACTGCACTAAGCTGCAGTTGATGTATATAGTCGGGTGCTGTACTCTTTTTCCTACCTCGGTATTTTGTCCCAAAAAGGGTTTTGACCGGGGAGGTTTTAACGAGGCACACCGCGGACTCCATCCAATAAAAGAATTTATTGCGAATATTGCTTTATTTTCTCTTATCTTGCCGAAGTATTTACTCGGCAGGCATCTTATTTTGGTGGCCGAGTTCGAGCCAGTCAAATTCTTAAGGCCAAGTTTGAGTCTGGTGACCGAGTGCGAGCCATTAAATTTCTTAAGGCCAAGTCTGAGCCTAAAGGCCGAGTTCGAGCCATTGAAATTATTAAAGGAACCGAGCACAATGCCGAAAGTAAAAATGAGGCTGAGTTCAAAGCCTTAAAATACAAAAAGGAAGGCAGGTTCGGTTGAAGTAACATCTTGAAATAAGGAAGGAAGGAAGTCCACATGGCCGAAGTATCAGCTCAGTTTAATACTTGTCAGCTCTTTCGCTTGTTTAAGCTCAGAGCTTGGGGGGCTTGTGTACTGGCCGAGGTTATTAACCCGGCCACCGAGCCCAAGTACCCGGCCCGGTCCAGAAATTATAAAAGGGGCAGTACCCCTCATAAGAAAAGGGGACCTTTTCACTCAACACAGGTGACTCTCCCTAAAGTGTGTTAGAGGAACTAGCGTCGACCAAGAGACTATGAAACAGTCCTTGCTCCCTAGTACTCGTCCAACACAAAATGAAGGGATCGAGATCACCCCCCGCCAAGGGATGAACCTAGAACTACGTCTGGCTTTGATTCCCACTGGGATACGTAGGACCGGAATCACTGAATTCTGTCAAGCCCAAATCATAAAATAACCCCCTTGGTTTCACGTTCTATGGAGATTCGGACAAAACGGATCTTGGCAGGAACAATTATGTATACTATACTCAGGAAATCTCAAAAGGGGATCATTCACTATCAACCTCAGCATATAATTAAGCCAATGAAAGTTTTGGAATAGTGGTTGAATTGGTAAGCATGCTTCGGGGTATAAGCATGCAATGTAGATATCCTTGCAATACATGCCTGTTTCTTTGATGCCAGCTTGAGATACAAAATGAAAAAATCCTGCTAGGATGAACAAGTTTTTTACTCTCCATACTGATAGATTGTGTACAATCCCATATGTATAGTGACTCTTATAATGTCAACTGATATAAGAGAATCACTACCATACTAACCACTAGTAACTTAATCATAACTTTAACTATAACTCCATTTCAGATTCCAGCTCACTTAGCCTTGCCAACTCAGCTTGGCTTACACTTATACATGCTTCTGCACACTTGTATACTTTATAATCCCCCACCCCATTTTGAACTCAAGGTGTAGAATGTAGAGCTTAATGATCATTAAGGAGTTTATCTCTCCATTGTTGTAGAGAAACAACTTAGAAAACGAAAATCCATCAAAAAGAACCTAGAAAACCCTAAGGAAAAACGAAGAAAAAGGAGAAGAGAGAGCTATTTTCGTATTTCTGCTGTTTTGAGTTTTTCACTCCCCAAAACTGACATAATTTAACAAATTAACTAATTTCTAACTCCTAACATGTCCCATAAGCCCAGCTTCAAGTGGCCACCAAAATTACTTCAATTGGATCTCAAATGAGTGAGTTAGGCCCAATTTACTTCAGGATTCGAGACTGACTTTCTAAAACAATTTACACAAATTAAATAATTTGGCTAAGTGATCTTCATGAAAGTTGTAGTCTAATATGTCATCTTTAAAATGGTGTTGGTCTTAGGTGCATACGACCTCTACACAGCTTGAGTTTGTGTTTAAGAGAAGTGACAGACTTTGAGTTGTTGTTGATTGACCTTTTCACTTACAAAATTGAAAAGAAAGAAAACTAAAAATTTTCTAATTTGATTGTATTGTATAGAAATAAGAGGAAATAAAAAATATATTTTAAAATGACATAAATACTATAAGTAAAACTAGGATGTAATAATTAAATAGGTCATGAGTGTTTACATCTTTACATTCTTCCCCCTCCCTCGCTATTCTTCCCAAAGTGGGAGAAAAACCTTTGCTATTTGGGCCCACACAATATTTCCTTCCATTCCCTTTTGTAACCCAACCAAATGAGGGAAACACTTCTTTCTCCTCTTTTTCTGCCCCTCTTTTCTACCTTTCCTTCACTTTTCTTACCATCCAAACATAGCGTAAAGGTCACATACGAGGTATTTGTGATTGATTTACACCGTAAAAAATTTACACTAATAATGCATCAAATTAATTTTTTTAAATAAAATATAAGTTTACATTGTCTTGGAAAATAAGTATGGCAATGGGGTGGGACGACACTTGTAACGATTCCCCACCACCAATCCCATTGGATGAAAATCTGTCTCATATATGTTAGTTGGGGTTTAAACAAATTTTATGAATATCTACAAGCATATCATGAATATCAAAACAAAATAAATTATTTTCTTATCACATGATAAAAAGATTATTTTGCAATTATGTATATAGTACTTGTTTGGGAAAGATGCAGTTGTTTTTCCTTTAAAAGCTGTTTTATAAAGAATCAATTATGTTTGGGTCTAAAACTTATTTTCTTAAAAAAAATTCATAAAAATAAGTTGTTTTCTTCCATCCAAATGTCATGACTGTTTTATGGAAGAAAAAAGCTTTTTCTCTTCCCTCACATGTATGCCTTTTCTCTTTCCCATAATAACCAACCGTTCTGCATCAATTATAATCATCGCATGCAACAAGGCCTCGCAATCTCGCATGACTCAAATCGTATACATACCGTTTTGCCTTTCTTTTTTTCTTTTTCTTTTTTACAATAATAATTTGCCTTTATTTTTTATTGCTTTAACTTTTATATATCAATCCCATATTTTTATTTTTGTTTAGAATTTATCTCTCAAACTCCCTTTATTATTAAACTGAAATGTATATTATTTTTATTTAAATTTTGTAAAAAATAATATATTTTCACATGTTTTCCATAAACATGAAAAAATGTTGTTTCGTTCATTTTTTTTATAAATCCTGAAAATTTTGATGACAAGATATAAAAAAAAATCTATTGTTAAAAAAAATAAATATTATTCACTTTTCCACCAAATACTATAAACAAATAATTTCATACCTTTTTTTGTAATTTACTATATAAAAGTGATTGTTTTTGCATCACCCAAACGAAATATATTATATTAAAATCGCTTTTCAGAAAACATACCCAAACAAAAATAGATTCTGATTATAATCAATTATCACAATAATCAATTATCAGCATAATCTTTTTTTTCCAATTTTTCCAAACACATTCATGATCATGACTATATAGCACATATGTAATGATAACATGACATGAAGTTATTCATAAATGGAATTACCGTAGAGTCTTTTGTCTGTACAAACCAACCACTTAATAAGAGAAACAATTTTGTCCTAATCGAGAGTCAAACAAAAAAATAAGATGGAATTTCTTTATATAAGTTATGAAATATATCACATAATTTTGATCATACATCGTGTAATTTTGTCATCCATACTTATAAGTTAACAAGGGGTTTTACCTTTATTTTTTAAATGATATTTCTCTTACAAGATACGGTTTTTTATTTTAAATAAAATATAATATATCACATTAATCTACAATTTTTTATTGCGAAATGTCAAAACCATGTATTTAAAATTTTAAAAACATTTTCTTTTAATATAGTAAAAAAAAAACTAAATGAGTTACGTTATTAAGATAGTATTAGCTTCAAATAAAAACAAGATTAAAATATATTTTTAGTCCCTTGATTTTTTCAATTTGATGAAATTGATCCTCTACTTCTTTTTTGTCAATTTTAATCCCCTTATTTCGTTCAATCGTATAGCAATGATCCCTCCGTCAAATTACCATTCAAAAAGTAACGAAAATTGATGAGGTGAGATAGGTCTACCCAGATGGCATTCCCGGTTGGCATGAGAAAATATTAAAATAATTAAATAATATTAATATATTAAAATAATATAATAAATTAAATACAGAAAAAATTTGTCACGTGACTTATCCTTGTTTCCTCCCTCTGACTGTTGGTTGGCAACCATGGTTTCTTCTACTGGTTCTTCTCAAATGCAACAACAGTGCTTGTTTGTATTGCTATTACTCTTGGCCTTCACAGTTCGAGCTCTATTACAAGTTTCCACAAGTCAATCTTACATAAGATGTAGCCTTTCACGTGATACTTTTGAAATAAGCATTAGTAGTATAACAACTTGCATCGCCATTAAAAACTTTAAATTCAGTGACTTTGTAATGTTGATAAGCAAGAAAACGTGGAGTTATAAACATGTTTGAGTAGAAGAACAAACTGATGATGAGTAACGGCGGAGGAGGGTGACGAGGGAAGAAGATGAAGTCACGTGAGGATCATGACTTTTTTTTTTCTATAGTTAATTGTTCAAATATTTATTATATGATTTTAATTTATTATTATAATAATTTTTATATTATTTGATTATTTTAATAATTTCTTAGGCCACCTCATCAATTTTATGGTAACTTGATGGTGGGGAATTTTTACACGATTAGAAAAATAAGAGGACTAAACTGCTAAAAAAAAATAAAAAAGTAGAAGGATCAATTTCGTCGCAAGTAAAAAAATGACGGATCAAAAATTTATTTTAGCAAAAAGATAAATAAAAATCATTTCTGATATTATTTGATTTCTTTCCTTATCTGAGCCAACCCAAGCAAAGAGCTTAGAGGTTGCAGAAGAAACAGTGAGAGAGTGGTTGAGGAAGAGGAAGGGTAGCTATGGCGTCTCTGAGTCATCAGTTAAGCGGGCTAAGGTGGTCCCCATTGGCTTCGAGACCAACCCAGAAGCAGAGGCGCAGGTTGCTTCCCATCGTGTGTTCTGTTGCAATATCGAGTGCACAGAACAAAGAGAGGTTGAAACTCAAAGAGCTTTTCGAACAAGCTTATGAGAGGTGCCGCACTGCTCCCATGGAAGGCGTTTCCTTCACCCTCGAACACTTCACTGATGCTCTCGAGAAGTATGACTTTGATTCTGAACTTGGGACTAAGGTATGTTCCTTCCATATTTTTCCTCTCCGCTTTTCCTTTTTTCACTTAAATTCATCACAAATTGTATAAAGTTATTAACTTGGTCAGTGCAAGAGATAGTTTTCGTGGGTTTTGCAATTGGGTTGTGATGCTTTTTTTGTTTGGTTTTGCATTTTGTTAGAATTTCAGACATGTTTTAATTGAAGATGAAAAGGGGTGCTATTGAATTGAATTTGTTGCTATATGTATGTATGTTGATGAGAATGTTTACCTAATGTGTCTGTCTCTGGCAATTCTTAATTGTTTTTGTACATCTGTTTTTGTTGTTGTTGTTGTTTTTTCCTTCAAAGTTCAGAATGATGATGCTGATTTATGTTTCAGGTTAAGGGCACCGTATTTGGTACAGATGCAAGTGGAGCTTATGTGGACATTACTGCGAAGTCCACTGCATACTTGCCTCTGCAGGAGGCATGCATCCACAAAATCAGGCACGTACAAGATGCAGGCATAGTTTCTGGATTCAGAGAGGAATTTGTAATCATTGGTGAGAATGAAGCTGATGATAGCTTGATCCTGAGTTTAAAGTCTCTCCAGTATGATCTTTCGTGGGAACGCTGTAGACAACTTCAAGCAGAAGATGTTGTTGTCAAGGGTAAGGTGGGTTTTGCGTACCAACAAATTCAATTTTGGTCATGATTTAGCATAAATTGTGTTGATTTAAATCAAAATAACTATGACATCAATTTCTAGTAATCTCTGTATCATGTAAATATTACAAAGTGAAGCCTCAGAAAAACTGTTCTTATTAACTTTGTGAGTTGGTTTATTTTATTTGATCGTATTAATTACATTAACCGGTTCATCTTGCTACTCATCTCTCTCCTCACATATGCACTTTCTTTTGCAGATTGTTGGTGCAAACAAAGGTGGACTGGTGGCTGAGGTGGAAGGCCTTAAGGGTTTTGTTCCATTCTCACAGATATCAACGGTTAGCTCCTGACCTGCTCTGACATTTATGGACTTGCATCAGATTCATACTTGCTGTCTGACAAAAGTTCAACTTATATATAGCCCATCAAAAGAGTGTAATGCGAATCAAAATAGATAACTGTGAATGTGATCTAATTGTGTGTTTTACCGAACTATGCAAATTTCAAAGCTTTAATAAAGCATACCATTCAACAATATGGCGAAAAACAAAGCCATAATAATCTTTGACAAGTATTGGTGGCATAAACTTCTGAATATTAATCTTCCACTATTCTCTTATGCATGTTGAAATTGAAACATGCAATTTTATAAATAGAACATGTATGCTTCGACAAATTCTAATGTAGATTGTTCTGGATAAATATAAAAGAAGTTTCTTTCCATGTTCATTTCTGTCTTTCATCTTTCCCCTTCTAAAAGTTATAATTTTCGCTACAAGTCAAACTCTTTCCCTTTTGTTTATTTCTTCTTAGAAATCAAGTGGAGAAGAGCTTCTTGAGAAGGAGCTTCCTCTAAAGTTTGTGGAGGTGGATGAGGAACAGTCCAGACTTATTCTCAGTCACCGCAAAGCTGCGGCTGACAGCCAGGGACAGCTAGGTATTGGATCAGTAGTCACTGGCACTGTTCAAAGCCTAAAGCCATATGGTGCCTTCATTGACATTGGTGGAATGAGTGGCCTCCTTCACGTCAGTCAGATTAGTCATGATCGTATATCTGATATTGCAACTGTTCTTCAACCTGGTGATACCCTGAAGGTAAACCTATAATAAGCTATGGGGATATTTGCTTAGAATTACTGGTGTCGTGTGGACATAAAATCTCATTTATTCTTTGTGTAGGTGATGATCTTAAGTCATGATCGGGAGAGAGGCCGAGTTAGTCTTTCCACGAAGAAGTTGGAACCCACACCTGGAGACATGATTCGCAATCCAAAGATTGTTTTTGAGAAGGTATTATTTGAAAAAAGTACCTCAAGCCTTTTGCTTGCTGCATATATAAACTACAATTGTAGGATATCAATGGCTTAATTAGCCATGGTTTATTTCCACTTCCTGCTTTTTCTCCTATCTAATTTGACATCCTAGTAGAAGCCAAATAATGAGTTTCTTTTTTGTTCTATGTTATACTTCTTTTCATGCCTCCCTTTAAATCATCCACTTCAATCGTTTCCATTAGCATTATCATTTTTGAAAGAGAATGCACACAATTAATTTGTAATCTGTGATTATAGGCGGATGAAATGGCTCAAACATTCAGACAGAGAATAGCCCAAGCAGAAGCTATGGCTCGTGCTGATATGCTTAGGTTCCAGCCAGAGGTACTTAATTGATTATTTGTACAAATTTCTGAAAATGAAAAAGGAGCAGCAGCCAGGGATGGCATAAAAATATCATCCCTTGCTGCTGCGGAAAAAGAGTACTGGAACTTCTAAAATGACGAGGTTTACATGATTTTGATGGACTATTTTTAGAAGAGGACATGATAAATTGTATGTGCATTTGCGAGTCACTTATCAGTCATTTCAACCCAATTTCAGTGTGCCTAACCCCAGTAGGGGTATTAATGGATTTGGGTATTTTGGATACCTGACTCATTCATCTGACTTGATATATGTGAAAGATAGGTATAGTTCTTTGGATGCTTGTGATGTTCTCCAATAAAAATAGAACATGTGTTCTAGTTTTTAAGTTTACAATGATGAGCTGTTAAAAATAATAATAATACACATGTTATGTTTTTATTGGAAAGCGGCACCTTAAGAATTTTACATTCCATATGCGAATATATCCTTCCAATGATTTTCAATTTCATCTTTGGGTTGGATATCTTTCTTTGATAACCTTATAGCATTCATGCATACTGAGATAGATTTGTTCATTTGATGAAGCTATCTCACCCTTGTCCTTTCTTTTACAGAGTGGATTAACACTCAGCAGTGACGGGATCTTAGGACCACTTTCTTCAGACTTGCCTGCAGAGGGTCTGGATTTGAGTGAGGTGCCCCCAGCTGAAGATTCATGATTGAAAATTGAGAGGCTGTTTTTTCCCTTTTACACCTTGCTCTAAATATTGCTTGTAATTTACAAATACTGTAAAACAATAAACAATGTTTTCCTTTGTTTGGATATATTCATCTTTCTGACAGCATATAAGAGTAAGTTCATTACTAACTATCCCCACACTCCTCAATTTTAACTTCTTTCACATGTTTCCCATGCAATTATATTTTTGAGCCACTTATTATTGCAGTCAAGGCAAATAGAACTTAACTCTTCTCTTTTCACAGGTTTTAAAATACAGTTGAACAACCGGTCCAGTTCGAATTTTCAAAATACTAGTATTGAGACACATAGGACCAGTTCTGATATTTGTATAACCAAATGAGATAATTTTTAGGAAATGGTTAATGCAGTTTAAAATTATGGTTAATAATATGTTGAACTTGGTTAGTGAGTATACATATAGTAAATGGGTAATTCATTAACCAATCATCGAACTACATTAACCATTAATGGGTATATCAATGGATGGTTAATGAAATACCAATCTATCTCAAGTTTCCCCATTAACCAAGTTTAACATATTATTAATCACAATTCTGAACTGCATTAACCATGACAAAATGTTGTCCCAAAAGTTATCCTATTTGATTGTACAAATAACATTTCAGCACAGGATTTACTTGATAAGTGGGTGACATGAGAGTATCCTACTCAGCAAATCTAAACCATACATTTACATTAATATTTTATAACACATCATCATCCTTATAAATTTTACTGTATTTTTTTCGTCTTCTTCTAACCAACTCTATTTCACGATGCCTATATTCTAAAATCCTCCATTGATTGCTACTCCACCCCTAATGCATCTGAAACCCCAGCTGCCACCACCACTGCGCACCACTGTTTGTAGCTGCCATCTTGGTTCCAGCTAGAATAGCAGAATCAATAAATATGAAGTTGGAGGACATGGTGTGAACTGGGAGGCCAGCCACACCACTCGCCTCAATTTATTGCATTTTTCACAGCATTGTGTTTTATTTCATTTAGTTTGATTTATTGGTGTGTGTGAATCCAGCTTCTGCTCATGTATCATCATCAAGTATTCCAAATAACCACCACAAACATTAGCACAAAGAGAAAAGTTATAAAATAATTTAGCATATGCTATTAATAGTTCTAGAGGTTGTATTATTATATAAAATATTAATGAGGCCTATCTCTTAAGTTCATCAGTTATGTTTTTCCCTTACCTATACGGCTATACCTCTTGATTTTCATGACTATCAAATTTTGCTTCTCTTGCAAGCTTATTGTTTACCGCTTAGCGACAACAATGGCTGTAGATAACTCACAAGACAGAGTATTGTCAACAATTCAATAAGGGAATTTTAATGATAATATGTTCCTAATTTTAATTTACATTTATTTATTTCTATGTTGAACCAAATGCATCCCATGAACACCTCCTACAGAAACTGTAAGTAATTGAACGTTGGTATCTTGTCCTTTATGATAGCAGTTGATAAAAAAAAAAAAAAAACCAAAAAAGAAAAGAGAAAAAGAAAAAGGAGATATAGAATTTTCGTCAGATATTACACGGCATATTCACAGGGAGAAAAGTTTTTCTCTATATTGTTGGAACATGGAAGGATATACAACATACAAATTTGTCAGCTCTTGCAAAAAAAATGTATCTTTCCTTCACTTGGGTAAATCCTACACAGGATTGGCTAACTTTGTTGTTTGCTGCTCTTCTTGCCTTTCTTTTGCTTTTGCTTCAATTGAGTAAGGCCAGCTGCTGATATCTTGACATTACCAATGATTGAAGCCACTAGCTCAGGATCTGTACAGGCTTTCATCAACTCCTTCTCCCGGCTTGTTGCTTCGGACATGTGGCTGAATAAGTTCATTGCAGTTTTTGCAGCTATACATAAAAAAGGGAAACAAAATTATGGCATCATCATGAAACAAAATATTGTAAACTTGGGCATATACTGCTGCAAAATGCAAAATGCAAAACTCATAAACTAGAGCATAGATTGCAGGCGCTAGAGGGAGAGAAAGTATCCTAGATCCAAGCAATGAGTCAATGACATGATAAGCATGCATCAAACACAGCCCCAAATAAAGATACTGACCATCAACAATGAAGGGACAAAAACACAAGCTAGAAAATAGTTTACGAGATTTCTTCTACTTGGTAATATCGACAATTTTTTTTAAGGAGAAACATAGTAAATTGGTAATGTAAAATTAAATAAACAATAAATAGAACCTTTTCCTTTCTTTGCCGTTCCAGGAATTATCTTCACCCGATATTTGTAAGACTGAACTGCAGTATATGGACCACAGACAGGAACAGCATATAAGAGAATGTCAGTAGGGAGTGGATTCCCTGTCAAGTAATCCACGTCATTTAGTTTTTCTTTCTCTTCTTCTCCTATTTCATGAATATCATCTTCTTCCATTGTCACCCTATCAGCTTGGGAAGTGCAACTAGGGTTTTCTTCAGTTTCACCAACTGCATGGCTATGCAACAGATCATCTGGTTGCTCCTTACAATCCCGAGATAAGTGGCCTGCCTTCTTACACTTGTAACATATTTTTGAAGCTTCTGCAGGACCTGCCATAGTCGACATTTTATTACACTGAACAAGATAATGAATTAAACAAATGAGATAATTGGCACATGCACATCAATACGTTTTCTCTCTAATTTACAGCGACGTTAAGATCTCAGTGATCAGCTAATAGATTTGAGGTAGTGGCACAATGAATTGCCCAACATGCCCACCACACCACTACGAGTGTGTTTGGGAAAGATTAATTTTCCCTATTTAAGCTGTTTTTTTGGCTAAAATGCTATTTCATAGATAATCTACATGCTTGAGTCTCAAACTTAACTTTTAAAAAAGCTTTTATTTTTATATTTTTTAAAAAAAAACAACTGCTTAAAGCCATCTGAAAGATTTTAGCTTAAGATTGTTGTGATTTGATTATTTTTCATTCTCAAAATTTCCTTCATTGTTTACCCCTACAAAACTACCTTCCAAACAAATATTATTAAATTATACAAATAACTTCATATCCTTTTTCGTAATTTACTATGTAAAAGTAATTTTTTTTGCACCATCCAAACAAAATAGATTATCTTAAAATAGCTTTTCAGCAAACATACTCAAACAAAAACAATTTCTGATTATAATCGATTATAAGCAAAATCTATTTTTCCCAGCTTTCCCAAACACACACTACATGAGAGGGCAATGAACCAAGCAGGCTCACCACTCAAATGGTTAGTTAGCTCATAGAGTCTGGTTCATGGACCAAATGGTGAAACTTGAGGTATAAAGAAATTCCAAGCTTGCCCTTTGAGATAGGAAACAGAGGTATTCATGCGAGACACAGATATGACATGACATTGACACCTATATGTGGATATGGCAAATTCAAAAAAACATATAACACGATAAGGCTAAGATACAACATATAAAATTAATATAATGTCAACATAAAAACATAAATCCTAAATTAGAATAAAGGCAAAAATGTTTCACAAGTCAGCTTTAGTCATTGTGGAGACAATAAAATAATATAATTTATCTAGTTATTGTGGTATCAAAATTTCAAAAAATAATTGAAAGATGTAGACTAGAAGTATAACAAAGTATCCAAGAAGTATCCGATACAAGAAATATCGGATAGCATACAGCAACCATTTTGAACTGTGGATGCTTCATACATGGACAACATTTTTCATATACAAATAATATATATTATCATAAACAGAGTAATATATAACACAAATTAATATAATACTGGTGATGAAACTTTGGAAAGGCTTACCACTGCTGGGCTTTTTCTCTTTGTCTGTTGCTTCATTTACATATGATGTCTCTTCCTTGTTTGATTTTCCAGAAGACTACAAACATACCAAAAAGTAGCTTCAGAGTTAATTCATGTTGGAATTTTCCCAGGGGAAATCAGAAAGATGCAAGGATTACTTGGGGACAGTCCATAAGATTCTTACATTCTTTCTCCAATTCTAATTTATTTAAAACTTTTGATAGGGAAGATTACAGCATTAGTTAAATTTAACATATGATATGTGGACTCATCTTAGCAGGTAAGAGGTATGTATCCCAGGCATGTGGTACATTCAATTTAAAAAAAAAAAAAAAAAAACATGTATTGTACTTGAGGCATTAAACATATATCAACGTTTCCAGTGGGGATAGAAATGAAACGGCATGCAAGTGACTCACAGCCAATAATGCCATCCGGATGTTCCTTTCTTCCTCATCCTGGTCAGCATACTTCTCCTTAATCTTCTTAAGTTTGCCCCTCTGTCCACGGCTGATTTTTTGACCACCTATCTTCAAATTTTGAACTTCTTTTGCAGGTAGATTAGCAGAAATATCTGTTAATTTAGATTGGTCCTTTTCATGTTCAACATTTGAATCAGTCACACCATGTTTCTGTTCTTTTTTAAGCTTTCTTCTCTCAGCTTTTGATAAATAAGGTTTATCCCTTAATGAAGCTTTGCTTTCTTCAAAATGGTGCTCACTGCCTGAATCAATTTGAGAGTTCTCAACTCCATAATTTTTACTTGGTTTAGCCACAGATCCAAGTCCCAGAGCTCGATCTATAAGTTCCTCAAGTTGAGGGGTGACAGATGCTAAGCCATTTCCAGTAATACTAATATCAGATAATTTCTCCCTATCAACCATATTCATTGTACTTGTCTCTGTTGCAAGAAAATCATGTGAAACTGTAATTTCAGCATCGATAGTAGCCAAACTAGTCTGAGATGAGTCTACAGGAAAGTCTTCTGATAGGGGTTTTAGTGAATCTGCAGACAAATTACCATTTCTTTCCGTGTCTGCAGCAGATTTTCCATCAGTGACATCATTCTCAGACTCTGAATCAGATTTTTCTTCAAGAGGGACATTTTCTTCATTATCATCTATTGCCTCCTCCTCTCCTCTTACCCTTCTTTCATTTAAATGTGCTCCCAAGGAACTCTCATCCAAGCGAAATAGCAGGCCAAAACCCATGATAAGAGGGTGTGGTGGAAGAAAATTTTTCTTTCCCCGGATCATGAAACTCCCTACTGTCAGATATTCCCCTGTAGGAGCAGTTTTACTAACCTGATGAGGGTAAACCCACCAGGCACTAGTAACAATTTTCGAATCCCATGCTTGACTATGGCAGACCTATAAAAATCCAAAATGATACAGAGGTGGCAATGATTAACATTTGATTTAGGTCATGTACATGTAGTGAACCAAAATAAAGTAAAATTAGAAAGAACATAGTATGGGCAAGTGTTTGACATACTGTGAAACATCCTGCTTGGTTTAAGGTCAGAGGCGGAACTGGTTGACCGGGTTTGTGGTTCTTGATAACAGTACTAGAAGCTCCATGCAGATCAGCATGTACATACCTATTACAAAATCAAATCAACAGAACGAGTCAGAAACCATACCATACTTCAAAATAGAAAAACTTTACACATTCCAAAGTAGTTTATAACTATTTTGATTTCTGGCTAATTATTACAGATGTTCCATGCACTTAAGATGGTTTCTGAATATTTAGTTTATTGACTAGAAATGAACTAGTACAAATAATTTGAATTACCGAGTTGGATGAATGTAACCAACAAGACATCATAAATACCAATAGCATCAAGTTATACATGGAACACAAGACAAACCAAGGAAGAAAAAGACTTCCTGAGAACATGGGGGAAAAGAACAAGCCAATGCAGCAGGTGCAAATGAAGAACAACCAGTATATTTTGTGGGCCAAAAGTGGATGCAGCAGCTCCCACAGGGAGGCATATATAGGAAAGACTATTATATATAAGAGATATGTTATGGAATATGGATTTCCAAATCCTAAAGCAATTTTATCACTGAAAATTTGTATACAAATTCTTACTTTTATATATGTTCCAGCAACGTGGAACGGGTATTTTATTCAATACATGCGAGAGTATCAGAATACAACAGTTGGATACAACCATTTGACATTGCCTAGAGTACATGTATGGCTACCCTAGTTTATGGTGTATGTGAGGAATCTTCCCAGCTCGAGACTATGGAGCAGCATGCAGGGAATGATTCGGTTGAAGTGGGAACATTTTGTTAGCGGGATATGTGGGATGCTCCTTCCATTCTTCTGCTACGTCTCCTGTTCTGAGTGCTGCTTACATGTAATCTTCTAGAAGATTCCCTTGTCTTCATGGGCTTGGAGCTCCTTTCCTGTTGGGTAAAGGTTTTCATACTTCAACTAAGTGATTGGTCAAGCTCTGATCTATGAGCTCAAGGCCCGAGGTCATGGACTAGAGGCCGGGGGCTGAGATGTCTGGCCAAGAGCCCGGATTCCTAAGATAGAGGCCTCCCCAATCTTCGGGCACTGGGGCCATAATGTCTTGGGCTGTTGGGCCATGATGCTTATTAGGTCTTGATCAAATTTGACAGGAACAATATACAAATTCTTGCATTGTCCACGACCATCACATCCTATAATCCTACCCACTCTTATGAAAACCATATTTGCACCAAATAACTTGATGAAAAATGTCAATTCCAGAGGAAACCATAAACATGCACTGGATAAGGCAATATTCTTAAGACACCAAACTTCTAAGACCTGGACACTCCCCCACACCCTTTCCTTCATAGGCTTTCAACAAAGTTCCCAACTAGCAAGAAGACCCCTTTTGGTATTCCTACTCCTGACAAAAGGAAGTTTCATGTGATTTTCTCCATTTTGTTTGCAACATTCATAGGGATTTGGGAGCTTGAAGATATAATCAAATTTTCTTAATCATGTATACAGCAATTTTGGATTAAATATAATGTTATTTTACAAAGACATACAAGCTAACATATGCTTCAAATGATCTGGAGACATGTAGAAGTTAACGTATTTCTCATTCAAAAGAAGATAGCATGTAAACCTACCTAATATTATTTTTATCATTACTCAATAACTTTGTCAATGTTTAAATTTTAGCCTTAGGAGGTAGGAGAGCGTAATACAACATGAAATACTCACAGATCTCCTTTTGACATATAACGCTTCACTATCATCTCATTTTGTTGGGCATCACGACCACTGATAACCAAATAGTTCTCACTGCTAATGAACCAATTAAATTTCTCAAACCAGTGAACTTTGCGCATGTGTGAAATTGTGGCAACAGTTTTTTCCTGGAAATAAATTCGTTACAAAATGAGAAAAATCACATATAACTAATTAGCAGTCATATAAAGCAACAAGAATAAAAAAACTATACACAAGTTGAGATGACATGAATATGCAAAACTTTATTCTGTTTCTTCCGATAATCAAGAATCACACGTTTATTTTTCTCCAAATTTCTTCTTTCAAACCATGTATGAGACAGCAATTTGCACTATTGATTATCTGCAAATACAATTTCTAACAACCTGATTAAGCTGTAGGCGAGTCTTTTTCTCTGCAGCTTTAAAAGCCTTTTCATGAGCAGTTATAGTCTTTTCCTGTTTGTTCTCCTGCTTTTTCTTCAATTCATACCACCTCCGAGCATTGGCATGTGCTGAGAGAGCTAAATCAACTTCAACCTTGAAAGTAAACAAACAATGATTTACTAATGTTAACATCGAAGGGAAAAAGCATTAATTATCCACATAGTTAAGGGGGGAAGAAAAAGAAAATTTGTGATGATAGTGACAATGGAAAGATAGAAGTTAAGGAGAAATTGATAACACTGACTTGTTGACTTACACCAACACACTGGCAGATCATGGAAGAAATTTTTGGGTGGCCAATAATGTATATTTTCATACTAGTTTGCGCTTTCAGATCTTGATTTAAAGAACTCGCATCGTGTCACTCTCAAAAAGTTACAAGGTTGTTTATCCTTATGACTAATTATTGGATTTTGATCATTAAAGATAGGTTTTTAAAGGTTGAAGTTATATCAATTCTCTCCTTTGATCACTAGCTTCCATCTTAAAAATGCATCAATCAATTCATGGTTGAACATATCTAAGCAGTAAACACATCAGTGTAATAATAAAATCCTAGCTCAAAAAACATATTGAATAAAAAGAATTAAACATACAATTAAATTTTTTTATGGAATACAATTAATTATTAAAATGGAACATTTAGAATCTTAGATATATTAAAGTCAATAAAGGTTTGAATAACAATATTATCAAACTATAGAGGATAAAAAAACCTAATCACATTAACATTTTTTTTTTGTAAGATTTTTTTTTATCAAACTATACACACACACATATTGAGGGATTGGGCAGCTTCGCTCCATTTAATTTCGCTTTTTTCTTGGCTGTTTTCTAATTTTGCTCTTTTGTTAAGGAGGATTCATTATCCTCCTTGCTCTATGTAATTTTTTTCTCTTCATCTTAATGAATTTCTTCTTTTATCCAAATAAATAAATAAATAAAAACCTTATCCACAGGGAGTGTCTTCTCATCATCATCCATTTCATCAAGATTGTTGGCTAACAGTAAAGTCATGCAGTTCCTCTCAAGATGGAGCTTGTCAATGAGACCAGCTACTGGGTTTCCAGCTTTTCTTTCTTCCTTCACCATCCGTGCAAGGTCATCCCAGTTCATACCCTTTGCAAGCGCTACACGAACAGCTAATATAGCAGCATCCACATCTTCTAAGTTGTATTCTATCAATTCTGCCATTTTAACACAGTGATCAGCTTCTCTCTTCAATGTGAGCACTCGATTTTCCTACACCACAGAAACAAGAGACATCATTTTTGCTATAGAATTCGTCCTGATGGTTCAATTGATTTTCCCAGCATGGGCACCAACCTGATCCTGGCGTATTTTATTAAGCTTCTGGGCGGCTGAGTTTTCTTTGGCTTTCTGCTGTTGTTCAGATCTTTGACTCTCAATTTTGCTATAGAATTCATCCAACGCTGCATCAAATGTCTCAAACTTTGTATAATCCCTTGACTTAAACTGGTTGAGTAAGATTGGGCAGAACTCATCATACATCTGCATCAAAAGATACAGGTATGTAAAAACTAAATACTGCAAAACCATCTAAGTAAGCAATTCGTCCCTTATTCTGTTCCACATTCATGATGCCACTAAAATTATAGAGAAGCAGAATATAACCTGGCTAACACATCCCGGTTGAGATATTGAAGAATCCTTCCCCAAACTTTTGTTCTGCATTAAAATGTATCCTTCAGGAATTATTTCACCTGAAATAATATCCTGCATCCAATCTTCAAACTTTGTAACAGCTTCAACCAAAGCCTGAACAGTAGCACCATCCCATGTTTTATCTTTGGGAACTTTTGTATTGGGGATTAGGCCAGCATCTAGTATTATATGTTCAGAAAGGGCAGGCCCATAACCGAGTGCCTCCCCGAGGACAATTTTCAATGTGGCAGATGACTTTCCACCTTTGTGGGCTCCCTTCTTCTCTCTTGCTACGTTAGGAACATCAGTTTCATTTCCATTGACCTTAACAGCATCATCATTATCATCTTCCTTAGAAGACATTAGGGCAGCCTGCAACTTTTCAGTAGTAGTCCGCTCAAAAACTCGACAACTTTCTGTAGGATAACGATGGCGTGACATGATTGCAAGCCCTTTATCATCATCCCTGCCATTGATGATTTGCTATCATTCCACTTATTATAGAGACGTTTTTAGAATTCCAATAGACAAATTAAATGATCAAATGAATGAGCAAGCCCCAAGAATATGAATAAGTACAAGCAAATGCATTGAGAAAGTAAAGTAAAACAATGTAAATTAGTCCAATTTTGAGAAACCAATAGAATAATAACCCAAATAGCTTGATTGGGCATAGCATAAGGACATCTTGTACTCTATAGCTGTGTTGCGCTTGAAATCAATAACTCAAGACAGTTTGCTGATCCTCCATAGTTATCTCATAACAAATTCTTCTTTATCCACTTGATACATGCAAATTTTCACTTGTGTTCATACATTCTACTATATATCAATTATCCACAACAATTTGAAAATAGAGAGCACAATACGAAATAGCAGTAACTAACCTGTGCGATCGAAGAAGAGTCATGACAGTAAAACTGGAATCTGTGAGGAGGATGTTCCCCTGGGCGTACAGCTCCAATATAACATAGTTTGCATTGTCCCCCAATCCAAATTGAAAGAGAATAATCTGTTACAGTAAAAAGCAGAGTAAGTAAATGTGTGAAACATGAAAGATGGTGAAAGGAAGTGTCGTATATACCCTATCATAGCCGAGTTGGCGCACATCCTCAAGCCTTCTAGTTCGAATATGCTTCCTCAATTTGAGAGTAAAACCGGAAGGAGTGTTGCTTTTGTCACTATAAACACACAAAATACAATGTTTCTTTAGATAGGATTGTTGTGTTTCTATTTCTATGACATGCCCATCATATTATTTATTTATTTATAAAAAGGAAGAAAGAAAAAAGGTGGGAATGAAATGATGAAGGAATACCGCATGTAGAGAGTTGTATGCAATCTGACACCGCTTTCCATGAGCAAGAGAACCTTCTCGCTCTCTCCAGATTCCGAAACTCCGCTACTATTCATCAGCTTGAAAACGTACGTCTGCGATTGAGATTGAGATTGAGATAATAAGCTGATAAGAAGAAGAAAGGAGAAAGAAAGTGGATTGAGTGAAATTGAAGAGAAAGGTACCTTGGGAGAGAGATCATAGACATTGGAGCATCGCATTCCAATTAAGCGTCGGAGACATTTGACCTCCGCCGCCACATCGGCGGTGTTCATGCGCACCTTCACCATCTCTCTGCGACTGTGATGTTAGGGTTTGATAGTGATGTTAATCTATTCTAATGGGACGGGAAGTGATGTTCGTTCGGTGTTCGTTGTTAAGATACACAACGTGACAACACAAGAATAGAAGATGAACGCCCGAGTGTCAACAAAATAAATCGGAAGATCACACTGAATCACTTTTTTTTTTTTTTTTTGACTGGATCACACTGAATGACTCTTATTATCTAGCACTAAGCAACTCTTTTTAAGCTAATATACTAGATACTATATTTGTCAGGTTGAATTAACACGTACATTCATCAATTATTTCCAAATTTTTAAATAAGTTTATATATGAAAAACTTGTAATTGGGTATGCTAATTATATGAAAAAGTTTCGTTATCCTATCATACATATATTTAATTGTTCCAGTGTTAATGATACGAACTCTTTCTTTCTCTAGAACCTTTTAAAATACCCGTCTCAACGTCCTATCATTCCAAATAGATGAAAATCATGTATAAGTTTTTTTATTCCAGTTATGTCTCTTCATCAATCCCCGTGATAGGTATATTGCTTCCATGATTAATCCCTCCATCTCAAAACAGAATTGATTATTTGTAAAGTGAGTCCATTATTTTAATCTTCACTTAATTACGGCCTTCCTTAACTTCATAGTACTATGCTTGATGTCCATGTAGTTTGCGCAGTTTAATATATCTCATTTTTGAAAATAGGGATCAAAATATATGTTATTAGAAAATGGGGTATGTCCTGCAATAAAGAAGAGAAGAACAAGTGACATGCACATCCTCCAAGGCGTGTAGGTAGGCTAGGTTCGATTCGCCCCCACCAATCTCTCCTCGTAGATTGGATGCAACAGATGTAATCGAAGAATCTCATTCAGGATATAATAGAGAACCTTGGTTTGGTTTGCACACCCTAAACCAACCATATTGTCAATGACATTTTACAGAGTAATTGTTTCCTTAAATCTCTATGCGCATTAAGGGAAGAAAGGAAGTGATTTGGAATGGAGAAGGTTAATCCAAATTCGGATCCCTTTCCTGCCTGCATTGTGGTTCTATTTATAGACCAACTCATGTCCCTTGGTGAAAGAGAATAACCCTTCAATTCAAGGATTTTAATAAGGCAATGCGCCCATACATAATATTTAAATATTATCATGTGGCAACATTCATTATACTATGTAGTAGCCTAGTGGTAGGAATGCTTACACTCCAACGATGTGTGCACGGTTCGAATCCGAATTGTTAAATTTATTTAACCTTTAACAAAAAGCAACCATTCCAACATGAATTTTGGAAATCCCTCACAATCCCCCACCATTTTCAAAATAAACCCAAATCCCATTATTCCAGAAATCGCATGCTTTCAGACAAAGGTATCTTGGGGATTTGAACATTTGCTCAGTAAGCCATGAGTTTCATTCATCCCGAATAATTTGGTAGACAAGCTTTGAACCAAATATTCATTAGAACAAGCGTGCACGACTTACACATGAAATCTCGGTATCATTGAACGACGTAATAGTATGACACATTTGGTAAGGCCTTGTGTCGTGTATCATTTTTTCATGAGAACTTACAGAGTTAAGCCCAACTCTAAGAAGCGGCCCCACTTCACTCTCATATAGGTGGACTTTACCAAAAGCACCCCCATAAGTTGGGCACCTCAGCACATATATGCTATAGGTCCATTAAGAGCAAAAGCTCACCCTTTTCCTTTATGTCCTTATGGTGTCCAAGTACTTTTAAACCCTGGGATGTATCTATTCGTCAAGTACTTGCAATCACTCTCATAGTGTATTTTGGCCCATTGAACTTAAGACTTGATATTACTCAAGTGTGAGTCGGGTTTCCACCATAGGTGATCGTGTAGATATGGGCCTTTGTCCCATCCCTAATGATGTTTTTCCACATCATATCACTTGTCAGTCCTTTCGTCAAAGGATGCAAGATTTCCTTTCCGTCTTATAAAGACCTTGGATATTACTCTATTTGCAATTAGTTCCTTGACTCTCGGTCCGATGTTCCTGGACTTTTCATTATAGACCTGGTTATTTGCCCTTAATAATGTTGAATACTATCCCATTGTATAGATATTGACGCCATTAAAATTGGTATCTCATACAACAAGTTTCTTAGCCATTCAATTTCTTTGTTACCTGCTATCAATGCTATGAATTTTGTAGCCATGACGGAATTTGCAATGCAAGTTTGTTTCTTGGATCCACAAGAAATAACACCCCCACCAAATGTGAAGACCCAACCGCTTGTCAAAGCATGGTCTTCTGTATAAGCCACCCAACTGGCATCTATGTAACCTTCTAATACCGAAGGATACCCATTATAGTTTAAATTTTAAACTATAGTTCATAGCCCCCCTGAGTATTTCAATACTCTTCGGACAACATGCCAATGGTCTTTGCTTGGATTACATGTATACCTATTTAGTCTCCCTACAACATATGCAATTTTGACCAGGTACATGTCATGGCATACATTAAACATCCAATTACTTTTGAGTATTCGAGTTGTGCTACTAGACAACCTTGTACTAAATTAATGCAATGATCATAGGGAGTAGTGATAGGTTGACAATCAAAGTGATTAAATTTCTTTAATACTTTTTCTATATAGTGAGATTGGGGTAAACTTATATTCTCACCATCTCTTATTATTCTAACTTCTAAAATCACATCAGCTACCCCTAAGTCTTTCATATCAAAACTTCTAGATAAGAAACTCTTAGTTTTGCTACCTCATCTAGATCAGTACCAAATATTAACATATCATCAACATTTATATCATCAACAAATAAACAAATCATGGCACCTTTTCCATTATGGAATTTACTATAAATACACTTGTCATATTCATTTATTTTATATCCATTAGCTAGCACAACTTGATCAAACTTTTAATCCTTTTGCTTAGGAGCTTGTTCTACTCCACACAATAACTCATTCAATTTACACATTTCTTTTCCTGAATAAACCACAAATCCTTCAGTTGTGTCATATACACCTCTTCATCTAATTCCCCATTTAGGAATGTCATTTTCACATCCAATTGACGGATGACAAACTTATAGATGGACCCAAGTTCCAATAGCACTCTAATTGAAGCAATTCTTGCCATAGATGCATATGTATCAAAATAGTCAATACCCTTTTTTTGTGTAAATCTCTTAGCAACTACTCTTTCCTTAAACTTATCAATGGTTCCATTTACCTTCATTTTCCTTTGAATATTCATTTTCAACCTATTGGTTTGGAACCAGGTGGGAGGTCTACTAATTTCCAAGTTTTATTCCCCATTATTAAATTTATATCCTCTTGTATAGCTTCCTTCCGGAAAGCGACAACTTGCATTAGTGCAATAAGGGCTTTTTACGTCAGTTAAAATTGATTTTATACGTCAGAATATTGTCTGACGTAAATACAGCTGACGTTAATAGTTTTATATTTAACGTCAGTTGTTTAAACAATTGACGTTAAATATAAAACTATTAACGTCAGTTCTTTAACACAACTGACGTTAATATTGTTCAAACTAACGTCAGTTGTGTTAAAGAACTGATGTTAAAGGTTTTATTTTTAACGTCAGTTTTCTAATACAACTGACGTTAATAGTGTACTGTATATTTTATAAAATACTATTAACGTCAGTTGTTTGATACAACTGACGTTAATAGATTTTTTTAAAAATTCAGTTTTAAAATATCACTCCCCTCAGCTATCCCTGCATTCGGTAAATATCCCAGTAACACAGAATATCACACACATTACAGAAGCAAACACTACCCTTAAATTTCAATATTAACAGAAAGAAAAGAAATATACAAAGGAACAATGGGGGGACTTAAAACCAAAACCCATGTATAGGAAAAACATAACTATCTACAAGTATATATATATATATATATATATAAATTTTAGTCTCTAATGTCTAAAAACAAAACTACCAATCTAAGGATATATATATACATGTTATTAATTAGTTTCTAATGTCTAACAAAAAAACTATTCATCTAAGTATTGCGGAGGTAACTTGTCAATTCCTTTTTCAGCCGCATACTTGAAGAAGAATTCAGCAAAGCGCATCCTCAAGTCTCTAAACTCATCTTCTTGAAGAGGCGATTGGTTGTGAAATGCCTACACACGTTCAAATAATAACAATAACATTAACGCAAGTCATCTTCAAAACTATAATATATAATTTAACAAGTTGTTTAAATATTACCTTATTCCATCCATCCATAATAGATGCGGAGACTATGTTCAGCATATGAAGCATCACATAATAGCCGCATGACCACCTGTCAATTTTAAATCGAGACTACAAACAAAATTAATTTCAATGTCAATTGAATATACATATAAATTAGTAATTATAATATTAATTATTTGATAAATAAACTACCAAACCTTGAGGTAGGTCCATTCAGGATTTGTTTTAGCCTTAGAAGCCCTACTTCTCCCGTTGGCGCAGCTTATGCTACTCACCTTCAGCGCGCTATCATAAACAAATAATCATGTCAATTAACAAATTCATATATCATGTGTGTAATAAACTAAAAACAACTGATATTAAAACGTAAATTAAATTTAAGATTAGTTACTTACTTATTTACAGCTTCCACCACCTCCTGTGGCGGCCTTTGGTGGAGAGAGCATAAGAATATGACAGTATGCCTAGACGGGTGAAGTACGAACAACTGCCAATGGTTTTTCATACAGTAGGGAGCCAGATATAATTCTTTCTGATTGTCTCCCAACAAGTTCCCTATGTATTTACTAAATGCATCGCCAAAGAAAGAATTAGGGGCGGAAGGATCGATGGCTCTAAGAAGCCAGAAACTGATGCAACGCCCTTATCAAGCTGAAGATGATGGAGATACCTAAGATATGAAAAGGTGTGGATGTTAATTACATAATATATATATATTGAAATTAAAATAAATTATTAAATGGAAAAATACCAAAAATAAATAAGTTATAAATTTAAAATTAACTTACGTGCATCAGAGACTCAAAACCGTGCTGGCCATCCAGACGTTATTTCTGCAGGCGTTCCCGAGATCTTCACCACAGAAGGAAAATATCCTCTGTTGATCTGGGCGTGCCACCCATCCATCGTGCTCCAATGGACATTCAAAAATCTTAAACGCATAATCCTCACCAAGTGAGAACAAACGAGTGACAGGTGACAGCGACACCGACTTGGCCTTCAATTTAGGAAAAATAAAATAGATAAGTTGTTGATAATTAAAAAAAAAACAAGTAATTATTTGACTAATTTGGACATTAATAATGAATACATACCTTTGTTAACATTTCGAGCTCACATCGTTTGAAGTCCAACTCAAGCTCACGCCTTTTCATTGCCAACTCATGCTCATGGCGTTGGACTTCCAACTCCCGCTCCCTAGCTGCCAACTCATCGTCCTCCACATGTCCCTACTATAACTCTCTTTTGTGCTCACATGTGAAGGGTTGGCATGCCCTGCGATATCCTGGGATGAACCGACGGAGGAAAGCTCTCTGGCAAGCGCCTGCTTGAATTCTGGGTTGGATATTAAGCTTTGCATCAGATGTGTTGTAATAGCAGGGTTGGACATGAGGTGCTGAGTAATGTCATCCAAAATTGATGCTTCATTGACCACCCGTTTTCGTGAAGCAGACTTGCCATAATATTCTTTGATGGTCACGTTCCCAGGAACACCGATAACCCGACCAGGATGGTCTTTAATGCCTAGAGCAGTCATAAAGACGTCCCGCCGTCCAGAAGGGACGAATGAGCCTTGGGAGGATTGTGCTTTAAGATCCACCTACAATGAAAAAATGAAAAAACGTGCAAGTGAAAAGTGTTAAAAATATCTATACAAATATAAATTGAAATCAAGTTAATTATTTACTTACAATCTTATCTGCCACTTCGCGAGTGGCATCAACTTTAAAAGATCCCTTCTTTGTAATGCGGCCGGCTAACCAGACATCCTCGCGGTCGATGTCTGACGGAGGACTTGATGCTGTGCCCTCAGGCACCTCTCCTCTTTCAATCCTAGCAGAGTGCTCTTCCTGCTTCACCCTCAGCCTATCCGCCATCATCTCCTTGATCCGAGTCTGGTACCCACCCTGAGACATGGTGTGGCGATGGACGTTCTTCGCCTGATTCTGCCGACCCTTATCTGCCTTAGCCTATTCAAACAAAAACACATAATTAAATAAAGTTAAATTATCTATAAGAAGCATACAAAATTAACTTAATCAACCAACCTAAAATTCTCCATCCTGTCAACTCCTAGCAAACATATCCCAAGTATCCTGATCAATCCAGGGATAATCCGAAATAATTTTATCAAGCCGCTTCTTCCCAGATACATAGTACCTGGTAAGATCATGCTTGAACCCATTCCAATGCTTTGATGCCATTTTCATACATTTATGACGATGATCCTCGTCATTTGGCACAGTCCAAGCTACCTACACATTAAATACATAACAACTGGATGGATTATAACTCGGATAATTATCTAATAATGTAAATCAAACGAATGTAAAGGTAAAATATCGTGATAGCCTCTCAAATCTGATCCTTAACGTTCTGTGGAACGTCATTCCAGTGGTTGTAGTTGATGCTTACGTGCTGCTTCGCTTGTAGAAACACCCACTTATTAAATTCTTTAGCATGGGGTCCCTGGGCATTTAGATTAGCATCGAAGGACACCTCAAGCTTCTGTCCGCTTTGCCTGTCCTTCTCTAGTTTCTTCAACGACGTGGCTCCTCTACCCCGTTTCCTATGAGCCTGTGATGTATGTATGGACAAAAAAATGATAAAATAGAGGGTTGTAACATTATAAACTTACATTAAAAAGAAGGACTAAAGATAGTATATAACATGTAAACTTACACTAGAATCAGGCGTAGGCGCGATCGGGTCCTGCGTAGGCCCCACAGTGTCCTCCCGTGCATGTGGGCTATCCGACTGATCCATATGTATGCATGTTCAGAAACAATATATATTTATTAACATAGGTTATAACTCAAAATAAATACAGAAGTATAACTCAATCAAATCCCTTCACAAATCAAATTAGTACGTATATCCTTCACCGTACATTTCCTCGTATTCAAACACTTGACACAAGGACAACAGAACATTCCATTACTATTAGGAACATTCCTTTGAGCAAATTCTATAAATTCTCCCACCCCCATCAAATACTCATCACTAGTGCGCTTACAAACCATCCAACTACGATCCATAACTAGATAGGTTCTGTAGATATACAAAACATATATCCAAGGCGTTTAAAAATTATTTCAAATTTACACCATTTTCAGGATTCTTAAGACAAATAAAAATAAGCAGATGAAGATAAATTAACAAAACAGAATTCCAATGAGCAATATATTGTTGATGTCACATGCTACAAGCAACTCTAAATTTCTTCCCATTTTGAAATAGGTCATGATAGCAGAAGAAAAACAAGAGAAAACACAAAACCCACGACCAGAAATAGAGACATTCCAAACAACTCAAACTCACAATTTCAAGTTTCAACTACAGAGACTACAGTTTCAACATACACTCAAAACCAAACATTAAAAAATGTGCCCTAAAGACTCACCAGAAATAGGTGCTCGCGTGGTGGCCAACGTTCGATGTGGTTACTGAAAGCAGAGGGACAAGGAGAGTTAGTGTGCGGGAAGGGGAAAGAGAGATGTCAAGTTATTGCAAAGAATGAGCGGGAAAGATAGAGTTAGGGTTAAGAGTGTACCTCACGGTGGTGGGGAAGAAGCCCTCACGGTGGTTGCGGTGGAGATGAGCTCGCGATTAGGGCAGAGTGAAAGTGAGAGTGAGAGTGAGAGTGAGAGTGAGAGTGAGAGTAAGAGTTGAGAGTTAGAGTGAGAGTTGAGAGTGAGAGTGAGCGTGAAAGAGAAGAACAGAGACGTACAGAGAGAAGTGCAGAAGGCGCGCGGGTGTAAAAGTTATAATTAAAAACCAAAAATAAAACAACATTTTACGTCAGTTGTTTGTAGCAACTGACATTAAAGGTAATCTATTTAACGTCAGTTGTCTTAAGAAACTGACGTTAAAAGTCATTGTTTACGTTATAATAAAAAATAAAACAACATTTTACGTCAATTATATTAGACAACTGACGTTAAAAGTGTATAAGTTTCTGCAAAAACATTAATTCCTTTGACTACTGTGCTACTTACCCATAAGCATTAAGTTTATAGATCAGTTTTCAAGAAAATCAGCTAGTCTCTCTTCTCTATATAAAGTACCATTCTTCCAGTATCAATCAGTGTCTGACCTCTTCTTTTCCTCTATATTTCGTGCGTTTTCTATTCCTTCACAAAATGGCTCTGAGACTTTTGTTATTTCTTCCTATACCTAGACTTAAAGGTCTCAGTCCTAATGGTCAAAAAACTTATGAGGTTGAGTAAATCACGTTACATGGATGGTAAGGTTGTGTAAATCACGTAATGTGATTTACTCACTTTATTTCATCCCAGCCATCCCTTTCACTCTGCTTTGGCCCCAAGTGACTGTGGATTCAAAACGACGCATCAAGGAATTCCAGTGAAGGAGGTGATGCAAAGATCCCTTTTACTTTGCTTTCGCTACTAGTGACTGTGGATTCACGATGCATCATGGAATTCAAGTGAGGGAGGAGATGCATCGATCCATCCATTGGAGTTTCTGAGGACAGGACTGAGAAGAAAATGATGTTGAAGCTGAAACTTTGCATCCATTGGAATTTCTGAGGACAGGACTGAGAAGAAAATGATGTTGAAGCAGAAACTTTTTTATATTTTAGGGCTATGTTGCAGAAATTTTTTATCTTTTAATCATGTAATTGTAACTTATGAATCGCTTCAATGAGATACGATTTGATTATACATATATAACTTAATTTATGTAAAGTGTTTATTTATTTTAATTTGCACAAGAATTTTTTTACTAATTCAAGTTAATTAATTAAGATTAAAAATAAACTTGTTTAAAAAAAAGTTTAGAAATAAACTGCACTATATATATGGATTGACCTGTGTTAAGAGTGACAACATGGCATTTCAGATAGGGATATAGGATTATTTACGTCAGCTATTTATTTAACTGAAGTAAAAAATCACACTTTTAACGTCAGTGAATAAAAAAATGACGTTAAAAATAAATATTTTAAAAACACTTTTAACGTATGTTGTATTAAACAACTGACGTTAAAAGTGTATAAGTTTCTGCAAAAACATTCATTCCTTTGACTACTTTGCTACTTACCCATGACTGTTGTGCTACTTACCCATGCACATTGTAACCTATAATCCTCTTAATGAGCATTAAGTTTATAGATCAGTTTTCTAGAAAATCAGCTAGTCTCTCTTCTCTATATAAAGTACCATTCTTCTGTATCAGTCTGTAATACAACCTCTGTAACACCCTAGTTTTTACACATATGGTTAATTATTTTATTTGGATGTTTATGTTCATTTTGTTATGTGGTTTAGTTTGAGTAATTAAATTACTCTCTTCAAATTATTTTATTGGGTGCGTTAGCACTGACTTATTTCAGTGAATGCACGCTTACAAGACAATAATTTACGTTATTGTCACTATTATACCAGTACAAAAAATATTTTAAATAATATGATTAAGTGAAAAGCATTTTCATATTCTCATTCTATTTAATTTTAGAGTTAAAAATGTTTTGGTTTGACATTAATCGGAGATAAATTTTGGACTGAGTATTTTCTTAGTTGATCAGTTCAATTATTAAACTTTACTCTAATTTGAATTTCGAAATCATATATTTATCGATCTTTATTTTTAGATTCCAAAAAGGTAAAAACATGTTTATTTTGTGCTTAATATTTATCACTCAATTTGTACCTATCACTAAATGATTAGTTTAAAACCCAACTTTCTTCTCTCTCTCTCTTATCCTCGACGCCTCCTCAACCCACTCTTCAACAGTTTTTTTTTCTTTTTCTCTCTTCTTCTTCTTCCACACTTCTTCTTCTTCTCCCCCCAAACTCAGCTCCTCCCTATCTCCAGCCGGCGTCACCCTCCAACTGCGGCCACCGTCCAGTCGTGCTCCGCCTGGGAGGTCACCGTCTGGTTGCGCCTGGTAGCGGAGAAGATGCGCGTTCTGCTCCGTCTCATTCCTCCTGTTCAAGTCACGTTAGCCACCACGGTAGGTGTTGTCCGCCGCCGCCTCCATGGTGGTTCCCACTATGTGAGTCATCTTAATCTCTTCCTTCTTCTTTTCCTTGGTCTTACTCTATCTCTCTTGTTGGTACAGAACCACCACGAACCGCCACTGGTCGCCGCGTCGCTGCCGTCCACCGCCACGCCGGAGGTCTCAACAGCCACCACAACTTCTTCTTCTTCCTTGGGTGAGTCAAAACCCTCTCTTGTGTCTCAGATTCAAAACCCCCAAATTGATTTTGAAACCCTAACCCTTTGATTTCAGATTTTAATCTAAAGATTAAACTTTGCTTTATGAAATAGGAACTGCGAATTTGTGTTTCCCTAAACCAATTTCATTATTCTTTAATTAAAATGAGTTTTCCCCAAATTGTATTTAGGAGCCCAAAACCCCAATTCGATTTTATTTGAATTTGGTTGTTTTTGTGAAATTAATTATGATTTAGTGCAATTAGGACTCTTAATTGATGATTCCCAAGTTCTCTTTCATGATCCTTTAATCAAAACAAAGTTTCCTTAAAGGGTATTGTGAAGCTGAAGCTCCAAACATGATTTTCTTTGAAAATAACCTTGTTTGGTAATAAGATAAAGTGCTTAGATCAAATTAGAATGTGTGTTTGATCATGTGTAATTGATTTCTTAATCTCTGGTTGTTGCGCGTTGTTGGATTCCCTCTCTGAGACATTTGACACGGCTATGCTTGCTTGATGGAGTAGATATGAGCTAACGTGAGCATTAAGACGAGGATCATTTACTTGTCTTCAAAGGTAAAGGGAGCTTGCCTGAGGGATTTTTCTCAATAACCATTTGCTTGTAGTGTAGTCTGTATAATTTATGTGGTTGTGGTTATCTGTTTATGTTGTTTACGTTGTGTTGTTTATCTGTGTATCGGTGTTTGATCTGCTTTTAAACTATTTGATTATCTGCAGTTGTATATTATATTTCTATGATGCATGATCTGCCTGGTGATATAATTCTAATAACTATTGTTGAATGTTGTTTGTGAGTGTTGTTTGAGAAGCCTGACAGTGGTTAGTGCACAACCGATTAATCAGATAAAATCTTTAATAAGTTGTGAAAAGATTATATTCAATGTTTTATGGGAAATGTTGGAATATAATAGTGGTGGAAAATATTATTTTGGAAAAATTAGTTTTGAGAAATATTATTTTAATGATTTATTAGTGTAAAAGTAATTTATGGGTCACAATGAGAGCGAAACTGTGAAAATATTTTTGTACTACAAAATTTTATGTAAGAAACTCTGTACTATTATAAAAAGTTATTTTATGAAATTAATTGTCGAAAATAAGTTAATTATGATTTTAGAAAATTGTTTAAGTGGAAAAAACTAAGTTTTGGCTTAAAGAGCTTTAAAAGTGATAATTGATGGCAGATTTGGAAAAGTGTAGAAGGCAAGTGTTTTGAGATGGCAGTACATATTTTAAGGAAGTTAAAACCTCAAGTGACTCACCTTTGTGAAAACTAAGTTTTATTATTTAAAGATTTTGTTGAAGAATTTCCCATTTGAAAAGATTTTCTGAAAGCAAAAAGTGATTCAACAGTGTTAAAAGTGGTGTGGAACTTAGTAACCGAAACGTTGGGGTACTAAGGTTCTGTGTTGTGATGGACTTGGGGTCCTTTGGACTTTGAGGTCCTGTATCGTATACGTGGTGTATACCATATTGAAACATTGAAGATGTTTTCTAGTATCACCAACCTAAGACTGGTGCATCGGTCGAGAGGTGTCGTGATTGAGCACTCGGACTGTGAGGTCCTGTGTTGTAATGAAAGTTTTAAAGGTGTTTTAAAACTATGAGTCGTAAGCCATTTTGAGCTTTGGCAAAGAAAGATTGAACACAAAGAAAAGAACAAAACAAAAGTGTTTTGCATGCATTTGGCAGACGTGCCCGCGGTTCGATGTATTAATTACCAGCGGCGAAAGGTAATTCTTAATGTGTTTTTCTCATGTGCCTAGTGAGGACATTTGAGACCCCATCTTCGTTGCTATTGGTGCCCTGAGTGTGGACAATATGCAATGTGTTTGGCTGCGTGCCTGGCCTTGTGTGCCTGTGTGGATGGGAAGAGGCTGCGTGCCTAGTGGCAGTGTGCCAAGTTAGCCAGTGTGGCTATGGAGCCTGATCAACTCATTATGTGTTGGGATATCTCATGAGATTAGGACAAAATTAGATGATGTATAGAAGTGTTCATGCATAGTTTTCCAATGTTGATGTTTGGGGGGTGAAACCCATTGATAAACTGTATGATATAATATGGATGCTTATGTTATTATAAACATGTAAATGTGCATGTGCCTTCTTTTGTGTCGCACATTTAGTTATTGTGTTAAATCCATATATTGGCGTCTCACCCTTACAGATATTTCAGGTTTCTTCTGGTTCGCTATTGTACCTTGGGTACTTTAGTACCGATGGTGCAGAGGAGTCTCCCTAAGTCACTCAGAGACTTAGATCTAGTTGCTTGATGAGGTACTTGATTGTGGAATGATCACGTGAGTTTTCCTCAGGAATAACTTTTAGAATGGCCAACCTAGGGTTTGAGACTTAGATTACTTTTGATAAGTATGTATGAGTATGACTCAGAGAGTCTTTATTTTAAAATGGAATGTTTATGGCTCGGAGAGCATGTCTTTTGAATAAAAATCTAAGCTATTCCTTTTTGGTCTTGTAAAGGTTATTGTTATAACTATATTTTTTTTTATTACTGCCTGGTGGTATTTGGTGTTACTGGAATTCTGGAATGAAAATGTAATTATTTTAGCAGGTGTTCTTTTATCTGGGATGTCTGAATTACAGAGGAGACTCTGTCGAAATTTTTGTAAAAATACTAGCTTTTATTTAAGTATATTCTTTAAATTAAATAGGCTTGCCAGGCTATGATAGTAAGTCTGTGTGCCGATTAAGGCTTAGGTGTGGAGTCGTGACAAAATTTTTATACCCAATTTCAGACACTTATGTACTTATACAAATTATTTTTCGAAAGCACCAGCAAATTATCCTTTTAATTTATTTCCGCATGTGTTTACAAAGTAATGCCCAAGGGGGGTGTTACAAAGTGGTATCAGAGCTGGTCGAGTCTTTCGAGATATTTGGGGAATAGGTCCGTTAAGTTTTGTTGTGTGATCTCTGGTTGGTTCTTGTTTGAATTGTTTCTTGTTGAAGCAATGTGTGTTGACGCACAAGTATATGTTTCTTGATGGTTTCCAAGGGTTTTATGTCCTGGGAGACCGTAGATCTTGAATGTTACTTGGGTTCGGATATGACATTCGATTATCCTTGTGAATCGTGTCAGACATTCGAAACAAGGTGCTTGTGTAAAGGGTTTTCCAGGAGTGTTCTCTGAAAATATTCTAGGTTTATGGTTAGCAAAGGACATTGATTTTTGATTGATCTAGTTTCTGGATTCGGTCAGATCTCTGTCTCTTTGTGTAGGATGTTGCCTACAAAGTTGAAACGAGCTGGACGACTCGATTCAACTGAAAGATCGGTGGTCTGAACCGTTTGTTAGACCAAGTGTTTTCCTTGTGAAGCACCAATTGTTGTGTGGAGGTTATGTCACCGTGTGGATTTCTGATAGCTAGGTAAAAGGACGAATTATGAACAAGTATTCTCTGACTTGCGTAGTTGATTTGGTAAATCAATTTCGAGGAGTTGTCATTTACTCAAAGATCGACTTGAAGACGAGTTATTACCGAATTGGAGTGATGACCTATCTAAGGTTTTGCGTCGTCAATTCAGTTTATGAAGAAAGATCAACTCTTTGCATGTTTGATCGATTGATTAAGTTGTCCGGGATTGTACCCAATTGAAGGTGGTCATACTAGGCATGGCTAGAAAGACTTGTATGTTGGTTGGAACCAAGACGGATTGAGTGGATTTTCGATCTTGGGTGAGTGTCTTGTGATTTAGGAACTCTTCACTGTACCCTTTGATTCTCTTGTATTTGTCAGTTGATATTTATTTCTCAAATCCTATGATTGTATTAGATAATCACAACGGTGAAGTTTGTGTGGGTCAGACAAATTTTCTGATTTTAATTTGAAGTCTGTCATAACTCATGGATTAGTTATGCTGATTCATAAATTTTCAGTTATTCATTTCTTTGTTTGTGAGAAGTCGTACTCACACTTCTAAATAATCCTCGATGTATTAGACATTTGAGTGAATTGATTTAACGGAACCCATTGGTCTGGATACTTTCATATTTTGTTGAGAGAAGTGGTTATGACTATTTCTTGAGTTATAACACAGATAATTTCGTGATAGCAGAAGTTTCTTGGTGAAACCTAGTTTCGTCACTTCTATTTTTGGTAGAGGTGAAAGTCATCATTTTGAAAATACTTTGTACTAAGAATAAGAATTAATCCTCTTTGGATTAGAAATTATTCACCTTTTGATTCCTTAAAATCCGCTGGAAGATTTTTGTGGAAGAATGAACTTTATTAGATTCATGTTTGTAAATGTGTATTGATCATGCATTTTTACACCCACGAACCTGATGGAAGGATCTTTTTCCATTATGGATGTTCCTGTATCCTTCAAATTAATGAAATTATTTTCTATGCTTATGTGAAAGTGAAATCAAGAAAAATTTTCTTTTCTTGAGAAATTCTTTTATGATCACCAAGGTCATGTCTTATTGCGGTTCGAACGTACTTGTCATCGTTGATCATCTTAGTTCTACGTATTCTCCAAATGTCGTCGATGTGTGACCTATCTCATTAGTCATGAGTTGGATATCTCCATATCAAGATGTCAGAGTTAGTCGAGTACAGTGAAAAAGGGATAGTTTAACAATTGAGACCTTCCTTGTTAAGATATTGGCATCGCCATGAATCTTTGTTATGAGTTTTCTGAAGACCTACATGAGTCTTGTTTGAATTCAAGTGATCGTTGATCGACTGGTGAAGTCTACACCCTTCTTTCAAGTCAAGATCCACTATGCAGTGTTAGTGAACCGAATAATGTATCAGAGGATTGTTCAGACTTCATGGAGTATCTTCAAGTGTTGTTTCAGATGAAAAACGGAAGTTTATCAACGTGTGTCGGTTAAGTTTGCTTTAAGTGTTGAGGACTAAGTTGAGGCCAAGTCCAACCGATCATCCTCAGCGGGATGGATAAGTAATGAGATGACCTATCCTTAGTGGGTTAGTCGGGAGATAGTGTGGTACTTAATTTTTGTCATCTCTATGGTAGGACGAACCAGAGTTGATAGGAGCTTTGTTAATGTATAGATGTGAATGGTATTATGAGAACCCTTAAGTTCAACATCATTGAGTGAGATGATTACAATGGACCTTATCATGATCGAGGCAGATATATCATTAAAGGAATTTAGAGCAATGATCAACGTTTATGGTTAATGTTGACTTCGTAAGTCCGAGGATTAACGGAAAAATATATATGGTAGTTTTCCTTAAGCTGAACGGAAATAGTAAAGAGGAGTTCTTGAGTGAAACTAAGTTGTTAGAAAATTTTAAGAATTATGATTTTGGATAATTCAAACTGGAGTGATTCCTTTTGGTTGTAGTTGCATGAAGGAGGGAAATCGTATTCTTTAAGATTGAAATGAATGACTATGATATAATTTGGAGTGGTGGAATATGTTCAAAGGAAACTAAGACTACAATTGTACGTATATTTTGAGTTGAAAGTTGATGTACGATGGGGTAAAGTTAGTGTTGAACTTGATGTTCCTTGTGAGGATAAGGTGTTAGAAGAAGTTTGGCTAGCAGACAAATTTTGAGGCAAGAAGTGATTAAGTTTTGATTGTGTCTTTCGAGTGTAATAAGCTATGATGAAATGTTTATAATCTTTGAGGTCTTATTCTGGTAAATATGTGGTTGATGATCCATAGTGGAAACTGGACATTTTAAATCCAAGATTGCCATTGGGGAGTGTCCACCTGGATTTCTTGGCTTTGCTTTGGTGCAGCTCTTAGGGGTGATGACCTCAGAGAAACTCTATTTTATAATCTCTTTTCTCGGCTGCAAATATATAAGATAAGGGCAGATATGATACAAGCATTTCCTTGCATAAGTGATAGAGCTCTGTCTTTAGATGGAGAAATTGTTAGAAGTTGTGTATTTTCCCTGGGAAATAGGGTAGATGTGCATGGGAAATTTCTTAAACCAGGGATACTAACGGGGCTTGAGAACCAAATTGAAAATGAGAGGCAAATGAAGGATATGAATTCGAAGTAGGCCAAAGATTCAAGAGGAATTAAGAAGAGAACGGACTATGTTGGATGTGGTAAGATTCAATTTCAATAAGAAGATTGAATTTCTTAGGTTCTTGGCGCAAAGTTTATCATGTGCAACTCAGGAATGTTATGACATTTTGATTGGAGACTTGAAAAGTGTGAATTTGATAGACTAGAAGAGTAGACTAAGCCCAAATGGACTAAGACTATGATTTCATCTCTTGAGTAGAAGATTAGTTGATGTTATGGTAAAGTTAGTGTTGGTTTTGATGTTAGCTGTGAAAGTTAGATATGGGAGAAAGTTTTCTAATGGATCTATATTGAGAAGTGAAGAGATTAAGCGTTGATTTTGTTCTTTAAAGTGTAATAGCCTAAGGTGAAATATCGAAGGTAGTGGGGATAATGCGGTAGTGAAAAGTCTCGAGGATAAATAGAATGACATAAGAATCGATCCTGTTATAGAGTTATCGTTGAAAGGAATGAAGCGACGAGAATACAAAGCAAGATTTTAGGGTCAAGGTGTGATTACAAAATCCTGTTTAGTTTTGAGCTACGAAATTTCGAGGACGGAATTTTTTTAAGAGGGGTAGTAATGTAACACCCTAGTTTTTACACATATGGTTGATTATTTTATTTGGATGTTTATGTTCATTTTGTTATGTGGTTTAGTTTGAGTAATTAAATTACTCTCTTCAAATTATTTTATTGGGTGCGTTAGCACTGACTTATTTCAGTGAATGCATGCTTACTAGACAATAATTTACGTTATTGTCACTATTATACCGGTACATAAAAATATTTTAAATAATATGATTAAGAGAAAAGCATTTTCATATTCTCATTCTATTTAATTTTAGAGTTAAAAATATTTTGGTTTGACATTAATCGGAGAAAAAGTTTGGACAGAGTATTTTCTTAGTTGATCAGTTCAATTATTAAACTTTACTCTAATTTGAATTTCGAAATCATATATTTATCAATCTTTATTTTTTAGATTCCAAAAAGGTAAAAACATGTTTATTTTGGGCTTAATATTTTTCACTCATTTTGTACCTATCACTAAATGATTAGTTTAAAACCCAACTTTCTTCTCTCTCTCTTATCCTCGACACCTCCTCACCCCACTCTTCAACAGTTTTTTTTTCTTTTTCTCTCTTCTTCTTCCACACTTCTTCTTCTCCCCCCAAACTCAGCTCCTCCCTCTCTCCAGCCGGCGTCACCCTCCAACTGTGGCCACCGTCCAGCCGTGCTCCGCCTGGGAGGTCACCGTCTGGTTGCACCTGGTAGCGGAGAAGACGCGCGTTCTGCTCCGTCTCGTTCCTCCTGTTCACGTCGCGCTAGCCACCGCGGTAGGTGCTGTCCGCCGCCGCCTCCATGGTGGTTCCCACTATGTGAGTCATCTTAATCTCTTCCTTCTTCTTTTCCTTGGTCTTACTCTATCTCTCTTGTTTGAACAGAACCACCACGAACCACCACTGGCCGCCGCGTCGCTGCCGTCCACCGCCACGCCGGAGGTCTCAACAGCCACCACAACTTCTTCTTCTTCCTTGGGTGAGTCAAAACCCTCTCTTGTGTCTCAGATTCAAAACCCCCAAATTGATTTTGAAACCCTAACCCTAACCCTTTGATTTCAGATTTTAATCTTAAGATTAAACCTTGCTTTATGAAATAGGGACTGTGAATTTGTGTTTCCCTAATCCAATTTCATTACTCTTTAATTAAAATGAGTTTTCCCCAAATTGTATTTAGGAGCCCAAAACCCCAATTTGATTTTATTTGAATTTGGTTATGTTTTTGTGAAATTAATTATGATTTAGTGCAATTAGGACTCTTAATTGATGATTCCCAAGTTCTCTTTCATTATCCTTTAATCGAAACAAAGTTTCCTTAAAGGGTATTGTGAAGCCGAAGCTCCAAACATGATTTTCTTTGAAAATAATCTTGTTTGGTAATAAGATAAAGTGCTTAGATCAAATTAGAATGTGTGTTTGATCACGTGTAATTGATTTCTTAATTTCTGGTTGTTGCACGTTGTTGGATTCCCTCTCTGAGACGTTTGACACGGCTATGCTTGCTTGATGGAGTAGATATGAGCTAACGTGAGCATTAAGACGATGATCCTTTACTTGTCTTCAAAGGTAAGGGGAGCTTGCCTGAGGGATTTTTCTCAATAACCATTTTCCTGTAGTGTAGTTTGTATAATTTATGTGGTTGTGGTTATCTGTTTATGTTGTTTACGTTGTGTTGTTTATCTGTGTATCGGTGTTTGATCTGCTTTTAAACTATTTGATTATCTGCAGTTGTATATTATATTGCTATGATGCATGATCTGCCTGGTGATATAATTCTGATAACTGTTGTTGAATGTTGTTTGTGAGTGTTGTTTGAGAAGCCTGACAGTGGTCAGTGCACAACCGATTAATCAGATAAAAGCTTTAATAAGTTGTGAAAAGATTATATTCAATGTTTTATGGGAAATGTTGGAATATAATAGTGGTGGAAAATATTATTTTGGAAAAATGAGTTTTGAGAAATATTATTTTAATGATTTATTAGTGTAAAAGTAATTTATGGGTCGCAATGAGAGCGAAACTGTGAAAATATTTTTGTACTGCAAAATTTTACGTAAGAAACTCTGTACTATTATAAAAAGTTATTTTATGAAATTAATTGTTAAAAATAAGTTAATTATGATTTTAGAAAATTGTTTAAGTGGAAAAAACTAAGTTTTGGCTTTAAAAGCTTTAAAAGTGATAATTGATGGCAGATTTGGAAAAGTGTAGAAGGCAAGTGTTTTGAAATGGCTGTACATATTTTAAGGAAGTTAAAACCTCAAGTGACTCACCTTTGTGAAAACTAAGTTTTATTATTTAAAGATTTTATTGAAGAATTTCCCATTTGAAAAGATCTTTTGAAAGCAAAAAGTGATTCAACAGTGTTAAAAGTGGTGTGAAACTTAGTAACCGAGACGTCGGGGTACTAAGGTTCTGTGTTGTGATGGACTTGGGGTCCTTTGGACTTTGAGGTCCTGTACCGTATACGTGGTGTATACCGTATTGAAACATTCACTAGTGGAAAATATACATTAGACGGTAACGGTTTACGTCAGTTAACCAAAAACTAGACGTTAAAAAGGGGGCGGTGGCAGTTTTGTTAATATTAGACTTCATTAATTCACTGTTAACGTCAGTTGTTTTAAGGACTGACGTTAAAAGTGAGGCGGTGGCAGTTTTGTAAATATTAAATCCCTATTTGCGTCAGTTGTTTAATGAACGGACGTTAATTAACACTTTTAGCGTCAGTTGTTTATAAAACTGACGTTAGAAGTGTGATTTTTACTTCAGTTAAATAAATAACTGACGTAAATAATCAACTCATTCCTATCTTTCTTTCGTTGTCATCTCCCTGTTGTTACTCTTAACGCAGATCATCACTCCATATATAGTGCAGTTTATTTCTAATCATTTTTTAAAAAAAAATTATTTTTAATCTTAATTAATTAGCTTGAATTAGTAAACAAATTCTTGTGCAAATTAAAATAAATAAACACTTAACATAAAACAAGTTATATATGTATAATCAAATCGTATCTCATTGAAGCGATTCATAAGTTACAATTACATGATTAAAAGATAAAAAATTTTCGCAAGATAACACTAAAATATAAAAAAGTTTCTGCTTCAACATCATTTTCTTCTCAGTCTTGTCCTCAGAAACTCCAATATTGAATGCATCTCCTCCCTTACTTGAAGTCCTTGATGCTCCATCTGAATCCACAGTCAATTTGGAGCCAAAGCAGAGTGAAGTGTGCACTCGATCTGTTTCAGCAATATTCTTGGAACAGCCACTTGGTTCCAAAGCTGAGGTTTTGGAACTGTAGCTGCCGATTCTCCAGAAGGATGATGGTGTGTGCAATTCACATAATGCGATTTACACACCCTTATCACCCATGTAATGTGATTTACTCAAACTCAGAAGTTGTTTGACCATTAAGACAGAGACCTTTAAGTCTAGATATAGGAAGAAAGAGTGATGAAGTTAATCTGCATGACAGAGCCATATTGTGAAGCATAAAAATTAAAGGAAGGAAGGAAGCTATTTATAGGAGTAGGGGATGAAGTTACTAGGTGTCGTAAGTTGCTAAAAAAATAAATGGATCATTAAGAGCATTAGGTTCCAAGGCGCATTGGGAGTTGGCAATCATATATTATAAACGTGCAGAAAAGAAAACGCCCGAAGGAATAGGAAGAAATAGACCTTTAAGTCTAGCTAGGTATAAACTTAGTGCTCATAAAAGGAATGAATGCTTTAAATTTGCAGAAACTTATACACTTTTAACGTCAGTTTTTGAATAAAACTGACGTTAAAAGTGTTTTTAAAATAAAAAATATTTATTTTTAACGTCAGTTGTTTATACAATTGACGTTAACAGTGTGATTTTTACTTCAGTTAAATAAATAGTTGACGTAAATAATCCTACTCTTAACACAGGTCTCAAGAGCCATTTTGTGAAGGAATAGAAATATAGAGGAAAAGAAGAGGCAGCATTACAGATGATACAGAATAATGGTACTTTATATAGAGAATGATTTTTACACAACACTTTTAACGTGAGTTGAATTCAACAACTGAGGTTAAAAGTATTTTTAAAAAAATATTAATATTTAACGTCAGTTGTTTAATACAACTGACGTTAAACAATTACTTTTAACGTCAGTTGTTTAATAAAACTGACGTTAAATGTTGTTTTATTTTTTGCTTTTTGATTATAACGTTTACACCCGCGCGCCTTCTGAACTTCGCTCTGTACGTACGTCTCTTTTCTATTTTCATCACGCTCAACCCTAGATCACTCTCAACCCTCACTCTAGCTCTCACCCAGCACAGAACCCTAATCGCGAGCTTATCTCCACCGCAACCACCGCGAGGGCTTCTTGCCACCACCGTGAGGTACACTATTAACTCTAACTCTGTCTTTCCATTCATTCTTTGCAATAACTTGACATCTCTCTTTCCCCTTCCCGCGCACTAACTCTCCTTGTCCCTCTGCTCTCAGTAACCACATCGAACGTTGGCCACCACTCGAGCGATTCCTCCCAACCACCACGCGAGCACCTATTTCTGGTGAGTATTTAGGGCACATTTTTGTATTTTTGGTTTTGAGTGTATGTTGAAACTGTAGTCTCAGTAGTTGAAACTTGAAACCGTGAGTTTGAGTTATTTGGAATGTACGTCTCTATTTTTAGTTTTGAGTGCATGTTGCTCTGCTGGTTGATCTATCACGGCCGTGATGCTCATCACGGCTAGGCCGTGATCGCCCGCCCGTGATGGCATGGTCTGGTTCAGTTGGCACGTTACGGCCGTGATGGACATCACTGCCAGGCCATGACCAGTGCTTGGCAATCTTCAAAAACTATAGTTTTTAATCTCCCGTATTGTCCTTATATTGGATATATGTTTTGTATATCTACATGACCTATCTAGTTATGGATCGTAGTTGGATGGTTTGTAAGCGCACTAGTGCTGAGTATTTGAAGGGGGTGGGAGAATTTATAGAATTTGCTCAAAGGAATGTTCCTAATAGTAATGGAATGTTCCGTTGTCCTTGTGTCAAGTGTTTGAATATGAGGAAATGTACGGTGAAGGATATACGTACTCATTTGATTTGTGAAGGGATTTTCTTGACTTATACAAGATGGATATGGCATGGTGATGTGTTGTTGAGTAGTACGGCGAGTGTCTCCCAAAGTGAGGACGTTGACGTAGATATGGAGGATGATCGAGTAGAGGACATGATCCGTGATATTGGACAAGAATCTTTTCATCGAGCTCATGTGTATGATAGGTTGTGCGGTGATGCGGATAAGCCTTTATATCCAGGGTGTACTACTCATACACGGTTGTCGGTGGTGCTAAAATTGGTTTGTGTGAAGGCGAGAAATGGTTGGAGCGATAAAAGCTTCACGGAATTGCTTGAAGTGTTGAAAGACTTGCTTCCGGAGGACAACACATTGCCTGACCGTAACTATGAGGCCAAGAAGGTATTGTGTCCTATGGGTATGGAGTATAAGAAGATACACGCATGCCCCAATGATTGCATATTGTACACCGGTGTTCATGAAGACAAACACGATTGCCCCAAATGTGGGTTATCACGATATAAAGTGAAGGGTGGTGATGATGATGATGATGTTGATGATGTGAGAAAAAAGGGTCCTCATGCGAAGGTGTTGTGGTATATTCCAATAATTCCAAGGTTCAAGCGATTGTTTGCCAATGCGAAAGATGCGAAGAATCTTAGATGGCATAATGATGAGAGGAAACGTGATGGAAAGGTTCGTCATCCTGCTGATTCTATTCAATGGAAGAATATCGATACTATGTTTCCGGATTTCGCCGATGAGCCAAGAAACCTAAGGCTTGGACTTGCTATGGATGGAATGAATCCTTATGGTAACATGAGTAGTATTCATAGTTCATGGCCTGTTCTGTTGGTGATTTACAACATGCCCCCTTGGTTGTGCATGAAGCGCAAATACATGATGTTGTCTATGATGATTTCGGGCCCAAAGCAACCGGGAAATGACTTAGATGTTTATCTAGGTCCCTTGATTGAAGACTTGAAAACGCTGTGGGTGGAAGGTGTTGATGTAGTTGATGGGTATTCTCATGAGACTTTCAAGCTTCGTGCCATGTTATTTTGCACCATCAACGACTTTCCAAAGATACGGTAACTTGTCCGGTGCAGTGTCAAGGGGCATAAAGCATGCCCTATATGTGAAGAAGGCACATGCTACACTCAGTTGCATCATGGAAAGAAGACGGTTTACCTTGGGCATCGGAGATTTCTTAGACGTGATCACCCATATCGTAAGATGAAAAAAGCTTTTAATGGATGCCAAGAGACAGAAGAAGCGCCGCGGCCTTAATTGGAGAGCAGGTTTATCGAGAGGGTAAAGGACATCGATGTTATATTCGGCAAGTCCAAAAAGAAAGGTAAAGCTCACGAGAAAAACATATGGAAGAAGAGGTCGATATTCTTTGATCTTCCATACTCGGCGCAAGCTTGATGTCGATTAATCGCATTGATGTGATGCGTGTGGAGAAAAATGTGTGTGATAGTGTGATCGGGACGCTTCTCAACATTCAGGGCAAGACAAAGGATGGTGTGAATGCTCGTCTCGACCTCGTTGCTATGGGTATACGAGAGCAGTTAGCTCCAGTTGTTGAGGATGGTAAGCGGACTTATTTGCCGCCAAAATGTCATACTTTGTCAAAAAAAAAGAGACAAAGTTTCTGCGGGTGTCTTCAGGGCATCAAAGTTCCACATGGTTACTCTTCAAATATGAAGAGGCTTGTCTCTAGTGATCTTAAATTGGTTGGCTTGAAGTCTCATGATTGTCACATCTTGATGCAACAACTTCTGCCTGTTGCTATTCGTGGTATTGCTACAAAAAATGTGAGACATGCCATTACTCGGTTGTGCTCATTCTTCAATTCTATATGTAGCAAAGTCGTTGACCCCCGTATGTTGGATGACTTGGAAGTTGAGGCTGCTACAATCTTGTGCTAATTGGAGATGTATTTTCCTCCTTCCTTTTTCGACATAATGGTTCACTTAATTGTTCATTTGGTGAGGGAGATTAGATTATGTGGGCCGGTTTTTCTGAGATGGATGTACCCAATTGAGCGCTACATGAAGATCTTGAAAGGGTACGTGAAGAATCCTCATCGTCCGGAAGCATCTATTGTTCAAAGGTATGTTGCAGAAGAAGCTATTGAGTTTTGTTCGGACTACCTTCATAACACGGATCCTATAGGGGTTCCTAAGCCTCGGCATGATGAGATCAGATGTCAAGGTAAGGGTACACATGGCTTAAGAATTAATAGGAAGGATCAGGAGGAAGTGCTTCAAGCACATTTGTATGTATTGAACAACATCGAATGTGTTCAGCCTTTCTTATTTGAACATAAAAGAAAAGTCAATCAAGAAAACCCTCGAATGAGCAAAAGGTGGTTGTTGAACAAGCATAACAAGACTTTCTTACCATGGTTCAAGGAAGAAATGCTTAAGGATGGTAGTACTGCTTCTGATGACGTAAAATGGCTAGCACGTGGGCCTAACTTCAACGTCATATGTTGGAGTGGATACGACATAAATAACTTTTCCTTTTATATAAAGGAACAAGATAACAAGAGTACCATGCAAAATAGTGGGGTTATGATCATGGCCGAAGCAATGCACTTCTCTAGTGCAAAGGACACAAAACCCGTTCACAAAGACCGAGACCTTACTTTGGATATATTGAATATATTTGGGTGCTCGATTACACTAAGCTTACGGTGCCGGTATTTAAATGTAAGTGGGTTGATAGTAACGGTGGTGTACAAACCGACGAATTGGGGTTCACATTGGTAGACCTCAACAAGTTAGGTCATATAAATGAGCCTTTCATAATGGCTTCCCAAGCAAAACAAGTGTTCTACATCACTGATCCTTCTAACAAAAGGTTGTCCGTGGTTCTCCAAGGAAAAAGCATGTATAATGGTAGTGATGAAAATGAAGATTCAAATCTTGATATTCCTGAGACTCATTCTTTTTCAACAAACATGCCTATTATAATCGAGGAGACACAGGTGGACGATGTACATGCCACTCGTGATGATCATCACAAAGGGATATTGATATAGGTAGTTTAAACTTAGTATACATTTATTTTTATTTCTATTTATGTATTTATTTTGAGTTATAACCTATGTTAATAAATATATATTGTTTCTGAATACATATATATGGATCATTATTCCATTTTTCCTTTGCAATTCTGTAATGTGTGTGATATTCCGTGTTCTTTGGGATATTTACTTGAATGCGAGGATCGGCCGAGGGAGTGATATTTTAAAACTGAATTTTAAAAAAAATACTATTAACGCCGGCTTTATCATACAACTGATGTTAATAGTATTTTATAAAATATACAAGACACTATTAACGCCGCTTGTTTATTACAACGGCGTTAAAATTAAGACCTATAATGTCACATCTTGATAACAATTGAGGATAGTTTTAACAAAATTCACGCGCTTTTGTTAAAGAACCGACGTTAATTTTGACAAAATTAACGTCAGTTGTGTTAAAGAACCGACGTTAATAGTGTTATATTTAACGTCAGTTCTCAACTGACGTTAAAAGTTTAACTTTTAACGTCAGCTGTATTTACGTCAGTCAGTATTCTGACGTAAAAAATCAATTTTAACTGACGTAAAAAGCACTTATTGCACTAGTGATTGAAGATGTTTTCTAGTACCACGAACCTAAGACTGGTGCATCAGTCGAGAGGTGTCGTGATTGAGCACTCAGATTGTGAGGTCCTGTGTTGTAATGAAATTTTTAAAGGTGTTTTAAAACTGTGAGTCGTAAGCCATTTTGAGCTTCGGCAAAGAAAGATTGAACACAAAGAAAAGAACAAAACAAAAGTGTTTTGCATGCATTTGGCAGACGTGCCCGCGGTTCGATGTATTAATTACCAGCGGCGAAAGGTAATTCTTACTGTGTTTTTCTCATGTGCCTAGTGAGGACATTTGAGACCCCATCTTCGTTGCTATTGGTGCCCTGAGTGTGGACAGTATGCAATGTGTTTGGCTGCGTGCCTGGCCTTGTGTGCCTGTGTGGATGGGAAGAGGCTGCGTGCCTAGTGGCAGTGTGCCAAGTTAGCTAGTGTGGCTATGGAGCCTGATCAACTCATTATGTGTTGGGATATCTCATGAGATTAGGACGAAATTAGATGATGTATAGAAGTGTTCATGCATAGTTTTCCAATGTTGATGTTTGGGGGGTGAAACCCATTGATAAACTGTATGATATAATATGGATGCTTATGTTATTATAAACATGTAAATGTGCATGTGCCTTCTTTTGTGTCGTGCATTTAGTTATTGTGTTAAATTCATATATTGGCATCTCACCCTTACAGATATTTCAGGTTTCTTCTGGTTCGCTATTGTACCTTGGGTACTTTAGTACCGATGGTGCAGAGGAGTCTCCCTAAGTCACTCAGAGACTTAGATCTAGTTGCTTGATGAGGTACTTGATTGTGGAATGATCACGTGAGTTTTTCTCAGGAATAACTTTTGGAATGACCAACTTAGGGTTTGAGACTTAGATTACTTTTGATAAGTATGTATGAGTATGACTCAGAGAGTCTTTATTTTAAAATGGAATGTTTATGGCTCGGAGAGCATGTCTTTTGAATAAAAACCTAAGCTATTCCTTTTTGGTCTTGTAAAGCTTATTGTTATAACTATATTTTTTTTTATTACTGCCTGGTGGTATTTGGTGTTACTGGAATTCTGGAATGAAAATGTAATTATTTTAGCAGGTGTTCTTTTATCTGGGATGTCTGAATTACAGAGGAGACTCTGTCGAAATTTTCGTAAAAATACTAGCTTTTATTTAAGTATATTCTTTAAATGAAATAGACTTGCCAGGCTATGATAGTAAGTCTGTGTGCCGATCAAGGCTTAGGTGTGGAGTCGTGACAAAATTTTTATACCCAATTTCAGACACTTATGTACTTATACAAATTATTTTTCGAAAGCACTAGCAAATTATCCTTTTAATTTATTTCCGCACGTGTTTACAAAGTAATGCCCAAGGGGGGTGTTACAACCTCTTCTTTTCCTCTATATTTCGTATGTTTTCTATTCCTTCACAAAATGGTTCTGAGACTTTTGTTATTTCTTCCTATACCTAGACTTAAAGGTCTCTGTCTTAATGGTCAAAAAACTTCTGAGGTTGAGTTAATCACGTAACATGGATGGTAAGGTTGGGTGAATCACGTAATGTGATTCCCTCACCTTATTTCATCACATCCCTTCACTCAGCTTTGGCTCCAAAGTGACTGTGGATTCAGATGGAGTATCAAGGAATTCAAGTAAGGGAGGAAATGCATCCATTGGAGTTTCTGAGGACAGGACTGAGAAGAAAATGATGTTGAACCAGAAACTTTTTTATATTTTAGTGCTATGTTGCAGAAATTTTTTATCTTTTAATCATGTAATTGTAACTTATGAATCGCTTCAATGATATACGATTTGATTATACTTATATAACTTGTTTTATGTTAAGCGTTTATTTATTTTAATTTGCACTAGAATTTGTTTACTAATTCAAGCTAATTAATTAACATTAAAAATAAACTTGTTTAAAAAAAAGGTTTAGAAATAAACTGTACTATATGGAGTGATCTGCGTTAAGAGTGACGACAGGGAGTTGACAACGAAAGAAATGAGTTTCATAATTATTTACGTCAGTTATTTATTTAACTGTCGTAAAAATCACACATTTAACATCAGTTGTATAAACAACCGACGTTAAAAGTGTTAAAATCACTTTTAACGTCAGTTCTTTATACAACTGACGCAAATAGTGATTTAATATTTACAAAACTGCCATCGCCTCATTTTTAACGTCAAACATATGGTCAACTGACGTAAAACGTTCTCGTATATTACATTATTTCTACTAGTGTTGAGACTTTATTGCCTCTTCAAATGTCTATGGATCACTTTCTGTATAATAATAGATTGATCCATAATTGTCTGTGGACTCTCTTGCTCCTTCAACAAGGAACATGAAAAGCTTGGTCTCTACGTTTTCTCTTTTCTAGCTCTCTGACTTCTCCTAAGTTCTAAACCCTCCAAAGTATCTTTATTGGATACATTATTCTTCGGATTATGTGCATTACTATGAACATTATCCCTATGACTTGGAATTGAGTTAAACTTATTTCCTTGAAATATTAAATCCTCAAACTCAATCACTGTTAGTAACAGGATGATTCACTAGATTCCATAATCATTAATCTATATCCTTTGCTAATCTTAGTTTAGCCCTGGAACACACATTCAATTCTCCTTTCGTCTAATTTCTTTCTTTTGGTTCAAGAACTTTTACTATTGTCCTACAACCTCAAACTTTGAAAAATCTTAGAACGGAATTTCTATTTTCCAGAGCTCATATGGGGTCATCTCATTCCATTGTTTGAACATGGCTTCTCCCCAATATCATTTTGCTAGACCTAAATAGGATACCATGATTTTTATCATTTCTTCTAATATCCTATATTTTCCTTTTCAACTAACCTATTTTATTATGGGGAATAAGTTGCAGTTGTTTGGTCAACCATTCTAATAGACCCAAAGTAATAACTAGGATAATAAACTTCTCCTATTCTATTATTCCTAAGACATTTAATAAATATCTAATAACAAACCACTTCAATTTACCCACACTATATAATAATAAATATATAAACATCACTGTTTCTGGGTAACTGAAAATATTTTTACATCTAAAATGTATTTTCGTTAACTAACAAATCATTTCTAACACATATAGAATCATGGATTGACTATTAGCAAAGAATTCGGTGCCTATAAGTATAATTAACAACATAACAGTGACACATACTAGGAGTTGTCCTAGTGGTCATCGTGTATGCTTTCCGCCACTATGTCTCCATTTCGAGTCTCAACGTGTGCATCTTTTGAAAATTTGAAAATGAGAAATGTTTACATGGTTAGGAAAAATAAGCTTGAACTAAATTAACTGTTTGAAAATTATACCGTTTTATTAAAACAGTGGCCAACTAACCGGGTCAAAAAAACCCATTTTTGCATGAAACCGAGTCACACGACCCACTGCCATTTTTGACAATTCAATACAAAATCTAAACTTATTTCATAATGCCTTGGATTCATGTCTAAACATGTTCTAGGGTAAATCTCAATGATTTTCATTATAAAAAATAAATAAAACAATGATCCAATCATTTTAAGTTTTCTATAACATTTCTTCATGAACATCCATGTGTATTTTAACAACTTAGAACAATACAAAAACACATCCAAAACATTTCTCATTTCTACAAAATCAAAAAACAATTAATTCTCATCTTATATTCACAAAATCATGCACTCATGATATAAAATTGTTTACTCTAAAAATAATTAGTTCTCACATGGATCAAATCCATTAATGCATGCACATGATATAATCATTCATATATTAGACAATTCTATCAAAATAGAGCAACATACTTGCATGCACAATAAATCAAACATATTCATGTTCATCAAAATTCAGATACTTGATTTTATTCTAAATCATGCATTTAAGGCTCTAATACCACATGCTAATTTTAACATAAACAAAGCATGCCTCTAAGATTCAACATACATGAATTTAGAATATCAAGCATATCATAGCCATAGAAAGTAATTGTGTACCTTTCACCATGGTCACAAATTATAATACCCTGAAATTTTAATAATTTGAATTAATTAAAGGCTTTAATTGATAAATTTTCTAGTAGTTTAAAATTTTTCTTTGTACAGCGGTTATACTTTTTTTTTTTTGAAAAAAAAAATTATAAATATGTTCGTAATTAATTTATGATATCATGAATGAAAGAGTTTTAAGACAATATTTAAGAATTAAATTAAATGAGGGTTTTAAGGCATAACATGATAGTGCGTATTTGACTTGCTCTTAGTAATTAGATTAATTGAATTAATTTGATTAATGATTTAATGGGTTTATTGGGTTTTTACCAACTCTAGGGCCCAATTTTATGTTTAAAAAGAGTGTCGTCCCTTCCTCCATCATTCTTCAATCTTTTTTTTAAAAAAAAATCCTAAAGTGTTAGAGAGCTTAGAGAGAGGAAGAGAGAAGAGAGGGGAGAGAGAGTTATAGAAAAGAGAAATGAAAAGAGGAAGCTTTGGAGATTTGAAGCCTCAACTCATTTTGTTCATGAAGAGAAAGTTGTTGAGGATCTCTAAAGCTTTCCAAGAATCCCCAACTTGCATCATCTTCTTCCTCCTTAGATTGTCAACATTCTTTTTGGTAAAAGCTTCAAGGTGTGGGATTTAGATGTTTTCATGAATTTTCTCTTATTCAATCTTGTTTAATCTTTGTAATTAATGATTATGTTCAATAAATTGAAAGGGGAATAAATATTTTGACTGTATGATAGAACCCTAGAAATTGGGGGTGAGGAAACTCCAAAGATTTGATGTTTTCTTATGATTTCTCGTTGTTGCACTGAAATTCTGACATACATTCAATAAAAATTTGTAACTAGAGTTGTAGATATCCAATTGAGGTTAAAATGATCTTATTTTAAAGCTAACACACAGAGGTATATAGTTTATAAATTTCATGAATTTTGGAAACCTTCTGTGTTCTTAGTGAATTTTTGAGAACAGGGCTACTACTGTCCCGTATGCACCCTGACAGCCTGTATTCAGAAAATCATATCTTTATTTATAAAAACTCGGATTGAGATGAAACTTGTTGCGTTTGAAAGCTTAAATATAGTGGTATAATGTGTTAAAATTTTGTGATTTAAGGATACCTGAGGAAGTCCCAGTTTAATTTTGAAAATAGAGTATTGTATGTTTTGGATATACTCAAATATGTTTTATTTCAAAATTTATATCTGGAATTTAAACATCCTTTATAAGTGAAACTAGTGTCATTTGAAAGTAGGCATGTAAGTCTTGTTGCAGTTAAAAATTATGAATTTATTGACTTCTATAGTATTCCCAATTTTCGTTTGAAGTTGGTCAAGGTGCTGGAAACATTATCATTAGTCATGTATTAGTGAATTTATGAATATACTAGGATGTGTGCTTATTGTTGTTGCGTTTCAAATACAACTTCCATCTATGCTTGAATATTTTAGTAAATGTGTTTATACAATGGATTTTTTATTTACATTGTGAATATATATTATATTGGATTATGTTATTGTACATCTTAAAAAGTATCAATAGAGTGATGATAGTATGAGAATGCAACGATTGTGTTGTTGCTACCTATGGTTGTGATTGAATGTTGAAAGGGTACTTGGTGGAATGAATTGAAATGACATTGATATGAATCTTTGGGTAGGCGAACCAGGTAGCAGGAGGCTCCGGTATATAAATATCACCGCCGGGGATGAGGGGACCCCGTTTGACACCCCAGGCATTGAGGAGTGATGTTGATGTTAGCCGAATGGTGCGGTATCTCCGGGGTACGAAATTAAAACCGTCGGGATGGGGGACCTTGAGAGAGCAACCCCAAGTGGACACAAAGATTCGATGTTTTTGATATGCATCCGCTTATGAGCGAGACATGAGTTTGAGAATTAAATTAAGTGCAAGTCATTCCACAAGTACTATACAATTGGGCAAGAAGCCCGCATGTGATATGATATGTATCGATGTTGCGATATTTGACTTGACATGGGTTTCGTGTTGACATGAGTAAATGCTTTCATGTTTGAATACTATGATTTTATTTTATCTTGCATGTCTGCTTGTGTTTGGGGAAGTTCACTCATTGAGTCAATGGACTCACCCCACGTTTAATTAAAGGCTTTAATTGATAATTTTTATAGTAGTTTAAAATTTTTCTTTGTACAGCGGTTATACTTTTTTTTTTTGGAAAAAAAAATTATAAATATGTTCGTAATTAATTTATGATGCCATGAATGAAAGAGTTTGGAGACAATATTTAAGAATTAAATAAAATGAGGGTTTTAAGGCATAACATGACAGTGCGTATTTGAGTTGCTCTTAGTAATTAGATTAATTGAATTAATATGATTAATGATTTAATGGGTTTATTGGGCTTTTACCAACTCTAGGGCCCAATTTTATGTTTAAAAATAGTGTCATCCCTTCCTCCATCATTCTTCAATCTTTTTTAAAAAAACTCCTAGATAGTGTTAGAGAGTGAGACACCCCGCTGTGCCTCTTTGTGTCATTAGATTAAAACCTCATTATTTAATTACTTAATCACACGCTTAACGTGAAAATACGTAAAAATTAAAAGTCAACTTATAAAGTATACAACTTCATATAGAATGACATATCACAATATAAATATATTATGCATATTACAAAACTCTGTTGAGGATATCCTATCAGTAGGATCCCTCACAGGCATATACTTAGACAAAAAGTTAAACAGTGGAAAACATAATAAAAATACGCCTCACGAGACGCACTGGCCATAACTAACTAGACCTTAATCACCATGGATCACAGCTTGTCCTCCAGCCTCCGGTTCATAGGGAGTTCCATCCAACTTGAGACACCCCGATGTGCCCCATTGTATTGTTACATTAAATCCTTAATTATTTATTTACTTAATCGCGCGCTTATCGTTGAAAATACGTAAAAATTAAAACTTAAATAATAATCATATAACTTCTACAAATACAAAACACACCAAAACTATATTTCATAAATACACACATAAGTATCCTTTATTTTACACAACATTGTTTAGGGTATCCTTTCAGTAGGACCCCACACAGGTACTTATTTATACAACTTGCTTATAACTAACGGAAAACAAAACATCTTAGGTGACTCACTAGCCCTAAACTTACTACGCTGCATTATTAGGATCAGTAGGTTGTTCTTCAGTGTCAACTTCATACGGAATGTCGTTCAACTCTTCAACAATCTCCGTCTCGTATGGGGTTCCATCCATCTCCTCAGTAACATAGTCGTCCATCTGGTCTTCTAACGTAACGAAGTATACATACACAAAAATACAGAAATAGGGAGATGAGAAACAGTTCTATCATCATAAGTGGAAAAGATTCATAGCATATAATACAATAACAGTCACAGACATGCATCACTCACAATTTACAATCATCCATACTTTATAACATCATCCTCTACCCTTCAACCCATGCAACTAGACCTTTATGCTGACGTGGCCACTACTACTCTCTCGTCACACATCCCTCGTTAGGGATGCCACCGATCGTCCAAGTGACACGTTCCCCACGCCGGTGCACATTCACATCCATGGTGTACATCCATGGTGAGAATGCTCATGCAAAGCAATGACACTATAGCTACACAGTACCGTCGGTGCACACCCTGGTTCTCTCTCTCAACTCTATCAAGGGTGCTCATGCAAAGCAATGACACTATAGCTGCACAACTTAAATTCTAATTTGAAACGGTCTACAAGAACTTCGGACCTCGTGTATCTCAAATACACGGTTATGAACAACAATGCAACACATGATTCTCACTGACTTTTATCAATAACAACCTAGTACCTCAAGCTTTTCCTCATAACCTCCACTTACACTCTATATCACATCACTTCTATAAAATAATAGTGAGGCACTTCTAATTCATATTCAAAACTCTCACCCAAACAAAATACCTCCGAGCAATATATATCTTTCCTTAAAATCAACTAAGCAATTTATCAAACTAGGAAGATCATCTCTAACCATATATCAGAATATTGTTGAACCAAGCAATTCAATTATCATCAAGCTATAATACATTCTCACATAAACATATTAATCATCATAAAATATCATTCAACAGAATAAAAATCACCAAATTTAAGAACTACGAATAGTATACCGGATAACTTCCCAGGAAAAAGAGGTGGTGATAAACACGCTTAAATACCAAGTTTTTCCTTAGCCAGAAATTACCCAGACATATACCATTCCAACCTCAAAACAGCATGTTAACATCCATATCATAAAGTATCAATTCGATATAAATAATAAAAGCAAATCATCCATCAACGGTTAATAAATATCAACATAATATCAATAAAATAATCAAACACCATAAAATATCACTTAAAACAAATTATCACAGCCAGCATATCACAATCAGATCAAATAATAAATAAAGCCAAACATCCTCAACATCATAAAATCAACCTTAATGTCGATAAACCTACAATCCCTGAATCACCATTGGTTTTATGGAAAAGGTTTCCAATGTGATTTTGGTCTTATCGATTACTCGACTTCTAGTAGGGTTTAGGTCGCCCTACACCATTATTATAAATTATATGCTACTTATCGGTTCCGACGATTGAATGGTTCTTTCTCCCACCTGAGTTTGCACCGGAAACACGCGTACCCGACGATCCTCGTTATTCCGCCACGAGTTAACACAACCACCTTCAACCAAACAACATAATTATAATTTATCAACTAACAACCATCTATGACACTTTAGGGCTAGGTTCGGCCACTTAAAGAAAGTAGGGAAGGAAAATGTTTTTGATTACATGCTCTTGGATAATGAAAGTGGAAGACATCACAAGATCATAGAAATTGGTTTCACATTAAAAGGATTTTTCTACAATTTTATAGAATTATTTGAAGTTCTAGATCTAGGAATGGAAAAATATGATTCATGGCATAAACATGAGAAATACATGAATATGAAAGCTTATATGATCAAGGAGATGAGCTTTTACCTCTTGAAGATTGAAGAAATGAAGAAATGATCAACCTTCACTATGTTGAAAACTGGACAGCTTGAGGGTGTGATGGTATTGTGAGTGTATCTCACAATATACTCATCGAAAAATCACGAACTTTGGCTTGATAGAAAGATAATAAGAAAAGGAACAACTTTGGTGTTTAATGTTTCATTCGGTTCGGATCATAACAGGGGTGAAAAGGACCTTCTTTCTGCTGTTTCGTGGGTTGCTGAGAATTCTGGGCAGTTTCGGTATTTTGAGCCTATCTCCCAATCCACTTATCCGTTTTTTATGATCTTTATCTTGTTGGAAAGAAGAGAGAAATAGGAACAACTTTTATGTTGAGTGTTTTCCGAGTTTCAGAAAGGAAGAGGGTCATATGTTTGGTGGGGATTCGGTGTTCTTAGGGTTTTGTAACTTAGTTGGTGAGGAAGATGAAGAGAATGAAGATGAGTGAAATGGTGAGGGAGGCCACGGTTTGGAGGGTATTTATAGGAGTAATCTTATGCCTTGTTTGGTTAAAAGGAATTGGTTTAATGGGTTTTGTGATTATTAAATTAATATAAGCTTAACTAAGGTTATAATTAACTTAACTAAGGTTATTTTTAACTTAACTAAGGTTATTTTGGCTAACCATGGTTAATAATATGTGGCTCACATTTAGTGGAGGTGTGACTGATTTTGGGCCACACAAAGTGACTCACCAATGAGTCATTGATCTTATCCATTAGCGGTTCCCAGAAATTCCGTACGCAGCTCCGTCGTTTACCCGATTTCAGTTTTTGAGAGAAAAATAATGAAACGAAAGCAAAATGAAATAGGTAATATTTATTGGATATAGATGCACGAAATTGGAGAGATGTGGGAGGTTTTCAACCATGTAAAATGAGTGGATAAGAGTGCGTAGATGCGTCTTGTTAATACCCGCGAAAGCTTGGGGGTATTTTGGTCTTTTTACCTAAATGTCATGATTACTTGCATTTAATGCTCATAAATGCTTGGTGACTCATCCTCCATGAGTCATCATGTATGACTCGCTGTCCCTATCCCTTGACGGGTCTCTGCAGTTCCGTTTTCGACTCTGTTGGCTCCCCGATTAGGGTTTTACGCCCGTAAAAAGCGTAATATTTCGTTTTGGACTGAAAATTTTCAAACTAACCAAACTCATTGGAAATATGATTTAAATATAAACCATTTCGTTCACGAGTCAAAATTAGGTTTTCTGCTCAGTAAAATTATACTGTCAGTGAAAACGCAGACCGGGTTCCGTCTGAATTTTCAACCCAAATTTTTATCGTAAGCTTCTACCCTAAGATAGAGTATGAATATGATTTTTATTTCATAAAAATCAATCTCCATGAACTCGGATAAAAATATAAATAAATACATTTATACCGGTTAATACAGCGAAACTATTTTTACTGAAAAAAATAAAAATCGGAAAATAAAAAAAACAGGGTGTTACACAACTCCTCCTGGTTACGCTCATCCACAGGGTGTTCTCGTACGATTCCACAAGGAGATAAAATACAACATACAAAAATATACAGGGGATAAGAAACAGTTCTATCATCAAAAAGCGGAAAAGAGTCATAGCAAATTCTACAGTAATTGCCACAGACAATCAACACACATAACTAACGAATCATCCTCAAGTTAATATATATCATCCTCTACCCTTACTCTCAGGCAATCTAACACTTTATTTTAACGTAACCTCTCTAATCCTGTCACCATGCCTTTACGTTATCGTGGCCACTACCACTCCTGTCACCATCCCTCATTTGCATCGGGGCACACCCTCATTCCCGTTAGGATGTTCCACCTAGTGCACACCTCCATTCCCGTTAAGGTGTTCGACCCCCATTCCCGTTAAGGTGTTCCACCCCCATTCCCTTTAGGTGGAAGTGGTATCGCGAGAACTCTTGATTTTACGTGTATTATATTACCAATACACATAAGTGTTTTACGTGTATTATATTACCAATACACAGAAATGTTTTACGTGTATTCTATTACCAATACACGGTGTATTATATTACCAATACACAAATGTTTTACGTGTATTATATTACCAATACACGGTGTATTATATTACCAATACACAGATGTCCTTGCGTATTATATTAACAATACACTTTTGTCTTTGTGTATTATATTATCAATACACTTTTGTTCTTGTGTATTATATTACCAATACACGGTTGTGGACAACAACACCTATACTTGAATCTCACCAACCCGTTTTAACAACATCCTAGTGCCTTAACCTTCCATTAGAACTTGACACATATTCTATGCCATAACGCCTCTTTAACATACATTATCTAGGTTAGGCACTTCTAAATCATTATTATCCTCATACCCAAAACAATCATCTTTTAGACAACATATATATCTTTGCTTAAAAACCACTAAGCATAATAATACAAACCAGGCAGATCATGCATAACACAATATCAATCCAAATATTCCTATATCACCAATATAGCACAAAATCAATTCAATAAAGGTAATAAAATCAAATCAACCATCAACAATCTAAAATCAACCTAATATCGATAAACCCACAATCTCCGAATCGTCATTGGTTTTTCAGAAAAGGTTTCCAATGTGATTTTGGTCTTGTCGATTACTCGACTACTAGTAGGGTTTAGGTCGCCTTACACAATTATTATATAATCTACTACTTATCCATTCCGACGATAGGTTGGTTCTTTCCCCCACCTGGGTTATCATCGAACTCCCGAACTCGAAGCTCCTCGTTGTCACACCACAAAGTACTAACTCCACCTTCTGTGAAGGTAAGGAGATTAGTTGCTCGAAGGGGTATACCACGAACTTCCTCGTTTCCTCCGCGATGAAAGTCTAAGGTTATGAACACAAAATCACAAGTTAAAATCAAACAAGAACACTAAACCACAAGGTATAGGTTCGGCCAAGACTAGTTCTTAGGGTTAGAGATTCCTGAAAATTATACAACTCATGGATTTATGATCCTTAAGTGTTAGGAGTTCATAAACAATGATCACTTAACAAAGTTGAATTAAAATCCCACTAAGTTATAAACTTAGGGTATTCGGCCAAGGCTAGTAAAATAGGCTAAAATTCACTAAACTTTCCAATCTCTTAGGTTTAGCATCCATATGCATTAAGGAGCTCAAAACCATGATCATTTTGGGAAAAAATAAGAACAAAGTATCCTAGGTTCATAACCTTCTAGGTTCGGCCTTTGATGAGTGTGATTTCACCTCATATTTCATTGACATTTTGCATTCATTTTCATATAGCTTAAGCATATTTAATTTGATTTTTGTTAGTTTTTACCTTGGAACGGGTAAGGCGGTTTTGTGGTGTTGTTGTGCAGGGATTAAGGATTAAAATGCTCAAGATTAACCATGATGGAGCTTGCATGAAGATGGGTCTTGAAAAGTAAAGAAAATGAGCCAAACAGAGCCTATCACGGCCATGATCGAGTAGAGCTAAAAATAAAGAAGGCTAAAGTCAGAACTGGTCACGGCTGTGACATGCCAACTGAACCAGACCCTTACAGGTAGAACTGATCACGACCTAGCCGTGATGGTGGTCACGGCCGTGACAGACCAACCAGTGAAGCAACCTCCAAGGCAAAACCCGTCACGGCCTGGCCGTGATGGCCATCACGGTCGTGACGCGTGATAAATGGATCTTTAGAAACTGATTTGATCTGAAATTGTGGTTGCTTGGGATTCAAGTTACCCTAGTCTATAAATAGAGCACTTAGGCTCGAAAATAGGGGACTTTTGAGGGACTTTTGGGCTGCTACCCTTAGGCAAAATTAGGATTTCTCTTCTCCTTCTTCTTCTCTTCTCTTAGGTTTTCATTTATGTGTATGTTAATCAAGCTTGACATCACCATGGCAATGCTTGAGTAGCAGCTTTATTTCTAGGGATTGGGGCTATGCCCAAGATCTGTTTTATGTTATGAATTGATGTTTTCCCTTTGTTAATTTCAATTTGCTTTCGATTTGGTTTCTATCGCATGAATTACTTGTGAATCTGGTGCGCACTTATTTGCATGTCAAAGATACTCTAAGGAGGAACCTAGCGGTGAACTTAGGTATTGGATCTATAGGAATCAAACTTAAGACTTAAATCACGAGAGTTAGAAGCGGTCCTTCGAGGGTTCACGGATTGTCACAAAGCTTAAAGGGTTCAATTTAAATTCAATTACCACGAGAGTAGGGGTTGGTTTAATTGGGCACGGTTTTTGTAACCCGAGAGGGAGCATTAACTTATTTAGGATAAATTCACCTTCAAAGAAATTTTGATGATTAACAAGGGGTAGTCAATTTAGTAACATGAACAATCTTGTTGGTAACCCAATTCCTAGGAATCTCTTTAGATTTGAAAAACCATAAATTGATTTACTTTCCTTTTTCAATTGATTGCATTCTTAAATATCTGATTTTCTAAATTAATTCTTATTAAAAAAATCAAATCTTTTCAAAATCCTTTTTTATATAGTCCAGTTTAATTGGTTTAATAATTAGCTGTTATTTGAGATCACGGTCTCTGTGGGATCGATCTTTTTCTTACTTGGCGACGAATCCGGTACACTTGCCGGAGTATACCCATCAGCCTTCATAGGATTTATAGGCTAGAAATCTTTAAACTTTAAAATCTCTTAGACTTAGCATCCAAATATCTTATGGAGCTTGTAACATCCTAAAAAATTCAAATATAGTTATTTTAATAAAAAAAAGGGGTAGTATAAGAGTTTATTATAATTGTTTTCTTTATAATAAAAATCCAGTGGGTTCCACAATAATGTAAAATTGATTTAAAAATAATAATAAAATAAAATTAGGGATAAGAACCTACCCCGAACTAAATTATTGTGGCAATAATGATAGGAAACATAAGCATATCAAGGCTCATGCTGTGTTACCCATTATAAATAGATAGTTTGAGTGTTTTAAGCTCAATTTCGCATAATATGACTAGATACCTAACTTCAGATAGATATTTCGTAACCAAAGAGAACTTGTTTGAATTCTAGATCTGCATAAGAAATATAACCCTATCTCTTAGCTTTCCATAGACACCAAATTCGTCCAAATTGGATTTTTGTAGCTCAAGTTATGACCAAATTCATACACACTATTCATGTTCCAGTGCCAGAACCGTTTTTTTAAATTCTATCCACGTTTTGACTATCTAAAAGTCGGTTTCAGATTTTGTGGTCTTCTTAACAGTTGTAGACAATTCTTTTATATTTCCAACGATATAAAATTTATAATTTTTGAATGTCTATAACTCAAGCTATGTGCGAAATACAGCACCATATGCAGAGTAAGCGGGCTTAACGCGTTTTTACTCGTTTTGGGCTATTGGGGGCTCTATAAATAGAATATTAACATTCTTAGGGTGCGTTTTTGAACCCTAATTACACCTAGAAACTCAGAAACGGCTAAGAAGAGAAGAAATTCAAGGATTAAGAAGAGATAGTTTTGGAAGAGGGAGTCTAGGAAGAGGAAGATGATGATAACTCTTGGCAAACGTTAGGATTCACAGTAGGAAACACTTAGATCTATTTGGAGGTCTTCAAGAGGTGAGTAACAATACTTTTTATGAACCCTTTCCATGGTATATATGATTGTTTTTGTTGATAAGGGATTACCATATGGTTTTGGGAGTTTTTAATTGACTTGATGCATATTGTTAGTAACCTAAATTCTAAAATTGGGGTTTTGTTTAAAAGGGGAATTAATTGATTAATTGATGTTGTAACGTGCTTATTCATGTATGATATGTTGTGATATTCATGATTGTTTGTTATCGGTGGAAGTTTATATGTTTAAAATTGAGGGAAATAGTTTGTTACATGCATGAGACATGACATATTTAAGTTATAACATGTTGTATGATGTTTGCCGCAATACCATCTATGATAGGGGTATCGAAAAGTAATACCACCATAATGGGGTATCGAAAGTAACATCCCCATATAATTGGGATGTCAAAAAAGATCAATACCGCCTAAAAAGGGGTATCGAAAGTAACACCGCCACACGTTGGGGTGTCGAAAAGGGAGAAATACTGCCATTTGCACATGAGAGGTATCGAAATAGAAATGTCCCCGACAGGAGGGTGACATTGAAACATTCCTCATGAGTAGGGGTGGGCAATGGGACGCTATTGTCATGTGATGTGTGAGATTTATGGCATGCCGGCAAGAGACCAGTTTAGTTATGAGGCCTTCGAGCCACTTGGATTAATTTAGAATTTACTTGGTATGTGGAATGTGATGCCTTGAGACGAGTTGATCTTATGCTATATGCATATGACTTGATGAAATTTTTGTTGTTATTAAAAGTATTTTTTTTATTTTGGGAAATTAGCGGATACCATGGACAGTTTTTTCGGTTACCGTACCGGCTGAGAACAACACTATTTTTTCGAAACATTTTATAAATGTATTGTTGTGCACTGGGATTTTAAGTCTCGTTATAAGTGTTGTTTTCAGAGCCCGAGGACATCGCTGTTGAGGATCCAGAGAGCTGAAGAGTTATCTTTGATTATCTAGTTGGTTAGTAATGTAGTATGGTTTAGAGTATTATGCGGACGACGTTCTTTGGTTTACATACTATTTTTCTCAGATTATAAATAGACACCCGGTTTTGAGGCTTTTAGTTTTTATTCAAATGATTGGATTTAATAATATTTTTTAATACTTTGTAAATACTATTATTTTATTTAATACGAGGTATTTTTATACTTAGTTATTTGAGAAAAATTTTATGACTTGTGCTTTTTAATTAAATGTTTTGAATGACTTTTATTGAAATTAATTTGGATTACTAATGTAACGAAGGGCGTTACAGAGCTCAAGTCCATGATCATTTTGGAAAACAATGGAAACTTAAACATTCCAATCTCTTAGGCTTAGCATCCAAATATCTTATTGTAACACCCCGATTTTCACTGCTTTCTAGTGTCGGTAATTAATATATAAAAATATATTTTTATCCGAGACTTAGAAAATTGTTTTGGGTAAAATACTGTTATTTTCCTGTCATGTTTTATATCTTATGGTTACGATGCAATTTTGGGTTGAAAATTCAGACGGAACCCGGTCTGCGTTTTCACTGACAGTAAAAGTTTACTGCTCAGAAGACCTAATTTTGAGTCGTGAACGAGATGAAAAATGTTTTTATCGTATTTACTACGATACTGGAAGTTTTGAAAATTTTGGTAAAAAAATTAAAATATTATATTTGTTGCGGGCATATACATCGAGATGTCTCTAGGAAGAGCTTGAGCCATATGAATCGGGAAGTCAGCAACGTAGCAGAGATGTTGGATTGACCGACTTGACGAGCATTTATGACGAGTTTATCCGTATCATAAATGGCCATAATGGCACATTTATGGCAAAATTAAATTTTCCTATGAAATGACCAAATTGCCCTTGTCTTTTTATGACAATTTCAAACAAATGCCATTGGACAAGTTGACCAAACCTTGCCCAACCCTCACGGCTTCAATAGTGTCATCTTCCTTAAGTTAGTTGTCTTCTTCATATAAATACCATTCTTCCATTTTCATGTTTTTTCTTCTTCAAAGTTCATAAATTTGCCATAAGAAAATTCAAAAGAACCTCATCCAAATCTTGTTTTTCTTGAATCAACAAGAGGTAATACCTTATTCTCTTGTCATTTAAATCATTTCTCTTCACAACTTTTGATAGATTCATGGCTAAGATTCATATGTTCTTCATTTGTTCAAAGTTCATGAAACTAGATTCAAAAATTCATAACTAATTCTAGAAAAATCCTTTTGACATGAAACCAATTGCTATGATCTTATAATCATCTCTATTTTCATCATCTAGAAGCACAAGATCATGAGAAATTTCTTTCCTTGATTTCTGGTTATGGCCGAACCTAGGTTAACTTTGAGTTTTTAGGTTTTGTTTCATTTTCATGACTTGATTCATGATTCAATCCTTTTGTATCTTGATAGTTCTTGTATTCAAATATATAGAAGATAAAAAAAAATCAAACTTTAACCTATTGATCTCATCAAAACCGAAACCCTAGATTTGTGTACTTAAGGGTTTTGTGATTCAAAAGTTGTTTGTAACACTTGAATCAAACTCTAAGTCTTGTATATTGATTAAATCCCAAAAGTTGATGAAATTTTAAAATTTCTAACCAAAAAGTCTTGAGGAAACCGAACCCTAGTTCTTAGAACTAGATGAGTTTAGTTCATGTCTTAGTTCATAATCATGGTTAAAGTGATTAATCATGCTTAATTAACTTATGGATCATTAATCCTTAAGTTAATCAAATTTTAATTTTTCCTAACCTAGATAATGGGTTGAAGCCGAACCCTAACCTTCATAAACTAAGTGTATTGTTGTTCGATTTGATTTATTTTGGTTGTAATTCGTTTGAAGGAAATAACTGAGTTAGCTGAGTCAAGCTGACGGAGAAAAATCAGATCAGGTCCTCAGGATCAGAAAATTAACAGGAAATATAGTGTGGTCTTCAAGAGGTAAGGGGGGTATGCCTGAGGAGTTGAGATAATCTCATGCTTATTTGTGGAGTCATGTATTAATTTTATGTATGCAATAGTTTATTTTATTATACTGTTTACTATTAATTGCTAGATTGATGTGATGTTTATCTGAGTAATTGAATTGAAGTGATGTGTGAACTTACATGATTATGATTATTTGTTTATATTATAATTGTGATGCATGTCATAAATTGATATATGCCATGTCATTTAGTGGTTGGAATTTATCTGCTGTTGAGTGTTGGACTGAGTAACCTGACATTGGTCAGTGTTAAAAAAAAATAATAATTAAGGATTAAAAACTTAATAAGCTTGGACAATTAATCTGAGGGATTAATCTGGGAGATTTTGAGAAAAAGGAAAAAAATTATTATTTTAATAATATTATGTGAAAACAGTGTAAATAAGCAATAGTAAGGGCGAAACCGTGAAATTTTTCACAGGCTCTAATTTTTATATAATAAATTCAATTTTATTATAAAATGTTATTTAAAGTGATTAAGTTCCAAAAATAATATTTACAGCAGTCAGAACAATTACTTTTGACAGAGAAGTGATATTAGTTATTTAATATTATTTAATTAATATTATTTAATTAATATTGTTTAATATTAAATATTTAATTATTTAAATTTTAGAAATTTATTTATTTAATCTTTTTATTTATTAAATTTTTTGTTTTGTTGACCTTTATTGGAAATTATTTCTTAAAGTGAAATAATTAGAAATCAAAGGAAATTATAAATGATTTTTGAAATTTATTAACGTTTTAACAGAAAAGAATTTATGTAACAATGTTTTTATTCAGTGAAAGTATTCCGTTAAACTTGGATGAGCTTTCAAAGCTTGGTTTTGTTTTACACTGAGCAAAATGTTTTATAAGCAGATAAATGAGCCTAGAACCGAGACGTCGGGATTCTAGTGTTGTATGGACACGTAGATCAAGGATCTGTGTCATGGGACGGAGTATCCTGCAAGTTTTGTTTTTGGACTGTGTGTGTCCTAAGTTGATGTGGACAGTGTGAGTTCCATATCCACGAGCCTAAAACTGGTGCATCGGTTTAAGGGCATCGTGATTGAGCATTCGGACTGTATGTCCTATGTTGAGATTAAAAGATTTGGACTGTGTGTCCTGTATTTGTTTTAAGTGAAAAGTCTTAATTAAAAGAATTAAGCATGGTCGTTAAGCTTTGTGCTTCGACGAGGAAAGATTATTATGACAAAGAAAACAAACGAGAATAAAAGTTTTTCTCATGCATTTAATGGCCATTGTGTCATGTAAATGGCATTGAATCCAGAGTGGATCAATGTATATGACAGACGTGTCAGGTGGTGATGATCATTGAGGTCCGGAGTGGATCAATGTATCTTTTATAGGACTTTGTGTCCAAATTGATAGGACTATATGTCCAGATTGAATATATGTGCCGCTATTTCCTAACTGGAACGGGGGAATAGTGTCATTGCTTTGCATGAGCATCCTAACGGGAATGGGGATGTGCCCAATTGTAATTGTGTCGTTGCTTTGCATGAGCATCCTAACGGGAATGGGGATGTGCACAATTGTGTTAGGTGCTGGCATGAACATCCTATCGGGAATGGGGATGTGCACCATTTATTTTCTTGGGCATTGTTTTGTTCGTTTTTACAATGCGCCATGTGCGAGCCTGATCAGCTTGAAACGAAACAGAAAGTTGTGGGATCTCCGGAGATTAGGTATCAAATTAGAAATTGAACATAGAAGTGTCATGCATTTTTATAAAATGACGATGATTGTCGGGCATGAAGCTGTGTGAATTATATCATTTTACTGTTAGAATTCATGTTATTATATTGTGAATATTTGGTAATTGCTATTTGAGAGTCTTGGATGGGGTTGTCTTATAAAACTCATATATTGGAAACTCACCCTTACAAACATTTTAGATGGATCCGGACGAGGTGGATTTGAACTACTCGGGGGTACGATCCCTGACGTTTGACAACACTGATAGAGGAGACGCCTGGGTTATTAACCCAGGGGCTCGGAGTGCTACCTATACTGGTCCCTTGAGGACACTCCGAGGCACCGTCGCTGAAGGACCATAACAGTTAGTTCATAGCAGGGAAACCATTGAAGTATCGCTACCACCCATCTGGATGATACTACAGTATTTAGTACAACATGGGAGTCTGGAACACCAACCGCCTCAGTTTATTCAACCACTACAACAAGTTGCACCAGGATCACCTCCTGCACCCATTATATTAGTTCCAGAGAACATTCTGGAGGAGATGGAGGAAGACCCAGAGGAGAATCCGGTGGAAAATCCTGACTATGTTCCTATAGCAGACGAAGGGTCTGGAGCTGCTGGAGATGGGGCTGTTGTATCCTCTCCAGACACATCTTTAGGGGGTGGGGGAGTGTACACCGGGCTTCCCAATGGTTTTATATAGTGGTGACCAGCTTAGGATGTAGTTTTAGGAAGAGTGGGAATTTTAGGATAATCTGACTTAGTGACTCCTGAGAGTCATCTTTTGCGTAGTATTTTCAGACACCCACTATGACTTAGTTGTAAAAATTTCTGATGATGTCAAAGATGTGTGACAAGTGGATAGTGACCTAGTAAGAAAAGGGTCATTTGTAAAATAGAGAATTATATGTGAAATATATATATATAGTGGTGTATATTATATTATGAGAGTTTGAATGTATGTGCAGAAAAAGAAAAAATTTTATCACTATTTTTAAAAAGAAGTATAGGGAATTAGAAAATGCATCTTATTTTCCGAAGAAAACCAGCAACTTAATATTTTATTTAGTTTGATGTTTGGGTAATGTTACGTAAATGTGATACCTGAAAAGGGGGTGTCGCACTTATGGAGCTCAAGTCCATGATCATCTTGGAAAAATGAAAGTAATACATCCTAGCTTTAATAACATAGAATAAACAAGTTAGAAATCCTTAAACTTTCCAATCTCTTAGACTTAGCATCCAAATATCTTATGGAGCTTAAGTCCATGATCATTTTGGAAAATAATGGAAACTTAAACATTCCAATATCTTAGACTTAGCATCCAAATATCTTATGGAGCTCAAGTCCATGATCATCTTTGAAAAAAATGAAAGTAATACATCCTAGCTTTAATAACATAGAATAAACAAGTTAGAAATCCTTAAACTTTCCAATCTATTAGACTTAGCATCCAAATATCTTATGGAGTTTAAGTCCATGATCATTTTAGAAAAATAAAAACTCAAACATCCTAGCACCTAAACGCTAAGTTTCGGTCATCATAGGATGATGAGGAAAATATTCTTTGTTTAAAAATAACTCTTAGGTTTAGAATCACAAGGTATTAAGAGTTCTAAATCCATGATCATACTTGGAAAGTTGAAACATAGTATCTTATGCTTACTTATTCATATTTTCAGCCATCATAGGAACAAGCTATCAAAACTTCCAAGATTTATAGATTTAAGATCAATGGATAGTTAGAAACTCAAACACATGATGATATTCCAAAAGTTGAAACAAAAACTTCCTAGGTCACAAATGTAAGCATTCAGCCTTCATTGGAAGAGATAAGTAGAGATTTTTGTTTTACACAACTTCTTAGTATGTGAAAAAATAAGTTAATACAAGACTATAGAAAGTGGTTTCAACTCAAAAGGAGTTTTCTACCATTTTAGAGAGATTTTAGATGTTTAAAGCATATAAAGAACACATAAAGTAAACTAAGAAATAAAAGATGAAACTTGCAAAAAGATTCATATGAGAGCATTACCCTTAGTATAAGGAAGAAATTTGATGAAGAACTCAAGTTGAAAAGACTAATAAAAATGGAAGCTTTAAGTGTTTGAAAAAAAAGAAGAAATGGAAGAAGTTGAAGAAGTATGAAGATGGAGGAAGAAAATGAGAGAATGAAGATGAGTGATGATTATATAGAGGAGGGAGAGGGGAGCACGAAATTTTGGAGAGAGGATGAGCTTGGAGAGCAAGTTTTGTCTTTAAGACTTGTTTGGTTGAATAGGAAAGAGAAAAAATAGGTTTTTAGAATATAATATGTTATAATTCAAAAAGTGTCATCATGACCACTTTTTAGGATGTGGCTTGGGCCATCCCCTAGTAAGTCACCTCACTCTCACATGTCACCTCATCACTTTTGTGCTCCCTATTCTGCTCCATTGCGTAACCGGTTCAAGTTTCCGATCGTATTTCGCACGGAATAAATATTATATTTTATTTCCAAACTCGAATTTTCGAAAATTTCCAATATCAAAAAAAACATCACAAAAACACTAGCCGTTTCGTTCAAGGTTCAAAATTAGGTTTTCTGCTCAGTAAACTTGTACCGACAGTGAAAATGCAGACCGACTTTCGTCTTAATTTTCAACCGAAAATTTTACCGCAACCCTCTACCATAAAGTAGACTATGAATATGATTTTGTTTTATTAAAAAACACTTTTTAACTCTCAGATTAAAATATAATTAATTACATTTTAACTGGTTGAACATCATAATGAAAATCAGGCTGTTACTGAGAGCTTAGAGAGAGGAACAAAGAAGAGAGAGAGTTATAGAAGAGAGGAATGAAAAGATGAAGCTTTGGATATTGGAAGCCTCAACTCATTTTGTTCATGAAGAGAAAGTTGTTGAGGATCTCTAAAGCTTTCCAAGAATCCCCATCTTGCATCATCTTCTTCCTCCTTAGATTGTCAACATTCTTTTTGGTAAAAGCTTCAAGGTGAGGGATTTAGACGTTTTCATGAATTTTCTCTTATTCAATCTTGTTTAATCTTTGTAATTAATGATTATGTTCATGAAATTGAAAGGGGAATAAAGATTTTGACTGTATGATAGAACCCTAGAAATTGGGGGTGAGGAAACTCCATTGTTGGTACTTAAGATTTGATGTTTTCTTATGATTTTCTCGTTGTTGCTCTGAAATTCTGACAAACATTCAATAAAAAATTTGTAACTAGAGTTGTAGATATCCGATTGAGGTTAAAATGGTCTTATTTTAAAGCTAACACACATGTATATAGTGTATAAATTTTGTGAATTTTGGAAACCTATTGTGTTCTTATGGAATTTTTGAAAACAGTGCTACTGCGGTCCCGTATGCACCCTGACAGCCTGTATTCAGAAAATCATATCTTTATTTATAAAAACTCGGATTGAGATTTCAAACTTGTTGTGTTTGAAAGCTTAAATATAGTGGTATAATGTGGTAAAATTTTGTGATTTAAGGATACCTAAGGAAGTCCCAGTTTAATTTTGAAAATAGAGTATTGTATGTTTTGGATATACTCAAACATGTTTTACTTCAAAATTTATATATGAAATTGTAAACATCCTTTATAAGTGAAACTAGTGTCATTTGAAAGTAGACATATAAGTCTTGTTGCGGTTAAAATTTATGAATTTATTGACTTCTATAGTATTCTCAATTTTCGTTTGAAGTTTGTTAAGGTGCTGGAAACATTATCATTAGTCATGTATTGGTGAATTTATGACTATGCTAGGATGTGTGCTTAGTGTTGTTGCCTTTCAAATACAGCTTCCCTCTATGCTTGAATAATTTACTAAATGTGTTTATACAATGGATTTTTTATTTACACTAGTATTTTTGCACCCGTTCATCAATTACTATTATTATTGATAGCATTGTTATCATTAATAACTTGAATTGTGTCTCTATATGTACAATTTTTTTTCCTTTATTCCAAATTAAGTCCACTATGTCAAACATTTTCTTGACTTATTTCACACATTGTTTTCGATATTTACTTCTCACCCATAATGGTGATACTCATTCATCTCCAAGACTTTTTATTTATAGACAGAAGTGATCAGCAAAAACCTTGAAATAATTTTATCTATAATTTGAGTGCAAAGAATTGAATATTATTTTTATTTTAAAATGATATTAAAATACGTAATGTAATACTATGTGTTAAGTGTTCCTCTTCGATTATTACTAATGATCAACTAATCCTCTTAAATCATGTGGTGCTGACACGTGTCACTTTATTAGAAAATCATCAATTCCCCTTATTAATTAGTATAGATATAGATTTATTATTTAAAATAGAAAAAACAATGGTAAGGATGTAGAAAAAAATAGATTAGAAAATATGAATAGCTCTATCTCTATTTATGTCATGTTTGACTCCCAAAACATTGTACCTTTATCGGTTTGTAAATATTTAAAACACAATAATATATAAATTTTAGAAAATAAAAAATAAAAAAAATTCATCACTTGACATGTGGCTTGCACCATTGTACTACACTAAAATCAGCATTTCCCCTTATTAATTAATATAGATATAGATTTATTATTTAAAATAGAAAAAACAAAGACAATGATATAGAAAAAAAATATAAAATATGAATAGCTCTGCCTCTATTTATGTCAATACAGATATTAGAAAAAATAAAAAATAAAATAGAAAAAAAATCGTTTTTTTTTTGAAAAAATTAGAAAAGTATATAAAAATGTATTTAAAAAAATAGGAAAATAAAAATTAGAAAAAAATATTTTAAAAAATATTTTAAAAAATTTAATTAGAAAAAAAATATTTTTAAAAAATCTATTATAAAAATAAACATTTTAAAAAAAGTAAATTAGAAAAAAACTAATTCAGGAAAAAAATAAATTTTAAAACAAATATTATAAAGAATATATGTTTAAAAAATAAATAAATAAATTTAAATAATCCAAAATAATCCACCAGTTGACAACTCCTTCTACTGTTACAGGAATGGTAGAAGAAAAGTTGTTAATTGATAAAATGATATACATATTGAATACTAAAATATATATACATAGTAAAATATAGTAATTGGTTTGGTTCTAAAATAACCGAATTAATGACCATTGGGTTTGGTTCAATTCGGAGCCGTAAAAAAATAAATTTTAAAAAATATGTTATAAAGAATATATGTTTAAAAAATAAATAAATAAATTTAAATAATCCAAAATAATCAACCAGTTGACAACTCCTTCTACTATTATAGGAACAATAGAAGAAAAGTTGTTAATTGATAAAGTGATATACATATTGAATATTAAAATATATATAAATATTAAAATATAGTAATTGGTTCGGTTCCAAAATAACCGAATTAATGACCATTGAGTTTGGTTCAATTCGGAGCCGTGCACAAAAAAGAAAAAAAAGAACCAATTTAATTGGTTGTTTCGGATTTTCAAATTCACTGAATTATTGGTTTGAGTCTTATGATCCTAAACTTTTTCGAAGAACACTGTAGCTTTGCTACCTTTCCTGGCTAAAAATATTTAAAAGCAAAAAAAATTATAAATTTTAAAAAGTCAATAACAATATCTGAACCAATTAAAATTGGTTTGGTTTGATTCGATTCGAACCGGAAGATATTTAAATATATATATATATAAATAAAAAAATATAAAAAATATTAATTTTTAAACTATTAAATTATATATACATTAAAATAAAAGTATATAAAAATTAGGACATCAAGAACACGATAACTTTACTTTTACTGTTTACCAATTTATTATTGGTTGACGGTGTAAAAAAATTTACACTTTCAGTTTATACAAATAAATCTTAAAAAAAGTATTAGAATAAAAATTTATTAGAAAAAAAAATAAAAATTATGGAAAACGTAAAAAAAATTTAATTAAAAAATTTATAAAAGGAAAATGAAAAATGTAAATTATAAAAAATTTAAACGAAAAATAATTAGAAAAAATATTTTAAAAAAATTAAGAAAAATAGAATTAAAAAATTCGGAAAATAACAGTAATTTTTAAAAAATATAAATTAATTATAAAAATATATATATTTTAAAAATTTAAAAAAAAAGTTGAAAAATATATTTTTAAAATTATTTAAAAAATAAATAAAAAGTCAATCAGGGAAAAAAAAGTAAATTATGGGAAAAATTAGAAAAAATTATATAGCAAATATTTTAAAATAATTAGGAAAAAAATAATTAGAAAAAAATATTCAAAAAAATTATAAAATTTAAATTAATTAGAAAACATAATATTTTAAAAAAATCAATTATAAAATAAACATTTTAAAAAATGTAAATTAGAAAAAAACTAATTTGGGGAATTTTTTTTTTAAAAAAATTATTATAAATAATATATGTTTAAAAAATAAATAAATAAAATTAAATAATCCAAAATAATCTACCGATTGGCAACTCCTTCTACTGTTACAGAAACAGTAGATGAAAAGTTGTTAATTGCTAAAGTGATATACATATTGAATATTAAAATATAGTAATTGGTTCGGTTTCAAAATAACATAATTAATGATCATTGAGTTTGGTTCAATTCGGAGTCGTGCATAAAATAGAAAAAAAACGAACCAATTTAATTCGTTGGTTCGGATTTTCAAATTTATCGAATTATTGGTTCGAGTCTTACGACCATACCCTAAACTTTTTCGAAGAATATGGCAGCTTTGCTAGCTTTTCTGGCTAAAAATATTTAAAAACAAAAAAAAATTATAAACTTTAAAAATTCAATAACAATATCCAAGCCAATTAAAATTGGTTTGGTTTGGTTTGATTCGATTCGAAACGGGAAATATTAAATATATATATATAAAAAAATATAAAATATATTAAATTATATATACATTAAAATATAAGTATATAAAAATTAAAACATCAAGAACATGACAACTCTACTTTTACTGTTTGCCAATTTATGATTGGTTGATGGTGTAAAAAAACTTTACAATGTCAGCGTATACAAATAAATTTTTAAAAAAATTTATTAGGAAAAAAATTTTAAAATTAAGGAAAACGTAAGAAAAAATAAATATAAGAACTAATTTTTTTTAAAAAAAATTGTCAAAAAAATTAATTTTTTTAAAAAATCTAAAAAAAATATTATTTATTTTTTAAAGAAATTATTTAAAAAAAATTAAAAAAGGTAAAAAAATCCTAGTGCTGACATGTATATGTACAGTAAAATTGTTTATCCAACTTTTATATTAGTATAGATTGTGAATATATATTATATTGGATTATGTTATTGTACATCTTCAAAAGTATCAATAGAGTGATGATAGTATGAGAATGCAACGATTGTGTTGTTGCTACCTATGGTTGTAATTGAATATTGAAAGGGTACTTGGTGGAATGAATTGAAATGACATTGATATGAATCTTTGGGTAGGCAAACCGAGGAGCGGGAAATTCCGGTATATAAATATCACCGCCGGAGACGAGGGTACCCCGTCAGATACCCCGGGCGTTCAGGAGGGATGTTGATGTTAGCCGGAGAGTGCGGTGTCGCAACCAAAAATTACGGCAGGAACGACGATAAAAAGTGATTTTAAGAAAAACATAGAGTCGCCACCAATTTTATTTAATTTAGGAAAAATTGGAAAACCTTTAAAAAATGGTCTTTGAAACCAAGTTGAGTTCGGGAGTCGGTTACGAGTAGGGAAGGTGTTAAGCACCCTACATCGCCCATCCTACGAATGGTACCGTGAATTAATTGTGCAAAATTAATAACTTTTAAATTATTTATTTTACCCCAAAAGTTATTTCACGAATAAAGAGATTAATAATTAGTATTTACACTAAAGAGGTTGAACATGACACATAAGTCCATAGGGCCACCTCAAAACTAGGGGATTGAGCATGACACTTGTCATAGAGCAATCCAAAAAAAACATTAAATAAATTATTAACTAATTATCCACATTACACAAAAATAATGGAAAATTTAATTTTGGCTTGACGAGATGATTGATCCCGCTCTTACGTATTCCCTGCTTCGATGGGAAACTCAAGGCCACGTAGTTCTTGTAGAAAATATTTTATTTGTTGGTTAATTTTAATTTTTATGAAAAATATTTATTTAAAAGGATTTTATCTTTTTTATTTTTTTTATTTCTAATTTTTTAAATTTAAAAATCTAAGCGAGATAGAGCATGGCATGATACGTCCACAGAGCTATCCCGCATCTAAGGAATTGAGTGTGAGACCTCTCACAAAGCAACCCCAAAATAATTATTTTCAAGTATCTCTTTTTTAATATCATTCTATTTATTTATTTTAACATAATCAAGTCATGAGAAGAGAAAATCAGATTCAAACTTTTTAACCTATTTTCTTTTTGTTTATCAGAAGTCAGAAAGAATCATCAAAAATGAGGGGAGGATCTGTTGTTTTGGAACCAGGAAGAAAGGAAAGAATTTTTTCTCTGTTCTCTGATTTTTTCGCTCTCTCCTTTTTGGTATTGATTGTGATTTTTTATAATGTCAATTCCTCCAATCTTGATCCTAAAATTCCGTATGGATTTAAGATTGTTATCTGATCTTGTTCCTAAAAATATGCTCAGACTAAGATTTCTATTTCTGATTTGAAAATTAAATTCAAATTCAAAATAAAGTGGTTGCTAGGGAGGAGGATGAGATGGGTTTAACTGGCCTGGACCAATTAGAAATCTTTTTTATTATTTTTATTTTCTTTGCAATTTTTTATTCTATTATTTTTTTGAAATTTTTAGTGAAGACTAAAAGACCCGGTTAAAATGGGGTGTTCACAGTTGCCCCTCTTTACTTTTTCATTACTAGAATGCATGAAGAATGAGCGATTTTTCATGTGATAGTAGTAAGGAACTAGTAAAGAAAATGAACTCGCATTTTGGCTGGGATGGGAAATAGGCTGGAGAAAATTCAGCATTAAGCTTCAGAGCTCGGAAAATAAAAAATGACAGCGGGCCTCAGATCCCTAAAATAAAATTAGCAGTGAGCCTCAGAGCTCAAAAAACTAAACTTGCAGTGGGCCACGGATCCCAAGAATAAAATTAGCAGTGAATCACAGAGCTCAAAAAATAAATTTGTATCGGGCCTCAGATCCCAAATATAAAATTAGCAGTGAGCCTCAGAGCTCGAAAAATAATTTTGCAGCGGGCCATAGATCCCAAAAATAAAGTTGCGGTGAGCCTCAAAGCTCGAAAAATAAAATTTGCAACGGGCCTCAGATCCCAAAAATAAAATTAGCAGTGAGCCTCATAGCTCGAAAAATAAATTTGCAGCGGGTCTCAGATCCCAAATATAAAATTAGCAGTGAGCCTCAGAGCTCGAAAAATAAAATTGCAGTGGGCCTCAGATCCCAAAAATAATGTTGCAGTGAGCCTCAGAGCTCAAAAAAATAAAATTTGCAACGGGCCTCAGATCCCAAAAATAAAATTAGCAGTGAGCCTCAGAGCTCGAAAAATAAAATTGCAGTGGGTCTCAGATCCCAAAAATAAAGTTGCGGTGAGCCTCAGAGCTCGAAAATAAAATTTGCAACGGGCCTCAGATCCCAAAAATAAAATTAGCAGTGAGTCTCAGAGCTCGAAAAATAAATTTGCAGCGGACCTCAGATCCCAAATATAAAATGAGCAGTGAGCCTCAGAGCTCGAAAAATAAAATTGCAGTGGGCCTCAGATCCCAAAAATAAAGTTGCGGTGAGCCTCAGAGCTCGAAAAATAAAATTTGCAGCGGGCCTCAGATCCTAAAAATAAAATTAGCAGTGAGCCTTAGAGCTCGAAAAATAAATTTGCAGCGTGCCTCAGATCCCAAAAGAAAATTTGCAGTGAGCCTCAGAGCTCGAAAAATAAATTGCAGTGGGCCTCGGATCCTAGAAATAAAAATGCAGTGAGCCTCAGATCTCCAAAAATATAATGCAGTGCACCTTGAGTCAAAATATGTGAGCCTGGAGCCAAAACAAGTAAGCCATGAGCCTTAAAAATAAACCATTGAGTCAGAAAAATTTTATGACTGGGCCATGACCCGAGAATTTCATGCAGTGGACAAGTGAGCCATGAGCCTTAAAAATAGACCATTGAGTCAGAAAAATTTTATGATTGGGCCATGACCCGAGAATTTCATGCAGTGGACCTTGAGTCAAAATATGTGAGCCCGGAGCCAAAACAAGTAAGTCATGAGCCTTAAAAATAGACCATTGAGTCAGAAAAATTTTATGACTGGGCCATGACCCGAGAATTTCATGCAGTGGACAAGTGAGCCATAAGCCTTAAAAATAGACCATTGAGTCAAAAAAAAAATTATGGTTGGGCCATGACCCGAGAATTTCATGCAATGGACAAGTGAGCCATGAGCCTTAAAAATAGACCATGGAGTCAGAAAAATTTTATGATTGGGCCATGACCCGAGAATTTTATGCAGTGGACCTTGAGTCAAAACATGCGATCCATGAGCCTTAAAAGTGGACCATTGAGTCAAAAAATTTATGATTGGGCCATGACCCGAGAATTTCATGCAATGGACCTTGAGTCAAAACAGGTGAGCCATTAGCCTTAAAATGTAGACCATTGAGTCCGAAAAATTTTATGATTGGGCCATGACCCGAGAAATTGATGGACTTTGAGTCAAAACAAGCAAGCCATGAGCCTTATAAAAATAGACCATTGAGTCATAAAAGTTTTATGATTGGGCCATGACCCGAGAATGCAATGGACCTTGAGTCAAAACAAGCAAGCCATGAGCCTTAAAAAAAAAAAAATAGACCATTGAGTCGAAAATTTTATGATTGGGCCCTGACTCCAGAAATTTATCGAAAACTGCCTTTTAGAAAATATGGAACCAAATGCTTCTCAGAAAAGCTTTCACTAATCAAACTCATATTCAAATGGAATCTTCTGCAAAATTGATCTTGCCTATATCCCTTTTCACTTGATAATGCCTCCTTGAGGCTTGCTACTTCCAGTATATCCATTTCTACCTCTCAGTCTTTATTGTCCATAAGGATGTCATTTCCTTCCATTACTGAAACTTCAGAGCTCTTTTGGTCTGGACTGTTCATCAAAAGATTACCATTAGATGGTTAAATCATACTATTATGTCTAGGTTCATCTTTCTTGAAACATAATATAACAGATATGCATTGATTCAGAAGCGTGGTGAAAAAGGATTTGATTGACTCGATAACTTTGACTTGTGCGTTTGACTTCACAAGATACGGAAAACAAGAAAGGGACACAGAGGATGGTAGAGATTTCAAAGGGGTTGTTTTCTTAATCTGGATTGTTCTGATCTTAATGAGATTGACCTTCTCTCAACAAGTGGATATCACGATTGAAATTTGCCCCAGTGTAAGGTATTCCAAAACAAAAACTCAAACATGGGTAAACCTTTCAAGAACAAAATTGCCCCAGTGTAAGGCATTCTAGAATAAACACAACCAAGGGTACACTTTTTAAGAACGACATTGCCCAAAAAAAAATTTGCCCCAGTTTATGGTTCCGAGGACAAAGTTATCCTCATTCAAGCCAAATCTTGCCCTAACTTTTGCTTAGACCGCCCTTTCGAGTTTTCGTTCTAATGGGCTTTTTTCTTTATTTTTTTTCCTTTTTTTTTTTAAGAGCAAAGTTCTTGGAAAAAGAAAGTGTGGATATCTTGTCTCACGATTAATATTTTATGAAAATAAGAGTAATTCCTCATTGATCAGAATGGACTTTTAAAGCTTGTAACGTGACCATAGTTTGAGGGTTAAGAAACAAAAGGTATAAAAGGCTCAAATAAGTGTTTGAGGGTGAATGAGACAAAGGATCTTACATCATCAAGAGAATTGCTTCCTTTAACTTGCACACACAACTTTTTATTTTTTTCATTTCATTTTTCTCCTTCTCCTCCCTTTTTTTTCAATTCAATTACATTGCCAACATTGTCTCCTTTTGCTTTCAGCATCACATTTTCCTTCTTTTGCTTTTTCTTTTGCTTCCTCTTCTTCTTTCTTTTAGCATCTCCTTTAGATTCTTCTTTCCTTTTCCTTCACTTATTGTGGTTGCAATCAATCTTTTATACGAGCCCCCTTTTGCAGGGTGGTCCTTGTCCAAGGTTATTTTGAACGAATTTATAAGGCTCAACAGGGGTAACAAAGGATAATGATTTTTTTTTAACGAAGGATAGAGAAAGATGGCCAATCTTCATTTCAAATTAGGATTACTCATTTTTCATAAAGAATTAAACTTGAGACATGGTAAAAAAAACACACCTTCATTCACTTACTCTTTTTTTCTTTTTTCTTTTCTTTTTTTTGGGGGGGGGGGGGGCAGATAGACCCTGCGCAAAGGGTTTCATCAAGAAAGAAAAAAAAAATCCAAGGGCTGGATACCCACATAGTTCCAATGTCAAAGAAGAAACCAACAAGAAAGATAGAGGTAAATGAAGAAGCTAAACTATGATGGAATCCATGCAAATTTATTATATTAATGCTTCAAGAAGGATGACAAAAACTTAGATGTCAACATATTCTAATCACTAAACACAACAAATAGTTAAACCATCATCATGACAATCTATTGATGAACAAAACAAAATACCAAATATTGTATTTCCTCAACTATTGTCAAAAGAATCATTTGTAATGATAAGCTCTTCCCCTTGAACACTGACTAGTCCAGATGCTAACAGCCTTCTCACAGTGGTCTTGAAATATTCACAATTATCAATAGTGTGACCACCTACCCCCCCATGTGAAACTTACAAGTGACATTTGGGTCATACCATGCTGGAAATGGGGGTTCCCTTGGGCGCACAGGCTTCTCTGAAAGCATATGGACATCAAATAATCGTTGGAATAACTCATCCTTGGAAATGGATAGCCTTGGGAAAGGTGGTAGGGTTGATGGAGGGCGAAAGGTTCTTCTCATTTGTGGGTTCACTTTGGGTTGGAATTGGCTAGGGTGATTTGGTGGGGAAACAGTGGGATTTGATGAGTGTGGTTGTGTGTATGGACAAGGTGATGATGGCGCTTGGAAAACATTTGTGGGATGGAAGATCTGGTGAGGTGGGTATATGAATGTAGGTGTCTGGTATAGAAAGTAAGAATTGGGATCATATGGTGGTGAGTTTGATTAGTGACTTCTTTTCTGGGACGTGCAATGATTCAACTTTTCTTCTGTGAGAAAGTCATTCTTGGGATTAAAATAGATAAAATCACCGTCCCTACTTTTCCTTAGATGCAAAACTTATGTTGAGGTGAGACGCAGATATATATATATATATTTGCTTGAAATGAATCCTTTTTTCTCAAAATATTTTCAATTAAGCTTCTTTTTTTGAATTTTTTTTTAAGAAATAACAAGAATAAAAATAATGCATGGCATGCTTGGAAAGAAAAATGCAAGTTTGTGCATATGGTGAGTTTTTTTTATTTCAAGTTTAAAAATGCATGAGATACATGAAACAAGTTTTTTTATGAAGGGGAAATTTAAGGGAAAAAAAAAAGAGAAACATGAAATCAATTTTTTTTTAAAGAAAATGTTGACCATACATTTTTTTTTCTTATAGGTGCAAGGACATGTAGGATAGAGGGAAAATGCTCTATGTGTCCTAAAATGGTCCACTTTGCCGTAGAAGGTCATGGCTCAAAGGGGATTGGCCACTAAGTTGAACTATTAGTGAAAATTTCAGGGTGGATCTAGAATTCTAAAGGTAGTGATCCCCAGATTGCCCCTGTCTCGAAAGGTAAGGACCCGGCTCATGACCCTAGCGACAAGTAGGGATAAACCCTCACAGGATGACTAGTCCATGATACCGGTAACAATCTGAGTGATGACTTAACAAATATCAGAGGGGCACCAGGCCGATCAATGACAATGCCGAGACACCGCCTAGTCCTAAGTTATCCACAAGCACGGGTATAGAGCTAAAAAGTGTGTGCAGCAAGTGACAGTGCAGTGTGTGTGGAGAGAGCATCCAAACTTGTACAGCCCTAAAAACTACGACAAACCTTACAAAACTAAGCCACTCATATATACATCAAATAGAGAACAGCTACCCTAGGGTCGAGGTAACAAGCCAAATTATCATCAATGAAGTATACGAAATAAATAAAGGAGAATATGAATATTAAGGAATATCAGATCTAGATAAAGCAAACAAAAATATTTTTTTTTCTTTTTTTTTCTTTTGTGTTTTTCTTAAATAAAAGAAATGGGTAAAACAAATAAATTAAAATTTACTAAAAATTTGCACGATCAATTATACTAGGCTTTACTCTCTGAAAAAATTCCCCAGTGGAGTCGCCATCTGTTGCAACCAAAAATTACGGCAGGAACAACGATAAAAAGAGATTTTAAGAAAAACGTAGAGTCGCCACCAATTTTATTTAATTTAGGAAAATTTGGAAAACCTTTAAAAAATGGTCTTTGAAACCAAGTTGAGTTCGGGAGTCGGTTACGAGTAGGGAAGGTGTTAAGCACCCTACATCGCCCATCCTACGAATGGTACTGTGAATTAATTGTGCTAAATTAATAACTTTTAAATTATTTATTTTACCCCAAAAGTTATTTCACGAATAAAGAGATTAATAATTAGTATTTACACTAAAGAGGTTGAACATGGTACATAAGTCCATAGGGCCACCTCAAAACTAGGGGATTGAGCATGACACTTGTCATAGAGCAATCCAAAAAAAAACATTAAAAAAATTATTAACTAATTATCTACATTACACAAAAATAATGGAAAAATTAATTTTGGCTTGACGAGATGATTGATCCCACTCCTACGTATTCCCTGCTTCGATAGGACACTCAACGCCACGTAGTTCTTGTAGAAAATATTATATTTGTTGGTTAATTTTAATTTTTATGAAAAATATTTATTTAAAAGGATATTATTTTTTTATTTTTTTATTTCTAATTTTTTAAATTTAAAAATCTAAGCGAGATAGAGCATGGCATGATACGTCCACAGAGCTATCCCGCATCTAAGGAAACGAGTGTGAGACCTCTCACAAAGCAACCCCAAAATAATTATTTTCAAGTATCTCTTTTTTAATATCATTCTATTTATTTATTTTAACATAATCAAGTCATGAGAAGAGAAAATCAGATTCAAACTTTTTACTATTTTCTTTTTGTTTATCAGACTCGCTTGGCTTGGGCCAACAAAACCCCCCAACAGCCTAAGGATTAACTTAACCAAATGAATAAAGCAAATAAAAATAAAAATAAAGGAAAACAAATAAAATAAAATGACTCACTAATACCAATACATTGTTTCAAGACATTAGTGAAAGAGTATGTTACAGAACAGGAGAAAACGAACGAAACCTCTCCACCTTCCTGTGCGCGTGAACGGAAAGGAGGAACAGAGCCCGGCGGTGAGACGGCGATGACGTTCGGTGGTGCGTGACTGGTCTAAGACGGGTCTGAATTGTGCGAGGATGGCCAGATCTGATGAGTCTCGCGCGGTAGAGGATGCGGTGGAAGTGGCTGGAACGGAGGTGGACAAAACAGGGATGGCGGTGGTGCGGTTCAGCAAGGTGGAAAGAAAGGAATGGAGTTTTGAGAGAGATGAGAGGAAGAAGGAGAGAGTTAAGAGTAAAATGTGTCTGATAAAAAAAAATGCAGGCCAAATCAAAAGCCAGAAAGAATCATCAAAAATGAGGGGAGGACCTGTTGTTTTGGAACCAGGAAGAAAGGAAAGAATTTGTTCTCTGTTCTCTGTTCCCTGATTTTTTCGCTCTCTCCTTTTTGGTATTGATCGTGATTTTTTATAATGCCAATTCCTCCAATCTTGATCCTAAAATTTCGCCTGGATTTAAGATTGTTATCTGATCTTGTTCCTAAACATATGCCCAGATTAAGATTTCTATTTATGATTTGAAAATTAAATTCAAATTCAAAATAAAGTGGTTGCTAGGGAGGAGGATGAGATGGGTTTAACTGGCCTGGTCCAATTAGAAATCTTTTTTATTATTTTTATTATTTTTATTTTCTTTGCAATTTTTTATTTTATTATTTTTTTGAAATTTTTAGTGAAGACTAAAAGACCCGGTCAAAATGGGGTGTTCACATGCGGTATCTCCGGGGTACGAAATTAAAACTGTCGGGGTGGGGGACCTTGAGAGAACACCCCCAAGTGGACCCAAAGATTCGATGTTTTTGATATGTATCCGCTTATGAGCGAGACATGAGTTTGAGAATTGAATTAAGTGCAAGTCATTCCACAAGTACTATACAATTGGGCAAGAAGCCCGCATATGATATGATGTGTATCGATGTTGCGATATTTGACTTGCCATGGGTTTCGTGTTGACATGAGTAAATGCTTTCATGTTTGAATACTATGATTTTATTTTATCTTGCATGTCAGCTTGTGTTTGGGGAAGTTTACTCATTGAGTCAATGGACTCACCCCACGTTTAATATTTATGTTGCAGGAATCCTCAAAGCCGCCAAAGCTTATGCCATATGGAAATATTTTTTTTATGGGTCACACCCATAGTTTAAGCTGTATCTAGTTAGCACATGACTTTGTAATTTATGTTTATATTATTATTTTTTTGTTATTTTGAAGTATTATATTCATTATGTGGTAAGTAATGAAAGTAATCATTTTCTTTGGATGAAACGGATTTTTGTATGCTTTTGAGGCTTCGAAGGGAAAGAGAGACTTTCCTTTTCGGCCGGTCATGGCTACAAAATTCGGGTCATGAAACAAATAAACATTTTTGATGAAGCACGTGAGTACTCATCTCTCCTTGCTTGTAAATGGACCATGCATCACTTTCTCCCAATGAACGGAGTTTCAACCCTCGAACCTCTTCACTTTGACAATGTCAAATGTCATATCCCTCAATGTTGCAACCATTATTATAAATCGAAAATCGAACCTAAAGATTGTTAGAAAATGGGGTATGACCTGCAAGAAAGAAGAGAAGAACAAGTGACATGCGCACCCTCCAAGACGTGTAGGAACACTAGGCTTTAGGTTCGATTCGCCCCCATCAATCTCTCCTCGTAGATTGGATGCAACAGGTGTAACGATGAATCCCCTTCACGATACAATGGAGAACCTTGGTTTGGTTTGCATGTAACACCCTTCTCGGGTGCTACATTGTCTGTGACATTTCTATTTTTATAAGACCGAGTAAAGCGGAAAATAATTATTTTACCAAAAATACGGGTTTATTATTATTTTTTCTCTCTCACACAAATAATACCATACATACTCTTTAACATATAACATCAACTTATGCATCAATATTATACAAACCAAGTTCTAAGTACCATCAGTCATACATATTCAGAAAGAAGGCGGAAATACCAACGTCAGTTAATAACAACAGATTGGAAACATGTTTATAATAATAATATTTTTAGAGACATAGCTCCACAAAATATAACATAGACACGAGACTGGCCAGACACAAAATACTGACAAAAGTCCATTACACTAAAGCCCTCGAGACTGTGTCCATGTTTCCAAGTACTCTCAAACTCCAGCGGGATGTGAAGGAGACACAGTGTTGTCATCATCTTCGTCCAACGCAAGATAGAAGACAACAAATTAACCAGAAAATACAGAAGTAAGGTGAGATTTCCGTTCTTCTTACACTTAACACAGACATGCAGTGGTACGAGACACAGGTACGCACAAATATCAATAAACAGTTATATCATCCATCACCACAAAAATAATAATGTTTCACAACAACATAATCACAAGGCACCGCTTTTCCTAGATAAGAGACATATAAGATTCGAGGAATGACCTCTGATCCCCTATACCATGGTTTTAACAAACAGTCGGAGAGAGTGGTTCGGAGGATTGTTCCGGACTACACCAGCCTTGGGCAATAGAATGTGTTCATAGTCATCGTCGTGCACATTGACTTTTTCGGGAACATCCTACACTACCAGAAAACACGTAGCGTCTAGTTGAGTATGTCGGCGCATTGCAAGATCACCACGCCACAGAAGGAGCTACCAACTGAGCCCTTGTGAGTATTTCATACCCCCGACATCCCCTAGCATCAATAGATCGGCACTACGGAATTCGCACCCGCATTAAAGTGTTAGCTCGATCTCCTAGGCACAACCACCTTAGAGAACCTAGTTTCACTATGTGTTTAGGCAAACTTTGTAGGAAAAATGCGTTCTTCTCGTCTATCCACCGGATGACATCTTGATTCCAACCGAATCTATTCAACGTGCTTTATCAGATGCTAGATGTTCTTAAGTCCGAATCACCAGTACTCAACATCGAGCTAACGTTCTCAAGTAACCTTTAATCTTTGTGCAAAGGTATCTTAAAGTACTTGATTACAAAACCTAGCACATTATGAGATTGAAACATAGGTCCAATTATTTATTTCTCTGTATTTTTCTAGTTGAGCCTTTTTCTTTGACTTTCAATAAAACAAATCATTCTGAGTCCATTAAATTTTATGGAATACGAATAATGAATTATCCATACTTTATGACATAAGGTCGTGTTCCACCCCACATCATAAATTATTACGTTCGTATTTTCACTAAGTCGTTCATGACTTAGGTTTTTACATTTTACAGTAAATCTCGTCTTTGAAGACAAAAATCCTTTTGGCTTAAAACCAAAACCTTTATATAAAATCAAATCCATTTTTAAGAATAATTTCCCTCAAAGATACTTAGGTATCAATTTCTTCAAAGCATTTCCTCAAAAATCCTTAAAACGTTTAAACAACGGTTTTTTTCGCTTTTTACTGAACTTAGGCCCCAAAACCCTATTTTTGAAAACATGGTTCTTTTCCTCAAATGTATTACTATCCTAGGTTATATTACTCATACTAAGAGGTTGAAACACTATTTTTACAGTTTTCCTTTTTATGTATACAAAATTTCTAAAAATTTGACCGAACGTCGTTAAGTTTGTAAAACGCGTAAATCATTTTTTTTAACTATTTTACACTCTAATAGTCCAAAACTCATTTTGGAGTTTTAGAACAGTTTTATAAACATGAAAAACAGTTTCTAACTGTCCAATTACATTCATTTTCGAGAATTGTAATTTAGTCCCTAAACTTTCATTAATTACAAAAATGTCATTTTTCACCTAAAACCTTATAACTTTTTAGTAAAATAATCCAAATGACCTCAAACCAATTTCTATGGTTTCCTCTCATCAAGTACTACTATCACAGTACACAAAACATGAATTTCAGGACAGTCCCCGAAATTCCCAGAATTTGCATTTTAGTCCCTAAGGACTCATAAAATCATAACTTTCAATATACACATTCAAATCAATCCAAATGAATTTCTATTTTAGGTTTTCTGATCAGTAAAATCTTACTGTCAGTTAAAACGCAGACCGGGTTTTGTCAGAATTTTAAACCTAAATTTTTACCGTAACCTTCTACCATAAGGTAGAGTATAATTATGATTTTGTTTTATCCAAAATCATTTTCTAGATCTCAGATAAAAAAAATATAAAGAATTAAAAATTCTACCAATACTGAAAAACAATAAAAACGGGGTGTTACATTGCACACCCTAAACCAAGTGTATCGTTAATGACATTTTACAGAATAATGGTTTCCTTAAATCTCTCTGCGCATTAAGGGAAGAAAGGAAGTGATTTGGAATGGAGAATGCTAATCCAAATTCGGATCCCTTTCCTGCCTGCATAGTGGTTCTATTTATAGACCAACTGAGCCCCTTGGTGAAAGAGAATAACCCTTCAATTCAAGGATTTTAATGAGGCAATGCGCCCATATATAATATTTAAATATTATCATGTGGCAACATTTGATATACTGTGCAGTAGCCTAGTGGTAGGAATGCTTACACTCCAACGTTGTGTGCACAGTTCGAATCCGATCAGACGCAACTTTTGGTTTATTCTTCAGTCCATTTTCAAATCATCACATCATGCTGATCATTAACTGTTAAATTTATTTAACCGTTAACAAAAAGCAACCATTCCAACATGAATTTTGGAAATCCCTTACACATGTCCCCTTTTTGTTTGGCATTTTCTTAGGACTTCAGAATCCCCAAAACAATTTTGGGAGCCATATTAGTAGATTGTGACAAATTGTCCTCAATTACTTTGAAAATTATTCTAAAGAGATGATGATGGTGATGAAAAGAAGGGCTTAAGGTAATGCAATCTTGTTTTTTCTCTTTAGTAATGAACTAAATATTTTCTTTTAGACTGTATCTTCAAGAATCTGATTGTGAATCAATTTTCACACACAAGCAGAGAATGCTTTCTAATGAATCTTAGTCGTATAATGTATTCTGGCATCAAATGGACGAGGAAGTTTTGGAATGTATTGTCGGATGATTTTCTCAAGATGGTTTCAAATTTCCATAGGTCCGGGAGCATTGCAAGAGGTGCCAATGTGTCATTTGTGGTCCTTATTCTGAAGAAAGACAGCCCGGTAAGCTTAAATGACTACAGGCCGATATCTTTAGTAGGATGCATATACAAAGTATTGGCAAAGTTATTGCCGGGGAGATTGGGGAAGGTCAAGAACTCTATTATTTCAGGGAATCAGACAACATTCTTGAAAGGGAGGATTATTATGGATGGGGTAGTGGTGCTTAACGAAATTATGGATTATGCGAAGAGGAAAAACAAGCCTTGTATGATCTTTAAGGTTGATTTTGAGAAGGCGTATGACTCCGTTAGTTGGGAGCTTCTAGATTATATGCTCAATAGAATGGGCTTTAACCCAACATGGAGGGGTTGGATTAGGGGATGCCTCAAATCAGCTTTTGTTTCGGTTCTTGTGAATGGGAGCCCGACAAAGGAATTCAATATATCAATAGGAATTCGTCAAGGTGATCCGATGGCATCATTTTTATTCCTCATCGTGGCCGAAGGGCTAAATGGTCTAATCCGAAAAGCGGTGGAGTGCAACATTTACAAGGAATTTGTGCTTTGTGGTGTTGGAGAGGAAATAGGGGTATCTCATGTTCAGTATGCGGATGACACGGTTATGGTGGGGGAGATGTCTATCTCTAATGCTCGGGTACTAAAGGGTATACGTAGAAATTTTGAATTGGCGGCAAGATTAAAAGTGAACTTCCATAAGAGTAGAATTTTTGGTGTAAAGGCGAGGCATAGGTTGGTTGAGTGTGCAGCAGAGATTCTAAATTGTAGGGTGGGCTCAATATCTTTCCAATTCCTTGGTCTTCCGGTAGGTGCGGATCCGAGAAAAGCTTTAACATGGTTGCCTTTGATATCAACTTTTCAGAAAAGATTGCAAGGTTGGAGGAACAGATTCCTTTCTTTTAGCGGGATGATTATCCTCTTAAATGCGGTATTATCTAGCTTGCCTGTGTACTTCTTTTCTTTCTATAAAACACCTAAAAAGATATTCAGTTGCAAAGGAGGTTCCTTTGTGCTTTGTGTGTGTGTGGGTGGTGGGGGGGGATTTGTTGGGTAAGTTGGGAGGTTGTGTGTAAGGGTAGAGAGGACGGTGGGTTAGGAATTAGGAACCTTCATGCTTTTAACTATGCTCTTCTAGGGAAATGGAGGTGGCACTTCCTTACAGAATCCGGGGCTTCGTGGGCAAAGGTTCTTAGGGTGATGTATGGTGATATGGCTGGGTGGGGGGTTCCATGGTGTGAAAAGTGTGTTGATGGGGTGAGGTGTCTTTGTGGTGGAGAGACGTAGGAATGTTAGAAGGTGTAGATAGTTGTAAAGTGGGGTGGCTGTCAAATGGGATTTCAAAAAGGGTGGGTTGTGGTAATAGTGTGTCTTTTTGGAAGGAGGGTTGGGTTGGTCCGTTTGCTCTTGAAAACAGGTTTAATAGTCTGTTCAGCATTTCAACAGCAGGAGAAGAAAGTGGCTAACTTAGGCGAATTGAGGGAGGAAACATGGTCTTGGAGGCTACCATGGAGAAGACAACTTTTTGTATGGGAGGATGAACAATTGAAAGTCATGATGACTATTCTGGAACATCAGCAGTTAAGGCAACATGTGGCTGACTCATGGTTTTGGTTGGGAGGTGATACAAGTCAATATGCTGTCAAAACAGCATATTCCTTGATAACGGTTCCTGAAAACAGGGGAGGGTCGCGTGACTTCAAATTGCTGTGGGATAGTAGTATTTCTTTGAAAATTGAGGCATTTTGTTGGAGATTGATCTTAGATAAAATTCCCACTGCTGTGAATCTTCATAGAAGGGGAATTGGTCTTTCTTTGGAAACTCTTCAGTGTTGTTTTTGTAAGCAGCAGTTGTAAAATTCTGCACATCTGTTTTTCTTTTGCAATTCCTCATATGCTATTTGGATGTATATGTATAATTGGTTTGGTATCCAAACTGTCCTAGCTGGAAACCCGTGGGACATTCTTATGCAGCATGATGGTTTGCGGTTCTGCAGAGGTTCAAAACTGATTTGGAGAATGATTTGGTTTGCACTGATGGGCTATTTGGATTCATAGGAATGCATTGATTTTTATAAAAAATTAAAAAATGAACGAGCAAGTGGCAATGGGATAGGGATAAAAACATCGCTAGTCTAGTTCCTGCAAATTTTTTCCTTAGTATATGAATGAATCACAATTATCCTAGTACATATATATTGTATTGATCATACAGTCGGTACAAAAAAAGAACTATCAAAAAGTGAATTTTACAAAATCAAATTATATCTAGTTATATTTACATTGTTCAAATTGATAAACTAGATAAATATGAATATATATACACGACATTTCTATACTCAGTTCTCCTTATACCATCTGATAACTTGTTCTCATCTGTGCGGCTCTGACGATTGTCTATTAGGGAGTCATTCTCTACTAGTGTGGAACCTAAAGATATAGTAAATTGCACTGCCTCCTTTTAACTCAAATCGAAGCCAGCATCGGCATTTATGGCATAAAGTAATTTCGTTTCCAGTTGCTCCTTACTGCATTGGAAGATGAGTATGTTTGTCAAGGAAAAATAGTTAGAAAATAAAACTTCGCAAGAATAATTCAACAACCAAAGAGGTTTGCAAACTGACAAAAAAAAAAAAGGATACAAGATAAAAAGACGTGTTAGCTAAAAAAAAAAAGAGACGAGTAAAAATAAAATCTGAACTACAGTATCAATAAGGCCCAAAGACCAAAGTCAAAACATATGAAGATGCATATATACGACTGACAAAGATGGCGCTCGATATTGAAGCTTAAAAACTTTTCATTTTTCACGCTCCTCCAAATCAAAGACTACAGGAACATTCAAGAGGACATTGCTACGGACATAATTATAAACCAAGATCCATCCTTCCTTAAAATTTGCAGTAACAGTGACAAGGACAAAGTATGAACCAAAATTCACGTGAAATAGTGTTTATATAACGAGTCTTTGAATCTAGCCAAGTGCAACAAAACATTATATCATTATATTCGAAGTCAATTTCTTAAATGATCTTTATAAGAGTTTATAACCATAAATCATTCCTATATGATATATAACTTTGTATACACATCATGACACTTATTCCTGCATCCATATGTATCAATGTCATACAACTCATACATCTAAGGAATATCAACCCATGCCACTGTTCTCTCAATTAATTTTAGTTCCAAATGTACCCTAGCTTATTGCAGATTATTTCATATATAGTTAATTGACAAAACAAAATTTTTCATTTCACATGTCAGTATTATCTTTTTTGATGAGATCTCATGGCAGTATTATCAGTTCTGATATCCATGCATGCACTGCAAAACCAAGCTAGCACAAGGGCAAACCTTCTATAAGGTGGAAGCTTTAGTAGATTCATACAAGTAGCTGACGTTGGCAATCTATCAAGAGCTTCCTCAGAAGCGTCACCACCAGCCCTACATGAAGAGACATCAGACAATTCCATCATTTTGTCTATAAAATATACAATTTGGGAAAAGAAAACAATTCGAGTGAACTTTTAATAACATTAATGTTAGTTTCGGATATCAGAACATAATAGCTGCACAGCATTCACCTTTGTATGCAAAACAAAGGCTCAAGATATCGGAATCCAAGTAATGGTCCCCGAGAGCAACCTGTAACAAATCTGTAAAGATGATAAATTTGTTATCCAAACTAAGATCTGCCATAAGAGCCACTAAATTCAATAACTATGTGTATCTTACTTCAAAAATTTCTTCTTGTTTTCCAATGAAAAACTTTTGAGAACTTCCCAGAACATATCAATCACGTAATGCTCCTATCAGAAGATGTCATAGGTTAGAATTCACAAGAATGAAGCTTGTTCAAAACCACAAGGGTGTGCTGCCCCCTTATCATAACGTGAAACATTAAGACTATGCAACGATATTCAGACTGGGTGGCAAAAGAAAAAAAACATAATCTAACACTACTCTTTTTCTTTTCTTTTTTATAGAAAATGTTTTGTAAATAAGAAAAGAATCCCCCATATTTTTTTGTAATTATTTCATTAAGCCTATATAAAGGAGCCTCCATTGTGTAGTTGAAACACATGGATTTCGTCATATGTCTCACTTTCTCTCTTTACTCTCAACACACCAGAAAGAAAGAAAGAAAAAGAAAAACAGCAACCACCAACTAAATGTGCAGAAATCAGTCACAGGAAAACAGAGAAAAGAAGCAAGAGAAACATAGGAATGGCCATTAGAGCTAGTGAACCATCCTCCCTAGGCCAAATGCCTCCACACACTTCAATTCCAATTTTCAAATACCCTCTCTACTTCTCTGCTCCCACCTATATGCCATTTCCTCTCTTTCCCCCCATCATTGCTGAATCCCCACTCATCATATGCCACCTGTCCATTATGTAGTATTTTCTCTCTCCTCAAACTGATTCCTCAACTCCTATACCATGGACAAATTATAGAAAATAAACTGTATGTATAGCATGCATTTTCTCTCCAGATACTGACATCTGATATCAATATCAGTCGTACAGAGTCACAGAAAAGAAAGATGTACTAGAACAGGAACAGTCAAAGTATACAATAATCCAAGGCTTTCAAGAGGCTTGTCTCACCCTCACAATCCCACACTCAATTCTTGCTAGCCCCTCTCTCACCCTGCGTTCCCTTATGTATTCTTTGCCCCTAACAGATTCCATTCCCTAATGTGCAGAAGGTTACTTGAAGTTACATTGTTTCTTTTGCTCATGTGGAGTGTTAATCCCATGGAGTGTTAATTCCATGCTTCTCCTCCCTTTCTTTCTATAGTCTGCCTAGGCAATAGAAGGGGTGCTAACAAAAGGCAAGGCTAAAGTTAAATCTAGGAAAAATTTGAAAAAGATCCTAATTAAATATATATAAAACTAACATAAAAAAACTAGGCAAAAGATCAATGTAGGAAAGTTTTTCATGTAGAGTATCATGAGTCTCTCTTGCTACGGCATTGCTGACTAAATCGACATAAATTCCGGAGAACTTACGCTATGATAGCCTCCAGCATAGCTCGTGTGCAGCCGCAGATCATCAACATCCAAGCTGTCAAGCGAACCTGATATCAGAAGCTGTGGAAAACAATAATGTCAAGCAAGTTGGGTACTAAATCACATTAAGACACAATTACAGCTGCTAAAAAACTTATGGAGAACTAGTTGTAGATTAAACCCAAAAATTGGCAGTAAAAATAGAGAAAACTTGGCTAACTAATGAAGCTCACAGTATCAGCAAATAAGTTCATATTAGCAAATCAAGCTTTTTGACTACCTTACTACCTTGTGTGTATAAGAAATTTGACAGAAACAACTATGCCTATTGTCTATAGCACAATAATACCATTCACATTTTGCAATGCCTTTTAAACCAAGTTCAAAAGAAATTGCAAAGCAATGGCTGGAGATACTATTCGTAACAAATTAACTGTGTCAGATGAAAGGAACTAGTCAAAAAACAGAAATTGAGATTTAAACTGATTCAAAGAATGCAAAAACAGTAGAGGAAAAAAAGAGAGAGAGAGCACATTTATACTTGATTATTATCATAAAAAAGGAACCAGATCAACCCCTTCATTGCCAGAGATAAAGATAAAACATGGAACAAGATAAAACAATTCCACTGTGAAATAAGACTATAAAACAGAATGGTTTACAATTGACATCAAACAAGCCAATACCTAACTTAGTATGCTGTTATTTATAGTTTTTTCAATTTACAAAGGAGTGGAAGCTTGACAATGCAAAGTGGGGGAGAAGTATCATCCACAAGCAGCATAGCAACAAAAATAAAGCAGAAACCGGAAAAGGATATCATCAGCTCAATAGAGATCAAAAGCATAGCAGCAAAGGCAAGAAAGTAAACACATACTTTTCACTGTATAATTATGGATCATTAACAACATACTTTGAAACCACAGACAAAAATAGTTATGTAGTATGTACCCTAGCCCTCTAGCAGTAGCAAGGGTATATTATGACAGAAAACAATAAGCATCTAGCAGTACCATAGATCCTAAACACTTCCATGCACGTGCAAGTATAAAAGTAAAAAATATTACAGGGGGGAAAGCATAGCTTTCGAAGTCTAGAAGTGGATCAGGTTATAGGAAAACCTGAAGTTCATGCTCATTAAACATATCAATCCAATCCTTCTGAATAAGTTGCTGAAAACCCCTCAGGAAATGAGAACTTTGTTGACGTATCTGGAAACATCATTATTTTGTTATGTAATGGATGCATGAATTCATTTGTACAAAGAGTTGCAATTCAAATTAAAACAAATTTACTTTACCTGAAAATTCAAGCGATGATTCGCAACAAGATGGATAAAAGTAATAACATTATCATTGGTGACACGTAGGTTCTTTCCCCCAGGAAGTAGATCCTCTTCTGTTTGCTCTCCATATTCATTGTTTACTATGACAAAGTACAGTTCCAACTCCGAAATGTCACCCTCATAATGCTGTTAATCAAAACAGATTAAAAGGGAAACATTGAGACACCCAATAAGAAAAGAGATATTTATAAGTTACCCATCTTGTTCTTGTTCATTCAGATGTGAATAGTAATGAGTAAAAGTCCTGTTTGGTCCTCCAAAGATATAAATGGTATCAGGTTGGAACTCCATTTATAAATACATAAAACTAGTGCTCCAATGTCAATTAAGTCCATTAAATTGATACTTAAAGTACCATCAAATCAGTCCTTAATCTTATGTTATTAATTGTCAATCAAGGACAAATTTGATGTCACTAATAAATGGAGGACCAATCTGATGACACTAAATCTTTGAAGAATGAAATGGGGCATTCACCCTAAAAGGAATGGAGTTTTCGCAAGAATGAGGAAGATGGAAGGAAACGAAAGCCAGAGAACTGATCTTACCTTTAGAAAGATAAGATGGCGATATAATTCTGGGTCCAATGAAGGCAAGTCATTCAAATAGTTGTGCCTGATAAGGGAAATACAAGGTGAAACAAAGCAGGAAACATAGCATCCTCTTAAAAACATGATAATATCTAAAATCTAATGTAACAATAAACGGACTTCTACAGATAAACAGAGACAACTCATATGCTACCATTTCTTTCAGAAAATAGTTGATAGGCAAGGACATACACTTCTATAGGAAGTGCACACACCCAATTCACTTCAAGAAATACTAACTATCCACCACTAGCATGGAAATCCAGGAATTCAGCATTGAACAACAATTTAAATGAAAAAAACTACCCAAAGCAAAAAAAAAAGTCTTACTTTTGTTTTAGTTTGCTTAAAAAGAATGTAGCGAATGGTATATCAACCAGAATCCCTTCAAACATAGCCTGCAAATGTAATTTGTAAGAGTGAAGTTTGGTCCCAATCAAGCATAACCAATATAGGAACAGGTTGCAGGCCGATTAAATCACACCATGTAACAAAGAAGACAGAATAGATAGAGTAGTAGATTCAGCCATTATTCAAGGCCACACTTTATTTAAGGGACAAGGGGGAATGGAGCAAAAGCATACCTTTGCAAGAAGAGTACCAAGAAAGTGGAAAAATTGGAGATGTTGTTCATGTATCATTCCAGACCCAGGATTAGGATAAAGCAGGTGATCCGCTGTTTCCTGGATGCATTGACATTTGGCATGCCATAAATCAATAAATCACAAGGTATAATAAAGTAAGTTTAGAGTCACTAGTTTTAGGAATTTACTTGATTTATAAATGAAATTTTATGTTTGAAAGTTTTAAAAAAGGAATTGATTTGATTTTGAAAGCCTTTAAAGTTGTATATATTTGGAAATCTACTCAAGTTTTGGTCGGATTTGAGTGGATTTGATTTGATTTATGTTTCAATTATTAGAACTTACAATATAACCATTAATTATTTTTATTTGCCTCTATTCTAGTTAAGGCGAAGAAAGTAAAATTATTAATATAAAATGAATTCTGTTCATTTTTAAAAGTGTTAAAAATTGATTTACAAATCAATTCAAATCATATTTGTTCACAACAGGTTCCAAACATGAGAATTGATTTCTAAATCAAATCAAATCCAATTTAGGTGATTCCAAACACAACTTTAGGAATATTAACGAAGGAGTAAAAGCTGAAGCAAGTTCCCATTAGACATTTCAAAACTTCAAAGCTTATTTACTTCCATGATATCTTTAGTGATATAGTACCAATGTTTGGTTGGTTTAGTTATCTGACATAGTAGTCCGTTTATATTTTCATGCTTTAGAAAACAGCTGTAATGTTAATTTACTCAGCTAGAATTCTATCTTCACTTCACCCTTTCTAAAGTAATACAATCCCACCACCCCACTACAACCACATTTCACTCATGAATACATCAATAAGGTTCAATTTGGTGCCAATGCTTGGCTGCAGTGTTGGAAGTAGTATCACATTCTCCTAAAAGCTTAAGATATTTGGTTGATGGTCATGAATGGTTTTTATATCTTTAACAAAGATGAAATAAACAATGGCAGAACATGAATCTGACCTTAAATAATCCATACTGCACGTCAAAGGCAGCACGTGTTATGTTCTCCATGAAATCTTTGAATATTCCACCTCCATCAATTCCAGCCTCTTCAACTCCAAATTCATTAACAAAAGTCACACGAATCTGAAAATTGCAAAATAAAAGGATGAATTATTAGTTACCCCAAAGACCAGTAAGCAGGGAATGCTTAATAAATGAGAGGATAGGTCTAAGAAAAGTACATTACCACTCCTCGAAGATCATCTTCTGACAACTGACTCATTTGATTATAAGCATCTTCTAAAATATGATCCCGTCTTATTCTGAACCGGTTTCTAGTAAATACAGCCTGAGATCCATGTCTTTGCCTAACTGCAGCTAGTTGTGACTGATGAAACAATAAATACACAATAGTCAAGCATAAGAAACATACTAGTGACAAACTATGATATGCAAAAACTCCGAAGTTGCTCACTGCCATCCATTGTAAATCCTTAATAGAAAGATAACCCATATCTAAATCAAATCAAAATTGAGTGACATTCTTACAGTGAATATTTTAACCCTGCTTGTAAATGGTATCAAGAAAGCCGCCTGCTTCAAAATTTCATTTGCTCGGGTATTTTCTATTACAGCCTGAGGAAAAACAGTTTTACAACTACCAAATTAGATTTCCATGCATATTACCTTACCTTAAAAAAATCAACAGTAGTGACAATACCTGAGAGATAAAGAAGTCATTCACCCCATCAGCATGGAAGTCGCTGGGGAATGTAAACTGCCGTCTATTGTTCCAGTCTTGCAGCTATGAGAAGATATTCAAATGGCAAGTTAGAAAAGGATTAAAAAACGATCCATATGCCTGCGGTAATTGGTGGCAAATGCATATGGATGCCACTTCAAGGAAACAGATACCAAGGATCTTCTGATGTGAACAGAAATTAGAACAGTAGGGCAAACCTTCAAATATAATTTTTGTTAAATAGAAAAAATTATTATTAGTGAGAAAAGAGTGAAAGCATGTTAGTGTTATTGAATAAACTGTAATTTAGCTACAGTAGAGAAATAGGCTGAGTAAGCCAAAGTTAGTTAGAGAGGTGGTTACCTCACATCTACTATAAATAGATGTATAGTGATGTATCTAGTAATTAATTCAATACAGATTCAATGTCTCATTTCCCTCCCTCCCTCCCTCCCTCCCTCCTTCTCTTTCTTCAACCCTATGCTCTGTTTCTAATATGGTATCTAGAGCTTGAAAGTTCTAGCCATGGCTTCCGTAGATAATCATGATCTTGATCCGCCACCTCCACCATCGCCTCCTCCTCCGGCGGCGGCATCGGTTCCACCAAATCTCTCCACGCTAGTCACAGTGAAGCTCACCGATGCCAATTTCCTCCATTGGCGACAAGTTATCGAAGCAGTTATCCGCGCCAATCGCCTTGAGCATATGTTGTGAGTCCTCGGATTCCACCTCGGTATCTCAGTCAAGACGATCGAATTGTAGATCGCATTAACCCTGAGTTCCTCGCCTGGGAAGCACAAGATCAATACATCTTCATTTGGCTATTGAACTCGCTCTCAGAGTCGATTCATGCTCATGTCATTGGTTGTTCCCATGCGTGGGAGCTATGGGTTGAACTTCACAGTCATTTCAATTCTCTCACCAAAGCTCGAAGTGCGCAATTGAGATCAGAATTGCGTCATATCGCGAAGGGAGATCGGAAGATCGATGTGTATCTTCTGAGAATCAAGGCTCTGGTTGATGCTTTGGCTTCAATCGGAAACCCTATCACTCGTCAAGAGCATATTGATTCGATCCTAGAAGGTTTGCCAGAGGAGTATCACATTCTTTTTCCTACAATCGAAAGTCGAGTGGATCTTCACTCTGTTACGGAGATTGAAGCTCTTCTCCTCTCGCATGAATCGCGCCTCTAACGTCTCAAATCGAAGACTGCCGTTGATGCATTCTCTGTCAATTTGGCACATACTGCCTCTCCTTCACAAAATCAGGTGCCAGCTACTTTACCTCCTTCGAATTCCTTTCAAAACAACAATCCGAATCAGTTTCAGAACTCTAATTTCCCTGGTAGTGGTTTCCGAGGTGGACGTGGTGGTCGCTGTGGCCATTGTGGCTGTGGAAGAGGTGGTAGATTCTTTAATTGAGGTGGAGCTGAGTGTCAGATCTGTCATCGTACCAATCAAGATGAAGCAAACTGCTACTATCGATTTGATCAGAACTGTGTTCCTCCACCTCCTAGGCCTACTCAGAATCAACCTCAGTTTCAGTCTCAGTACTATAGGTCCAATCAACCACAACACCTTGATGCTCAGTCCTATCAGCAGGTGCTTTATCAGAGACAATATCCTCCTCCTTTCACCAATCAGCATGCTGCTCCTGCAGCCAATCTTCCACCCCTGCTGCCTCTACCTTGGCAGAATCAGAGTCCTTGGCAAAACTATAGATCTCCAACTGCACTTCAAGGGGGTCCTATGGCTATGGTAGCTGCTGGTTCTGACCCTATGGCTATGGTAGCCTCCAATTCTACCACTGATTCAGGTGCTTGGTATGTAGATAGTGGAGCCACACATCATGTGACCTCAGATATTGGAAATCTCCATCAGCAGAATGGCTCCTCTGGTCTTGACCAAGTCTTTATGGGTAATGGTCTTGGCCTATCTATTATCTCTATAGGTTCTACATGTGTTAAATCACCACACAACTCTTCTGTCACTCTTAAACTCACAGATATCCTATATGTGCCTAAAATTACTAAAAATCTACTCAGTGTCAGTAAATTCTGTCTTGATAATAATATCACTTTTGAATTTCACTCTCATGTTTGTTATGTCCTCTGTCAGGTCAGTAAACAGGTTCTCCTAACTGGTCAAGTCAACCCCCAAGGTCTCTCTGTGTTTCCCAAGCTTCTTGGTGCTGCTCAAGCTCCTCAGTGCCTCAGTGTTTCTAGTTATAGTCCTAGGTCTCTTAGTTCATCAGGACAATGTACCAATCTTACTAATTCACTTCCAAGTTGTAATGCTAGTTGTAATGTTGTAAGCAAAATGCCAAATACACACTATATTTGGCATTGTAGGTTAGGACATGCCAATGATGTGGCAATCAAGACTGTTCTTCAGTATTGTAATCTTCCTTTAATGAATAAAACTGTTACAGATTACTGTTCTGCTTGTCGTTTTGGCAAGTCCCACAAACTGCCTTCTAATGCCTCTATTACTCTTTATCACAAACCTTTTAAGTTACTGTTTCTTGATCTTTGGGGACCTGCTCCCATCAAGTCCACAACTGTATATTCCTATTATCTGTCTATTGTTGATGCATACTCTAAGTTTACTTGGATTTTCTTAAACAGAAATCTGAGACCCTAACCATATTCAAACAATTTTTTGAACTTGTCAAAGTCTAATTTAATTCAGTTATCAAATCCATTCAAACTGACTGGGGGGGTGAATTTAGACCCTTCACCAAGTTTCTTGCTGATTCAGGTGTTGTACATAGGGTCATTTGTCCTGACACTCACCATCAAAATGGGAGTGTTGAGAGGAAACATAGACACATTGTGGAAACTGGCCTAACTCTCCTTGCTCAAGCTTGTTTGCCCATGAAGTTTTGGGACCATGCCTTTACCACTGCAACCTACCTTATTAACAGGTTGCCCACACCCACTCTTTCTCAAAAGTCTCCTTTTGCCACTCTATAATGTTGAGCCAGATTATAACTTTCTAAGAGTGTTTGGGTGTGCATGTTACCCTTGTCTTAGGCCTTATAACAAAAACAAATTGGAGTTTAGATCTTGTGAATGCACCTTCTTGGGCTACTCCTCTTCCCATAAAGGATACAAATGTTTGTCTAAAGATGGAAGACTCTATATTTCCAAGGATGTTCAGTTCAATGAACACAGGTTTCCCTTTGCCACCACTCCCAGTCAGTCACCTGTGCCCAGTACTGATCAGTCTAGTCCCATGTGCCCTGTTCCTCTCACTGTTCTGCCTCAGAACTTTGTTCCTCCACCTGAACAGCATTTCAGTCCCCCACCTGCACATGTTCCTGCTCCTCCTCCTTATCTGTCTTCACCACATCCTGCATCACCTCCCTCCCATTCTTCTCCCAGTTCAGCCTCCTTCCCTTCTCTACATTCAGGCCTAACTCCTCAATATCCTGCTTCTTCTACTGAACCTCTCCATGAGTCTCCAAGTCCCTCCACTGAACCCTGTACAGCACCTCATAATGTGCATCCTATGGTCACTAGGGCCAAGTCTAGAGTCTCAGTAGTGCTTCTGACACATGTAGAACCTAGCACTCCTAAGCAGGCTTTGACCTTACCCCATTGGAAGGAGGCCATGCAACAATATGATGCCTTGGTCAAGAATAAAACTTGGACATTGGTTGATTTACACGCTCATAGGTAGTAAATGGGTCTTCCGAGTTAAGGAAAATGGGTCAATTAACAAATACAAAGCTCGCTTGGTAGCTAAAGGGTTTCATCAAAAGCAAGGTTTTGATTACAGTGAAACATTTTCACCAGTTGTTAAGGCAGTCACAGTTCGGGTAGTGTTGACTTTGGCCATTCCTCAAGGCTGGACAAGCCAACAATTGGATGTCAATAATGCCTTTCTCAATGGGCATCTCACTGAGGAAGTTGATATGCAACAACCCCTTGGATTTGTGAGTTCCAACCCGGGGCAGGTGTGCAGGCTCAACAAGGCAATTTCTGGCCTTAAACAGGCCCCAAGAGCATGGTTTGAAAGACTAACCAAGGCTCTGTTGCAGTTTGGGTTTAAGTCTAGCAAGTGTGACCCTTCCTTATTCATTCACTCATTTGGAGGACACTACACTTATGCTTTGATCTATGTTGATGACATCATTGTCACTGGTTCCCTACCCAAAAGAATTTCAGACCTAATAGTGAAACTTAATTCTGAATTTGCTCTCAAGCAACTAGGAGAGCTGGATTATTTCTTGGGTGTTGAAGTGAAGAAACTGCCTAATGGTGCCTTGCTGCTCTCTCAAACTAAGTATATCAGGGATCTGCTTGCCAAAGCCAATATGGCAGAAGCCAAATCCCTTCCTACTCCTATGACTAGTAGCTGCAAGCTTACTAAACATGGGGGAAACTATCTGCCTGATCCCTCCCAGTACAGATCTATAGTGGGAGCATTACAGTATGCAACCATCACCCGCCCTGAAATCTGTTTCAGTGTTGGAAAGGTCTGCCAGTTTCTTTCTCAGTCTCTTGAAGAGCATTGGAAAGCAGTCAAGCGCATCCTAAGGTATCTATAGGGCACTCTCAGTCATGGTTTGCTTCTTAAACCAGCTTTACAGGGTCAGCCCTTGAGCATTCAAGCTTTTAGTGATGCTGATTGGGCAGCTGACACAGATGACAGGAGGTCCATTTCTGGTTCTTGTGTGTATTTGGGCCCAAATTTGGTTTCTTGGTGGTCTCGGAAGCAGACCTTAGTGGCTAGGTCTAGCACAGAAGCTGAGTATCACAGCTTAGCAGCCACCACAGCAGAAGTCCTCTGGTTGCAGTCATTGCTAAAGGAGCTACAAGTTCCAACTCTTAATCCTGTCATCTACTGTGACAACTCGAGCACTGTCTCTCTAGCTCGCAATCCAGTACTTCACTCGCGAACCAAGGGAACCAAGCACATGGAATTAGACCTATTTTTTGTTAACAGAAACCTAACTAGGATGAAAGAGAGAGAAGAGAGAGAGAGAAAAGAGAGAGAGAATTTCTGAGATTCTAAAAGTGAGTGAATCTCTTTTTCATTTTTCACTCTTTCTGAAACTGTTACAGGGTATTTATAGTGTAGGGAAGAGTGCTCTAGAAAACACAGTAACCGCTTCACTAAAGCTGACTCAGCAAGTGCTGTGAGCTGTGATCAGCTACATGCAACATAACCATACACTCTAACACACCCCCTTATAAAGTGAGGGTGAGTTTACAAGGTTCCTAACACACCCCCTTACAAGCTAAGGTGGGAGGAGAGTGATATCTTGTCTGCCACACCAAGGTGCTTCCTGAGTTTCTCAAACCGAGACTGACTGAGTGGTTTAGTGAGAACATCTGCTACCTGGTCAGTTCCTGGAAGATGGCAGACTTGGAGTGTTTTGTTGAGAACCTTTTCTCGGACAAAAAATAAGTCCAGCTCCATATGTTTTGTCCTAGAATGAAGGACTGGATTATGTGATAGTGAAACTGTGGACAGATTATCACAGTAAATTACTGGATGCTCAGTGGAAGCTCTTTCAGCAGTGTTTGAACCCAAATTACTTCAGATGTAGTGGCTGCCAAACTCCTATATTCAGCCTCGGTGCTAGACCGAGCCACCAGTGTTTGTTTCCTAGACCACCATGAAACCAGGTTTGGGCCAAAGTAAACACATGACCCTGACACAGACCTTCTATCATCAAGATTGGCTCCCCAATCCGCATCACTAAAGGCCTGTAAAGAGAAGGGTTTGCCTGCTGCAGCTGGTTTAAGAAGAAGCCCATAAGAAACAGTGCCTTGAAGATATCTTAGGATCCATTTCACTGCTTTCCAGTGTTCCTCTAGGGGTTGGGCTAGGAATTGACAAACCTTGCTAACACTGAAACAAATTTCTGGTCTGGTTATGGTTGCATATTGTAATGCACCAACAACTGACCTATAAAGTGTGGGGTTGTCCACATAGTTGGCCTCGTATTTGGTCAGTTTACAATTACTAACCATGGGTGTGGGTAGGCTCTTTGCATCTGCCATATTAGCTTTGGAAAGGAGGTCCTTGATGTACTTGGACTGAGAAAGAAGAAGTGAACCCGAGGGCGGTCTTTTTATCTCAATACCGAGAAAATAATCCAAATCTCCAAGCTGTTTGAGTGCAAATTCTGCATTCAATTTACGGATTAGAGTAGAGATCCGTTGGGAAGAAGAACCAGTGATGATTATGTCATCAACGTAGACTAAAACATATGTGTTGTGGCCCTCTTGAGTGTGAATGAAAAGAGAAGGGTCACATTTACTAGTTCTAAATCCAAACTGAAGGAGAGTCTTAGTTAGGCGCTCAAACCAAGCCCTCGGAGCTTGTTTTAGACCATAGATAGCTTTATTTAGGCGACAAACCTGAGCAGAATTATTACTTACAAAGCCATAGGGTTGGTCCATGTATACTTCTTCCTCAAGAACCCCATTTAGGAATGCATTATTAACGTCCAGCTGCTGAATTGGCCAGTCATATGTGACTGCAAGAGTGAGAATAATCCGTATTGTGATAGGTTTCACAACTGGTGAAAATGTCTCAGTATAGTCCCTTCCAAGTTTCTGATGAAATCCCTTGGCAACTAGGCGAGCCTTGTATTTATTTGCAGTACCATCAGGGTTCTCTTTGATTCTAAAATCCACTTGCACCCAATAGATTGTTTTCCATGTGGCAGATCAACTAAAGTCCAAGTCCCATTGGCCAACAATGCATCATACTCACTTTGCATGGCCTGCTGCCACTGTGGTAAGGCTAGGGCTTGCTTACGAGATGTGGGCTCTGCTTGTGTCAACAGAACACTAGGTTGCACAGCTAGCTGTCTAGACTTAGACCTAGTAGTCATAGGTTGAACATTACATGGCTGAACTTGAGACTCAAAAGAGGAAGTAGTGGGAGTAGTCATAGGAGACCCTGCAAGAGGTGTTAAACCCGAGTGTAAAGAAGGCAGAAGAGGAGATACAGAGGACAAGGGACTGAAATTTGAATGATGGGGAGTGCTATACTAAAAATGAGGAGTTGACTGATGACCAAAACTGGACAGCAAAGGACTAGACTGATTAGGACTAGTGGAGACAGATTGAGTGACTAGAGCTGGTTGTACAACAGTGAGAGGCATAGGGCTGCCAGCACAAGAGGAGATGGGTGGAGTGCTGGATGGCAAAGTGACAGACTTGGGAGGAGCAAAAGGAAACTTCATTTCATCAAATTGAACATCTTTGGAGATGTACAACCTCCCATCTTTAGAGAGGCACTTATAACCCTCAGTCGTATCAGTGCGCATCTACTCGGAACAATTTTGTTCCAACTCCTACTCAGGAATTCTCGGCTTCTCAGATGTGGTATCCAGATTCAGGAGCCTCTCATCACATCACCGCTGATCCTCAAAACCTGAGTCAGAGCACTACCTTGGGAGGCCATGACCAAGTTCTGATGGGCAACGGGCAAGGTGTCCCTATTTCTTCCACAGGTTACTCTAAGTTCATTTCACCTAGTCACCCACACACAACTTTATCGTTAAACAAACTTCTGCTAGTACCTAATATAACCAAAAACCTGGTCTTTGTCTTGCTAAAGACAATAATGTCTTCTTTGAATTCCATCCTCACTCATGTTTTGTCAAATCACAGGGATCTAACCAAGTTCTCCTTGAAGGTTCTCTAGGCAGTGATGGGCTGTATTGTTTCAAGCACATCAACATTATCAAGGAACCTGCTTCCTCAGTCATGAGTTCCCCACCCCTTACTACTAATTCATAATGTAATTCCAATAAAGTCAGTGACTCTACCTTTTCTACTAATGTGTATACAAACACTATTTCAGATTCCTATGTGACATGGCACAATAGGCTAGGCCATGCTCACCCTAATGCTGTACAAACCATTATGCAATTGTATAATATAACTTGTTCAAATAAAGTAGCTACTGAACTTTGCCCTGCATGTTGCTTGGGCAAATCTCACAGACTTTTTGCCCCTCCATCTCTTACTGTTCATACTACACCTTTTGAACTAATCCATTCAGACCTATGGGGTCCTGCACCCATTACATCCTCTAATGGCTATAGCCTTTGTGGATGCATATACCAAACACTCTTGGATTTATTTCCTCAAAAAGAAGTCTGATTCTCTTGCTGCCTTCAAACAATTCCATGCCTTAGTGAAAACTCAGTTTTCAGCAAATATTAAGGCTCTCCAATCTGATTGGGGAGGTGAATTTAGACCATTCACCAACCACCTTGCCGAATTGGGCATTGTTCACAGACTCACTTGCCCACATACATCCCATCAAAATGGGACAGTTGAGAGAAAACATCGGCAGATTGTTGAGATGGGACTCACTCTTCTCTCTCATGCCTCTCTGCCCATGTCCTATTGGGATCACAGTTTCACTATGGCTGTTCACTTGATAAACAGACTACCTACTGCAGCTCTTTCCAAGTTCACTTCCCCTTATCATGCCCTACATGGCACCATCCCTGACTACACTGTCCTAAAAACCTTTGGCTGTGCCTGTTTCCCTTTCTTGAGGCCCTACAACAAACACAAATTACAATACAGATCCAGTGAATGTGTCTATCTAGGAATATCTCCTCAGCATAAGGGTCACAAATGCCTTGACTCCTTAGGTCGCATCTATGTGTCCAAAGATGTCCTCTTTCATGAAACTCGCTTTCCCTATCCCTCATTGTTCCAAAGTACGAGCTCACTCTCTCAGTCAACAGAGTCCACCTATCCTTCTGTTATTCCTATTCTTCAAACTCCTCTCTTGAATCCTGTGCCTCTGACTCAATTCCCTTCCCCGTCTCCTACATCCAGTGCTCATCCAGAGTCCCCTGGTCACAATCTCACACCTGTTCCATCTCAGTCACCCTCAAATGGCACTAACGCACACTCTCCCTCCCTACAGGAGATTGCCTCGAGTTCCCCCTCATCCTCCTTGAGCCCTTCACCCACAGAACCAATTATTGGTCCCCCGCACCCAATGTTAACTACGTCCAGAACAGGGTGCCTGCCCCCGAGGCTCTATCTCAGTCATGTGGAACCTCACTCAGTAAAGCAAGCCCTATCTAGCCCTGAATGGCTAAGTGCCATGAAAGATGAGCTTGCTGCACTGCTAAGAAATCAGACTTGGTCGTTGGTTCCTCTCCCTGCCAACAGAAGAGCCATTGGGTGCAAATGGGTGTTCCGAATCAAAGAAAATCCGGATGGCAGCCTTAACAAGTATAAGGCAAGATTAGTTGCCAAAGGGTTTCATCAGCAGCTTGGCTTTGACTACCATGAAACCTTCTCACCTGTTATCAAGCCAGTTACCATTCGAGTCATTCTCACCATGGCCCTCACCTCCAAGTGGGTGATACAGCAGATTGATGTCAATAATGCCTTCTTGAATGGCTTATTGACTGAAGAAGTATACATGACACAACCACCTGGTTTTGAATCCGAAGATAGGTCCCTAGTGTGCAAGTTGCACAAGGCTCTTTATGGCCTTAAGCAGGCCCCAAGGGCATGGTATGAAAGGTTAACCAGCACCCTGCTACAGTTTGGGTTTGTGATCAGCAGATGTGACCCCTCTCTCTTTGTCTACAACAAAGGAGCAATCTGTCTATATGTCTTGGTGTATGTGGATGATACCATCCTCACTGGCTCCTCACCCTCACTCATCTCAGAGTTGATCAGGAAGCTTAATGCCACCTTTGCTCTTAAGGAGCTTGGCAACTTGGACTACTTCCTTGGTGTGGAAGTGAAGCACCTTCCCAATGGCAGCCTGCTTCTCACTCAGTCCAAATATGTCAGGGACCTTCTTTCCAAGCCCAACATGTTGGAAGCAAAAGGTATCACTTCCCCCATGGTCAGTAACTGCAAAATGAGCAAGTTTGGGACTGACACCATGGCAGATCCGAGTCTGTATAGATCCGTTGTGGGAGCACTGCAATATGCAACCCTCACCAGGCCAGAAATTGCCTTCAGTGTCAACAAGGTGTGTCAGTTCATGTCAAACCCCTTGGAAACACATTGGCTAGCAGTAAAGAGGATACTAAGGTATCTAAAGGGATCTCTGAATCATGGGTTACTTCTCAGACCAGCTTCTCCCCCTGCTCCTCTCTCCATCAAAGCCTATTGTGATGTTGATTGGGCCAGTGACCCAGATGATAGAAGATCTACTTCTGGGTCATGCATCTACTTGGGTCCCAATCTCATCTCTTGGTGTTCCCGCAAGCAGCAACTGGTGGCAAGATCCAGCACTGAAGCAGAATACCAAAGCATGGCTAATACCACAACTGAAATTTTATGGATTATGTCACTGCTTACTGAGTTAAAGGTGCCCTTCCTTACTCCTCAACTCCTTTGTGACAACCTAAGTGCATAATCCAGTATTGCATACCCGAACCAAACACATCGAATTGGACATTCACTTTGTTCGGGAAAAGGTGTTGTCCAATACACTTTCAGTCCATCATGTCCCTGCAGCAGATCAGCTAGCTGACTCCTTCACCAAGCCTCTCTCTTCATCCAGATTCAGTACACTCAACCAATCTCAATGTGGTTGCTGCTCCCTCTCAACCACCTTGAGATTGCACGGGGAATGTTGGAGTATAAGCTTAGCTTTAGCTTTAGCTTTAGGACAACTGTAACTCAACTGAATTGCTGAGTCAACAATTCAGTTGAGAATTAGTTAGGACTGTTAGTCAGTTACAAAAGCAGTTAAAGCTCTGCTATATAAAGCCTTGTACACTGTATGAAAAAGTCAATGAAAAATCATTCTTGAAATCCTTAGTTTCTGTTCTTCCCTCTCTCTGAGTTTATTTCTCTCCTTCTCAACTCTTTCAACTCTATTAGAGAAAGCCCGGGGGTTGGTCCATGTATACCTCTTCGTCTAAGTCCCCATTCAAAAAGGCATTATTCACGTCCAACTGTTGAAGAGACCAGCCATTTGTAAGAACAAGTGTAAGGATGATTCTAATAGTGGTGGGCTTCACAACGGGAGAGAACGTTTCAGTATAGTCAAACCCGGGTTGTTGATGAAACCCTTTGGCAACAAGGCGGGCTTTGTACTTGTTGATAGAACCATCCGGATTTTCTTTTATACGAAACACCCACTTGCAGCCAATGGCCTGCCGGTGAAGTGGAAGAGGGACTAATGACCAAGTACCATTCAATATCAGTGCATCATATTCAGCTTTCATAGCCGAGAACCAGTTTGGATCAGCAATGGCAGATTGCACATTGGTAGGTTCAGAATGTGTGAGAAGGACAGTAGGTTGAAGTCTTGGTTTCACAATCCCATTCTTGGCTCTAGTGGTCATGGGATGGGTGTTTATGGGACCAGCAGCTGAGGTAGAGGTTGGGAAGGGAAGTATGGTGCTAGGAATGGCTAATGGTGGGGAAGGAGGGTTAGATTAGGAGTGGCAGAGGGTGTAGATGAGCTGATGTTGGGTGATAGAACAGGTTGGATAGGTGAGGGAATGGTGATGTTAGGTGCTGGTATAGGATGGGTTGGTGGGGGAATTAGAGGGATAGAAGGCGAGGGAAGGGCAGATGGTGTGGGAGGGGAAGGTTTAGGTTCAAAGAGTTCTTGGTATGCGAGCCTTAGTTCATTAAAAACCACATCCTTGGAGATAAAGATTTGACCCGATAGTGAGAGGCACTTGTAACCTTTGTGAGAATTGGAATACCCTAAGAAGATACACTCGTGAGACCTAAACTCAAGTTTGTGTCTATTGTAAGGTCTAAGGAGAGGGAAACATGCGCAACCAAAGACCTTAAGAAAACTATAGTCAGGACTTCGTGAGAAAAGTTTGGTGTGAGGAATTTCTCTTTGTAGAGAAGCTGTTTGGTAGCCTGTTTATGAGATAAACGGCTGTTTGGAAGGCGTGATCCCAATATTTGAAGGGAATAGATGCATGAGCAAGAAGAGTAAGACCTAACTCGACAATGTGTCGATGTTTGCGCTCCACAACACCATTTTGGTGATGTGTATGAGGACAAATAACACGATGCCGAATTCCAAATTCCTGCAGGACTTTGGAAAAGGAACGAAACTCGCCACCCCAATCAGTTTGGATGGCTTTAATCTTTGTATTGAATTGAAGTTCAGCCATATTTTGAAAGTTAAGAAAGGTTGGAAGAGCTTCTGATTTTGTTTTTAAGAGGAAAAGCCATGTAAACCTGGTATGCGCATCAATAAAGGAAACATAGTATTGTAAACCAGTAGAAACCAATATTGGGGCAAGACCCCACAAATCAATATAGATGAGTTCAAAAGGATTATGATATACAGTATTTGAAGATGAAGATGGGAGGCAGTGAGCCTTTCCAAGACAACAAGAAGAGCAGAAATCAAAATTCACTTTATTGCCAATTGGAACATTACAATTTTGTAAGACAAGTTTTGTATCTTTGCCTGGATGGCCTAAACGTAAGTGCTAAGTGTTAAGTGGTACATGTGCTGTATTTACAGTGGGAAGGGAGGGAACAATACATGAAGAAAAGACTACATTATTTGAAGACAAAGCACTAGAAGACAGACTTTGCTTAGGAAGAAGATGAAGATCAGTGAACTTGTATAGTCCATCCGGTCCAACATCTCCTCGAAGTAGGACTTCATGGGAACCCTGAGATTTGACAAAACACACATCAGAATGGAATTCAAAGAAGACATTGTTGTCTTTTGCAAATTTGCTTACACTAACTAAGTTTTTAGTTATGTGTGGGACATGTAAAAGATTTTTAAAGACTAAACTAATGTTGGAATTAAAGGGAGAGTGAAAGGATGATGAGCCAGAGGAGGAAACCTTGACCGTTTCCAACAAGAATGTGATCTGAACCTTCGTAGGGGATAGGCTGTTGGATGTTTTGCATGTGAGGTGTGACATTAGGGGTGTTCATCAATCGATTCAAACCAATTCAAACCGCAAAAACCGAACCGAAAAACCGAAAACCAAACAAACCGAAAACAGAAAAAACCGAAAACCGAAAAAACCGCTTAACTTTCATTGGATTGGATCGGATTTTGGATCCCATAGGGAAAACCAAACCAATCCAATCCAAACCGAACTATATACATATACTATTATTTCCAAAATTATAATATTACTCATATTTAAACATTGTTTTTCATACTTTTATATACGAATTAACACCTTCATACTCTTTATTATTTCTATTAGAATGACATATATGAGAATATTTAAAATAAATGTTAATGCTTTGAAGTTATATTTTGCTAAAAGTTTTGTTGTATATCATTTATATGCTTGATTGTGTATACATGAAACATAGGAGATCAATTAAGAAAATTAGAAAAATAATTAGGCACAATTCATTTATAGCTAGTTCAAGGAAAAATAGGATAAGTGAGAGTAGATACAAGGAATTAACATAAAAGTATATTTTACATAAAAGAACGCGATAAAAAAATATTAATAATTATTTTTCTCAAACACTAAAAATTGGTCAGGAATTTTCCTCACTCGTCATCAAATCAAATAATGGTTAATAAGAACAGATAGTTGTTGCCTTTCATAAATGTTCTATTGTTCTAGTTTAGAGAGAGGGAATAAAATAGGTGTTGGACACTCTAAACTAGCTTCCTTAAATGAATATTATCTTTTGTCCACTATTAAATCAGTAGAAAAGACACTTGACATAAGAAAAAATAAGGTATAATAAAAACCGAATTATCCAATCCAATCCGCATTTGATTGGATTGGATTGGATCGGATTTTCTGAAGGAAACAATCCAATCCAATCCAAACTGCATGATGTTTTTATCATTGGATCGGATGACTTTTTGGCTCAAAACCGATCAAATTCAATCCGCGAACACCCCTATGTGACATGGTGAGAGGCACCCGAGTCAGGGTACCATTGGTTGGGGAAGGAATTGGTGTTGAAGGTAGCTAGGAATGCCTGAAGGGAGGCCGAGTGTTGAGGGAAAGTTGATTGTTGCTGCCAGGATGGGTGGTTCTACCAGGGTGGGTTGTTCTGATGTGGTGGATGCTGAAAATGGTTGGGATTGGGGGTTTGTTGAGGTTGCTGAGGTTGAGCGTACTGCTGATCAAACCGATACCAACAACCAAACGCGTCATGACCAAATTTTCTGCACAATTGACATTGAATAGAACTTCGACCACCGCGCCCCCTTCCGCGACCACCGCAACCTCGGCCACGGCCACCGCGATAGTATTGCGATGAAGAGGCTGAGTACAACTGTTGATCCCGAGCAAGATTCGCTAGCGGTGTAGGATCTGCGGTGGCGGCCGCCACGTTTGCAACATTCACCGTGGCGGCGTTTCGAGAGGCACTCTGCTTGTAATGATCGAGACACACTTCCTGAGCAAGAAGCAATGCCTCCAACTCATCAAGATCAGGGGAATCATAGCGAGTGCTCACCAGGCTGATCAATGAGTCAAACTCCTCGGGTAGACCTTCCAAGATGACGTCCATTTGTTCTTGAATTGACACAGGATCCCCAATCGAGTACAACGCATCAACGAGTGCCTTCACACGAAGCACAAACTCAGAAATTGAATGATCGTCCTTCTTGGTGTTGCGAAGCTCTGTTCGGAGCATTCTTGCTTGAGCACGAGTCTTCGATTGGAAATGATTGTGCAACTTCTCCCAAAGCTGCCAAGAATGGACGCAACCAAACAGGCAAGTGATGATCGGCGCTGTTACAGAAGATTGGAGCCATGATAGAAGTAGAGAATCCTGAAGTTCCTGTTAGAAACAGAGCAGAAACAGAAAGAGTAGAAAAGAGAGAAGAGTTCAGAGAAATTTCCGAAAAATGAATTGTTCATTCACATCTAAACTTGATACAAGAATGAGCTTTATATAAGAGGAGTGTAACTACCTCTAACTAACCTCTACTAACTGCATCTAACAAACTTCTTCTAATCTAACAAACCTCCTCTAACTGCCTCTAACAGAATAGGCTGCAATCAGCTAAGGCATGACTCTAGTAAGCTTGACTTACTCTAACATACCCCCTTTGAAACACAAGGTGGGTTTACAACCATTACTAACATACCCCCTTTGAAAACTAAGGTGGGTTTACAAGTGCTAGATAATCTAGAACTCCTAGATTACTTCTCAGTTCTTCAAATCTGGTCTGTGAGAGTGGTTTGGTAAGTAGATCAGCCACTTGATCAACTCCAGGTAGATGACAGACAGTGAGTGACTTGTTTAGGACCTTTTCTCTTACAAAGAAAATATCTAGCTCCATGTGCTTTGTTCTTGAGTGAAGAACAGGATTATGAGATAGTGAAACAGTGCTTAGATTATCATAATACACCACTGGTGTTTGAAACTTGATATGCAGTTCCTTCAACAGAGATTGGATCCAAAGAACTTCAGCTGTAGTTGCTGCCAGCCCTCTATACTCTGCTTCTGTACTAGATCTTGCTACTAAAGACTGTTTGCGAGACCACCAAGATACTAGATTGGGTCCAAAGTAAACACAAGAGCCTGATGTTGACCTTCGATCATCTAAATCTGCTGCCCAGTGTATCAGTAAATGCTTGAATGGAGAAGAATGCACTAGAATTTGCAGGTTTTATGACTAGACCATGAGTAATAGTACTTCTTAGGTACCTTAGGATGCGTTTCACTGCCTTCCAATGATCCTCTAGAGGTTGAGAAAGGTACTGACAAACTTTGCTTACACTGTAACAAATTTCTGGCCTGGTTATGGTGGCATACTGTAATGCCCCAACAATGGATCTGTACAGTGTAGGATCATTCATGTAGTTGGCCCCAATTTTAGTTAACTTGCTGTTGCTAACCATAGGTGTAGGTGATCCTTTTGCATTGCTCATGTTGGCCTTGGCAAGTAAGTCCCGGATGTACTTGGACTGAGATAAAAGAATGCCCTTATTGTGAGCCAAGTGCTTTACTTCTACCCCCAAAAAATAGTCTAGGTTTCCAAGGTGCTTGAGAGCAAAGGTGGAGCTGAGTTTCTGAATAATGGCTGAGATATGGGCAAGAGATGAGCCTGTGACTATAATGTCATCAACATAAACTAGAATGTAAGTGCAGTGGCCAGCATGTGTATGGATAAAGAGAGATGGATCACACCTACTAGTTTGAAATCCAAACTGCACAAGTGCCTTTGTTAATCTTTCAAACCAGGCTCTTGGGGCTTGTTTAAGCCCATAGATGGCACGATTCAGCCTGCATACCTGAGCAGAATTGGAGCTTTTGAACCCAATAGGTTGCTCCATGTATACTTCTTCAGACAATAATCCATTTAGGAAAGCATTATTAATGTCTAGCTGCTGTATGGACCAGCTGTAGGTGACTGCTAGAGTCAAAATTATTCTGACTGTGACAGGTTTAACCACAGGGGAGAATGTTTCTGAGTAATCTCTCCCTAACTGCTGATGAAATCCTTTTGCAACCAGCCTGGCCTTGTACTTGTTTATAGTGCCATCTGGGTTCTCTTTGACCCTGAACACCCACTTACAACCAATGGCCTTTTTGTTAGGTGGGAGATCAACTAATGTCCATGTGTTGTTGTGCATTAATGCATTGTATTCCTGCTGCATTGCCTCAAACCAGTGAGGAATGGTCAAAGCTTCAATAGGTGAAGAAGGTTCTGCATGTGTTAGCAACAAAGTAGGAGCTAGCAAGCCAGCTTTAGACCTAGTGATCATGGGATGGGCATTAAGAGGTGCAGGTGCTGGACTAGAGGATCTTCCTGACAGATGAGAGGAACCACTAGGTGTTAACCCACAATGAAGAGAAGAGAAGGAGTGCTGGTCTGTATGATGAGAAGAGTGACTGGACACAGGAGGAGAAGCTTGATTAAGAGGTGTAACTAGGAGGGGAGACTGAGTTGAACCATATGGACTGGATGGAAATGCAGGAGCAGAACTAGGAATGGGAGGAACAATTATAAGAGGAGTGTTGCTAGGACTAGTGGATGTTACTGAATCTGTTGGCTTGAGAACTTCTTTTGCAAATGGGAATTGATGTTCATTAAATTGGACATCTTTAGAGATATACAAGCGGCCATCTTTAGCTAGACATTTGTATCCCTTGTGAGAGGAAGAATAACCAAGAAAAGTGCACTCCCTGGTTCTGAATTCAAGTTTGTTTTTATTGTAGGGTCTAAGGCACGGATAGCATGCACAACCAAACACCTTTAAGATTGAGTAGTCAGGATCAGACTTGTACAGAACAAAGTAGGGTGTTTGATTGGAAAGAACAGGTGTAGGGAGGCGATTAATGAGAAAGGTTGTTGTGCAGAAGGCATGATCCCAATAAGACATAGGAAGTGAGGCATGTGCAAGTAATGCTAAGCCAGTTTCAACTATGTGACGATGCTTACGTTCAATAGAACCATTTTGATGATGGGTGTGGGGGCAAATGACTCTATGCTGAACACCTAAATCAGCCAAGAACCTAGTAAAGGGTCTGAATTCCCCACCCCAGTCAGACTAAACTGCCTTAATGCATGCACCAAATTGGACTTTAACAAGTTCAAAGAACTGTTTGAAGGTGTTTAGAGTGTCTGATTTTTGTTTTAACAGAAATATCCAAGTGAATTTTGAGCATGCATCCATGATGGAAAAATAGTATTGATATCCCATAGATGATTTAACAGGTGCTGGCCCCCAAAAGTCAAGAAAGAGTAAGTCAAAAGGATGCGCATAAGTAGTCATGGATGAGTGAGAAGGAAGCCTGAGACTTGGACAACAAGCAGTACAGAAATCCAAAGTATTTTTATTAATATGAGAGAGATTACATTTGTGGAGTATAGATTTCATTGTCACATCATTGGCATGTCCTAGTCTACAGTGCCAAATGTAATGAGATGTGGGCACTTTATTTACATTGTTTATAGTAGAATTGGAAGAGATACACTTTGTCAAGGGAGTGGGGGAAGAAACACTTAGACAAGCAGGGAAACTCGACAGACCAGCAACATTTGATTGAGCCTTGGAAACTATAGTGAGCTGATGAAACACATATAAACCTGCAGAGTTCACAGAACCTTCTAGAATAACTTTATGATTATCCTGTGATTTAACAAAACAAAGATGAGGAAGAAACTCAAAGTAGACATTGTTATCTGTTGAAAAACGACTAACACTCAACAGATTTTTGGTTATAGTTGGAACATAAAGGATGTTAGAAAGGTTTAATGTGCGGGTGTGATCAAAAGGTGACCTAACACATGCAGTTCCTATTGAGAGTATAGATAAGCCAAGACCATTACCCATGTAAATCTGGTCCATGCCACTTGGTGCAACAGGTTGGTTCAAGTTGTTGAGGTCTGCAGTAACATGGTGTGTTGCCCCACTATCAATAAACCAGGCACTAGAATCGAACCGAGTTTGAGGCCATCATAGCCATAGGGTTACTTCTTTGCTGATTCTTCTGACATGGCCATTAGGGTGAGACATCCGCACATTATTGGACTGCCATGGGAGAGGCAACAGAGGCATTGCTGAACAGGAAGTTGAGGCATGAAATTTTGTCTTTGGTGGCCGAAGCATAGTGATAGTTGGCATGAGGAGCACGTTGATGATACTGATTTGAAGAAGATTGGCCACGATATTGTCCTCTACCATAAGAACCAAAGGAATTAGCACTAGGAGGTGGTCTTTGTGTAATCTTCATTGAATCGATAGTAACAATCAAGACCTTTGTGATTATTACGGCCACAAATCGACACTCGGCTCCATTGCCAAACCTTCCATAGTTATATCTCCCAGCCCTACCACGACCACGGCGTCCTCCACGTCCACCTCGAAAGCCATTGCCAAAATTGGTTGAGGGATTGTCTTTGTTGATAGCCTCCATTATTTGGAAAAGAGGAGGAACCTTGCTGAAAATTAGAGATCTGCAGAGAGAATTCACTTGATTAGTGCTATTCAGTGAAGGAATTGGACGAGAGATGGAATTAGGGTTAGGATTGGAACTGCTTTGAGCCAGATTGGCTGAGAACACCTCTGTAACAACATTTTTAGACTTCAACCTCTCCAACCGAGATTCATGCGACAACAATAGGGATTCAATTTCAGCAATCGAATATGGTTCAATTCTGCTCTCAATTGTGGGAAATAGGATGTGATAATCATCAGGCAAACCTTCCAAGATCGCATCCATGTGCTCCTGACGAGTAACAGGGTTCCCGATCGAGATCAAGGCATCCACCAGTGCCTTGATTCGCAGAAAAATTTTCGCCAATGGTGCGATCGCCTTTAACAATGTGACAAAGCTCGGTACGAAGCTGTGTACTCCGCGCCTTCGTCTGCGAGTTGAAGTAGGCGTGTAATTCATCCCATAACTCCCACGCATGTGTACAACCGACAACACGTGCATGAATCGTGTCAGAAATCGAGTTCAGGAGCCAGATGAACAGGTACTGGTCTTGCGCTTCCCAAGCCTGATACTCTGGATTCACTCGATCATTCACTCGATCATCTTCGTTAAGATATCGAACTGGAACCCTAGGACATGCGACGTATTTCTCGAGTCGATTAGCTCGAATCACTGCCTCAACAATTTGGTGCAAGTGAAGAAAATTCTTGTCCGTTAACTTCGTCGCAAGCACAGTGTTTAGATTCGGTGTTGGTACCGCAGGAGCAGGCGGTGGCGGAGGAGGAGGAGGTGGCGGTGGAGCGTCATCAACATTAGGTGCGGAAGCCATGGCCGAGTTTCAAGCTCGTGATACCATGTTAGAAACAGAGCAGAAACAGAAAGAGTAGAAAAGAGAGCAGAGTTCAGAGAAAATTCTGAAAAATGAATTGTTCATTCACATTTAAACTTGATACAAGAATGAGCTTTATATAAGAGGAGTGTAACTACCTCTAACTAACCTCTACTAACTGCATCTAACAAACTTCTTCTAATCTAACAAACCTCTTCTAACTGCCTCTAACAGAATAGGCTTCAATCAGCTAAGGCATGACTCTAGTAAGCTTGGCTTACTCTAACAGTTCCCAACGAGTGTAGTCCGGATTTAGGGTTCCGACGAGTCTATCAGACTCGGAGAGATACTGAATCGGAATTTCCGGGGAAACTTAGAACCGATGAAGCTGGTGCGCCTTGATGAGAGGTTCGATTTGCTGCTTCCACAACAAGAAGTTGTCATCAGTGAGTTTCTCCGAGATCGATAAGGAGAAAGCAGGGGGAGGAAAAGCAGAGATCGTCACCGGAGGAGGAGTCGGCGGCAGCGGCGGTAGCGGAGGGGGAGGAGGAGGAGAAGAATCGGTGGAAGCCATTGAAGCTTCTTCACCTAGCTCTGTGATACCATGTTAAGAAACTAAACTGAGAGTAAAGGTTAGAGAGAGAGAGAATTGAATTTTTGTGTATTCATTTTCTTGATCTGAGTATTACATTAATGTAGCTATATATACAATGTGCTGGAATGCACATGGCAGTAACTGATCAACAGAATTAGTTGCGCCTTGTTTACCTATGGAGTGCTACAGTTTGCAACACTGCACCTCCTTACTATGCACTCCAACAATGAGGAAAACCCTGAGGAGCTAAGTGCTGAAACTGAGAGTAAGCTGCATAATTCAATTGAGAGGGCTGTCCTAGACCAGAATGAGCAACAAAGGTAGGGTGCGAGTGATTGCCATAAGTAGACTAATCAGAATTGCCAAATTGAGATTGGATCTGATGTCAGCAGAATTGATGGCACAACAAATTGTATGGGATTGCACATTTATTTGTAACAATTACTCTCTTAATTAGGATAATTAGCTGTAAATGTATATATGGCAATTTAGCTATTTTATTGGGCTGAAAATCAGCTTAACAGATTGTAATTAAAGTGTATTTATATGAGAAATCTCCATGAGGAGAAGACAGTTTTGGCATAATCTTTTGAGTTTGACATGGTATCACACTAGGTTTCAATCCAAGAACCTAGTCTGCATTTCTTTCCTTGTTTTTTCAGCCTCGTCCAAGTTTCAAGATCCGATTTCACTTCTCTCCAAGTCCTCGTTTTTTTTTGTTTCTTGGTCATTTCTTTCACAGTCCAGATTACCGTCCCTTTCGGTTTCACCTCCTATTTCCCTTGTTCCATGTCTACCGAAAAGTATGATGTCCTCTTGGTTCGCCTTACTGGCAAAAACTACTCAGCTTGGGCATTCCAATTCCAGATTTTTGTCACAGTAAAAGACTTGTGGGGTCATGTTGATGGCAGCACTCCCGTCCCTGACAAAGAAAAAGTAAGGTTGAACACGCCAAATGGACAGTCAAAGATGCTCAAGTCATGGTCTGGATCCTAGGCTCTATTGACCCCAACATTGTCCTGAATCTTCGGCCTTACAGCAGCCAAAATGTGAAATTACTTGAAGAAGGTCTACAGTCAGAACAACGAAGCTCGAAGGTTCCAACTTGAGCACGACATCGCTACCTTTAAACAGGATAGTCTCTCCATCTCTGATTTTTACTCTTAATTCATGAATCTTTGGGCCGAATACACTGATATAGTTTATGCGGACTTGACTTCTTAAGGCCTCAGTTCAGTCCAAACAGTTCATGAAACTACTAAACGAGATCAATTTCTTATGAAATTGAGATCTGATTTTGAAGGTATTCGGTCCAATCTCATGCATAGAAATCCTGTACCATCACTGGATGCATGTTTCAATGATCTGTTGCGAGAAGAACAACGCCTCCTTACACAGTCCATCATTGAAGATCAAAAATCAACTACTGTTCCAGTGGCATATGTGGCCCGAGGAAAGTCAAGAAGCCATGACATGACTGCTGTTCAGTGTTTCTGTTGCAAGCAATTTGGACATTATGCTTCTAACTGTCCAAAAAAATTCTGCAACTACTGCAAAAAGGATGGACATATCATTAAGGAATGCCCCATACGGCCACCAAAGCGAAATGTCACAGCTTTTACAGCCTCAGTTGATTCATCTGTTCCTAATAATTCAGCCAATCCAGCACCTGTTCAACAATATGCTCCTGATCCTACTCCAACTGTGACCCCTGAAATGGTTCAACAAATGATCATTTCAGCATTCTCTGCTTTAGGATTCTCAGGTAAATCCTCTTCCCCTTGGTACTTTGATTCGGGGGCTTCCAACCACATGACCAACAATGCTCAATTTCTTACTAATATCAAAAAATATCTTGGAGACCTCAAGATACATACCGCTGATGGAAATCCTTTGCCTATCACAGCCACTGGTGATATTTCTCCATCTCTGACCAATGTTTTTGTCTCTCCTGGTCTCACTAGTAATCTCATTTCAGTTGGTCAATTAGTTGAAAACGATTGTCAAGTACACTTCTCACAGTCTGGTTGCCTTGTGCAGGATCAACACTCAGGGAAGATAATCGGGAAGGGGCCTAAAGTTGGACGTCTTTTCCCAATCCATTTCTCATTGCCTCCAAGTCTTTCCTTGCCTTTAGTTTCTTGTAATTCTGCTATTGTTGATTACCAAGTGTGGCATAAGCGTCTTGGACATCCAAACGCAAATGTACTTCATGACTTGCTAAAATCTACTGTTCTTGGAAATAAACACAATCCAACTCTTAATGTTGTTCACTTTGATTGTATTCCTTGTAAACTTGGTAAAAGTAAAATTCTGCCTTTTCCAACACATCAGTCTAATGTAACACAACCTTTTGAAATCATCCACAGTGATGTTTGGGGGGTGGCACCGATTATATCTCATGCTAATTACAAATATTTTGTGATTTTTATTGATGATTATAGTCGTTTCACTTGGGTCTATTTTCTGCGATCAAAAGATGAAGTCATTTCCACTTTCAAATTTTTTCATGCTTTTGTTCAGACCCAATTTTCATCAAAAATAAAAATTCTGCGATCAAGAAAAAATCGCCATTTGCTTGATGTTGTCCGCACCCTTTTGCTGGAGTCTCATGTGCCATCACGGTTTTGGTGTGAAGCCCTTTCCACTGCAGTTCATCTTATCAACCGATTGCCATCTCCATCAATAGGTAATGAATCCCCTTTCACTCTGTTATGTGGTCACCCACCCAATTACTCCACTCTTCGTATCTTTGGCTGTGTGTGTTATGTCCATCTTCCTCCAAGAGAGCGCACCAAGCTCACTGCACAATCTGTTCAATGTGCCTTTCTTGGATATTCTCCTCATCAAAAGGGCTTTCTATGTTATGATCCTAACATCCGTAGGATTCGAGTATCTAGAAATGTCATCCTCCAAGAAAATATATACTTTTTTGCATCACATCATGACCTTACCTCTCCTTCGATTTCTGTTTTGCCATTGTTTTCTAACTCTCATGCAGGAGAACCATCTTCTAAACCTCTCTTGACCTACAAAAGACGTAGCACTGCCACTCAAAATCAGCCAACAGAACCTCAAGGGCCCCCTCATGATAATTCCTTGGCTGCTGATCCAGTAGAAGAACCAGAACCAGCTCCTCTAAGACGCAGCTCACGCGTTAGTAAGCCCCCAGAAAGGTATATACATTCCATGACAGCATCATTATCCTCTATTTCTATTCCTTCCTCTTACAAACAGGCCATGGAGAATGCACGTTGGCAGAAAGCTATTGAAACTGAACTTCTAGCCTTGGAAGAAAATCAAACATGGGATATAGTCCCGTGTCCCTCATCTGTTAAGCCCTTAAGCAGCAAGTTTGTGTTCTCTATAAAGCTGCGTTCGGATGGATCCATAGATTGTTACAAAGCTCGTTTGGTTGTGCTTGGAAATAAGCAACAATATGGACTAGACTATGATGAGACTTTTGCACCGGTTGCCAAGATGACAACCGTGCGCACTATTCTTGCTATTGCTGCCTCACAATCTTGGCCACTACATCAAATGGATGTCAAAAACACATTCCTCCACGGTGACCTTCAGGAGGAAGTTTACATCAAGCTTCCTAATGGTATCCCTACACCTTCACCTAATACTGTTTGCAAACTAAAACGCTCTTTATATGGATTGAAACAGGCACCAAGAGTATGGTTTGAAAAGTTTCGATCCACACTACTTGGTTTTGAATTCACTCAAAGTCAGTATGATCCCTATCTTTTCCTACAAAGGACTCCTAAAGGCATAGTGGTGCTTCTTGTTTATGTGGATGACATTGTGGTCACTGGTTCAAATCAAGATGCTGTTTCTAGAATAAAAAATCTGCTGCATTCAACTTTTCAGATGAAAGACTTAGGCCATCTCGCTTATTTCTTGGGTTTAGAGGTGCATTATCATCACGAAGGCATTTCTCTATGTCAACAAAAGTATATTATAGACTTGGTCCAGCTAGCTGGACTCACAACCGCAACCTCTCTTGACACTCCCATGGAAGTTAATGTTAAATATAGAAGAGATGAAGGTGACCTTCTTGATGATCCCACTCACTATCGCAAGCTCGTGGGAAGTCTCATCTAACTATCACTCGCCCAGATATTTCTTTGGCTCTACACACCGTGAGTAAGTTCATGCAATCTCCAAGGCATTTGCATCTTTCAGCAGTACAACGAATCATTAGATACCTCCTTGGCACCCCAAACCGTGGTCTGTTTTTTCCTGCTGATTCATCCATCCAACTCCAAGCATACAGTGATGCTGATTGGGCTGGATGTCCAGACACAAGAAAATCTACTACCGGCTGGTGTATGTTCCTAGGGAATGCTCCTATTTCATGGAAATGTAAGAAACAAGATTCAGTCTCAAAGTCCTCCACTGAAGCCGAATATCGCGCAATGTCTGCCGCTTGTTCTGAAATAATATGGTTGCGTGGTCTCCTCACAGAACTTGGATTCTCTCAAGAATAACCAACTCCGCTGCATGCTGACAACACCAGTGCCATACAGATTGCAGCAAATCCAGTTTACCATGAACGGACTAAACACATCGAGGTTGACTGTCAATCTATTCGAGAAGCCTATGATCAAAGAGTCATCAGTCTACTACACGTCTCAACATCCGTTCAAATAGCTGACATTTTCACTAAAACATTGACACGTCAGCGACACAATTTTCTACTTGGCAAATTGATGCTAGTAGATTTTCGGGCATTATTTGAGGGGGGATGTCAACGGAATTGATGGCACAGCAAATTGTATGAGATTGCACATTTATTTGTAACAATTACTCTCTTAATTAGGATAATTAGCTGTAAATGTTTATATGGCAGTTTAGCTATTTTATTGGGCTGAAAATCAGCTCGACAGATTGTAATTGAAGTGTATTTATATGAGAAATCTCCATGAGGAGAAGACAGTTTTGGCCTAATCTTTTGAGTTTGACATCTGACGGCCTCTGCCATCTGTGTAGTTAGTATCATAACGATACCAACAATTAGGAGCTTCATGTCCATTGCGGTGGCAAATCTGACAGGAAAAACTGGAGCCACCACGATTTCCATAACGACCTCCACGACCACGGCCTCGATATCCTAATCGGCCGCCACATCCTCCTCGGAAACCAGGTCCAAAATTGGAGTTAGAAGGTTGATACCGTTGTTGAAAACTAGGAGGAAATTGAGAGGTGGAGGAGGAGGAGGATTGAACCTGATTAGGATTTTGTGCTTGAGGAGCCATGTGAGTCAAATTGACTGAGAATGCATCTTGAGGTTACTTTGCTCTAGACCTTTCCAACCTTGATTCATGCTAGAGAAGCAGACTCTAATTCTGCCACAGAGTAAGGTTCCACACGGCTTTCAATGGTTGGAAAAAGTATGTGATACTCCTCAGGGAGGCCTTCAAGAATTGCATCAATGTGCATGGAAGGTCACCGGAGTACCAATCGAAGCAAGAGCATCAATGAGAGCTTTGATTCGTAACATGTATTTAGAAATCGTGCGATCACCTTTCACCATATGCCGGAGCTCCGATCGTAATTGCATACTTCTAGCCTTCGTTTGAGAGTTGAAGTAACTGTGGAGCTCGTCCCAAAGCTCCCACGCATGGGTACAACCAACCACTCGTGCGTGAATGGAGTCAGAAATTGAATTGAGAAGCCATATGAAAAGATGTTGATCTTGAGCTTCCCATGCTTGAAACTCTGGATTCAGAGTATAACTGAGTCGATCCGCATCAGTGAGATATCTCGGAGGAATACGAGGACATGCGACAAATTTCTCGAGGCGATTGGCACGGATCACCGCCTCAACGATTTGCTTCCAATGGAGGAAGTTCTCATCGGTGAGTTTTGTAGTGATGACCGACGAGAGGTTAAGGACGGACGGCATCGGAGCCGGCGGTGGCGGCGGTGGCGGTGGGTCACCTTCTGTGTGCGATGCGGAAGCCATGATCGAGCAACTCAAGCTCGTGATACCATAACATAAACCTAACTAGGATGAGAGAGAGAGAAGAGAGAGAGAGAGAGAGAGAGAGAGAGAATTTCTGAGATTCTAAAAGTGAGTGAATCTCTTTTATTTTTCACTCTTTCGGAAACTGTTACAGGGTATTTATAGTGTAGGGAAGAGTGTTCTAGAAAACACAGTAACCGCTTCACTAAAGCTGACTCAGCAAGTGCTGTGAGCTGTGATCAGCTACTTGCAACATAACCATACACACTAACATTTGTTAGGGAAAAGGTTCTGGCCAAGTCACCCACAGTGACTCATATCCCTGGCCTTGATCAGATTGCTGATTTACTCACCAAGCCTCTCACACAGTCCAGATTTGAAGAGCTGAGAGAAAATCTTGGTGTAGCTGATAGGTTCTCATTGGTTAACCCTTCTACTGTTTCTAAGGGGTGTAATAGAGTATGTAAAACATACCCCTGGGTTTATAAGGGGGAATGTTAGTGTAATTGAATAAACTGTAATACAGCTACAGTAGAGAAATAGGCTGAGTAAGCCAAAGTTAGTTAGAGAGGTGGTTACCTCACATCTACTATAAATAGATGTATAGTGATGTATCTAGTAATTAATTCAATACAGATTCAATTTCTCCCTCCCTCTCTCTCTCTCTCTCCCCCTCCTTCTCTTTCTTCAACTTGTGCTCTGTTTCTAATAAAGCACAACTAGAGAGAGGATAAGATATCCAAAATGGAACATAAAATATAAAACGATAAAGAAAAAGAAAGAACAAAAATGGCCGTAAGGCTGTCCAGTCTCTGCATATTAAAATTAGAAACTCCTTAAAATAGTTATAGCATAGCACCACAGAAACCATTAAAACATAAACCCATCCCAAAGTGAATCACCAAGGGATGCCATTAAAGATGCACAAAATATCATAATAGCTTCCAAGTCTAAATGGAAAGGGAACATGATTGTTTTCACCTGGGAGAGGAGCTCAGAGACTACAATGCTAACCCTCTGTTGAATGGCTTCGACAGACTGCCTTTTACTAGCTGTGCTAACTGGAAAAGATTTTACTGTATTAGCAGATGAGGTGTGATTCACCCACAGTAGCTGCCACAAAGCCTGCAGAAAGAACAACTTAACCAGAGTTAACTGTAACTACAAAGAAGATGGAGCATTTTTGTAAAAAAATGTAGGCAGCTTTGCAATATTATTGGTCAGGACAACAGGTTTCCAAAAGGTAATATATAGTTATATACTTCAGTTCACTGGACTGGTATGGGTATACACCCAACGGGCCTTTAACACTAGTATACCAGAGGAGAAAAAGGGAATGGGCTGGTACATGTGCATGAGAGAAGGAGCAAAATGCTGTTATGAGTAAGCATTTGGTAGAGGGAGAGTGTAACATACTGGACCAGTGGCAGCAGCAAAATGGAGAGGGAAATTCTGCAATGATGAGGATGGGGGAATAACTGAATTTTTGCAGTGGTTTGGTGCCTTGGGCTAAGGAGGACAGGGTCAATATATTCAGCTCTGATTGTTCTTTTCTTTCTGCCCTTCTTGTTTTTATTGTTCATTCTGCTCTATTTCTGTGTTCCTGAGTAGAACTTGTTTCTGTAAAGGAGATTTTTCTCCTTGAGATTCACTATAATTTTCAATATAATTCCAGTATCTATCAAGTTTGGTATCAGAGCCATGTCTCTCAGCTGCAAACAAGCAGCGCAAGTGGTGACACTGGCACTGCAGTATTCGCCCGGAAGGGCTAGTGCACAGCCTGCCCGCAGGAGCATTGGGGCTGCAGAGTATGGTGGGATGTTAGGAACTAATCACAAGGTACGGGACTCGAGTCCCACATCATAAGTATGGGATTCAGGTGTGGGATATAGAAATATGGCCTTGTGGGGTAATATCATCCCGGAACTAGCAAGTCCCACATTAATATGGCCTCGAGTTCTCCCGCCACAACGGCTAGCTTTTGTGATGTGGTTCTCCCAAGGTTAGCATCAACATTCAACACCCTTGCAAAGATTCAACATACCTTATTTGGATCTTGCTTAAGGAGTGAGGAAGGAAAATTCCATTCAAGCAATCCATTAGTGAACCTTTTTTCCCCAGTGAATAAGAAATTCAACCTCAAAGCTCTCAACAATTTCCTTTAAAAAAAAAAAAATCGAAAATGTTACCTGTCTCAACAGAATGATGAGGCTTCTTATATCTTTCAGTGATAGTGGTTTCTCCTGCTCATAGTATTCCTCATTATCAACTATCATGAGCATATGCCTGACAAAAAAAAAAACAGGTAAGGTACAGTTGAATCATCAAGCTCAAACCAGAATGTTACGAAGAGGTCTAACAACAGTGAGCACAGAGACAACAATTCATGCATCCCTACAAGCATTTATTGAACCAGTCAACAGTACAAAAGAGTCTTACTTGTAAACAGGACAAAATACAGCCAGAGGTAATAGCCAACCAGGCGCATCACCTGAGAGGTGTGACAACCGCTCAGACAAAGATGACCATGTTTTATTTTCATGGCACCGCTTCATAAATTTCCAAAGCGTAGGAACAAGTTCAGTTCTGTAGGCAAGCACAGTCATGATCCTTTCAAGTGGCAGTTTGTTGAAGGTGACATATAAAAACCCACAAACTGCACCAACAGCTTTAACCTCCCTATCATCTGGCCCACAATCTGAACCATTGATAGATGAAATATCTCTAAATAATATATTTGTCTGCACATGCCAGGAAGTCACAATTCTCCGTCAACTTTTCAAAATAAATGCTAAGTAAAATTTTAAACGACACTCTAGATAAAGATGTCAATTGAAAGATTGTATACCAGTTGCAGAAGGAAGCGAGTATCTATTGCATCACAAATTTGTCGTTCCAATTTCCGATCCAATACAATTTCCATGACTTCATCATCGCCAGTCATATCATCCTCAGCAATCATAGAATCTGGCATTAACACTCACCAGCTTAAGAACAAGTGGTCAAGAGTGGGAACCCTCTCACTTTTACTAACAAGATGACAAATTTCATATTTATGATGAAGCAAAGTAAGCTGGCCGCAATATGTTCGAGTCTAACTCAGAAACAATTACCCACTTATTCTTGCATTGTAAGGTGACAACTTTAGTTTACAATAACTTGTTTGGGGTCCTTGGAGAACAAAGGGCGCCCTTCCATTTAGGAGCAGTGTTTCATCATACACCCCAAAAGTTTTAGCAGGTAGAACTAGGCTGTGATGTTATGGCACTGTGCAGGTTTAGCAGTTCTTTAAAGCATAGTTACTAGAAACACAGTACATGGTGAAACATGGTGTGGGTACATAATTCGTCAATTCTAGTGACTATATTACAAGACTTTCTTTATGACGAATCAGATACACAATTGGCAGGATTATTGAGTAAATCCGGGAAGTACGTTTGGAGTATTTGGTTGTGTTAGAGTACATAGAATGGAGGTGCAGTGTTGCACACTGTAGCACTCCCTAGGCAGAAAGGCGTAACTGATTCTGTTAGTCAGTTACTGCCATGTGCATGCAGTCCAGCACATTGTATAAATACATAGCTACCTCAATGTAATTATATAGATCAAAGAAAAGAATAAACACAGAAGTTTTTCAGTTCTCTTTCTTTACTTTTCTTTACTGTTAACATGGTATCACAGAGCTAGGTGAAGAAGCTTCAATGGCTTCCACCGATTCTCCTCCTCCTCCCCCTCCACCACCGCCGTCGCCGACTCCTCCTCCAGTGCCGATCTCTTCCTTTCCTTCCCCTGCGTTCTCCTTATCGATCTCAGAGAAACTCACCGAAGACAACTTCCTCTTGTGGAAGCAGCAGATCGAGCCTCTAATCAAAGCGCACCAACTTCATCGTTTCCTAGTGTCCCCTGAAATTCCGATTCAGTATCTCTTTGAAGAAGACAGACGCGTCGGAACCCTAAATCCTGACTACACTCGTTGGGAACTTCAAGATTCTCTGCTTCTGTCATGGCTCCAATCCTCTGTAACAGCGCCGATCCTTACTCGCCTGATTGGTTGCGTCCATTCTTGGCAGCTCTGGGAAAAGTTGCACAATCATTTCCAATCGAAGACCCGTGCTCGAGCAAGAATGCTCAGAACAGAGCTTCGCAACATCAAGAAGGACGACCGTTCAATTTCTGAATTTGTGCTTCGTGTGAAAGCACTCGTTGATGCGCTATACTCAATTGGGGATTCTGTGTCACCTCAAGAACAATTGGACGTCATCTTGGAAGGGCTACCCGAGGAGTATGACTCGTTAATCAACCTGGTAAGCACTCGTTGCTACGATTCCCCTGATCTCGATGAGTTGGAGGCATTGCTCCTTGCTCAGGAAGTGCGTCTCGATCGTTACAAGAAGAGTGCCTCTCGAGACGCTGTCACAGTAAACGTTGCGAATGTGGCAGCTGCTACCACAGACCCTCCAATGCAAGCGAATCTTGCTCAGGATCAACGGCAGTACTCCGCCTCTTCCTCGCAATACTATCGCGGTGGTCGTAGTGGCCGTGGCCGAGGGCGCGGTGGTCGCGGAAGAGGGCGTGGGGGTCGAAGCTCCATTCAATGTCAGTTGTGCAGGAAATTTGGTCATGACGCGTTTACTTGTTGGCACAGGTTTGATCAGCAGTTCACACAACCTCAACAAAACCTCAACCCCAATCAGTATCAGCAACCATCTCAACAGCACAACCCACCCTGGCAGAATCACCCATCTTGGCAGCAACAACCAAATTTCCCTCAACCCTCGGCCTCTCCTCAGGCGTTCATAACTGCCTCCAACACCAATTCTTTCTCAAATCAATGGTACCCTGATTCGGGTGCTTCTCACCATGTTACACCTCATATGCAAAACATCCAACAGCCTGTCCCCTACGAAGGCTCAGATCACATTCTTGTTGGTAACGGTCAAGGTTTACCCATCTTCTCTTCTGGCTCATCATCTTTTCACTCTCCCTTTAATTCCAATATCAGTTTAATCTTTAAAAATCTTTTACATGTCCCACACATAACTAAAAACTTAGTTAGTGTAAGCAAATTTGCAAAAGACAACAATGTTTTCTTTGAATTCCACTCTGATGTGTGTTTTGTCAAATCTCAGGGTTCCCATGAAGTCCTACTTCGAGGAGATGTTGGAACGGATGGACTATACAAGTTCACTGATCTTCATCTTCTTCCTCAGAAGAGTCTACCTTCTAGTGCTTTGTCTTTGAATAATGTAGTCTTTTCTTCATGTAATACTCCTTATCTTCCCACTGTAAATACAACACATGTACCACTTAACACTTGGCACCTACGATTAGGCCACCCAGGCAAAGATACACTCAAACTTGTCTTACAAAATTGTAATATTCCAATTGATAATAAAGTGAATTCTGATTTCTGCTCTTCTTGCTGTCTTGGAAAGGCTCACCGCCTCCCATCTTCCTCTTCAAATACTATATATCACAATCTTTTTGAACTCATCTATATTGATTTGTGGGGTCCTGCCCCAATACTGTCTTCTACTGGTTTCCACTACTATATTTCCTTTATTGATGCACATACCAGATTTACATGGCTTTTCCTTTTAAAAACAAAATCAGAAGCTCTTCCAACCTTCCTTAACTTTAAAAATATGGCTGAGCTTCAATTTAATACCAAAATCAAAGCCATCCAAACTGATTGGGGTGGTGAGTTTCGTGCCTTCTCCAAAGTCCTGCAGGAATTTGGAATTCAACAACGAGTCATTTGTCCTCATACACATCACCAAAATGGTGTTGCGGAGCGCAAGCATCGACACATTGTCGAGTTAGGTCTTACTCTTCTTGCTCATGCGTCTATTCCCTTAAAATATTGGGATCACGCTTTCCAAACAGCCGTTTATCTCATAAACAGGCTTCCAACAGCTTCTTTACAAAAAGAAATTCCTCACACCAAACTCTTCTCACAAAGTCCAGACTATAGTTTTCTTAAGGTCTTTGGTTGTGCATGTTTCCCTCTTCTTAGACCTTACAATAGACACAAACTTGAGTTTAGGTCTCACGAGTGTATCTTTTTAGGGTATTCCAATTCTCACAAAGGCTACAAGTGTCTCTCCCCATCGGGTCGAATCTTTATCTCCAAGGATGTGATTTTTAATGAGCTAAGATTCCCATACCAAGAACTCTTTGAACCTAAACCATCCCCTCCCACACCATCTGCCCTTCCCTTGCCTTCTATCCCTCTAATTCCTCCACCAACCCATCCCATACCAGCACCTAACATCACCATTCCCTCACCAATCCAACCTGTTCCATCACCCAACCACAGCCTCTCTACACCATCTGCTTCTGCCACTCCCAATCCGAACTCTCCTTCCCCACCATTACCCATTCCCAGCACCATACTTCCCTTCCCAACCTCTTCTACATCAGCTGCTGGTCCCATAAACACTCATCCCATGACCACTAGAGCCAAGAATGGCATTGTGAAACCCAGACTTCAACCCACTGTCCTTCTTACACATTCTGAACCTACCAATGTAAAATCTGCCATTGCTGATCCAAACTGGTTCTCAGCTATGAAAGCTGAATATGATGCACTGATATTGAATGGTACTTGGTCATTAGTCCCTCTTCCACCTCACCGGCAAGCCATTGGTTGCAAATGGGTGTTTCGTATAAAAGAAAATCTGGATGGTTCTATCAACAAGTACAAAGCCCGCCTTGTTGCCAAAGGGTTTCATCAACAACCTAGGTTTGACTATACAGAAACTTTCCCTCCTGTTGTGAAGCCTACTACTATTAGAATCATCCTTACACTTGCTCTTACAAATAGCTGGTCCATTCAACAATTGGACGTGAATAATGCCTTTTTGAATGGGGACTTGGAAGAAGAGGTATACATGGATCAACCCCCGGGTTTTCTCTCTCAACATTCTGGTTTAGTATGCAGGCTGCACAAGGCCCTCTATGGTCTCAAACAAGCCCCGCGGGCGTGGTTTGACAAATTAAAAGGTGCTCTCCTAACCCTTGGATTCACGGGCAGCAAATGTGACCCCTCATTATTCATCTACCGCAAAGCATCTCACATCTTATACATGCTCATCTACGTGGATGATATCATCATCACGGGCAACTCTCCTTCTCTTATTCAGCATGTTATCACTCAGCTGCACTCTAACTTTGCATTGAAACAGCTGGGTGACCTTGATTACTTTCTTGGAATTCAAGTAAAAAGGATGCAGAATGGTTCTCTTCTTCTCACACAAACAAAGTACTTGAGAGACCTTCTTAATAGAGCCAAAATGGTTGATGCAAAACCCATCTCTTCCCCCATGGTTGGTGGCTGCAAACTGTCCAAAGAAGGTGCAGACTACTTCTCAGATGCTTCCCTGTACAGATCTGTCGTGGGGGCTCTTCAATATGCCACTATCACGAGGCCTGAGATATCTTACTCTGTCAATAAGGTCTGCCAATTCATGGCACAGCCTTTAGACTCACATTGGACAGCTGTAAAACGCATTTTGCGTTACCTAAAGGGTACTTTGACCCATGGACTTCATCTTCAACCAGCCTCCTCTGCCTATCCTCTGGTTCTCACAGGTTTTTCGGATGCAGATTGGGCATCCGACCCTGATGACAGGCGCTCTACATCAGGGTCATGCATCTATCTTGGACCCAACTTGATCTCTTGGTGGGCAAAGAAGCAAACTGTTGTAGCTCGCTCAAGTACCGAAGCGGAGTACCGCAGCCTTGCTGCCACACCAGCTGAAGTTATTTGGGTGCAATCTCTCCTTCATGAGTTGCACCTCACACTCCCAACTCCAATTATTTACTGTGACAACATGAGCACGGTGGCATTGACACATAATCCCATTCTTCATGCTCGCACCAAACACATGGAGCTGGACCTGTTTTTTGTCCGAGAGAGAGTCCTTGGCAAGCAACTGCAGATTTTGCACATTCCCTCTGAAGAACAATGTGCTGATCTCCTCACAAAGGCCCTATCTCCTACACGGTTCTTGTACTTAAGGGACAAGCTCAGGGTGCTTGATGTCCCACCCTGAGCTTGCGGGGGGTATGTTAGAGTACATAGAATGGAGGTGCAGTGTTGCACACTGTAGCACTCCCTAGGCAGAAAGGCGTAACTGATTCTGTTAGTCAGTTACTGCCATGTGCATGCAGTCCAGCACATTGTATAAATACATAGCTACCTCAATGTAATTATATAGATCAAAGAAAAGAATAAACACAGAAGTTTTTCAGTTCTCTTTCTTTACTTTTCTTTACTGTTAACAGGTTGGAGAGGAATGCCTATAATTTCAAGGTGTCTCACATGAAATTCGTTTAGGATAGAATTTGGATTTTGGTTTTGTTGGTTGCCAAATATGATATATGAATCAGCCATTAATGATTGATTCCAATATCTTTATTAGGGCAGCTGTAAATATGTAATTGCTGTATTCAAGGGATTCCTGTACATATTATCCCTCCTAATTAATGTCCTGATTCATTTCCCTGATTAGGCTAGGATTTTATTTTTTCTTTCCTTTTTTCTGGGATCCTGTTTGATGTATATGTATTTCTATTTAAACCTATATTGTACCTATTCTGAATTAAGGAATGAAATCAGTATTTCACAGGTTTCTATTCTCTGTCTATTGTTGTTACTTGTTTTAAGGGAGCTTCTACAACTCATGCAAAGAGATTGGTGTCATTGGACTGCTTTGTTGCGTTTTTAAGACAGATGGGGTTGCTCTATATTTTTTTCTTTTAGGAGTATTAGCATCCTTCCTTAATAGAATTGAGAGAGTAGAGAGAGAGAGAGAAACTCATAAGGAGAAGGGAGAACAGAAACTTAAAACTGAATTATGAATTTCATTTTACGAAATCACACAGTGTACATGGCTTTATATAACTGTGCTTGGCTTGCACTGCTAGGAGCTTTAACTGCTCTGTAACTAACTCTCAATCGAATCGACTCGGCAAGTTGAGTTTAACTCTCTAACTCTCATGATCGACTCAGAATTCGGTTGAGTTACAACATTCTAAAGCTAAGCTTATACTCTAACATTCCTTGTGCAATCTCAAGGTGGTTGAGAAGGGCGAAAACCACATTGAGATTGGTTACGAGTGCACCGAATCTGGATGAAGAGAGAGGCTTGGTGAAGGAATCGACTAGGCGATCTCTGCAGGGACATGATGGATGAAAGTGTATTGGTCAGCACCTTTTCTCGAACAAAGTGAATGTCCAATTCGATGTGTTTGGTTCGGGCATGCAACACTGGATTATGTGCAATGGAGACTGCACTTGGGTTGTCACAAAGGAGCTGAGGAGTGAGGAAGGGCACCTTTAACTCAGTAAGCAATGACATAATCCATAAAACTTCAGCTGTGGTATTAGCCATGCTTCGGTATTCTGCTTCAGTTCTGCTTCAGCTTAGGTATTAGCCATGCACTTGTATGACCCAGAAGTAGATCTTCTATCATCTGGGTCACTGGCCCAATCAGCATCACAATAGGCTTTGATGGAGAGAGGAGCAGTGGGAGAAGCTGGTCTGAGAAGTAACCCATGATTCAGAGATCCCTTTAGATACCTCAATATCCTCTTTACTGCTAGCCAGTGTGTTTCCAAGGGGTCTGACATAAACTGACAAACCTTGTTGACACTGAAGGCAATTTCTGGCCTGGTGAGGGTTGCATATTACAATGCCCCCACAATGGATCTGTACAGACTCGGATCTGCCATAGTGTCAGTCCCAAACTTGCTCATTTTGTAGTTACTGACCATGGGGGAAGAGATTCCCTTTGCTTCCAGCATGTTAGCCTTAGACAGAAGGTCCCTGACATATTTGGACTGAGTGAGAAGCAGGCTGCCACTGGGAAGATGCTTCACTTCCACACCAAGGAAGTAGTCCAAGTTGCCAAGCTCCTTAAGAGCAAAGGTGGCATTAAGCTTCCTGTTCAATTCTGAAATGAGTGAGGGTGAGGAGCCAGTGAGGATGATATCATCCACATACACCAAGACATACAAACAGGTTGCTCCATTGTTGTAGACAAAGAGAGAGGGGTCACATCCATTGATCACAAATCCAAACTGTAGCAGGGTGCTGGTTAACCTTTCATACCATGCCCTCGGGGCCTGTTTAAGGCCATAAAGAGCCTTGTGCAGCTTGCACACTAGGGACCTATCTTCAGATTCAAATCCAGGAGGTTGTCATGTACACTTCCTCAGTCAATAAGCCATTCAAGAAGGCATTATTGACATCAATCTACTGTATCACCCACTTGGATGTGAGAGCCATGGTGAGAATGACCCGAATGGTAACTGGCTTGATAATAGGTGAGAAGGTTTCATGGTAGTCAAAGCCAAGCTGCTGATGAAACCCTTTGGCAACTAATCTTGCCTTATACTTGTTAATGCTGCCATCCGGATTCTCCTTAATTCGGAACACCCATTTGCACCCAATGGCTCTTCTGCTGGCAGGGAGAGGAACCAATGACCAAGTCTGATTTCTTAGCAGAGCAGCATGCTCATCTTTCACGACACTTAGCCATTCAGGGCTAGATAGGGCCTGCTTTACTGAGTGAGGTTCCACATGAGTGAGACAGAGCCTCGGGGGAAGGCACCCTGTTTTGGACCTAGTTAACATTGGGTGCAGGGGACCAGGAATTGGTTCTGTGGGTGAAAGGCTCAAGGAGGATGCAGGGGAGCTCGATGCAACCTCCTGTAGGGAGGGAGAGTGTGAGGTAGTGCCATTAGAGGGCTGATCGGGTGACTGAGACTGAACAGGTGTGCCAACAGCGGAGGTAGAGGTAGTGGAACCACAGGACTGAGAGGGGATATGACCTAGGGAAGGTGAGGCTGCAGGTGTGAGATTGTGACCAGGGGACTCTAGATGAGCACTGGATGTAGGAGATGGGGGAGGGAATTGAGTGAGAGGCACAGGATTCAAGAGAAGAGTTTGAAGAATAGGAATAACAGAAGGAAAGGTGGACTCAGTTGACTGAGAGAGTGAGCTTGTACTTTGGAACAATGAGGGATAGGGAAAGCGAGTTTCATGAAAGAGGATATCTTTGGACACATAGATGCGACCTGAGGAGTCAAGGCATTTGTGACCCTTATGCTGAGGAGATATTCCTAGATAAACACATTCACTGGACCTGTATTGTAATTTGTGTTTGTTGTAAGGCCTTAAGAAAGGGAAACAAGCACAACCAAAAGTTTTTAGGACAGTGTAGTCAGGGATAGTGCCATGTAAGGCATGATAAGGAGAAGTGAACTTAGAAAGAGTTGCAGTAGGTAGTCTGTTTAACAAGTGAACAGACATAGTGAAACTGTGGTCCCAATAGGCCATGGGCAGAGAGGCATGAGAGAGAAGGGTGAGTCCCATCTCAACAATCTGCCTATGTTTTCTCTCAACAATCCCATTTTGATGGGATGTATGTGGGCAAGTGAGTCTGTGAACAATGCCCAATTCAGTAAGGTGGTTGGTGAATGGTCTAAATTCACCTCCCCAATCAAATTGGAGAGCCTTAATATTTGCTGAAAACTGAGTTTTCACTAAGGCATGGAATTGTTTGAAGGCAGCAAGAGAATCAGACTTCTTTTTGAGGAAATAAATCCAAGAGTATCTGGTATATGCATCCACAAAGGCTATGGAGTAGGAATAGCCATTAGAAGATGTAATGGGTGCAGGGCCCCATAGGTCTGAATGGATTAGTTCAAAAGGTGTAGTATGAACAGTAAGAGATGGAGGGGCAAAAAGTCTATGAGACTTACCCAAACAACATGCAGGGCAAATTTCAATAGCCACTTTATTTGAACAAGGTATATTACACAATTGCATAATGGTCTTTACAACATTAGGGTGAGCATGGCCTAGCCTATTGTGCCATGTCACATAGGAATTTGAAACAGTGTTTGTATACACATTAGCAGAAAAAGAAGAGTCACTGACTTTATTAGAATTACAGTATGAACTAGTAGTAAGGGGTAGGGAACTTATGGCTGAGGAAGAAGGTTCCTTGAGAATATTGATGTGCTTGAAACAATACAGCCCATCACTGCCTAGAGAACCTTCAAGGGGGACTTGGTTATATCCCTGTGATTTGACAAAACATGAGTGAGGATGGAATTCAAAGAAGACATTATTGTCTTTAGCAAATTTAGACACATGCCAGGTTTTGGTTATATTAGGTACTAGCAGAAGTTTATTTAAAGATAAAGTTGTGTGTGGGTGACTAGGTGTAATAAACTTAGAGTAACCTATGGAAGAAATAGGGACACCTTGCCCGTTGCCCATCAGAACTTGGTCATGGCCTCCAAAGGTAGTGCTCTGACTCGGGTTTTGAGGATCAGCGGTGATGTGATGAGAGGCTCCTGAATCTGGATACCACATTTGAGAAGCTGAGAATTCCTGAGTAGGAGTTGGAACAAAATTGTTCTGAGTAGGTGCGCACTGATATGATTGAGGAACCATAGGTGTGCACTGATATGACTGAGGAACCACCAGGAACCATGTTTTGAGTAGGCTAATACCAATAAGTCTGAGCAGCTATGTATGCAGAGGGCTGATTTTGCTGTATTACCGGTGGTCTTGGAGGGAGTGGTTGAGGAAACTGAGTTTGAGGCCTGGTAGCATGGTTGTATGCTGGTTGACTTGGAACAGCATCCGACTGTGAAACAGAAGAAGACTGATTAGTGGATTCTTTGTGAGCAAGATTGAGGGAAACTGAAGAGGAAGAGAGATCTTGTTTGTACCTCTCAAATTGAGTGTCCAGAATTTGCAACAGAGCTTCAATGTCATCGACCGAAACCGGTTCAACTCGCGCGTAAATCATCATGATAAACGAGTTGAATTCCTCTGGTAATCCTTCAAGGATTGTGTCGATGTGATCCTGCTCTGTAACAGGATCCCCTATCGCCTGAAGCGAATCAACCAAAGCTCGAATGAGCATTAGGTATTCAGCAATCGAACGCGAACCTTTCTTTGTGTTCTTCAGTTCAGATCGGAACTGCCGAATTTTGGCACAAAGGTGCGAATGGAAAAACTTGTGCACTTTATCCCAAACTTCCCAAGACTCCTTACAATTGATGAATCGCAGAAGAACTGACGGTGAAATTGAGCTGAGTAGCCACGTAAAGAGCATCTGATCTTGCACCAACCAGAGCTGATACGCTTCCAATTGAAGACCTAGGGCTCGATCTTGCTCAGAATTGAACATCGGTGGAATGCTAGAGCTTACAACATAGCGATGAAGCTTGTGCGCTATGATCACAGCTTCCACTTGTTGCTTCCATAGAAGAAAATTCTGATCGTCGAGTTTTACAGAAAGAGGTGGATTGAAATTCATCGAGGATGAAGACGAAGCTCCGGTGGTGGTTCTGTTTGCTTAAGGAGGATCAAAGGGATTTCCGGTTTCTGCCATGAATCAGACTTCAGCGCCATAAAAGAGGCTCACGATACCATAATAGAATTGAGAGAGTGGAGAGAGAGAGAAACTCATAGGGAGAAGGGAGAACAGAAACTTAAAACTGAATTATGAATTTCATTTTACGAAATCATACAGTGTACAAGGCTTTATATAACTGTGCTTAGCTTGCACTGCTAGGAGCTTTAACTGCTCTGTAACTAACTCTCAACTGAATGCTGACTCAACAATTCAGTTGAGTTACGACAGTCCTAACTAACTCTCAGCTGAACGCTGACTCAGCAATTCAGTTGAGTTACAACAGTCCTAAAGCTAAGCTAAAGCTAAGCTTGTACTCTAACATTCCTAAATGTATTTCCCTTCTTTTTTCCTGATATATTCTTCATCCAAAATAAAGAGAGAAAAGAAAAGAACGGTGCTTTTATTCAATAAAAGAAATTAAAAAGAAAATTAAAATAAAAAAATTAAGCACATGATTAGAAAGCATACTTTCTCTACTATCAGATGTTTTCGGAGATGGGTGTGCCTCCAGCAAAAACGTAGTAACAGCAGCAAGGTCTACAGCCTGAATAGGAACAAATACATAGTTAAGCACATATATATTGAATTAGAGATTGCTCTCTGATGTTTGAAAGCAGATGATTTAGGTTCATTATATTATGTTCAACTACAGAAGTTGCATGAAATAGTTTAGGCCGATTCAACTTTCCTGTGCTTTCAACATTTACTTACAGTCCCCACATTTTATTCAAATGGAACAAAAATGATCAAGGGCCATAAAAACATAGTAAGCATAGAGTTTGAGAAAAAAAATTAACTAATCAAAAAATAAATTTTGCCCAAAAAAAACAAAATAAATTGACGTATCTAATATAGTCAACCAAAATTCTAACTGCGTGAAATTTATATCCATCAAGAAACCAAACGTTTACCAAGATAAAACATAAAGTGAGATACACGAAAAACAAGTTTACCCAGAAGGCATATTGCCATATTGTACTGAATAATCACCTTACCATATCAAATGAACAGTCAGGATGAGACAAAGCTATCCCAGCAGTTTCTAATATATTTCCAAGCAGGCAGGCATAGGTAGGAAATTCATCTGATATATCCTTAGGCAGAAAACTGATCAGATTTGGCACAAATGTTGCCATTTGATGAAAGTAACATTCGCTCAGGCGCTGTGTTGCAAAAACCTATTATCCAAATAGGATTTGCAGGGTTATATATCAGTTGATTGTACATTGAAGTGCTATCCATTGGTGCAAAAAGATCATACAAGGTATGGTTGAAAATTGAAAGTTGTGAGCACTATATTATTTTATATTTCAACAGAGGAATAGAAGGAACTTTAGTGTGTTTGGGACAGTTGCAAAAAATAGATTATATTGATAATCGATTATATATATAGTCGATTATTGTGATAATCAATTATAATCATAATTTGTTTTTGTTTCGATATGTTTGCTGAAAAGTAATTTTATGTTAATCTATTTCGTTTGGATGGTGTAAAACCATTACTTTCATATAGTAAATTACCAAAAAATAAAAGTATGAAGTTGTTTGAGTATAACAATAATATTTTTTGATAGTTAATTATATATGGGTAAAATGAGAGAATGTGATTGATTTAGAAACAATCAAAAGCTTTTTTCAAATAAGCTTCAAATTTTTACTTTATAAAAAAAGGCTCTTTTTTTTATACTTTAAGCTAATTTGCCAAACATGTCATACTAATTTCAGAACAGTTTTTTTTTTTAATGCAAAAAAGACTGCTCTTCCCTAAAAAGTAGTTGTCCAAAACACCCTCTTAAAGGAGTTTAAAATTCACCAAGTAAAATTGATGAGGCCTGGTACCAAAGTACTTTCAGTGGTTTCTTATGAATTTCATCATCCAAGGTTTCTACATTAATTTTCTCGATCCTTTCTACATTAATTTTCTCGATCCTTTAATATTTACAAAACAATTACACATCCTTGATGATTAATAGTAATACCTCCCTTAAACTTCTGCTTATCACAAAGAAAAGAATAACCATCAAATAGAATCAATACAACAAATACCTGTCTTAAGTTTGGAAAAACATGCCACAAGAAAGGAATTGTAAGGATCTGTGGTGAGAAGCTATATCTTGGATCAATATGCGAACAAAGGCATGGCTTCTGACCAATGTGACACATTACAATGGTAAGCACACGCTCCAATGATGATCCTTTTCCACTGTCAATATAATTGTCTACATTATCCTGCAGCAGATCATTAAGGTAGTTTGCCAATTCATGTGAAGAATGGTATAATAGATTAAAGGAAAATCATATGAAATAACAAAAATACAAAGAGTCGGATTAACATTATGACATGGAAACAATATAAGTTTAAATTGTATATTTGATCCACTGGCCTAGTATTTCTTAACTAAATAAATTAGTCCAAATAAAAGAGTAACATAAATGTATGCTTTGAATGACAGTTTCTTCAAACACATTAACTACTTCTAGCAATAAATACAAGAAGTTCTGATTAAAAATCAAAACACAGTATGAGGTTCGGGGTAACATAAGGGACATATTCACCCCTGCGACCACATAAGGGGGACTGGCAGAAGGTTGGATTTGATCAGCAACCAATTGCAACCCCATACCCCACATAAATGAATTAGTGTATATGAGTGAGCTAGCCTATAGTGAGTTAATAGTATAGATAGTTAGGCTGTTATAACTGACTGATGAGTCAGCAACAGATTCAGTTATGAATCTGTGACTATAAATAACCTTGTATCATTCACATTAGGTAATCAATGAAATCAGAATTATATTCTTCTCTTCTTTTCTCTGTTTGTAACATGGTATTTAGAGCTTAAGTTCTAGGCCATGGCTCCGATCACGATCCCCCTCCTCTGCCGCCGCCGGCGCAGTCGCAATCCTCCAATTTCTCATCGATCATTACAGTGAAACTCACCGATAGCAAGACCAACACCTATTCATTTGGTTATTGAACTCACTTTCAGATTCGATTCATGCCAGAGTGATTGGATGTGCGCATGCGTGGGAGCTTTGGGATGAGCTTCACAATCATTTCAATGCTTTGACGAAAGCAAGAAGTGCTCAATTGAGGTCAGAATTGAGGCACATCACGAAAGCATATCGCAAGATCAATGAATACTTGCCTCGCATCAAGGCTCTGGTTGATGCGCTTGCCTCAATTGGAAATCCAATTATGCTTCAAGAACATGTGGATGCAATCTTGGAAGGTTTACCAGAAGAATATCACATTCTATTCCCTACAATAGAAAGCCGAATTGATCCTCACTCAGTGGCTGAAATCGAGGCTCATCTTCTTTCACACAAATCGCGTTTGGAAAGGCTCAAAGCCAAGACTGCCGGTGATGCGTTCTCTGTGAACCTAGCACACACCTCCAATCCTCCACCTTCTAATCAGGTTCAGTCCTTGAATCCTCCACCTCCTTCTTTGAATTCATTTCCACAAAGCAATCAGTATCAGCAGTCTAACTCATCCTATTCTGGAAATGGATACCGAAGTGGCCGTGGTGGTCGTTATGGTGGCGTGGACGAGGTGGAAGATATTACAACTGGGGCGGTGTGCAGTGTCAAATATGTCATCGCAACAACCATGATGCACTCAACTGTTACTACCGGTTTGATCAGGCCTACACTGCTCCACCAAATCAGTATCCTACTCAGCCTTCTTCCAATCAGTATCAACCTCTGTTTCAACCGTGGCACTATTCACTAAGTCAGCCACAAAATCACAATCAGCCACCTCAGTTTTCAGCACACTATGCTCACATGGCCTATACTTCTGTTCAGCAAGCTCCTAGCTCAGCCAATCCACCACTTTTGCCTCTGCCTTGGCAGCTTCCAAATTCAACTCCTCGGGCTGCCTACCCTCATGTTTCTCAGTCAAATGGTCCCATGGCCATTGTTGCAGCTAGTTCTGGTCCAATGGCAATGGCAGCATCAGGTTCTGGCTCGGATGCAGGAATGTAGTATGCTGACAGTGGTGCCGCTCACCATGTCACCTCTGACTTTGCAAATCTACAACAGCAGACCCCTAATTGTGGCCTAGATCAAGTATATATGGGTAATGGTTCTGGCCTCCCTATTATCTCAACAGGTTCTGCATGTATTCTTTCTCCTCATAACTCCAGTGTTAATCTTCTTAGTGATATCCTTTTTATTCCTAAAATCACTAAGAATCTCCTAAGTGTAAGCAAATTCTCTCAGGATAATCATGTTACATTTGAATTCCATTCTCATGTCTGCTATGTGATTTCCCAGGTCAATAAGCAGGTCCTCTTAACTGGTCAGGTCACTCCTCAAGGTCTCTATGTGTTTCCTCAACTCACTGTGGCAAGGAAGTCTACTCAAGTTTCTCCTACTTGCCTTAGTGTTTCTAGTAGTCCTATTTTCAATAAGGATGTAAATAACATTCCTGGTTGTATTTCCAGTTGTAATTCAAGTATTCCTAGTTGTAATCCTGCTAATAGCACTCCTTGTTCATTCATACTTGGCATTGTAGACTTGGCCATGCCAAAGATGTGACCATTAAACACATTCTTCAACAATGTAATGTTCCCTTTGTTAATAAAAAGTTTACAGATCAGTGTGTTGCTTGTTGTTGAGGCAAATCTCATAGATTACCATCTAGTGATTCAACTACTACTTATAGTAAACCCTTTGAATTACTTTTCTTAGATCTGTGGGGCCCAGCCCCTATGCAATCAGCATCAGGCCATTCCTATTACTTCTCTATTGTTGATGCTCACACTCTGTTTACTTGGATATTTTTGTTTGTTTAAAACAAAAATCAGAAATTTTGACTATCTTTAAACAGTTTCTTTATTTAGTTAAAGTCCAATTTCAAACTATGATCAAGTCTGTCCAAACTGATTTTGGGGGGGGTTGAATTTCGCCCATTTACCAAGTTTCTAGCTGATTTGGGGATTGTCCATAGAGTGACTTGTCCTCACACTCACCATCAAAATGGGAGTGTTGAGAGGAAACACAGACATATTGTAGAAACTGGCCTAGCCCTCCTTGCTCAAGCTTCCTTATCTATGAGATTTTGGAACCATGCATTTACTACTGCTGTCTTCCTTATTAACAGAATAGCCACTCCTACTAAGCTATCACAAAAATCACCATTTGCTATCCTGTACAACAAAAACCCAGATTACTCATTTCTAAAGGTCTTTGGGTGTGCCTGTTACCCTTGTCTAAGACCTTATAACAAAAACAAACTTCAATATAGGTCCTGTGAGTGCACTTTCCTAGGGTATTCCTCTGCACATAAAGGCTATAAATGCCTCTCCAATGATGGCAGACATTACATCTCCAAAGATGTACAATTTAATGAGACCAAGTTTCCTTTTGCAATCGAGGACAGCACTTGTTAGAGTACATAGAATGGAGGTGCAGTGTTGCACACTGTAGCACTCCCTAGGCAGAAAGGCGTAACTGATTCTGTTAGTCAGTTACTGCCATGTGCATGCAGTCCAGCACATTGTATAAATACATAGCTACCTCAATGTAATGAAATAGATCAAGAAAGAATAAACACAGAAGTTTCAGTTCTCTTTCTCTACTTTCCTTTACTGTTTTAACATGGTATCACAGAGCTAGGTGAAGAAGCTTCAATGGCTTCCACCGATTCTCCTCCTCCTCCCCCTCCACCACCGCCGTCGCCGACTCCTCCTCCGGCGCCGATCTCTTCTTTTCCTCCCCCTGCGTTCTCCTTATCGATCTCAGAGAAACTCACCGAAGACGACTTCCTCTTGTGGAAGCAGCAGATCGAGCCTCTAATCAAGGCGCACCAACTTCATCGTTTCCTAGTGTCCCCTGAAATTCCGATTCAGTATCTTTCTGAAGATGACAGACGCATCGGAACCCTAAATCCTGACTACACTCGTTGGGAACTTCAAGATTCTCTGCTTCTGTCATGGCTCCAATCCTCTGTAACAGCGCCGATCCTTACTCGCCTGATTGGTTGCGTCCATTCTTGGCAGCTCTGGGAAAAGTTGCACAATCATTTCCAATCGAAGACCCGTGCTCGAGCAAGAATGCTCCGAACAGAGCTTCGCAACACCAAGAAGGACGACCGTTCAATTTCTGAATTTGTGCTTCGTGTGAAGGCACTCGTTGATGCGCTATACTCAATTGGGGATTCTGTGTCACTTCAAGAACAATTGGACGTCATCTTGGAAGGCCTACCCGAGGAGTATGACTCGTTAATCAACCTGGTGAGCACTCGTTGCTACGATTCCCCTGATCTTGATGAGTTGGAGGCGTTGCTCCTTGCTCAGGAAGTGCGTCTCGATCGTTACAAGAAGAGTGCCTCTCGAGACGCTGTCACGGTAAATGTTGCAAATGTGGCAGCCGCTACCACAGGCCCTCCAACGCAAGCGAATCTTGCTCAGGATCAACGGTTGTACTCCGCCTCTTCATCGCAATACTATCGCGGTGGTCGTAGTGGCCGTGGCCGAGGGCGCGGTGGTCGCGGAAGGGGGCGTGGGGGTCGAAGCTCCGTTCAATGTCAGTTGTGCAGAAAATTTGGTCATGACGCGTTTACTTGTTGGCACCGGTTTGATCAGCAGTTCACACAACCTCAACAAAACCTCAACCCCAACCAGTATCAGCAACCATCTCAACAGCAAAACCCACCCTGGCAGAATCACCCATCTTGGCAGCAACAACCAAATTTCCCTCAACCTTCGGCCTCTCCTCAGGCGTTCCTAACTGCCTCCAACACCAATTCTTTCTCAAATCAATGGTACCCTGATTCGGGTGCCTCTCACCATGTCACCCTCATATGCAAAACATCCAACAGCCTGTCCCCTACGAAGGCTCAGATCACATTCTTGTCGGTAACGGTCAAGGTTTACCCATCTCCTCCTCTGGCTCATCATCCTTTCACTCTCCCTTTAATTCCAACATCAGTTTAATCTTTAAAAATCTTTTACATGTCCCACACATAACTAAAAACTTAGTTAGTGTAAGCAAATTTGCAAAAGACAACAATGTCTTCTTTGAATTCCACTCTGATGTGTGTTTTGTCAAATCTCAGGGTTCCTATGAAGTCCTGCTTCGAGGAGATGTTGGAACGGATGGACTATACAAGTTCACTGATCTTCATCTTCTTCCTCAGAAAAGTCTACCTTCTAGTGCTTTGTCTTTGAATAATGTAGTCTTTTCTTCATGTAATATTCCTTACCTTCCCACTGTAAATACAGCACATGTACCACTTAACACTTGGCACCTACGTTTAGGCCACCCAGGCAAAGATACACTCAAACTTGTCTTACAAAATTGTAATATTCCAATTGATAATAAAGTGAATTCTGATTTCTGCACTTCTTGCTGTCTTGGAAAGGCTCACCGCCTCCCATCTTCATCATCAAATACTATATATCACAATCCTTTTGAACTCATCTATATTGATTTGTGGGGTCCTGCCCCAATACTGTCTTCTACTGGTTTCCACTACTATATTTCCTTTATTGATGCGCATACCAGATTTACATGGCTTTTCCTCTTAAAAACAAAATCAGAAGCTCTTCCAACCTTTCTTAACTTTAAAAATATGGCTGAGCTTCAATTTAATACCAAGATCAAAGCCATCCAAACTGATTGGGGTGGCGAGTTTCGTGCCTTTTCCAAAGTCCTGCAGGAATTTGGAATTCAACATCAAGTCATTTGTCCTCATACACATCACCAAAATGGTGTTGTGGAGCGCAAGCATCGACACATTGTCGAGTTAGGTCTTACTCTTCTTGCTCATGCGTCTATTCCCTTAAAATATTGGGATCACGCTTTCCAAACAGCCGTTTATCTCATAAACAGGCTTCCAACAGCCTCTTTACAAAATGAAATTCCTCACACCAAACTCTTCTCACAAAGTCCAGACTATAGTTTTCTTAAGGTCTTTGGTTGTGCATGTTTCCCTCTCCTTAGACCTTACAATAGACACAAACTTGAGTTTAGGTCTCACGAGTGTATCTTTTTAGGGTATTCCAATTCTCACAAAGGCTACAAGTGTCTCTCCCCATCGAGTCGAATCTTTATCTCCAAGGATGTGGTTTTTAATGAGCTAAGATTCCCATACCAAGAACTCTTTGAACCTAAACCTTCCCCTCCCACACCATCTGCCCTTCCCTTGCCTTCTATTCCTCTAATTCCCCCACCAACCCATCCCATACCAGCACCTAACATCACCATTCCCTCACCAATCCAACCTGTTCCATCACCCAACCACAGCCTCTCTACACCATCTGCTTCTGCCACTCCCAATCCGAACCCTCCTTCCCCACCATTACCCATTCCCAGCACCATACTTCCCTTCCCAACCTCTACATCAGCTGCTGGTCCCATAAACACTCATCCCATGACCACTAGAGCCAAGAATGGCATTGTGAAACCAAGACTTCAACCCACTGTCCTTCTTACACATTCTGAACCTACCAATGTAAAATCTGCCATTGCTGATCCAAACTGGTTCTCAGCTATGAAAGCTGAATATGATGCACTGATATTGAATGGTACTTGGTCATTAGTCCCTCTTCCACCTCACCGGCAGGCCATTGGTTGCAAATGGGTGTTTCGTATAAAAGAAAATCCGGATGGTTCTATCAACAGGTACAAAGCCCGCCTTGTTGCCAAAGGGTTTCATCAACAACCTGGGTTTGACTATACTGAATCATTCTCTCCTGTTGTGAAGCCTACTACTATTAGAATCATCCTTACACTTGCTCTTACAAATGGCTGGTCCATTCAACAATTGGACGTGAATAATGCCTTTTTGAATGGGGACTTGGAAGAAGAGGTATACATGGATCAACCCCCGGGCTTTCTCTCTCAAGATTCTGGTGTAGTGTGCAGGTTGCACAAGGCCCTCTATGGCCTCAAACAAGCCCCGCGGGCGTGGTTTGACAAATTAAAAGGTGCTCTCCTAACCCTTGGATTCACGGGCAGCAAATGTGACCCCTCTTTATTCATCTACCGCAAAGCATCTCACATCTTATACATGCTCATCTACGTGGATGATATCATCATCACGGGCAACTCTCCTTCTCTTATTCAGCATGTTATCACTCAGCTGCACTCTAACTTTGCATTGAAGCAGCTGGGTGACCTTGATTACTTTCTTGGAATTCAAGTAAAAAGGATGCAGAATGGTTCTCTTCTTCTCACACAAACAAAGTACTTGAGAGACCTTCTTAATAGAGCCAAAATGGTTGATGCAAAGCCCATCTCTTCCCCCATGGTTGGTGGCTGCAAACTGTCCAAAGAAGGTGCAGACTACTTCTCAGATGCTTCCCTGTACAGGTCTGTCGTGGGGGCTCTTCAATATGCCACCATCACGAGGCCTGAGATATCTTACTCTGTCAATAAGGTCTGCCAATTCATGGCACAACCTTTAGACTCACATTGGACAGCTGTAAAACGCATTTTGCGTTACCTAAAGGGTACTTTGACCCATGGACTTCATCTTCAACCAGCCTCCTCTGCCTATCCTCTGGTTCTCACAGGTTTTTCGGATGCAGATTGGGCATCCGACCCTGATGACAGGCGCTCTACATCAGGGTCATGCATCTATCTTGGACCCAACTTGATCTCTTGGTGGGCAAAGAAGCAAACTGTTGTAGCTCGCTCAAGTACCGAAGCGGAGTACCGCAGCCTTGCTGCCACAGCAGCTGAAGTTATTTGGGTGCAATCTCTCCTTCATGAGTTGCACCTCACACTCCCACCTCCAATTATTTACTGTGACAACATGAGCACGGTGGCATTGACACATAATCCCATTCTCCATGCCCGCACCAAACACATGGAGCTGGACCTGTTTTTTGTCCGAGAGAGAGTCCTTGGCAAGCAACTGCAGATTCTGCACATTCCCTCTGAAGAACAATGTGCTGATCTCCTCACAAAGGTCCTATCTCCTACACGGTTCTTGTACTTAAGGGACAAGCTCAGGGTGCTTGATGTCCCACCCTGAGCTTGCGGGGGGTATGTTAGAGTACATAGAATGGAGGTGCAGTGTTGCACACTGTAGCACTCCCTAGGCAGAAAACCGTAACTGATTCTGTTAGTCAGTTACTGCCATGTGCATGCAGTCCAGCACATTGTATAAATACATAGCTACCTCAATGTAATGAAATAGATCAAGAAAGAATAAACACAGAAGTTTCAGTTCTCTTTCTCTACTTTCCTTTACTGTTTTAACAGCACTATCCCTCCAATTTCAGTCCCTCAATCTGTCAGTACAGCATCTATTCCTCTCACAGTTCTACCACCTATTCCCTTTCCTTCAAGTCCTGCATCTGAGTCCATTCCTTCACCTTCTCTACATTTCTCTCCTTCACCTCCTAGTCCTCAAGCACCTCTCAACTCTCCTAATGTTACAACTAATTCCAGCTCTCATTCCTCCTCTCTACCCTCCTTACATTCAGGTTTAACACCTCAGTATCCAGCATCCTCAGTCTCCCTTCCAAGTTCTCCCAACTCCACTTCCCTCTCTTCTCAGGGTTCTTCTCCTGTGCAGCCACCCTGCAATCAACATCCTATGGTCACTAGGTCAAAATCTAGAGTCTCTAAAGTCTTAGTTGCACATGCAGAACCACATTCTCCTAAAGAGGCTCTAAATCAACCCCAATGGAAAGAGGCTATGCAGGCTGAGTTTGATGCTTTGGTCAGAAATAACACATGGACCTTAGTTGATTTGCCTCCCCATAGGCAAGCCATTGGATGTAAGTGGGTGTTCCGTGTAAAGGAGAACCCAGATGGCTCAATTAATAAGTATAAGGCTCAGTTAGTGGCAAAGGGCTTTCACCAAAAGCAGGAGTTTGATTATACTAAGACATTCTTCCCTGTGGTTAAACCGGTCACTGTTAGTGTGGTACTCACTCTTGCTATCACTAATCAGTGGGCAATCAAGCAGCTGGATGTCAACAATGCTTTCCTTAATGGATTGTTGAATGAGGAAGTCTACAATTACATGGAGCAGCCTATTAAAAGCTCCAACCAGTTTCAGGTCTGCAAACTGAACGAGGCCATTTATGGCTTGAAACAAGCCCCTCGGGCTTGGTTTGAGAGGCTCACAGAAGCCTTAGTTCACTTTGGCTTCAAGTCCAGCAGGTGTGATCCTTCCCTGTTTGTGCATTCCTTGGGTGGTCACAGCACTTACATCCTAATCTATGTGGATGATATAATAGTAACAGGCTCCTCATCATCTCGGATTGCTCAGATCATCAATAAGCTGAAGTCAGAGTTTGCACTCAAAGAACTTGGTGACTTAGATTACTTCCTGGGTGTGGAAGTTAAGAAGCTGCCCAATGGAGCACTCCTATTGTCTCAATCTAAGTACATTAGAGACTTGCTGGCTAAAGCAAACATGACAGAAGCAAAAGCACTTCCCACACCTATGATTGGAAACTGCAAACTCACCAAACATGGGGGAAATTATCTACCTGATCCCTCTCACTACAGGCCAGTAGTTGGGGCATTGCAATATGCCACCATCACTCGGTCAGAGCTGTGCTACAGTGTTGGGAAAGTTTGCCAATTTCTTTCCCAACCTTTGGAGGAACATTGGAAGGCTGTAAAGCGTATCCTCAGGTATCTTAGAGGCACTCTCCCTCATGGCCTATTATTAAAACCAGCTACAAAAGGTAAACCATTTAGCCTTAAAGCCTTCACTGATGCAGACTGGGCTGCAGACACTGATGACAGAAGGTCAGTTTCGGGTTCATGTGTCTTCCTTGGTCCTAATTTGGTTTCATGGTGGTCACGCAAACAAACTCTAATGGCTAGGTCAAGCACTGAAGCAGAGTATAGGAGTCTAGCTGCCACTAAAGCAGAGGTTCTATGGTTGAAATCCCTGCTGCAAGAGTTACAGGTTCCAATTATGGCACCTGTCATCTACTGTGATAACCTAAGCACAATATCACTGTGATAACCTAAGCACAGTTTCGGGTTCATGTGTCTTCCTTGGTCCTAATTTGGTTTCATGGTGGTCACGCAAACAAACTCTAATGGCTAGGTCAAGCACTGAAGCAGAGTATAGGAGTCTAGCTGCCACTAAAGCAGAGGTTCTATGGTTGAAATCCCTGCTGCAAGAGTTACAGGTTCCAATTATGGCACCTGTCATCTACTGTGATAACCTAAGCACAATATCACTCTCCCACAATCCAGTGCTGTACTCAAGGACCAAGCACATGGAGCTAGATCTATTCTTTGTTAGAGAAAGAGTCATTGACAAATCAATCTCGGTGCAGCACCTACCCGGACAAGACCAAGTAGCTGATCTGCTCACTAAAGCCTTGACACAGAACAGATTTGAAACACTCAGGAGTAACCTTGGCATAGTAGATAGGCTCTCCTATGTAACCCCACCTTATGATTATAAGGGGGTATATTAGTGTATATGAGTGAACTAGCCTATAGTGAGTTAATAGTATAGACAGTTAGGCTGTTATAACTGACTGATGAGTCAGCAACAGATTCAGTTATGAACCTGTGACTATAAATAACCTTGTATTATTCACATTAGGTAATCAATGAAATCAGAATTATATTCTTCTCTTCTTTTCACTGTTTGTAACAAAATGCAAAAAATTGGGGGGAAACAACATAAAAAAGACACCAGTAAAAATGACACCAGAGAAACAATAAAGGAACGAAGGCAGAAATTTTGTTACTGATATATGCAAAGATATTGGAAAGCTTATCTGCATTTTTTACCTGCTTTGGCTCCAGGTTTTCTTTCCTTTTTTACAATTTTTGTGAATACTTTAATCATCTTCCAACTTTATTTTCTCTCTTTCTAATAACATTTTCTTCATTTATCAAAAAATCAAAAGGCAAAAATCTCAGAGATGCTTCCATTTTAATGGCATTCATCTCAAGATAAATATACCCTGTTACCTTGTCACGTAAAGCCTCTAGAAATTACAAAACAAGTTTTTTACAACAAATATAGGGAGTGATACCAGAGGTAAGCTAGTATTATCGCCCTTGCTGATTGTTAGAGTACACAGTTAGATGACCAGTGTTGCACACTGGATCACTAACCTAGCAGTTAGATGCAACTGAATCTGGTATTCAGTTGCTGTTCAGTTAGCTTGAACCCAGGCTCTTAAGCCTTGTATAAATATGATGTAATCAGAATACTCAATGCAATGAAAATCAGAATAGAAATTGAGAACTATTCTCTCTCTCTCACTACTCTATCGATTTCTAACAAGGTATCATCGAGCTAGGTTAAGCTCCAATGGCTTCCGAAACTCCTCCTCCTCCGCCGACTCCACCGCCGGCGCCGATCTCTGTTATTCCTCCACCCGCATTCTCCCTGACAATATCGGAGAAACTCACCGAAGATAATTTCCTCTTATGGAAGCAGCAGATCCAACCTATTATCAAAGCTCATCAGCTTCATAGATTTCTTGTCTCGCCACAAATTCCGATCCGTTACCCCTCTGAATCGGACCGCCTCGCCAGAACCCTAAACCCTGATTACACGCGATGGGAGCTCCAAGACTCGCTGCTTCTGTCTTGGCTCAATCGTCGGTGACGGCACCGATCCTCACTCACCTAATAGGTTGTGTTCATTCTTGGCAACTCTGGGAGAAGTCCACAATCACTTTCAGTCCAAGACTCGAGCCCGAGCACACATGCTTTGCACCGAATTGAGAAACACCAAGAAAGACGATAGAAGTATCTCTGAGTTCATCCGTCGAGTGAAGGCCCTGGTAGATGCACTTTACTCCATTGGCGATCCAGTATCTGATCAAGAACAGTTAGATGTGATCTTAGAAGGCCTACCAGAAGAGTACAATTTCCCAATCAATTTGGACAGCACTAGGTATGATTCCTCGGATCTTGATGAGTTGGAAGCTCTGCTTCTTGCTCAAGAAGTGAGACTAGATCGCTACAAGCAAACTGAGAAAATGCCACTATGAATGTTGCAATTGATTCCCAGTTTCCCATATTTCTCAAACAAGTAATAATCTGACAAATTACTAACTAAGTCAAACTTTAACGGATACACCCAAATCCTGACTCTTCTTAAGAAGTCATACACTCAAACCCTCTATTTCCACCAGAAATCCTTTAAATTTGTTGGGTTGGACAGCAGGCTTTACGAGTCAACTCACATGTCAGGTCAAGCCAAAAAAAAAAATGCCACCCACCTTATAAGATTTATGATTGAACGAACACATTTTAAAATTCAATCTTGTCACATTTTGCTGATCCCTCTATGTATCGGTCAGTTGTGGGGGCACTGCAGTATGCCACCATAACACGCCCTGAACTTAGTCTTGCGGTGAACAAAGTCTGTCAATTTATGGCTAATCCATTGGAGGCTCACTAGGTTGCTGTAAAATGAATTTTAAGGTACCTTAAGGGCACCATTCATCATGGACTTCGGTTTTTACCTTCTTCTACACAGCAACCCCTTTCTATAACAGCCTTCTGTGATGCGGACTGGGCAGCTGACCCGGATGACCGTCGTTCAACATCTGGTGCAGCTATCTTTTTAGGACCAAATTTCGTATCCTGGTGGTCCAGAAAACAGCCCGTTGTGGCTCGTTCCAGCACTGAAGCGGAGTACCGCAGCCTTGCCCATGTTACAGCTGATATTTTGTGGCTTCAAACCCTCCTCGCAGAGCTTGGTATTCAGTTTTCAGTTCCAAAGGTTCTGTGTGATAATCAAAGTGCAGTAACTTTAGCTCATAATCCGGTTCTTCATGCAAGAACTAAACACATGGAAATTGATCTATTTTTCGTTCGGGAAAAGGTTCGCAGCAAGCAACTTCAAGTGCTGCATGTTCCCTCACTTGATCAATGGGCAGATGCTTTGACAAAGCCACTTTCTCCAACTCGTTTTACTACTCTCAGGGACAAGCTCAATGTGTTTGCCTTGGTTACACCTCAGCACCCACCTTGAGCTTGGGGGGAGTACTGTATCAGTTTCATTTAGAGTGCACTGTATGTAGATACACCCACATGCACTAGATTATAGCTAATAGATCAGATTGTAACTGACCCACACGTGTATCACTACTATAAACAGTAGTGATCAGATTCATTGAACCTAGACAATTCATATCAATACATTTCAAGAATTGATCTCTCTCTCTCTTCTCTCTTCTCTCTCTCTTTCATCTAGGTGCAAAACCTTCAATATCCGGTGTCATCAAGAAAAATTCAGATGAGGCTAATCTAAGGAATAACACGCTTCCAGAGATAATAAGAAGAATTACGACTTAGGCTATCCTGGTGAACATAGTTACAGTTTAAGACGATTGACAAAAAGATTGGCTAATAATGTGCAAAGATGGTTAACATGATGGCCTGATTAATCATTCTGGATCACTTATCCTAAAGTATAAAAATGTTTACCACAAAATCCTAACTTGTAATTTTCCCTTAATTATGCATCAAAAGAGATAATTTTAAAGGGTACAAAGAAATAAAGACAACGAAAAAAGGGACCCTGATGTTTACCTTTCCTGTAAGAATAATATCTCTAAGTAGTCCAAATGCATTGTTTTGATTAAGATGTCCTACTATCTTACAGCTCCATGGCAGTTTGGGATCTATCAACAACACTAAAACTTCCAATAAAGGAATAGCGGAAGCAGTAGATTCCTTCGGAGTCAATAAAAGTTGATCCTTCAATTGATTTCTGTCCAGAGAGAAACTAAATAAGCAAGACAGCACAAAAACTCAAAAAAACTGGTAGAAATACAAAGATTTTATGTACAATATACATGTGAATATATATATATATATATATATATATAGGGTGGGGATCAAGTTACTCCAAGTGTACCTTTAAAATAGTTACTCCAAATCCTCACCCTTCATTTAATTGTAATCCAATGGAAGCTAAGTAACTTCTTTAATGAATTAATATAGGCCGTTGAATTACAATCAAATAAAGGGTGGAGGTTTGGAGTAACTATTTTGAAGTTACTCTTAGAATCATCTACAGCATCTAGAAGCTAATAACAGAATATATTAATCAGAATTATCATAACTGACTATATAACAGGTAATTCAACAGCATAACATACTATAATAGCAAGCATCGGCCTCTTGATCATACAAGCTATGATAACATATCAAAAGACAACTCTCCTAAAATCTTATGCTGTAAGGTGAAGGCACAAGATTGGATATCTTCAAGACCGACTAAAAATATCAAAGCAAATAGTAGCAAGTTTTGACATGATCCTCCACCTCCTATAACCATTTTCCCATCTCAATTTTATGCTCCCTACCCAGCCATCACTTCTAGTTCTATTGGCTACATAATTGAAGAAATAAGCAACAAAATTCATGAATATAAATCCAGTAGAACAGAACAAACCAACAACAACAACCAAGCCTTATCCCACTAGGTGGGGTCGGCTACATGGATCATACGGCGCCATAATGTTCTATCATGAATCATGTTAATAGTTAAATCATCAGCCTCTAAATCTTTCTTAATAGTTTCTCCTATAGTTTTTCTTGGCCTACCTCTGCCTCTAGCTATTGGATTGCCCTCCACCTAGTCCACTCTCCTTACTACAGAATCTAAAGGTCTCCTCCATACATGCCCAAACCACTTGAGTCGAGATTCAACCATCTTTTCTACAATAGGTGTTACCCCAACTCTCTCTCTAATGCTATCATTCTTGTTAGAGTACATAATAAGGAGGTGCAGTGTTGCACACTGTAGCACTCCCTAGGTAGAAAGGCGTAACTGATTCTGTTGATCACTTACTACCATGTGCATTCCAGCACATTGTATATATAGCTACATCGGTGTAATACTCAAAAAAAAAAGAAAAAAGAAATGAATACACAAGAATTCAATTCTCTCTCTCTATCCTTTACTCTCAGTTTAGTTTGTTAACATGGTATCACAGAGCTGGGTGAAGAAGCTTCAATGGCTTCCACCGACTCTTCTCCTCCTCCTCCTCCCCCTCCGCCGCCGCCGCCGACTCCTCCTCCGGCGCCGATCGCTGCTTTTCCTCCCCCTGCTTTCTCCTTATCGATCTCGGAGAAACTCACTGAAGACAACATCTTGTTGTGGAAGCAGCAGACCGAACCTCTCATCAAGGCGCACCAGCTTCATCGGCTCTTACTTTCCCCGCAAATTCTGATTCAGTATCGCTCTGAGTCCGATAGACTCGCCGGAACCCTAAATCCGGACTACACTCGTTGGGAACTTCAGGATTCTCTACTTCTTTCATGGCTCCAATCTTCTGTAACAGCACCAATCCTCGCTCGTCTCATTGGTTGCGTCCATTCTTGGCAGCTTTGGGAGGAGAAGCTGCACAATCATTTCCAATCGAGACTCGTGCTCGAGCGAGAATGCTCCGAACTGTTAGAGATAGTTCAGTTTCAGTTAATTGTTAGTTATGCTCATTCTGTTAGTTTAGTTCAGCTCAGCAGTGCAATCTGTTATTCATTTGCAACTGCCTCATTTTGTTATCTTGGCAATAACTGTCTAGTTTCTGCTATATATACAAAGCAGTAGCTCTCTGTAATTGTAACTCAGTTTTCTCAATAATGAAAGTTATCTCCCTTCTATTCTTCCTTTCAATATTCTTTCTTTCAATATTCTTGAACTTCTAATATGGTATCAAAGAGCTTCTAGATCCTGGAGCTATGGCTTCCGTCAATCCCTTTGCAAACCCTAGTGCACCCCAATTTACTCCCTCGCATCCAATTTCATTAAAACTTGATGATAGTAACTTTCGACAATGGAAACAACAGATTGAAGGAGTGATTCGTGTCCACAAACTTCAGAAATTCGTCACTGATCCTCGAATTCCGCCAAGGTTCCTCACTGATACTGATCAAGAAAATGATGAAGAAAACCCTGCGTACAGCGATTGGGAACAGCAAGATGCGCTGTTCTCCACTTGGCTCCTAGCCTCGATTTTTGATTCTCTTCTTCCTCGCGTGGTTAATTGTGGCCATTCTTGGCAAATTTGGGACGAAATTCATAAGCATTTTCACACACTCTTGAGTACGAAAGCTAGGAAGCTCCGTTCTGAGTTGCGAAACCTATCCAAAGGTAATCGTTCTGTCTCGGAGTTCGTTCTTTATGTTCGCTCTCTCTCTGACTCGCTTCTCTCAATCGGAGACCCCATTCCGCATCGCAATCTTTTGGAAGTTGCCCTTGATGCGCTTCCTGAGGATTATGACCCCATCGTAGCCACGATCAACAGTAAGACAGAATTTGTTTCTCTTGATGAATTGGAATCGATTCTCCTAACTATCCCTACACCAAACTCACCTTACACAATCTTCTTCTTGTTCCCTCAATTACTAAAAATCTAATTAGTGTTAGTCAATTTGCTCGAGATAACCATGTCTATTTTGAATTTCACCCCTCCTTTTGTCTTGTCAAATCACAGGGCTCTTCTGAAATTCTGCTTCATGGCAGTGTTGGTCCAGATGGCCTTTACAAGTTTGATCACATCTCTCCTTCAGTCATGTCTTCCTCTCCTAGCTGCAATTCTGTTACCACTCATACGCATAATGTACCTGCTTGTAATTCACTTTCTACTTTCAATGTAAATCCCACTCCTAATGTACATGTACCACCAATTACTATGAATAAAAATACTTCTGTTTCTGATATGACTCATTGCTCCTACAAATTGTGGCACTCCCGCTTAGGTCATCCACACCATGATGCACTTAGAGAAGCGCTTAAATCTTCCAATATTCTGTTCCACATAAAAATCCAATGGAATTTTGTCTGCGTATGTTGCTTGGGCAAGGCACATCGTCTCCCAAAGCACCTTCTTCTAACACCATTTATAATTTTCCCTTTGAACTCGTTGTTTGTGATTTGTGGGGACTGCGCCCAACTCAATCCTCTCTTGGATGCTCTTACTTTCTAACTTTGTGTGGATGCCTTTAGTCGTTTTACTTGGATCTTTCCTTTAAAACGAAAGTCCGATACCCTTTCTCAATTTATTCAATTCAAAGCTATGGTTGAGTTACAATTTAACACAAAAATCAAAAGCTGTTCAAAGTGATTGGGGTGGGGAATTTCGTCCTCTGTTCAAGTATCTGTCTGCCTTTGGCATTGTCCATAGGCTTGCTTGTCCTCACACCCATCACCAAAATGGTCTTGTAGAATGCAAACACAGGCATGTAGTTGAGACTGGCCTCACTCTCTTGGCTCATGCATCCATACCCTTCCAATTTTGGGATCATGCTTTTCTAACAGCTACTTACTTGATCAACAGAATGCCTTCGCCTGTTCTCAACTATAAATCTCCTTACTCCACTTTATTACACCAGGAACCTAACCTTCAGTTCCTCAAGACCTTTGGTTATGCATGCTATCCTTTCATACGCCCTTATCAGCAGCATAAGCTCTCCTATCACTCCAAAGAGTGTGTTTTTCTGGGATATTCCTCCTCCCACAAAGGCTACAAATGCCTTAGTCCTGATGGCAAACTGATTCAGTATCGCTCTGAGTCCGATAGACTCGCCGGAACCCTAAATCCGGACTACACTCGTTGGGAACTTCAGGATTCTCTACTTCTTTCATGGCTCCAATCTTCTGTAACAGCACCAATCCTCGCTCGTCTCATTGGTTGCGTCCATTCTTGGCAGCTTTGGGAGAAGCTGCACAATCATTTCCAATCGAGACTCGTGCTCGAGCGAGAATGCTCCGAACAGAGCTTCGCAACACCAAGAAGGAAGATCGTTCAATTTCTGAGTTTGTGCTTCGTGTTTAGGCACTCGTTAATGCGCTGTACTCGAATGGGGATCCTGTGTCACTTCAAGAACAAATGGACGTCATCTTGGAAGGTCTACCCGAGGAGTATGACTCGCTGATCAACTTGGTGAGCACTCGCTATGATTCCCTTGATCTTGATGAGTTGGAGGCGTTGCTTCTTGATCAGGAAGTGCGTCTCGATCGTTACAAGTAGAGTGCCTCTCGGAACGCCGCCACGGTGAATGTTGCAAACGTGGCGACCGCCACCGCAGATCCTACACCGCAAGCGAATCTTGCTCAGAATCAACAGTTGTACTCAGCCTCTTCATTGCAGTAGTATCGCGGTGGCCGAGGTCGCGGAAGGGGGCGTGGTGGCCGGAGTTCCATTCAATGTCAATTGTGCAGAAATTTTGGTCATGACGCGTTTGCTTGTTGGTATCGGTTTGATCAGCAGTACACTCAACCTTAGCAACCTCAACAAACTCCCAATCCCAACCATTTTCAGCAACCACCACATCAGAACAACCCACCCTGGCAGAACCACCCATCCTGGCAGCAACAACCAACTTTCCCTCAACCCTCGGTCTCCCCTCAGGCATTGCTAGCTGCCTCCAACACCAATTCCTTCTCCAACCAATGGTACCCTGACTCGGGTGCCTCTCACCATGTCACACCTATCATGCAAAACATCCAACAGCCTATCCCCTACGAAGGCTCAGATCACATTCTTATTGGTAACGGTCAAGGTTTGCCTATCGCTTCTTCTTGCCCATTAGTTTAGTCTTTAAAAATCTTTTACATGTTCCACACACAACTAAAAACTTAGTTAGTGTAAGCAAATTTGCAAAAGACAACAATGTCTTCTTTGAATTCCATTCTGATGTGTGTTTTGTCAAATCTTAGGGTTCCCATGAAGTCCTACTTCGAGGAGATGTTGGAACGGATGGACTATACAAGTTCACTAATCTTCATCTTCTTCCTAAGCAAAGTCTGTCTTCTAGTGCTTTGTCTTCAAACAATGTAGTCTTTTCTTCATGTAATGTTCCTTCCCTTCCCACTGTAAATACAGCACATGTACCACTTAACACTTGGCACTTACGTTTAGGCCATCCAGGCAAAGATACACTCAAACTTGTCTTACAAAATTGTAATGTTCCGATTGGTAATAAAATGAATTTTGATTTCTGCACTTCTTGCTGTCTTAGAAAGGCTCACCGCCTCCCATCTTCATCCTCAAATACTGTATATCATAATCCTTTTGAACTCATCTATATTGATTTGTGGGGTCCTGCCCCAATGCTGTCTTCTACTGGTATCCACTACTATGTTTCCTTTATTGATGCGCATACCAGGTTTACATGGCTTTTCCTCTTAAAAACAAAATCAGAAGCTTTTCCAACCTTTCTTAACTTTAAAAATATGGCTGAACTTCAATTCAATACAAAGATTAAAGCCATCCAAACTGATTGGGGTGGCGAGTTTCGTTCCTTTTCCAAAGTCCGGCAGGAATTTGGAATTCAACATCGTGTTATTTGTCCTCATACACATCACCAAAATGGTGTTGTGGAGCGCAAACATCGACACATTGTCGAGTTAGGTCTTACTCTTCTTGCTCATGCGTCTATTCCCTTCAAATATTGGGATCACGCTTTCCAAACAGCCGTTTATCTCATAAACAGGCTACCAACAGCTTCTCTACAAAGAGAAATTCCTCACACCTAACTCTTCTCACAAAGTCCTGACTATAGTTTTCTTAAGGTCTTTGATTGCGCATGTTTCCCTCTCCTTAGACCTTACAATAGACATAAACTTGAGTTTAGGTCTCACGAGTGTATCTTCTTAGGGTATTCTAATTCTCACAAAGGTTACAAGTGCCTCTCACCATCGGGTCAAATCTTTATCTCCAAGGATGTGGTTTTTAATGAGCTAAGGTTCCCATACCAAGAACTCTTTGAACCTAAACCTTCCCCTCCCATACCATCTGCCCTTCCCTTGCCTTCTATCCCTCTAATTCCCCCACCAACTCATCCTATACCAGCACCTAACATCACCATTCCCTCACCAATCCAACCTGTTCTATCACCCAACATCAGCTTATTACACCCTCTGCCTCTGCCACTCCTAATCCGAACCCTCCTTCCCCACCATTAGCCATTCCTAGCACCATACTTCCCTTCCCAACCTCTACCTCAGTTGCTGGTCCCATAAACACCCAACCCATGACCACTAGAGCCAAGAATGGGATTGTGAAACCAAGACTTCAACCTACTGTCCTTCTCACACATTCTGAACCTGCCAAAGTGAATCTGCTATTGCCGATCCAAACTGGTTCTTTGCTATGAAAGCTGAATATGATGCACTGATATTGAATGGTACTTGGTCATTAGTCCCTCTTCCACCTCATCGGCAAGCCATTGGCTGCAAGTGGGTGTTTCGTATAAAAGAAAATCCGAATGGTGCTATCAACAAGTACAAAGCCCGCCTTGTTGACAAAGTGTTTCATCAACAACCCGGGTTTGACTATACTGAAACGTTCTCTCCCATTGTGATGCCCACCACTATTAGAATCATCCTTACACTTGCTCTTACAAATGGTTGGTCTCTTCAACAGTTGGACGTGAATAATGCCTTTTTGAATGGGGACTTGGACGAAGAGGTATACATGGACCAACCCCCGGGTTTTCTCTCTCAAGATTCTGGTTTAGTGTGCAGGCTGCACAAGGCCCTCTATGGCCTCAAACAAGCCCCGCGGGCGTAGTTTGACTAATTAAAAGGTGCTCTCCTAACCCTTGGGTTCACTGGCAACAAATGTGACCCTTCTTTATTCATCTACCGCAAAGCATCTCACATCTTATACATGCTCATCTACATGGATGATATCATCATCACAGGCAACTCTCCTTCTCTTATTCAGCATATTATCACTCAGCTGCACTCCAGCTTTGCATTGAAGCAGCTAGGTGACCTTGATTACTTTCTTGGAATTCAGGTCAAAAGAACACAGAATGGTTCCCTTCTTCTTACACAAACAAAGTACTTGAAAGACCTTCTTAATAGAGCCAAAATGGCAGATGCAAAGCCCATCTCTTCCCCTATGGTTGGTGGCTGTAAACTGTCCAAAGAAGGTGCAGATTACTTCTCGGATGCTTCCCTGTACAGGTCTATCGTGGGGGCTCTTCAATATGCCACCATCACGAGGCCTGAGATATCTTACTCTGTTAATAAGGTCTGCCAATTCATGGCACAGCCTTTAGACTCACATTGGACAGCTGTAAAACGCATTCTGCGTTACCTAAAGGGTACTTTGACTCATGGACTTCATCTTCAACCAGCCTCTTCAGCCTATCCTTTGGTTCTCACTGGTTTTCCGGATGCAGATTGGGCATCCGACCCTGATGACAGGCGCTCTACATCAAGGTCATGCATCTATCTTGGACCCAACTTGATCTCTTGGTGGGCAAAGAAGTAAACCGTTGTAGCTCGCTCAAGTACTAAAGCGAGTACCGCAGTCTTGCTGCCACAGCGGCTGAAGTTATTTGGGTCCAATCTCTTCTTCATGAGTTCCACATCACACTCCCACCTCCGGTCATTTACTGTGACAACATGAGCACGGTGGCATTGTCACATAATCCCATCCTCCATGCCCGCACAAAACACATGGAGTTGGACCTGTTTTTTGTCCGAGAGAGAGTCCTTGGCAAGCAACTGCAGATTCTGCACATCCCTTCTGAAGAACAATGCGCTGATCTGCTCACAAAGGCCTTATCTCCTACACGTTTCTTGTACTTAAGGGACAAGCTCAAGGTGCTTGATGTCCCACCTTGAGCTAGCGGGGGGGGGTGTGTGTTAGAGTATATAGTAAGGAGGTGCAGTGTTGCACACTGTAGCACTCCCTAGGTAGAAAGGCGTAACTGATTCTGTTGATCAGTTACTGCCATGTGCATTCCAGCACATTGTATATATAGCTACATCAGTGTAATACTCAAAAAAAAAAAAAAGAAATGAATACACAAGAATTCAGTTCTCTCTCTCTATCCTTTACTCTCAGTTTAGTTTGTTAACAATTCTTAATCCTATCACGTCTAGTTTTTCCGCTCATCCAGTGCAACATTCTCATCTCAGCTACATTGATTTTACTCTCGTGTTATTTTTTACCGCCCAACACTCCGTCCCATACAACATCGCCGGTCTAATAGTTGTACGGTAAAATTTTCCCTTTAGCTTAAGAGGTACCATTTTATCACGCAAAAAACCCGAAGCCTTCCTCCATTTTGACCACCCTGATTGAATCTGATGGTTTACATCCCCTCAATATCTCCGTCATTTTGTATAATAGACCCAAGATATTTAAACCGTGTGACTTGTGGTATGTTGTGGTCTCCAACTTTCACCTCTAAGCTAGAGGTGTTTCGCCTTTTGCTAAACTTACATTACATATACTCCGTCTTGCTTCTACTCAAACAGAAGTCGTGTGCTTCTAAAGCTTGTCTCCAAGTCTCCAACCTTCCATTTATATCCTCTCTCTTGACTCTCCAACTAGAACTATATCATCTGCGAAAAGCATGCATCGCGGTGCTGGCTCTTGAATGTGCTCCGTAAGTACATCCAAGACCAAGGTAAAAAGATAGGGGCTTAAAGCTGACCCTTGGTGCAGACCTATGGTTATTGGGAAATCTTCAGTGGCTCCACCCTGCGTTCTCACACTAGTTGTGGCCCCCTCGTATATATCCTTGATAGCTCGAATATAGGCAATCCGAACACCTTTCTTTTCTTGGGCTTTCCACAAAACCTCTCTTGGCACCCTATCATACGCTTACAGAAATACAACTTTTTACTCTGACTTTATCTTTTGCTGACAATGTGTTTCAGCATATTAGAAATGATACACAACAAATTACTATGAGAACCAATTCATTTAATTAGGAGGACTTGGTAACATAGTTAATATCGTCTAAAAGTGACATTCAACTTATTATCCAACACGAAATAATAACAATAATATATGAAAGAGAAAAGTAGCAACTGGCTAGAGAATTTAGAAATGCCAAAGGCCCACAAAATAATGGATTTAAAATAAGGCCATGAAGCCAACCTATTCTGATGCACGGCACGAATACAAGTATATACAAATTCCTTCACTCGGTAGTTCACCAAAGCACACGTGGATGCGTAATCCACACCAGCAAAAAGTCTCACAACATCTCCTGCTGCATATATTATAATTCTACACAATAAGTTTCAAGCACAAACGTAAAACTTACAGAAATAGCAAAAGATGCAGGCAGACAATTACAAAAATTCACATTGCTTTACTTCTAACAAGCACCAGAAATAAAAATATTAGCATCAGTAGCATGCATTTAAAATAAATGATCATATTTGTGTCTCTGTCCTTAGGAGATGATAATGAGAAATATCTAAATACATTGATAAATATCAGGGTCGTTTGATTTGCTATAGAACGAAGGACAGCACAGCACAAAACAGTTTATTTCATGTTTGATAGCAAAATGGGTTGTGGAACAGCACAAAATATGAGGTAAGGGACAGCACAAAATCATGAAAAATTGTTACCCACCTAACCAAGGGACAAAAAATTGTCCCATGCACAATCCAAATAAATCTCAAAACTACCCTTCCCATTCCCCTTTCTTTTCTTTCCCGCACGCACGTTTGCCCACGGCACCCACTCTCACTCTTCACGTTGCATACGACTAATTGACTATTGTCCTATCCCACAATCACATACAACTGTAAAATGTAACCCTTTTATTTAGAGAACCGTTAAATATACCTACGACCTACCAGTGAGCAATTACAAAATAGTAAGCAAATACCTACGACCTACCCCACCCCATCATATCATATATAAAATATACAAAATATATAGTACAATATATTATTACGTATTATATATACTACTTATTTAATATAATGTTATAAATTATATAATACGTATATATATATTGTATAGGCAAAATAGATAAATTGGTCCCATACGTTTATTTTAATTTTCAAATCGGTCCTATATGTTTTTTTTCCTTCAAATTGGTCCCATACATTTTGAAACGTTTTCACGTTAGTCCTTCCCGTTTCTCAACCATTTCTCAACCATATGTTTAATATTGTCATTTGTCAAAACATACAGGACCACATTTGAATATTTTCAAAATGTATAGGATTTATTTGAAAAACTTCAAAACGTATAGGACTTATTTAAAAAACTTCAAAACGTATAAGACTTACGAGAAAATTGTTGGAAATCCGCCTTAATTGCGGTATGCCCCTAGTCACCTTAATTGCGGCAACTTTGTGCTGCCTTCATTGCAGTCACCAGCACCTTTATTGTGCTAGGTATGAGGGGTGTGTTTAGTCCCACGTCACCTAGAAATATGGCCTAAGTAGTGCTTATAAAGCTTGGGCAATCCTCACCTTACAAGCCAGTTTTGTGGGGCTGAGTTGGGCCCAAAATCTAAGATGGTATCAGAGCCTATCCTAGATTCGTTGTTGGGTTGCCCGCATCATCCACGCTCCAAGCCCATTGGGCCTATGCGTGAGGGGGTGTGTTGGAAATCCGCCTTAATTGCGGTTTGCCCCTAGTCGCCTTAATTGCGGCAACTTTGTTCTGCCTTCATTGCGGCCATCAGCACCTTCATTGTGTTGGGTATGAGAGGTGTGTTTAGTCCCACATCGCCTAGAGATATGACCTAAGTAGTGCTTATAAAACTTGGGCAATCCTCACCTTACAAGCCGGTTTTGTGGGGTTGAGTTAGGCCCAAAATCTAAGAAAAACGTTTCAAAACATATAGGACAATTTGAAGGAAAACAAACATATAGGACCGATTTGAAAATTAAAATAAACGTATAGGACCAATTTACCTATTTTCTCTATTGTATATAATATAGTATGCATATAAAAATATATAGTATTATATTGCATTGTATTAAATATTATATAATATATTATAAAGAGTATTTTAGTAAATTTCATATTGTTTTACTTGTGCTGTCCATTATCCATCAAACAGTATACATGACAAAAAGTTGTGCTGTGACTCAACTACTTGTACCGTGCTGTGCTGTTCTGTCCTGTAATGTGAACCAAACGGACCCTAAGTGTCTGTAATTGTGCCTCTATTCTCTTCACTATGTTGCCTTGGATATTCCCCCATTTTTCCATATAAAACTAGACTTTATTGTGAAAAGGAAGAGTACAGACAAGGAGAAGAAACAGAAAAAGTTCCACGGATAAATTCTTTAATGTGTTCAGCAAAAGTCAGTATGACAATATTTAAAATCTTAATATGTCAAGAGCCTGCAAAAATGGAATTACAATTCATGGTACTAAATAATATTCTTATCTGACTAATAATAAATGTATATGGTAGGATTCCAATTTTGTGAATACATCGTATCATCCTTTTTACCTTTCCTGATAAAACAAGAATTCATTAAGAGAGAAAATGAGACTTCCATGATCATCCTGATTGTCACATGGATGGAAAATACACAGATTAACTAGAGGCAAAAAAAAGCACAATTCAAGTAAAAGTGATTTTAAGCATTGCACCTTTGTAAAAGTGCTAAACTGTGGGGAAATAATCAAGTAACAAAGAAATATAAGAAATTGGTTAACTAAGCAAAAGATAAAACTTCTTCTAAGGGGATATAATAGCAATCTTTGAGCACCAAAAGTGGGCGAAGACATATTACGAACTTGATGAGGGAAAGAAAGGAAAGCAATAGATTTAGATCATCTGAAATCCATTACGAAGGAAAATGGGAAAAGTTTTGGTAAATGGTAACTAAGCAAGAATGAGTTAACCACTAAAGAAAACAATCAAAATTATAAATTTAAACACAGAACATGAAGTAAAGGAAGCACCAAAGAAAATGGACAAGGCTAAAGCAGTTGGATCATATAGCTGCGGAAGTTTGAAAGTGTTAAGGGCATAATGGTAAAACTTGGCTTACTAAGTTGTTTAATCATTAATGAGATGATGAGATCTAAGAAAAAGTCAGATGACCTATAGATACATTAATAGAGAAGACATAAAAATGGTACAAACTAAAAAAAAAATTCATACACTAACACTATCAAACTGAAGTCTGACAGAATGATACATAAGGAAAAAAGGACCTGCATAAGGCCTTTATTGATATACAAAAGTCCTTTGATTGGGTGCCAGAAGTAGTCTTGCAGAATGCTCTAGCGAAAAACTAGTTTGTGTTTCATATATTTGAGCTATGAAAGGTTACGTATAATGGGCAATGACTAGTGTGAGGTGTAAGTGGGAGTAAGACGAAGTATATGAAATGCATGTTAACTAAAATGCAAATTATTAATATGTTGGAGGTGGAAATTTGAGGATCACATTATACCACAAGTTGGACAATTCAGAAATCTTGGATATGATCCATCTCACACATAAGATTAAAAATGGGTGGATAGAACGGAGAAATGCTTCATGCCAACAAATGATTGCATAATGCCTATTGAACTCGTTGGAAATTCAACCAGACAGTTATATGGCCAGTGATGCTCTATGATACTAAGTGTTAGGCAATTGAAAGGCCAACAAGAGCAAAAAATTTAAGTGCAATGAAAATGTTGAGGTGGATGAGTGCAGATATAATAAAAGGTAACATTAGAAATCAACATATCCAGGACAAGGAGAGTGTTTGAGTAATGCCGACTGCAAGGAAGATGACCTAAGGTGGTTTAATCATATGAGAAGAAGAACATTAGGGCTCAAAGGTAGTTCGATTAAAAGGGACGAGCATAACATAAGAAAATTTTAGGAGATATTAGAAACCATTAACAAAAAACTTGCTCTAAATTGTTTTACTGAAATTTTGGTTTTTAATAGTGCCCAACTGAGTTGATTAATCCATGTAGTTGGCTCCAGCTCATGGGATAAGTTTTGGACTTTTGTTTTTGTTGTTTGGTTACTACAAATGTTTCTAGGTGGGAGAATATATTAAACGTAAAAAAATAGTGGTTCCAGACTTCCAATTTGTAAAATCTTGCTGAAAAACTTATAACCCAAGCACAGTAGACGATAAAAATATACAGCAAAAACCATGGCACAAGGGAGTAACAATTACCACTCTCTTGAACAAACTGTTGAAGCAATCGGCAAATTTGCACAAGAACTAAAAAATCATCACTATTTTCTGCATTGAAGAAATAGAGGAACTGGCGGAGGAAATCAGAATCTGGACCAAAAGCATTCCTGAATGCACACAAAACGGCATTAATTTGAGTTTCATGGTGCAATGTTCAAGTAAGAGTGTAAGACCATACTAAAATAAGGGTGTAAGATTTTTTTAAGGAAACTTAGAGAGAAAGGAAGTGAATAGCTTTCATGCAAAAAAAATGCAAGTATAACAATCAAATTTCACCTGTCCAACTTCCAGCAGTGCTTCCCATATAATTTATAGAAATTCTCTCGCAGCTTGGATTGTTCAGTTCTGACAACTTTTCTCCCTCTAAAGCATTTCTGTAACAAGAATCAGTTAAAAATTTGCATTTCGAAGCACACTCATGAAACGCTTCCAAGATTCTAACAGAAAAGAATGTCCAAATTTGTGCAAAGCTTTTCTTTGATGCTCAACTCATAGTTGCTTCAAAGCCATAATTATCAACCATATACAAAATGCAGTAGAATAAAAGTAACTTATAAGCTCAAATACTTGAAAACTACATCAATTTTCACTGGCATAAGAGAATTTTCAATTGTACTATAGTGAAGCACGAGAAATTGAATGAGATGCAATGAAAACCTGAATTTTGAGTGCAGCAGAGTTCTGCTGGCGCAACCACAACCTCCGATTCCGCTCCAATCGCGTCTGTTCGAGAAGATTCTTTCGGTCCCTTTCCTTGGAGCTTCGACCGCCCAAATCAACACGCTTACGAGTAGATGGATCGCCGCTGAAGAACATGTTTGTTTTCTCTTCTACGCGTTTCGGCCAATTCACGCCCTAATTTTCTATAAACAGAAAATCAAAGGAGCAAGAAAAGAAAATCAATTGAAGCTTCAATGAGAGGGGATTTTGACGAGAAAGTTGCCCTAGAGTCCGAGAAAATGGAGAGGAACGAAACGACCTGTTGAAAGTGGAGACAATAAGCAAAGTTGGTAGGTGGAAAGAGAAATCTGATTAAATAAAAAAGATGTATTAATGAGAATAATTGTGTATTTATTAATTATAGGGAGAACTTAAAAGAAAATGGAAAATGGGAATTTCCCTCACTTTCTGAGGTTAACTGTGTAGTGTATAGGGAGGAAAGAAAGGTTCTGTTTTCTGATGAAGAAAGAAGCAGCGGAAAGTGGCAAAGTACGATAGAAAAAGAGCACTTGCAAGAAAGAAACTTCTTTTTCACCGTATTTAGACTATTAGGTTAGATACGTTTCGTCTTAGGCCAATAATCTAAAATGTAATTAACAATTAACGAATCAAATCCATGTTGTGAGAATTTGTGTTTGCAAAAGAGTTTAAAACTAAGATATTACAGACTACAGCGTACAGAGTACTTTCCGGAGAAGGTAAAGGATTTAAGCTTTGATTAATTTCACATCTAATATGGTGTAAAAAAAAATTGCATGGGAAACAAAAAATTACACATATATTGAGCACTTAATGTATTATTTAATAATCATTTCGATATATTATTTTAGTAAAATTTACAGCTATTTAATTTATTTCAATTTTCAGAATATTTTTTTTTAACGTTAAAAATTAATGTTGACATAGAATGATAAAAGAGAATACTTAGGTGAAGTTTGGTTCCGAAAGGCAAACTATATTCCTGGAAATCACATTCCCAGGAATGTTTCTTTCACACCTTCATACATGGGAATAAAGTTTTCCCAAATTTATATAACTATATTCATTAATTTTATTCTCATGAATCTTTTATGCCTGAGAATAAATTTTTAAAACTTGTATCAAACCTGAGAAACTTTTATTCCTTTGCCTACATTCCAGGCAATACTTTTTTAAAACTTGTACCAAACACTACCTTAGATGTGGTTCCAATGGCGTTGTTGGTGTTGTTCTCCGATTGTGATTCTTTTTCAAAAAATAACTGAGAGATAATGGATAATATGAATTAACTATTACACATGGTGTGTTGTGATTGGAAAACACACCAACAACACCATTGGAATTACATCTAAGTTTTCTCCAATGATAAATTTAAGACAAAATAGGTAAATTGGTCCTATACATTTATTTTACTTTTCAGATTGGTCCTATAAGTTTTTTTCTTTTCAAATTGATCCTACACGTTACGTTCTGTTTTCAAGTTAGTCATTTCCGTCATTTTCGACCTAACATCGCCATATCAAAGGTCATGTGTCAGACTAACATTATAGCCACGTCAGGTCAAAACTGACAACGTTAGTTCGAAATTGACGAAAACGACTAACGTGGAAATGAAACGTGACGTGTAGGACCAATTTGAAAAAAAATAAGGCTTGTAGACCCGATATGAAACGTATATAAAAAAAACGTAAATGACCAATTTACCTATTTTGCCTAAATTTAATTTTCTTAGTGTTTTTTATATAGTTTAAATTATTTTTGTATACATAATAAAATGGGGCATAATCTAATTTTCTTATGTGACTACGATTGATTGCTTTCTTCAATAATGGGGTTCAAGGGAGTCTCTTAAACTTGGAAGCATTGTCGATCAATCACAAGCACACCATGCAAGTTCCTTTTCACTTTCTTCTCCTTGTCTCTCTATAACACGTACAACTTTCAACCCTATTAGGTTTCTTTTTCTTCTTCCTATTCCGAAGACCGAACTAAGCCAGGATCTCCAACACATGTGCCCGCCTATTTGGTATTGAGCTGCCACATACACATTTAACATGCCACGTCTGATTTTGTCACCTTACTCTCATTGTGCGTTTGGTTTCTCGTTGGAAACCTCCAAAATTGATTCTGTCATCTATCAAACATGATTTTAGTAAAAATAAGATGTTTGATTACTGTCAGGTAAATGCAATACAACTAAACACTAAAAAGAAAACATCTATAAATCACAAGCTTTGACACAGGTTTCCGAGATCAGAATGGCCTCATTACAATAAAGTAGTACCAAAATCGGCTTCATGTCACCAAATGCATCCCCTAGTCAACTGTTTTACCATGCAATACACAATAAATGAATCCAGTTAGTATGAGGAGATACGGATAATCACAAGTACTTCTAGAACAGCAGTAATTGGCAAGTAAAGCTGATCAGAGTTATTCATGTCAGAAACACTGCGGGATATTTTGGTTTCAGCAGCAAGCATGCTTCAAAATCGCTGCAGAACTTGAGCAACAGTCGAAAGTACCCTTAGCCTCAATGTAACTTAATGTTGAAGTTCATGGGCATGAGCTATATTTCCTGAAGGTATTGGTTGAACCATGTTCCGGCATAAGTGCAACTTTTCACTTCACATAACTTGCCAGTCGCCGTGCCATTAATCCCAAAAGTCATGAAATTGAAACTTGCCTGAATGCCTCAATTTTTACTACCTGATTGAACCACTTTGCTGCTATAACTAGAGACCCTGATCAACTTGCATTTTCTTCATCTTCTTTTTCAAAGCCTTATCAAAGTCACTGCCTGACAGTGATAGAACCTGGTTCAGTAGTAACCTCACTCCAGATTCTTTCACACGTGCATATCTTGGTTTAATCCTTTCTTCTAAACTGTATCCAAAAAATTGAGGGAATTTAACCAGCTCAGATGTTGGATAATCCATGGTCATAAAGAAATCCCATTTTGGAATCAAATTTTCAGTCAGGCTAAAAGTATACAAGGCTCCAAATCTAGAAATCATGGTCCCAATTTCCTCTACAGTGTATCCCCTGTCCAAGAAAAATTCTGTGACAGGCTTTAGATTAGCCTCAATGCTAAGACCAAAATTCTGCGGGCATCGAAATAGAAGAATGCCAACATCAACTCCCAAAGAACGAAAGTACTTAGCTGTTGGCCGGAGATTGTCCTCTACACTGTAACTAACAATATTGGGGCAGCGAGTTAAAATCTTACCTATGCTCTCTTCTGAGATGCCCAACTCTTGGAGGAAATCTACACTTTCCTTCATCTTCTGCCTGCTATAAGTTAGAAGGGCTGGGAAGCGGTATATCACCTTCGCCCATTGCTTTTTGTCAACACCCAAAGATTCTAAGAACTTCATAGTGGGTTTAAGATTTTCAGATAGACTGATTCCACATAACTGAGGCCTTTTAGTTAGGATGGTGGGAATGTCTTCTTTTGGTACTCCTAGCTCAAGAAGAAACTCAACCACTGGCTTGATTTTACCTTCCAAGCTATAGTAGGCAAAAGATGGGAATCGTCGTATTATAGTCTTGACCTGCTCAATATCCATACCATGCTCCATTAGATAGACAATATGAGGCCGAAGCTTGCCAGCGGCTGGGTCTATCTCACTCACTCGAGACACGGCTTTAAGCTTCTTAACCTCTACAGTTGGACTAGAAGGAGGGGTGGGAACAGCTGAGTTTTCCTTCATAGGTGGGTCTGGATAGTATTCCACTACATCCACTAGATTGCCTCCATGCTCCTCAAGAAGGGACTCGAGATAAGGTATAAGAGCATCCCTGATCTCAAGAGTTGTAAGCTCTCTCCCTGTTTATGTCAATTATACAGTGATTAGCAAGACCCAATGAGTAAGAAAGTAATAAAAAGAGCAGTAATTAATGTTTTGCATCCGAACCTACGAGGTACCGAGATTTGTGTTTATAGTGAAGCTTAGAGAGAAGGTGATCAATAAACAGATCTGACTTGTTGATAATTCTTGCTGCAACAGCATTGCTCAAGCCTTGTTTCTTCAAAAACAAGGTCAATACAGCCTTGGCTTCTTCCTTTTCTGCTGCTAACAGAGTGGTAGGCATCACTTTTAAGTTTAATGACCCATCTGTGCCTGAGTAAAAACTTACTAGAATAGTACATAGACCTCAAAACAATTGCAACATCAAAGATCATTAAAAAAAACATATTATATAATATAATAATTGCTTACCAGATTTTACCTGGCAAAAGATCATCTTTGCAGGAAAAGTAAGTGTAGTCCTGATATTACAGTTCGTAGTTAGTTTCACAAAGTTTTAGTCATGATATTTTACAAGAAGACCTTTCCATCCACAAACCTAAACCCTAATTTTCTTACTTAGGGTTTTAAAATTGAAATATATGAACTGAATGGATAGAACACAAACAAAGAAATCAAGTAAAGATACTGGGCATGCAAGGAATCAAGTTGAAGCATTAATATTGAAAATGGGCAAAAGAGTGACATGGAAAAAAAAAAAGTACCTAGTGCTGGTGGAAGTGTAAAATCTTGTCAAAGGGAAATGCTGGGGTGGTTGAATTGTTGAGAAAGTCTTCATCTTTGTAGGTTTTGAGAGTGAGGAATTCAACTTGTTGAAGAAGAACCTTTTGGAGTTCGGATTCGGACCGTCTACAAGATATGGTAAACGAATGGTTTGCTGTATCACAGTGCGGACCGGACAGAGACAATGGACAGGGTGACAGAGATGAACAAAACAAAAACACTGCTCCCTGCAAAATAATAATAAAAATAAATTAGAATAAATGGTTATTCGTTCATGAAGTTATAAAATTGATATATATCAGTCTTTTTAGAAATTAAATTACATTTAAAAATTACTAAATTAATATGAAAATAAATATACTAATTTGTAAGATGGTTGAGTTTAAAGATTAAACTACAAGTAAATAATTATTTATGTACTTTGGCAAAAAAAAAATATTTAAGTACTTAATTAATAATTGAGTTTAATTTCTATTATCAATGTAAAGATTTTTACACTGACAACAACCAATCAGAAATCATAAAATTAATGATTTTTAAGGTGGTTAGGATAAGAATCAAAGATTTATAATGATGTGTCAATTTTTGATTGGTTGACAGTATAAAAAAACATTTACACTGTCGGTATTTACCAATTAAATCCTTAATAATTTACTCAATATTCAAATTGATTATTTAAAATATGATAATTAAGTTAGTTTTTCAAATATATTTAGAATGGCAGGAAAAAAATTCAATAAAGAGCCAACAAGAGTCTCTCACAAGTCACAACCACCTTAATGTTTAATAAAATTAGAATAACAAAATGCCTTTCAAATATTTCAAACAGCTAGGATGCTTTTTTTTTTCAAATAGCTCCTGAAAACAAGTTAAATATGTTAAAATCGTTCAAATATTTCAATAACACAAATTGGCATTTGATGTCAAAAAAAAAAAAAACACAAACACACAAATTGGCATTCTCATGGATACAACTAAGTAATGAAAAGAAAGATTACTCACCGGCTCACCGCTAATAGAGTTATATCTGTGGGTAGAGGAGTTGTCCCTTAACTGATAGTCTACATCATCGGGGATTAGTCTTACGACTATAGGCTGTGGAGATAACCTGAGCTCCATCCCGGACAAAAAAAAAAAGTAAGGTGCTCCCTATCTCTTATGCAAAATCAGTTCGGGTGCTTAGACTTAGGTGACGTTTGGAAGAACTTATTTAAGCTCCTTTTGACTTATCTGATGGCATAAGCTCTTATGGAGTGTGTTTGACAGAGCTTACAAAAATAACTTATGTCATCCCATAAGGAGTTTTTGACTTATTTTCGTAAGTCACTGGGAGAAGCTTATGGAATTATCATAAGAGTTTATGCACTAAACACCCTCTCCGTGTTTTCCACTATTCGAATCCTCTCATGCCCCTCTCTTTCTTTTTCTTTCTTTAAGTGCTTATGGCATAAGCTCTCATGCGATAAGATCTTATGTGATAAGCTCTTAATTAAGTTGTTTACCTAAACGCACCCCTAGTCTTTTTAGGCCGCTTGGACTGATTTTGCACAATTTAACAAATTAGATGATTAAATATGTAATTACATTTTTTGATGGATCAAAATCACACATTTGAAAAAGTCGAAGGACGAAAAGTACAATTAATCCTTAATATTTAAAACAAATATTTAAATTGGTCCATAAAAAATGTTCTTACTAATTTATCTTTTGAAAAATGAAAAAACTTAACTTGATTCTTAATAATCTTAAATATTAATCAAATTAGTCCAAAATAAAGACTAACATGTCTCTAAAATTTATAACTAAGTTAATAGGCATTTAAGATTTTAAGAGACTAATTAATAATGGATTTAATTGATATACATTGACAGTGTAAAAAATCAGAAATGGACACATCATTACAAATTTTTTATTTTTATCCTAATTACCTTAAAAGTCATTAATTTCATGATTTCCGATTAGTTGTCAGTGCAAAAATCTTTACACTGACAGTGCATAAAAATTAAACTCATTAATAATTTCCATTTATCAAATATTACATCTGAGGTCCAAAAAAAAACATGGAAAGAGTTTTTGGTGTTTATAAACATTTATTTCTAAGAGTCCAAACACTTAGTTGGGCTTTATATGTTTAATAAAATCACATACTCTCTGGGCTTTCTTTAATATGATCCAGTAAACTCTTATCGACCATAGTTTTGTTTACAAAAACCTAATCAACAATCCATGCAAGAAGCCCACTCCAATTCTGATTATACCAAGGCCTTGTTTTCATGTATGTAGGCAAATAGCAACAGGACACCAACTTAACCGGCATGTCTGCAACAAAGGTAATTATAGAAATTTCCAATTCATTCAAACATTCCCAACTTGAATGACAAAACAAAATTCCCAACTTGACAGTTTGTACTTGGTTGACCAAAAGAAAAAGTCAACCACATTTTTTTTTGACCTGGGACATGGGATATACAAGGCAACAAGTGGTATTATAGTTGAGCTCATCAGACCCCTCCCAGGCAAAATTTGAATATAGGTCAAGTGCTCAATGTCAAAGGGTAATTAGGTGTTACTGCAAATAACTGTTGCAAACCAATTAAGGCCCGAGTGCCTCATTCTAATTCATTGACCAAGACAATACATTAACAGAAAAATTTAGTTTATAGCCACAATGCTTACCCAGCAGACTCACTAACTCACCCACTGAATTAGGACTTGGGAGTGTTTCCTTGAACAAGTGGGTTGGAAGGCTCTCTTTCCTTTAGCAAATATTGGGTTCATGAGAGTTATCGTGATGAGTTGCGGATAGTTTTATATGTCTTTAGTTGGATACTTTTTTGGTGAACTTTTGTATATCATTTTTACATAAGTTCTTTCTTTTTGTTACTTTGTTTACAGTTTAGAGCACTCCTAATGCTCTAAATCAATATACTTTTGCTTATAAAAAATAAAAAAGAAGAAGATAATTTGATAATTTGACCATTAGTTTTGAGTCTTTGACCCTTATTTATTTGTCCTCTTTTTGGGTAGGAATTTAACATTGTTTTTTACTAGCTAACCTTGTTGAGTTGCTAGGATAAGCAAAGTTGAATGTGAATCAAGTGGCACGTTTAAGATACCTTCCAGAGTGTGACCTAAAAATGAAATCATTGCATATAACTCACCCGAAAGATCAAAATGAACCCTTTATTTATTTTTAAGCAATTATTTTACAGTAACTTGGTTATAGTATGAGTATCATTTTATTTAATAATTAATATCAGCAGAGTAAAAGTATACGTTCCTAATTTGACTGATACATATCATGGTGATTAATAATGATATCTTAATATTAGAAGCTTCATTTTGTTGACACAAGCACTAACAAAGCGCACGAATGGTGTGCATTGGCTTCATAGACTTTGCTACATATAAGTGTGAAAACTGCAAGAGATGGCTTCATGTTGGTATAATGTGTTTGTCCTCTTCGTGCTTAAAACTTTAAATAAAGAATTAGCATAAAACAGACAAACATGATCCCTCTTGCTAAAGAATTACTTTAAAAAAGGGTTCTTGAAGACTTTTATATCTGCGCGCATGGCACAATAATGGCGTGTGCCATAACCTTTGAATTGTGTTATTCATTAGCAACAAATAAAAATAAAAAAGACAAGAATTGTATGCTTTTAAAACTAGCTTGTTTCATGGGGTTGAAGTTATAAATTATTAAGGAAGTTATGGCTGTAAACAAGATTGATTCGACTGAATGAATAATGATGTAGGGCTTTATCCAAACCACGTGTTCCCTATGCCCAAAATTTCCACAATAAAGTAAGTTGCAATTGCTTGGCTTTGCTTTCCACTTTGAAGGGACATTGCTGCTGTGTTCAAACTCCAAGACTAGATTGTAAGCAAGGTTCTCAGTTTGTAAAATGATTATTCTCTTAACATAGTGAGTACAAAGTGCCTTTTGGTTTTGCCTTCCACTATGGAGAAAATGCTGCTGATTCGAACTCCAAAAATAGGTTGTGACTTGAGTAAGGTTCTATGTTCCTAGTTCTGTAATTATTGATTAATTAAATTGAATACTTCGGTTCATATATATATATTACTACATAATAGATTGGCCTATTCGACGGTCCCAAACATTAATTTTAGCCCATATTTCACGTTTTGTGTCGTGTCTTTTCAAAGCAGATAGACCAAAAAGGCAAAATTTCACCATGCATTATTAGAAACAATTGTACACATGGAATGTGGTAATGTCCCTTAGAAAGGTGAATGAAAGGATGTTTGCAACAGTGCAATGCAACACACATGGAGTTCATTATGATGGTAAAAGTTGTTTGAGCTCAAAAGAAAAAAGATAAAATTGATGTGCCAAGAAAAAGGGAAGAACCATATATAGCACAACACAATTGCAGATGTGTGGATGATGGGGTCAATGTAATTAATCAGGAAGTTCATGCATTTACTTGTCGTTAATGTAAATCATTCTGGAGTTTCAACAATATATATGTCAAACACTCACGTAATGTTAAAGAATGAACTGCTTTAAAAACTTACTAACGTATATTTAGAAAATCCTTTGGAAAGAAATGATTGAAATTGTAAAATTAACACAAGTACTGAGAAAGATCGAGGGAAGACTGGATATATAATTAGTCTTTCTTCATTTTCTCTCTTATCAAACAATTAGGTCATTTTTATCGATTGTCAAAATGGGGTGCTTATGTTTTAATCAAGCACCAATGCTTAAAAAATTCTTAGCGATGGGGGCGGTGCTTGTTGAGGTGCGGTTAAGGGTGTAAGCAGATCTGATCCGATCCGTGAATCCGATGGATCCGAACCCATTTTGATAGATTGGTTCGGATCATCGGATCGAATTCGAAAACACTGATCCTACAAAACTAATTCGATCCGAAACGAACCCTATAAATATTTATTTATTTTAATTATTTTATATACATATATATAATGTTAATATATTATTATTATATATATTTAATGTAATCAATAATTAAATATGTATATTTTATTTTTATTTTTTTCTATGTTTTTTTATTAATTTCTGAAGTTTAAATAAAAAATAAACAAAAATAATGGGTAATCCGATGATCCGAACCGAATCGATCTGACTGTGGTCGGTCCGGACGATGAAACCCCCAAACCCGATCCGAATCGACCAGATTACATACTACTTAGCAGGGAGAGATCTTGCACAAGCATCCTGACATTTATTTATTTGTTTTTAATCAAAACTGATTGAAAAGTTGGCTGAAAGGTTCGAAAATGTAGTCGTTTCCCAACCGCAAAAAATAAGACCGTTTGGTTTTCTTTTTTTTTAATTTTTTTTTTACCAATTCCTATATATAAATATGCGATTAACTTCCAATTTTTTTACACAACCAAACCTATCTAAATTTTCTCATTCATATTCTCATAGTTTCTCAAAATGTATCCCTCTTTTTTTACTCAAACTTTCATCATATGTTTACATTTTTATTACAAATTTTGTAATTCTAATTTTAAAATTTTTATTTAATTAAAAAATATAGTTTTTATATTAGGAGTTGCTGGTGGGGTCCATTTAAAAAATAATATAATTTTGTAATTGTAAGGATGTGGAGTCACTGGTAGGGTCTATTTAAGAACTTTTTTAGGAGTTGCTGGATTGAAGAGATGATGTGCTTAAGTTATTAAAAGTAAAAATGAGTGATGTGTAATGGTGGGACCCATTTAAAAACTCCAAAGTGAGGTACTGGGATGTGGATGCTCTTAAATCATCATCTCATTTTCTACTCATTTTCTCTTCTTTCCTTCCACTTTCTTTCCTCTCACTTTCTCTTCTAAACCAAACATATATAGTATAAATTTGATATATTTAAATAAAAAAAATTAATTAACTTTGTTTTAATACCTCCTCAAACTTTTTTTTTTTTGAATAATATAACTCCTCAAACTTAAACTTTACTCATCATGTAAATAGCCAGTTCCACAAAAAATTTCGGTCAACAAAGAAATAAAAACAAATGTATAGGTTAGCGTTTGGAGCAGAGAGAAAAAAGTCGGAGAGAATAGAAGATGAACAGAGAGTAAGTGATTTTTAAAATGATTAGATTGAGAGAAAAAAAATAGAAGAGAAATCAAAGTTTATATATATATATATATATTCTTATTTTATTTCATTCTTGAAAATAATAAAGGTTAAATTTGTTGGCATCCCAAAATTTTCTCCTCTCATTCTCTCTTCATACATGGGGAGAGTTTTTGTTTGTGTCCATTAATTTGATAATTTTTTTTCCTCTCTTCATTCTTTGCACATCAATAAATGTTAACTTTTTCTATGCTACTTTCTTTCTAATGGACTTCTCTCTTCCCTACTTCATCTTATCCAAACAATGCGTTAATCCAACTTTTGCAAGTCCGCTGAAAATGTACGTTAACTCATCTCAAAAGGAGAGTAGCATGAAATATAACATCATGCGAGAGGACAAATGGTATATGCAGCCAAAAAATTAAATTTAAAGAGATAACCTTATTTGATGAAAATATGTATTAAATTTCTTCATTGAGCCAAGAAAATTGAGAGGAGGAAAACAGAAAGGTAGTTTTTTTTTTAGGCAAAACAGAAAGGTAGTTAATCATGGCATAATGGGGGAATATATTATCATGAATTACAAGAAAGCATAGTGAATTGAAGAGAAAAGGAAAATTACAACTACAAAAGTTTCAAGACCTGTCGTTTTTAAGAAAGTAGACTTAAATTGTGCCACTGAATCTAGACCAAGTACTTATCGTTTTTCAAATCACAGTCATATTTCTCTTCATAAATTAAGTTTTTAGTCTCACACATCACTGTCTCTCAGGCTTTCTCTTATCACAACCTGTTTTGTTACATATCCCGTTCGTCATCAACTTCATCTTCATTATCGTCATCTTGATTGATGGTTATTTTTTTCTTTCTTCTTTTTTTGGTTTACAACGGTTTAGGTGAGTCGCATCCCGGCGGCTAATCAGGATAGGTTTCACAGTTCAAATAGTGCTTACAGATATACTTACATATTACCCATCAATGAGATCCTCATATCGGGTTTTGAATCTCTTAAAAGTTTTAAGGCTGCTGCATTCACAGGGTCATGATTTGAACTCGAGACCTCTGACTAAACTGGAAGAGACTCATACCATCTCATCTAAGCACTGTTGGATTTTTAGATATATTAATTGAAACCAATTAAGGAGACAGATTGTAATATATATCTCAAATTTTATAAGATGATTCCACGGAAAGAATACAAAGAGGGTGGATTTTAATTCCAAAATCCCTTCTTTCGAGCTATGGTAACCTTATCGTGTTAAAATCCCTTCTTTGACTACTTTTTTCCCCTCTTCGTTTTAATAAAAAAAAGGTGAATTTATATTATCATGGTGGGTTCGTGACCAATGCTCACTAGCATTACAAAAGTAGAAGTTTTACAAGCAGCCATAGCATAGGCAAGCCCCATTTTTTGTTGTTCGATTCACATTGCTGGTTTTCTGGTAGTTCCTCATCCAAAGTTGCATGTTCCAATATTAATTGTTCCAAGAGCTTTACATCAACATGGCTTGCACTCATTCCTTTACAACTCAATCAAACATTCAAATTAGCTTAAATAATGAACATGTAGCATCTAATAACCCAAGTCCCGCATTGACTAGAGATAATATCTAATAAGAGCTTATAAGTAGTAGTGGGCAATCCTCATCCTATGAGCTAGCTTTTGGGATTGAGTTAAACCCAAATTCTAAGGTATAATTACTTATCAGTGAGATTATATATATTATATTTTCAAAATAATAAGGAGGTAGATTGTAATATCTAAAATTTTATAAGATGATTCCACGGTGGATTTTCATTCCAAACACTAGTGCAATAAGTACTTTTTACGTCAGTTAAAATTGATTTTTTACGTCAGAATACTCACTGACGTAAATACAACTGACGTTAAAAGTTAAAATTTTAACGTCAGTTGAGAATAGACGTTAAATATAAAACTATTAACATCGGTTCTTTAAAACAACTGACGTTAATTTTGTCAAAATTAACGTCAGTTGTTTAAACAACTGGCGTTAAACATAAAACTATTAACGTCAGTTCTTTAAGACAACGGATGTTAATTTTGTTAAACTAACGTCAGTTGTTATAACGAAACTGACGTTAAAGGTTTTAATTTTAACGTCAGTTGTTTTACACAACTGACGTTAATAGTATACTGTATATTTTATAAAATAATATTAACGTCAGTTGTTTGATACAACTGACGTTAATATTTTTTTTAAAATTCAGTTTTAAAATATCACTTCCCTCAGCTATCCCTACATTCACTAAATATCCCAGTAACACAGAATATCACACACATTACAGAATTGCAAAGGAAAAATGGAACAATGATCCATATGTATGTCTGTTCAGAAACAATATATATTTATTAACATAGGTTATAACTCAAAATAAATACAGAAATATAAATAAAAATAAAAATAAATGTATACTAAGTTTAAACTGCATATATCAATATCCCTTCGTGATGATCATCACGAGTGGCATGTACATCGTCCACCTGTGTCTCCTCGATTATAGTAGGCATGTTTGTTGAAAAAGAAGGAGTCTCGGGAATATCAAGATTTGAATCTTGATTTTCATCACTACCATTATACATGCTTTTTCCTTGGAGAACCACGAACAACCTTTTGTTAGAAGGATCAGTGATGTAGAACACTTGTTTTGCTTGGGAAGCCATTATGAAAGGCTCATTTATATGACCTAACTTGTTGAGGTCTACCAATGTGAACCCCAATTCGTCGGTTTGTACACCACCTTTACTATCAACCCACTTACATTTAAAAACCGGCACCGTAAGCTTAGTGTAATCGAGCACCCAAATATCTTCAATATATCCAAAGTAAGGTGTCGGTGCTTTAACGGGTTTTGTGTCCTTTGCACTAGAGAAGTGCATTGCTTCGGCCACGATCATAACCCCACTATTTTGCATGGTACTCTTGTTATCTTGTTCCTTTGTATAAAAGGAAAAGTTATTTATGTCGTATCCGCTCCAACATATGACGTTGAAGCTAGGCCCACGTGCTAGACATCTTACGTCATCAGAAGCAGTACTGCCATCCTTAAGCATTTCTTCCTTGAACCATGGTTAGAAAGTCTTGTTATGCTTGTTCAACAACCACCTTTCGCTCATTCGAGGATTTTCTTGATTGACTTTTCTTTTATGTTCAAATAAGAAAGGCTGAACACATTCGATGTTGTTCAATACATACAAATGTGCTAGAAGCACTTCCTCCCGATCCTTGCTATTAATTCTTAAGCCATGTGTACCCTTACCTCGACATTTGATCTCATCATGCCGAGGGTTAGGAACCCCTATAGGATCCGTGTTATGAAGGTGGTCCGAACAAAACTCAATAGCTTCTTCTGCAACATGCCTTTGAACAATAGATGCTTCCGGACGATGAGGATTCTTCACGTACCCTTTCAAGATCTTCATGTAGCGCTCAACTGGGTACATCCATCTCAGAAAAACCGGCCCACATAATCTAATCTCCCTCACCAAATGAACAATTAAGTGAACCATTATGTCGAAAAAGGAAGGAGGAAAATACATCTCCAATTGGCACAAGATTGTAGCAGTCTCAACTTCCAAGTCATCCAACATACGGGGGTCAACAACTTTGCTACATATAGAATTGAAAAATGAGCACAACCGAGTAATGGCATGTCTCACATTTTTTTGGAGCAATACCACGAATAGCAACGGGCAGAAGTTGTTGCATCAAGATGTGACAATCATGAGACTTTAAGCCAACCAATTTAAGATCACTAGAGACAAACCTCTTCATATTTGAAGAGTAACCATGTGGAACTTTGATGCCCTGAAGACACCCGCAGAAACTTTGTCTCTCTTTTTTTGACAAAGTATGACATGCTGGCGGCAAATAAGTCCGCTTACCATCCTCAACAACTGGAGCTAACTGCTCTCGTGTACCCATAGCAACGAGGTCGAGACGAGCATTCACATCATCCTTTGTCTTGCCCTGAATGTTGAGAAGCGTCCTGATCACACTATCACACACATTTTTCTCCACATGCATCACATCAATAGTGTCTGACATCAAGCTTGCACCAGTATGGAAGATCAAAGAATATCGACATCTTCTTCCATATATTTTTCTCAACAGCTTCACCTTTATTTTTGGACTTGCCGAATATAACATCGATGCCCTTTACCCTCTGATAAACCTGCTCTCCAATTAAGGCCGCTGGCGCTCCTTCTGTCTCTTGGCATCCATTAAAAGCTTTTTTCATCTTACGATATGGGTGATCACGTCTAAGAAATCTCCGATGCCCAAGGTAAACCGTCTTCTTCCCCTGATGCAACTGAGTGTAGCATGTGCCTTCTTCACATATAGGGCATGCTTTATGCCCCTTGACACTGTACCCGGACAAGTTACCGTATGCTGAAAAGTCGTTGATGGTGCAAAATAACATGGCACGAAGCTTGAAAGTCTCATGAGAATACCCATCAACTACATCAACACCTTCCACCCACAACGTTTTCAAGTCTTCAATCAATGGACGTAGATAAACATCTAAGTCATTTCTTGGTTGCTTTGGGCCCGAAATCATCATAGACAACATCATGTATTTGCGCTTCATGCACAATCAAGGGGGCATGTTGTAAATTACCAACAGAACAGGCCATGAACTATGAATACTACTCATGTTGCCATAGGGATTCATTCCATCCGTAGCAAGTCCAAGCCTTAGGTTTCTTGGCTCATCGGCGAAATCCGGAAACATAGTATCGATATTCTTCCATTGCATAGAATCAGCAGGATGATGAACCTTTCCATCACGTTTCCTCTCATCATTATGCCATCTAAGATTCTTCGCATTGGCAAACAATCGCATGAACCTTGGAATTATTGGAAGATACCACAACACCTTCGCAGGAGGATCCTTTTTTCTTACATCATCAAGATCATCATCATCATCACCACCCTTCACTTTGTATCGTGATAACCCACGTTTGGGGAAATCATGATTGTCTTCATGAACACCGGTGTACAATATGCAATCATTGGGGCATGCGTGTATCTTCTTATACTCCATACCCATAGGACACAATACCTTCTTGGCCTCATAGTTACGGTCAGGCAATGTGTTGTCCTCCGGAAGCAAGTCTTTCAACACTTCAAGCAATTCCGTGAAGCTTTTATCGGTCCAACCATTTCTCGCCTTCACACAAACCAATTTTAGCACCGCCGACAACCGTGTATGAGTAGTACACCCTGGATATAAAGTCTTATCCGCATCACCGCACAACCTATCATACACATAAGCTCGATGAAAAGATTCTTGTCCAATATCACGGATCATGTCCTCTACTCGATCTTCCTCCATATCTACGTCAACATCCTCACTTTGGGAGACACTTGCCGTACTACTCAACAACACATCACCATGCCATATCCATCTTGTATAACTCAAGCAAATCCCTTCACAAATCAAATAATTACGTATATCTTTCACCGTACATTTCCTCGTATTCAAACACTTGACACAAGGACAACAGAACATTCCATTACTATTAGGAACATTCCTTTGAGCAAATTCTATAAATTCTCCCACCCCCTTCAATTACTCAGCACTAGTGCGCTTACAAACCATCCAACTACGATCCATAACTAGATAGGTCCTGTAGATATACAAAACATATATCCAATATAAGGACAACACGGGAGATTGAAAACTATAGTTTTTGAAGATTGCCAAGCACTGGTCACGGCCTGGCAGTGATGTCCATCACGGCCGTAACGTGCCAATTGAACCAGACCATCACAGGCAGAACTGATCACGACCTAGCCGTGATGAGCATCACGGCCGTGACAGATCAACCAGCAGAGCAACATGCACTCAAAACCAAAAATAGAGACATTCCAAACAACTCAAACTCACGATTTCAAGTTTCAACTACTGAGACTACAGTTTCAACATACACTCAAAACCAAAAATAAAAAAATGTGCCCTAAAGACTCACCAGAAATAGGTGCTCGCGTGGTGGTGGGGAGGGGAGCTCGAGTGGTGGCCAACGTTCGATGTGGTTGCGAGAGAGCAGAGGGACAAGGAGAGTTAGTGCGCGGGAAGGGGAAAGAGAGATGTCAAGTTATTGCAAAGAATGAATGGAAAGACAGAGTTAGGGTTAAGAGTGTACCTCACGGTGGTGGCGAAGAAGCCCTCGCGGTGGTTGCGGTGGAGATGAGCTCGCGATTAGGGCAGAGTGAGAGTGACAGTGAGAGTGAGAGTGAGAGTGGGGGTTGAGAGTGAGGGTTGAGCATGATGAAAAGAGAAAAGAGACGTACAGAGCGAAGTGCAGAAGACGCACGGGTGTAAACCAAAATAAAACAACATTTGACGTCAGTTGTTTGTAAAAACTGACGTTAAAGGTCATATATTTAACGTCAGTTGTCTTAAGAAACTGACGTTAAAAGTGTAGACGTTTATCCAAAAACATTAATTCCTTTGACTATTTATTTAATTGAAGTAAAAATAAAACTTTTAACGTCCGTTGTATTAAACAACCGACGTTAAAAATAATTATTTTTTATTTTAAAATCACTTTTAACGTCAGTTGTTGAAGGTAACTGACGTTAAAAGTGTATAAGTTTCTGCAAAAAAATTCATTCCTTTGACTACCGTGCAAACCCATGCACCTTGTAACTTAATCCTATTAATGAGCATTAAGTTTATAGATAAATTTTCAAGAAAATCAGAGAGGCTTTATTCTCTATATAAAGTGTCATTCTTCTGTATCAGTCTGTAAATACACCCTCTTCTTTTCCTCTATATTTCGTGCGTTTTCTATTCCTTCACAATATGGTTCTATCACATTTGAGACTTTTGTTATTTCTTCCTATACCTATACTTAAAGGTCTCTCTGTCTTAATGGTAAAAAAACTTCTGAGGTTGAGTAAATCACATAATATGACTCCCTCACTTTATTCCATCTCCTCCCCAAGTGACTGGATAAAGAAAAGATGGAACATCAAGGACTTCAAATGAGGGAGGGGATCGATGCATCCATTGGAGTTTCTGAGGACATAACTGAGAAGAAATTGATGTTGAAGCAGAAACTTTTTAATATTTTAGTGCTATGTTGCAGAAATTTTTTAACTTTTAATCATGTAATTGTACCTTATGAATCGCTTCAATGAGATACGATTTGATTATACATATAACACTTTTATGTTAAGTGTTTATTTATTTTAATTTTCACAAGAATATGTTTACTAATTCAAGCTAATTAATGAAGATTAAAAATAAACTTGTTTAATATTTACACAAGTTCTTTACACAACTTACGCAAATAGTGATTTAATATTTACAAATTGTCACCACCTCATTTTTAACGTCAACTTAATTTATGACTGCCAAGTTCCCGTATATTACATTATTTCCAATATTCATTCTGCACGTTTATAATATATAGGATTATTTACGTCAGCTATTTATTATACTGAAGTAAAAATCACACTTTTAACGTCAGTTGTATAAAAAACTGACGTTAAAAATAAATATTTTTTATTGTAAAAACACTTTTAACGTCAGTTGTATTAAACAACTGACGTTAAAGGCGTATAAGTTTCTGCAACAACATTCATTCCTTTGACTACTGTGCTACTTATCCATGCACCTTGTAACTTAATCCTCTTAATGAGCATTAAGTTTATAGATAAGTTTTCAAGAAAATCATAATAGCTTGGTAACTTCATCCCCTGCTCCTGTAAATAGCTTCCTTCCATCCTTTTAATTTTCTGCTTCACAATATGGCTCCGCCATGGAGATTAACTTCATCACTCTTTCTTCCTATTCCTAGACTCAAATATCTTTGTCTTAATGGTCAAACAACTTCTGAGGTTGTGTAAATCACATAACATGAGTGATAAGGTTGTGTAAATCACATAATGTGAGTTGCTCACCTTATCATCTTTCCGGAGAATCGGCAGCTTTGGAAGCAAATGACTATTCCAAGACCATTGCTGAAACAGATCGGGTGCACCCTTGCTCAGCCGCTCTGGAAAACTCAGTCGCTCGAATCTCCTCTCTTGCTCACTCGTGAAGGGAACGAAGCCTCAACAAATGTTTAGGATTTTAAACCCTTTCAATGTAACTTTTTATAGGATTTAAAACCCTTTCAATCTTACTCAGATCGATCGTATTACACTTCATGAATGAGATCCGGTTTGGGTTATTGATTCAACTTATACTTCGCACATATATTTTAGTTTTCAAAACAGAAACACAAAACATCAAAGCAATTGTGAAACTGAAACTTTGAGGAAGGCAATGCGGAAGGGTACGTATACTAGATAAAAAAATATTAAAATAACCTTTAACGTCTGTTGATGAAAGAGCAGAAGTTAAAAGTGAAGTGACTCACTTTTAACATAAGTTAAATGAAGAACTTACGTTAAAAGGTTCACTTTTAACGTCAGTTGTTTATTGAACCGACGTTAAAAGTGAGTCACTTCACTTTTAACGTCAGTCCTCACAACAACTGACGTTAAAATTGAATTAATGAAGTCTGATATTTACAAAACTGCCACCGTCTCATTTTTAACGTCAAACATATGGTCAACTGACGTAAAACGTTCCCGTATATTACATTATTTCCACTAGTGAAAATCCCTTCTTTCGAGCTATGGTAACCTTATCGTGTTACAATCCCTTCTTTGACTTCTTTTTTCCCCTCTTCATTTTAATCAAAAAAAGGTGAATTTATATTATCATGGTGGGTTCGCGACCAATGCTCACTAGCATTATAGAAGTAGAAGTTTCACAAGCCGCCATAGCATCGGCAAGCCCAATTTTTTGTTGTTCGATTCACATTTCTGGTTTTCTGGTAGTTCCTCATCCAAAGTTACATGTTCCAATATTAATTGCTCCAAGAACTTTACATTAACATGGCTTGCACTCATTCCTTTACAACTCAATCAAACATTCAAATTAGCTTAAAGAATGAACATGTAGTATCTAATAATCCAAGTCCCACATTGACTAGAGATAATATCTAATAAGAGCTTATAAGTAGTGAGCAATCCTCATCCTATGAGCTACCTTTTGGGATTGGGTTAAACCCAAATTCTAAGGTATAATTACTTATCAGTGAGATTATACATATTATATATTCAAAATAATATAAAATAAGCTAATAACATGTTGGGTTACTTGAAAGCTAATTTGAAATAAAATTATATAAGTAGTATTGTTAAAATCCAGAATTTTTTATAAGCCAAAAGTATATTAAGATGGGAGTACAGGGGGTACCCCAAACCCATATACAAGAAAGGATCAAGAAGAACATCTATACATAAGCAACCAAAAGTACCACCTATAATGTAAAGAAAAAAAAACACCAACTTATACTCATAGTACCCAGACCAAATCAAGAGAAACCTACAATGGAAACAAAGTTTTTTGCAGATGTAACTATACTCAACATATCCATTAAAAATAAGTCCCCACTGGTGAGAAGAACTACCCAGATTGCTCCAGCTAAGAGTCCAAAAAAATGCAAGCTTCAGGATTTAAGATCCGTCCACGAAAGAGAATCTGCCCTGCTTAATCAGCCCATTACTCCATTGCCAAACAGAAGTTTTAATCAATTCAACAAGTTTATCAAAATCAAGACATACTTGGTTAAACAAAATATCATTTCTATGTAGCCACAAATTCCAGATTGTTGCAAACCAAATAAGATTCCAAGTCTTCTTGCATACCCTACCATCACCAATACCATCATGTTGTTGTAATGAAGCCATAAGGTTGCACCCAACACTGTTACTATGCCAAACAAATTGTACAAGTACATCATGATAAAAGGATGTGGCCACTAGTTTCTGTAGCTGAATCACAAAAAATACAGCTCAAAGAATCATTTGCTAGTGGGATGCCTCTCCTATGAAGGTAAAATAAGGTTAGAATCTTATCAAGGGTAGCTTTCCAACTAAAAGCACTAACTTTTAGAGGGAAGGACTTATCCCGCATAAGATTAAAGGAGGCATCCACTTGCTGTCCAGGCCCAAGATTCAGTCATTGGAAGGCCGAATTCCAGAGTATGAAGCTGATTTACAGTGCACCCAGCTCCAGGAGTCCTCAATGTTTGCACACGGCTTTTGCTCAACCAAAATTGCCATTAAGTCTAGTAGTATATGTTCCTCCCACACAAAGAGAGGCGCCATGGAATCAACCAACTCCAAGAATCCTCCCTCCAAGAACCCATTTGAGCAACATAAGCATCTTTATTTAGAGTTAGAGAAAATAACCTCTGAAACAATTCTGAAAGAGGCTTATCAGAAGCCCAAGACTCGTGCCAGAAAGAAATTTCAACCCCATTACCCAATTTTCTATTAATCCCTGAAGATAGCCACCCTTTATATAGTGTATCACCACCTTCCAACCTACCTAGATCCCTCCACCAGAAAGAACCCACCCCCTCCAAAGACTTCTCAAGCCAAGATGACCTCCAAACACCAGGTGAACCATATATAACAGATAACAACCTGTACCAAAGGGAATTTGGTTCCGTGAATGATTTCCAACGCCATTTTCCTAATAAGGCAAGGTTTAAAGATCCAACATCTCTAATTCCTAGACCCCCCTCCTCTATGTTTTTGCACACAATTTCCTAGACCCCCCTCCTATATGTAGAACGAAAGGTAGTACCTAGAGAGGCTTGCCAAGATCGAATTGATAAGAATAATACGCCCTCCAAATGATAGGTATTTGTTTCTCCAACTCCGCAACCTATTTTGAATTAATTCAATCAAAGGAGACCATGTTGAAGATCTTCTTGGGTTTACCCCTAATGGAACACCAAGGAACTTGAAATGTAGGGAACCAATCTTACAATTTAAAATATTGGCAGCATGTTCAATCGTTCCATGGTTAGGTTTTATTCCAAGAAGACCACTTTTGTGGAAGTTCACCTTTAAGCCACTTGCCAACTCAAAATTCCTCAAAATTGCCTTCATTGCCCTTGCATTCTGAATAGACATGTCGCCTATCAAAACCGTATCATCGGCGTATTGAACATGGGAGATCCCAAATTCTTGCCTATTTCCAGCCACCCTAAACTCTTTATAAATGTTCCTTTCAACCGTACTTTTGATTAAACCATGGAGACCCTCTGCGGCTTTTAGGAAAAGAAGTAGAGCCATTGGATCGCCTTGACGGATACCTTCTGACATTCTAAACTCCTCAGTTGCACTCCCATTAACTAGGATGAAGACTATAGCTGTGTCTAGGCATGTGAAAATCTAATCCCTCCATTTTTGCTCAAAACCCATTCTCATGACCATATAGTCTAGGAACTCCCAGCTAACCGATTCGAAGGTTTTTTCAAAATCAACTTTGAAGATCATACACGACGTGGATCTCTTCTTTGCATAGTCCAACAATTAGTTGAGGATTGCCACCCCATCTAATATATTCCTACCTTTCAAGAAAGTTGTTTGATGCCCCAAAATAATTGTCTGCAACACCTTCCCAAGCCTCTCAGCGAGGAGTTTAGCAATGACCTTGTAGATACAACCAACCAAGGAGATAGGGCAATATTCATTCAAAGCTGCAACACTTACCTTTTTGGGGACCAAAACAATGAATGATGCATTACACCCTTTGGAGAGTTTAGCATTCCTGTGAAATTCTTCAACTACTTTGCAAAAATCGCCACCCACAATGCTCCAAAACTTTTTAATGATGTTGAAATTAAACCCGTCTGGGCCCGGGCTCTTGCTACCTTCTCAGCTCAACATGGCTCTTCTAAGTTCTTCCTTAGAAAATTCGGTCATAAGCATATTATTTTCAACTTCAGTAATTCTTGCAAATTGGACCATATCGAGAGTAGGCTAATTGTGATGCAACTGAGAATACCGATCCTTAAAATGGTTGTAAATATTTTGCTTAAGAGTCATTGGTGCTTCCACCCAAGACCCCTGCCACTATAAGCCATTAATTGAGTTTTCCCTTGCCCTCTTCTTGACATGCGCATGGAAAAAACCAGAATTTGAGTCTCCATGTTTCAGCCAATTCAGTTTAGACTTTTGGAAAATGACCGATTGTCTATGTGCAGCCAGATTCCAGAACTACTCAAAAAGTTCTTTTCTTTTCAGCACTTGACCCACTCCCAATGAACCATTCTCCCCTGCAGCATCAATTTCTTTTATGTCTTCGACAACTTTCGAAATTTTGTCATCAATGTTGCCAAATGAGCTTGTGTTCCACACCTTAAATTCAACCTTTAGACGCTTTAGTTTCTCTTTGAGAGTGAATGATCTCCAACCCTGAATATTCTGTTGCTCCCAGAACTTTGAATCAAGGCTATCAAACCCTTTGATAGCTAACCATCATTCCAGAACTCTGAAGGGCCTTGGGACCCAGTTTTTAACATTGGACTTCAACACTATAGCACAGTGATCCGATACTGATCTCTGCAATTCCCACTGAGTTAAATCATTCCAGTTAACTAACCAGTCGTCAGAGAGTAAGAACCTATCTAACTTGCTCATACAACTACCATTTGCTTTGTGCCAAGTAAACTTTCTCCCAATAAGAAGAAGGTCATTTAGATCCATATCCTTGATGAAGTACTCAAAATCTACCATTTCCAAAGAAGAAACCTGCTGCCCTATTCCTTTCCTTTCTGAGATGTTTCTCACTGCGTCGAAATCTCCAGCCAAGCGCAATTCTGATTTTGTGATCTGATACCTCTCAATTCGTCCCAAAGTTCTTTTTTCCATACAAACAACATGGAGCATAGATGTTAAAAATAAAACAAGGTACCTGATTTTCTCCCTAAGTCCCCTTAACTCCAAGAAACCTGTTACCAGACAGTGAGTGATTGGCAACAAAACTGCTCTTATTCCACATACAGAGCAACCCATCGGACCTTCTATCTGATGCCTTGAAGCACCAATCAATTTACACACCACCCCAAAGTGACTGACAGAAGAAGAGATCCAACGAATCATTCTTAGTTTCTTGAATACATTTGAAATCCATCTTCTCTGCCCTAATCAAGCTCTTGATAGTAGATTTCTTTAATCTCCCCCCTAGTCCTCTTATATTATAAGAGGCCATTCTCATAAGGAAATTATCTCATTTCCTGCCAAATTTCCTTTCCTTGCCTGTAATTTATCCCTCTCTTCCAATTCCACTAATTGCTCCACAATGAGGTCATCAGATGACTTTGAGGCCAAACCGATCAATTTTCCAAATTCCCAAATTTCATTGGCCTCATGATAAGCCTTTGCTCTCATAATAGCCTTATTTCTATTGCAAATTTGGCTACCATTAGCAAAATAACTGACCTGAGTGAACCCTCTCTGTTGAGGAACTGAACAAACAACCATTTTGCCCTCTACGATTGATTCCTCCCTCCAAGCCTCTCACCTTTTCAGCTCTGAAACGGATAGCTCTGGGTCCTGGATTTCATCACCTTCAGAAAGGCTGGTTGATGTCGTAACACCAATTGGAGCAAGGATCTGATTTTTCAAAGACCTTGCTCGGCTTCTAGCAACCAAATATTTCAGAGTAGCCTCCAACTCAAAATTGTGATTGTCTGTATTTGCGTCAACCCCCAAATATTCACTTTCTGTGATAGTTCCAGAAGCTTGAGCAAAAACTTGCATGGGCCCCACATGGTCACTAGAAGAAAGGTGAATGTCCTCTAGACCATCGTGATCCAGCCCAAATAATTTTGTGGCCCTTTTGCTTAGTATGGATATCTTCCCTCTGCCCCCTTTGCTGAAAATATGCGGCCCACCACTTGCACTTGGAGACTTCCGTATAAGGACACTTGGGTCCTGGGCCATAGTCTCATGCACGGACAGAGAGTTTGCTAATTCACCACTTTAGCCCTTGGTAACTTTTGGGCCCAAAACCTTATTAAAACCAAATTGGTTACTATGGCCCGAAATCCTGTTAGTTCAGTTGCTGACATAGTCACATTTCACCAACTTAGCTGACTTCAAGATTTCTCTCGAAGGAATAACTGTTGACACACCTTGAGCCCCACCCAAATCTGAGTCCGACTTGCCGTCAGGAATAGCACATACCCTATTAGATTTGACCTTTCCAAAATCTAAGTTTGAAAGTTCAAAGTTTAATCTTCGCACCTCCTCATCCTCCCCTACGTGCACCGCCATGGCGGTTTCTGAACCTCCAAGATGTTGTCTGCCATTGACTCATCTTCATCAGTAGAGGACCCTAACGAGTTCTGGTATTTCCAGTCAGACAAGAGTCTATCAAAATGGTCTCCAAGCGATTCCTCCAGAATTCAGATATAGTAGATGCACTCATTTATCTTCACTTCAACCACCTTATTAATAAAATACGGAACCGACGTCGTAACTAGGGCACGACCATAGTCCAGTTTGACCAAGTCTTTGGTGGAGTCATCGATTGTAATGAACAACCCAAGCATTTGAGAAACCTTCTTGAAGAAGTGTTTGCCGCATATAGGTGCCGGAGCCCCCAAAATTTTCAATCAAACAGACCTGTCTGTCGATACAACGCATGGAGAGCATGGTCTTATATCATAAAAATACTTAGATAACTTTTCTTCATTATTTTTCAGGACCGATTCAAATTTGTCACCCTCTAACACCCGGATAAGAACCAAGTTCCCACCTATGGGGGTTAAGTTCACCGCTAGCAATTCCTTGAGTTGAAACTGTAACACCCCGAGTTTTTTTGTTTTCTAATATCATAAATTTATATAAATATGTTTATATTTTTATCCGAGACTTAAAAATTTATTTAATTAAACCGAAACTTTATTAACACTCTACTTAACAATAGAGAATTACGATTAAAATTTAGGTTGAAAAGTCACGCGAAACCCGGTCTGTGAATTTTCATGACAGTATATTTATACTGATCAGAAGACCTATTTTTGACTCGTGAGCGAAATACTTGGGTTTTTTATGGAGTTTCCAACGATATAGGTTATTTTGAAATTTTCCAAAATAAATAGGTTATTATACTCGATTCGGGTGTAAAAACCTAAATCGGGTAATCGACGGAGTCGAGAACGGACGTGTAGAGACAAAATACGACATTCAGTGGATGAAGACAAGTGATGCCTCATAAGGGTGAGTCATATAGATGACTCACATTAGTCATGATGGCTTTTTAGGGATTTTACAATTATGTCCTTCATGTTGGTTTTAATCACAAGTTTGTCATTGTACAAGATTACAATTTTGTCCCTAGAAAATTAAGCCTTGGACCCTTTTATCCCTTAAACCCCACGGCCCAAGCCTCGTCCATGAGCCTACTCCATTTCTATAAAAGGCAATGTTCATCATCTTCACCAAGTTTCACCATTTTCTCTTAAAAAGCTTAAGCTACATAGTCTTAATTTGTGGAGGAGGTGCTTGATTCCTTGCTCATTTTTCATTTCCAATAGGTATATCATACTCTTGTCACTTGATTGTCATCATGTTCTTAAATTATTTTCATGATTCAATGCCTTGTTCATCATTTTCAATTCTTAGATCTAGAAACTTTGAAATTCTCTAGAAAATCATAGAAAAATCCTAAAAATATGAAATCAATTTCTATGAGTTAGTTATCATCTCTATGAGTTAGTTATCATAATATATGTGGGTGGAGGAACTTTTGTTCATTTCATTTGAAAATAATCATGGATTCCATCTTTCTATTGAATATATATGATGAATCCAAGTTGTTGTGTTCAAATAAAATTCCTAGCTCATGTTTTCATGTATGGCCAAAATTGAGTTTTGGAGGAATTGGAATATTTGGTTTCAATTCTTTGTGTTAAATCATTAATCCTATGTCTTAAGTACTTAAGGATCACTAATCCAAAGACTTAAGAATTTTAGAAAATTTGTAGTCACAAAACCCTAGCATGGCCGTGGCCTATCTATAGAGGAATATGTGATTTTATTTTTTTCATTTTGATTGGTTGATTTTGGTTGTTGAAGGATAAAGAATTGTATCGTGTACGTGTGTTGATACTTTCCGGATTCGTGATAAAGTTTTATTCGAGAGATAAATTCTTCAAAAGGTAAGAGGGGATTGCCTGAGGGATTTTTTCGATGGCTACGTGCTTTCAAGTTGTGGGTCTATATTATTTATCTGTGGTTGTGGTGTTTGTTTAAGTTATTTTATGTCGTGCTACTTTATCTGTGTTTATTTATTTGTAGTTATGTAATATAGTGTTTCAATGCATGATCTGCCCGGGATAATTGCTATAATATTGTTGATGATTGTTGATGTTGTTTGTGGATTGAAAAGCCTGACAGTGGTCAGTGCTCAATTAACAACGAGGTTAAAAGCATTAAAAATCTTTATATGGAATAATGAGTTTTAATTGATAAGAAATAGTAATATAATATTACTTAAGTATTTGGTTGGTTGAGGAAAAGTTGAAAATAATATTATTTTAATGATTTAACGGCGTAAGAGTGTTTTATGAGTCATAGTGAGGACGTAACTGTGAAAATATTTTAGTACTACTAATTTTGACGTAAGAAATTTCTAAATATTATAAAATGTTATTTTAAGAAAACAAGTTTCAATAATAATTTTATTATGGTGTTGAAAAAATTATTTTACTAGAAAAGTCATATTTGGACTTAAAACGTTTTTTCAAAAAAAACGTCAAATGTCGGATAATTCCGACAATATTTACGGTAATATTATTAAAAACAATAATATTAGTTAAAACAGAGAATTCGTCTCAAAACAATATTTTCAGGTTCAAAATATTGATTTTTTGAAAGAAAATGAATTTAAATGATTTTGATGATTTTATAAAACAAATTTCCAACGTAAAAGGATTTTCTGTAAAATATATTTATGCAACGGGTTATTTTCGACAACTTGGATAAGTTGAGGAAATTTTGTTTTTGGATTTGTGATTCATAGAACGACAATGTTTTTAATTTGAAAGACGAACCTAGCTGCTGAGATATCAGGGTCTAGTATTCTATGGTATGGGCCAGGGGTCCAATATGTGAAGATATGGACTAGATGTCCTATAAAAAGTGATATTGATTTTTGTGCGCCAAAGTCTAAGAATCTAAATCTGGTGCATCGGTTTAGATTTTGTGATTTGCACATTTTTGACTTGGAGTCTATTTGATTGATATGATTTTTAAACTTAAATCTTTAAACTTTGGATTGGTCGTGAGCCTTTGAGCCTCAACAAGGAAAGATTGAACACAAAGAAAACGACGTGAACAAAATATTTTACGTGCATTTAATCGGCAGACATGCCTATGGCGTTAATCTGGATATCTTGGTGGACAAGATGCTCAAGATGGCGTAAATTTTATTCTGGATATCTTGGTGAACAAGATATTCAAGAAGGCGAATTTGTGTATCTTAATATATAAGGTATTCAAAAAGGCGAATCTGGGTATCTTAATAGATAAGGTATTCAAGAAGACGAATCTGGATATCTTAATGGAAAGGTATTCAAGAAGGCGTGCCTGATGAGTGTGATTTCACCTCATATTTCTTTATCATATTGCATGCATTTTCATGTAGTTTAGGCATTTTTAATTCGATTCTTGTTAGTTTTTTCCTTGGAACGGGTAAGGTGGTTTTGTGGTGTTTTTGTGCAGGAATTGAAGATTAAAATGCTCAAGATTAGTGGTGATGGAGCTTGCATGAAGACGGAGCTTAAAATGCAAGAAAATGAACCAAACAGAGCCCATCACGGCCATGATCGATTAGGGCTGAAAAGAAAGAAGGTTGAACTCAGAACTGGTCACGACCAGGCCATGATAGCCATCACTGTCGTGACATGCTAACTGAACCAGACCCTCACAGGCAGAACTGATCACGGCTAGACCGTGATGGTGGTCACGGCCGTGACAGACCAAGCAGTGAAGCCATCTCCAAGTCAGAACCCATCACGGCCAGGCCGTGACAGGCATCACTGCCGTGACGTACAATATCTGGATTTTTAATTGCTGATTTGATCTGATTTTGTAACGGCTTGGGATTCAAGTTACCCTACATTATAAATAGGTCTCTAAGGCTCGAAAATAGGGATCCTTGGGCTATTACCTTAGGCAAAAATTAGGATTTCTCTTCTTCTCAATTTCTTCTTATCTCTTAGGTTTTTTTATGCTTTTGTTAATCAAGCTTGCTATGAACATGGCAATGCTTGAGTAATGTTTTTATTTCTAGGGATTGAGGCTATGCCCAAGACTTGTTTTATGTTATGAATTGACGTTTTACTTCTTCTTAATTTCAATTCGCTTTCGATTTAATTCTTATTGCATGAATTACTTGTGAATTTGGTGCGTACTTATTTGCATGTCATAGATACTCTAAGGAGGAACCTAGCGGTGAACTTATGTATCGGATCTATAGGAATCAAACTTAGGACTTAAATCACGAGAGTTAGAAGAGGTCCTTCGAGGGTTCACTAAGTTGTCACAAAGCTTAAATGGTTCGATTTAAATTCAATTACCACGAGAGTAGGGGTTGGTTTAATCGGCCACGGTTCTTGTATCCCCAGAGGGAACATTAACTTATTTAGAATAAAATCACCTTCAAAGCAAATTTCGATAATTAACAAGAGGGGAAGTCAATTTAGTAACATAAGCAGTCTTGTTGGTAACCCAATTCCTGGAAATCTCTTTTGATATTGAAAAATCCCAGATTTGATTGCGATTTTGATTGCGTTTTAGATATTTGATTTGTTAGTTAATCTTTTAAAAACCAAATCTTTTTCTAGTCCAGTTTAATTGATTTAATAATTGATTTATTTAAGATCACGGTCCCTGTGGATTCGATCTTTTCATTACTTGACGATGAAGCCGTTCACTTGCGGATTCGCGCCTATGCTCTTTTATACGGTGTTGGGATCTCCGGAGATTAGGTGTGAATTTAGATGACGTATATGAAGTGTTCATGCATTGTATTCAAATGATGATGTTTGGGGTATGATGAAATCCCATTGGTACACTGTTTGCTTTATTATGAAAGTATATGTTGTTATGAATATGTATATGTGTCTGTTTTCTTTTGGGCCGTGCATGTAGTTGTCATGTTAAATTCATATATTGGTTTCTCACTCTTGCATATTTTTTTGTTGGTTTCTCTACTTGTACATATATTTATATCTGAGATTAGATGGACCCGGATTTGCCTCTGGCTCATTCGAGGCTACGTTCGATAACGTTTGATCATGCACATCATGGTGGTGCTTGGGAGGTTAACCCAGGGGCACTCAGCGCCACCTATTCTGGCACTAGTCGAGAGGTCACTGGTACAACAGCTGCGGGACCGCAGCGAAGGACACGTGTCGTGGAGACTGTCGAGGTACCTCTACCTCCAGTTTGGCTATATCTACAGTACTTGGCTGAGCATGGGTTACTGGATATTCCACCTCAGTCGATTCAGCCTCTTCAGGTAGAAGAACCAGCAGCACCTCCTGCCGAGGTGATTTTGGATGAGGTCGAGGAAGATCCAGATGAGTGCGTGGAGGAAGATCCTGGGCTACACCCTCCCGCTGTAGGTGGGGGGTGATAATCAGGATCTCCCTAACAGTTTTCATTAGCTTGACCAGCTATAGGTATAGTTCTTTTGGGGTATCGAGTTACGTCAGTTTTTGGATCTGGCCACTGAGAACCTTGAGTTTTTGTATGGTTCTAGACCATTCGCTACTATATATGTATATATATATATCTTTATTTTTCCTTACTTAAGTTTGTGGAGAATGGCCTAACCTTATGAGGGCTCTTTTGTGATATCCTAGTAGTGATATAGCGTGTATTAACTGATGATGTATATATGTATACCTATACGTTTGTGTATGTTCATGATGTTTTTTTTTTAAAAAAAATTTATCACCATTTCCGTGATAAGATGTTTAATTAAAATTTTATTTTCCGAAAGTAACCAGCATAACTAAAGTTTTATTTTTTTCCGTAACGCGTTACTATGTGATGACCCAAGAAGAGGTGTCGCGAATACTTTCTTCTAGTGCAGTGGATACCCTCCACGTCCAAATTTCTTCCTACATAGCTACCATGAAGCCAAGCCATTTCTTTATTGGACACAAGGAACTCAAACCCCCTCCATTCTTTATTTGGACGAGTGCCCCTTTTTGGAAATCTCGTATTTTCGGTTTTGACCTGCATGCAATGCTTTGGCCTTTATCGCGTTCTCCTTGTTTGTGTTTCGGTCAAAGGCGGGTAAGTTAACTCTTAGTTTATATGACCCGATCCAGATGTAGTCTAATTTCTTCTCTAGGTCTTTCGGTTGTCTTATTTCCAAGAACCTGACAAAACCGAACCTATTCCCAGCTTGTCTCTCTTTTGGAGGAATGAAGATGTCTATAACCCTCCCCCACTTCAGGAAAAGCTTCCACAAGTCACTTTCACCACATTCTTCTCGGTAGTTTGTGAAGAAAAAAAAGGTGGCGCCCTTGTGGAAGGTCTTTTGATGCTTCACTCCCGCCCCCGACCGCCGCTCACGGCTGAACCCGTTTTCTCTCTCTAACGCTCTTGCTCTCATATCTCTCTTACGTATTTGTTAAAATCCACCATTAATATATATTTAAACTGGATTTGACCTTTTTAGAGTGAGTAAAAATATAAAATAAGAAAATTAGAGTATATTCACCATTAATTAAATAAAGTAGGTTGAGATCTCAGTACACTATAACTAATTAGTTGTGGATATACATTTACTTCAGTGGTGGCCCTGAGCATGATTTGGTGGTTCGACCACACATGGCCCCATTTTTTAGGGGGCACCAAAATTATTTCTCTTTACTTAGCATATATGTATTAATGTATGTATTAAATTACAAATTTATATAGTTAAATTTTTTACTTGAGGGTCCAATTATTTTTTAAAATTGAAACCCAAAATTTGACAAGTCTTGTAAGTAGGGGCGGGAGTAGGCAAGCCTGTTTACAATTAATATGAACAAATTATTAATGATTTTGCAGCATAAAATGCAATGAGGATAATATTCAAATATTAATAGGACATCAACTTCTTTCTTTAACCTTCGTGATTCATTTGCTATCAATGGAGGATACTTGCAACATGTTCGGGTTGATAGATATAAGTATAATTATTTTAGCTATAATTCTATTGAAGTTTTCTACTGTAATCTTTTCCTTTTCTTCGGTAATATTTTGTTTTACTTGATGTTGTGTTAAAACAATTAATGATTAGCTTTTTTTACACCTCTTTGTACGCGTTTGATAATCAATATATACATATATTCGGCTTATAAAAAAAATTCACAAATTTATCCGTTCGTATAGGACACCTAAAATCTCAAGGAGGTTCTGATTTACTTTCTACGTATTTCCTCATTTTAAAGAATTTCTATCTATTTAAATTTAAATTATGGACAAATAATCCAAACTATATGCCTTCAGCTGCCAAAGCAAAGCACATAACCTAAGAAAAGCATATAACAGAAGAAAAGGACGAAATGTCTTGTCCCTTGGACGCACGCGCGAGCTTTGCTTTGGAACTGAATACTAAGGTTAAAAAAGCAATTATAATTATAAGCCTAAGCGTGAATCTGCGTTACCCATAGTCTTTGCCATTTTTATATGCATATACGTAACTATGATGGTTTCTAATTCTACATTTTTTTTACATCTAATCCTACATAAAATAATTAGTGCTTCCTCTATCGTTTACAAACAGCTCCCTCGTGTGGTCTACCACCACAGCGTGTTGTTTTGATACATTAATTGCGCCCACTATACAACTGATAAAAAGTTGTTGGTGCATATGATAAACACAAACAAAAAATAGAAGGCTGAATAGTGGATTAGGTCCTTTTTTTTAAGATGTTTCACGGCTCTGTCAAGTTTGTGTAGCAGTGGAGAGTCCCGTCTCTTCTAGGATAAAACAGTTTCATAAAAAATATGATCCTTTCTGTACGGAGAAGAACCACCAACAAACATCCTCATATACTTTACTGCTAAGAAACTCAAAAAAGGGGATTCAAAGAAGTTTTGAAAGAAAACTCTCTCAATATGATGTTCTGCGTCTGCAAAACCTTTCACAAAACCAAGTTTTATAGCCATAAACAAGAGAAAACATTCTAAATTAATGCATGTAATAATGAGTTTTAATCAGTTTTAATGAGCAAAAAGAACTAAAGAAAGGGCAGAAAACCAAAATTTGCATGTGTACGTCGATGTATTTAAATAGTATATTGATGTCTTTAAAGTTTTGTGGCAAAACTACGTTTTGAGGCATGCACATCAATGTATTTTAAACATGTATCGATGTATTAAAATATATATCTGTGTAATAAAAGATACATCTGCATAGAAAAATATTTTTACATCAACCTACGATCAAATACATCAATGTATTCAAAATCCGAATTAAGTATATCTATATAAAAAAAAGTACATCAATGTATCTTTGTTTTTACATAAAACAAACAACAAAAGTTCACTACAAACAAACAAAATCTGACACAATTGATAAATAGTTGATTCCTTAACAATGTTATATGTATTGAAAAAAAAATTATTAAAAGAAGCAAAATCTATTTTGATAATTTTTACAATTTGAAATAAATTAATTTTATACTGTCGACGGGAGAAAACCTTTGATGTAAAAAAAAAAAAATTCCACCAAAATGATAATCAGATTTGCCATGGTCAATTTAATTTAATGTATACTCCTCTGTCCTACGAATTGTGTGAAATTGTTCAAATGCCTCAAAATTGGAGGGTTTACCATTATCCAGTATCCACTTACCTTTTCAAGTTACAGTTCACACTTGAAGGAGGTGGTAGCGATCATTAGTGGTGATGGAATAGGTTTGAGTTGGTGGGTGCGTGCCACGTGTCCGGTGGCTCTGCCTTCCGGCAACACATGTCTATAGCACATCCGGGGGACGTTGTGGGGCCGGGACCATTCATCTTTTGGGTTGGTAACGTTTCGTGGAGGAGACTTGGGTCACGGTGATTATCTTTAAAGTTGGTCATGAACTATATAGATAATTGGATAATGGATTTTCATAAAGCAAGTTGAAGATCTTAGAACTGATCATCGAGCAATATCTTTGCGCTATATGAGAGTAGGTACATTGTTTTTGTTGGATGATCATTTGACTGAGAACCTTCTTTGATTAATTAGATAAACCGTCCATATATGGTTACGTTTTCATTTAAAAATTTGACCACCACCTGGCTCAATCGTATGTAACTATCAGTTTTGTCATTTTACTTGGATCCAATGCATGGCCAGGTCACTAAAGGTCATATTCTGAAGATATATGCTAAAAAGTCATTATTATATAGAATCTTATATATATGATTAATCCCTTCCCCTGCTCGTGATGACAGAGCAAATTAATTATGAATTGTACTTTTTCTAATGGAACTTATATAAGTGAAAATAAATTAAGTGCTTTGGTTTTTTTTTTTTTAATAAGCAAAATGAATTATAGAGAGCACAAGGGGTTAAATAAAGGAATTATATGTAAGAATTAATGTATCATGTGTGTGACAAATATTAGTGGTGGTTTAATATTTGAATGAAATGACATATTGTTTAATATTTGAATGAATGTTTATGACTTTTAGAAATGAGTCTTTTCATAAAAAAATATATTGCTTGATGGAAGCAATTATAAAAGGAAGAAAATGAAACATTTCCCTATATCTGCCTAGAAAGAAAGTCTCCTGATTTCCATCAAAGTTAGAGGAATAAAGAGGAAGGAAGGGGATAAAAGAGTTTTTATTGTTGATTGAAGTTCAAGTAAAGAAGTATTAACATTTAAGCATGGAGAAATGTTAGTATTTCTATTCATCCTATTAATGAAAACTATGAATTCTTAAGATCCTTATTAATGACTCATGTATGATAGAGTTTACATGTGGTATCAGAGCATGTGTTAGGGAATTTATAGTTTTCCATTGATGATGTTTGAATTCCCCAATTTTATGAACCCTGATTTAAAATATTGGGAATTTATAAATTATGATTTTTTATTCCACTGCACTGTGATTGTTAAAAGTATGTATGTTTCAATTATGATTTTCCCTGTATGTTTTCGAAATGCAAATGCCATGATGAATCCTTTTGAAATGCTTTCAAATATCATTTTGAAACTAAATGCTCCTATACGTGTTTCGAAATTGGGGAACAAGGAAACATGAAATTTTCGGAATTGAGAATAACTATTCCCAAATGTGAATTGCTTCCATATTTTAAATGATAATCAAATATCAATTTGATGAAAGTCTCCCTGTACGTGAACTTTAATTACCGAAATTGAGAGTTATGAGTTTTTTAAAGCTTCTGTACAGGATGATTGTATATATTCATATATGTTATGAAGTATGTATATTTTGGGATTAAATGTATGATGGATTTGTTAACCACCAAAGTGGTCAAATCTGAAAGTTTGTTTAATGTCAAATGAATGATAATTTATTTCAATTACCCATAGAATGTGATACTATAAATGACATGATGATTGTTAGTTTATGGGTAAATTGAAGTTCATTGTTATAAGGCATTTATGGATCACCCAAATATTGATTAGTTGTTCTTATAATTAATGGACATGATTGATGGTGATGTGAATGCACTATTAGTTTTATTTATATGTCCAAAGATAGTAAATATTTCTAGTTAGTGCATATTTCATTGCCTAATAATGTTGACTGTATTAGCATCATTATGTTTGTTGTGCATTGGTGTATCACCCAAGGGAGAACATTAATGTGCATTGAATGTTTAATGTTTATTGTTTGAATTTGATCGTATGTTATTTTATGACTCAAAGCATTAATGTGAAGCATGTGTTAATTGCAGTATTTGTTCCTTTGTCTTTACATTCGCATGCTACGTCTGTTCCAACATTTAATGGGTTGAACTTCTCTGAACGGAGTGAACAAATCCAATTTCACCTTGGTGTAATGGATCTTGATTTGGCTCTTCAAGTTGAGAAGCCTGCTGCTATTACTGATGTTACTAGCAATGAAGAGAAGGCTCATTTTAAGGCTTGGGAAAAGTCAAACAGACTAAGTTTGATGTTTATGCGAATGAGCATAGCAAGTAACATTAAGTGTGCTCTTCCTAAAACTGAAAGTGCAAAAGAATTTATGAAGAATGTGGAAGAGCGCTCCCAAACTGCTGACAAGTCTTGCTGGGACATTAATGAGTACCTTAACCACTATGAAGTTTGATGGTTCTCGTACTATGCATGAGCATGTTATTGAAATGATAAATATTGAAGCAAGACTTAAGTCATTGGGAATGGAAGTGGATGAGAATTTCCTTGTGCAGTTCATTTTGAACTCAGTACCATCCGATTATGGTCCATTCCAAATGAATTATGACGCTATGAAAAAAAAATGGAATGTGCAGGAATTGCACAGATGCTAGTTTTGGAGGAAATCAGAGTTAAGAATCAAGGAAATCATTCCATCAATTATGTTACCTATCAAGAAGCTATAATGAAAGTTGGCAAGAAACATGATAAGAAAGAGAAGAGACTCCTAAAGATCAATGAGTCCTCTTCTTCTCAAATCCACAAGAAGGAACATTATGGAAACAGACATCATTTCTATAGAAAGATTGGGCATTTCCAAAGTGATTGTCCAATACATAAAGCTTGGTTCGGAAGGAAAGATAAGTCTAGTGCTTATGTATGTTTCGAATCAAATTTAGCCGAAGTTCCTTATAATACTTGGTGGATTGATCCTGGATGTACAACTCATGTTTCTAATACGATGCAAGGATTTCTTACGACCCGAACCGTAAAACCAAATGAAAAATTTGTGTTTATGGGGAATAAAGTGAAGGTTCCGGTGGAAGTTGTCGGGACTTATCGTTTAATCCTCGACATTGGACGTCATTTAGATTTGTTTGAAACTCTTTATGTGCCTAGTATTTCTAGGAATTTAGTTTCCTTATCTAAACTTGATGTTGCTGGATACTCTATTAAGTTTGGTAATGGATGTTTCAGTTTGTATAAGCATACCTTTATGATTGGATCCGGTATACTTAGTGATGGTTTATATAGATTGAATCTTGATAATCTATATGCTGAAACACTTATGACATTGCATCATAATGTTGGCACTAAACGTAGTTTAGTGAATGAACGTTCTGCTTATTTGTGGCATAAGTGTTTAGGTCATATTTCTAAGGAAATAATGGAAAGACTCATAAAGAATGAAGTTCTTCCAGAATTGGATTTCACTGACCTTAATATTTGATTGTATTAAAGGAAAACAAACAAAACACATAAAGAAAGGTGCCACAAGAAGCACTCAGCTTCTTGAGATAGTTCACACTGATATATGTGGACCTTTTGATGTTAATTCTTTCAGTAACGAAACGTAATTTATCACCTTTATTGATGATTTTTCACGTTATGGATATGTCTATTTAGTGCATGAGAAATCTCAAGTAGTGAATGCCTTAGATATTTATGTAAATGAAGTTGAAAGACAATTGGACAGAAAGGTGAAAATCGTAAGGTCTGATAGAGGTGGTGAGTATTACGGAAGGTATGATGAAAATGGACAGCACCCTGATCCATTTGCTAAGTTCCTAGAAAAGCATGGCATATGTGCTCAGTACACAATGCCCGTCCGGTACACCACAACAAAATGGTGTATCAGAAAGGCGTAATCGAACCTTAATGGATATGGTTAGGAGTATGTTAAGTAATGCATCTTTACCCTTATCATTGTGGATGTACTTAAAAACTGTCATGTATTTGTTGAACAGAGTTCCTTGTAAGGCAGTTCCAAAGACACCTTTTGAACTGTGGACTGGAAGGAAACCTAGTTTAAGGCACCAGTATGTTTGGTGTAACACCCCCCCTTGGGGCATTACTGCGTAACCCATGTGGAAGTAAATTTGAAAGATAATTTGCTGCTTGTTTTCGGAAAATTTGTTTTCTCTTAAGTCAGAAAACTGGGGCATAAAATTTTCTTCTATAAGGATAACTCTGAAATCTATCATACATACATTTAAAACGTAAAGTCACGTTCGTAACAAAGTTACCATGACATACAACATTTCTATAAGTTTCCATTTTCGAAAGAGAAAGTTTAAACTTCAGATGGATGTATATAACACTACATTCACGGACCCCTTTAGATATACAACCCAACTCATACTCCTAAGCTGGTCATTCTATCAAATATTCATCGGAGAGACCCCCAATCGGAATACTTTCCCAACCCCTAACACTAGGTCTTCAATTGACTTAGAAAGACTCCTCTGCAACATCGGCACTAGAGTACCAAGGTACTACAGCAAAACCCGAAGAGACCTGATATAATTGTAAGAGTGAGATACCATCATAAGATATATCCCACAACAATCATATACATGATACATACATCACATAATCATATAAGCAGTTAAATCATGCACATACACAATATAACAGTGTTATATCAAAGGGTCTCAAACCCGCACAGTCAACCTTTGAAAATATGCATGGCACTTCAATATCAGGCTCTAACTTAATCTCATGAGATATCAACACCGTTTTTCACTAGAGAAGAATTAGAGTTGGTCAATCTCTAGCCCACCAGGCAGTTGCCTCCATACCCTCATGCATTTAAGATCTCAGGACGAGCAACGTCACATGTGCCTCTGAACTCGGTTTACATGGACAGACTCCCAGATACCACCTTGTATCTGATATATATGAAAAGCACGTCTGTTTGGGAGAAATGCACATGAGAAAATATTTTATTTAAAAGGTTTTCTTTGTGTTCATTCTTTTCACTATCGCTGCTCAAAGCTAACGACTTAATCATCATTTCCCCATCACTTGAAAACTCAGAAGCATAGGACGCACAGTCCGAATGCTCAATCACAACGCCCAAGACCGATGCCACAGTCAAGGGTTGTGGTCGTAGAAAACAACATTCACCTTTAACAATTTTCATCACAACGTGGTTAGGACACACAGTCCAAAACAACGTGATTAGGACATACAGTCCATAACAACGTAATTAGGACACGCGGTCCATCACAGCGAAATCAGAACGCACTGTCCTCAATTTCGAGAATTGGACTCTCAGTCCATAACATCATGAATAGGACTCATAGTCCCGAATTAACACTGATCCAAGATCACGTGCGCATAACTGAATACTAGAGGCGACGTCTCGCGTACTAGATTCTCTTTCTTAAGTACTTATTTTTCGTTCAGTGAAAAACAAATTCAAAACCGAATCCTCGATAACCTATCCAGGCTATCGGAAAGTTTCTAAAATATTTAGGAAAAACCTTTTCTTTGAAAATATTTTATAAAGCATCTTTGAAATACTTTTGTCTTTGAAATATTTCCCCCAATAGGATATTGCCAAATAATCTTGAAAGTTTTAACTTGAAGACACATAGTTCGAAAATGATTTTTCGCTTGTATAACAATAGTTCACGAAACCATTTCAACATTAAAACAAGTACTTTAAGTTAATGAGCTTTTGGAAAAGAACACCAATCCCTTCATCTTCAAAGCTTATTAAGGTTTTTAATCCTTATAACGGTTGAGCACAGACACAAGTCTGGCTTAGCAAACTTTCAATCAACAACAGTATATATTATCAGTTCAATGCTAATATCACAGTTGAAAGCAGTTCATCACATATAAGCATTATAACATTTAGAACAAGTACAATTCAACATCAGATAATAGCATAACAATTCAAGTACATTAGATAATCAAGTAAGCTCAATCAACATGTAAATATCCAATTAAAACACATACACACATGCATACAGTTATTGAATATCTTTAGGAAATCCCCTTTCACCTCAAGAAGGTAAGAGAATGTGAGAAAATAAACAGTTTCACGAACGTTCTTCAAGGTTGGTTAGGATGCAAGTCTAGGTTTTAAGACACAAGGTTCAAAGGATTAGACTCAACCAAGAACTTAGGGCTAGAAGTTTCCAAAACACATGCAACTTAGGGATTTATGATCCTCAAGTGCTAAGAGTTTAAAACATGATTACTTTAAACAAAGTTGAACAAAAATCCCACCAAGTTACACTTGATGGAGATTCGGCCTTGACCAATAAGATAGGCTAGGAACATTTAAACTTTCCAATCTCTTTGGTTTAGCATCCATTAATAGTAAGGAGCTCAAAACCATGATCACTTTGGAAAATGAAAAACGAAATACCCTAGGTCCATAACCTTTAAGATTCGGCCATCATTGGGTTTTTATGATAGAAATATTTAAATTCTTCCAATCTCTTTCTATGATCATCTTGAAAGCAACATAGGACTTTAAATAACAAAGCTCATAAGCACATAAAGTAAGAACAACATAGGCTTATAAGTATTTAAAGTATAATGACATAAGTAAATGAATCATAAATGACATAAACATAAATGACATAAAGTAAATGACATAATGTAAATGACATAAAGTAAATGACATAAATATAAATGGCATAAAAGTAAATGTCATAATGTAAATGACATAAAGTAAATGGCATTAATATAAATGACATAAAGGTAAATGACATAATGTAAATGACATAAAGTAAATGGCATTATTATAAATGACATAAAGTATAGTAAAAATCTTTAAACTTTCCAATCACTTTAGATATAGCATCCTTTAACATAAAGGAGCCTTGGTCCATGATCACTTTGGGAAACAAATCTTTAAACTTTCCAATCACTTTAGACATAGCATCCTTTAACATAAAGGAGCCTTGGTCCATGATCATTTTGGGAAAACAAATCTTTAAATACGAACTCATACTTGTAAAAGTTGAAACAAGATCCATCTAAACCATATGCATGGTTTCGGCCTCATTATAAAGTAGATGTTAGGAAACTTTGTTTTATACAACCTTTTAGTATGTTAAACTACAAGTAAATACAAGACCATAGAAATTGGTTTCAACTCAAAAGGAGTTTTCTACCATTTTTGAGAGATTTTTGAAGATAAAAGCTCATATATGACATAAAGAAGAAACTTTATAAAAAGATGAAGTTTTTAAAGAAAAGAATACATGAGAGTATTACCCTAAGCAAGAGAAACAACTTTGATGAAGAACACTTGGTGAAAAGAAGAAGAAAAACTAGAGCTTTGGAAGCTTGAAGTTAAGAAAATATGAAAGCTTAAGAGTTTTAATGGAGTAGAAGAAAGGAAAGTGATGAAGTGAAGATGAAAAGTGGTATTTATAGAGTAAGAGGGAGGGGGGCACGGTTTTGGAGAGGAAAGGAGAAGAAAGAAGATGAAAGAAGGTGGTTGCTTGTAGAGAGGATAAGGAGTTAAGGTGATGTGATGTGAGTGGAGAGAGAAAGATGAAAAAGTAAGATTTTGAAATAAAGTCAAGATTCACTTTTTCTTAGGTGTGTCATAGCCTTCACATCAAGTCACTCCATGTCACTTCATCCTCTTGATGCTCTGCTGCACTGCGTATTAGATGGCTTCCCCGATCGTATTTCCTGACGATTTCGCCCGGGAAATCCCTAAGATTTTGGCCCCGAATAAGATTTTTCGAAAAACTCCAAACCCACACAAAACATCATAAAAACACTAACCGTCTCGTTCACGAATTAAAATTTTGTCTCTAGCTCAGTAAACTTGTACTGGCAGTGAGAATCCAGACCGGTTTTCGTCTGAATTTTCGACCGAAAATTTTACTATGACTTCATACGGTAAAACAACACAAGAAAATGATTTTATTTTAAATAAAATCATCCTCTGGATTTTATCAAAAAAAAAAATTAAAGCATGTATTTACTGATAAAGAAGCATTCGAAAAACAGGGTGTTACAACTCTACCCCTCTAAAAAGAATTTCCTCCTCGAAATTACGTAACTAGAAACTTAACAGGATCTCTCACCATCCAGATCATACTATCAGAAGGAAGTATCTAAAAGAATTTCATCGATCCAAAAGAATACAGAAACATCTAATGTATGAAGATCCTTTAGTATATTCAGGTAGGTAAAAATGTATGATCGGTACACGTTTACAATCATAAATCTAAAAAGTTTCTCCTTTCACTAGACTTTCCTGGTCAACAATTTAAAAGAGAAATAGTTCGATAAGAATTCAAACTGAATCACTTCTACCAAAAGTAAAAGTGATTAGATTAAGTTTCATCGAGAAACTTCTTTTATAAACATACCCATCCGGGGCAACAACAAGGCAATTCATAACTCTAGGAAAAGAAAGATTGGATCCAAAGTATAAACTGACCACAACAATCAAAAGAGAAGGGAACTGGAATAAATTTCTTAAGGAGACTTTTATTCCCAAAAGTCATAAGAAACATACATTCACTGGAAAGACTAGTAACATAGGAGACCCTAGAGAGTCAAATACTCAAGGGCGTCAAAACGCGATTATACTTAGAATCCTATTATAACTTAGAATTATAGACCACTGCCATAAGACCTTCAAATTGTGAAATTTTTCAACACTACTTCTATTGTAAAAGATCGTCAGATTGTGAAGCTCCAGCGCCAATCATGGTGTAGACTATTCCCTTCGCCGTGGGTCTACCAGTTCCTAAGGTGTTGACAGCCTTTTCAAACCTTGGTGCATCACAATCCCTTGAGAAGTGTCCTAATTGTCCACAATTGAAACACTTCACTCCTTTGCGTGGGCAAACATTAGCCATGTGGTCTGGGTCTCCACACTTGTAACACCTCCTAACTTGGTCTCGGTTTTGGTTTTGTTGACCTCCACTTCCCGATTCAGAATTATCAGAACAATGCTGTCGTTGATTCAGGTCATTCCCTTGTGGCCGGAAATAAGGTTCCCTCCGATGTTGCTTCCCATTCTGATTCTGATCTTGATATTGGTCTTTGGAACGAGTGGGTCCTGCAATAGTTTCTCTATTGCCTCTTTCCTTCCTCATTAGTTCCACTTTTCTACACTTCTCTACTAACGCTTGGAAATTCCGGATTTCCAATGGCATCACAGATTCCTTGATCTCGAAGCGAAGACCGTCTTCGAACCTTTCACATTTCCATTCCTCATCGGGGTTGTTCTGGAAAAAGCGAAAATATTTGGCAAGGGACTCAAACCTTGCCGCATATTCCCCCGCTGTCATGTCCCGCTGACTCAGCCTCAGGAATTCTTGCTCTTTCTCTGTCCGAGCACTCTGGGGAAAATATTTGTCCAAAAATTTGTTGCGGAATACTCCCCAAGTGATCGCCTGATGCTCAGCTACCAGTAGTTGTCTGGTGCCCTCCCACCAGTATTCAACATCTCCAATCAGTTGGAATGTTGCATAAGGCACCTTTGCTCCCTCTGGGGTGTGAACCAGCTCAAAGATCTTCTCCAGCTCTTGAATCCAAAGATCAGCCTTTATTGGATCCATGTCTCCATCAAACTGTGATGGATTCTGACATCGGAAAGCATCCAGATGTCTTCCCTCTGCAGCTTGTTTTGCCCTCTGTTGCTCCTGTTGGTTCTGGGCAGCAGCATTAGCCGTCTGAAGAGCTATGGCAGCAGCAACGTCAGCCAAAGCTTGGGCAGCGAAGTCCATCCCACCGTCATAATTCACATTCATGTTGGCACGACCGCCAATAGGACCACCTCTGCGACCACGTCCACGACCACGTCCACGTCCACGTTCTGGTGCTAGTTCCATAACTAACCTACCGAACAAATCAGTCAAGCCACAACCAGAAAATGAAACGTGTAAAGGCGTACTAATACATATTACTTCTAAGAAGTAATCCAAATAAACTTAATTCAGAGAAAACACAACGTCAACACAACATGCCTATTTCCCAAAGATCCCGAAAGACTCGACCAGCTCTGATACCACCTTTGTAACACCCCCCCCCCCCTTGGGGCATTACTGCGTAACCCATGCGGAAGTAAATTTGAAAGATAATTTGCTGCTTGCTTTCGGAAAATTTGTTTTCTCTTAAGTCAGAAAACTGGGGCATAAAATTTTCTTCTATAAGGATAACTCTGAAATCCATCATACATACATTTAAAACCTAAAGTCACGTTCGTAACAAAGTTACCATGACAGACAACATTTCTATAAGTTTCCATTTTCGAAAGAGAAAGTTTAAACTTCAGATGGATGTATATAACACTACATTCACGGACCCCTTTAGATATACAACCCAACTCATACTCCTAAGCCGATCATTCTATCAAATATTCATCGAAGAGACCCCCAATCGGAATACTTTCCCAACCCCTAACACTAGGTCTTCAATTGACTTAGAAAGACTCCTCTGCAACATCGGCACTAGAGTACCAAGGTACTACAGCAAAACCCGAAGAGACCTGATATAATTGTAAGAGTGAGATACCATCATAAGATATATCCCACAACAATCATATACATGATACATACATCACATAATCATATAAGCAGTTAAATCATGCACATACACAATATAACAGTGTTATATCAAAGGGTCTCAAACCCGCACAGTCAACCTTTGAAAATATACATGGCACTTCAATATCAGGCTCTAACTTAATCTCATGAGATATCAACACCGTTTTTCACTAGAGAAGAATTAGAGTTGGTCAATCTCTAGCCCACCAGGCAGTTGCCTCCATACCCTCATGCATTTAAGATCTCAGGACGAGCAACGTCACATGTGCCTCTGAACTCGGTTTACATGGACAGACTCCCAGATACCACCTTGTATCTGATATATATGAAAAGCATGTCTGTTTGGGAGAAATGCACATGAGAAAATATTTTATTTAAAAGGTTTTCTTTGTGTTCATTCTTTTCACTGTCGTTGCTCAAAGCTAACGACTTAATCATCATTTCCCCATCACTTGGAAACTCATAAGCATAGGACGCACAGTCCGAATGCTCAATCACAACGCCCAAGACCGATGCCACAGTCAAGGGTTGTGGTCGTAGAAAACAACATTCACCTTTAACAATGTTCATCACAACGTGGTTAGGACACACAGTCCAAAACAATGTGATTAGGACATACAGTCCATAACAACGTAATTAGGACACGCGGTCCATCACAGCGAAATCAGAACGCACTGTCCTCAATTTCGAGAATTGGACTCTCAGTCCATAACATCATGAATAGGACTCATAGTCCCGAATTAACATTGATCCAAGATCACGTGCGCATAACTGAATACTAGAGGCGACGTCTCGCGTACTAGATTCTCTTTCTTAAGTACTTATTTTTCGTTCAGTGAAAAACAAATTCAAAACCGAATCCTCGATAACCTATCCAGGCTATCGGAAAGTTTCTAAAATATTTAGGAAAAACCTTTTCTTTGAAAATATTTTATAAAGCATCTTTGAAATACTTTTGTCTTTGAAATATTTCCCCCAATAGGATATTGCCAAATAATCTTGAAAGTTTTAACTTGAAGACACATAGTTCGAAAATGATTTTTCGCTTGTATAACAATAGTTCACGAAACCATTTCAACATTAAAACAAGTACTTTAAGTTAATGAGCTTTTGGAAAAGAACACCAATCACTTCATCTTCAAAGCTTATTAAGGTTTTTAATCCTTATAACGGTTGAGCACAGACACAAGTCTGGCTTAGCAAACTTTCAATCAACAACAGTATATATTATCAGTTCAATGCTAATATCACAGTTGAAAGCAGTTCATCACATATAAGCATTATAACATTTAGAACAAGTACAGTTCAACATCAGATAATAGCATAACAATTCAAGTACATTAGATAATCAAGTAAGCTCAATCAACATGTAAATATCCAATTAAAACACATACACACATGCATACAGTTATTGAATATCTTTAGGAAATCCCCTCTTACCTCAAGAAGGTAAGAGAATGCGAGAAAATAAACAGTTTCACGAACGTTCAAGGTTGGTTAGGATGCAAGTCTAGGTTTTAAGACAAAAGGTTCAAAGGATTAGAACTCAACCAAGAACTTAGGGCTAGAAGTTTCCAAAACACATGCAACTTAGGGATTTATGATCCTCAAGTGCTAAGAGTTTAAAACATGATTACTTTAAACAAAGTTGAACAAAAATCCCACCAAGTTACAATTGATGGAGATTCGGCCTTGACCAATAAGATAGGCTAGGAACATTTAAACTTTCCAATCTCTTTGGTTTAGCATCCATTATTAGTAAGGATCTCAAAACCATGATCACTTTGAAAAATGAAAAACGAAACACCCTAGGTCCATAACCTTTAAGATTCGGCCATCCTTTGGTTTTTGTGTTAGAAATATTTAAATTCTTCCAATCTCTTAGACATTTTAGCATCCAATAACTTATGGAGCTCAAGTCTATGATAATCTTGAGAGCAACATTAGACTTTAAATAACAAAGCTCATAAGCACATAAAGTAAGAACAACATAGACTTATAAGTATTTAAAGTATAATGACATAAGTAAATGAATCATAAATGACATAAACATAAATGACATAAAGTAAATGACATAATGCAAATGACATAAAGTAAATGACATAAATATAAATGGCATAAAAGTAAATGCATAATGTAAATGACATAAAGTAAATGGCATTAATATAAATGACATAAAAGTAAATGACATAATGTAAATGACATAAAGTAAATGGAATTAGTATAAATGAGATAAAGTAGAGTAAAAATCTTTAAACTTTCCAATCACTTTAGACATAGGATCCTTTAACATAAAGGAGCCTTGGTCCATGATCATTTTGGGAAACAAATCTTTATACTTTCCAATCACTTTAGACATAGCATCCTTTAACATAAAGGAGCCTTGGTCCATGATCATTTTGGGAAAACAAATCTTTAAATACGAACTCATACTTGTAAAAGTTGAAACAAGATCCATCTAAACCATATGCATGGTTTCGGCCTCATTAGAAAGTAGAGGTTAGGAAACTTTGTTTTACACAACCTTTTATTATGTTAAACTACAAGTAAATACAAGACCATAGAAATTGGTTTCAACTCAAAAGGAGTTTTCTACCATTTTTGAGAGATTTTTGAAGATAAAAGCTCATATATGACATAAAGAAGAAACTTTAGAAAAAGATGAAGTTTTTAAAGAAAAGAATACATGAGAGTATTACCCTAAGCAAGAGGAACAACTTTGATGAAGAACACTTAGTTAAAATAAGAAGAAAAACTAGAGCTTTGGAAGCTTGAAGTTAAGAAAATATGAAAGCTTAAGAGTTTTAATGGAGTAGAAGAAAGGAAAGTGATGAAGTGAAGATGAAAAGTGGTATTTATAGAGTAAGAGGGAGGGGGGCACGGTTTTGGAGAGGAAAGGAGAAGAAAGAAGAGAAGAAAGAAGAGAAGAAAGAAGAAGAAAGAAGGTGGTTGCTTGTAGAGAGGATAAGGAGTTAAGGTGATGTGATGTAATTGGAGAGAGAAAGATGAAAAAGTAAGATTTTGAAATAAAGTCAAGATTCACTTTTTCTTAGGTGTGTCATAGCCTTCACATCAAGTCACTTCATGTCACTTCATCCTCTTGATGCTCTGCTGCACTGCGTATTAGATGACTTCCCCGATCGTATTTCCCGACGATTTCGCCCGGAAAATCCCTAAGATTTTGGCCCCGAACAAGATTTTTCGAAAAACTCCAAACCCACACAAAACATCATAAAAACACTAACCGTCTCGTTCACGAATTAAAATTTTGTCTCTAGCTCAGTAAACTTGTACTGGCAGTGAGAATCCAGATCGGTTTTCGTCTGAATTTCCAACCGAAAATTTTACTGTGACTTCATACGGTAAAACAACACAAGAAAATGATTTTATTTTAAATAAAATCATCCTCTGGATTTTATCAAAAATAAATAATTAAAGCATGTATTTACTGATAAAGAAGCATACGAAAAACATGGTGTTATATTTGGGGTTGCCAGGCAGAAATATGGATTTATAATCCACAAGAAAAGAAATTGGTTGCAAGAACAATCAGTGGTTATTTCATTGGTTATCCAGAAAAGTCAAAAGGGTATAGATTTTACTGTCCAAGCCATACTACAAGAATTTTTGAAATTGGGAATGATTGGTTCATTGAGAATGGTGAAGTTAGTGGGAGTGAAACACCGCGTAAAATGGGAATTCAAGAAATGAGAGTGCAAGTCCCATCAACTTGTGTCTCTAATAAAGTTGTTGCTCCTCAAGTTATTGAACCGATTAATAACCACGGAGAACAACAAATGAATGATCCCATTAGTCACAATGAGGTTGAAGTAAATGAACCTATAGTAGAAGAACCACAACAAATAGCATTAAGAAGATCCCAAAGAGAAAGGAGATCTGCTATTTCTAATGATTATGTGGTTTATCTACAAGAGTCTGAAGTTGACTTAGGAATTGATGATGATCCAGTTTCATTTTCACAAGCCATTAATGGTGATAATGATGATAAATGGTTAGATGCCATCAAAGATGAGCTTAAATCAATGGAACAGAATGATGTTTGGGACCTCGTAGAATTGCCTGAAGGTTGCAAGAGAGTTGGGTGTAAATGGGTCTTTAAGACTAAGCGTGGCTCTCATGGCAACCTTGAACGTTACAAGGCCAGACTTGTTGCTAAAGGTTTTACTCAGAAAGATGGCATTGATTACAAAGAAACTATTTCACCAGTTTCCAAGAAAGATTCTTTCAGAATTATCATGGCATTGGTAGCTCATTGTGATTTAGAGTTGCATCAAATGGATGTGAAAATTGCCTTTCTAAATGGGAACTTAGAGGAAGATGTTAATATGAATCAACCAATGTATTCATAGAGAAAGGAAAGGAGCACATGGTATGTAAACTTAAGAGATCAATATACGGACTTAAACAAGCTTCCCGACATTGGTATCTTAAGTTCAATGATACTGTTGTTTCTTTTGGATTTAAGGAAAACACTGTTGACCGGTATATATATCTGAAGATCATTGGGAGTAAGTTTATATTTCTGATTCTGTATGTTGATGATATCTTTCTTGCAACTAATGATCTTGGTCTGTTAAGTGAGACCAATAATTTTCTCTCTAACAATTTTGAAATGAAGGATATGGGTGAGTCAAGCTGTGTGATCGGAATAGAAATATTCCGGAATAGATCACTTGGATTGTTGGGTTTGTCTAAAAAAAAAACATATATTAATAAAGTTTTAGAGAGATTTAGGATGGACAAGTGCTCAGCATCTCCTGTTCCAATTCAGAAAGGAGACAAGTTTAGTCTCATTCAATGTCCAAAGAATGATTTGGAATGGAAACAGATGGAAAATATTCCTTATGCATCTATTGTTGGGAGTTTGATATATGCTCAGACATGCACGAGACCAGATATAAGTTTTGCAGTTGGAATGCTGGGTAGATACCAGAGTAATCCAGGAATGGACCACTGGAAAGCTGCAAAGAAAGTTCTAAGATACTTTCAAGGAACGAAGGACTACATGCTTACTTATAAGAGATCTAATCACCTTGAGGTGGTTGGATATTCAGATTCAGACTTTGCTGGATGTGTGGATATAAGAAAGTCCACTTTTGGTTACGTATATCTTTTAGCTGGAGGAGCAATATCATGGAAGAGTGCGAAGCAGTCGGTCATTGCTGCATCCATTATGGAGGCTGAATTTGTGGCATGCTCTGAGGCCACTATTCAGGCTAATTGGCTGCGGAACTTTATTTCAGGACTTGGAATAGTTGATAGTATTGTCAGGCCGCTGAAAATTTATTGTGATAATTCCACAATTGTCTTTTCAAAAAAACGATAAGTACTCTAAGGGTGCTAAACATATGGAAATAAAGTACTTTGTCGTTAAAGAAGAAGTTCAGAAACAAAGAGTGTCAATTGATCATATTAGCACTGAACTTATGATTGCCGACCCTTTAACAAAAAGGTTACCGCCCAAAGCATTTCCTGGTCATGTTGAAAGAATGGACATTATGTCAGCTGGCAAATGCTAAATTATGTTTTTAATTCATTAATGATGTATGTATGACACTCTAAGCTTATTAATGTATAAGTTTCTGAAATTTTTGTTTTCAAACTTATGTGTGCACAATTATGAACGATGATGTTGAAAAACATGAATGATCTTTAAAATGATATTATTGTTAGACATATTATGTATTTCCCATGAAAGTGTCATATTAGGAAGAAGACTAATATAGTAGTGCATGGAAGGAACTATGTCAAAGTAGGGATATATGACCGTCATGACTCTTATTATTTCTTATTCTTAAATATGACTTACGATGAAACAATTGTCCTTATTTATGCGCATTATGATTGAGAATTTATTGGACCACATGAGGTTGTACTTTGTCACATGAGCCAAGTGGGAGAATGTAAGAATTAATGTCTCATGTGTGACAAATATTAGTGGTGGTTTAATATTTGAATGAAAGGATATATTGTTTAATATTTGAATGAATGGTTATTACTCTTAGGAATGAGTCTTTTCATAAAAGAATATATTGCTTGATGAAAGCAATTATAAAAGGAAGGAAATGAAACATTTCCTTATCTCTGCCTAGAAAGAAAGTCTCATAATTTCCATCAAAGTTAGAGGCATAAATAGGAATGAAAGGGATAGAAGAGTTTCCATTGTTGATTGAAGTTCAAGTAAAGAAGTATTAACATTTAAGCATGGAGAAATGTTAGTGTTTCTATTCATTCTATTAGTGAAAACTATGAATTCTTAAAATCCTTATTAATGGCTCATGTATGATAGAGTTTACATTATAATCATTTACATAAAGGAACAACTATAAATTCAACCTAAAGTACACAAAAGGACAAGAAGGTTGAATAAATAACTAGCTCCACAAAAAACCTGGGTGACCCATAAAAAACACAAAACAGGATAGCAGCTTGAAAGCACCATAATTCCCAAAAAAATGTCTTCACGAGTCTTCTAAGTAATGGTGTGCATTATTTATATTAGTAGGCATACCACTGATTCTCTCAAGGACACGAAACAGGACCATAAGAAGTAAAGCTGCGCACGCCACACGATACAACAGATGGCAGAACTCTTACAAAAATGATTTATACACATGCAATTAAACTCATGTAAATGTTCTAAGAACAGCATTATGCAGAAACACAACCAGCAGGACATAAACACCGGTCAGAAAAACTGTATCCATTGTCCTCACAATCAGCAAAACGAACATAATTAAGTGCTTTGGTAAAAACGAACAATGATATTTTTTTTTATAAGCAAAACATATATTAAATAGGAGTAGAAGTACAATGGTATTAGTTGTGCAAGGCGTCTATAGCTCTATATTACGCATTATTCTCTAATATAAAGATGAAAGGGAAAGATGCGCTATTTGGCTTACATTGCCAACATATTTATAGTAATGTGGCTAGATGTCAAAATTTGCTAATGGAAGATTTTAACCAAAGATAAGAATAATGATTAGTGGACAAATCGATCAAACAGAGAAAGCAAATATATTAAACAGAAAGGGGAAATGTTTATAAATATTGTATATTGGTGTAATAATAAGTCCAGGCCATTTCTAGGGGAATTTTGAGTGAGGGCGTTTTAAAACTACCAAATTTTTTTATATATATTACTATATGTAAAATTTATTTCTATTGTAATATTTTTATATTTTTAAAGCGAAATTATTGTGGTTGACATAAATATTTGTTGTGTGTACAATTTAATGTTTTAAAAACCGGACGGTTCAACCATGAGTCGGTCAGTTCGGCGGTTCATTCAAACCCTTTTGAACCGTGATCTAGTTGAACCACCTATAAATCGGTTGAAACGGGTTGAACCGGGTTGAACCGCTTTGAACCGTCAGTCGAGTTGGGTTGAACCATTTGAAATGCTTTTTTTATTCTTACTTTCCCCCCAATTTAGTACTTTTTATTTTTTATTCATTAATTAATCATCCGGTTCAACGGTGTGTTGAACCGTTGAACCGATTAAAACCATTGAATCATAATCCAGATGTCTCGTCGGTTCGGTTTTTAAAACATTAGTGTACATGCAACCATATTTAAAAAAGGGGTAAAAAATATATTGCAAATTCAAAGCATGTTCCACGCTTTTTTGCATTAAGAAAAAAATCAACAAATTAGAGATAAAGTTGTAGATAAGAAAACAAATATAAACAAAATATATTTTAATATTGAAAATATAGTAACAAGAGCACCTTCAATCTTCATGGATATTAAAGGACAGACTTTGTTTAATAAGGATAATAAATGAATGTTTGCACATTTAAAGAAAAATCACTTTCTTCAATTATAAATTAATAATTAATTACACATATGTTAGTTTACGCAATCTCCGACCCTGCCTTGTCTTACTTGTTTTTGCTTCATTTTATGTTACTTTTTTCTTATTTTATTTTTGAAAAAGAAAGAAAATGTTAAGGATGATGAGAAGTTCTCCAAATTTTAAAATTTTGACAAACTACTAAATTATGTTCTTAAGTGGAGTGACAGACTAGGTGAACTAACTCAGTTGACTTAATTTTTTGTTACCTAATACTACTTTGATTTCTGTTATAAGTATAAATTGAATAAAATACACATATTAAAGTGATTGGTTGATCTCATTTAAAAGAGTCATTGGAAATAAAAAATTAAGTTTGTTACCTAAATTATCATTCATCTTATTTATTAAGCTTGTGTTGTTGAGAATAAAAGGAGACATTGAAAAACAAAATTTGTATCACTACAAAAAAAGCTCAATTACCAACGGTAAAAGACCGTCGGAAACACTAAAAATCCGAGGGAAAACTACACTACCGAAGGACTTTCCGACGGACACAGTTCTGTCGGTAATAGGCGTGTAGGAAAGCCTTTCAGACGGATCAAGTTTGCCCGTCGGAAATTTCCGACGGCCTTAACCGTGGGAAAACTTGCCACACAGAACCCCTAATTACCGACGAAAATTCCGTCGATAACTCTCTGAGGACGTTACCGACGGAATTTTCCATCGGAAAATGTAACCAGCAGTTATCGACGGAAATATCCGTCGAAAACAAGGTTTTTTATTTTTTATTTATTATTTATTTTGTTTTATATTAATAATTAATTATTTTTGTTAAAATTTATATATTCAATATTAAATATTACATTTGATTAATTAATTATTATTATATTTTATTTTAATTAAATATATTTTATTTATTAATTATTATCATAATTTATTTATTAATTTATATTTTATTATAATTAATTATAATTTAATTATTAATTTATATTTTATATTTTCAATTACAAAGCAAAATTGAAATTTAAAATAAAATTTAAAAAGCAATTAAATTAAAATTAATTTAAAAAAAAAACAAACTCAACATATAATTCATAAATAAAATACCCGTTTATCTACAAATCACTACTACACCTATAACTATCCTAATACCCATCACCATAATATCCGTCATCGTCGTCCTGTCGGGAGGAGTCTGCCGGCGTCACATGACCATCAAGCTGCGACTCGGTAGACAGACCGTCATCATGCGGCTGCAGTGGTGGATCAGTAGTAGTAGTGGAGGGCTGGGGCCAGGTGGCATGGAGGACCCCCTGCAGAGTGTTGTGCCTGTATGGTGGGAGGAAATCGATCACAGCTGTCATGACCGTAGAGAATGTCTCCATCTGCTGCATGATGCACTCGCTCGTCTCCCTTTGCTGCTGCACCTCCTGCCTCAGCCAATGCACCTCCTCCATGTCGTGTGAGCCGGATGATGTAGGCTCCCTGATGGTCATGCTCGGCATCGACCCCCGACGAATCGACCTGGCTAGGGTCGCAGTACCGTAAATACGTCCCTTGTTCTTCCCTCCCGTCACATCCATCCAGACCTGGGTCTGTAGTCGCTCAACCTCGGCGGGGTCCAACAGAGAAGGATCTGAGACAGGAGGCAGCCTCAGATGCTACCTGACTAAACCTGGTGTTGTACTCCGCCTGCGATCAATACATTACAATCAATATGTATTAAACTATATATATATATATAATAATAATAATAATAATAATAATAATAATAATAATAATTATTATTATTATTATTATTATTATTATTATTATTATTATTATTATTACTACTACTACTACCAATAGTTTAAATATAAAAAAAAAACATTTTAGCTCACCACTGTCTGCCTCGACCTCTCGTCAACAAACTCGTCGGTGTCTAATCAAATATGTGTCTGCTCAAAGACCGTAGGGACATCAATGGACCGAGCTAGCTCTCCTGCCTGCAACCGACACACCAATAAAATCAATTGGTTATAAAACAAATTTTTAATAAAAATATATAGTTTATAAATAATGTTATTTATATATTCATACCATGTAAATGGCATGCTGCATGTGGCTAATAGAACCACCAGTGTGCATGCTCCCACCCTTCTCGGAAGCCCGATTTCTCTTCGCCTGTTCACACTTCAGCTTGTAAGCTGGAGTATCCCAGTACGCACACAGTTGGGCCCGATGTAATCCGGACGTACCCGACTCTCCCTACACTCCCGGAGGATATCCCTCAGTCGAGCAGCTGCTCGATCGTCAAAGATAGCACGTATCTCTAAGGTATGCTACGATAACCAACGCACAAGCTCCTGTTAACAAAGAAAAAATTAATAATAACATTATACAAAAGAATATATAAAATAAATAGAAAATTACATGAACTAATAAACAAGATCTTATCCTGAATCGTCTGAAGATACGATCCCGATCCTCCCCGGGGATCACCCCCCATGATGGCCAGAAGCGACAATACTGCGCCTTGATGGCGTAGGTAACGTGCTTCGATCCCACTTTCGATGGGATGAAGCTGAAAAATTCATAATTTTATTAAATTAACAATATGACAACCAACAAATATATGCTTATTAAATATTAATTATTTTTAAACAATATTTAATTAAATTAAACTTACGATCCAGAAACAGGACGGATCCATGGTCGATCCTCAGGTGCGGGACCCCTGGCCCACTCAGGCAAGTCCTCAGCTGCGGTCGACTTCTGCACAGACGATGATGATGGTATGGCCGTGTTGTGACTGTATGCGGCCCCGGATGATGATGATGGAATGGTCGTGTCCGACTGTGGCATCATCCCAGGAGTCTGCATAAATGATAATCCTACTGGGTGTGTGGTCGGTGTAGTCGATGATGATGGTGGTGCTGGGTGTGGGTGTGGTGTGGATCTAGTAGGGGGCGACGAGTAGCCAACTAGTGCGCGTCGTGGTCTGGACATGGTTGAAGGGTGGGGTAGTGTGGGTCGGGGATAGTGTAGTATGGGTAGGGGATGATGTAGTATGGATCGGTGAGGGTATAGAATGGGTGGGGATGGTGGAGAATGGGTGGGGGAGGCTCCTGTAGGTGGCGATAGGGTAGGTGCGATAGGGATGGGGGTGGGTGCGGAGGGACCTCCAGGAAGGCGAGCAAGCACCTGGGACTTCACGGTGTATCGTCCCCGCTTAGCCTTCCCCTTCCCCTTATCACCGCTAGGCGGTGGGCGGCGGGGCGGCCGTCCTCCTGATGCTGACATATCTATTTTTATAGCATAATCACAAATCGGTTTAAAAACAATAAGTAATCGACATTTAACAGTCTAATCTAATCAACTATTTTTATAGAACAATAGTTCTCAAGTCTTACATTATATTTCATAAGCAAATATTTAAAATATAATAAAAATAACATAATAGTAAACTTCCTATTCAGACTCGGTATCGTTATCTGATTGTAAGTCCGACTCTTCTTCTTCTTGCATTGAGTCTTCACTTTGGATTTCTTCCTCTGATGATGCATGCATGAATGCCTGATTACCAATGACCACTTCTTCCCCTTCATTTGCATATCCCAACATGCCAGTAATACGCTCGACCTCAATTACTTCATTGACATGTGACGATTCATCCGCCTGGAATGGCGTCTCATCTTCTGCATCATCAATTTCTATGCGACCCCTAGGCTTGGTAGTGACTATAACACACCAACCTCGTTTGTCTGTTCTCATTGCTGGATAAGGGACATAATAAACTTGTTTTGCATTCTCAGCAATTATAAATGGATCAAACTGTTGATATCTTCTATCCATGCGAATGTCCACGGTTTCATACTTGGGATCCACTTTTGTGCCTTTCCTCGATGGATCAAACCAGTTACAATAAAATAAGACTACTTTTTTAGGATAAATAGTAGTATTGTATTGTAACTCGTATACGTGTTTTATGACCCCATAAAAATCACCAATACCTTCACCCTGTACGACAACCCCGCTATTAATTGTCTTTTTTGCCCATGTTTCATAAAAGGGCTCCCTTACCAAAAAAGGTGTGGCCCTATCCCATTATAGGAAAAACTTTTTCACCACATTCCATACTAGTTACTTATCACTTCTCATGTCTTATAGCTGACGAAATTTCGGCAGCATCTCCCATCGGTCTCCAAGTACACGACTTGACCACGGTGAAATACCACAGTCGAGTATGGACCCGGAGAACAAAAGGAAATGCTTCGACCTGAAATTTAATCAACCATTTCACAAATGAGAATCATCGAGTAACTAGTATATCAGTCGAGAAAAGGTTTCTTCCCAAACTGTCCCAATTAGACAATTCAAGATTCAATAAAATGAGCGATTCCATGACCACGAGTACATATGCTCTATAATATTGAACCTTGAACGGGATACTTAAGTTTTTCTAAAGAACGTATAATTAATTGTACTTTATAAGAAAATATAACTTTATGTAACATGACAATTTTATCCTTTGTACTTGAGATTCAAGTTCATATGAAGCATGCAATTTTGACAAATTAATTATTCCTCGTACCTTGAAATGCAAAGTGCGTAAGGACATCAAAAAATGACAAAAATAAAGAATCAAGTACTAATTACACTAATTGGTATTATAACTTCTCTAACTATATAAAAAAATTTCTTTAATCTTTTTTACAATTTTATTTTTATTACTACTTACTAATCTAAATATCATATTATAATTATCAATTAATAATATTTAATTTTTTGATAACCATTACATATTTGTCAATCTTATTAAGTCTAACACAAGTCCTTATTTCAAAGTAAATTGGCATTATTTCTTATGACATATGACATATATGGGAGGAAAACGATTTTACCGGTCGACTAATCCTAGCTATACTAAATTTTGTCCTTATGAATTTATATTATTCATTAAATTCATTAATTAATTTATGCAGTTAACACAAACAATTTTACAACTAATATACAAAATTTAATTACAACTAGACAGATATATAAAAAAACACACCTATATATACAATTAGACATACACATAGAAATGACAACTAATTATACAAATTAATTTACACAATTAATTTTTTACCATACACTGAACGCTTTAAATATATCAAAGTAAAAAAATACTCAATACCTCTGGCAGCCAAAGAAAGTAGTGTACGCAACGGTGGCGGTGTCAACCTCCAACAGCCCTCAACACACGGAAATCTAACATAAAAAATCAAACCATTTGCATATCAGACAACATACAACAATCAAATATAGAATGAACAAAAAAAAAACATAAAAAGAAAAAAATTGAAGGAGGAGGAGGAGGCGGAGAGGAAGAAGGGGGAGGTGGCTCACATGGGTGGTGCTGTAGGGGGCGGCGCTCGGTGGTCCGAGTGGGTCTGGTGGAGGCGCGCAGAACCGTGAGCCTATTCGCGCAGAACAATGATGAACAGAGAAAGGGAGGGAAGAGAGAGAGCGGGAAAGACAAGGAGGTTGGTGGTGGGGCGTTGGTGGGTGACGATGGTGACAGGTGGCGGCGGTGGTGACTGTTCTCACGACAGAGAGAAGAGAGATAGAGAAACAAGAGGGATAGAGAAAGAAGGAAAAGGGAAAGTATGGGGGGAAGGGTAACGATTGGGTTAAATGAAAGGGTTACCGATGAAAATTTCCGTGAGTAATTCAAAAAATAAATTTCCGACGGACGATTCCATCGATATTTGTAGTCAAATTTCTGACGACAGTCCATCAGTAAATGTTGTCCCATTTTCCGACGGAACTGTCCGTCGGTAATTTTTAGTACCAAATTTTCGATGATCCCGCCAATTTTTTGACCGAATTTCCGACGGAAATTGTTCATCAGTAACGTTACTGACGGACTATCCGTCGGAAATTTTGACCACTATTGCTATTCTGCATTACCGACGGTAATTTTCATTGGTAAGCCGTCGGTATTCTCAAATTTCCGACGGACACGGGTTCTGTTGGTAATTCATGACATTCTTGTAGTGTATTAAATGAATGGTATTTTGTGTCATTGGACTAAAAAATTTGGAAATTTTTACTTATATTATGGAACGGAGGTAGAATACTTTTACAATGTAAGGATTTTTTTAAATGGAATTAATTGTGATGCATTATCGATGTGAATGTTTATTACATTATTAATATCATGCATTATCATATTAAGCAACTTATATTATTCTTTTTTGTCATATGGTGTTAATTTTCTTCAACACATATTGTTTATACATGTCAAGGCAATGATTATTATAGCTTTCGGGTCGAGATCCACAACGGTCAGAGCTGGATGGGGGAATGGGGACGGGGGAGAAATGCTCCTCGTAGCTGGGACCCGAAAGGGGGTGGGGAGGGAAATAAGGGATGAGGATGGGCTCAATTGACATCCATAATTGTGGATCATATTAAATAAGATTTGACTTTTGATTGATAACCTAATGAATACTTAAAAATGATTTTGTTTGAGGAGAGCATACTAATATTAACTTATTGAGACTGAGTGAAAAAATTATAAAAATTCATGTGTAAATTACTAAGCCAAATTAAAATTGTTGAAGAAACTGTGCCAAAAATAAAATAAAATTGTTGAACAATAATATAACATCTGCTTCACACCAAGAGTTAGTACTTAGTATAGATCGATTACATGTGAAACGAGGCAACAGTGTGCATTTTATGACACGATCAGAATGTCTAATTATAGTTTACGACAAGACATCACATAAAATGACATCGGTTATGTATAATCGCATTCATCAAGGAAAAAAATAGTAAAAGTTATATGAATACAATGGATTAGTATATTTCAATGTTGATGGCACACTTTTCAACACCTTTTCTATGCCTAACATAAGCATACTTCTATGTTCTTAAGAGGGGAGAAAATACACGCTTGCCTCAATTCAGAGAGGTCAAAAGATTGGGAAGACCAAAAAGGGTCACAATTAACAAACAAATGCAGACAATTTGGGTCAAAGACGCTTCAGAAACAACAATACAGAGGCCCCAGATAATAAATTTTGAAGATATTTTTTTGTTTTCATTCTGAGATATACGCATACATTATTTTAGAGTGTGTAGTTTGATAATTTGATGTGTGAGGAGGACACCGTCCAAAAGGGAAATGTCAATGCCATAAATCCTTAAAACCCGGCTCTCTTTTGACAAAAGACCAGGAAACTATGGATGGTGTCACTCTCATTGAACCCAAAATATTCCAAGTGACATGGATCCCAATAACGCATCCCATTATGAAATTAATTTTTGCAAATTGCAGTAATTATTACTTGAGTAGAATGGTAGTTTCATAGAGTTGGGGTTGGCATAGATGCCTTCTTATGGTATAATCAATGGTCAAGAATGCTGAATTTTTTTTTGGGTACAAAATTGGTGGCAAGTGAGCAACCATTCCGCACCGGGTCGGTTAACCAAGGGTAAAGTATTACCTCGCGTTTTTGTTGTCGTTCTGTTCCTAATGATCGAACATACAATCACTTGTTCAAGGGATAAGACACCGAACCACCACACCAGGAACTTCGGGTAAGAATGCTGAATTTTTATCAATTGGCTTGACATGCTCTTAGTTCTAGTAATCATCTATACTAATTGCCACTTATCTTTCTTACTAAAAGTGCAAGTTTCTACCGTAACTGGTGCTCTCAAAAGTTGCTTAATTAGTGCAAACATTTATATATGTATACTTTGAAGCATAACTCATTAATTATTAAATTGACATGGGGTTAGGTATGTCTTATTCTGACATTTTGGAAGGAGAAAGTATGAATAAAACTCAATTAGTAATGCCACATTTCAGCAATTTCTATGTGCTACTCGATCCCTATGACTTTTCAACCATCTTTAATTTATGCATTGTCATGCTAACTGTTTACATTTTCGTCTTTGGTATCCTCTCATTGTTCTTCCATAATTGTTCGTTATCCCTTCACTAATCTGCTGATTTTCTATGTGAAAAGAGTAACCAATTTCATGAATTCAAAAACCTAAACTGAAGTATAATTCATAATTGTGAAAGAAAAATAAAAAAACAATTGAAATTACTACAATAATGCTCATGCACCTGTAAATGAGTGGTGGGTTTTGGTGGGGCTTGAATACAGCTGGTATTCTGAATCTCTAACTACTGACAAAGGGTTATGTATGGTGGGCGGGGCACGTGTCAAAGATCAAGGGATAAGGATTATCCAACTTATTAATTTATTCATTCCTTTATTCTGCTTTTGCACTCTAGTTTCCTTGTGGGGAGTAGGAACTGATCCCTTTTGGAGTAAGTCTAGAGCCCTGTCTCTTTAGTTGGTTCCCTTTTCACACTGCACCCGTACTGGACAAGTGGATTGGTTAGGAATTATTGAGTAAAAACTTCTTATATTAAATATGCAAATTACTCCCTCCGCTCTATATTATAAAAAACAAATTGATCCTTAACTTTGATCCAAAATATAAAAAAATATATATCAAATTTTGCACGTATAGACTGAATGTTAATTTTCAATATTATCCTTATTAATTATTATTATTAATTATAGGTCATCAAAATATTAATTAAAATTAGAATGAGTGTTTTTAAAAATTTATATAAGTATTAATTACAATTAACTCATTTCAATACATTTCATTGGTATGTGTGTTTTAGGGTTTTGTTTCTTATATTGTGAACTGGAGGAAGTAATCTTTAAGGTCTTACTAACGAGTGTCTTAAATATATTATTTAAGGAATCGATAGAAGGTAATTAATTATTCATTGGAAAATTAAATATATCCCTTTAATATATTGGTTACATCATTTTTCATAAAAATTTAATTTTTTAGATTTCTTAAACAATGTCTTTAGGACACCCGTTAATATTTGCCTAACGTTTAATACATGTAATGTAGAGCATATATATGCATAATTTTAAGTTTTGACAAGGCGAATACACTGGGCATGTGATGGCCTTTTTTTTTATCAAAATAACACACTTTTAGAAACTATTTACAAAAATAATTCATTTTTAAAATAATTTATCAAACTAACCTACTTTTTGTCAAGATGGATTAAAATAAATTTTTTTGTGTAATTTTTTTTTCCTGCCATTTTTCTGAGCCATTCAACAGCTGCCACGTAGCAGTCAATGGCGCCAGTTTGACTGACGCCACTAGTCAAAAAAAAAAAATTTAATCCACTCCAGCAAACTAGCACCACTAGTCATAAAAATAATATTTTAATCCACTCTAACAAAAAATAGGTTAATTTAGTAAATTGTTTCAAAAATAGATTATTTTGATAAATAATTTATAAAAGTCGGTTATTTTGATAAAAAAAAAATCGCATGTGATGAATCTCAAAGTAACAAAAAACAAGGCCAACACACATTTACATTTGTCAACGATTAATTTGAATACCTAAAATATAAAGTTTTTACTCGAGTTTTTTTGTGACATTATTTGCACACTATTATTTAAGTAAAAACAATGTTTTTGGAGATTTATATAATGATTCATAGTAGCAGCATTCTAACTGGTCTGTTTCAGAAATTACTAGTTATGTAGCAGTGATTTATTATGTGAATGTTCAAGCAACTTCTCTCTGATAACATTTTTTTCTCTGGGGACAGTTTTTTTGTGTTCTTTTAAAAACACCTCAGTTTCGAGCATACTACCTTCAGTGACAATTTTAACTGTGTTCAACATTCGCATAGTCTCAATTAATTTATTGCATAGCTTACATACTCTTAAAATGTGATTGAGGTTGAGTTATCTATGTCAAATGAATAGTAGGGAACATCTAATACCCCCAAGTACATTGAGATACTACTAGATATAAAACATAAGATACACTGAAATTAGTTTTTCGCTAAACATCTCATATATTTTCAAAAAAGTCATACTTAGAGACTAAACAATGACAATATGACACTTGACTCCGATCCAGCAACGTCTTCGATAACAGAAACAGCTTACATTAGAACAACTATCAAGTATTTCGGGGGTTACTTCACAGTTCTCCAACATAGGAGGGATTAACTTGAAACAAAAGGGTGAGGGGGTGAGATATGAAATCTCAGTGAATTCCCTGCAAACAGAGGGGTCAATCCCACACATATACATATATTAGTAAATTTATACGTATCATCAAGTATAAACATCATTGCTGCCCCCCACGTACCATGGTACTTAAGAGGGACTAGCTTTGGGTTCAATCCTGGTATCATCATGTCAATAAAAATATTTGTGAACCACTCATTCGGACATCCCATTTTAATTTTTTCAGTGCAAAAACGTCGCTGTTCCCCACGCACCGAGATACTTAAGAGGAATCAGCTCTATACTGTAAGGCAGAACATACGTCTATGACCACAAGCGGCGTCCCACTTGCTTTGCACTTACTTGCTTGCCTTTCAAATCGAAAGGACTCTATACTTGCCTTCCAAAATGAAAGGACTTATGTGATTGCCTTCCAAATGGGAAGGACTCTATACTTACCTTCCAAACTGAAAGGACTTTTGTATTTGACATCTGAAATGTCATTGATAATCATTCTAATTCGAATCATGAATAGAATTAGCATGGTTACTACCTTTGGATGCCAAATGGTGTTTCACATTCATTTCTTCATAATATTAAATAACTCAACTCACATATAAATTTATAGCTTAAAAACTAATGACCTAAAGCAAAACTTATAAACCATTCACATTAACAATATATAATATCTCAATCAAGTATTCAACAAGGGATAATGCATCAACAACATAAGCAGAATTTCAGCAGTTTTCAGTTAACTTCTATGATTTTATTAAAATATCAAACAAAGTCGGATCTGGACAAAAGACCACTCCCTGGAAAGATAAATAAGTCTAATTTATAAATAAGATTTTAGTTTTGGAATACAGTTTACGAACACTTACAGTTTTAATAAGCAAGCTTCTGCACCCGGAAAACAGGGCAGTTACAATACTCCAAATTATGACAGGGTTTTCTTCATCAATACTCAGTGTAAAACAGCAAAATAAGTGCCTAAATTGTAGCATTTCGAGTCTATTTTCTAAAAAAACAAGAATCATACCGAACAAAGCCCCATAGAAATAATTATAAGACAAATACTTCACATATGTTTATACGGGTTTCGGACCAGTAACTTCATTTGGGACTTTTCACAAACAAATTACATGCATGCAATTGAAATAATTTACATCATCAATATGCACTCAATTTACATCATATAATCAACATGCAGGTACCAAATCAAACAATAAAAGCAAGCAAATCAAAATTCCTAAGCTTGGATTTATGGTTACCAAGCACTAAACTAAGGAAACTCCCAAGTGGTGTAGAGGTTATGAAGCTTGTGTTTGAGTTGTCTCTCTTTTCTCTCGATGGCTGTAATCTCCCTCCTTAGGACCATGGTTTTGTAGGGAAGGAACTTGAAATGAAGAAAATGATGAACTAAGGGTTTGATGTCCTTAGGTCAGAATACTCATTTTTGCTAGAGAGCTCCAAATGAAAAATTGTGTGAAATAACATAGGCTTAGATGATGTAGAGGAGTGAGAATATGGTGTTGGTTTTTCCAAATAATGAATGGATGGTGTAGCTCTAGTGTGGGTCAAATTTCATGGCTATGGAGGAAGAAGAGCTCAAATGGAGGAAGTACATGAGCAGAAGAGGTTTAGATGGTTAAGGCTTACAAGGAAATGATGTTAGAGCTTGAAAATCAACCTTGGATGATGATGGTTAGGGCTGGACAAATTTGTTGGAGCAAGGAGGAAGAAGAAGACTTTGGTGGTTTAAAGAAGATGAAGTTTGAAAGAGAAAATGAAAGTGAGTGTGTGTTGAGTGTGTGTAGCCATGTAATGAGAGGAAAATAAGTGGAGAGTGATTTGTCACTTTAACTATTATGGGCTAGTGTATTTGGGCTTTACCTCCCAAGGATCTCTATTAATACAAACTTAGTAATTTAACTAATCTTCATACTCTAAATAAAAGAAATATTCATATTCATATAAAGCTCATGAAATCATTTCCCAAAAATATTCAAATATGTAAAGTAAGGAAATTGAAGATGGAAAAATAATAATAATTAATCAAGTTTTTTTTTTTTGAGATATTACATGCATGGTGAAGAAATCATGGCCCTCACTACTCGGAAGTGGTATAGTAATATGCAGCAGATAAAGTTTCAACTAATATATATCAATCAGTTTTGAGTTATTTTGAATAATAAATAGCTAGGAATCATGGACTGGTCCCCGGCATAGTTATATTATTTCTATGAATTTGGGCATATAGGGATATATGCACTTAAGCAGTGAAAACTAGCACACCCATATTCTACTAATATCGAAATTCCACCTAAAACGGTTTCTCTAGAACTATAATATTCCTCTGAAATTAGATTGGAGGACGTTGGTGGGTGCAAATCTAATACAAAATGAGAACCTTCTAACACCAATATATAATATTGTTGAATAATAACAGGATTAGTGAATAAGATCCAATGAACCATCAACTTCATGGAATCCCATTTTTCTCTTGAGAGCATCTAATGGGATTTAAACAAGAGTTTAATTGTTGTACATTATTAATGTAAAGTTTTTTATACTGTCAACCAATCAGAAATCATGATTTGAATGACTTTTAAGTTGATTAGGATAAAAGTTAAAGATTTTTAATAATTTATTAATTTTTAATTAACTGACAGTATAAAAAATATTTACACGATCAGTATATATCAATTAAATTCTTTAATCAAAGCAGTAGACACCACCACCACCGTACTCTAAGGTAACATCCAAATGGACCCCAAACAAAGCCTTATCTACCTAGCTAGCTGCCTAGCACGTCTTTTTTAATTCATAGGCTTAATCATGCCATTCAAAATGAAGAAAGCATTATTGAGCCACACTAGAAGGAGCTTGAATCTTGATTAATCTTCTCAATATCCAGATTAAAATATGATGATGTCCTTTATTATACCCGTAATTGGATATGCTTTATTGATAAGCAAGGAATGTCGTAAATAAAAATTGTTAAAAAGATTCAAAATAGTTATTATTTTAAAACTGAAAAGCTTTTTAATATTTTTTAGGATAATTTAATATAAAGTATCGAATACTTGTTAAACAATCATCTTAAAGCACATGATAAAATGTCCATTTTTAGATTTTTGGCAAGTCCATCTATAGAGATGATAATGGGTAATAGATTCACCGTGTAGCCTAAAAAATTATTCATAATAAATAGGATAATTATCCATTTCATGGAAATAAATATAGGTATGGATAATTATCTGAAAAATTTAACGGAAATGATTGCAGGTAACGATACTCTAGTACTCATCATGCCACATAAAATATAACCTAAACCAACATGTCTTTCCTTTTTCTTTCCCTTTTCGTTTATGCCTTACGCCACTCTCTCATTGGTCATCATTGTCTGTCGTCCACTCTCCGCGTGCCTATAAGTCGGAAGTTTATTGTGACATTTACTCAATTGTTCAAGCATAATATTATGCATTGTATTTAATAACCTTATTATATTGTATTTTAATTTAGTTAAATAGTTTTGTTTGTAATGTTTTATGATTAAGTTTTGGATGATCAATGTTTTATTTTTAATTCACAATTTCAAAGTTAATTAAAGTGCAAATAATGGATACGAGTATTAAAGTTTCTACCCATAGAGGGTGTGGTCCTAGTACGAGTATTGTTTCAAATGTGAGTAAGTCGATGAGTACTACAATCTCATATATATCTAAACCCTGCCCATTGTCATCCGATCCCTAAGTCCAATAAACTAATTACTTACAACTTATTTGCGTAACTTATAAACTTGTTCGATCAATGTAGAGGTATTTGATAAACAAAATTTATTTCATTAGGTTATAACATTTTTTTATAAACTATTTTATTTAACTTATAGCTTATAACTTGTTAACTTCTCTCTCATTTTTACTCTTATTATTTAATTTTAATGAAATTCTTACTTTACCGAATCCCTACATCATAAAATAAAATTATATGAAAATAAAATTAATATTAATTATTAATTTTTATTTTAAATATTTTATTTCAGTCCATGTGGATTAATGCTTCCGACATGGTGCCACGTGGACGTGCCACATGTCTAGATTTGTTATTGGGCAGATTATTCTACCAGCACTTGTCAACACTCCATATGCCCCGTTCTGGGCATGAGAATGTCTGTTGAGATTCTACTTTGATTATAAAAACGAAAATGATTTTTTGACACAGATTTTGCGACACAATACATACATCGTATGAACAGTGCCGCACAGTGCCGCATTGTAGCTGCACTGTGCGGCACTGTAGCACTTTTTTTTTTAAAATTTAATTTTTTTTGTAAATAATTTTTTTGATTAAGTATGTATCAATATCTGGTGAACGGGGTACAAATATCTGGTGAATGCCTTCAAATATGTGGTGAATGCCCATAATAAAACCAAGTTTTGGATGCCTTAGATTATCTGGTGAACGTAGTTCAATTATCTGGTGAATGCCTTCAAATATGTGGTGAATGCTCATACTAAAACCAAGTTTTGGATGCCTTAGAGTATCTGGTGAATGTAGTTCAATTATATGGTGAATGCCTTCGAATATCTGGTGAATGCCCATACTAAAACCGAGTTTTGGATGCCTTAGATTATCTGGTGAACGTAGTTCACTTATCTGGTGAATGCCTTCGAATATGTGGTGAATGCCTATACTAAATTAGCTTGTGGATGCCTTAGATTATCTGGTGAACGTAGTTCAATTATCTGGTGAATGCCTTCAAATATGTGGTGAATGCCCATACTTAATCAAAAAATTTATTTAAAAAAAATTTTAAATTTAAAAAAAGAAAAAAAGAAAGCTGTGCTTTCTGATGTCAGATCTGATTTGCCGCATGATCATGCGGACTTTGTTCATACGATGTATGTATTGTTGTCCGGCATTTTGTGTCAAATTAGCAAACCTGTTATAGAAATATGACCAACGTAATGTTTATAAGGATTGACAATCCGTACCTCGTGAACTAATTTTTGGAATTGTGTTGCGTTTTTGAAATATGAATGAAGATCCACAGAACTTTTTATATGATTTGTTTCAGGGGTTTTACAGGGTCTTCTAGGGTTTGATATGTCAAATGCACAATCTTAGTTGTGCTATTTTTTATTTTTTTTTTTGTATTGTGCATTTGTAAATTGGATATTGCTGTCTTTGTTAAAATGCAGTATTGATTTTACATTGGCTTAGTTTTTATGGCTCCTCTTGTATATGGGTTAGAGTATGTCTAATACTCTATATCAATATACTCTATGTTTATCAAAAAATTAAATAAATTAAGAAATGTCTTGCCTTTAGCTAAACTAAATATGTAAATTAATCGAGTTACACAAAACTGACTCATATTCATATACAACTACCCCAATATATTGCACACGGAATATAAAACTCTAATTAATAAAACATCAAACAAAACAACTTTGGATACTAGCCAGCATAAGCATATAGTAATGTTAGGGTTAAACTAATCTTTTGGTCTCTCCACGTGTAAAGTTATCAATTTGATCCCTATACGTGATACTGGTTTTCAATTTGGTCCTCACCGTTAATTGGTCATATATAAGAGGACCAAATTGTAAATTATTATCACATGTAGGGACCAATTCAACCAAAAAAAAAATGAAATCGATCCCTACATACGACAATTATTTTCAATTTGATCCCTACATGTGATAATAATTTGTAATTTGGTCCCTCTTATATAGGGACCAATTAGTGGTGATGACCAAATTGAAAACCAATGTCATGTATAAGGACCAAATTGATAACTTTTTACGTATAAGGACCAAATTAAAAATCAGTGTCACGTATAGGGACAAAAAATTACTTTAACCTAATTTTAGCTATACAGGCCACGTGATTGTCGTGTGATAAAATTCGTGTCTCCTGTATCTTGTGCATATATCATTAACCACCTATTATGCGTACATACAAGGATATTAATATTAATAAAGAATGTCTACCGATTTTTTTTTTAAAGAAAAAAGTATTTTAGTTCTTATATAATAATACTAATTAATAATAATGATTCTCTAATCTACATGGTTTTGTGTGTCAAAAAAAAATCTACAAGGTTTTTAGATAAATATGTTCTAATCGTACGTATATCATTCTCCCACCACCACCTCAACCACATTAAAAATTCCATTTGTGAATAGATGATCATAAAGTGGTCCATACTCCACATACTCAATATATATAAGTTTATAATACATAATCCGAGCTTGTGTGATATTTTAAGAGATCATGTCACTTTTCCCCAATTATCAATACACATATAAAATTGGGAATAACAGTCTGGACGTGTGTTGGTTCCGGATTGTTTTGAATTTTTTTTAAAAAAATCTTAAAAAAAAATACTTTTTTGTTTAATTTTTTTTTTACGGTTATCCTTTTACTTTTTTTTTTTACTTTTTTTTTAATTTTTTTATTATATTTTTTTACTTTTTTTATAAAAAAATTACTTTCTAATTTTTTTTTACGTTTTCCTTAATTTTTTAATTTTTTTTCCTAATAATGTTTTTTTGCTAATACTTTTTTTTTAATTTAATTTGTATACACTGACAGTATAAAGTTTTTTTACACTGTCAACAAATCATAAATCGACAAACAGTAAAAATAGAGTTGTCATGTTCTTGATGTTTTAATTTTTATATACTTATAGTTTAATATATATATAATTTAATAGTTTAAAACTCAATATTTTATATTTATATATATATATATATATATATTTTAATATTTTCAGGTTCGAACCGAATCAAACCAAACCAATTTTAATTGGTTCGGATATTGTTATTGATTTTTTAAAGTTTATATATTTTTTGTTTTTTAAAATTTGTAGCCAGGAAAGGTAACAAAGCTACCATGTTCTTCGAAAAAATTTAGAACCGTAAGACTCGAACCAATAATTCGATAAATTTAAAAATCTGAACCAACCAATTAAATTGGTTCATTTTTTTTTCTTTTTTGTGTACGGCTCCGAATTGAACCAAAGTCAATGGTCATTAGTTCGGTTATTTTGGAACCGAACCGATCGCTATATTTTAATATTTATATATATTTTAATATTCAATATATATATCAATTTATCAATTGAGAACTTTTCTTCTACTGTTCCTGTAACAATAGAAGGAGTTGTCAACCGATGGATTATTTTGGATTATTTAAATTTTTTTTAAAACATATATTTTGTTGGTTTTAGCTACCGTTTTCTTCGAAAAAGTTTAGGGTCGTAAGACTCGAACCAATAATTCGATGAATTTGAAAATCCGAACCAATCAATTAAATTGGTTTTTTTTTTTGTATTCGCCTCTGAATTGAACAAAATCCAATAATCATTAGTTCGGTTTTTTTTTTGTTGCTAATACCTTTCTTATTTTATTTAATTTGTATACACTAACATTATTTTTTACACTATCAACCAATCATAAATTGGCAAATAGTAAAAGTACAGTTGTCATGTTCATAATGTTTTAATTTTTATGTACTTATATTTTAATGTAGATATAATTTAATAGTTTAAAATTTAATAATTTATATTTTTTTTATATTTATATATATATATTTTTAATATTTTCCTGTTCGAACCGAATCAAAGCAAACCAATTTTAATTGGTTCGGATATTGTTATTGACTTTTTAAATTTTATAATTTTTTTGGCTTTTAAATATTTTTATCCAGGAAAGGTAGCAAAGCTACCGTATTCTTCGAAAAAGTTTAGGGTCGTAAGACTCGAACCAATAATTCGATGAATTTGAAAATTCGAACAAACCAATTGGTTCGTTTTTCTTCTTTTTTGTGTACGGTTCCAAATTGAACCAAACCCAATGGTCATTAGTTCGGTTATTTTGGAACCGAACCAATTACAATATTTTAATACTTATATATATTTTAATATTCAATATGTATATCACTTTATCAATTGACAACTTTTCTTCTACTGTTCCTGTAATAATAAAATAAGTTGTCAATCGATGGATTATTTTGGATTATTTAAATTTATTTATTTGTTAAACTTATATTTTGTTGGTTTTAGCTATCGTGTTCTTCGAAAAAGTTTAGGACTGTAAGGCTCGAACTAATAATTCGATGAATTTGAAAATCTGAACCAACCAATTAAATTGGTTCTTTTTTTTGTGTTCGGCTCCGAATTGAACAAAACCCGATGATCATTAATTCGGTTATTTTGGACCCGAACCAATTAATAAATTTTAATATATTTATATATATTTTAATATTCAATATCTATATCACTTTATCAATTACCAACTTTTCTTCTACTGTTCCTGTAACAGTAGAAGGGGTTGTCAACCGAACCGAACCAACTTTGATTGGTTCGTATTTTTTATATTATTTTATTATTAATTTTTTAAAAGTTTAGAATTTTTTTGTTTTTAAGTGTTTTTAGCGAGGAAAGGTACCAAACCCAATGATCATCGATTCGGTTATCAGGTTCAAGAATTTTGGAACCAAACTAATTATATATTTAAGTATTTATATAAATATAATACTTAATATTTATTATATTTATCATATTTAATAATTTTATATTTTAATATATATTTTAATATTTTTGGATCCAAACCAAACCCAATCGAACCGAACCAATTTAGATTGGCTGTGATTTTTTATATTATTTTATTATTAATTTTTTAAAGTGTACAAATTTTTTGATTGGTTCTTTTTTTTTTTTTTGGTTCGACTCCGAATTAAACCAAACCTAATGGTTATTAGTTCGGTTATTTTGGACCCGAACCAATTAATATATTTTAATATTCAATATCTATATCACTTTATCAATTGACAACTTTTCTTCTACTGTTATTGTAATAGTAAAAGATGTTGCCAACCGAACCGAACCAATCAAAATTGGTTCGGATTTTTTATATTATTTTATTATTAATTTTTTTAAAGTTTTCAATTTTTTTGTTTTTAAATGTTATTAGCCAGGAAAGGTACCAAATCCAATAATCATCGGTTAGGTTATCAGGTTCGAGAATTTTGGAACCATACTGATTACTATATTTTAGTGTATATATATATATATATATATTAATACTTAATACTTATTATATTTAATAATTTTATATTTTAATATATATTTTAATTTTATATATATTGTAATATTTTCGGGACCAAACCAAACCCAACGGAACGATCCACATTATTTTATTATTAATTTTTTAAAGTGTACAAATTTTTTTTGGTTTTAAATGTTTCTAATCAAGAAAGGTAGCAAACTAGTGTGTTCTTCGGAAAGTTTAGCAGCGTAAATCCGAACGAATAATTCGATGAATCAACCCAATTAAATTGGTTTGTATTTTTTGTGTGTCCTGATCTGAACCAAACCTAATGGTCATTGATTCGGTTATCGTGTTCAAGAATTTTGAAACCGAATTAATTACTATATTTTAGTATTTATATATATATATATATATTAATACTTAATATTTATTATATTTAAATATTTATATTTAAATATAAATATTAATTATATATTGTCATGATTCACGACCTCTTGATCCTTGTGCTAAACGGTAGATAAGTAAATTATAATCATGATTAAGAATTGATTTTGAAATTATATGAAAGATAAAAGAGTAAAAGATTCTCATAGATATAATATGGTTTATATTTCAACAAATCTGCATTATATCGGTTTTGGAAAAAAAAAAAAACTTATACGCATGGCTTATTACACTAGTATGACATTAATATTCAATTCAACTCCAGATTTCTGCCCCAGCCACACAGTTTTGGTTTAAATTAAGATCAAGGGAAAAACTAACTTATAATATATATTCATCCCTAATTAGGAATATACAGATATAGATTAAAAGAAAAAAATAGTACACCCCACAAGATGTGGTCCAAGTAGCAGTAGCTTGGATCCTTTAATCATATGTTCAAGGTTCAAATTAATGAGAACAGGATTACATCTGTGGGTAGATGAGTTGTTCCTTAATTGATACTCTACATTGACGACAATTAATCATACGGGCATACGGCTATTGTGAATATACCCCGGATTCTATCGCGGACAAAAAAAGGAAAATACTAATAGCAATAATTTCTTTACGTGCGCGTGACAACATTTGGTATATTAAACTTGCTTGTAGATAGCAGCAGCCGGATGCCTCTCTCTCTCTATATATATATATAGATGTATACAATACTGGTCGGTACATGCATGAATTCCATATGTATCATATGGGCCTATGCAATTCCAGTTTTCTTTTATCTTTTTGTATCAAGTTTTATTGAGATAGAGCCAGACCAGAGTGCCTCCATTGGCGCATTTCGAGTTGTTTTAATATGTGAAGAAGAGAAAGGAAAGTAACATTCGTTTTTGTTTCCTTCAAGTTTCACAAAACAAAGAAAATCGTCACATGTTTTTTTCTAACATAATATAGCGACAGCTATGTCAACCTACTTATATAGTTTGCCTTCTACGATATGGGGACCAGACTATATGATCCAAGAAAAATTATTTAAACAGCAATAATTAATTAATCAACTAAAGTTTATCGCAGTGGTGAGTCAACCACGGTCTTAGAAAATATTTAGCCATCTAATCCATGTTAATTTATTTTTTAAAACTAGAGTACATTATGTTATATTAAAGTGGTAGAATTTAATCAAGTGGTTGAGTGCAGGTGGTTGAGTGCAAAGGTTTTAAGCCACGTGAATACTTCGAGAGCTCACTCGATCCCAATGACTAATTAGGATGGGTACCAAACAAAAAAAAAAAGTGGTAGAATTTCAATCTTACTCTCCATTCTTGGTTATCACGTGTTTTCGTTCTCTTGCATTTTTCCTCTTTGTAACTTCCATCTTAATTAATTCTCCTCATTATGTTTTCCTTAATTAATTCGTAATTATCTCCTCAATAATTATTTCCTGAATCAACCAAGATTCTTTTCTCCTTGATTAATTATATTCAATTTTTTTGGTAGATTGATTATATTCAATTAAATTCATTTTTGACAATCAGTTTTTAAGCAATAATTACTTCATTTTTATTCCAAATGTATCAATATCAAATTAGCTTACATCATTTTTTCAAATTTATAAATTTACCCTGATTTGAATTAGAAACATTTCCTTTAGCATTATGGAGAATATAAGAGGTACTCTAAACCCTTTTAGTAATTTAGAGAGAGAGAATGTTCAGCCAATAATAACACTAGCTAAGAATATAAATAAAGCTTCAACAGACTGAAAACACATACAGGGAACTGGGTTAAAACACTAACTATCAAATAAATATTTGTTGGTCCTAATTACTATGATGAAGACCACAGAGTCCCTGAACACAATACAAACACACAAACAAAAAAATAGTCACACAAGAAATACTATAAATACTTGGTAGGCACGGTAAAATTCAAAATTCCACAAACAGAAAAGGGATAGAAGAATGCACACACAAGATTTACGTGGTTCGATCAATGTGATCTACATCCACCGGAGAGAGCACCACCTCCTCTAGATTTGTCACTCTTATGTTCACAAGGACATGAACAAACCCCAAGCTTATCACTTTATTTTCACAAAAACCCAAGATCAATTATTCTCACTTGATTTTCTCTCAATCTCTATGAATCAATTACAATGAATCACACTCAATGTATCTAGATGAAATTCGAGCTTCAAGAACCCTAGAATCTTGCACAAAATCACACAACTTCTGTTATGCAGAAAACTGATCGTAATAACTTTTAAGTCGTGCCATAATCGATTGTTTCACTACTAGAAAGCTTGCTTTTAGAGACCGAAAAATCAGTCACTAAATTGAGAAAATCGGTCCCTAAGTGATTTAGTGACCAAATTAGAGACCCGATTTTTTCAGTCTCTAAATCATTAGTGGCTAATATGTAATGACCGATTTAGTGACCGATTTTTCAGAGACTAATTTAGTGACCGATTTTAGACACTGATTTAGAGGCCGCTTTTAGTGATTGATTCAAAGGCCGATTATAGTGACTGATTTAGTAATTGATTCTGGACACCGATTATAACGATCAATTTAGTGATTGGTTTAGACACTTATTTTAAGCGATCGATTTTAGAAATCAATTTAGAGACCAATCTTAATGATGGGTTTGTTGTATGAATTAGTGACAAATTTGGAGACTACTTTAAGTATGGTAAGCAAAAACAGGACTTAAGCCGAAAACTCTACGGTTCGGACGGGTTCAATACTGAACCCATCCTTGTAAATTACTTAGCCAGTCTCACTTTTATAATCCGTCCTTTCACACTCCTCCACCAAGCCTACCGTGTGGGACTCGGGTTTTCACTATTCAGTTACTAGCGGTGGCATCATCCATCATTCATCGGTGAAGCTTTTGTCTTTACTCTTGGTCACTTTTATCATGCGGCTAGGATTTCTGGGAGTTTTCCTAGAAGCAAGAATCCTTGTAAGTGAAACATTGTAAAGGAAAATGAGGCATTTTGTTTGATAAAAAAAAAAAAAAAAACACATTCTTTTGCCAACGAAGTGGAATAACTCTCTTCCACAAAAGCATCTTTCTGACGTCATTCTCTCCTTAATATACTGATATATGGAGTTGGATATTATATTTTAAATAATAAATGTATTGTATAAAAATACAAACAAGAGTATAAAACATCAGACATTGTATTTTATCTATTTAGATAATACAATCCTTCCTAAATAGAGTCACACTTATACTAGTGTCTGTTATCTTATATTATGAATTAAAATTTATATATATTTAATCAATGGTTGATATCTATTTTGATCTATAATTCTCATATTCTTATTTTTATTTTAATGTCAATTAAACTATTTAGTAATTTAGTGACCGATGTTTCGGTCTCTAGTTTTAATCAAATATTTTGTCTCTATTTTGGTCTCCAATTTTTAATTTCTTATTTTCATTTTGATGTGAATTAATTATTTAGCAATTTAGTGACCCATTTTTTGGTCTATAATTTTTTCTAAATAATCGGTCTCTACTTTGGTCTCTAGTTCCCAACTTCTTATTTTTATTTTAATGTGAATTAAATATTTTAACAATTTAGTGACCGATATTTCCATCTCTAGGTTTTATCAAATAATTGGTCTCTATTTCGGTCTCTAGTTCCCACCTTCTTATTTTATTTTAATGTAAATTAAACTATTTAGCAATTTAGTGGTCGATATTTCGGTATCTAATATTAATCAAATAATCAGTCTCTATTTCGGTCTCCAAGCCTCAATTTCTTATTTTTATTTTGATGTGAATTAACTATTTAGCAATTTAGTGACTGATTTTTCAATCTCTAATTTTATTTAAACAACCGGTCTCTATTTCGGTCTCTAATTTCTCACTTCTTATTTTATTTTAATGTGAATTTTATTATTTAGCCATTTAGTGACCGATATTTCTGTCTCTAATTTTAATAAAATAATTAGTCTCTATTTCGGTCACTAAAATTTATTTGTGACCGATTTAGAGACCAACTAATTTTTTGTTAAAAATATATGGATTCGGTCTCTAAATCGGTCTCTACAGTGGTCAAATATTTTCAGTCTCTAAAATCGGTCACTAAATTGTTGATTTCTCGTAGTGTTTAATTCCCATAATCGATTATGCTAATCGATTGCCACCTCTTTCTCTGTTATGGAAATCCTCATAATCGATTATGCCAATCGATTATGTCTTTATTGTCTACGTTCCCAGATTCTGCAAAAGCACATAATCGATTATGCTAATCGATTACAAGTTCTCTGTCAGTCTCATAATCGATTATGCAGACACCATAATCGATTATCCCTGCTGAAAACCCAACTTTGATGACTTTGAAGCATCTTTCAACATTTCTCCACCTTGACTCCAAATCAGAGATCCTGAGACCAAAACCAATCACCAGCGTGTTGTGTGTGCTGCTCCCCACTTATGGGATTTACGCTTCATAAAAGTTGATCAAGTCCAAGCAAGTCTTGAACTTTGATCTAGGCAATGACTTAGTGAGCATATCCGCTGGATTGTCTTCCGTAGCAATTTTCTCAATCTTTACCTCTTTAGATTTTGCCAATCTCTGATGAAGTGAAGTCTGATATCTATATGCTTGGTCCTCTCATGGTAAACTTGATGATTTGCCAAATGTATAATACTTTGGCTATCACAATGGACCGTGACACAATCTTGGTTAATCCCCAATTCACCAATCATCCCTTTTAGCCAAATGACTTCCTTTACTGCTTTTGCAAGCGCAATGTACTTGGCTTGTGTGGTTGATAATGCTACCACAGGTTGCAATGTTGATTTCCAACTAACAGTTGTCCCAAACAGAGCAAACACATACCCGGATAATGACTTCCTAGTGTCCACATTCCCTGCATAGTCTGAATCAACATACCCAACAAGAGCATCATCCCCTTGAGCTGTCTTCTTGTTCCTCAAACCAGATTTCTGTGAACCATTCAAATACCTCAATACCCACTTCAAAGCCTCCCAATGCGCTTGACCTGTATTTGCCATGAACCGGCTAACAATGCTGACTGCATGCGCCAAATCTAGTCTACTACAAACCATACCATACATGACACCTCCTACTCCACTTGCATATGGAATAGAATTCATCTTGCCCCTTTCCTCTTCGGTGCTAGGAGCTTGGGTAATTGAAGGCTTTGTGTGATGACCCAAAGGTGTGCTAACCGGTTTGGATTGATGCATCATAAATCGTTCCATAACTTTCCTCAAGTAGCCATGTTGAGATAAGAATAATTCCCCCTCTTTCCGGTTTCTTACAATATCCATCCCAAGTATCCTCTTTGCAATTCCAAGATCCTTCATCTCAAATTCAGAATTCAACCTCTCTTTGAGCATACCAATCTCATCCTTGCTAGAGCTAGCTATAAGAATATCATCCACATATAGAAGCAAGAAAATAACACAATTTTCTCCTCTTCTCAATATGTAAACACAGGTGTCATAACTACTCCTTAGAAATCCACATCTCAAGAGAAAATCATCAAATTTTTTATACCACTGTCTAGGACTTTGTTTCAAGCCATAGAGTGATTTTCTCAAGAGACATACCTTTGACTTATCCTCTGTGAACCCTTTCGGTTGTTGCATGTAGATAGTCTCCTCTAGATTCCCATGTAGAAAAGTTGTCTTGACATCCAATTGTTCCAACTCAAGATCATATTGATTGACAATTGACATCAAAATTATTATAGAACAATGTTTTACCACAGGTGAGAAGATCTCATTGTAGTCAATCCCCTCCACTTGTGTAAAACCCTTCGCCACGAGCCTTGCCTTGTACCTTGTCTTCTCAACTCCTGGAATACCTTCCTTTTTATTGAAGATCCACTTGCATCCCACTACCCTCTTATTCTTGGGTAGATCCACAAGTGTCCAGGTTTGATTCTTGTTCAAATATTTCATTTCCTCATTGATTACTTGCAACCAATTTTGACCTTGCTTTCCATAGCCACTTTGAAGTTCCTTGGTTCTGAGTCTTGAATCTCCTCAGCTGCATTAAGAGCATAACATATAAGGACCGCAAACCCGAATCTCCTAGGAGGTACAATATTTCTCCTAGTCCTATGTCTTGTCAACTGATAGTCAGATTTCGCCGGTGGTAATTGATTTACAACCTCTGCTGGTTGAAGACTCTCATCTCTAGTAGCACATGGAGGAGACTCCACCTAAACTGAGTATTCTCCTTTGCCATATCTGAGTTGCTTTCTTCTAGGTTTCTGCACATCATAGCCATTTTAGTCTCATCAAATGTGACATCCCTGCTAATGAAGCACCTTGATTCCCCAGGTTCCAACCTCCACAGCTTGTAGCCCTTCACGCCTTCTAGATAGCCAATGAAAACACATTTCACTGCACGAGCATCAAGTTTGTCTTGCCTAACAAGAGCAAACGCTAGAGCCTCGAATATCCTTAAGTTAGAGTATTCAACCGGTTTACCACTCCACACTTCCATAGGTGTCTTGAAGTCTATAGCTGATGATGGACATCTGTTAATCAAATACATTGTTATACTTGCAACTTCTCCCCGGAAGCTCTTGGGCAGCCCAGCTCCCAAAAGCATGCATCTCACAGGCTCCAGAATAGTCCTATTCATCCTTTCGGCTAGTCCATTCTGCTGATGTGTCCGTGCTACAGTTTTATGCCCTTTAATGTCTTGTTTCCTGCAAAACTCATTAAACTGCTCTGAAACAAACTCCAAGCTGTTGTCAGTCCTTAAAACTTTCAGTTTAGTTCCCAACTGATTTTCTATAAGAGTGTGCCATTCCTTAAACTTTTCAAATGTTTCAGATTTATTTTTCAAAATATAAATCCACACTCTTCTAGAAAAGTCATCAATAATGGTGAGAAAATAGAAACCACCTTCATGAGTTTTCACTCTTTAAGGACCCCAAAGATCCGAGTGAACATACTCAAAAGGTCTAATAGAAACATGCATACCCGAACCAAATTTCACTCTATGTGATTTACCTAGTATGCAATGCTCACAAATTCCAGCTTACCCAATTTATCACCATTTAGCAAGTTTTGTTTACTTAGCTCAACTAAACCTTTTTCACTAACATGCCATAGTCTCAAGTGTCATAACATATTTTTATCATGTAGAGTTTAGCTAATAATAGATGCATGAGTAATAACAGTAGAACCATCAAGAATATACAATCCATTCCTCTTAGTTCCCTTAGCAACTATTAGTGAACCATTAGAAATCTTTAACATGCCATGTTCAATTTTAGTTGAATATCCTAAAACATCAAACATGCTTATAGATAACAGATTTCTCTTAAGTTCAGGAACATACCTCACGTCTTGCAAAAAGATTTAACGGTTATCAAACATTTTCAGCCGGATAGTACCCATACCTTGCACTTTGCATGATTTGTTGTTTCTTAGAAGCACCACTCCACCTTCTTTGAGCTCCAAAGACTCGAAGTAGTCTTTTAAGTGACACAGGTGATATGTACATCCGGAATCCATAACCCAATTCCTTTGCGTTTCCGAGGTAGATGCTACCAACACTCCCACACTCTCATAACCATTGGAAACAACCGCTACGATATCGTTCTTGATTCGACCATCTTGAAATAGTATAGTTGTTGCTTCAAGAACAACCTATTTGATAGAGACTTAGTTATGTACAAGGACTCCAATTTGACCCACATTGCCGTAGTTGTCTTCTCCCTTGCAACCTCCCTTAGTGCCTTATCACCAAGACACAATATGATAACACTTCTTGCCTTGTCTATCATATCTTCCTTCTCCTTTTGAGAAAGCGTGGAGGGCATTCTCGCCACACCCTTCAAAGCGTCAGCACATCCCAGCTGTATCAAGATTGCTTCCATCTAGATTCTCCATAACCCGAAATCACTATTTCCGGAGAACTTTTCAATGTCGTATTTGGTACCCATGGTTCAACCTCTTCGTTCTTCTTTCAATTCCCACAGACGGCGCCACTTGTTGGTCCTAATGACTCAGATGAAGACCACAAAGTCCCTGAACACAATACAAACACACAAAGAAAACAACAGCCACACAGGAAATACTACAAACACTTGGTAGGCACAGTAAAATTCAAAATTTCACAAACAGAAAAGGGATAGAAGAATGCACACACAAGATTTACGTGGTTCGATCAATGTGATCTACATCCACGGGAGAGAGCAGCACCACTAAGAATCAAATGATCACAGTTTACAATAGAGAACTCCTCTAAATTTGTCACTCCCCTGTTCACAAGAACATGAACAAACCCCAAACTTATCTCTCTATTTTCACACAAACCCAAGATCAATTACTCTCACTTGATTTTCTCTCAATCTCTATGAATCAATTACAATGAATCACACTCAATGTATCCGGACGAAATTCGAGCTCCAAGAACCCTAGAATCTTACATAAAATCACACAACTTCTGTTATGCAGAAAACTGATCGTAACAACTTTTAATTTAAGTTGCACCGTAATCGATTATTTAATTCCCATAATCTATCATGCTTTCTCGGCCCACGCTGTGTTTCTGGAATTCCCCGTAATCGATTATGCTAATCGATTACCACCTCTCCGTTTGTTCTGAAAATCCTCATAATCGATTATGCTAATCGATTGCAAGTTCTCTGCCAGTCTCATAATCGATTATGTAGACACCATAATCGATTATCCCTGTTGAAAACCCAACTTTGCTGATTTTGAGGCATCTTTGAACAATATTATTAAATTATATAAATATCTTTATATCTTTTCATAATTTACTAAATAAAAATGATTTTTTTTACACCACCAAGACTAAATATATTATTTAAAGTCAATTTTATAACAATAGTCAATTAGGCATATAATTAATTATTGAAATAATTTTTTTTTTTGCAAATAAGCCAAATATACTAAAGTTCCAATCCATCAAGTTTATCAATATATAATTACCCAGTTTTTTTTGTGTGCTCATAATTGCACAATTTACAATTACACAGTTTTTTGTCACTTAGACGTAGGCTTTGTTTGACAAAAATAGCTGATAAATTAGCTTATATCTGATAAGCTGGCTAATAACTGATAAGCTAATTTTTAGTTGATAGCTGAAAAATTAGCAGATTGAAATTGAAGTGTTCAGTAAAATTAACGGTTGAAGTAGCTTATAAATGTAAAATGACATAAAAGGACATATTTATGATAAACATGGTAATGTGGGAATTTCATTAAATGAATGGGGTAAAAATGAGAAAAAGTCAATAAGCTATAAGTTATAAACCATAAGCTAAGTGAATTAGCTTATGAAGAAAAGCTATAAACCAATGAGATAAGATTGTTTACCAAACACCTCTATTTCAGTCAAATAAGCTTTATGCTAGTCAACTAAGCTATAAGCTAGCTTATTAGACTTTCAAAACAGAGCCTTAGTAATAACGGTTACCTGAAATATTAAAACTTGATAATGTGCCGAAAAAATTAAATTAAATTATTAGAAAAATTCAACCACTTCATAATCCGAACTTTACTAAAGTGATTATGACACCAGGTAGGAAGAAGTAATTAATAAACTCAACTCTCAATATGAAAAAATTGAAATAAAAATAAAAATACAATCACTTACTAGAGAATGGGATTTATTAAAGGGCGGGGAGTGGTCGCCGGTGCAAGGAGGCACGGACAAGGAACGGCTTCTGGCAGGCTTCTAGGCGGAGGGACACATGAATGAATCGATTACACACTCGAATGAGAGGGATCCTGAGACTATGTAGGTATGGGACTATACAGTTGAGAAAGGCTTGTATGAATTGATTGGTACTACCTATACTAAAAAGATGCATCTTCTTTTCGGGAGCTCATCACTTAAGAACTCCACAGTTAAGCGTGCTTGAATTGGAGCATTTCTGGGATGAGTGACCTCCTGGGAAGTTTTCCCAGGAAGCGTATGAGTGAGGAAAAAGCACGCTGAAAAGACCCGTGTTGGTCTGTGGGGATAGTCGTCAATCTATAGAACAGTCAGGGATGTTACAAATGGTATCAGAGCGGCACCTCTCCCAGTACGGTGTGGTTCGGGGACGAACCAAGCGGAAACTGGTGGGCATGTAACACCCGGGTGCTGACGAGGGCGGGGAGTGGTCGCTGGTGCAAGGAGGCACGGACAAGGAGCGGCTCCTGGCAGGCTTCTAGGCGGAGGGACACATGAATGAACCGATTACACGCCCGAATGAGAGGGATCCTGAGACTGTGTAGGTATGGGACTATACAGTTGAGGAAGACTTATATGAATTAATTGATTGGTACTACCTATACTAAAAAGATGCATCTTCTTTTCGGGAGCCCATCACTTAAGAACTTCACAGTTAATCATGCTTGACTTGAAGCATTTCTGGGATGAGTGACCTCCTAGGAAGTTTTCCCAGGAAACGTGTGAGTGAGGACAAAGCATGCTGAAAAGACCCGTGTTGGTCTGTGGGGATAGTCGTCAATCAATAGAGCAGCCAGTGATGTTACATCAGCAGATGGTCCCTCATGAGCCCCTCGAAATTCAAATTACAGGATTGAAAGTAAAATTTATTGCAGCCATCCCAGTTGAGGGCAGAGATATAGAAGAAACTCTGGCCTTTTCATCATGACACAGGTGTTAGATTATTCACCATTTTTCATTACAAAAATGAAATCAAGACCAGAGAACCTAGTTTGTTGTTCATATGCAGTAACATTGGCCAGTACATATCCAAGACTTATATTTATTAGGAGAATTACTACAAGAAGGATATATGTACATAATCAGACACCAAATGAAACTTGGCAATTACTTACAATAGTTTTATACTTTTAACTTATTTTTATGAAATAAATTTTTTAAGTCATATTAGAGTATTAATTTACACAAAATAGTTTACCGACAGAGTTTACAAATTAAAAGAGAAAATTTTCCACCATATATAGTAATAATGATAATTAATAATTTTAAGAGAAAAGGGAGCCCGGGAAAACCTCCATAAGATTTTTAAATCAGAAATGATGTTTGAACACCGAAGTTTGATACCGTACAAAGAGACACCGTATTTGAGGCTATTTCCAAAACAAAATGGTCATGGTGAGAGAGAAATAACAAGTGTGTGAGCTATGTATCTTATACGGTGTTTAAATTTGATCTCAAAAGACCATAGCTCATATTACGACTTAAATAGTTAGTTAGAACAAATTATTTACTAGCTTCCTTTTTAAAATACCATTTGTTATTTATTTATTCAATAACAGCGCACACAACAAAGCCGGGAAAGTCAAATTGTCAAACTTCGTAGCTTCTCCTTGCTTACAAACCATAATAATTATTATTATCTTCCAAATTCTAATTTAAGCGTTTTTTTTTTTTTTACTAGTTGAGCTTATATAATTTCTTTCTCATAAACCCATCCTGACTACATCGTTTTCTCCATTTTTATTTTCTACTTCATTTCAATACTCAATCCTTGAATATCTATAAAAGGCCCCCACCCTTCTCTATCCTCTTTGTAATAAGCCAAAACTGTCTGTCTCTCTCTCTCTCTATCTCTCTCAAAGTCTCACCATCTTTCAATCTCTCATTACCCTCTTCAATTAACTAAAACCAAAGCAAATTAAGCTACAACTCTTAAATCAAAAGGGTAAGTAGCTCTTTTGTTTTGGTTAGCACTTTCGAATCAATCATATCTCGAGTATTATAGTAACTCATGGATGTGAAAGGAAGAATAAGCAACTCCAGCAACATCACGATCCAAAGTGAGGAGGAGGAGATGGACCTCCGAAGAGGGCCTTGGACTATGGATGAGGACCTTGCCCTCGTCAATTACATTGCCAATCATGGTGAAGGTCGCTGGAACTCCCTTGCTCGCTCTGCTGGTAACTTGTTCTTCTTTCTTCTTCTTTTAGTTTTGATGGGCAACACAACACTAGTACTATTTCATGATTGTAATTGTTGACTCTATAATTGTGGTGTGCAAGCCTTCCACTTCTCGTCTCGTTTCATCACCAATCAATTTTGGGGTACAAAAAGCCTATATATGTTTGCGGTTTATAATATACATATGCTAGTGAATATATCCTGTTTTAGGAATTATTGATGACATATACTTGTTTGTGTTGTGGTGGGTGGGGTATGTTATATATATGAATAATATGATCTCAGATGATGAAATAAAATACATATAATTATAGGTTGCTGATAATTGCTTGGCTGCACCCCATTTATGAAAATGGAAAATAGATAACTAGTTTGAGAAAAATGAAGTACCACAAAACAAAGAATAAAAGTGCTCTTTATTTTTTCCTCATCAGTGCTAGCTATTTTGCTCTCTCATAAACTTTACCAATTTAAGCATTTTCCTTTTGTTACAGGACTCAAACGAACTGGCAAGAGCTGCAGATTGAGATGGTTGAATTATTTACGTCCAGATGTTCGACGAGGTAACATCACCCTTGAAGAACAGCTTCTTATTCTCGAGCTCCATGCTCGTTGGGGAAACCGGTAAGCCAAATATGCATGCAATCCAAACATACCACAACATTATTAAATTGTCCAAACATACCATTTTTTGGTTGCCCGAATTGTAACGATCTTGTATACAAGTTGGATTACCTCTTCTACTCTTTTTCTCATAAAAAAGCACAATATTATTCTTTTTTATTAAAATTTTCATATTTTGGTTTAATTTTTTTGTCAGTCTAACTTGTTGGATTTATTAATTGAAATTAGATGGTCCAAAATTGCTCAATATTTGCCCGGAAGAACCGACAATGAAATCAAGAACTATTGGAGAACCCGTGTTCAAAAGCATGCCAAACAATTGAAATGTGATGTGAATAGCAAGCAATTCAAGGATGCCATGCGCTACCTTTGGATGCCAAGGCTGGTGGAGCGCATTCAAGCGGCCGCAGCTGCCACCGCATCCGCTGGGACCACCACCACCACGACTGCCACTACAACCGTCACCACCACCAACAATACCACATACAACTGTGACGTCGACAACAACATTAACAACAACAATTTTGAGGTTCATAGTGGTGGGGACATGATGTTAACTCCGGTAATTATGAACAACAACTTAGCTTGTTCACAAGGCACACAAAGTTACACTCCAGAGAATAGCAGCACAGGCACATCATCAGACTCGTTTGGGACCCATGTCTCGGAGTTAACTCATGATTATTACAGTACTGTCCAAGTTGGTAGTAACAATAACCCTAATATGGATTACTATCAACAAGCTCATCAACTCAGCTTCTTAGATTGCATCACAAGCCCATCAATGTTCTCTCAGGAGATGGATTTTCAAGCCATGGAACCAAACAACCAGTGGATTCAGAGTGGGGACACAATCAACAATTTCTGGAGTTTTGAAAACATGTTACAACAACTCAGTGACAACATGTGATCAAACATGATATAAGAGGGTGGAGGAACTATACAGGGAAAAAATAGAAATAGAAATAGCAAATTAATAAAATAAATTCATATGTAGGACAAACATAGGATCTCTACGATGGACATAGATTTTAATTAAACTAAGGATTATAAGAGCATAGAGAAGGAAAAATGTGAATTACTTTTCAGTTTGTAGCCTTTTTCTTCCTGTTCTTTATTTTTATTTTTAATTTTAGTGGGGGTGTCGGAAATTAAATATTTGTAATTTGAGCTTTCTTTATATAAGATTTTATTCTTTGAAATTATATTAAACTTAATTTGTTCTCTTTTATTTTGATTCTCTTCTTAATTCCCTAGCTAATGACTATAGTAGGGACTAGGGAGTGCATTATAGATGCAAGAACCGTACACATTAAATCAATAATAATGTGAAGATATGTGCATAATTGATTCCACCATACCCCCTTTTTGTTTTCCTTTGTCAAGTCCCTATTACAACTGTTATTATATTAGTAATCCCACTTACGAAACCTTGTCCACGGGACCTGAACCAAGCCTCGCAAAGTGTTTCTAGATTGTTAAAAGGAGGTGAAAAGCAATTGTAATTTTTTATACGTGGTCTTGTTTTATTGGTGGGCTAGCCTAGCAAGCTCCAATATTCAAGTTGGCCATTAGGGACGAGGGTAGAGATTCTCTGTCCCACTTTTCTGTCACATCTTCTGTTCCCTACTAATTATAATTTATTATTTAATAAAATAAAATCTTAACTCATTAACACTTATGTATATTCTCAGTTTTTGATTGGTTAGGAATATCGAGATACTATTTTTTGGGATTGGATGTTTGTATCCCAGGGACAAAACTTTCAAAAGTTGAAACATGCAAGCCTCTATTATTATCATCGTTAATGATCAAAAGGCTTAATCTGCCACCTAAGTACGATTCCAAGGACCCTACTCCTATTTTAATCTCACGCTTTGTTGGATTTCGTACGGACAAAGTTTCACTTGGATCCAAAATTACTCTCAACTAATCCATATGATATAAAATTATAAATTATAAGCTGAGATGCTGCCATGGATAGTTTCGTAAATTCAGGTTCTGCACGTGCCGAGTGAGTAACAAAACGTGATGGAATAGTTTAGAGAGAGAAAGAGGGTTATGGCGGCGGGGAATCTTTGTAGGCCGCGTGCCAATGGGAGAAGCCATCAAAGTGGTCCCGGAGAATGAGGTGTTTAGAAGCTGCCACGTGTTATCTTCCAACTAATCTAATATAGAAAAAGGAAAAAACGAGCCGAAATAAGGAAATACCTTAATTAGGGTTAACTGTACCGTATCACATACAGCCGCAACCCTTGAAGAGCCTACATGTATTGTAGTCCTCGTATGACTCTCTCATACATACACGCATACATAAATACACACACATGTATGCAAGGCTGTGAATTAAAAAATACGCAAAGTCAAGTATCAACAGCAAATTTTTTTTACTAAATTATCTTTATTTAATTTTTATTTAATTACTCTACTCTATTATATATATATATATATATATACACTGCTGTTAAACTACTCTTTGTTTGGGTTATGATATTTACATACAAATTTTGGATACCGTATATTTTTATCTTTATCTCTCACTTATTTTTTATCTTTTCTTTATACACGCTTCTGAAAAGTGCATCCAAAAAATAAAGAAAATAACATTTGGTGTCTCATTTTGATGTACAAAAATCATTCTTCCTTTGATTTTCTTATTTTGGTTTTTCACACACTGTAATTCCCGTCCTTCTTTTGATTTCATTGGTTGAACATCATTTTGTATCCCTTGGTAAAATATCATTGCTCTTAAGTCTAAATTTTTATCAATGATTGTGATTTAATATATTTTAAAATTAGGCACAACTGAAAAAAAAAAATTTATTTAACAAGTAAATAATATCTAAAATATCACTCATTAAAAATATTTTTTTGCACTAAAACAACACTTAAATTCTTAGAATGAACCAAAACGAGCGATTGATAGCATTAGCTGACACTCTCATTTATATGCAATACAAAATAAAAAGTCTCGTTAAATAAGTATGTTAAGAAGCATGTAATATCATTTACAAAGAAATTGGCTATGTGTTCATTGAAATGAACTGAAACGTTGGTAGTCTTTGTTGCTCCCCGGCAAGGACGGATTCAGGAACTTTCGTTAGTGGGGGGCAAAAAAAAAAAAAGTTTAAAAATATTATCATAGAAAGAATATACTATAAATATGTATAAGCGATATAAATTTGATATAAAATAAACAAGATATAATATTGTTTGGTCTCAATATGAAACCTAGCTGATAAATGAGAAATAATTCATTAAGTAAAGATAGAAGATTATAAAATTAAATTTCACTCTCAACAAATCCCTAAATACCCAATATCTCTCACATAGAATACAATTATGACAAAAGAAATACAAAATATCTAAGCTTTTACAAATTACAATTGTCTTCTTCGCATTTTCAAATTATAATTTCACTCTCTCCAAATCCCTAATTAATTAGTAATTACACTCATTTACACTATAAAAAATATATCTCTATGTATATAACTAAACAATTATTCTACCATTGTTCTTTTATACAATTGCATATTTCATTCTTCACAAATGAGTGATGATGGTTTGTCATGTGGGGGTAACAACTATTTTTTTGTGGGGACAAAAATAAATTACTAGATAGATTATTTGGAAAAAAAATTTGCTTGGTGGGGGCAAGTGCCCCCATTCCACTACAAGTGGATCCCCTACTCCCAGGCACTCATCATCTGAGTATGGAACCATTATTTCTAAGTACAAAGATTTATTATTCTGTTCCACAAACCTTAAGGTCGAGTTTATTAAGAGAGAAGTGAATGTAGTCGCTCATAAATTTGCTAGAGTAGCTACTTCTTTTGCTAGTCCTCATATAATTCCCACTATTCCTGCTTGTATTATTGATATTTTATATTAATATCGAAATGAAGTAAGTTTGTTCCCGTAAAAATAAGATTGAATTTTCAACACAAAAGTTGAGTATTTTTAAATTTAAATTATAAAGTTATTTTATGTTTTAAGCACTCGACTTTCTATTATAATTCGTTAATTAACGGTTAAGTTCCAAAATTAAATTGCATATAAATTGGCTCTCTGTTTATTTTTTCTTCAGAATCCACCCTAATTAGTCATTTGGGTTAAGTGGGTTCACCATAGTATTCATACGGGTTAGGCCCTTCGGGCCCGCTATAGGACTAAATTTTTATTCGTTTGATTGAGCAGGGTTTCACCCCTTGATTCTCAACATCATAATGGGGATGAGTCCACAAGGATTTGAATTTAGGTTCCCCAGGTTCTCCTCCTTGTGGGGGCAAGTTATTTCCCCTCGACCAACACCGCATTGGTTACACACAAATAGGTCCTAATCTGTTGAGAGTCCCACATCGACTAGAGATATGACCTAAGTAGTGCTTATAAGGCTTGGGCAATCCTCACCTTACAAGCCGGTTTTGTGGGGTTGAGTTAGGTCTAAAGCCCAAATTTCAAGATGGTATCAGAGCCTATCCTAGATCTGTTATTGGGCCAAGATCTCTATTATTCCACCCACATTTGTCCACGCTCCAGATGTCCAGGCCTGGGCGTGCCGTGAAAGGGTGTGTTGAGATCCATGTTATTCCACCCGCATAAGTCCACGCTTCAGATGTCCAGTCCTGAGCGTGAGGGGATGTGTTGAGAGTCCCACATCGACTAGAGATATGGTCTAAGTAGTGCTTATAAGGCTTGGACAGTCCTCACCTTACAAGCCGGTTTTATGGGGTTGAATTAGGCCTAAAGCCCAAATTTCAAGATAATCCCATTAGACTTTTCTTTGTGTCTTTCAAGTTTTGAACCACTAAATCAAGAAGATAATTAAGTATGACATCAACTTTGTGTTCTGATTTGGAAAATTTCCCTTGACGGGATATTCTCCTACTTCTTTTTTTTGAGACTAATTTGAGTTTATTAATTGATTTAATACATTATTTATGAATATTTTTAAAATGTTTATACTATAATGATTTTTAAATAATTTTACTAATTTTAATAAAATAATAAATTGACGAAAGTAGTAAATTTATTATTTGGAAAGTAAATAAAAAAAAATAACATCAAAGTAGTGGAAAAGAAGTAAATAAAATAAGGATTTCAATTAAAAAGAAGAAGAAGAAGGAAATCTCAAGCCCAGATTTGGTACAAAATAAGAAATGCGTCATCCATGCTTCAATATTCACGAGTGAGGTTTTTTGCATTAAGACTCGCCGTTTATTCACCTTTTGTTTGTATCCTAATCCTGCAAGCTAGGTTTGGAATTTCCATAAAATAGAATAGTGCTAAACAATGATTCTTTCAATTAAATTAAAAAGTTTATTTTTTACATGTTCTTATTTAATCTTTTTTTTTTTTTTTGACGAGTTCTTATTTAATCTTTTAAATCTTATGATTATTTGATATATTTTTTTTTCAGGTGATTACTTGATATGTTATAAAACCAATTTAGGTGTAATTTTTTATTTAATTATTTGAAGAGGAATACCGTTTATAAATAAAAATACAAAATATATAAATTAATTTTAAATTAATTTAAAAGCAGAAAATAAAATAATAATACTTTTAATAATGTGATCTGACTAAGGTGATTGTTTTCCAATTTTTTTATTTTTCATTTCTAGTAAAAAAATAGCATAGATACATACGTATGAGAAACGTATTCCAATTCATCTTAATTCTTGAGTACAGAGAAAAGAAAAAACGGAGGTGGGGAAATGTATAACTGGACTCCACGACATAACAGGCCGAAGACTTTTTGTTCTTGAGTTGAGCCACGTTTGATTTCCTGAAATGAAATGTTACTTCACGATTCAAATCAAAGCAATCTTCGTCCGGTGGTGCTGGGTATGACTTTGGAGTCAAGGGCCGGGACCCATTCTGAAACCACGTGGGGATGGAAGAACCAAAGAAGGCCCATTGAGCTATCTGAAGTGTGTGATGTGTTAGTCACACTCACATTTCATCTGCTTACTGTTGGAAAGGAACCCCTCATTCATCAAGTGTCCTTTACATTGAACCTATGGGGGTTTATAATTAATTAATTAGCTTACAAGTTATAATGTGAGGTAACAGCATTTGGTTGGTTTTTTAACCCTGCTTAGCCAAAATTATCCAATTAGTGTAGGTTTTAAAAAAATTACTTGAATGGTGCAAGTTGGCTACTGAGATGAAGATTTTTAAAAGTGAAGTCGCATATCTGATATACGAGTACAATACATGATATATATAAAATTTGTTTGGTTTTAAGGAAAACTGCCAATCAAATTGGCGACTTATGTTAAAATATCTTTCTTTCTTTTTATTTATTTAAAGGAGAGTTGGAGACTTGAGTTAAAACATATGTTTAATTGCACTTTGGATAATTTTCTTTGATAATGCACGAGGCAGGTCAAAAAGTCATAAGTAGGGTTGGTTTGCTTTGTTTTCAGTAACGATGAAAACGTGTATTGAATCCGATGAGTACTCGCAAAAATTATTCATGGTGAGTAAGATTATTACTTGCTTAATAGTATAGGTATGTACAGGTAATTACCCGTAAAATTTAATTGTTACGGGTGCGAGTATGAGTACTCTAATATCCATCCGACCCATATTTGCACACTTTTATATATATATATATATATATATATATATATATATATCTATATATATATATATATATATAACATTAAATTAAAAAATAAAATATAACTTAGGTTAAGTGAACTATATATTTATGATCTCATCTTTTAAAACTACATATTTCTTCTTATCATGTTTCTAAGTATCCACATGTTCTTATACATGTTGTTATATATATGTTAGACATTTCTTTTATAAATTGTCTTTTGGATTTATCAAAGGAGTTATGTTTGTTTTTTTTTTTTTTTTTTAACTTTGCTCTTATCTTATTATCTCTATTGCTCTCATACAATTTGAAAATGTATTTAGTGATCACAAATGTATTTTTAATCAATGTCTTATTATTTTATCATAGTTAATTAAAATGTGGGTAACAGGTCGGGGTATGGGTACTTAAGTACCTAGCAGGTAAGGGTATGGGTGATAATATTGCTATCCCCACGAGTATGGATTCGGGTACGGATATTTTTTAAACGCGGATATGGGGACGAGTATTATAGTACCCTGCACATTATCATCCCTAGCTTTTAATTTCTTATTTTCACTTCCTGATTTCAAATATAGTACAAAATCATCGCATTGTTTTCATTCTATTTTCTATTTTCAAAGATTTGTATAGGAAATAGTAAAAAAATTAAAAAATTAGTGTTTCCTACATAAAATTTTGAAAACATGAAACATAATGAAAAATATGGCAGTTTTGTAACCAATCCTGAAAATAGTAAAAAAAAAACTTTGGATTTTTTTCCTTAGAAATTTTTTTTTTTTGGAAATAAATGTGCTTTTACAAAAAAAAAAAAAGGTATTTGGATGGGTTTTTTAAAAAAAATAAAAGCAGTAAACAAAACATATTTTGATGTATTTTTTAAGAAGCTACCATTACTAACTTCTGAAAAAAGAAGAAGCAGTAGAAGAGAGAGTGAAGATCGATCATATATTTTATTAGACAATAATTTCTCTATAGTAAATCTTACAAAAGCTTTTTTTATAAAGCTCATCCATATGCAAAATAACTTCTTTTTAAGTTCCAACAATAGTTTCTGGTTTTACTTTTATGTGCATGTTTGTTTAAAATTATTATCAACGCTAACGGAGAAGCACGTTTTACAAGGCATTTTTTTTCAAAGCTCAAAACCTCTGCTTTCTTTTAACGCAGTAGGAAATGATATCATTAAGCCCGTTTTTAAAAACTCATCCAAACAAGCCTACCGAGCTTAAATGGTCGTTAGGTCGATCGTAAATTTATTTAACAACCAAATTTTATCGCTTAGCGAGTTAAAGTGGATATTTCTTGTAGTGAATTAATCTCCTTTTTTTTTGAAGTCATGCATAATATGGAAATTATAATGTTATTACTAAAGTTGCTGAAATTTATTCATGACAATTGTTTCTAAACACACACACAATATAAAATTTTTTAAGCCTTTATTAATTATCTCATTAGGTTATTTAGATTATTTACATCAATTATGAATATATTTTTTTTACATTGTGTCCCATACATTAAGCCACGAAATTACTCTGTACACCATTTTATTTCAATCATATGAAACTGAAATGAAAAAAAAAATTTGGGTAAAAAAAAAATGAAAATTTATTTTAACTTGCTCTTTGTTATGGCGCTAATTCCATTATTTTCTTTTCTTATTTTCTGAACTTTCATTATTTATTTTTTCCGAATCCAACATGACATCAAAGTTGGAGTATTTTCGTCTTTAGAAAGTTAAAATGTATAACAAGATTGTTCCATCTCATCTCCACCAATCTGTTAAGTGACATTTGAACTTCTTAATTTGTACCAGGGTTTCAGAAAAATCAACCATAATGGCGCATATATATTTGAAAAATATTTTAGTTTCTGGGTTATCTACCAATATAAAGAATGTGGAACGACACGCTGGTAGTCACAGTCAACTAGACCGCGAGGAGGAGGAAAGTTAAGCTTCAAACAAATGCACGGTCTGCAAAAGACTTTCGAAGATATTGTTAGACATGATATTTTGTGAATTTGATTTAATTAATATTTTATCTTTTAAACCATTTTCTTGTCCATTATCTCAGGGAATTGGATCCTCTCCAGTGACATGATAGTCATATTAAAAAAATATAGACACATTTTTTAATATATATGAACCCATCATGATTAGTCATAGGTGTCACTAGTTACAATTTTATCCTATTTTATGTAAACGTGATAGATTTCAAATCCTTATCATAGTATCAACATTACATCCTTTTCATTGATCATTCATCACTTGCGTGAAGCTTTGTGATGAAAGCGAATAAAACCATGGTGTTAAGTTAAGGGTTTTTCACAGGTCGCATCGCAACCCCTCACAGCCACAAGTTGAATATGTGTGCGAACATAAGTTAATGGTAAATCATCTCTTGTCAACTTCCACAGGTCATTGCCTCAAAATGCAGGGAAGATCTTTCCAACCCGTAATTAACAAAGTGAATGCTTGTGTTGTCTTTCCACTAAAAGGAAATTCATGTTTTGCATTTAGACTCTACCTATATATGATCATAATCTTAGCAACCAATTAAGTGAAATCCAACCACATATTCGGCTAAGGCTAAGCATGTACATGGATTCAACCTTAGCTTCAAGATTTAAGAAGAAAAAATGTGGTTTGTATTTTAATCGGTTAGAGAAAGCTATTGTCTTATATTTGATTTAGGAAATTCTAATAATGTAGTTATCTCACATTCTAACTTTTTAAAGCAAATTAGAGTGGCAGGTTTCTATTAGGGACAAATAATAATTATTCTCACTTAATACAATTATGTTTTCTTTTCCTATCAACACTACAAGAAAATACCCGTTTAGCGACCGAATTATAGCTACTGAATCTATTCGATCGCTATAACGACCGGATTAGCGACGGTCTTAGCTTTTTTCATTTTTAGGTCCCATGGTTGAAATTAGTGACCGAATTAGCGATTGAAACATTTCAGTCGCTAATCTAACGATCGCTAATGCGTCACTAATATCCAATAACAGGAAGTCAACTTGGTTGACCAAATTGCGACCGTAACAGCGACCGAATAACGGTAATAATTTAGCGACCGAATTATATCGGTCACCAAGTTTTAAATTATTTTAATTAGTGATCGGGTTAGCGATCGAAATAATTCTGTCGCTAATCTAAAAACCCTAAAACGCACGCGGGCTCCCCCTTCCCCCTCACTTTTCCTTTTCCCTATTCTTTCCCTTCCCTTCTTAGCATGCCACCCCTCCGCTCCCTGCCCCCCATTTCTCCGGCAGCTCCCCCGGCTAGGCCACCCCACCCCCACCACGAACCAACGCGTGCCACCCTTCCCCTCCCTGCCCCCCATTTCTCTTTCTTTCTTCTCTCCCTCTCTTCTCTGTTACCCCCACCATTGCGAATTGCCGCGGTCCGGTGACAACCACCCTCAGCTCCCACAACCACCGCACCCCGGTATCCTCCCCTTCTTATTTCTCCCTTTCTCTTTTCTCCCTCTCTCTGTTTCGCGCACCACTACCTCCCACAGCCTCCATCGCACCACCACCTCCCACTGGACCACCGCTTACCGCACCACCACCTCCCACTGCACCACCGCGCCACCACCTCCCTCTCTGGTAAGTCCCTCTCCCTCCCTATGTGTTACTGTTTTATTTTATTTTTTCTGAAAATCTTAGTATATTGAGGACAAACTCAGTTTTGTTTGGGTATATCTTTCGTCGCTTTCATTTTCTTTCATGTTCATCTTTGTTTTCAATGGGTTGTTGTAAAAAAATTTAGAACCACTCCTATTGTACTCTCACCATTTTAGTAATTACCTGAATATGTCATTGGCCAAAAATTGGAAATTTCACATAAATTAAGTTGGAAGTACATGTTACATATTTACATCATAAACTTGATTCACATGACAATATGCCAGTGTGTAAAGAAAAAAGAAGATGCAAAATTTGTATGTTGTACCTAATTCCCTTTTCAATATGGTAGTACCAGAGTATAGATGTCAGGATACCTTTGTATATTTTCTAGTTTTTGAAATGGAACATGAGGCTACCTTTTCAATTTCCTTATCGGACGCTAAAATGCCAAAAAGGCAAAAACGATTGTACGTGGATTTGTTCAGGGTTTGTACTGCAAATAGGTCTATAATTAGAAAGAGGTGAACAATCTCTTCCAACTTAATGCCATAAGTAGCATAATATCCATGTTGGAAACATCATATTCATGTTCTCTTAGTTGTTCTTCAGGCACTGCAAGTCCAATACTGTTGTAATATATATAAAACTCCGATATGACATTGCACGTGTTCAGTTAGATTTCTAGAAACTAGAAAATTGCTTAGCCTTATTTTGGAATCATATAGCATGGAATACATGCACTCTGTCCAGGTATACCATAACGTTCTAATTTATTCCCTTTGGCTAAATGGTATATTCTAGGTTCTCACCTCTCTATTCGTTTGTTGCTTCACTGATTAGTTAGGTATGTCTCTCTTTGATCCATATTTGTTTTAAGCTGATATGTTGTTTGTTAGTAGAGAGCAGAGCTCAATAGATTGTATGATCTTGTCTGAAAAGCATGACTAGTTGTGTGCTGATAAGGTAGAAACCTTGCATGTGTTTTTAGTAGAGAGCGGAGCTCAATAGGTTGTTTGATCTTGTATGAGAAGCATGATTGGTTGTGTGCTGATAAGGTAGAAACGTTGCATGTGTTTGTTAGTAGAGAGCGGAGCTCAATAGGTTGTTTACTTATAATGTCTTTGGCTAATTGACATATTGTCTGTTAATAGATAGCAGAGCTCAATAGGATCTAATTGCTAAGTCCCTGGGGGTTAAGTTTTTTTTTTCTTTTTTCAGAAGCCATAGAATCCCGTTTGAGATGCAATATCAATGAGCATGTGTACCTTTTCAAGGTACCACTCATTATATTGTATCTTGAATTGTCCAAGTTGGATAGTTTGGGAAAATCATTTTCTTGACAAAGTTAACGGTTATTCTTTGGATTCTCGTATCTAACACTATATTGAATTTTGGTATTTTACATTTCCTGTTGTTCTCCGGGTGCATATTTGATCGTGGTTGAATAACTGCGTTCAATTCGTGTATATCGGAGACCAATGGGAAATGCTACAGAAATTTCCTCTGGTATAAGGCAGAGAATTAAGGAATAACTGTTAACGGAGTGTTGAAAAGGTTTGTTCTCGAATGAGTTAGGGTCATACCTTGTAATAAGAATTGGAGAACGATAGAGCTATCGGACTGAGAATTCTTGTGGTAGTTAGCAGTGATGGAAGCACCCGAGAATCAAAAGTGGATGGATAGAAGGAAGGATCGTGGACGACTGACGCAGGAGTTCATAGAGGGAGTGAACGAGTTCGTTATTTATGTGAGCCAGCAAGAGGAATATCTAAGTCAAAAGGATCCAAAAATTAGGTGTCCTTGTAAGAAGTGCAAGTGTCTAAAATTCTAGTACGGGGATGATGTGACGGCACATCTCTACGAGAGGGGGTTTATGGCGAATTATTATTATTGGCTCAACCATGGTGAAAAATTGCCATTGGTCCCCCCGGTTGTGATGAAAGATGCATATTATGGTCCTGGTGAGGGGAGGGAACAATTCGTACCTTTTGAGCAGATGATTTTCGATCATGCTGGCCCCGCTGTTGGTATAGGAATTCAACAAGACGATGATCATGTTGAGGACCATTACATAGAGGAGGATCCGAATCCGGATGCACATAGATTTTATGACATTTTGGCGACTGCTCAAGCTCCATTGTGGGATGGATGTGAGACCTATTCGGAATTGTCACCTTCCTTGGTTGCTCTTAGCATCAAGTCCAACTACAATGAGACTGAGGGTGAGTTCGATCGCTGGGTTGGCTTTATGGGTGATGCAATGCCGATCGATAACCGTATGCCTATGAATTTATATCAAGCGAAGAAGTCTGTGTCAAATTTGGGCTTGGGGGTTGAAAGAATTGAATGTTTCTTGAATTGATGCATGTTGTATCGTAATGAAGACGCGGACCTGACGGTTTGTAGATTTTGTCATGATGGCCAGTATAAGATCAGAATTGATAGAAGGGGTGTTGAAATAAAAACCCATTTGAAGAGAATGTGGTATTTCCCGATTACCCTTAGAATCCAAAGGATGTACTCTTCAATGGCCACCGCTTTTCACATGCGATGGCACGACAACAATCGGAGGGATCCAAGTGTCTTGTGCCATCCGTCGGATGCAGAGGCTTGGAAGCATTTTGACAAGATGTACCCGGAGTTTTGTCAAGAGCCTCGGAATGTAAGATTGGGCTTATGTACGGATGGATTTAATCCTTTTGGTTAATACGGTAAAGCTTACTCTTGTTGGCCGGTTATTCTGACCCTATATAATCTCCCGCCAGGCATATGCATGAAGAGGGAATTTATGTTTCTAACAGTCATAATTCCTGGACCATCAAATCCGAAAAGCAAGATTGATGTGTACTTGCAGCCTCTCATTGAAGAGTTGAACTGTTTGTGGAATTCTGGTGTAATGACATACGATGTATCATTGACGCAAAATTTCATGCTTAAGGCAGCTTTGATGTGGACAATCAATGATTTTCCCGCGTATGGGATGTTGTCGAGATGGATGACTGCTGGGCGGCTTGGTTGCCCTTGTTGCATGGGGAGGTTGAAAGGTTTCACGCTCAACCATAGTCGGAAGACTTCTTATTTTGATTGTCACCGCCAATTCCTTCGACAAGATCATCCTTATAGGAGGAATAGAAATGCATTCAATAAGGGTCGTGTTGAGACAACCGTACCTCCCCAACTGTTTACAGGAGAACATGTTTGGCATATGGTAAGTATGCTCTCGTTGATTCATGAGTCTGGAGGTGGCCAAATAACTAGATATGGTATTGAACATAACTGGACCAAAAAAAGTATATTTTGGAGCTTACTGTATTGGAAGACGCATTTGATACGCCATAACATTGATGTCATGCACACTGAGCGGAATGTGTTTATGAATGTGTTTGACACGGTGATGGACGTCAACGGCAAGATGAAGGATACATATAAGGCACGATTAGATATAGCATAAATTTGTAGACGACGGGATCTAGAGTTGGTGGACATCGGGGGTGGCAAGTTACGAAAATCGAAGGTAAAGTATGCACTGAGCAAACCCCAGCGGGTAGCTGTCTGTGAATGGGTTAAACAACTTAAGTTACCAGATGGTTATGCTTCTAACCTGTCTAGATGTGTTAATGCTAGGGAGGGAAAACTGCATGGAATGAAAAGTGATGACTGTCATGTATTCCTGCAACGGTTGCTTCCCATTGCATTTTCCTCTTTACCTTTGGATATTTGGAAGCCGATTGTTGAGTTGAGTAAGTTCTTCAGAGTATTAACTTCCACAACATTGAAGGTTGAGCAACTGAAGGATATGGAGCGAGACATTCCGGTCTTGCTATGTAAACTGGAATAGATATTATCTCCTAGCTTCTTTGATTTGATGGAACATCTTCCCATCCACTTACCGTACGAAGCATGAGTGAGTGGTCTGGTTCAATATCGTTGGATGTACCCATTTGAGAGGTATTAAACTTATTTTGTACCTGCAATAAATTATGATGTCAAAATTGGTATGTACATGTTAATATTCATTAACTTAGGGTTGAAATATGTAGGTTTTTGCGTTCGTTAAAATTAAAAGCAAAGAACAAGGCTAGGATTGAAGGTTCTATTTGTGAAGCATATCTAGTGGAGGAGGCTTCTACTTTTGCCTCATTTTACTATCCAGACAACGTAGTGCCAAGGAGAACTAGATTGCCGCGTAATGTTGATGTTGGTGAAGGATCTTATTCTAGTCCTCAAATATCAATTTTTAATCATCCGAGCAGGGAATGTGGTGCAAAAAAGAAATCATGGTTGACTACCCGTGAAATGATAGCTATTGAGTTGTACGTGCTTCAGAATTGCAGGGAGGTGGAGTCATTACTAGAGTAAGTTGCTATTAATTCGTTAGTAACGTCTTAAATTGTGTTAGTATTTCTTATTTAATAGATTTTGTATTGTCTAATGATAGAATATATGCCAATGAGCTGAAAGAGCTTGATCCCGACATCTCGGAGTCTGAAATTCCTCAAGAGGTTGCCAAACATTTTCCTAAGTGGTTCAAAAATTATGTAAGCCATCTAACTTATATTGTTATTAACTACTACCTTATGAATGTTTTCACAACTAATACTCTTGAAAATCATTAACCCTAGGTTAAGGAAAGCCAAATTCAAAATGCAGTATTGTACGCTTTAGCATGGGGACCAGACAGGGGGATTCGAACATTTGAGACTTACATTATAAATGGATATAAGTTTCACACAAGTCAATGGGGTCAGGGCATGAAAACTTCAAATTGCAGTGTTTGTGTTAGAGGGACCAACGGTCATTTAGAGGATATTTTTTTGGAATCTTAACTGATATTTATGAATTAACGTATTCAGGTAATCCCAGTAAAAAGTTAGTCTTATTAAAGTGTGAATGGTTTGATAACACTCCCAATAGGGGCATATAAGTTGACAATAAACATGGGACTATAGAAGTTAGGAAGTCGCGAAGATATCAGGTGTACAACCCATTTATATTTGCACAACAAGCAGAGCAGGTATATTTTACCCCGTTTCCAGAGGGACATCAAGACCAGTTGGGTGTTATTCGAGTGAAGGCACGCAGTGCTATCACCGATAATGTGATAGGTCAACCTAAGACAAAAACTCCATACCAAGATGTTCATCAGATTGACGGGATTCAAATAATGTTGCAAATTGACCCAGACGAGTACCAGGGCATTCTCGCAGATCCTGGGCCTGGCGGTGAGGTAATTGACACGGAGTTGGAGACTCAGTATGACTTGGCCGCAAATAGCGAGGAAACACAACCGATGAGGACGAGAGTAATGGTGAATTCGGTGATAGAGATTCCATCTAGGTAATCTGTAAATTGGTTATCATGCATATTTGCTATGATATATATTGTTATGATACTTAGTCTATTTTGGTTATGATATATTGTTATGTTATATGTAACTTGTGTTTTAATTATAGACAGATGACTGACGATACTAGATGTGGGGGACGTTATTCCCGTGGGCTTGGGTCCCGTGGCCGTGGATGTGGACGTGGACGTGGGAGAGAAGCACCAACCCCCACCGCCACGACCACCCCTTCTCATCATCTCGATGGCACAAGTGGTGGTTCAAGAGCCACACCGTCCAGACATGGTGTCGGCTCCCCCTCCGCGGCTCCATCAGCCACTGTTGTGCCTTCCACCCCTCTCCCTACAGCAGCCTTCGGGGGGCAGGCATCGGGTTCGGGGGTGATTACACCCATGGACACGCGCATATGAATTCACCCATATGCAAAACTGGAGTGAGTTAAACATTTATCTTTATTTGTTACTTTTTATTATTTGAATATTTATATTGTGATTAATATATACATCTTATTTGCCCACAGTTTCTGGCTGGTAGATGGGCCCCACACGAGGATCGCCAAGCTTGTTAAAGGGAACTACACCGAATCTTGGCCCACACGGACTAAGATCCCAATGACGGTCCGGGATCACTGGTTCGAGCACCTCTTTGGTGTAAGTATTACTTATTTAAATGGTACATTAATTACTTGGTGCTTGATTTAATTTTTATTATTTTTACCATTACACTATTCGCTGATGTCTTGTATGTCACGGACTTGCAGTCCACTTACAGGTGGGTACCCGAGGATGAGGCTGCTATTTGGGCCGCTTTTTAGGATCGCGGATCCTTGGTTGTGAAGAATTTCACGGGAAAGGTCCGCGATGGTTCATCTCCGGGGGACTTCTTGACTCCCGAGGTTCTGGACGGCCTGGGTCGGTATTGGGCCACCTATGAGGAGTTCCTGAGGAGGAGTGCGATCGGGAAGCAGAACCGAGCTGCAGATATCGGTGCTCCTCTATACACCGGTGACTTTGTTCCCATCACGAAGCATCATGATAACCTGGTAATTATATAATGTATTTCAATTAAGTGAACTTAATCATTAAATATCTTAACAATTATTTATGAATTAATATGCAGAAGAACGAGCTGGTGAGGGATCCCACTGCATTTGAGGTGCTGAATAAGACGAAGAAGACCAAGACTGGAGAGTCGGTCGGGAACGCGGGCGAGATTGCTGTAAGTTAAATTCTATCATTACATTAATTAATTATACTTAATTATATATTCTTCCGGATGCTGACTTATTTTGCCTTATAATGCAGGGCGAGTTCACCCATCGCCGAGATGACTCCATTAGTCAGGGGCATGAGCCTTCTGCTGCCTCTAACAATGCACTTTTGTTGGAGGTGGTTGGTGGTAGGAACAAGAAGAGCCATGTATATGGTTTAGGAGCCCTGGGAGATAAGTATGTGGCCTCTGCCACACCATCTTCTCAGTCATGCCATGGCCCTACACCGAATGCCAGAGGGGTCGTCGCCGACCTCAATGATGGGCTCGTTAGACAGCTTGCCGGAGAGGGTGACTGCACTGGAGTGGGAGAATCATCTGTTGTACCGACACTTGGGCTTCAGACCCGGTGGATCTACTTCCGCCCCTGAGGACGCTGCTGCTTCGGGTACCCATGCTCATGGACCTAATGCTCCCGACGATTCATCTGTTCCCCCGACATCTGACAAGCAGCATGATGTAGATGATCATGAGGCTGATGATTGGTCCCCCGCCCCCCACCCCCACCGGTCCCCCGACCGCCCCCATTCACCCCCACTCAGCTGACATGTACAGATTACTTACATTGACACAGTTTGTAATTATTTAAATTTTTACAGCATTTACTATTATTTTTTTATTTAATTTCTTTTATGTATTTTTATTTATTTTTATTTACAGGCTTTTTAAAAAAAACTATTGTATATAGCGACCGAAATATATCGGTCGCTAAATTGTGGTACCAAATAATTTTTTCAAAAAATTAATAAAATACTAAAATATATATTAGTGACCAAAATATATCGATCGCTCTTCGGTCGCTAATATATCAATCGCTAACTGTTTTAGCGATCGAATTACAACGTTTAGCCACCGAATTTGTCGGTCGCTAAACACTTAATTTCTTGTAGTGCAAAATTAATAATAATAATAATAATAATAATAATAATAATAATAATAATTGTATACTGAATCTTGAACCTTAAGCGATTCCAAGCAAGAGTTGTTATTAGAAGTAATATATGGGAATGTATTATTTCATGTGAAATTTTTGTAAATATAGCTATGTTACATGAGCAAAGATAAAGCACACAAAAATCCTAACAAAGAGTTGTATAAATTTTAATTATGTTTCACTATTTAAGATGATTATATTTACCACTCTTTATATCATAGAGCTAGTCGCACTACTAGAAATTTTTTGATTATATGCAGATTTTCCTGCGGATTTTGCTCAAAAATTCGCAAGAAACAGGTTTCATACGGATTTTCCTACGATTTTCTACCTATAGGTAATATCTTCGTGGATAATTTTTTCCTGTGGATTTCCTACACAATTTACTACGAATTTAAATCTATAGTAAAAAAATTTTATTTCTGCAAAAATTGCAGTCAAATTTGCAGGAAATTCCTGCAGGAAAATTCCTCAGGAAAATGTCGGTTATGCAAATATTTATTCATAATAATATATTGGTGTACATAGCACTAGTGTACATTCATGTAGCCTAATAGTTGTAGAAGACTAGCTAGGGCCACTAGGCCACTTGTTGGCCAAGCTTGATAAGTACATCAACTTATTTCAAATGGAACAAATAAGGAATATGAATCCGATACTTAGGGGCGTTTGTTATTAGTGGAAATGTTATTGATGGGTATTTTATAAAACATGAAGTTTATGGAACTTTTTCTTGAAATTCTCGGGAATAGTTTAAAAATTTGTTTGGTTTGAGGTATTCATGGTAATATACATCAAAATTATCAAAATACCCTGCTATATAAAATGATTAAATATCAAAATTTTAATGTAATTAATAGTAATGAAATAAAAATAAAAATTAAATACTTTAATGTCATAATTCTCAGAATAACTCTAATTTATAAAATATTATTTAAATATCATATTTAATACATCTGATAAAAATAGAATAAATAATGTGATTATTATACCTATATTATTTACTAAATATTTTTAGTATTTATTTTTACATATTATTATATTTTTATTTCATATATTTTATATAATACAAATATTTATTCAATTTAATAAAATAAATCTTAAAATATATATGTAATGTTACGGAAGCTTCACACGTTGCATTATTGGGAAAAAAAAGTCGTGCGAAAGGAGTGATTTGGACCAAAGGTGTGTCCCCAAAATTTTATAGGGACTAATTTGGACCTTTAGTGTAAATTTAAGGTGAGTGGATGATACCTCAATACAAGGTATGGAAAACCTTCGGGCTCTATGAGCACTTGCAAAAGAATTTAAATTTATCTTTTCCATAGAGACTAGCGGGGACTCGAACCAATAACCTGTCAAATTAGAGACTCTGTCATGCTCCACTAAACCAACCAACTGGGATTGTCGATCAAGGGAGATTGTTGGCGGCAAATTGTATCTAAGCCTTTGAAGCAAAGTGCTTCAAAAATATGTTTTTAATTTTATTTTTTATTAATTCATTTTTCGTCTGTTGAAAGTAGAAACTGAAGTCATAGATGAAGTTACTGTCTAAGAGAGAGTAATTCTCATTCACAATTTTCTGATTGAATGTACAAAGTAGCTATGACTAGATTATATACTAAACCTACTTGCTATCAAACTAAGCTAAGCTTTGCTTAACTAACTTAAGTTATAATCAAACTGTCTAACTGTAAATAACTAACATAACTACCATCAGTTACACAGCTGTATGCATTGGCTCTGCTGTATCAACTTGTGCAGCTTGAGTTGTTGACTTCAACACCCCCTCGCAAGCTAGAATATGTATATCCATCATTCCTAGCTTGGAATGCAATTGTTGGAAAGGACCAGGTGCTAATGGCTTGGTTAGAATGTCTACTGTCTGAGAATGTGTTGAGATGGGGCAGAAGATGCAATGCACCATTTTGAACTTTATCCCGAACCAAGTGACAATCGATTTCGACATGCTTAGTCCGTTCATGGAATATCGGATTAGCAGCAATGTGAAGGGCGGAAAGATTATCACAATATATGAGAGCTAGTGTGGAGAAAGTAGTGTGAAAATCTTGCAATAGGTACAAGAGCCACTGAGCTTCATGATAGGCTCCGGCAAGTGTACTAGATCGAAGCAAGTAATAATTAAAACGACAAGTAAATTATCGAGTATCGAACTCAGGGATTGGGAAACCAAGTACCACTTCACAAATTAAACAACTATTTTAGACTAAGAAATAAGTGTGAATAGATTTCAAGAAAATAAAAGAAACAATAAAATAAATCAAAATCAAATATTTTTTGTTTTTAAATATGAGAAGAGATTTCTAGGATTGAAGCTACCACAATGACAAATTATGAAATCTAATTGACTACCCCTTTATGAATATTTAACTCAATTGAATGTGAATCATCCTAACTTAGTTAACGATCCCTCTTGAGATACAAGAACCATATTCAATTAAACCAACTCCTACTCTCGTGGTAATTTTATTTAAATTGCACCCATTATAATTTATGATAATTCAATGGTACCCTCGAAGGACCGCTTCTAACTCTCGTGATTTAAGTCCTAAGTTCAATTCCTATGGATCCAATACCTAGGTTCACTTCTTAGTTCATCCCTAGAATATCTAATACATACAAAAATGTGATCAATCAATTCACACGGTTAAAGCACAATAAGAACCAAATCAATGAATCAAACATTAACAAAAGGGAAAAATCAAATATTCATCATAATAATGTCAAAGGGCATTGCCCAATCCTAAAAACAAAACAACTACTCAGCCATAAAAGAAATAACAAGAAGAAAAGAAAACTCCATTGAAATTGTGGTGTGTGCTGCGCTATGCCTTGTGTATCCCCCCTTCTGCCTCGCTGGCGCTACTCCCCTCTATGCTTCTGCTCCTCGTTTCATGCTACCGCCTTGGTATTTTTATATTGCCAATTGAATCTCCAATATTTTAATTCAATCCAAATTGAAGACGTGTGGGTCCCAGGTTTCCTTGCAAATCACCAAGGTTCAATTGTAATCAATCTGCTAAAAGATATGTATGTTGCTTCACGTGTTTTTTGGATTAGCAATTTTCCAAAACCAAATCTAAATGCATGCTCCTGGTAATCATTAACTTCTCATGGGTCCCAAACCAATTAATGGTAATTGATTTTTCAAATATTGATCTTGCCTTCACTGAAGCTTCACGCTGGTCCAACCTCTTGGACTTTCAACTTCGAATTTCAACTTTAAGTCTCCAAGCAAACATTGACCATGTCCATCGTATTCATGTTACATTATTTTGTCAAACTCAAATCTTTTTCTTATCTTCAATATCAATTCCATTCCATGGTTGATATTCTTTAATGGCTTCAATCTTCCAAACTAATTGCCAAATCAATATCTCGAAATTAATTGTTAAATCTTACCATATCCTTTATTGTTGTGATAGGCAATTATTATCCAAATCCAAATTGATTTGGATCCAATCTTTTATCTCAATGCCAATTGAATTATCTTTTAATCATAATAATCCAAATCCAAATTGATTTGGATTCAAATCCATCATGTGGGCCCTCGCAATTTACTTGGCAATCTTCAATTTAATTGCAATCCTTCTTTGTCCTTTCCCGGAGATAAAAATAAGAAAATCAATTAAATGCACACACTGACTCTAAAATAACTAAAATAGGAAAACAAAGTCTAATTTGGGTTAAATCAAGCATTCAACAAAATTTAATTAATGAAATCCACTATAAAATACTCCCTCCGGTCCTATATATAAGAGGCAAAACCCTAAAATACACAAACTAAGAAAATGCATTGAAATAAGCTACTTGTAATTAATATTCGTATAAATTTACAGAGTTATCCCTTTTAATCTTAATTAATGTTCTAATATCCTATAATTAATGTATTGTTTGGAACTTGTACACAGTGTATTAAATAAGGGTAAAATTGAAAATGAACATTTAAAATTTGTCAAAATACATGCACGTCTCTTATATTTTGGACCAAAAAAAGTAGTCATTTGCCTCTTATAATAAGGACCGGAAGGAGTATTAGCTAAAACATGACAGCCAGCGGATTATCACTTCACAACTGGCCTATGCAAGTGCTCTATACTCAGCTTCAAAGGATGACCTCGACATTGTGGTTTGTTTCTTGCTCTTCCATGATATGAGTGAGTTTCCCAAGAAGAAACAAAAACCAGAAATTGATCTTCTAGTATCAGGACAAGCTGCCCAATCTGAATCGGTGAAGCCTTTAAGTTGTATCTCATAATTTGCTGGAAAGAATAAACTTTGTCCTGGTGAACCCTTGACGTATCTCAGAACTCTAAGGGCTTCCTAATAATGTTCAGTCATAAGAGACTCCAGAAATTGGCTCAATTTGCTTACTGCAAATGAGATATCGGGTCTTGTATGAGTCAAGTATAGCAGCCTACCAATGAGGCGACTGTAAGCTGATTGATCATGATAAGCAGAACCTGAAGACTTGTGCAGCTTTGCTTTGCAATCCATAGGAGTTGAACTTGGTTTTGCACCTAATAGTCCTGTGTCTTGGAGAAGGTCCAAGGAAGACGTTCTATGGTAGATGTTGATTCCAGATTGTGACCTTGATATCTCCAAGCCCAAGAAATACTTCAATGATCCAAGGTCTTTAATGTTGAATTTAGTTTCTAGGAGAGACTTGATGTGATTGATTTCATCAATATCAGCCCCAGTCAAAACCAAGTCATCCACATAAACTAGGATTGCTGTAAATCCTGAACTAATGCACTTATTGAATAGGGAATAGTCTGCCTTGGATTCTTTGTAACCTGAATCAAGAAACACTGTGGTCAATTTTGCATTCCATTGGTGACTGGCTTGCTTTAGTCCATATAGGGACTTTTGCAATTTGCAAACCAGATTGGAACCCTGAGTTTTTAGTCCAGGTGGAAGGCTCATATAGACCTCTTCATTCAAGTCTCCATGAAGAAAAGCCGTATTGACATCTAACTGATGTAAGTGCCACTAGTTGATTGAAGCTAAGGACAAGAGCATACGAATTGTGGTCATCTTTGCTATTGGATTGAATGTCTCTAAGTAGTCAATGCCCTTAGTCTGGTTGTATCCTTTTGCAACTAGCCTGGCTTTATGCCTTTCCACTGAACAATCAGCTTTGTGCTTGACCTTGAACACCCATTTGCAACCAATTGGGTGCTTCCCTTGAGGAAGAGTGGCGAGGATCCAAGTTTGGTTCTTTTCCAATGCTAACAACTCAACATTAATAGCCTTCTACCAACAATCATGGATCACTGCCTTTGCATATGTGTTAGGCTCAAAAGAAGAGGAAATTGCTAAAGTGTGATGTTTATGGGAAGATGATAGTTTGTCATAGTAAATATACTCAGATAGAGGATACCTGACCCTTGGAGATGATGATGAAGCTGTGGAACTAGCAAAGGTGCAATGATAATCTTGCAAGTATGTTGGTATCCTTCTGTTCCTGCTGGAATGTCTCAAAACCGGTTGGTTAGTAGTGACTTGAATGTTCAATGGAGGGTCTATACATGGATGTGGTGGAGAGCTTTGAGGAGAATTTTGATGACTTGGTGGGATATGTGTAATATGGTCTTGTGGAGGATTCTGATAGTTTGGTGGGATAGGTGGATCATGATTTGGAAAGTCCAAGAATGTATCCTGATGATACACTGACATGACAAGCACTTGAGAATTGTCCTGTGTAGATGCTTGTTGAAAAGTGTATGGAAAAATGTTTTCATGAAAAATCACATTCCTAGAAATTAGAGTTTCCCTATTCCTAAGATCAAATAAGATATAACCTTTTGTGCCTTGTTTGAATCCTAGAAAAATACATTTTCTAGCTCGAGGATCAAGTTTCTTTCTATTTGCTTGCAAGGGCCTTGCATAGCATAGACTGCCAAACACTCTTATTACAGTGATGTCAGGTTGTGACTTATACAGTGTGTGATATGGTGATTTATTATTGAGAGAAGAGGATGGTTGCCTATTAATCAAGAAAATAGCATGTGCAACTGCAAAGCTCCAAAAAACATTTAGGCAAAGAGGTTTGAAATAAGAGAGCTCTTGCAACTGACAAAATATGTTGGTGCTTTCTTTCCACAACACCATTTTGTTGTGGAGTTTCCACACATTAGGTGTGATGTTTAATGCCTTTTAATCTGTAAAAATCAACAAGTAGGAACTCCTTGCCATTATCAGTTCTAATACACCCGATTTTAGTGTTAAACTGTGTTTCAATAAGGGAATAAAAACCTTGAACATGTGAGTTGACCTCTGCTTTAGATTTCATTAAAACAATCCAAGTATATCTACTAAAATTATCCACTATAGTAAGGAAATACTTATGACCACGCATGGATGGAATGGAAATTGGACGCCAAATGTCCATGTGCATTATTTCAAAAGGACTAGAAGTATGAATACTGCTATTACAAAATGGAAGATGTTTTTGTTTAGCTAAATGACAAATTTCACAATGTTGTGTTTTATTTACAGAATCAATCAAAGAATGTGCTTTTTGCATGATTACTAACTTCTCATGAGAGAGATGGCCAAGTCGTTTATGCCAAATTTGGGAGTCTGTTGCAGTTACTACATTGATGATTGGTGAGGGTGAGACCAACACACTTGTAGAAGACATTGCATACAACCCATGCTTGAGTGTAGCTGCATCAATCATCCTCAAAGATCTGATATCCTTTATCTGACAAAAGGAATTGGAAAAAGTGAGTGTGCATGACAGAGCAGAAGTGAGCTTTGAAACTAAAACAAGATTAAAACTAAACTTTGGTATATATAACACATCATACAAGAAAAGGTCATTGGAAAATATCACAGTTCCCGAAATGGTTGTTGTGATTTGGCTGCCATCTGGTAGTCTAACTAGGATAGGTTTAATCTTTCTAAAAGTTTCAAATTCTGACAATGAGTAACACACATGATCTGTGGCTCCAGTGTCAATAATCCAGCAATTTGGTTTTGAAAAATTGGACAACATGCACATCGTACCTGAGGGTTTATGAACAGATGTATGGTTTGAAGTAGAAATTATCTGATTGGCAGCATGATCATGAGGTTGTGATCCTGAAGATTGTTGTAAAAGTGCCATTAATGCCTTGTGTTGATCATTGGTAAGAGTCAAACTAGAACTTTCAGCTCTCTCCCTTTGGGGATGGTGAGAAATCATGCTTCTTTCATCGTTATCAGAAGTCATGCCTTCTTCCACGGTGTAATTATTCATAGCATTGTTCGTGAAGTAGTTTGGAGGGTATCCATGCTTCTTATAGCATGCCTCAATAGTATGACCTGATTTATGACAAAAAGTGCACATCTTTGTGATTCTTCCTCCACTACCTCTTCCACCGGAATAGGGTCTGCCTCCTTTCCCTCTAAATCTGCCTCTCTGGCCACCAGAATCATTAACATTGGCCAATATGTTGTGTTCCTCAAGAAAACCACCATTAAACTATCTTTCTTGCTGAATCAACATGTTGAAAGCCTCATCAACCTCAGGTAAGGGCTTCATGAGCATTATTTGTGATCGAACGGCTGAGTAGTGTTCATTAGGGTTCTTCAAGAATCTAATTACATAATCTGTCTCTCTATAATTCTGTATAGTAGGTATAAGTGTGCAAGTACATTTGACAACACATAAACATGCAGGGATAGGTCTATAGTTATGAAATTCTTGCCATAAACCTTTCAATTGAGTAAAGTAAGAAGTAATAGACCTATCTCCTTGTTTGCACATGTAGATCTCCTCTTATAAATCAGAAATTCTGAAAATATCACCTTGATAATACCTCTTTTTCAGAAAATTCCAAGCTTCATATGCGGTGTCAATCCACAGAATAGTCTCCAAGATTGAAGATTCGATTGAGCTATGCAACCAAGAAAAGGCCAAAGTATTGCACCTGTCCCAAGGCTTGAACGTGAGATCAGTTTCATCAGGCTTCACTACTGAACCATCAACAAACACCAATTTGTTCTTGGATTTGAGAGCAATAGTCATCGACCTTGTCCATTTATGATAGTTGCTGCCATCTTCATGAAGGGGAGCATATACAAGAGAACATCCGGTGTTCTCATTTTGATTCAAGGAGTAGGGATTCGAAGGATCCATGATCTGGTTTGCCATAACTCCAAGATCGAGGAATCTTCACTGAAATTAGGTAAAGAAATGAGGAAAGATGAATGATAAATTGGCTCAATTCGTGAGCTGAGAAGGATGAGAAAGAAGAATGCTCAGTGATACGAGCAATGGAGAAGAAGAAGATTAATGCTCAGTGATATGAGCAGTGGAGAAGAAGAAGATCAGGGCACAGCAAAGCTCCTCCTAGAGGAGCTCTGATACCATGTTGAAAGTAGAAACTGAAGACATAGATGAAGTTTGTGTAAGACAGAGTAATTCTCATTCACAATTTTCTGATTGAAAGTACAAAATAGCCATGACTAGATTATATACTAAATCTACTTGCTATCAAACTAAGCTAAGCTTTGCTTAACTAACTTAAGTTACAAGCTAACTGTCTAGCTGTAAATAACTAACATAACTGCCACCTGTTACACAGTTTTATACATTGGCTCTGCTGTATCAACTTGTGCGGCTTGAGTTCTTGACTTCTAGATACGTCATTTTGGTGACATCAAGGAGCACTTTTTTTTCTCTTTCTTTCAAATCAATATTTCTCTCGTTATTTTTTTATTAAACTAATTTCCAAGCATAATATTATAAATTTCACTTTTAATTTCCTTATTCTTCATTAATCTTCACTCGTAGTTTTAATGAGCAACCATATGCACTAAAAAAGTGATTAGAAATTTATCTACTATATATATAAAATAACATAAATTAAATTTATCTAATATGGTAAGTCGATAACATGATTCATTAACAGGACTTAATATAATTTATTTATTTTTTTGAAACAAGGCTTACATGTAATTAGTACTTTCTAACAACATAGATAATATGGGAGCTTAAGGTACCTCCTAAAATGAGGAACTTCTTATGGAGAGCTGCTCGTGAGGTCCTCCTAACTAGGTCTAACCTATAGAGTCGTGGGGTGAATTTCTCCCATCTTTGCCCTTGGTGAGAGAGGAATATAGAAAACTCATGGCATGTCCTGATCTCTTGTGACTTTAGCGCTGCTGTGTGGAGACAGGTAGGGCTTTGGGAAAAATCTCAGCGCTGTTGGAGATAGCAATTAGTTTTAGTGAGCTCTTCTTTATGCTGTCAGCGTAACTCTCTAGCACGGAGATGACCACATGGGCGATGAGCCTTTGGAGCATCTGGGCTAGTAGGAACACGTGGGTCTGGGATGGGAAGGTTGATAGCGCTGAGTTTGTGAGCCAGATAGGTGCTTCCTTGTTGTATGAGTGGCAGCATGCTAGGGGGCTGAGTTGTCCGCCTAGTCCAGCCAGTGTGAGGCAACAGGACTCCTTGATTCACTGGATTAAACCGCAGCCTGGTTTTGTTAAGTGTAACATAGATGCTTCATTCTCCTTAGCTAGCAACCAAGTGGGTATTGGCATGTGTCTTAGGGACGATAATGACCCGTTCTTGGGAGCTAAAACTCAATGGTTTAACCCGGTTATTGATGTTCACATAGGAGAGGCAGCAAGCTTATATTTTGCTATTCTCTGGATGAGAGAGCTCAATTATCAGAAGGTTATCTTTGAGCTTGATTCCAAGTTGGTGGTTGATAATATAAACTCTTTGAGTGATGACTTAATAGAATTTGGAGCTATTATCTCTTCTTGTAAGGGTTTATTTTCTTCTTTTTTTCAAAACTCTCATGTCGAGTTCTCTAGGAGGCTAGCTAATATGGTTGCTCATACTCTAACAAGGGTGGCCATTCTCTATGCTAGTCCTTGTCATTTTCATGATGTCCCTACATGTATTGGCTCTATGAATATTAATGAAATGCAATGATTATTACTTGTAAAAAAAAAACATAGATAATAACAATCTTAATCATATAATAACTTGAGCTCAACAATACGGCGCAAAGCCCAAAATGAAGAAAATTATACATAAATAACATGGGGAATAGTAACTCACATATCATTAAAAATTAACCAAACATTGCCCTATTTGAATGGGAGGAAAATCATACACCACCGGTTATTGGGATAAGGATCTCTTGTCCCATTTTGGTATACCACACCATGTTCTAACCAATAATATTTTGTCATATAAGTTAAACCTTTATTTAATATTGAAAATTAAAATACATGTCAATTATTATTGGTTGGGACATGGTGTGATATAGGGGTGGGTGTGGGATGGGTTGGGACGGGTTATGCTTGTCCCTAACCCGGCCCTAAACTTTGATGGAGCCAATTCTCTGAACCCGAACCCATCCCTAGACCCGAAGGAACCCAATCATATGCGGGTTGGTTTAAGACCGGGCCGAAACGGGACGGGACCAGATTGACCCGAAATTAAATAAATCCTTTGTAAACTAAATTTTTTGTGAGTGGGAAAAATATTATCACACTTCACAATTCACAGTTCACAATAAAGCAATTTATTCTCCAAATATATTTTGTTTTCAATGGTCTATCTTCCAATCTCACGTGTACCTTATTATATTATATTCATAGTTCGCAATAAAACAATCAAATTTTTTTTGCTCTAAACCCAGTGTATCCCAACGTTGTCAACGAAGGACTAATCACTGTTCGGGGTGCGTGGCTTCCGCTAGTCAAGCATTATTTTAACACCGCCTGGAATCAAACCCTGGAGCAAACCGAGTCGACCCCTAGAGTGTCCTAGGGCAGGCCTTACAACCACCGGGCCTAGAGGCTTGGTTCAATAAAACAATCTATAAGATATAAGAACATGCATAAAAAAACGAAAAAGAAGATGTGAAATGAAAAAGAAACTGTGAAACTAAAAAGTTGTTGCAGTGAAACCAAAAATAAATAACATCGGAACATTGAAGGGGTTACCATATAGTGAAACAATGGGTAAGTGAATGGTGAAAACCAAAATAATCTTCACATTTCCCGTTAAGTTTCTCATACATTGAGATGAGAGAGTAAAAGTAAAAGAAGGGTTTGGACTTCTTTAGTTCTTTCTTAGTGACCGTGGGTTGAACATAAGCTATGAGGGATAAAGGTAAAAGAAGATTTTTATTATATTGGGACGGGTTGGGTAACCCGAAGGTCAACCCGGACCCATCCCTAACCCGGTGTCGGGTCACTAAATGGGATACGAGTTCATCCCTTCTTTTCTGCGGGTTAGGGTCCGACTCAACCCGAACACTATAGGTTGGGAAGGGTTTCAGGGTCGAATCGAGTTTTGCTCACTCCAAGTGTGATATATTAAAATGAGACATGAGATCCTCATCCCCTAAATCCCAGTTGTTGACAATGGTCACATCCTAAATTAGCAACAGCATCAACTCTCCGATTGAATTTCCGATACACATGATTGACCTGTATTTCCCAATTTAGGTTCAAGAGGTTCCTAATCTGCTTCACAATGCTCCAACCAGACAAATGATCGAAGGCTTGGCCAGTGATGCTACGGGCCACTAGAGATGGCAAAATGGATCAACCCTCTCGACCCGCCATTGACCCATCGAAAACGGGGCGGTCAATTTGACCCGTTTTGGGAAATTGGGTTGAACCTTCCAACCCACCCCGTTTAGTGGTGGGTTGGCCCGCCCAAAAATAACAAAATTTTAAAAAAATGAAAAAAATAAATTACTAATATACAAATATCATCTAAAATATCACAAGATACAAGTAATTATTTTTCAATAGTAGACTAACTAATATATAAATATATTAGTGAATGGGGTTGACTACGTAAAAATATATATAGTTATAATGGGTGAGTAGTTGTGAACTAAAATTATATAAATATAAATATATACACAAATAATTATGGAAGCGATGACTAAAATGAATGGCACCTGGGAAACCCCCTCCCAATAGAAATTTGCTCCATACGCAAGAGTTGGGATTCGAACCCCAACTACTTGGTTAAGGGACACAAATCCTCCACCACTTATACCAATCTTCGTTGGTGAATGAGATAGAATAACTAATAGTCTTATGAGTGGATAAACTTAAAAGTAATTATAACATTAAAAATAATTATTTTCTTAAAAAAAATGGTTGGTGGGCCAACCTGCCCCGCCAACAACCCATTTTTTAGTGGGTTAGACAAGTCGGGTTAAAATGGGTTGATAGATTGGAGGTCTCAACCCAACCCACAAAAATGACGGGACAAATGGGTTTGTTCATCGGATCCAACCCATTTTACCATCTCTACGGGCCACAGCCTCGGTGTCTAGGTGCAACTCTGCTGCTTGGAAGCACGGGGTCCTAGCCAGCTTAAATCAAATATATCTGACTTAAAAAAATTAGGTTAAAGTAATCTTTTGGTCCCTATACGTGGCAGTGATTTTCAATTTGATCCCTATACGTAAAAAGTTATCAATTTGGTCCCTATATGTGACACTGGTTTTCAATTTGGTCCTTACCGCTAAATCGTCCCTATATAAGAGGGACCAAATTGCAAATTATTATCACATATAGGGACCAAATTGAAAATAATTGTCACATGTAGGGACCGATTTCAAATTTTTTTTTGTTGAATTGGTCCCTATATGTGATAATAATTTGCAATTTGGTCCTCATATATAGGGACCAATTAGCGGTGAGGACCAAATTGAAAACTAGTGTCACGTATAGGGACCAAATTGATAACTTTCTACGTATATGGACCAAATTGGAAATCAGTGTCACGTATAGGAACCAAAAGATTACTTTAAAAAAAAAATAGAGTACATGGTTTATACCGTTCCGCCTAAAATTAATTTCAACAGCTACTATCGACAGATTCTATCTTCCTTTTATTTATTTTTTTGGCGGGACAGATTCTATCTTTAGCTGAGCCAATCCTAAATACATATATCTTGGTTTATCTTAGTCAAAAGTAGTTTATTTGATGAAGTAAAAAGAGAATCCTCCGTATTAAACTAAACATAAAATTATAGTGACTGGCAACAAAGCCATGTTCTTATGCGTGGTTAGCCAGGGAATGGCCTCATGGCCTCATGGGACACGTTTGATCCCCTTAAGTTTTGGATAAGGCCAAAGATGAACTTTTGTTACGTGATGAAACAACTCGCTAATCCCTATTCAATTAAGTTGGTATATCGTTATAATATTCTAGTGGTTCCTGATTTTCCACAATATTACATCAATAACAGAACCATTTTAATGGGGGTGGGGTAGATTTTTTTTTTAAATAACCCTTTTTTAAAAATTATTTTTCACAATGCCCCATTTTCCCAATTATATACCAAAATACCTCCCACTTTTTGGTACCAAGTGAGAAGTCGTTTTTTCAATCAACGACTTCTCAATGTGATTTTTTTTAATTTCTTAATTAAAAACTTAAAGAAATGAAAAAAAGGTGGGGTGAGAAGTCGTTTTAAAAAAAACGACTTTTCACCTATGTAAAAAAAAAAACATGGTAAGAAGTCGTTATTTGAAAAAACACTTCTCGCTGGTATTAAAAAAAACAAGTGAGAGTAGAATGAAAAAACGACTTCTCACTATACCAAAAAGTGAGATATTTTAGTACATAATTGAGAAAATGAGATATTATGAAAAACAATTTTAAAAAAAGGGTTATTTTATAAAAAAATCGGTGGGGTAGCTCAGCCCAAGGCTATGTTTGGGATGATGGGGTGTGATTGTTAGTAATGGAGTGGAGTTATGTAAACTCATTAATCTATTGTTTGAGAGTTTTTTCATTAATGGAGTGGGATGATTTAGAATGGTAATAACTTAAACCACTTCACTCCATCCAAAACTCTCATTTTTATACCCTTCAAATTAGGAGGTTTGGGATTTTCCTATATATAAATTCCTCATTGAACTTCCTAACAATGGAGTGGAATACTTTTACCTTTTCACTCCACTCCATTACTAACCACTTCACTTCACCCCATAAAAACTTACAAACATAACCTAAGGATTCATGGTATTGAAGGAGTTGGAGGTCCAGGATTCAAATCCTAGCAAAAAAAAAAAACTATCAACTAATATATTAACATGCTAACATTTTCTTATAAAAGAAAAAAAAAAAAAGAAAAACAGAACCATTTTATTTTGCTTGGTTACAGACTAATGAACGATGTTCCTGTTGCCCGATATATGTGCAGAATCTTGAGCAAATGAGCATTGAAACGATTTTTTTCTACAGCTAATCGATATCATGGATTCATACAGGTAAACTAATAAGTTTTTTTTAGTGGGGTACATAATTAATTAAATATTAATTATAAAACTTCATATATTTGTTAGTACAACAAACTTTAACCTTTCACAATGTATTTTTGAGTATCTCATGTGGACTACTAAATTTTATCAAACAGAGAAAAAAAATCAAATATTACGGACAGTTTCATGAAAAATAGAAGAGAAAAGCAAATATAAGTTTAAGCAATAGTTTTATAAGAGAAGAAAACACAACGGAAGAAATAAAATACAGAAATCTATACAATTTGAAATATTATTTTAAAGATAAACTTTTTTTTTTTGAACAAATTTAAAAGATAAACTTAAAACCCAAACCAAATGAAAAATTCTAAAAAGAGTGAATGCTGCCCAAGCTGGGACATATATAACGGGAAAATTGCTTGCCAGACCTCTTAATTTTTAATTTTTTATCAATTGCGTGATTATAATGCAGTTTGATATTCATCTTAAAATTTAGTCGTCCAGATGCATCTAAAAAAGTCCAGAGATTTGGTTTGTTTTTGCACGTATCATATATGTATGCTAAGAATATATAAACGGCATGCATGAGCTAACTTTTTAACACAAAAAATACCGTTAATTAACTGGATCTAGTTTGGATTTTTTATTTATGGAAAAAGTACTTATTTATAAAATAAAAGTATTTTTAAAAAGTTTGAATGGACTTTAAAAAAAATGTAATGAAAAAATACATTTTTGTGCCTTTTTTTTTTAAGAAGGTAGAATCTCTAGGTTTTTTTTTATATATAAAAAGGAGATTTGATAGGCAAAAGAGAGAGTGAAGATTAATCATGTTTTAAAAAAATTGTTGGAGAATAATATTCGTACAATAAATCTTATAAAAGTAAATTTTTTAAAGTCATACAAACACGAAATAATTTACTTTTAATAATAATTTCTATTGTTATTTTTATATCATATAGAAGTGGGAATAGCCAACGAAGGTTGGTCCAGTTGATAAGAATACAACTCATAATCCATAAGATCGTGGAGTCTGACCTGACTCTGGTGAGTCCCTGAAACCCAACTCACTTAAACTTTTCTTTACTAAAAAAAGATATAGAAGCGGGAATAACGTCAAGAGTCGTGCTCTTTGGTACGAATCAGTAGTAGTACGAAAATGACGAAATAAATAAAAGGGAGTAAATTAACTGATCTGATAACTATTTTATAAAAAAGTAAAACTAAGACTGCGATGAAATGATGCCATGTTTGGGAAAAACGGTTTTCGTAGAATGATCATTTCCCTTTTTCTAATTCCTATGATTAAATGTTTGTTTACTAATGTAATCATTAGAGATGAGATTAGCGTTAGTGCTTTGACGATAAACAAGACAGGAAGGGGGAAAAATCGTAGTTGTAGCTTTAGTTAACAACTAAACACGCGGGTCAAGCAGCTGATACACTTGCTAACTATGTTGATGTTGATGTGAAATTATATCATTGCTTACGCCATAGAACACATAATCAAGCAGAAAGGATTATTTATTATCACGTGGCTGGAATTATGTACTGTAGGAAATACCCACAGCGAATATGATAAATATCCATTTTATGGGGTATGGGTTCGGGTCTAGATAATTATCCGAAAAAAATAAAGGATATAGATATGAGTGCGGGTATGGATACTCTAGTACCCGCCTCATATATATATATATATATATATATATATATATATATATATATATTGATTTAAAACAAAATTAAAATATAGAAATTCAAACATTTAAAAAGTAAAAACAAAAACTGTAGAAATTAAAACAGTAAATATGAAAACTTTAAAAGATAAACCCAAAAAGGTGGTAGAACCGACCAAGAACTGGGGAAATTAAAAATAAAAAGAAACCGGAGCGGAGGCAGAGCCTCACCAGAACCGGTGGAGGGAGAAGAGATGTTTTTAAACCATGCAGGTTTTGATTGATTGTTTGCTTGAAAACTACAAGATTGAGAGATTGAAAAAGAAAGAAGAACTGAGGAACTCACAAAATGAAAGCTCTTAAGGCTCTCAGAGTTTCTCACTCTAAACTCTCTCTAAAACTTCGGATGTCTAACAACTGAGCCTAACATCCTTTAAATAGAAGACTGAAAATTTACTATTACAACAGTATCGGTAAGAATGACCTATACTATTGCAACTATTACAGAACATTGCCGGTAACATGACTGGGACTGTGTTGTCGGTAAGTGAATAGTGCTGGTGATAAACAAGGTTTGAATTTGACTGAATCGTGATCGCGGTAAGGAACAGTATCATCGGTTGACTGGAACTATTCAATCCAGAATTTTGATTGATCTTTTTGGCTGAGTGGTTGGGATTACTCATCATCACTCAGGTTGACTATGGTATCAATACCGTAGCAGTCATCTTCATTTTGATAGAAGGGATCCGAACACTGACTTGAATCCTCTTCTTCTTCTTCATTAGATTGGGGGAGCTTTTGCTTGGAGGATTTTGATGAAGAGGGTACTTCCTCCTTTGCTAGCTTCAAGATTGCTTCCATATTTCGGAGGAAGCTTTCTTTTGATGAATTGGATCTTGCTAAGACTGAAACAATTTGAGATCTTTGATTCAAGAACTCACAAGTCTCTGGATTAGCTGCCTTCATCCATTTAGGATTCTGTTGGAACCAGATTTTAACATTGTCACTTGTGGCTGCCGCATAATTGAATTGTGACCACCACTTGACAAAGGTTGCTCTTTGCAAAATTGGCAATAAACTAGGGTATTGATCTTGCTTCTGGTATTTATATTGCCAGCTGAAAACCCAAGAAAGGGAAAACTTTGAGAAAAATATTAGATTGACAGGGAAAGGGGTTTCCTTACTGTCAAAATATTTTTCGAATGTTTGATATCCTTCAAGGACTTCATCAGCAAGGATTTGTTTGATTGGGCCAAAAATTCTCCACCAGTGGACGAACCAATGAGGGAATCTGTATTTGACATTCTTCTTGAAATAAATCAACCAAGAATGTTTGTTTTGAATATTTTGGTACCAGAAAATGTTGTACCAAGCTTGTTGATAATCCTAGTAATTAAAACCAATGGGATCAAAAGTTTGAGATTTTTTTTTGAAAATATTCAAATTCTTTCCAAATTGCTCGTGTTAAAACCTTCAAAATTTGGAAAGTTGAATGAGTGTATATTGATTGATCTTTAGGGTCACGATAGTGTTTGATCGTAACTGAGTCTGTATCAATCAAGATAAACTCGTAAAAATTTCTGTTTTTGTTTGGTTGAGTTTGTTGGAAATGAGAACCATTTTGAAAGATTTTGGAGGGAACTTTGTTAGGGTTATTATCCCAAAATCCGGGTTCCATTTGAACAACAAATTGAAATTGGTTTTTTGCAACATAGTTAGTTGCGGCTGTTTGAGTTTGGGTGTTGTCTTTTGATAAACGTGTATCAGTTTTGACAACATTTAAAGGGATAGTTGTTTGGGCTAACTCTTTGATTAGGTCTTTGAGAGGGGGTGGAGAACCTGATTCGTTTTCCACTCTATCTCCCCATGTTCCCCTAGGGAGTTTGGTCAGGCCTTGATCTTGAAAGGCTTGAAGAGTTTGGATGGGGATGCCATAGTCTTCTTTTGACTGTTTGGCAGTTTGCTGGGTTGAAGACCCAGATTGGGTTGAAGATCCAAGCTTGATTGCGGGTTGTTGGGTCGATGACCCAGATTGCTTTTGGGTCGAAGACCCAGATTTGGATGCACCTTGGCGATTGGGTCATTTAAGGACTATTCCTTTACCTTTCCCCTTTGCAGAGGAAGCTGCTGATTTTGGCATTGCTGCCACTCTCACTTTTTTACCTACCCTGTAAATATTCACGAGTAAGAAAGTCAGGAAGAGAATTTGAAGAGCCTTTGATAAACTCAATTTGAAAATCAAAAACACTTAAAATTGCTTGCCATCTGGCAAAAATTTGTTTTGATGCTAAGTTTTTAACATCTTTTTGTAAAATATCTTTAACAGATTTACAATCTACTCTAACCAAAAAAAATTTATTAAGTAAATCAGATTGAAATTTTGAAATGCATAAGACTATTGCCAAAATCTCTTTTTTGACAATAGAATAATTTTGTTGAGCAGAATTCCAATGTTTAGAAGTATATGCAATGATATGCTCTTTTCCTGAAATTCTTTGTTTTAAAATACCGCCATAACCAATGTCGGAAGCATCGGTTTCAACAATTTTGAAAGCAAATGTGTTTGGAAGATAAAAACATAGAAGATTCTTTATAAGGACTTAATAAGTTGGACAACTTTTGTATGCTCATCGGTCCAAGGAGGGGGTTCCTTTTTTAGACGATTGTGCAAGGGTTTGATGATATTACTAAGATTGGGAACAAAATCAGCGACATAATTGAGACATCGTCAAGGTAAACGATTGTAAAGTCTGTGTAAGGATTGAAAATCTCATTCATAATTCTCTGGAATTCTGAAGGAGCATTTTTGAGACCAAAGGGCATAACATTCCATTCGTAATGCCCAAAGGAAACAGTGAACGCTGTTTTGTAACGGTCACTTTCTTTGACTTCTATCTGGTAGTAACCAGATTTCATGTCAAATTTTGAAAACATTTTTGCCGTACTTAGGCGGTTAAGTAAACCTTAGGAATTGGATATCTGATCCACCTAAGAGCTTGGTTTAGAGGTTTGTAATTGATAACTAAGCGAGGTGTACCACGCTCAATATCAGCCTGCTTATTAACATAAAAGCATAACAATACCAAGGAGATTTGCTCTCCCTGATTAAACCTTTGCTTAAGAAATCGTCAATTTCCTTTTGACAATACTTAAGGAGTTCATAATTCATTTGGATGGGTCTAGACTTGGTTGGAATTTGCCTCTCATTGAAATCTTGTTCATAAGGCAAATCGACAAAGTACTTCTTTCTATTCCAAAATGTCGTTGGCAGGTTAGAACAGACAGACTTTTGTATTTCATCAGAAAGGATCTGAATCCTATGTTTGATGTTTGGTTGTTGCAATTGCAACTCAATATTCTTAAAAGAAATTTCTTCTTTCAAGAAATTGATTTGGTTAACCTTGCAATCGAGAAGGTTTAAATCCCGAATGATTGGTTTTCTGATGAATGGGAAGACTATGTCTTTACCCAGATGTTGAGCTGTAATTCCATTGTGAGTAATGGAAAGAGGGAAAAGTGACCTGATGAACGGAGTTCCAAGGGTCACTTCATTTTTGAGATTTCTGACCAACAGAAAAGGGGTTTCAACTTGGAGACCTTGATTTTCTATTAGGGCTTTGGACAACTTATAATTGATTCTAAGTTTAGAACCATTAGCTGCACTTAACTTCTCAGAAGTCTTTTCGAAGTATTTGGTTCGAATTAATCCTTCTTGGATGCAGTTTGAATCAGCACCTGTATCAAATAGTGTTGTAGAATCAAGAACAAATTCTCCAATAATAATTTTGATCTTGATATGGAATTTTTGAATTCTTAATTGATTTACTAAATTCAGGAATGCTTCATCCTCATGATCATCCTGATCTTTAGTAGGCTTGTCCTGCTCATCTTCCTTGATGGCACTTGATTCTGGTTTATCTTCATCACCAGATTCATCCGATTGAGCCTCTGCCATTTGAGACAAAATCAGTTTGTGAACTGCTTGTTCTTGTTTGATTTCTTTGATCTCTTGTTTTAGATTCTTAATCTCTTGCTGGAGATCTTGAATCGTAACAGGCTTAGTTTTCTGAGTAGCATCCAGCCGCTTCAGAATCTGTTTAAAGTCAAAATGATCTTTGACTATTACTTTGCCTTTTCCCTTGGAATCTTTTTCTTTTGAGGATTCCATGGAAGTTTTAAGCTTATCCAGATACTTTCTCCTTTCATCTGGATCAGCTATAGAGTTAATGACTTCAAAAAGGAGATCTTGCTCCTTGGTTAAGACATTAATTTCAGGAGATGAATCGGAGCTGAGATTTCCAATATCATCTTCTTGAACTTGATTGATATCTTCCGGAAAATCACCATCTGATTCTTCTTCTGAAGTATCTGATTGGATCAAAAGATTATTCAGTTGTTCCTCAACTGATGGTTCGAGATTCAATTCTTTGATTCTCTTTTTTAGCCTACAGTATTTAGTGATGTGGCCAGGTTTGCCGCAGTTATAGCAAGTAACCGCTTTCTTGGAGAACCTGTCACCAATAGCTGGTTTAGGTTTGAATTCAGGTTTGAATTCTGGCTTAGGTTTGCCATACTTTTTGTTCTTCTTGTACTTAGTATACTTGGTATACTTAGTCTTTTGAGGTTTGCCTTCGTATTTCTTGGAAGACTTGGTTTTATCCTTTGGACAAGGAGGTATACCAAATTGTTCACAAAAAGACCCTAAATCCTTTTTGGCGGCCTTTTCTTTTTTGAACTGATCTCTGACTTTGTCTTCCTTACAAAGTCTTGTCCCTATCTTCTGGGTAGCTGCAATGAGTTGACCATAACTCAATTGCTCATATGGAATATTTCCATCTGGAGATTGGGCTATGAGTTCATCCTTGACAAGATCACCAAGCGAAGTTGGGAGACCTGCAATGAACTTTTCTTTCCAAAATCTATTCTGGCAATCTTCTCTGGTGTAAACCCTAGTTAGGAAGGTATCCTTATACCACCTAAAACTAGATAACGATCTACACTTGAGGTTGGACAATAATTCTGCAGACCTATCCTTCCAGGTGGAAGTATTTCCCATAAAATGTCCGCATATAGAGAAGATTAAGGTGTTAACCGCATCTGGAATGGTTCCACCTTCATTATGATAGATTGGATTATCTTCTGCATCCGTCTTGATAGCAGAAAACATTTGTTCTTTCTGTGTCTCAGAGAAAGAATAATCCCACCAACCTTTGAGTTGGCCTGTGAAACCTGCAGACAAGATATTGCAAATGGCTTCTTCAGAACAATCATTCATGGTCTGATACGCCGTAGCCATCATTGTCATGTGCTGCATAGTCTGGAGCATTTGATACTCCGTTTGACCATCTATGTTCCATTCATAGATGTTGTTTGCATTGAAGCTCCTAAAATTTGGAGTCTTTTCTTCAAAGAGCATATCCGGAGGAGTTGCTCTGGGATAATAAAGTTTGGAGGGTTTTCTCCAGGATTGGGTAAGAACGGGATTGACATTAATTGGAGGTTTATCTTGAGGAATTGTTTTGGAAGTACTAGCCACAGATTCTGTTTCTGAGCCGTCTTCGTTGATGACATTGATAGTTGGACCTTTGTTTCTGATTATAGGTCCTCCTTCTTGGTTGTCAGAGGGAGAATCTGGAACAGCTAACTGTTTCAGTTTTTCTTCAATTTTCTCCATAAACTCTTGTTTTTCCTTTTTGACATTAGGTTGAAGAAGAAGCAAACTTTCTTTGATCTTCTTATTCATCTTAAAAGGTCTGAACAAGGGTTTTTCTAAGAGAATATCCTTCTTAATTCCCGAAGTAGATGCCTGAGTATTTGCATCTTTTTGGATCAAGTGTTCTCCTAACACTTGAAGGTATTTATTGGTATAATTGGATTGCTCCATTAACTTGCTTATGTCTATAGCTGAGATTGCTTCATCAGCGTTCTTGTTTTTGAACGGAGCTGCTATGATAGGTTTGTTGGTGAAGGGATCTTTGATACCAGGGAGTTGGAAAAAGCTATTTGGTGGTAACTCTGTCTTGACCAACTCACCATTTTTTAAATGCCATACAGTAATGACATTTGTGGTTTTATCAACATCTATCCTTGTCTTCCAAGGATAATTAATTGAATATTTGACTGAGTAAGCATGGAACCAGTCAAAAAATAAAACCTTTGTCTTAACATTGTTAAGAAATTGATAATATTCCTCCTGAATATTTTTCCTTTTTGTTCCCTTAAACTCCTTCAAGAACCACTCTCTTTGAGGTTTCCATTCCTCAGAGTAAAAATCCTTGCGAAGGGATTCCTTATCTATAATGAACTTACAAATCATTATAAGATTCATTAAGGGAGGAAAAGGTTGGAGACTGAATTGATCTTTGATCATCTTCTGTCTGATAAATTGGTCTAGGGATGGTAGATGATGTATCTAATCCCTGAAGGTTTATGGTTGTCATCTGAGATGTTGTTGAAAAGGATTGTCTCGAAGGGACAGATCTGAAGTCTTCTGATCTAAGCTAGAGGATCTAGCAGAACTGAAAGAATTCCTTCTTTCAAAGATTAGTTCAACTCTTCCTGTTGGAGTTTGAACTATGTTGTTGAAGTCTGTTGTTTCCCTTGGTAAAGCTGGAACATCCTTATCCAAAATCCATCTTTCTGGTAGGACTACGTCCTTCCAAAGGATTGTCTTTGGGACAATCACATTTGCTTTAGTAACATCAGTAAGAAACAAAGTTGTCTCCCTCGATGTTCTATTTTTGAGAACTTTAGAATTACAGGAATTCATAGCCTTGTATTGAATCCTGTAAAGCAAAGCTGCTGGGATAGATCCAGGCTTCATGTCTAAGCCACAGATCTTAAGATTCAGAAACAAAGAGTCCAGGATGTTTTGATCCTGTAAACTCAAAGTTCTGTTAGGGTAACAATTGAAATAAATTGGACCATGGCTTAGGCTAGTTTCTACCGTGCCTAAGAGGGAGTCTTGAAACTCATTGTGCCTAATATCCCTTAAGCACATCAAGATTGAAGCGTTTAATCCTTCGCAGATTAAAGGTTTTACAGCTACTTGAACACATCCGATGTGTAAGTATCTGTACTTTTGCTTGTGACTCTTTATTGTATCCATTGAGAGAAAATGAAATTCCTCACTCTCTGGACTGATTGGAATATTCTTCTCTTCTGTTTTGATTACATAATCAGAAGTAGTGAAGAACTTTCCTTCTGACTTGTATAACTCTTTTGTGGGTATTCTGGGAATTACCCAGTTATCAATAGCTTGATTGATATTTTCAAAGCATATTTCCTCATGGAAAATACTGCTTGGATTGGTAGGAATATCAGATTCCTGAAGAGACGAAGAAGAGGGTTGAGAAGAACGGAAAGAAAGCTTGGAAAGGGAGCGAGATAACATAATTTTCAAAATTCTGATATCATTGCCTTCCTTTGGTTCCATAGCAATTGTAAGTATTAATCTAAGATATACCCGGCTGAATATTTTCCATTATATTCATAAAATTAAAGTCTTTACAAGAATTTACAAAATTCATTAGATCTTATTATTCTTAACCATAGTTGTACCACACCTTTGGGTAAAAAGGATTTACTTTAATTAACCAAAAGCTACCTCAAAGTAGACTTACTGCTACTCGTAATTCACACTTTGATTTATCTTGCTTCAAGCATCGACAAATTAGACTTACTGCCTCATCATCCTTCGAGGACTTACTGTTACAGCTTTAACAATATAAACCATAGCATAAACATGGAGGTCCTTATCAGTTAAAAGATATCCAAACCAGTTAAGCATAATAATTTCTTCTAAAAAAACTCTTTTTCTTTTTTTTACTATTCAGTAAGGTATGAATCTTAGATTCATGCAACAGTTCCTACTATGCGGGCTTGCTAGTGCTTATAATTATATATGGCTTTTTCCTTTGTCATTCTGCTTCTATGCGGGCTTGCTAGTGCAGTGGTTGGATTGGTCGTGATATTGGGCTGGTATCCTGGCTTTCTCGTCTGATGGAGGAGCTGGTGTCTTGGTGCCTCATGTGTATTTTGTTGTCTTTAGTAGTTTCCTTGGTAATTGTTGTATTTAGTTGGTTGCCTTTATGTTCTTGATTCGGATTTCTGCTTTAGTTCCAGTATCAATGGTACATAGGTTTTTTCTTCTTCCTTCCTTTGTATACGGGTTGAAATACCTCAAAAACTATCAATCAATATACTTCTTTGCTTATCAAAAAATATTAATTATATATTAATTTTTAAAAATAAAATTAATGTAAAGTTCTAAACCTAAGACTCATTAGTGTCTTTTCCTTTCCGGACTTACAAGTTCATAAATTTATTATTTTGGATGTTTATTAAGATATTTACTCGTTTATGATGTTTTAGATGTTTTTATCTAGTTTAATACTTTGGTTTGTAATATTTAATATTATAGTAGAAAGATCTTCGTAAGGTTTTTTAATTGAGCTATAATGTTTTTTATATTATTTATTGTTTTTTCTTAGTTAAAGTGCGTGTAACGGGTGCGGGTATGGGTACTGAGGTATCCAGAGGAAATGGGTAAGGATACTAAAGTTACTACCCACGCGGGTATGGACCCGAGTACGGGTCTTCTTTTCAAACGCAGATATAAAAATGAGTATTATAATACCCTACCCAAACCCTACCAATTACCATCCCTACCTCCAAGTTGCTGAAGACCATGACGCTAAATTTCTCTTTTGTCTTATAAAAAAATTCCTTCTGGCAACTTCAAAGTGGAATTAAATTAATGGGAGAGATTCGTAACTTTAAAATTGTTTAAGAAATTTGGTCAAAAAAAAAATTGTTTAGGAAATTATGAGGAAGTTGACTTTTTGTTTTGATATATAATTAAAATCTGGGAAGTGCTACGGTACCCATGAAAAATACAAGGGTTTTGAAACAATTTTTTATAGTTGAGCTTGGTTTTATTTAATGATGTCATCTCTTCTTTTTTATTAGTTAATAGTCAAAGTTTTTGATTTTGCAATTTAGTCATTCAAATTAAATATATGTTACCTTTGGTGAATTTAAATAACCATAAAAAATAAAAATATTATACTATAAAGAAAACTCAGAGATCGGGTTCAGCACTTTGGTGCTTGCAATGCAAGAAACAGAAACAAAAAAGGATTGAGAGAAAGTCACCAAGAAATTATCGTGGTTCAGTGCTTATTGGTCAAGCTCCTACATCCATACTGCAGTTGAGACTTCCATTCCTTCTTGAAGACTTTACAGTTGGAAGAATCTTAGGTATGAACACACACACTCCCTCACTTGAACTCACTTATGTTTCTATGAATCACTCAACTCACTTTTACAGCATATATCACTCTATATTGTATATTGTGTCTATGCTAATCTCAAGCTATGACTTTATATAACTAGTACATAGCCAAAGTTAGTTACAATTCAGTTACTCTAACTACCAGAGAACATAACAGAAACTCTAATGGCCTATATACAGTTATCACACAGCTTGTTATACATGGCATAACCTAACTAACTTAACCAATTGGAGATTCACCCGAATCCTACAATTCTCCACCTTGAATCTTCAATACAAGTAGCTAGAGATGTCATAAGTCCTTTTAGGACTTCACTTGCAGTAGCATGTCCCAATATTCACCAAATTCAAGCAGTGTACAAACTTGGTGCTTGGAACCACTTTAGTTAACATGTCAGCCGGATTGTCTTCGGTGGACACCTTTTTCACTTCAACCATTCCTTGTGCTATGATGTCTCGGATAAAATGCAACCTTATATCTATGTAAGCTTGTCCTCTCATGGAATACTTGATTCTTTGAGAGACAAATTGCACTTTGGCTATCACACCAAACAGTTGTGGAAATATCCTTTCCTTCTAGCTTAGTTATAAACCCTTTCAACCATATTGCTTCTTTAATTGCTTCAGTGAGAGAAATATACTCGGATTCAGTGGTTGACAATGCAACAATGGATTGAAGATTTGCCTTCCAGCTTACTACATTCCCATATAGGGTGAAGATGTAGCCTGTTAGACACCTTCTTTTATCAATGTCCCCTGCAAAATCAGCATCTACAAACCCTGCAAGATTCTGGTTTGTTGATTCTGTTTTTCCAAAGATCAATCCATGGGATTTAGTAGCCTTAAGGTATCTGAAAATCCATTTAACAGCAAGCCAATGCTCATGCTATAGGAGTCACAACTGTCTTTGCATCATGCATGTTAAACTTGTGCAAAACCTTTTCAATGTAGCCGGACCGATTCAATTAGTGTAGTTTTTCCGATCTCTTCCTCAAGATTTCCATGCCTAGAATCTTCCTTGCAGCTCCCAGATTCTTCATTTCAAACTCAGTGTTTAAGAGATCCTTGACCTTGCTTATTGCATTCATATCTGAGCTAGCAATAAGCATATCATCTACATAGAGTAGAAGATATATGAAGCAACCAGATTCTAGCCTTTTGAAGTAAACACGGCTATCAAATGAGCTTCTGACATAGTTGTTTAAGACCATAAAAGAATCAAATCTCCTATACCACTGCCTAAGAGATTGTTTCAAGCCATACAAAGACCTTTTTAATAGGCAAACCATATGCTATTTCCCTTTTTCTTCAAATCCCTCAGGTTGCTTCATGTAGATCTTTTCCTCTAGATAGCCATGTCAGAATGTTGTTTTCACATCCATTTGTTCCAAATCTAGATCGTAAACAGCAACAAGAGATAGAATGACTCTTATGCTTGTATGCTTTACTACTGGAGCGAAGATTTCATTGAAATCTATCCCTTCTCTCTGTGTGTAGCCTTTAGCTACAAGTCTGGCCTTATGTCTGCTACTCTCTACTCCTGAAATTTCAGGTTTCTTCTTATATATCCACTTGCAGCCAACAATTCTCTGCTTTGGAGGTTTTTCAACCAATTCCCAGGTGTTGTTCTTCATCTAAGAGTAAATTTCTTCAGTCATGGCAGCCTTCCACATCTCATGATCAGGACCAGAAATTGCTTCTTTGAAGCTGCCAGGATCATAATCTTGTTGTTCTGTTTCAACACTTAAAGAATATGCAATCAAGTCAGCATAGCCAAACCTTTGAGGTGCTCTAACTTGCCTCCTTTCTTTGTCTCTAACTAGATTGTAAGAAGTTGATGCTGCTGTGGAATGTGAGGTTTCAACTTCTGGTTCAGCTTCTGGTTCAGGTGTGACTACTGGCCTTTCTGTTTCAGTGTGCTCCACCTCCAACTGAACACTCTTATCTGTCTTGTCATTGTTCTGTGATTGGTTGGATTTGCCTTCACCTTTTTCAAGCATAACTTCTTCAAGGAACACAATATCTCTGCTAATCATGCACTTGCCTCCTCCTGGACCATTTAACCATACCTTGTAGCCTTTCACCCCATTAGGATATCCTAGAAAGACTCATTTCTTTGATCTTGGCTCTAGCTTTCCTTGATTGACATGAATATATGCTGGACAGCCAAATATTATAATGTTATCATAGCTAGGTGCCCTTCCAGACCACACTTCTTCAGGTGTTTTAAAACCTATGGCAGAAGAGGGTGACCTATTGATCAAGTAACTAGCTGTATGGACAGCTTCTCCCCAGAAGCTTTTGTTCAGTTTTGCAAAAGAGAGCATGCACCTGCCCTTTCAAGGATGGTTCCGTCCATCCTTTCTACCAAGCCATTCTGTTGTGGTGTATGCTTTACTGTCTTGTGCCTGATTATGCCATGATCCTTGCAAAATTCAGCGAATTATTCACTTAGATATTCCAGGCCATTATCTGTCCTTAGGACTTTCACCTTCTTACCTGTTTGATTTTCAACAAGTACTTTCCATTGCTTGAAACACTTAAAAGCTTGGTTTTTATGTTTTAGCAAGTAAACCCAAAGCTTCCTTGAACAATCATCAATAAAAGATATGAAATATCTAGCTCCTCCCAATGAGGGAACCTTAGCAGGTCCCCATATATCTGAGTGAACATATTCCACTATGGCCTTAGTGGTGTGTGATGCAGTTAGGAACTTGACCCTCTTTTGTTTGCCATAAAGACAGTGTTCACAAAATTCAAGTTTTTCAAAATCTCCATTCCCAATTAAGCCTTGTTTGTATAACTCTTCTAGACCCTTACCACTTACATGAGCAAGTCTATAATGCCAAAGTGAAATGGAATTTATTTTTGACACGGACTAAACTAGCAGGGCTTAAAATGGTTTTACCTTGCAGTCTGTACAAGCCATGCTTCCTGGTTCCTTTCATGATCAACAATGATCCTTTGCTGATCTTCAAGGTTCCACTTTCACCAGTAAAACAACATCCTGCTTGGTCTAGCATGCCTAGAGATATCAGGTTCCTTTTGAGCTCAGGTACATGTCTCACATTAGTGAGGAATTTGATGGTTCCATCACTTAGTTTGATCTTGACAGTGCCAATTCCCATTACTTTACAAGCAATGTTGTTACCCATTAAGACCTTTCCGGCATCAGCTTCCTTGTAGGAATCAAACCATTCCCGATTTGGAGTCATATGGAATGAACATCCAGAATCAAGAATCCACTCATCACTTCCCATTTCTTCAGTGATAGCCAAAACATCAGAGCTTTCATATCCATCTGCCACAACAGCCATGTCATTGGAAATATAATTGCTGTTACTGCTGCCTCCATTCTTTCTTTTCCTTTCAGGACAATTTTTCCTAAAGTGACCTTCCTTTTGACAATAGTAGCACATCTTCTTGGTTCTGGACTTCGATCTTGATTTATTCTTGCCCTTTCCTTCCTTTTTCTCTGATCTTCCTCGAGCATATAGACCTTCAGCATCAATAGTTTCTCCTCTATTCTCAGTGATCTTCCTCTTCATTTCTCTGGAATTTAAGGTTGCTTTAACCTCTTCCAGTGTGAGAGTATCTCTTCCATACAACATTGTATCAACAAGGTTCTCAAAAGATGGGGGTAGAGAACACAGAAGCATCACTTCCTGATCTTCTTCACTTATCTCGACATCAATACCTTTCAGATCAAGAATGATTCTTGAAAAGGATGAGACATGATCCTTGATTGACATACCTTCTTCCATCTTGAGATGATGAAGTTGTTTCTTCAAATATAGCTTATTGGTTAAAGACTTAGTCATATAAAGACTTTCCAGTTTTAATCAAACACCGACTGCAGTTGATTCTTGAGCCACTTCCCTGAGAACTTCATCACCTAGAGAGAGAATAATGGTTCTATGAGCCTTGCTAAGCATGTCTTTCTTGCCTTTCTCATAAAGGTTCTCCGGAAGCTTAGTTGCTCCTAGTAATGCATCCTCGAGTCCTTGATGAACCAAGAGTGCCTTCATCTTGATTCTCCACATGCTGAAATCATTTTCACCAATGAACTTATCTACATCAAATTTTGCTGATCCCATTGCGGAACACGCCTCCCAGTAGAGGCTCTGATACCAGTTGTAAAGAAAACTCGGAGATCGGGTTCAGCACTTTGGTGCTTGCAATGCAAGAAACAGAAAGAGAAAAGGATTGAGAGAAAGACACCAAGAAATTATCGTGGTTCGGAGCTTATTGGTCAAGCTCCTACATCCACACTGCAGTTAAGACTTCCATTCCTTCTTCAAGACTTTACAGTTGCAAGAATCTTGGGTATGAACACACACACTCCCTCACTTGCACTCACTTATGTTTCTATGAATCACTCAACTCACTTTTACAGCATATATCACTCTATATTGTATATTGTGTCTATGCTAATCTCAAGCTATGACTTTATATAACTAGTACATAGTCAAAGTTAGTTACAATTCAGTTACTCTAACTACCAGAGTACGTAACAGAAACTCTAATGGCCTATATACAGAACATAACAGAAACTCTAATGGCCTATATACAGTTATCACACAGCTTATTATACATGGCATAACCTAACTAACTTAACCAATGGGCGATTCACCCGAATCCTACATATACAATTTAAAAAATTTGAACCCAAATTTCTTGAACTAAACAATTTTCTTGAACCTTAAAATTTCTTGTTCTTCTCCATGGAACATAGTCATTATCCACGATTTCTTGAACATGGCCCTTTCGAAAATGTCTTGTTCTTCTCCATGAAAATATTTGTTCAACCACGAATCATCATCACAAGAAGGATGCATCTCTCTGTGCCTATCCCCTCCACGAACATTCCACCCTCAACTGTTGTGCCTATGCTGCTTCCACTACTTTCTTTGCGTTTCTGGGAGAGTGGGCCATCTTGTTTGTCATGTGTTCCATTGGCTTATTCTTCTCTCCCCTCACCCCTGCTTTCACCCTCCATTCAACCACAGCTTTAATTCTCGACGTCAATGGTGAATTAGAGTTCAACAAGAGATGGATGATGAGGGATTGGGGGATTTGTTTTTCAAGAAAATAAAAATTGATTTAAACCTGATTTATTAAAATTAAAACAATCATAAAAAATTAGATATTTAATTAGTTAAGGACTCAACTGTAATAAGTTAAAGTTTCTATATTAATAAATAGGAAATGTTTGACCAGAATTCATTAAATATAAGACCATTTATTTATTGGTGAAAAATTAATTGTTTTAAAACCCATTGAAAATAAAAGGGTACCATAGAATTTGCCTTAAAATTTATGGTCCCTTTTATCTTAATATTTTTTTATATTTATTAATAATTTATTTATTGAAATATAGAAAGTCTTTTTTTGGTGATAGTGGCTTCTTTTATGTCTACCTGCATTTTTATATCTATGATTTTTCTATATAAAAATAAGGTTTAATTAATGAGTTGGTCCCTGAACTGTTTGAGAATTTTTAAATAGGTTCCTATATTAAAAAAATTGTAATTGAGTCCCTGAACTTTTATCAAGTTTTCAATAGGATCCTTGAACTAAAAAAGTTTCTAATTGAGTCCCTGAACTTATATAAAATTTTCAATAGAGCCCCTGAAGTAAGGTTCCGTGAACAGGTCGTTAAGTTTGATGATGTGAAACGTGACCTAGAACCCCCCCTCCCCAAATTTGTCTATAGGGTTGTAAGAGACCAAAATATTGAACCAGAAAACCAAAACGTGACTTGCAACTGCTTCTCCTGCATCTGAACAAATAGTTCATTCGTTCCCCAATTTATGTATCACATTTACATATCCTTCTTTCGAAATAATTTCATCCAAAATAGTTCCCTCACTTGGAACTTACTACATCTCACTCCATCTTGTTACATCTTGCTGCATCTTGT